>CM035840.1:340356197-341667030 GCA_020510985.1 Pholidichthys leucotaenia
AAGCAAAATATGGAACCCAAAAGGTAACAGAAAACACAGGTCACAAAGGAACAGAAAAATGCCATGAAACCGAACTTGGGAGAATCCCAAGCCCGGTTCATGACACCAAATGTGGTTTATTTTTCAACCGCAGGGATCCAAGTGCTGCAATACCAATGGAAGAAGTGTGTAGACTGACGGGGAAAAATAAACCACATTTGGCCAAATTTGACCACTGTGAACTTTTCAGCCCCCCGTACGACCCATTTAAATAAATAAATAAAAACCTATGCGTGACATCTAACCATCCTAACAAGCATTTAGTAACTTTATTGCTAAAGGAATAAAAGACTTGGCGTACCAATTAGTTTTGCTAGTAGGTAAAACAAAACGGCGCCCTGACAGCAACAGAGAGAATTCATTGGAGAGGACATGATCAGAAGAAGGTAAAATTCACTCTGCTTTCCGAATGTTGCAAGAGGAATTCAGTTCTCTTTGTCTCACACTGATGATCTTGGAACAGATTTTCACGGTATTGTTCAGACTGTTTCTAAGGTGCAGATTGGTCAGATGATTACTTACATATACTGTACATACATGCTTTATGCACAATACACAAAAATATGTAAATACTGTATTTTTTCAAATGCCTCAGGGGAAGGGGGATTCAGAGATCTGCTGCACAATGCCACAACAATCCTAAAAAGCTTTGTCAGGAGTACACTTAAGTGTGAAATGTGATGAATTAAATGAGGCATTCTAGCATTATATCAAAACCTGTGACCTATCAGAATCTGGCACCTTATCGCTTCACCTGTATAGTAATTAACTCCAACACTGAAATAGCCATTTTCAGGAGCTCTGTCATCTCACATTACATCTATTCTTATTTTTCAACCATAAAATGTGCAATATTACCATATGTAATCACACATTCTCATGGGTGAGAGACCCACCCGCAAAACCATTTCTGTTAAACTAACTAACTAACTACTAACTAACCTGCACTTATATAGCGCTTTTCTAGTCACAAAGACCACTCAAAGCGCTTCACTAGTACTAACCCTCTATTCTAAGGGCCTATAGGAAACAGATATCTAGGGACAATTTAGAACAGCCAATTAACCTAACATGCATGTCTTTGGATTGTGGGAGGAAACCGGAGCCCCCGGAGTAAACCCACGCAGCACAGGGAGAACATGCAAACTCCACACAGAAAGGTTCCAACCCCTGCCAGCCTGGGGATTCGAACCAGGAACCTTCTAGCTGTAAGGCAACAGTGCTACCCACTGCACCACCGTGCTGCCCAAACTATGGTAAAGGGAAAAAAAAAAAAAAAAAAACTTTATGTATTTACTTTTCTTGTTCTTGCTGCCAAAACGTGAGCAATAAGCAGAGAGAATATAAAATAGTAAACACATCATGTGATTTGAACCAAAGCAAACAAACTTATGTGTGAAAAGTCACACAGCCCTATTATAAGGGGCATCCGCCATTTGGGATTTTTCTTGCCTGAATGGCTCCGCCATGTACCATATACAGTGGTGTGAAAAAGTGTTTGCCCCCTTCCTGATTTCTCATTTTTTTGTATGTTTGTCACACTTAAGTGTTTCAGATCATCAAACAAATTTAAATATTAGACAAAGATAACACAAGTAAACACAAAATTCAGTTTTTAAATGAAGGTGTTTATTATTAAGGGAAAAAAATCCAAACCTACATGGCCCTGTGTGAAAAAATGATTGCCCCCTAAACCTAATAACTGGTTGGCCCACCCTTAGCAGCAACAACTGCAATCAAGCATTTGTGATAACTGACAATGAGTCTTTTACAGCGCTGTGGAGGAATTTTGGCTCACTCATCTTTGCAGAATTGTTGTAATTCAGCCACATTGGAGGGTTTTCGAGCATGAATCACCTTTTTAAGGTCATGCCACAGCATCTCAATCGGATTCAGGTCAGGACTTTGACTAGGCCACTCCAAAGTCTTCATTTTGTTTTTCTTAAGCCATTCAGAGGTGGACTTGTTGGTGTGTTTTGGATCATTGTCCTGCTGCAGAACCCAAGTTCTTCAGCTTGAGGTCATGAACAGATGGTCGGACTTTCTTCTTCAGGATTTTTTGGTAGACAGCAGAAGTCATGGTTCCATTTACCACAGCAAGTCTTCCAGGTACAGAAGCAGCAAAACAGCCTCAGACCATCACACTACCACCACCATATTTTACTGTTGGTATTATATTCCTTTTCTGAAATGCTGTGTTACTTTTACGCCAAATGTAATGGGACACACACCTTCCAAAAAGTTTAGTTTTTGTCTTGTCAGTCAACAGAGTATTTTCCCAAAAGTCTTGGGGATCATCAAAATTTTTTCTGGCAAAACTGGGAGGAGTCTTTATATCCACTTTGGCTCAGCAGTGGTTTTCATCTTGGAACTCTGCCATGCAGGCCATTTTTGCCCAGTCTCTTATGGTGGAGTCATGAACACTGACCTTAACTGAGGCAAGTAAGGTCTGCAGTTCTTTGGATGTTGTGGGGTCTTTTGTGACCTCTTGGATGAGTTGTCGCTGCGCTCTTGAGGTAATTTTGGTTGGCCAGCCACTCCTGGGAAGGTTCACCACTGTTCCATGTTTATGCCATTTGTGGGTAATGGCTCTCACTGTGGTTAGCTGGAGTCCCAAAGCTTTAGAAATGGCTTTATAGCCTTTTCCAGACTGATAGATCTCAATTACTTTGTTTCTCATTTGTTCCTGAATTTCTTTGGATCGTAGCATGCTATCTAGCTTTGGAGGATCTTTTGGTCTACTGCACGTTGTAGGGCAGGTCCTATTTAAGTGATTTCTTGATAGAGAACAGGTGTGGCAGTAATCAGGCCTGGGTGTGGCTACAGAAATTGAACTCAGCTTTCGAAAGATGTGATAAAGTACAGTTAACTTATGTTTTAACGGGGTGGGGGCAATCACTTTTTCACACGGAGCCATGTAGGTTTGGATTTTATTTTACACAATAATAAACACCTTCATTTAAAAACTGCATTTTTTGTTTACTTGTGTTATCTTTGTGTAATATTTAAATTAGTTTGATGATCTGAAACCTTTAAGTGTGACAAACAAACAAAAAAATGAGAAATCAGGAAGGGGGCAAACACTTTTTCACACCACTGTAATATGTATTGTACATAGTTGTCAATAAAGCCTAGATCCAGTGCAACCTCTTCGTCCATCTCCTTCTATAACAGGTTTGTTCACATAACATTTGGCGACTGAGGATTAACTCATGAAAGCGTGCGGAACACCACTACGGCCATTTCTGGAGTACCCAGGAGAAGCAGCAATACTGTGACCTTGCTGGTTGGCCACGTTCGAGACGTACATTGCAGCGTTGGGCCTGGGTAAACTCACTGGAGTAAGGAAACAAGCACTTCTGGTTCGCAAAAGGCACAAAGCTAGCTAGTTCAGAGAAGCTAATGTCCCAGCTAGTAGCAACGGAGAAATTAGCCACGGAGCTAAATGGGTGCCAGACAGAGAAACTAGATGCTACAGGCTACAAGTTAGCTAACACGGTGGAATCGGAGCGACAGGAGAGGGAGTCTGTCCCCATTGAGAATGACAAGCCAGCCGAAGAGCACAGCACAGAGAGTGAGCACAGCGAAGAGGGAGAATTCCGAGCTGAGAGTGACCGCAGTACTGTGGGTGAGCATGGCGCAGAGAGTGAAGATGGCACAGAGGGACAGCAACGATCAGACTCTGCCCCGTTTTTCCGACAGCCAGAGTCAGAGCCATGGGATGGTGAACGTGAGCATGCTGAGATCTCTGAAGCACAGTGGCGGCAGCCAGACACAGAGACAACGTGCGACGTGGCACTGCAGAGCACTTTTGACGGCAAAGGGGTTGAGCCAGACTGCTCCCATTCCCTCGCTCGGCAGGCCACAGAGGTTACGACCGAGCTGATGGGTGGAGAGTTCGCTTTAATGACCGACACCGAAGCGTACACTACATGCTCTCGGGAGGAGAGCAGCTCAGTGGAGGAGCCAGACAGCTTTGGTGCTCGTGTTCGGCCGGCTGTAGTGGGAGCGACCAAGTTTGCAGATGGAGGGTCCGTTTCAATGGGCAGCACTGGAGAGGTACCGGACTGCTTTTGTACCCGAGACGAGCCACAGTCAATGACTGAGACAGTGGATGAAGGGTCCACAGTGAATATGGTGACAACGTAACCGCCGCAGCATGGCTGAGGTCTCGAGCCGAATGAGCACGCAGAGCCACTAGGAGCGCAATGACAGCGCATGAAAACAAGTACGGTGCAGCTTCATGTTATGGACTGGGTTCGGGTTTGCACCGGTGGGAGACCGGGACGGCGACTGACCGGGCCGCAGCCAGCGAAACAACGGGCACCGCTGAGGATTGTGGCAAAGCTGAGGACAACGTGCTTTCGGCAGACGGAAGATTCAATTCAACACTCAAACAGACTACGGCATGTCCGGGTGGCGGCTCCAGGTGGTGGGGCTCCGGCGGAGTCAGCTACCGCAATATGGGACCCAGGCCCCAGCGTCATGAAGATTGGCCCCAGGGGGCCAACAGCTCCAGGGGAGCAGCCACCACGAGCATGTTTGAAGACTTCAGGGAGGAGGCCGCCACAAGCCCATTTCAAAGCCCCAGGGGTAGGAGCACGACCAGGACATTTGAAAGTGGCACAATAAACCACATATGCAGGGTCATGTGGCAGTCTACCCACAGGCCCTAGTTTTGGTTGGGTTTTTTTGTTGTTGTTGTGGTGTTCTTTATGGTTTGTGTTTGTTGTTTTTTTTTTAGTTTGTTATTGGGGGGTTATTGTGTATCAAATTTGGGGTGGGTTCTGATTGGATGTGCTTTTTATTTTGTAAAGGGGGGAGAGTGTGGTGTCGGGGTTTATTGTGAAGTGCGGTGTGATGATGCAAGCTGAAGTGATGTATTATAAGGGGCATCCGCCATTTGGGGCTTCTCTTGACTGGACGCTCCGCCATGTACCATATAAAATGCATTGTACATAGTTATCAATAAAGCCAAGTTCCAGTGCAACCTCTTCGTCCGTCTCCTTCTATACCAGGTTTGTGGACATAACAGATTGTACAGGTTGTACAGTGGATATAAAAAGTCTATACACTCCTGTTCAAATGTCAGGTTTTTGTGATGTAAAAAATGAAACCAAGATAAATCATTTCAAAACTTTTTCCACTATTAATGTGACCTATAACCTGTAAAACCCAATTGAAAAACAAACTGAAACCTTTTAAGGGGAAAAATTAAAAATAAAAAACTTACAATAACCTGGTTGCATAAATATGCACACCCTGTTATAACTGGGGATGTGGCCGTGTTCACAATAAACCAGTCACATTCAAACTCATGTTAAATGGAAGTCAACACACACCTGCCACCATTTAAAGTGCCTCTGATTAACCCCAAATAAAGTTCAACTGTTCCAGTAGGCTTTTCCTGACATTTTTGTAATCACATCTTACAGCACAAGCCATGGTCCACAGAGAGCTTCCATAGCATCAGAGGGATCTCATTGTTCAAAGATATAAGTCAGGAGAAGGGTACAAAAGAATTTTCGAGGCATTAAACTATACTGTACCATGGAACACAGTGAAGACAGTCATCATCAAGTGGAGAAAATATGGCACAACAGTGACATTACCAAGAACTGGACGTCTCTCCAAAATTGATGAAAAGACAAGAAGAAAACTGGTCAAGGAGGCTGACAAGAGGCTGACAGCAACACTGAAGGAGCTGCAGGAATTTCTGGCAAGTACTGGCTGTTTAGTACATGTGACAATCTCCCGTCTAGGGTGGCAAGACGGAAGCCTTATCTTACAAAGAAAAACATCCAAGCTCGGCTGCATTTTGCAAAAGCACATTTGAAATCTCCCAAACGCATGTGGGAAAATGTATTATAGTCCGATGAAACCAAGGTTGAACTTTTTGGTCATAATTTCAAAAGGTATAGTTGGTGCAAACACAACACTGCTTATCACCAAAAGAACACCATACCTACAGTGAAGCATGGTGGTGGCACCATCATGTTTCGGGACTGTTTTTCTTCAGCTGGAACTGGGGCCTTAGTCAAGGTGGAGGGAATTATGAACAGTTTCAAATACCAGTCAGTGTTGGCACAAAACCTTCAGGCTTCTGGTAGAAAGCTGAAGATGAAGAGGAACTTCATCTTTCAGCACAACAGTGACCCAAAGCACACATCCAAATCAACAAAAGAATGGCTTCACCAGAAGATTAAGGTTTTGGAATGGCCCAGCCAGAGGCCAGATCTGAATCTGATCGAACATCTGTGGGGTGATCTGAAGAGGGCTGTATACAAGAGATGCCCTCATAATCTGACAGATTAGGAGCGTTTTTGCAAAGAAGAGTGGGCAAATATTGCCACATCAAGATGTGCCACACTGATAAACTCCTACCCAAAAAGACTGAGTGCTGTAATAGAAGCCAAAGGTGCTGCAACAAAGTATTAGTTTAACGGTGTGCATATTTATGCAAACAGGTTATTGTAAGTTTTTTTATTTTTCCCCTTAAAAGATTTCAGTTTGTTTTTCAATTGGGTTGTACAGGTTATAGGTCACATTAATGGCAGAAAAAGTTTTGAAATGATTTATCTTGGTCCCATTTTTTTACATCACAAAAACCTGGCATTTGAATAGGGATGTGTAAACTTTTTATATCCACTGTAGGTCACATGAAAAGTGGGGTAAGTCTGTTTTTACATCACAAAAATGTGGCATTTTGACAAGGGTGTGTGCACTTTTTATATCCACTGTATATGCTCTGATATTTTTGCTTTGAGCTTATGCAGCAACTGGTAGAGATGTTACACCACTTACATCTCCACTTTGTCATCATGGTGTCGATTTCCATGAGCGATGTGAGCAGCTGGAAGGGAACCTGGAACCTCGGCTCTTCCCTGAAAGGTAAAATATCTGATCTGTCACACGTATTCATGTATGAAAATTTCCATTCATGACAGTTGTAAAATGAGACCAGCTGTCATTTCTCAGTTCTAACAACTTCGCTCACATCTTAAACCGAGCGTTTTTTCGCATTAATTATCACCATCTAGTAACAGCCGGAAGACTCTGATGACTCTGCTGGCCTTAATGAGACTCATGTGACTCTCTTCTGTCTTCAGCACTTTTTTTTTTTTAAACTTGAAAACATCCCTTTTGGTAAAACTGATGTGTCTTGCTCAGGCAGGCTTCAGAATAGCTCTTGTGATATGGAAATTTCACACTGAAAGAACAAATGAGTATCCTTGCCTCAGGAACAACCACTGAGGTGTTCTTAAGCAAGCTTCAACAGACTGAAGCTGTGCACTTGCTATCGGGTGGGGAAAAAAATGGGTAATTAAAGGTGAATAAATGTTCTCAGAAATTACACATACCTGTAGAAGTAGATCATCAGAGCACCTTGTAGAGCCTTGTAAGAGAGTCTTCTGTCACCTTGTTAGCAGAAGTAAAACATTACACGCAAATGAGGAAGAGAACTCTTTATGTATGCAGATTTATGCAGTTTTTTTAATATAGAGCACAGGTGGAAATGGAGGGACCATACCCCCATGTTGTTATAAACCTTTCTATATCATGTTACAGAACTCAATAAAATGCATTTACAGCAACAAAGTTAAGCATAAATGCAAACAAAATGTAAATTTGAAACTTAATTAGTAGTTTTTTCCTCATAAAACTTTTTTCTTATAAATTTGTGATTTTTTTCTTGTTAATTTGCAAATTTTCATTGTAAATTTGCAATGTTTGTCTTGTAAATTTTCAGCTTTATTCTCATAAAATTGCAACTTTTTTCTTGTAAATATGCTATTTTTTCTTAATAAATTTACAACATTTTAAAAATAAAATTTTGGTCTTTTTTCTTGTAAATTTGCTGTTCATTGTAAATTTACAACTTTTCATCTACTTTTATTATAAATTTGTAACTATTTTCAACTAAATTTGTGAGGTTTTTTTTCTCAAATTTGCAATTAAAACAAAATTTTTTTGCAGTATATAATATGGATGCTTCAATGTTCAATGTTTATTCTATGCAATGCTTTTTTTCCTGGTCATATAGACAATGATCCAGTTTTATTTTTCAGTGTTTTTGTTGGGTGGGAAGAATTTATTTTGTTGTAATGGGTTTCTTCCCCATTACAATGGCCCTGTAGGGCCCCCAAAAAGCTAGACATGGCCTTGCCTAAAATAACACTTACAATGTCCTCCTCAGTATTTACTCTGGACAAAATGTTCTTTTTATCGTCCCCCAACAGTGAAATAAAATGTCTGTCCATGGTACAGAGTAATTTTAATCAGCACAAGTGAAGGCTTGAAGATAATGAAAAGAGATTTAACACTTGCCTTTACTGACAAGGTGATCATGACGCTTCTCATCAAACAGAGACGTGAAGAGCTCTCTCTGTTTGACCAGCTCAGCCATCAGTTCCTCCTTCTCTTCAGAATCTGGCATTTTCTAGGGAAAAAAGGAAAAAAAAAAAAAAAAGACGAAATAGCAATACACTGTCAGTCATCTGTGCTCCCCTGGGGAGAGGGAGGAAAGTTTGTTCTGAAAGCTGGACTCATCTCTTACCTCAATTTTCTCCTTCTCCTGATTCAGCCCATCAAATATATTGATTTCCAGCCTTTGCCAGAAATTGAATCCATCCACCTCCAAGCCAGGAGTTCTTTCCAGCCACTCCTGAGAGCACAGGCAGTTTTTTTTTTCTTTTAAAATATCATTTATACTCTGGTTTTCCAGTTGTGCAATACTAAACAATTATACAGTGTGTATATGTCTGTGTATATAGAATATTAGTACAAGCAAAGAAACTAGACAGTCAGTCGCTCATTTCAACCTGATGAACACCTCGAGGCCACCAATAACACTGGTCAACACCAGATTTATTGTCTAAGTTTTTTTTTAGCTGATTTAGGACAGTTTTGATGTTCTGAATCCAAAAATCACATTGGTTTTGCTCAATAAGGTCAACGTTTTGAATTATGGCCACATGTTGTTTTATACGTTTTTGTTTACATGTACGGGTATTTTTGCTTTATATGATGCAAAATTCTTTTTTATGTCTTGAAATTCTCTGAATTTTGAACAATGATGATGTAACATTCAGTTTACATGTACTTGCCTTTATATAAAGGTAAGTACATGCACAATACTAAGAAGTACTAAATAAGTACAGGTTTTTACTTAGCACCTGATCGAGAGAAACAGATGTCATTTTCAGATTCAGTGGTGCAAAATTGTCTTAAATCAGTTGAAAAAACACAGACAACTTATTGTAACCCTGTGTAATCATCACTTCTCTATATATGTATATTGCACATTCCAGGAGTTCTCCTACATGGGATTTCCCCAGTTATTTGCAGGAAGTTACCAAAGCCCAAGATAGACGCCCCTATAAAAGCTGCAGTTGTGCTCATTTTGTTTTAACACTCATAAACACAACACTTTACTAGAGGTATCTTTTGCTGTTGGTGCTGGGCATAGTCATTTTGAATTACCTACTGAAAACTGAAATGACACATACTCATATCTTGTGTCCTTTGACCCACCTGCTGGTCATTGTGTGTGAGTTTTGTGTGCATGCGGGCAGTTGCCAAGGAGAAGTAGTGATTTTTGTCCCCCGCTGGACTAATACTAAGGGGTAATTGTTTTATGGCGATGTCCATCCATCTTTCAGTGTCTGTCCCACAAAAAGTACCTTTTTATGAAATCAACTCCTCCTGTAGTTTTATTCAAAATATTATGAAACTTGGTACCAGGGTCTGATATACACTGATGATGCGCATATTGCAGTTTGGCTCTGGTCAGGTGATATTTGTAG
This sequence comes from Pholidichthys leucotaenia, assembly GCA_020510985.1. Taxonomy (NCBI): domain Eukaryota; kingdom Metazoa; phylum Chordata; class Actinopteri; order Cichliformes; family Pholidichthyidae; genus Pholidichthys; species Pholidichthys leucotaenia. Next base: position 340,366,043 of record CM035840.1, read on the forward strand.
GAGTTATAGCTCTGACATGCGATGCTATAGTTTTACCTCAATAATTTTGCCCCATAACATGATATGCTTATTTCACTTTGTTTGGCAGAAACTACCTTTCTCAACTAATGAAAGTCTCCTGTTGAATTCCAGATGTTGTGAAACTATTTTTGTTGTATATTCATGGATGATAGGCTTATCATAATTTGGTTCTGCCCAGTAATTATATGGAAATGCTGAAAATTGTTCTCCTTCTTAGATATTAAGATCTTCAAAGAAAACAGGGGTGGGGGGGGGGGGTATTGTATTCACCTCAGAGTGCGCTTGTAATAAAATGACATAGATGTCCAGATCCTGGCCTTTGACCCAGACCTTGACCTTGACTGCATACCCTTCTGAGGATCACTGTGTGTAAATTTAGTGAGCATCTGGGCAGTTGCCTAGTAGGAGTGATGATTCTCACGAACTGTCAGTCCTTCCAGGATTTCGTGGGCCGTTTTGGTGATTGTTGTGGCCCAAAAAGCCTGAATTTGTGGCAGCTTTTCTAAAAAGTTGTGACAAAAGTTGCAATGTTTTTGAGGCTTTTTTGCACTGAAAATTGTGGGAGGAAATAGAAACTATAAATCATTTGCTTTCTCCATAGTTTATGGCCATGTCATTCTATATAACACCCCGTGAAATGCACAGGATTGTCAAAATTTTCCTATTAAACAGTGATTTACCTGTAAATTAAGCAGAAACTTCTGCTGTTCAGAAACTCTTTTGTCAATCAACAAATATAGAATTTTGCACAATTAGGCTCTTGCTGACAACTTGAATTAAAAAAAGATGAATAAAAGAATTAGCCATTACAGCTAAATTGCATTGAATGCATGTTAGACTAGTAGCCTCCGGTCCACAAACAACTTGAGACTGAGCTGCAGAGAAAAAAAATATTCTGTTCCACTGTACTGACAAAGTCTGTTTTATTTTGAAAAATTACTAAATATTCTCTCTCTTCCCGTGCCTTACTTTCTGCCTGTCCTCTCTGTTTGTGAGTCTTGACACACACCTGTCTCATCAGACACTTGAATATTAAACCTACAAACAATCTTTGCTTTCAAAAGAGTTTTAGGGCCCTATTTTGATGGTCATCTGCGTACTTTTCCGACAGACTTTCCACCGTACGCCAGTGTTGTTGTTAGTTTTTGTCAGCGCATTGTCCGTTTTTTACGCTTTGCTTAATGCCATCAAATTACCAGCAGACAGTGCGCCCGCTCTGTGCTGGGAGGAGGAGAGTCATTTCAAAGAGGTGTGGCGGTGCACAATCTATTGTGCATTATACTATTATAGTCCATTCCATGAGAATCCGGTTTTGATCAGGAAAAAGGAGGTCTATCGTCAGAAGCGCATTGTTTAATGATATTTCAGTGGCATGTTTTGACATCGTGCAGCTCCGGAGCTCATGAGGAGCATGCGATGATCTTATTTTAATAGAGTTGTAACAGTCATCACATAATCGCCCGTCATTTTAATTATATGATGATCACAAACTAGTTTTTTTTATTCCATCTGCACTCTCATTTTAATTGCAAAGTTACCATTGGAGTCTATAGATTAGGCATTAATGTAGGATTTTTTTAGGGGAATGAATGAATGAAAATGGAGCGTGTGTTCCAGTGTGATGCGCAGCACACCGGGGGAAGGGGGTGATTTTTGTTTTCATCACGGACTTATAAGGTATTAATGTGTTTATTTTTAGGGGAATACATGAATGAACAAGGAGTGTGCAGTGTTTTACTTTTCACTGTAACTCCCTACAGAGACAGGAGATGTGTCTACATCTGCCTCAGCCATTTGCCCTTCCAGCCCAGCAAGTTTCTCAACAGCCACCCGTCAGCCCCCATCAGAGGCTGTCGAGAGCGGGCTCGCTTCGTGGCGGGGGCCGGGCGGGAAGCTGTGCCAGATTGCCTCCTTTCCTCTATCTCCCCCATGCCCATAAACACATTTTACGTCAGTGACAACTGATCAGTTGACCCCGTCATTGTAATACGGCCCTTATTCTTATCAGGAGGAGAGGCTCCTCGAAGGTTAGCTAGGGGGTGCACATGTCTCCATGTGGGGAGCGAAGGCTCATGGTCCCGGGGTCATCCCGTGCGGGTGCCCAGAGTGGTGCATCTCGACCACAGCCTCCCCATTGGGTCAACCGGGCCCCGGGGGCTTGGGAAGTCCCCCCCACACACACACATACACACACATATTTTTTTTGCTGATGTATTCCGTTCAGAAATTGTTGAGCACAGTCTTTTTGTGGTGATTTTAATGAGAGACATTACTATCATATGTCTGCATATCCATGTAAACAAGGAAGTAAGGAGATGAGACCACCATGCAGGAACACATTTGATTGGTTAGACAAATTTGATTGGAGAAATTCATGGAAAATGATGACGATTGGACAAAGATACATGGTCACACAGAAATCGTGGGGTACGATCGCAACATCACAAAATCCTAGAGGGGCTGAATTGTAGAGCAACAGATGCAGCATCATTGCATCAGCTCATTTCGCTTTCAAAGATGTGAGCTAAGAAGGTATAGTTTGAGCAGCATAGCGGGGTGGTGCAGGGATTAGCCTCACTGTAACAAGGTCGTAGGTTCAAATCCACCTCTACTCTGTTTCTTCATGCATTTCAAAAACATGCAAATTAGATTAATTGGAAATTTTAAAGTGGCCTTAGGTGTGAATGGCGGAGGGATTGGCACTGCACAGTGGCTGCCTCATCCAGGTGGCTGCCCTTGAATTTCCCTTGGGGATTAATAAAGCATACAAAACAATGTAAGGCCGTTCGTGTGCAGAGGGTTGTATCTGAGGCATACCTCAACTAACTTTAGCAGGCTTGGCTCCTGTTCAGTGGCAAGCAGGAGCTCACTGTCATGACCTTGGAAATTGTCCTTGTAGTGGTGTCGGTTGTATGGAACCCTCAGGTGGTCTGGTACCCCAATTTTGTTCTCCAGGATTCGAAACTGAAGGCTCTGGAACCCAGAGGCAGGAGAGAGATATTCCCTGCAGGCACGAATGCACAAATACAAGTCAGCATATGTGCACACAACTCAGCCAGAGCGTACTGTTATAGAGGAATGCAGCTCATAAATGTTTTATATATGAAGTACAGATGCCCAGAAATTATTTATGAGTTAACCTAAAGTCAAAAAAGTCCAAAGCAGTCATTGTTTCCAAAACCGCAAACTGGTCAACCAGCAGTCTGAAGATCATAACAATCCTGTGGATGCGATTGTTGACTTTGAGCATGTTGCGTTCATCTCGGACCTGGAGTGATACCAAATATAAGGTGAGAAAAATAATTATACGAAAGCTTATAAGTAGACCAGGGATCATAATTTAATTACTGGGGAAGTCTTTTTTAATTGCTCTGTATAGTTATTTCTGAAATCTTATATGTGGCATGCTTTGCTACCAGCTCTTGTTACAGCTATGCTTTCAGTTTGGAACATCATTGCAAAATATTTATTTTTTATTGACTAAACCAGGAGCCTCTTTTTGTAATTGCATCTTCATATCAGGCTTTGAAGATGCAAGAGGAGAAAAAAGTCTGTCTAAAGTCATGCCTTAGTTTAGAAGACCTGAATTGATTAGCTTTTTGCGTGTATGTATTTGATTCCATTAAATTCACCCCCTCTCCTCTCAAAGAAGGCCGACTTACATGTCTGCTGATGAAGATCTCTCGCACCGAGTCCAGTTCAAACATGATCTGTTTGAACCACAGTTCATAGGCTGAAATAAAGCAGAAAACATTTAAATCATATTATTGTAATCATGCAATAACAGGACGATTGTGAAGTTAGATTTAGAAATTTAACATCACGCAAATATATACACAAACATACTGTGTATCATTCAATAGATGGCAAATTGAAAGAAAAGAAATTAATGTCTCAGCCATTTCGGGTGATAGCTTGCTGCCTGGATGGCTTTTGGGCATCATGGCACTGATTATACAAGGCTCAGAAATTTTTCTTGAGGCTTTGACATTCGTCCCAACAGATATTGCCTCATTTGATGTTTGGGTTTTGTTGAAGGATAGCGCTGTCTGACAGTCTAAAACACAACAAAGGTGTTCATCTGGGTTGAGATGTGCAGACTTTAAAGGTCACAGCCTGTGATTCACATCGATTTCATACTCAACAGCCCAGTCAGTGACCTCCCTTTGCTTTTACTGATAGGGCACTGACATACTAAAATAGACCACTTCTATTGGGTCAAAATGTTAAGAAAAAGGGTTTTCACTTCATATAGATTTACAGCGACATCTCTGTTCTAGCCCAAAAGGACGTTTTTCATTACGTTTATCACCAGTCTCCTTTTAGATGACTTCAATTACACTGGCATTTCTAGACTGAGAAGACTTTAATTTCTTTGTGCTGAAGTAGAGGAAAGACTCCTCTAAACAAAATGAAGCCCATTTTACCTTGATGTGTAACGATGAAGAGGTGCTCATCATGGATCTTATTGCTCTTTAGCTCACTCTGCAGTACCTGGGCTGAAAGTATTTTGCTCAGCTAAAATTTGAAAAGAGAGAAAACGCATTTGGTATAAAAACTTTAATAGCAAATGCATATTTTAAACTTGTTTTCCTTTGAAGAAGCCACACACAAAGATGGATAACAGGTCGTGTTTTGTACCTGCAGGTAGTCTCCATAGAGGAGTCCTCCTTTACTGGCCTTGTTAACGCCTGCCTGAGATGAATCCTCGTCATCTTCTGTTTTGGGAGGTTTGTTTTTGAATAACCTGCAGTGTAAAAAGAAAAAAGGACTTCTGTTACCTGATGTTTTCCCATCAATTAGGTTTACAAGGGGAAAGATATCCTCACACATACAGATGCTTCTTCTCAAAGAATGGACATCCGCTCATGACTTTCCCAGATTAGCAGGATCAGAGATGTAATAGTGTCCCTCAACTTAGTTTTAGTAAAAGTGCCCTCAATGCGATCCACAGTTTTAAAGACTGCTCTTACCCAATCAGTCATGAGCCTGCGGGCGCCATCCGGCCCGCCTCTATTTGTCCCAGAGCCAATGTTTATCTTAGCTCAGGACTACCTCCTGGACTTTGCTTGGCCTGCTGAAAGAAAGATCATTAGGCCCAGTAAAGCAGAACAAAAAATACATACACACGATTAAATATTAAATATGTCAAAATGTCAAATGGATGTGAACATCAAAAGTTCAGTAAAAGACGTTTGAATTTGAATTGCTTGAGGTTTTTATATAGAAAAGCGACTTGTATAAAGCTTTGATTTTGGGCGTCACTGTCCACAGTTACCAGGTACCTTTGGTGTTTACACAGGATTGCCATTTGTATATACTGTATGTCACCATCTAAGCTTGGTTATATAAATGAGGTGAGTCCATAAACGTGACTAAGGTCCGACAGTTTAACCCATGAAAAGTTTTTAGTAATTAACTTGTTGAATTAAATAAAAGAGGCAAAAAAAAAATTTAACAAGAGAATACCGACCAGGAACTATGACAAAGAAAACAGAGGATATGACATACTGCTACACCTGTTAGTGTACACATCTAAGCTCACATTTTTTAGATGTGATATTTCTGTGACTATTTGTAATCAGGCTGGTTACTTATAGCATGTTTTACAAGGTGAGTTTATGTTCTTTGACTTGAATGTAAAGCTCAAATCAACTGCATCCTGATCAACTAAATTGGGAGGAGTATCCAGAAATTGTACTAAGTAAAAGTAAATGTAAGTAAAAGTAGCATTACCTTAAGAAATTATTTACTCAAATATGAGTAGGAGTAGTCACAAAAAAGTTACAAATTTGTATTCTTTATCTTAAGTATACCTTAGGTTAACTGGCATCAACTGGGGATTCTAAACTGTCCTTAGGTATGACTGTGACAGTGAATGGTTGTCTGTCTCTCTGTGTTGGCCCTGCGGTGGACTGGAGATCTGTCCAGGGTGTATCCTGCCTCTCGCCCAAAGGAACCTATCCCAGACAGTTTAATCCATGAAAAGTTTTTATACAGTGCATCCGGAAAGTATTTACAGCGCTTCACTTTTTCCACATTTTGTCATGTTACAGCCTTATTCCAAAATGGATTAAATTCATTTTTTTCTCAAAATTCTACACACAATATCCCATAATGACAATGTGAAAAAAAGTTTTTTTTTTGAGATTTTTGCAAATTTCTTAAAAATAAAAATCTAAGAACTCATATGTGCATACAGTTATGTGAAAAAATTTGGACACCCCTTTAAATATTCAGTTCTTTATTAAGAAATGTTCACGTATATCTAACCTTGTTTTTGTTTTTATTTGCATTTTTTTACATTTATTTCAGCCATCGTAAGTGGGAATGAATGTGGGGGTGTCCTAAAAAGATGGGGAGTGTCCTAAAATATTCCTCACTATTTGTTTAGAATTACATTTTACAGAAAATTTGAAAAAAGTCTTTAATTTTTTTTCTTTTGTGGAGAGGGTGAAAAATGTCAAGTTTCTGGGGACTTACCTGGCAGATGACATGACCTTTAACACCAAAACCACAGCCATTATTAAAAAGACTCATCAGTGACACTACCCTCTCCTGCGGCTAAAAAAGGCAGGTCTTCCCACTCAGCTCCTCAGCACGTTTTACAGAGGCATCCTGGAATCTGTCCTTCCATATGGCCTGACTACCTGGTTTGGGAATTGCACAGCTTTTGAGAAGCACCAGCTGAATAGGGTTGTAAAAACAGCCAGTAAGATCATCAGTGTTCCCCTCCTCTCCTTGGAGGAGATTTACAATAAACACTGTGCTAACAGTGCTGTTAACATCATTAAAGACTCCTACCAACCTTTCCACAGTTTGTTTTCTCTTCTGCCCTCAAGGAAGAGGTACAGGTGTCTTCAGGCCAGGACAGCCAGAATGTTGAACAGTTTTTTTCCACATGCAGTCAGGATTATAAATGGACTGTGCCCTAGTCCCCTGCCAATTGCTTTTCCTACCCCTCACCTCTCCTAAACTTGTATATGTATTCTGTTAGGTTGGTCTGACCATACTGTTTAACTGATATGTTATTGTTGTATTTTATTTTTATGCTGTTTTTTTTAAACTTATTCTCTATGTATATTGTGGTGCTGTGTTATGCTGGGGGATCATAATTTCATTTATTATGTGCATGCACATACTAAATGACAATAAAGAAATCTTGAATCTTGAATTCATTTTTAATTGTTTAGTTGTATTACGTGAATCTCCCAGTATTTTTAACATTGATTTTAAATATCCATATGCCCAAATATGTAAAAAAAAACACACAGGCTTATACAGGGTGTACTAATTTTTTCACATGACCAACTATTCACAACCTTTGCCATGAAGCTCAGAATTGAGCTCAGATGCATTCTGTTTCCGTTGATCATCTTTGAGATGCTTCTACAGCTTAACTGGGGCCCACCTGTGGTAAATTCAGTTGATTGGACATGATTTGGAAAGGTGCACACCTGTCTATATAAACTGAGCGATCGGGGGAGAAGGGCCTTGGTCAGGGAAGTGACCAAGAACCCGATGCTCTCTCTGTCAGAGCTCCAGTGTTCCTCTGTGGAGAAAGCAGAACCTTCCTATCATGGGTCTGCCTTCCCGGCAGATAATGGTTGTAATGAGAACCCAAGGTGCAGACTGAACTCCAGAGCATGATGTTTTAATTAATAAACAGAAACTCAAAGAACAAAACATAAAATAAATAAATGACTGCACAGGGCAGAAAACAACAGGAAAACCAGGAGTGAACAACGGTGACACCAGACAGAGCACATGCACAAACTAACATAAATAGGATAACTGATAATTACAAACAGGAGATGGCACAGCCGACCAGGGGAGACACAGGAGACAATAACTATTATAAGTAATAATAATAATCACAGAGGAACAGAAATGAACAGAAGGCATGGACATGGTCCCAGACCGTGCCCAGAATCTGACATAATCCCCCTTTAAGGGGTGGATTCCAGACACCCCTAAACAAAAACAAACAAACAAACAAAAAAAACCCATAATAATATGAAAATGGCCGGGAGGAGAGGGACAAAGCATGGTGGGAAAAACAAACATAGTACTCTCACAAAAAAAAAAAGTCCATCAGGTGGCCTCCCAAAGTCCCTAGACAACCGACCTGGGGGAAATATTGAATCTGGGGCCCGATCAGCGCCCAGGAGCCCCCGGACCAGAGAACATGACAGGTCCAGTGTTCTTCCAAAGTCCTTAGACCACCAGACCGGAATGCAGGATAGGTCAGGTGGCCTACCACTGTCCTTGAGCCACCAGATCATGGGAGGAGGTGGGTCAGGGGGCCTCCCAAAGTCCAAAGGACCCCAACCCAGAGAGCATAGTGGGTTGGATGGCCTTTCTGATTTCCTAGGCCACCAGACCAGAGTGTAAGGTGGATTGGGTGGCCTGCCCAGGTCCCTAGGTCACCAGACCAAAAAACAGAGGAGGTCAGGGGGCCTCCTGAAGTTCATGGGACACCAGAGCAGAAGACAAAGTGGATCAAGGGGTCGGCCATTGTCCAAGACTCCCCAAACCAAAAAACACAATGAGTCTGGAGGTCTTCCAAAGTCCATCGGCCACCAGACGAAAGATAATGATAATGGAGCAGCCTGGTCAGACAAGGACTGGGGAGCACTAACTGTGGAAAGAAACTGCTGCTGGGGAACGTCAACCATGGAGAGAAGCTACTGCTGAGGAGTATCGAACACGGAGAGAAGCTGGTGCTGGAGAACGTCGACCACAGAGAATGCTGGATCTGATTTGTGCACCACAGAGAGCGCTAGAGCTAATTCGTGCTCTCTGGAGATAGCTGGAGCAGCAGCATGCACCTCGGGCGCTGCTGGAGCTGGTACATGCACCACAGAGGAAACAGGCATTGAGGGGTGCTCCTCCATCCCTGATCCAGCCACCTCAAACAGGGAGGAAGAGACACAAGTAGATGTCATGTCCATACCAAAACAATGAGCAGAAGAGCTCAGCGGGGAGAACTCAGAAGCAGATGGGAGCTACAATTGAGTCGCCCTTCCAGGAGCCAGACAAATCCTCTCCAATACTGATGTTAGAATGACAAAAAAGAGGACTTGCCTTAACTCCTACTCTTCTGTTGGTGAGAACCCCAATGACTCTGCTCCTGGTGAAGTGATGACAACCCCTGAAGATGCTGGAGGAACAGCTGGACGGGCATCAGCAGCCAAAGCAGGTCAGGATAGCTCCACAAGCTGATAGTTTTAATCACCGCTGCTGCAATGTCCAGAAATCCCAAGGCCTCCTCCAGTGTGCGGGGAGTGCAGGTTTCCGAGACACAGTCCTCGATAGCTTGAGCAGCCCACACCTCATCTGCATCCAGTCCCAAACTCTTGAAGTTCAAGCCCGCTGGGTCCTCAGATGCTGGCGTCATACTGTCATGGGTCTGCCTCCCCGGCAGATAATGGCTGTAATGAAGACCCAAGGCGTGGACTGAACTCCAGAGCATGATGTTTTAATTAATAAACAAAAACTCAAAGAACAAAACATAAAATAAATAAATGACTGCACAGGGCAGAAAACAACAGGAAGACCAGGAGTGAACAATGATGACACCAGACAGAGCACATACACAAACTAACATAAATAGGGTAACTGATAATTACAAAAGTGAGACAGCTGGGGAAACAATCAAGGGCAGAACAAAGCACACATGAGGGAGAGTGGCTATGGATACAGAAACATAAGGGACTGGAGACAATAGGTAGACAATTATACCACAAGACCATAATAAAGACACTAAACACAAACAGGGGATGACACAGCCAACCAGGGGAGACACGGGAGACAATAACTATTATAAATAATAATAATAATAATAATAATAATCACAGAGAAATAGAAATGAACAAAAGGTGTGGACATGGTTCTGGACTGTGCCCAGAACTTGACACTTCCAGAAGGACAACCATCTCTGCAGCAGTCCACCAATCAGGCCTGTATGGTAGAATGGCCAGACAGAAGCCACTCCTTAGTAAAAGGTACATGGCAGTCCACCTGGAGTTTGCCAAAAGGCACCTGAAGGATTCTCACACCATGAGAAACAAAATTCTCTGGTCTGATGAGACAAAGATTGAACTCTTTGGCATGAATGTAGGCGTCATGTTTGGAGGAAACCAGGCACCGCTCATCACCAGGCCAACACCATTCCTACAGTGAAGCATGGTGGTGGCAGCATCATGCTGTGGGGATATTTTTCAGTGGCAGGAACTGGGAGACTATTCAGGATAGAGGGAAAGATGACTGCAGCAATGTACAGAGACATCCTAGATGAAAACCTGCTCCAGAGTGCTCTTGACCTCAGACTGGGGCGACGGTTCATCTTTCAGCAGGACAACGAGCCAAGATATCAAAGGAGTGGCTTCAGGACAACTCTGTGAATGTCTTTTGAGTGTCCCAGCCAGAGTCCAGACTTGAATCCAATTGAATATCTCTGGAGAGATCTGAAAATGACTGTGCACCGATGCTTCCCATCCAACCTGATGGAGCTTAAGAGGTGCTGCAAAGAGGAATGGGCGAAACTGCCCAAAGATAGGCGTGCCAAGCTTGTGGCATCATATTCAAAAAGACTTTAGGCTGTAATTGCTGCCAAAGCTGCCAAAGGTGCATCAGAATGAGGTGAGCCAACTGGTCCAGTGGTGTAAAGACAATAACCTCTTTCTGAACGGGGAAAAAACCAAGGAGATTGTGGCCAACTTCAGAAGGGGACACACAAAGCACCCCCCATCCCCCCGTGATCACTGATGGTGCAGCTGTGGAGAGGGTGAGCAGCACCAAGTTCCTGGGGGTGCACATCTCTGAGGATCTCTCCTGGTCCAACAACACTACATCACTGGCTGAGAAGGCTCAAACTCACCTCCATTTCCTCCGCAAACTGAGGAGATCATGAGTCCCACCTGCCATCATGTGCTCATTCTACCGGGGCATCATTGAGAGCATCCTTACCAGCTGCATCATGGTGTGGTACGGAAGCTGCACAGCCTCCTGCCGGAAGACACTACAACACACAGGGAAAGCAGCCAGCAAGATCATCTGTGCCCCTCTGCCCCCCCTCTTGGACATCTACCTCACCTGCAGAGCCATCAACATTGCAGGTGACACCTCCCACCCCTCCCACTCCCTCTTCAGCCCCTGCCCTCAGGGAAAATGTATTGGAGCCTCCAGCCCCACTCCACAAGACTGCTAAACAGCTTTGTTCATCAGGCCATTGGGCAGCACGGTGGTGCAGTGGTTAGCACTGTTGCCTTACAGCTAGAAGGTTCCTGGTTCGAATCCCCAGGCTGGCAGGGGTTGGAACCTTTCTGTGTGGAGTTTGCATGTTCTCCCTGTGCTGCGTGGGTTTACTCCGGGGGCTCCGGTTTCGTCCCACAATCCAAAGACATGCATGTTAGGTTAATTGGCTGTTCTAAATTGTCCCTAGATATCTGTCTCCTATAGGCCCTTAGAATAGAGGGTTAGTACTAGTGAAAGCGCTTTGAGTGGTCTTTGTGACTAGAAAAGCGCTATATAAGTGCAGGTTAGTTAGTTAGTTAGTTAGCCATCAGGACCCTGTACTCTGTCCACGCCCCCCTCCCCCCTCCGGACCATAATGCACTCACCCGCACAATAACTGCCTCAGCTGTTAGCACAGAAAGACTGGCACACCAACAGTAATACATTTGGTGCTGTATGTCTCTGCACTTTACTGCAACCATTTGCACAAATGCCATATCTGCTGCTGTCTGTCATTGCAATACTGATCATGTGCAGTCCTATCTGTCACTGTCTACACCTACAGTACCGCACTGAACTTGCAACTGCAGGTATTACAGCTCTACTTTTCTGTATACTGTATAGGATTGCTGGGTTTCATCATTGTTTATCGTTTATCTTTATTGCACTATGGGAGGTCTGCGTCTATCTTTTGTTGCCATTTGCACTACAGGTAGTATTATTGTACATAGACTGCTGTTGTTGTTTTTCCAGCCTTATTCCTTTTTTTTTATATATTGTGCACACCACTGAAGAGAGAAACGCCATTTCAATTCTCCTGTATGTCCTGTACGTACAGTATAGTAGTATTGACAAATAAAATCTTTTAATCTTGAATCAACAAAGTATTGAACAAAGGCTGTGAATACTTACGTGCATGTGATTTCTTAGATTTTTATTTTTAATAAATTTGCAAAAATGTAAAAAAAAACAAACTTTTTTTATGTTGTCATTATGGGGTATTGTTTGTAGAATTTTGAGGAAAAAATGAATTTAATCCATTTTGGAATTCAATTCAGTTCAGTTCAGTTTTATTTATACAGCGCCAAATCACAACACAGGTTATCTCAATGCACTTTCCAACAAAAAAAAAAAAAAAGTGGGTTTAGGCCACGCTCTCAAATTTATAGAACCCAGCAGAGACCCCTAAGAGCAAGCACTGTGGCGACACAGACGAGGAAAACTTCCCTTTAACGGACAGAAACCTTGAGTGGAACCATAGCTCATAGAAGATGGCCATCGACCTCAATTGGCTGGGTTGAAAAAAAGAGGTAAAAAAGTAGGAGGCCTGGCAGTAGCTACATTCCAAACAAACGTAACAAATACAATTCAACATTAACATTCAAAGCCAGACATTCCAGTATCAAGCCGGGTTAGGCTGCACATGCAAGTGAAGGCCTGGCAGTGGCAACATTTTTAACTATAGGCCTTACCAAAGAGAAAAGATTTCAACTTACTCTTGAATAAAGAGAGAGTGTCTGCCTCCCGAACTGAACTGGGAAGATGGTTCCACAGGAGGGGAGCTTGATAACTGAAAGCTCTACCTTCTAATTTACTTCTGGAGACCTTGGGGGCCACCAGTAGTTTGGATTTTTGGGAGCGCAGAGCTCTGGTTGGATGATAGGGAACTATGAGTTCTTGCAGGTAAGAAGTAGCCATACCATTAAGGGCTTTATAAGTTAGGAGCAATACCTTAATTCAATTATGTATTTTATTGGGAGCCAATGTAAAGAAGCTAAAACTGGGGTAATGTGATCTCTTCTCCCTGTTGTCATCAGGGTACGTGCAGCTGCATTCTGAATGAGTTGGAGAAACTTTATGGACTTATTAGGACAACCTGATAAAAGTGAATTACAGTAGTCTAGCCTAGTGGTGATAAAGGTGTGGACAAGTTTCTCTGCATCTTTATGAGGCAGGATGGACCTAATTTTAGAAATATTACGCAGATGGAAGAAGGCAGTCTTAATGGTTTGCTGTATATGAGAATTAAAAGACATATCTTGGTCAAAGACAACTCCAAGATTTCTAACAGAAAACTTAGAAGCCAGTGCAATGCCATCTAGTGTTATCTTAGTAGAAAGAGTACTTCTAGCATGTTTGGGACCAAGAACAATGACTTCAGTTTTATCTGTTTTCAGCAATAGAAAGTTGTAGTTCATCCAGGTTTTAATATCCTTAAGACACTCCTGGAGTGAACCCAAATGGCTGGGATCATCTGGATTGATCGATAAATATAATTGAGTGTCGTCAGCTGACAGGATAATTTCATGTTTCTTTATATTATTCTATATAATTTTAACTCTTTATTATTCTTTTTTATATTATGTCTGTATTTGGTGCGTATAATGAGCCAATGCATGATACTCTGTGTTTTTCCATTGTCTCAGAGCCTGTAGGAATGTCTGTTTTTCACTGTGAGATTAGGCTAAGCAAGGTTGTAAATAATGACGTAGGTAATGACCCAGGTTTTATTGCTCTTGTCATACCAACCTGCTCTGGTCAGGATGTCCGAAATCAATAGATTAAAGCAGTTAAGCTGTCTCCAGGGGGGATATCTCCTGGATCTGTCTCCAGCTGTCTCCAGCCTATTGATAAACGCAAGGACTGTTTTGCTTATGGTATAAGAACCCCAGATTTGTAATACATGATAGGGAGAACGAGTGAGCAGGCTCTGAGACGGTTGATGCTGTAACTTTTCCCTCCTCTGATCAGAGTGGAATAAATGGCTCAGAACTTGGAAACCACCTATTGATTATTGATTCAGTCTCAGTCAATTCAATTTTATTCTATCATTTGGCACCCAAACAGGGACTTCTTTATTTCATTAAAGACTTTCAGAAAGTGACTCTTTAATTGTTTCCCTATACAAGTGCCGACTGACGACGTCCCATATGGGATGCCCAGTACCAGCTTGGGATAGTGACGCAAGCGTTCGACCATCATGGAGAGACAAGAAGAGGAAGGAAGACACTCAGTCATTAAATGGTGTGGTGGTTGTTGTTTCCTTTGCATCATTATCCTAGGGGTGACATTTTTGCTCTGGTTTCTTTTAGCTACTCCACAAACCATACACCATAGTGCTAAGGATCTTGCACACGTCCAGCATGATTGGCTGGAGCTACAAGAGCATCAGGATCATGAATATGCTGCCAATACATGGTGGAGGTATGCTAACTATACAGCTAGGTCAGCTAATCGCTCTAATTGTTATGTTTGTTCCTTGGTGCCACTGTCAACTGGATAGACTGCTGTTATGGCTAGAATAATGAAACCGTCAAAAGCTCTCTGTTTCTTACAGAAGGCTATGGAGAGGGACTATACAAGAAAGATTATTCTGAATCACTTATGTAAAACCTTTCATCACTCCGCTAATCAGAAAACCTATGGCACCCCTTTCTCTGTAAGGGCAAGGTTAGTTTCATCAGGGAACTTCTCTTTCTGTTTGAGGGGAAGTGGTAACAACCCTCTGGGCGACCTACCCCTTTCTCGGTGTGCAACAGTGTACAGTGTATACTACGCCTGTGATGCTGGTACCCTGACCAATCACGTGGGCAGGTGGTGCCCGCAAGTTAACCGTTGTCATGACGGGCCTGTCTCCATGCTGGAGCTCTGCGGTGCTACTATCTGCAACTTCCACATGTATGGCACACATATGGTGACAGGTAGTTGGTGGCTGTGTGGTCGTAGGACGTATTCCCATCTGCCTATGAATTGGGCAGGCGTTTGGCCCCTGTCCTTGTGACTGATCACACCCTCATTATGTCAGTGGGTCAGGCAGGCAGGGTGAAGAGAGACCTATCACAGGATGCCACTTTCGCACCACATGACTCTATCTGGGGTACGGACGTGCCGGAACAGTTTAAACTACACACCACAGGACAAAAGGTTCTTCAGTCGCTGTTCCCTTGGGTGGGAGTGGCAAAGAACACTTTGTGGGTTGAGACTCTTAATTATAGATTACAGTGTTTTGTGGACTTTTCCTTGGCTGCCTGGAAAGGCGAAAGGGAAGAAATGTCTGCTGTAAGACTCATGGTGACACAAAATAGAATGGTACTTGATTAGTTGACTGCCGCCCGTGGGGGTGTGTGCGCTATTGTGGATCAGTACTGTAGCACCTTCATACCTGCACATGATGCAGATGGATATGTCATTGCCTCAGCCATATGCAATCTTACTGCTCTGCAGGCTGCTGGAGCTAAGGATAATGTTAATGATGTACAGCTGTGGATAAACTGGTTGTTTTCCTCATGGAGGAGTCTTGTCATAAACTTGGTGATTTTTGAAGGGATACTCTTGATTTTTTCTGTCATGGCCTGCTCTGCTAATCATCCCCAGCTGCGCGCTCACCTGGTTCTCATTACAGCTGGCCTATTTATACCGCACTGCCCTGACTGGCGCTGCGGAGATGTCTCACCGCGCTCCAGAGGAGCTTCATCGCCAACTCCTTCTACTCGTCGTGATCTCATCCAAAGCCTGCTTCGTTCCTCGCCGGAGAATCCCTCCAGCCGTCCACGTAAGCGCAAATCCTCAACTCACCCTGTCTTCCAGTCCCCTGTGCACAGGTGGAGTCCATGGCGGCGGATTCTTCCTTCCCTCCTTCGTCGTCGAACTCCTCAGACACTCACCTGCAGGAGCTGCACTCCCAACCGAAGGACACTGTCTTCCTGGCCGTAGCCGTCATGCTGAACCTGAGCCTGTCTCCATCTGCTTCCACAGTAAGCAACAGTGTAACTGTTTAACTCCAGCTACGACGCTCACTAATAATCCCTCTCTGTGTGTCTTTAGGGTTGCCAGGTTGTACGGTGTGCCGCTCTGTCCCTGCTGCTCCTGCCTACACTCTCACACACCAACATACACATTCTTGCTGTAAATAAACCTAATTGTATCAATTCGAAGTCTGTGTTTTGTCACTGGGTCAATGAACCATGTCAGTACATCTCCGCCAGAACGACCCAGCTGACAGAGCTTTGGTGTGCCGTGTCAACCACATGGAAATTCGAATTGATCAACTGGCTTATCAGCAGCAGTCTATTCTGACCCAATTAGCCCATGTCACAGATCGGTTAGACCAGTTATGGCTAGGGCCGACTACTCTAGCATGACTTATGGTCAGTTTATTGATGAATTCAATGAAGTATTGATCATTCAGACCAAGACAGCGTGCTTACCTCTCGGCTGCTGAACCTGAGGCAGGGGACTAGAGCTGCAGCTGATTATGCAGTAGACTTCCGGATAGCGGCTACCGAAGTGGGTTGGGAGGACGCCGCTCTGTGTAGCATCTTCCTTAGGAGCCTTAGTCCTAGTCTCCAGGATGAGTTAGCCCCTTCAGAAAAGCCGGCTAGGCTATCTGAGCTAGTATCCCTAGTCATTTGTCTGGATAATAGGCTGAGGGAGCGGGCGGCGGAGCAGAAATCCCATGGCCGCTCAGGGACAGAGCCCTGCCGCGCTCCACCTACTCCCGTTCTGGCTCTGCCACCTGCTGACTCCTCTGAGACCCCAGAACCCATGGTAGTAGGACAATCTAGGTTGCCTTCGGCGGAGAAACAGCACCGCCGGGAGCTGGGGTTGTGCCTGTATTGCGGGAGCAAGGAGCATGAGGTAACATCTTGCCCGATTCAGCCAAAAGGGGGAGTCTGTGCATCGCATTAGGGGGACTCACGGACTCGCCTCAGCCTAACCACCTATCTAGACTCCTTCTTCCCACCCGTTTCTTTCATAAACACACTGAAATACCCACACGGGCATTAATCGACTCAGGGGCAGAGCAAAGCTTTATTTCTCGAGACCTGGCAACCCGTTTGGGCCTACACTGTTTTCCCCTCAAAACCCCGCTCCAACTGATCGCACTGTCTAAAGCCCCCATGGCCATGGTGACCCACCAAACTGCCCCGGTGTCGGTCATCATCTTGGGGAATCATCGGGAGGAGCTACAGTTCTTTATGTTACCGATCTCGTCGTCCCCGGTAATCCTTGGTTTTTCCTGGCTGCGCCTCCACAACCCCACGATTGATTGGCGCTCAGGTAATATTAGGTCATGGAGCTCATTCTGTCTCAGCGCCTGTCTCCAGTCAGCCGCTTGCTCACCATCCATTCCCTGGAGTCTCCCACTGCCTCGGCCCCGGACCTGTCCAAAGTTTCCCCTGAATATCATGACCTTGGAGCCGTCTTCAGCAAGTCCCAGGCCCTATCCCTGCCCCCTCACCAGCCGTATGATTGTGCCATTAACCTCCGTCCGGGAGCTCCGCTGCCATCTAGCCGGCCGTATATCCTTTCCCCGCCAGAGCGGGCAGCTATGGAAGCTTACATCAAGGAGTCCCTAAGTTCGGGCATAATCCGTCCATCCTCTTCGGCAGTGGGGGCGGGGTTCTTTTTTGTTGGCAAGAAGGATGGCTCTTTAAGACCATGCATTGATTTCAGGGAACTAAACAACATTACCATTAAGGACAAATGCACCCTTCCCTTGCTTAACTCGGCCTTTGACTCTCTCCAGGAGGCGTCTTGGTTCTCCAAGCTGGATCTGCGCAATGCCTACCATCTGGTGCGGATCCGCGAGGGGGATGAGTGGAAGACAGGTTTTCGCACCCCCAGTGGTCATTTTGAGTACTTAGTAATGCCCTTTGGGCTTACCAACGCGCCTGCTGTATTCAAGCAACTTATTAATGACGTGCTGAGGGATTTTCTGGGGGAGTTTGTATTTGTCTACCTTGATGACATTCTGATTTTTTCTTGATCCCTAGAAGAACATCGGGTGCATATAAGGCGAGTGCTGCAGCAGTTGTTGGAGAACCAACTTTATGTCAAGGCAGAGAAGTGTGTGTTCCACACCTCCAAGACATCCTTTTTGGGGTTCATCATCTCGCATAAGGAGATCCTCCCGGACCCTGGGAAAATTAAGGCGGTAGTGGAATGGCTGACCCCATCCTCCAGGAAGCAGCTCCAGCAGTTCCTGGGATTTGCAAACTTCTACCGTCGGTTCATCAAGAACAACAGCAGCCTGGCCCTTCCCCCTTACGCGCCTCACGTCGACCAAAGTGCAATTTCAGTGGACGAAAGAGGCGGCTACGGCTTTTGCAGACCTTAAGAGGCAGTTCTCCGAGTCCCCCATTTTGGTGCAGGTGGATCCTGATCTTCAGTGTCTGGTGGAGGTGGACGCCTCAGATTCTGGAGTGGGGGCTGTCTTATCTCAGTGCTCCCCAGCGGATGGGCGGGTCCGACCGTGTGCCTTCTTCACCCGGCGGCTGTCCCCTGCGGAGCGCAACTACAGCATTGGCGACAGGGAGCTTCTGGCTGTTAAGTTGGCTCTAGAGGAGTGGCGCTATTGGCTGGAGGGGGCCTCGCAGCCGTTTGTGGTTTGGACGGACCACAGGAACTTGGAGTACCTTAGGACAGCCAAGCGCCTGAATGCCCGCCAGGCCCGCTGGTCCCTGTTTTTGGGTGATTTGACTTTACCATTACGTATCGTCCCGGGTCCAAAAACACCAAGCCGGACGCCCTCTTGAGGCAATTCACCACAGACACCGTGGAGCCTGAAGATCATCCTTTCCTTCCTGCTTCCTGTGTCGTGGGCGCTCTTTCATAGGGGATCAAGGAGAAGATCAGGAGGGTGTAAGAGACGGAAATGGACCCGGGCGGGGGGCCAGCAGGTAAGATGTTTGTCCCATCGGTTGTCCGGGGTGACATTATCAAATGGGCCCACTCCTCTAAGTTTGCCTGCCACCCAGGGAGACGGTGAATGGAGGAGCTTCTGCAACATTCGTTGTGGTGGCCCTTTCTTCAGAAGGATGTCGGGGAATACGTCCGTGCCTGCCCTCAATGTGCCACTGGCAAGTCTCCGTCATCCCCTCCAGCTGGGCTACTCCACCCTCTCCCGACTCCTGGCAGGCCCTGGTCCCATGTGGTAATGGATTTTGTCACCGGCCTCCCTCCCTCCAACAACCACACTGCAGTGCTCACCATAGTGGACCAGTTCTCCAAGGCAGCCCATTTTGTCCCTCTTCTGGGTCTGCCTACGGCCAAGGAGACAGCAGACCTGCTGGTCCAACATGTGGTGAGACTGCACGGGATTCCCCTAGACATCGTTTCTGATCGGGGTCCCCAGTTCGTCTCTCAGGTATGGAGGTCATTTTGTAACGCCCTTTGGGCCACGGTGAGCCTGTCATCCGGCTACCACCCGCAGTCAAATGGCCAGTGTGAGCGGACCAACCAGGAGTTGAAGGCAGCGCTGCAGTATGTGACATCACACAACTCTGCCTCCTGGAGTTCTTACCTGCCGTGGATTGAGTATGCCCACAACTCAACGGTCTCTTCGGCTACAGGTATGTCCTCATTTCAGGCTTCACTTGGGTATTCTCCCCAATTGTTTCCCGAGGAGGAGGGTGACATCGCTGTGCCATCGGTCCAGGCACACCTGAGACACTGTCGTTGGCTGTGGAGGGCTACCTGGGCAGCACTGCGGCGTACGGCGGAGTGCAACTCTGCGGTGGCTAACTGCCACAGGATCCCAGTGCCGTCATACCAGGTGGGCCAGCAGGTTTGGTTATCTACTAAAAATATCAACTTGAATGCCAAACGCCGGAAGATAATGAAACATTTTATTGGTCCCTTTGTCATCTCCAACATCATTAATCCCGTGTCTGTGCGACTTGACCTACCCCCCCCCCAACCGCATATGTCCCACGTTTCATGTGTCTCAAGTGAAACCTGTGTCTTCCAGCCCACTGTGTCCTCCTCCCAGGTCTCCACCCCCTCCAAGGATGATTGATGGCAGTCCGGCATGGGGTGTGACAGCTATCCTGGACGTCCGTCGCCGGGGCCGCCGCCTGCAATACCTGGTGGACTGGGAGGGTTATGGTCTGGAGGCAAGGTCCTGGGTGCATTCCGCCTGCATGCTGGATAAAGATCTCATCAGGGAGTTCCATCAGACACACCTAGGTAGGCTGGAACAACCGCCAAGAGGTGCTCATTAGGGGGGGAGTACTGTCATGGCCTGCTCTGCTAATCGTCCCCAGCTGCGCACTCACCTGGTTCCCATTACGGCTGGCCTATTTATACCGTGCTGCCCTGACTGGCAGTGCGGAGATGTCTCACCACGCTCCAGTGGAGCTTCATCACCAACTCCTTCTACTCGTCGTGATCTCATCCAAAGCCTGCTTCATTCCTCGCCGGAGAATCCCTCCAGCCATCCACGTAAGCGCAAATCCTCAACTCACCCTGTCTTCCAGTCCCCTGTGCACAGGCGGAGTCCATGGCGGCGGATTCTTCCTTCCCTCCTTCGTCGTCGAACTCCCCAAACACTCACCTGCAGGAGCTGCACTCCCGAACGAAGGACACTGTCTTCCTGGCCGTAGCCATCGTGCTGAACCTGAGCCTGTCTCCATCTGCTCCCACAGTAAGCAACAGTGTAACTGTTTAACTCCAGCTACAACGCTCACTAACAATCCCTCTCTGTGTGTCTTTAGGGTTGCCGGGTCGTACGGTGTGCCGCTCTGTCTCTGCTGCTCCTGCCTACACTCTCACGCACCAACATACACATTCTTGCTGTAAATAAACCTAATTGTATCAACTCAAAGTCTGTGTTTTGTCACTGGGTCAGCGAACCATGTCATTTTCATGTGTCATTCCTTCCATCCGTGATATGATGATGAGACTTGTTCATGTGAACCTAGTGATGTATCATGAGGCCACCACTGGAGATGATGGGGAAACAACACCAGCCTAAGTTTTTTTATGAGTACAGAGTGAAAGTATGACTGACATGCAGAAAACCAAAAGGTGATGTACTGTATATTCATGATGTGAATTTGAAATGTACTAAGTTGCAAAAGTGGCCAAACCTGTTTTGAAGTTCTGAGATGTCTTATCCTTGTTTGAGATTTTCACTTCATTCTGTTTTAATACATTGCATTTGAAATCGCCATGTTGTTAATCACTATTTAACCATTATGCAGTTCTAGTGTTGTGATTGTTGTTTTGATTCTTGATTGCTTGTTTACATTTTTACATTAAGGTACTAATACACAGAGCCATACTAACACATATATATCTTTAACACATACATACATACATACATACATACACATATAATCGTTTTTGATCATTTTTATTGTTCTTCATTAAGGTTTTATTAGGTTATGTATACTAACTTTTTTTCATTAAATCACTGCTAATTTGCTAACACATAGAATGACTACTACATACACTATTCATCTCATTTTACAGTTAATCAACACAACTCATTTAATTTTTCTCTTTTATGATTTGATTAAATGATTGATTTCTTTTCTGGAACAAAGGATGTTATCTTCTCATGCTCCTCAGGAAATGAAACATTCCAGTGGCACTCAGGAGTGGCAGTGGGGCGGATGGCAGACTTTCCTCATTAAAAAGTGAGTTAGGATCTTTTGCAATAAAATGCTTTTAGCATAAAATGCACCAGAACTTAGTAATCTGCCCAATGAGGTTTTAGAAGCCATAGTGTTTCATCTCTGATGCTTTTTAAGCATCAAGGGGGAAATGATAGGATAATTTCATGTTTATTTATATTATTCTATATAATTTCAACTCTGTATTATTCTTTTTTATATTATGTCTGTATTTGGTGCGTATAATGAGCCAATGCCTGATTCTCTGTGTTTTTCCATTGTCTCAGAGCCTGTAGGAATGTCTGTTTTTCACTGTGAGATTAGGCTAAGCAAGGCTGTAAATAATGACGTAGGTAATGACCCAGGTTTTATTGCTCTTGTCATACCAACCTGCTCTGGTGAGGATGTCCAAAATCATCTATAGATTAAAGCAATTAAGCTGTCTCCAGGGGGGATATTCTGTCTCCAGAACAGACTCGCTGCTAACCTCAAGGACATCAACGACACCAGGAAGACTGCCATCATCAATAATGAGCTGAAGAGACCGGGAGTGGATATCGCCACTCTCCAGGAAACACGGTTGGCTGACGCAGGCACACTGAGAAAGAAGGACTACACGTTCTACTGGCAGGGAAAGGGCAGTGACGAACACAGGGAACACAGAGTGGGCTTCGCAGTGAAGAACACCTTGCTGAAGATGGTGGAACCGGGCAGCAATGGCTCTGCATGACTCCTCACCCTCCGCCTCAACACCACTCAAGGCCCAGTCACCCTCGTCAGTGTGTATGCCCCAACACTGACAGCCACACCAGAGGCAAAAGACGAGTTCTACGAGAATCTCGGAACTGTCACGATCATCCCCAACTCTGAACAACTCATTCTTCTTGGAGACTTCAATGCCAGAGTGGGTGCTGACCACGACTCCTGGCCCTCCTGTCTTGGACCCTTTGGCGTGGGCAGAATGAACGACAACGGACAGCGGCTGCTCGAGTTCTGCTCATATCATGATCTGTGCATCACAAACTCATTCTTCAAGACCAAGCCCCAACACAAGGTTTCCTGGCGACATCCGCGCTCAAAGCACTGGCACCAGCTGGACTTGATCCTGACCAGGCGCAGCTCACTGAAGAACGTGCTAATCACCCGTTCGTTCCAGAGTGCAGATTGCGACACAGACCATTCATTGGTGTGTTGCAAGGTCAAGCTGCAGCTGAAGAAATTCCATCATGCGAGACAGCCTGGAAAGGCACGGATTGACACCAGCAAGATGGCCCAACCAGAACTTGTTGAGCAGTTTGCCTCCACCTTTGAGAAGGAACTTGGTGTACCACAAGAAGGAGAATCTGCAAAGCAGAAGTGGGAAGAGCTGCGAAACACCATCCACCGCACAGCCTTGGCTACCTTTGGGAGGAAGACCTCAAAGTCACAGGACTGGTTTGATGCCAAGTTGACCGAGATGACCCCTGTCATTGAAGCCAAGCGCTCAGCACTTGCTGAGTACAAGAAGTACCCAAACGAGAAGAATCTCCAGATTCTCAGGGCTGCGAGAAGCAAAGTTCAGCAGATTGCTTGGCGCTGTGCCAACGAGTACTGGACTCAGCTCAGCCAAGACATTCAAACCGCCGCCATAACAGGGAACATCCGTGGTATGTACGATGGCATCAAGAAAGCACTTGGTCCGGCTCAGAGCAAGACGGCCCCCCTCAAATCCTCCACTGGGGAGATGATCACAGAAAAGAGCAAGCAGATGGAGAGATGGGTGGAACACTACTCCGACCTCTACTCCAGACAGAACACCGTGACACCGTCAGCCCTTGATGCCATCGACTGCCTGCCATCCATGGGCGAACTTGACGCCGAGCCAACCATCGACGAACTCAGCAAGGCCATTGATAGCTTGGCCGCTGGCAAGGCACCTGGCCATGACGGCATACCCCCCGACCTGATCAAGCACTGCAAGACCGCCCTACTGCTGCCATTGCATGACGTCCTCTGCCAGTGCTGGAAGGAAGGTGCCATACCACAGGACATGAGGGACGCCAAGATCATCACCCTCTACAAAAACAAAGGGGAGAGAAGTGACTGCAACAACTACAGGGGCATCTCCCTCCTCAGCGTTGTTGGCAAAGTCTACGCACGAGTTGTTCTCGTTCGTCTACAGAAGCTTGCCGAACGTGTCTACCCTGAGTCTCAGTGTGGCTTCCGCGCTGAGCGATCGACGGTAGACATGATATTCTCCATCCGCCAACTCCAGGAGAAATGCAGAGAACAGAACATGCCCCTGTACGTCGCCTTCATTGACCTCACCAAAGTGCTCGATCTGGTCAGCAGAGAGGGCCTTTTCAAGATCTTGCCAAAGATAGGATGCCCACCAAAGTTGCAAAGCCTCATCGAATCGTTTCACACCAACATGCAGGGGATAGTGCAGCACGACGGCAACGTCTCAGAGCCATTCAACATACGCAGCGGAGTGAAACAGGGCTGTGTACTTGCGCCAACCCTCTTTGGGATTTTCTTTGCTATCCTCCTGAGGCATGCCTTCAGCACAACAACAGAGGGAATCTACCTGCACACAAGATCTGACAGCAGGCTTTTCAACCTCGCCCGCCTGAAAGCCAGAACCAAAGTATGCGAGGCTCTAATCAGAGACATGCTGTTCACAGACGACGCTGCAGTCGCAACCCACGCACAGCAGGAGCTTCAGACCCTGATGGACTGCTTCTCCCAGGCATGCAAGGACTTCGGGCTTACCATCAGCCTGAAGAAGACTAACGTCTTGGCGCAAGGCACGGAAGCACCACCAACCATCACCATTGACGACTACGAGCTGGAGGTTGTGAATCAGTTCACGTACCTGGGGTCCACGATCAGCAACAACCTCTCCCTTGATACAGAGATCGACAAGAGGATTGGAAAATCAGCCTCCACACTCGCTCGCCTCACCACACGAGTGTGGAAAAATCCCAAACTCTCTGTCAAGACGAAGATGGCAGTGTACAGCGCCTGCGTCATTAGCACACTGCTCTATGGGAGTGAGACGTGGACAACATACGCCCGGCAGGAAAAGAGACTGAACTCCTTCCACTTGTGCTGCATTCGCCACATCCTGGACATATCCTGGCAGGACAAAGTGCCCAACACAGAAGTTCTGTCCCGCGCCGGCCTTCCCTCCATGTTCACTCTTCTCAGGCAGCGCAGGCTCCGCTGGCTAGGCCACGTTCACCGTATGGAGGATGGCAGAATTCCCAAAGACGTCTTCTACGGAGAACTGGCGACTGGCAGGAGAGACATTGGCCGCCCACAGCTGCACTTTAGAGACGTCTGCAAGAGAGACATGAAGACCCTGGAGATTCAATTCAATTCAATTCAATTCAACTTTATTTATATAGCGTCATTTCACAACAACAGTCATCTCATAGCACTATCAACTGTAGGGAGGACCCCCACAGTTGCAGAAAGACCCCAGCAATCAGGCGATCCCCTGTGAGCAAGCACTTGGCGACGGTGGAGAGGAAAAACTCCCTTTTAACAGGAAGAAACCTCCAGCAGAACCAGGCTCAGGGAGGGGCAGTCATCTGCTGCGACTGGCTGGGGGGTGAGGGGACAGAGAAGAAGAAAAGAACAGACATGTAGAGAGCAAACAGCACGATGGGGACTCAATCTATGGGAGAGAACAAACAAATGTTAATGACCAGCAAAAAAAAAAATATTTCATAGAGAGTGAGGAAAGGAGTGAGGCCCAGTGCATTACTGGAGGTCCCCCGGCTGACTAAACCTATTAGCAGCATAACTTAGGGAGGGTTCAGAAACACATGATCCCTCCCTAATTGTAGGCTATATCAAAAAGGTAGGTTTTAGCCCTATTCTTAAAAACAGAGATCGAGTCTGACTCCCGAATCCAGATTGGCAGCTGATTCCACAGGAGAGGAGCTTGATAACTGAAGGCTCTGCCTCCCATTGTACTTTTGGAGATTCTAGGTATTACAAGTAAACCTGCATTTTGGGAGCGTAGTGCTCTGTTAGGATGATACGGTAGTATCAGATCTTTTAAATAAAAAGGAGCCTGATTGTTTAGAGCTTTGTAAGTAAGAAGAAGGATTTTAAACTTAATTCTAAACTCTATGGGAAGCCAATGAAGGGAGGCCAGAACCGGAGAGATATGATCTCTCTTTCTAGTACCTGTTAAAACTCTTGCTGCAGCATTTTGGATCAGCTGAAGACTTTTTAAAGATGTTTTAGGACAGCCTGATAATAAAGAATTACAATAATCTAATCTCGAGCTAACAAAAGCGTGGATCAGTTTCTCAGCATCACTCTGAGACAAGATGCTCCTAATCTTGGCAATATTACGCAAATGATAGAAGGCAGTCTTAGAAACAAATTTAATATGTGAATTGAAGGACAAATCCTGATCAAAAATAACTCCAAGGTTCCTCACAGAGCTATTAAGAGAAAGAGTAACTGCATCCAAACTGAAAGTTTGATTTGGAAAGGAATTTCTAAAGTTTTTTGGACCAACAAGAATGACTTCAGTCTTATCTGAATTTAATAGCAGGAAATTACAAGTCATCCAAACTTTGATTTCCTTAAGACAGGCTTCTAACTTGGCTAATTGATTAGTATCATCTGGCTTCATTGACAGGTATAATTGTGTGTCATCTGCATAACAGTGAAAATGTATACAGTGCTTTCTAATAATGTTGCCTAACGGAAGCATATATAAACTAAAAAGAGTAGGGCCAAGCACAGATCCCTGTGGAACTCCATGACTAAGCTTTGAGCTGAGAGAAAACTCATCATTTACATGAACAAACTGGAACCTATCAGATAAATAAGATCTAAACCACTGCAACGAAGTTCCATTAAGTCCAACATAGTGTTCTAATCTATCAAGTAGAATATTATGATCAATAGTATCAAAAGCTGCACTAAGATCTAAAAGGACAAGTACAGAAACTAGTCCATTATCAGATGCAATGAGGAGGTCGTTAGTGACCTTCGCTAAGGCTGTTTCAGTGCTATGATGGATTCTAAACCCAGATTGAAACTCCTCAAATAAACCATTTCCCTGCAGGTGGTCAAATAATTGCGTAGCAACAACTCTTTCTAAGATTTTTGAAATGAAAGGGAGATTAGAGATTGGTCTATAGTTAGCTAAAGCTCCTGGATCTAGCGTTGGCTTTTTGAGTAAGGGTTTAATTACAGCCGTTTTAAAAGCCTGCGGTACATGGCCTAAAGTTAATGAAGAATTGATTATATGAAGAATAAAGCTACCAATAAGTAGGAAGACTTCTTTAAATAACCTGGTAGGAATAGGGTCTAAAAGACAAGTTGAAGGTTTGGATGAGGAAACTATTTTGTCTAACTCACAAAGGTCGATTGGAGTAAACTCATCAAGACAGACATCAATAGAAGGAGTTGTAGTAGTTACAGTATTTAAGTTAACTGTGGGAAGAATCTGATTGATTTTATCTCTGATGGATGAAATTTTATTATTGAAAAAGTTCATAAAGTCCTGACTAGTAAGCTCTAAGGGGATGCTAGGATTGACAGAGTCCTGACTCTTTGTCAACCTGGCTACAGTACTGAAAAGAAACCTGGGATTATTCTTGTTCTCTTCTATTAATGCAGAGTAATAACTCGTTCTAGCTTTTCTAAGAGATTTTTTATAAATTAAAAGATGATTTCTCCAAGCTAAATAGATTTCATCTAAATTAGTAGAGCGCCATTTTCTTTCTAATTGACGAGTCTTCTGTTTTAAGCTACGAGTTTCTGTGTTGAACCAAGGAGTTAAAAATCTCTGATTAGACTTTTTCTTTTTTAAGGGGGCCACCAAGTCTAGAGCCTGATGCAGAGAAGCTGAAACACTATCCACCATGTTATCAATTACAGAAGGAGCAAGCTGTCTATAGCTTATTTCCGTTGTGTTGACACATGGCATAGAGGAAACAATCTGCATAAATTTGGAAACAGCATCATCTGAGAGGCATCTACTGTGATAATATTTTTCTTTAGGAGCCAAATAGTCAGAAATAGTAAAATCAAAGGTTAACAGACAATGGTCTGACAGTACAGGGTTATGAGGAGACACTACAAGATTTTCTATTTCTATGCCATATGTCAGAACAAGGTCCAATGTATGGTGGAGGTAATGAGTAGAATTTCCTACTTTCTGAGAAAACCCAATCGAGTCTAATATTGAATTAAAAGCCACATTAAGGCAGTCACTATCTACATCCACATGTATATTAAAGTCCCCTACTATAATTATTCTATCAGATTTCAACACTAAATCAGCTAAGAAATCAGGAAATTCGGATAAAAATTCTGAATAGGTTGATGGGGGACGATAAACTATGGCAAATAAAATTGGGTTTAACCTGGAATTGCTAAAGTGCCCAACACTGAGGACCAGGCCCTCAAAGGAATTATAACATGTTTTTTGCTTTACATTAACTAGTAATTTGGAATGGTAAATTGATGCTACTCCTCCTCCACGACCAGAACTTCTGGGATTTTGACAGTTTAAATAACCAGAGGGAGTTGATTCATTTAAACCAACATAATCCTCTTGTCCTAACCAAGTCTCTGTAAGGGAAATTAAATCAATCTGATGATCAATTAACAGATCATGGACTAACAGAGACTTGGGAGTTAGAGACCTAATATTTAATAAACCACATTTAATTTTTAAATTATGAGGAGGAACAGAGGCCAAATCATTCAATTTAGAGGCTTTATGTTTAATTTGAGTTTTACCAATATTTTGCTTTATCACTTTGGGATGCTTATACATTATATTTTTATTTACAACACAGATCAACACAGAGCGCTGGGAGGACCTTGCAACGGACCGCTCCAAATGGAGAGGCATCTTGACCAGACAGCTCAAGGCGGGTGAAGAGAGACTGACTGCTGCAGCAGATGAAAAAAGGACCCGCAGGAAGAACCGCTACAGACCCAGCAGCACGGAGACCACCCACAAGTGCGACCTGTGTGACAGGGACTGCCATTCGCGCATCGGCCTGTTCAGCCACAGGTGGTGCTGTTCCAGCAGAGTAGACGTTTAGGATTCTCTTCCATGGTCATCATAGACCGACGGAGGCCGATGAGGGGGGATATCTCCTGGAGCTGTCTCCAGCTGTCTTCAGCCTATTGATAAACTCAAGGACTGTTTTGCTTCGGGTATAAGAATCCCAGATTTGTAATACATGTTAAGGAGAACGAGTGAGCAGGCTCTGAGACGGCTGATGCTGTAACTTTTCCCTCCTCTAATCAGAGTGGAATAAATGGCTCAGAACTTGGAAACCGCCTATTGATTATTGATTCAGTCTCAATCAATTCAATTTTATTCTATCATCAGCGTAACAATGAAAATGAATAGAATGCTTCCTCATAATGTCTTCCAAAGGCAGCATGTATAATGTAAACAGTACTAGTCCAAGTACCAATCGGAATAAGGCTGTAACATAACAAAATGTGGAAAAAGTGAAGCGTTGTGAATACTTTCCGGATGCACTGTACATTTGTGAGTTTGCTTAAATTTTAGAGGTGTCATTTACTGCACTTTTTCACATTTTAATAGCACACACATGTCTTAGTGAAGTGTTTGTGATATATTTTGTTCACATTTTTCTTTATTTTTTTTTTTTAATTATTGAAGCAAATTTGTTTTGTATTTTTCCTGGCTTCCTTGAAACACTCTGATTTAAAGCCTATCACTTTAAGAAACCTTCAGCTATTCAACTCCGCCCTCCCTCTTACGTCAGATAGCCATTAGCTGACTAGCTTCTAGCTTCCTTCTAGCTTTGATGAGCAGCACTGATTCACTGATCCACAGTCAATTGTGTATCTGGCATCACTCAACAACCTCATGCCACAACAAATCGGCAGCACCGGGAAGCCATTCCCCCCCTCTGGGCCGGGGTCTGGTGCATGCTGGTGGTGCGGTCGCGCCCTCCCCGGGGACCTGCTGGTGCTTTGGGGGCTACTGTCTGTGTCCCGGGGTGGGGGTTGCGGGGGCCACCCCCCATCCTCCGGGGCCTCTGTGTGTGGATGTATGATTGCATGCATTTGTGTGTGTGTGTGTGTGTGTGTGTGTGTGTGTGTGTGTGTGTACACAAGTGTATGTGCAGGTGAGTGTGGGTGTGTGTGGGTTCATGTGTATAGGTGTGGTTGGTGTGTGTGGGTTTGATTATGGATGTGTGATTGTATGTGTGAACGTGTGGGTATGTGTGTTGAATGTAAATATACGAGGGTGTGTGTGGGTATAGGTGAGCATTTGTGATGGTATGTATGTGAGTGTACATGTGCAGGTGGGCGTGTGTGTGTGTGGGGCAAGTACCTGTGGATGGACACATGGTTGTGGAGGATGTGTATGTGAGGGGAAGACCTCACTGGGCGGCAGGGGCTCGGGGGGTGAGCTGGGCCATCTGGTGGCTGAGGGGATAGCAGTTCGGTTTCCCCTCTCCCTGGCTGTCCTGCCCATGTGTCCCGGGGTGCTGGGTATGGGTGTGTGTTGGTGTTTGGTTGCGGTGTGTGTGTGTGTGGGGGGGGGGTGTTGGCACAGGTTAGCAGGCACGTTTCTGTCGGTTTTCCCCGGGGTGGCTGTGACTGCAGGGGTAGCCTACCCCCAGCGATGTCTGTCTGGGGTGGATGGTGGCTGGGTTCGTGGGGGACGCTTTGGGTTGTCGCTTGACATGTGGATCACCATATTATTATTATATATGTTTGTGTACATGCATACAGTGCATACAGGGTGTGTACAAGATGTGTGAGAGTTAAGTGTGAGTGTGGCTGGCCCATCGTGCCTATGGTACTGGAGTGCACTGGGGTACGACATTGACGGTTCCTGGATTGCATGGCTTGGCGCCCCTTGCCCTGGGCTGGGATCTGGGGGAAGTGGGTGACTTCCAGAGCCAGTTTGGGAGCTGGCTTCTGGGGAAGAGGGTGGGGGCTCTCTTTGGGACTGCCCCCTTCCCAGTCTTACCCCCCGCCAATTCTGGGTGGATCATGCATCTTATTGGATACACTTGGGGTTTTGGGGTGGGCGTGTGCTGTACAGTGTCAGTGAAGAGGATCCCTCTGTCTACCACTGTGCCATTGGGCAGCCCTCACCTCAATTGTAATTGCACTAGAGACACTGAGGGCTTGGGGGGATGGAAGTTCTGCTGCCAATAGCAATGGGTAGCGATGCCCTATCACACTATCCCCCCAATTTTAACTGCACTTTGGTAGTTCACACACCTGTACCCAATAACACCACACAAATAACACTCATCCATCATGATTCACGCATGGGGGGGGGGGGTCTTCCTCTGTCCCTGCTGCCCTCCTTCTGCCAGGGGCCAGGGTCCTGGCTGGTGACCTGGGGCCTATCATGCTGCTGTCATCCCAAGGCGCTATCACGAGTAAGCGAAAGGGAGAGTGAGTGAGCAAGTGAGAGCAAGTGAGTAAAGTTGAGTGAGGGAGTGATGAATAATGATAGTGGTGGTGGGTTGGATTTGTGTGGTGCTTTGCATGTGGGGTAGCATCTCTGGGTGCTTGAGGTGGATCCATGAATTGTTCACTATGGGCGGGCATTGGTCGTGGTGGGCTGCTTCTATGGCCGCAGTTGTCCTGGGGCGGGTTGGCAGGGGTGCGGTTGCTGGCCCGTGCCAGTGGCCTCCCCTGTCGCTGCTGGGCATTGGTGCACATTCGTGCCCACTGCATCTGCACCGTGTCTACCCCAAGTGTTCAGGGTGAATAAGTGTGAGTGTGTAAGAGAGAGCATGAATAAATGTGAGTGAGTGAGAGCATAATAAGAGTGTTTATACAGTGGGGAAAATAACGACTGAACACGTCAACATTTTTCTCATTAAACATATTTCTGATGGAGCCAATTAATTTTGGACAGTTAGAATCTTTTCAGTTAACCAACCAATAATCACAGAAGAAATACTATTTCTCAGCTTAACTTTTATTGAATCACGTAGGGAGTGGGCCAACAGTCTGAACCTGTTTTTTTTTTAATAGGTTTGACCAACCGCCCTCCCCCCCCCCCCCGACTGCACAACAACCACTGCTGCCTCTAAAGCCATCGAGTCCTGCTGCCCACACCCCACTCCACCAACACCCCTCCCCACTCCCAACACACAGCCCCCCAACATGACCCTCACTAAGACCCAGGTGAGGATGGAACTGAGGAAGATGAAGGCGAGGAAGGCGTCGGGACCGGACGGCATCAGCGCAAAGCTCCTCAAGTCCTGTGCAGATCAGCTGTGTGGGATTGTGGAGCTTATCTTCAACCTGAGCCTGAAGCTGGGGAGGGTACCACAGTTGTGGAAAACATTTTGTGTGGCACCTGTACCAAAGACTTCCCGCCCCAAAGACCTGAACAGCTACAGACCAGTGGCCCTGACGTCCCACATGATGAAGACCCTGGAGAGACTGCTCCTTGCTCACCTCCATCCCCTGGTGGGACCAGCGATGGATCCACTCCAGTAGGCGATGGATCGCCTACCAGCATGGCATTGGGGTGGAGGATGCAGTGATCTTCCTCCTTCACCGTTCTCTGTCTCAACTGGAGAAGCCCGGGAATGCGGTGAGGATCATGTTCTTTGACTTCTCCAGTGCTTTCAACACCATCCAACCAATAATCCTGAAGGACAAGCTGCTGTGCGCAGGGGTGGACCAGCACCTGTCATCATGGATCCTGGACTACCTCACTAACCGGCCACAGTTTGTGAGAACCCGGAACTGTGTGTCCGACACGATCATCGGTAGCACGGGGGCCCCCCAGGGAATGGTTTTGGCTCCCTTCCTGTTCACCCTTTATACTGCGGACTTCTCACACAACACAACACACTGCCATCTACAGACGTTCTCTGACGACTCTGCGATTGTCGGCATCATCTCCAATGGAGATGAAGCTGAGTGCAGAGGACTTATCCAGGACTTTGTGGACTGGTGCCATCGGAAGTGCCTCCAGATCAACGCGAGGAAAACTAAGGAGCTGGTGATGGACTGCCACAGGCAATGACAACCCCTCACAGCACCAGTAAACATACAGGGAACAGACATTGAGATGGTGACATCCTACAAGTACCTGGGTGTTCATTTGAACAATAAACTAGACTGGTCACACAATACCAACGCACTCTACAAGAAGGGACAGTGCAGGCTGTTCCTACTGAGGAGACTCAGGTCTTTTGGTGTACAAGGGGTGCTGCTGAAGACATTCTAAGACACGGTGGTGGCATCAGCCATCACTTTTGGAGTGGTCTGCTGGGGCAGTGGCATTACAGCAGCCAATAGGAAGAGACTGAACAAACTGACCAAGAAAGCTAGCTCTGTCCTGGGGCAGCGCCTTGACCCAGTGGAGGAGATAGGAGAGAGAAGGATGGTGGCTAAACTGTCATCTCTGCTGGAGTCCGAGTCCCACCCTATGCAGGACATACTGAACACACTGAGGAGCTCATTTAGCAGCAGACTACATCATCATAGGTGCGCAACTGAGAGGTTTCGCAGGTCCTTCCTACCTACAGCTGTCAGACTGTATAACCTAAGCAGGGCTGCTCGCAGAGATAGCAAAAAAACGTGACGACCTAATAGTATTGAATGCAAAAGACACAATAGACTTACGCAATGGTCCCCTCCAGTATACAACTAGGACAATATCGGTCGCTACGGAGGGTGACAGTATGTATGGGTAGATATTCATACTATGTAGGATAACTAAGCAGATGGTTATGTTGTTTATTCCATCTAGCTACAATGCTCCGCACTGTGTGTTTATATATTTATATATTTATATGTACATATGTATATTCGCTGCTCTTGTTTTTCTTGTCTTCTTGATTGTTGCTCTGAGTGTTGCTATCCCTGTGCTGTTGCAATCCTGGAATTTCCCCATTGTGGGACTAATAAATGCTTATCTTATCTTATCTTATCTTATATGTGTATGCAAGCACTTTGTGTAATATCTAATTAACTAATCTTCACTATTTATTTATTATAACACCACTGACCTGAGATTTTCACCAGAAATCAGTAACAACCCAAGTAATCTATACATACAAAGAAATCAAGGCAACTGTGTTCACAAAATAAGTTATATTGAATAAAGTGGAATGACACAGGGGATAAGTATTGAACACGCTTGGGGAAATTCATTTAATATTTAGTAGAAAAGCCTTTGTTGGTAATAACAGCTGCCAGACACCTCCTGTATGGAGAAACTAG
This sequence comes from Pholidichthys leucotaenia, assembly GCA_020510985.1. NCBI lineage: Eukaryota > Metazoa > Chordata > Actinopteri > Cichliformes > Pholidichthyidae > Pholidichthys > Pholidichthys leucotaenia. Next base: position 340,399,924 of record CM035840.1, read on the forward strand.
GAGCAGACATTGCTTAGCAGTGATTTTAGCCCATTCTTCCACACAAACTATTTTCAAATCTTGAAGGTTCCTTGAATGTCTTCTATGAACTCTGATCTTCAGTTCATTCCTGAGATTTTCCAATTGGGTTCAGGTCAGGTGACTGACTGGGCCATTCTAGCAGCTTTACTTTCTTTCTCTGGAGCCAGTTGAGAATTTCCTTGACTATGTGTTTGGGATCATTGTCTTGCTGAAATGTCCACCCTCGTTTCATTTTCAGCATCTTGGCAGAAGGCAACAAGTTTTCATCAAGGATGTCTCTATACATTTGTCCATTCATCTTCCCTTCAGTTCTATGAAGTCTGTCTGTACCATGTGCTGAAAACACCCCCACACCATGATGCTCCCACCTCCAACCTTCATTGTTGGTATGGTGTTTTGGGGCTGATGTGTAGTGCCATTTCTCCCTCAAACATGCTGTGTGTTGTGGCATCCAAAACATTCAGTTTTGGTCTCATCTGATCAGACTATATTCTCCCAGTATTTTACTGGCTTGCCCAAATGGTGTTCAGCAAACTTTAAACAGACTTCAATATGCTTTTTCTTCAGCAATGGGGTCTTGCGAAGTGAGCAGGCATAGAGCCCATGTCGGTTGAGTGCATTATTTATTGTTTTCTTTGAAACAGCAGTACCTGCTAATTCCAGGTCTTTGTGGAGCTCTCCACGAGTGGTCTTTGGTTCTTGGATAACTCTTGTGATAATTCTTTTGACTCCTCTGTCAGAAATCTTGCAAGGCGTTCCTGGTCGTGGCCGGTTTACATTAAATGATGTTCTTTCCACTTCCAAATGATGGCTCCAACAGTACTTACTGGAACATTCAGCAGTTTAGAAATACACCTGTAACCAATGCCATCATTATGTTTTGCAACAATATGGTTGTGAAGGTCTAAAGAATTCTTTGCTTCTACCCATCATGGGTTCTTTGTGGTGTGACAATCTGATATTCACAGACCTTTTTAAAGGCTATCAGTCAGGACTTAAACAGTTGAAATTAATTTGCACTGATAGGGGGATGGGATGGCTTCCTAAAGTCTGATGGATTTCAGCTGGTTTCTTGGCTTTCTATGCTTTTTTGTACCTCTTTTCTTCATGTGCTCAATACTTATTCCCTGTGCCATTCCACTTTATTAAATATAACTTGTTTTGTCAACACAGTTGCCATGATTTCTTTGTATGTATGGATTACTTGTGTTGTTACTAATATCTGGTGAAAATCTCAGGTCAATGGCTCCATTAAGAATATTTAATTCAATTCAATTCAGCTTTATTTATATAGCACCATTTCACAACAACAGTCATCTCATAGCACTTTCAAATGTAGGGGAAACCCCCACAATTGCAGAAAGACCCCAGCAATCAGGCATTCCCCTGTGAGCAAGTGCTTGGTGACAGTGGAGAGGAAAAACTCCCTTCTCATCAAACAATATGTTTGATGAGAAAAATATTGACATATTCAATACTTATTTTCCCCACTGTATATTGTGGACTGATGAATAAGGTGGTAACAGGGATGGTTATTAGGGTGACTAAGATCTGAAGAAAATAACAATATAAGCCGCGCTTGGTTCAAGCTTCCTGGTATCAGTGTTAGCTTGGGGACTAATAGCTCAGGGGCTAATAGGCTACTTTTAGCACCCCTTCCATCTACATGACAGACAGCTAGGCAGGCCAATAATAGACAGAGGGTGGGTCTCAAGGATGGCGGTGGGTTGGGTTTTTCTAATCGTGACGTTTATGATTTAAACAGAAGAGTCAAAAATGTTTCTGGGAGAGAAAAGTAAGAAAAAGGCTGTGTGTTGTTTTTTTTTTAGAATTGAGTGTTTTGATTTTTTTTTTTTAATAATTAGGTGACCAGTAGACTAATTTCAGACAGTTAAAACCTACAGACACACCATTTTTCAGTTAGTGACCCCTTTAAAAGCTGTTCTTATTGATCTGAGACATTTTTTCTTGTAATTTTTATATAATTTGTCAAAAAATATTATTGTTTTGTGTTGTATTTATGATCTTTTTTCCACTTAAATTTACCAATTTTTTATTTGTATTTTTGCAGCTTTTTTAAAAATAAATTTATGACTTATTATTATTATTTTGAGATCCTCATAATATAATAATCCTCATAAATGTGTTAATCTGAGGGAAATAAAATATATACTATCCACATATTTCCAAATCATACAGGGAAACAGTAGACAGTAAAAAAGTAAATACACTGAGAGGCATTAAAAAAGTAACATATAAAGAAAACAAAATCCTGTATATCTTTTTAATGACCATGTGTTTTAAAATTTATTTATTTTTTTCACAATGTTAATGCATGTACAATGATAGCACCAAGGTGCTGATGCTTCGGTGCCAGAGCCTTGGCGGAGGTATGCATTTCTGTATCATCACCAAAATGTTATGGGTTCCTCTCTAGCCCAAGGACCACCTCTGGTAAAAATTTCTTCTAAATCCATCCAGTAGTTTTGGAGTACACGCATGCGCAGTGAAAATTATCTGCAGTTCACATGCCCGTACTGTCGGCGGTAGTCAAGAGCCACCTAACTGATTTGAACAGCTGCAATCCAAACACAGAAGAAGAGCATGGTAGCAGATGTTTTAAATGGCAGAAGCAATGGAGGTACGTGAATACAGTGACAATCAAGACAAACAGAAGCTTTTGCTGTTTAGTGGCAGAGGAAGAAAACAGATGGGCAAAAAGATGGACATTTGTTCACCCAGTATTGGCGGATTGCTGAGTGCTACTGGTGTGCGATACTGCAAGATTTGGTACCAATCCAATACCAAGTAAACACCGATACGATACCAATACCTTTTAACCCCTTGCACTCTGGTCAATTTCCCTAAAAACGCCTAAAAATAACGTACCCAAAGTAAATCAAAAGCTGTTCTTCAACCCTTTGCAACATCTTCTTGGCGTTGGTCTCATTTAAAAGAAAGCACTTTGATTTTTTTGGCAAAACAGTCATAATCTCTCTAAGTGCTCCTGCCACTGAGTAACAGTCATCTAAACATACTGAACTTGAAGAAAATAAAGTTTGCCTGGGTGTTTTTTAGATACAAATGCTTGCAAATAACACACAGCTGTCAGATACGGGCTGGAAAATGCAACAGAAATGTAGAACCAAGTGTTATCCAGCTGAGGTCAAAATTTTGTAACAATACCACAAAAAAAGAATATATTACACAGCTTTTTTCTCAGGTTGTTCCCAGGTGTTTTTGAACCATGCCAAATTGTGCCAAATGGCACAGTTTGGAAAAATGTCTATAACTTTTGAATGATTCAATATAGAAGCTTGATCTTGGGCTCTAATGTAAGGTGACACTCAGGGCTGCGTGTGTGTGTGTGGGGGGGGTTGTTTATTCATTCATGAATGAATGAATGAACAAACAAGCCCCCCCACACAAAGAAGCATGCCACGTAAAAAATGTGTGGCTTTTTTTTTACAAGAAAAAATAACCTACAGTGCAATAAAAATTATACTAAAATATCTGCAATGTAGAGGATAACAACCCCCCCCCCCCCCCGCTACAGAGAAGCGCGGTGCATGGACCGGACCGTGCGCCGCAGTCCGTCATGTGGCGATGACGCACAGTTGTAATTTACCGATCGGTCAAAAGTCATTTTGATTACTATTTTCAGGGATAAAGAATAATTTAGCTTATAACACTTACCTGTCCACAACAGCAGTGTCGCTGGCAAACATCTGTTCCTCATTGTCAGACAAACATGATGCTGGTCCGCTTGTTACGACTCGTGGTTCTGGTCACGCGACCCGGTCAAACCATGATTCCATTATTGCGGTTTTGCGCTTCCATGATTGCGGTTTTGGCGAACGATTTTTCAAAACAAATAAGAACAGTAGTAATAAAAAAAGACTGGCGAACGCTACCGTTACACACAGCGGCTTACACAAAACAGATTTTAAACACGGGACGCACGCTTTCAATCGTCGAACTTCTCTGCTTCAATTGACTCGTATTCGCAGTCGTTGGTAGGCGGGTCCTTCTTGCTAGGTTTTCAGTCATTGGTTCTTCAAGGTTTCAGAAACCCAATTCAAGACTCTTATTAGTCGAATGAGAGGTCAATCAAATCTAAACCAATCAAAGCACTCCTTTGGCTTTCTGTTCGTGGCTGTGTCTGTAGTGGAAGCACGGAAATGCAGCTTTTTTTTTTTTTTCAGTGCGCTCTGAGACGCACAGTGCGCACTAGGATGCACGAGGACGCACTAGGACGCAGAGACGTGACCGCCCGCGGTATCCCGGAGTGCAAGAGGTTAATCATTAAGGTGGATGGTATCCTTAAATTACTAAATCTGAATTAATTTTCTTGACCTTTAAGTGTTTTGTGATTTTCCTTTGGATTATTAATTAATTAAAACCCAGGACAGAATTTGGGCAAAGTTTAGAGGTAAATACATACAGCATCACTTTCACAGTTAACACAAAGGGGTAATTATATTCAATCAAATCTGAGCCATATTATATTCAGTATATTTGTTTCAATTCCAGTAAATGTATTCATTTAAATAAAGTGTTTCAATGGGATAAATGTATTATACCAAGGTCTTAGCATATTTTATCTTTTTGAGTTGGCTAAAGTAAGAAATGACCAGTTCCACTTTGAAAATTAATATTAACTAATGCTGAAGATGACTAAAATACCCGGATATTCTCTGCCATACTGAAAGACCTCTGCCAATGATCTCTGCCTCTGGGTCGAGGTCTGTCGGGGCCAGGGGATGGGGTATTTCTCCTCCTCTCTCTGTTTCTGTAGCTTGGCGTTGTCTTTTGGATGATTTTTCATATGCTTGTATAAATTAGTTGTGTTACCACTGTATTTCACAGCCTCTTTACAAATTGGACAGCTTGCTGTTGTTTCATTTTTGGCCTGGAAATGTAGTCACATGACACGGCACTCCTCTTCCTCTCTGCCATTCTTCTGCTCTGTCTCTGTGCTGTGTGTGTGCACTGTGGTAGTGCATCTTGATAAGCAGCATAGAAATATAGAGCACCGGCACTCCGGCAGCTGGCGGCTGCTGCTTGTAGCTTGTTTACCTGGCGCTGCTGAGTCACGTGATGGTACAAGACGGAGGAGGAGGGAGTAGGTAAAACCACAAGAAGAAGAAGAGGAGCAAAGTGTGCCCGAGTGTGCCTGCTCCATGCTGTGATGGGACCGGCAACACAGACACAGAGTATCGATCTTGTTACACTGGTATTGATCAATATCAATACCAACATTGGTATCTATATTATCGATATTTGGAACGATCCGCCCACCGCTACTGAGTACTTTCCCCTGGTGGGAGTTTCTGGGCATATGTGCAGTACTGTTCCATTGACTGTAAATGTGAGCTATTTTTGTGTTTATTTCAAAAACAAAGCGTTATTTGGAAATTCTGGAAAATTAAAAGTCAAGAAAATATGGCGATACAATGATGCAAGCCTTTAGTTCCACTTAATTTTGATCGGGAGAGATGAAACAGAGAGGCGGACAGACAGACGGACGGACAGATACACAGAGCCACAAACAGACGTACTAACTGACTACTGTACGCCTCTCAGTTTCATCGAGGCGTAAAAAAAGAATCCCTCTTATGTCAATGACTAAAAAAACCCAAAACATCTGTGGAATGTTCTAGAACAGTGTGTACATAGTCAAGATCCTCCACCAACAAATCATGCTGAGCTTGAGGCGGCGCTGCCCGCTAAATCCAACAACATTCCTCAGTATCAAATTGATAACTAAATGGCATCTGTCCCATGCAGAACAGAGGTTTTGCTGGCAGCAAATGGATCTCACACATACACAGTATTAATGAACAATAAAATCAAGAGTCTTGTTGCATATCTGTATGCCCAGGTGATCTGAATCTTTGCACTAACAATTAGCTACTCTACTCACAACTTGTTGAGTGGCAGAGAAACCAGGGCAGACCTCGACTTAGATTTAAGGACACTGTAAAGAGGAGCATGAAATGGAAAAAAAAATACCTATAGATGAGTGGCAAGAGCATGCTAAAGATAGGCCAAAATGGAGAAGTATGATACACCCCTGAGAAGACCTCATGGGACAGTCATCATCGACTGATGGACTGCTTGATGCATCAATAACAACTTACCACCACCACTTTCTGAAATTGATAGTGTTTTTTTTTTAATTTAACCTTTTTTAATGCCTCTTGATATATTTCCTCCACCAGAATAGTAGAATGATTTTAATTCTGATTTCAATTAAATCAACTCAAAAACTAGGACACTCAGAGAGCGCACATCTCTGTCAAAACTCCGTCTGCCCATCCATCCTTCCCTCCCTCCATTCATCTATCCATACCACTGTCCGTCTGTACCTTCATCGGTACCTCCAAATTTGTCCAGAAGTTTTTCTGTAATTCTGCACACGGATGGGCATTCACATTACGTTACAAGTTTGGGCCTTGGTGGAGATATCCGCTCTCAAAACCTCCAAAATCTAATGGGTTCATTCATAGTCCAAGGGCCACCTCGATTGAAAATGTCATCAAAAACCGTCCAGTAGTTTTTGTGTAATTCTGCTGACAATCAGACAGACAGACAGACTGCCCTGATCGCACTACTCCCTTGGCAGAGGTAGTAAACTAAAATGATTAAAGATGCAGTGATTTCTGGTAAAAATAAACATGAGCATTAATAACAAATTTTGAAATCAATGAAATCAAAAACTAGAAAAGCACTCAGAGAGCGCATATCTCCGCCAAAGCTCCTTTCATCCCTCATGGATCATTTCCAAAATGTAATGGGTTCCTCTCTAGCCAAGAGAACCACCTCTGGTGAAAATTTCATCCAAATTCATCCAGTAGTTTTTGTGTAATCCTGCTGCACAAATAAAAAGAAAGTCCTTCATGAAGGTATGCACTCTCAGATCATCACCAAAATTTAATGGGTTCATCCTTGGCCCAAGGGCTACCTCTGGTGAAAAATTAATTCCAATCCGTCCAGTAGTTTTTGCGTAATCCTGCAAACATCGGACAGACACACAAACAAACAAACAGACAAACCATCCCGATTACATTACCTACTTGGGGATAACGCTTGAGTACAACCAAATGTACCTGAGTTAAAGCCCGCCCCCCCCAGTTTTTTTTTTTTGTATATAAATGTACTCACATAAGAGTGAAGTATCCTTCAATAATACTTGCATAAATGGAACCTAGTTACCACCTAAATTTGTTGATCATTGAATGAATTTAGGTTCAGGTTCAGGTTACTTTATTTGTACCCGTAGGTAGATTTGTTTTGCAGTCAGGTGACATCCATATTTACAAGCCACAATTACATTCAACATGAACACAAACACAGGCACACATGAAGCTGGCTATAAACATGATAAAAGTACTCAAGGCTTTTAATTAAAATTCACATTTTATGAGTCCCACAAGGGAAGTCACTACATGTTTTTTTTTTAAATTCTTATTACTTTGGTTTATATTCTGGCTTTTGATTTGGAGGGATATTATAGACTGATGTCATTGTTTATTGCTTTTTTACATTTTGTTTTAAGTTTTTTAACTTACTAACATCAGTGTGTGAATGTGTGTGTGAATGGGTGGATAGCAGGATCTGTAAAGCGCTTTGGTCATCAAGAGATGAGAATAAAAGCGTTATATAAGTGAATGCCATTTACCATTTTTACCTTTTAACATACTTTGTTTTATATATAATGACCTTACTCATTAGATTTCTGGAAACCACTGATGCCACTCGGTACAACCCTTTTCTCATCTGTAAATATTTGCTTTCTGGTTAATATTTAAGTTATGTTAGGGAACGTTGTTGGAAATGAACCCTTCTAAGGTTATTGTCAGTATATGAACTGGATATGATGTCTTCCAAATAACTTCTGATGAAGATATTTTTGCTGTGGACTCTGAACTGTTTCATGTCCACGGTGTTTTAAGCCTTTAGTATATATCATCCACAGTCCTCTGGAAATAAATGCTTATTTTTCTGTAAGGAATGGCATGGTCTGTTGATAATGGGTTCATTGGCCTCTGTAACCCGAGCCACAACACAACATGAGTCACGTCAGCAATCAAACAACACAGTTTCATGTGTGTAAATCCTCAGTCCCCTTTGTCCAAAAATTCTCTGCATCATTAGCTCACTTGTTTTGCACCCACACTCTTTTGCGAACTTATCAAGTAGTCCCATCAGTTTGTGCAACATTCGTCAGAAGATGAGAGGGATAATAAGAAGCAGCTATTTCTGAACTGGGACATGGTATGATCCCAGCATTATAAGGCTCTAGACTGAAGAAGAGGAGCAGAAACAACCACCAAAAGCTGTTTGTTCTTGTTCTTTTTTAGCCACGATGAACAGGATGGACGTGGAGAGAGGGGACAGTGGAGGATTTTTTTCAGCTATCTCTGTTGATTTTGAAAGCTTTAAAGAATAAGATGTATGTATTGTAAGATATCTACCAGCTCTGAGACACTGATTAAAAGCAAGCAAGGTTATGTTTTTAAAAGCAAGCAAGGTTATGTGGAAGACCCCTCCTGAAAATTAATAAAGTCTCCTTTGTTCAGAACCTTCACAGGTCCTTGATCTTCCCATTTATTGTATTTTCTCTTTGGTGCTGTGTTTTCTTTTTGGAAGCTTGCTGTAGCCTTGCCAGGTTTCATCATAGTTTTTTTTAGTCTTTTATCATAAACTTAAAAACCCAGCCACGGGGTGGTGCACAAGCCAGTGTACTTCTAGTGCTGGCCCCAAGCCTGGTAAATGGGGAGGGTTGTGTCACAGAGGGTATCTGGCATAAAACCTCTCCCAAATCAAACATGCGGATTATGACAAATGAGACTTCCATGCTGGACTGGTCGAGGCCCGGGTTAACAATGACCGCCACCGGTGCTGTTACCTGACAGGATGCTGGTGGAAATTGAGGTACTGTTGGTCGAAGTGGAGGAGAAGAGGGGGAAGGCATGTTTGGAAGCAAAGGACTGTGGATGTGAGAGTAGGTACTTTAAATGTAGGGACTATGACTAGTAATATCATAAACTTAAAAAACATATATACCATCTCACTAGTAGCAGAAAAACACATTAACAGTCATGTGTAACTTCTCTACGCGTGTTTGTGTGTGTGGGGGGGGGGGGGGGGGGCTGAAAAGTTCATAGGCTGAAAAGTTCATAGCGATCAACATAGTCTCCCCTTTGGTCCACACACTTCTGCATTTGGTGTTGCAGCACTTGGATCCCTGCAGTTGAAAACTAAACCACATTTGGTCAAATTTGATCACTATGAATTTTTCACTCTATAAACTTTTGAACATAGTCCCCCCTTTGGTCCACACACTTCTTCCATCAGTGTTGCAGCACTTGGATCCCTGCAGTTGAAAAATAAACCACATTTGGTCAAATTTGACCACTATGAACTTTTCAGCCAATAAACTTTTCAACATAATAGTCTCCCCTTCGGTCCACACACTTCTTCCATCAGTGTTGCAGTGCTTGGATCCCTGCTATTGAAAAATAAAACACATTTTGTCATATTTGACCCCTATGAACTTTTCAGCCTATAAACCTTTCAGCTCCCCCATATATGTATTACAATAACAGTTAACATGTACATTTCATCTTTTGGTTTATTCCTTTTTTCACTTCACATTTTTTTCCTGTCCTGTTCACAGTTTGTCCTGTTTCTTTTTTTTTTTACTTTTTGAGAAGTAGCTCTGTGGTGTCAGTAATTTAGTTTTCCCCAAAGGATATATACAGTACAGCAAATATGCACCAGAATCATTCAGTTTTTGGAGAAAGCATGAAACTTTACACAGATGTACTACAGCCCCTAGGGATCATAAAAATAAATGGACCCCAAAAATTTATGCCCCCTGGTGGCCACAATATTGAATTCAAATATGGCCAACCTTTTCTTTAATTTTTTACTATATCTCCAAAACTAGGCCAGATAAAAATGTCATTTTAAGGTGTTAACCCCCACTTTGGTGGTCAAGGAACCTGAGTGTCTCATTTCTAGATATTCTCGATGACAGCCATAATGAAATTCAAGGTGGCTAATACTGAATGAGAAAATATTGATTATCTCCACTGTTAGTCTTTATAGAGTCATCATTCAAACAGCTAGTCCAATGTTTTTAAGGTCAGGGAATCTTGTGGCATCCATTAGGAGGACAAGTATAGCAGTCCTAAGGCATATCTCATTATCATTGTACTGGAATGCAGTATGGTCGCCATTGGGGGAAAGGTACTGAGTATTTCTATTATAAAGTTTCTTGCCAGTCTCATCAGTTGTGGGTTTTTGGCTTGTTTTTTTTAACGTGTAGTTGCTTATTTGTCTTAGTTGCTTAGATGTCTGCGCCGGGCACGCAGCATTCTTAGGGACTCCAACCATCCTGCTCATGGACTGTTCCAGCTTCTCCCCTCCAGAAGACGTTTCAGAAGCCTTCGGACTAGAACCAGCAGGTTTAGGAACAGTTTCTTTCCAACAGCTGTCACGTTATTGAACTTAGTTCCCCGCTGACTCTCTTACAATCGTCTTTTACCATCCTCACCTGTACATAACTGCATAACTACATAACTACATCTAACTTATTGCACATTATTTGCACATAACAGTACTTTTAACTTTCTGCACTGCTGCATATATTTGCATATATTTGCTTAAATTGCACATACTGTTAATTACCGTATATACTGCCCTGCTGTCCTTTGCACTTCTGATTGGATGCTAAACTGTGTTTCGTTACCTTGTATTCATACATGTGTAATGACAATAAAGTTGAATCTAATCTAATCTAATCTAATCTTATTTGGGCTTGTTCTGCTGTCTGTGTGACAGCTCTCCCAGCTCAGTTGCACACGTTATAAACTGGGTCTCCATACCAAGAAGTTCAAAATCTGTTAATTTTGGGGGAAATTACTGAGGTAAAAGTGACCGGCCAGGGGCTTCACTTCTGGCGGCCAATGATCTATCCAGTTTTTCTATAGAGATCTATAGAGATCAGTGGTCCGCCCGACTCCACTGGCTCTGTACTCGCTAATGGGGTGTGAGATATCCAGGTTGTTTTTGTACAGATCACTGCATATAAGATAAGCCTTTATTAGTCCCACAATGGGGAAATTCCAGTGGGACCTTAAATTGAAAAAAATCTCTGTTGTCGGCTGTTGTGTAAGATTTGGTTTTTGTTTAAACAACTAGCGGACAACAACTCCCATCATCCCACATCACTAAACTGTAATCGTGTTTAGTGCTGCTACTTATGCAGAATGCATATGTCTTTTCTTTTGATCAGAGTTTAAAAATTTTATTTATTCAAAGTTTTTATGTTGGCTGTGTTTACTATAAATTTGCTGTTGCTTATGCAGAATGCATACAGTATGTATTTTCCTTTAATTAGAGTTTATAAAATCCCTTTATTCAATGCTGACTGTGTTTACAATCAATTCACTGCAAATAAAAATAAATCGATATATGTTATCAAGCAGCCTCTCTTTTATAATGTGGTAGGATGCCTGTTGGGCTTTTTTTGGGCTTGTTTTCATAGAGCTGGTCGCTTGTTTCTCTTGTGACTCCTGGCAACACTACCTTCCTGTCACACAAGCACAGTTGCCAAGTCCGCTTATTATAAGCGACTTTGGGCTTGTCGTTTTCTAAAGTTGCTTGCAAATCTCATCAGTGGCGGGTTGCGGGTTTTTGGGCTTGTTTTTAAATGTGTAGTTGCTTATGGGACCTTCCTGTGGTAACATATCGTCACTTCCTGTGTTGCTGACTGTCTGTGGTTTGCTCTCCTCGTTCTTCCGAGGATTTTGCCTTTAATTGTATTTTATTCACTTTTTTCCATCTACCGTTAGCTCTCACTTCTGTTTATCAAGCCTCTTGCACCTGTGTGTGCACTCAGTGTCATCTAATCACCCTCTTTAGCCTTCTGTTCACCTTTCATCAGTGTTTTTGTTAGCTTCGGGTTAGCCACTAGCTATGGTTACTAGCTCTCCTTCCCCTTCTCCTCTGGTGTGCTCACTCTGTCAGATGTTTAGCTACACCTCTGCCTCTTTTAGTGATAACGGTAAATGTAATAAATGTTGTCTTTTTGAGGCACTCGAAGCGAGGTTGTCTGATTTGGAATTCCGGCTCCGCTGCATTGAAACACCGTCTGCCCCAGTTATTCTTGACAGACGTCCCCTAACTGCAGCGGAGCTCCCTAGCATAGGGCCTGTTAGCGGTCCTCTGGTCCTCGTCAGCAGCGAGGAGACTGGGTGGGTGACTGTGAGAAGGAAGCCTAGTCGCAAGGCCCTGGTTAACCACCAACCTGTTCATGTTTCTAATCGTTTTTCCCTGCTCAGTGACACACCCACTGAGGAAAAGACTGATCATTGGCGACTCTGTAGTCAGAAACATGAACCTACAGACTCCAGCGGCAGGCGACATCGAGTCAAATTTTAAAATGCTGGCTAAAAGTAACTGTAAATACTCCACAATTGTTATCCACGCCGGCATTAATGACGTCCAACTCTGGCAGTCGGAAGTCACAAAACTTAACGTGGAATCGGTGTGTGACTTTGCCAAAACAATGTCTGCCTCTGTAGTATTCTCTGGGCTCCTCCCCAATCTGACCAGTGATGACATGTTTAGCCGTTTGTCATCCTTCAACCGCTGGCTGTCTGTGTGGTGTCCTGCAAACAACGTGGGCTACATAGACAATTGGAGCTCATTTTGGGGAAAACCTGGTCTTATTAGACGAGACGGCGTCCATCCCACCTTGGATGGTGCGTCACATTTATCTAACAATCTGGCATCATTTTTATCCAAATTTCCAAAACCATGACAACTCAGAGTTGGGACCAGGAAGCAGAGTCGCAGTCTTACACACCTCTCTGCAGCTCCTCTTCATCCGCCACCCCTCAACTCAGCCCCTGTCTTCCCCATCAGAGAATCATTGTCTGCTCCCTCCAAAGCAAATAAAAATATGATGTATAAGAATCCCAAAGTGATTAAACAAAAAGTTGGTAAAACTCAAATTAAACATGAAGCCTCTAAATTGAATGATTTGGCCTCTGTTTCTCCTCATAATTTAAAAATTAAATGTGGTTTGTTAAATATTAGGTCTCTAACTCCCAAGTCTCTGCTCGTCCATGATCTGTTAATCGATCATCAGATTGATTTAATATCCCTTACAGAGACTTGGTTAGGACAAGAGGATTATGTTGGTTTAAATGAATCAACTCCCTCTGGTTATTCAAACTGTCAAAATCCCAGAAGTTCTGGTCGTGGAGGAGGAGTAGCAACAATTTACCATTCCAAATTACTAGTTAATGTAAAGCAAAATACACGTTATAATTCCTTTGAGGACCTGGTCCTCAGTATTGGGCAAAATTTTAGCAATTTTAGGCTAAACACAATTTTATTTGCCATAGTTTATCATCCTCCATCAACCTACTCAGAGTTTTTATCCGAATTTGCCGAATTCTTAGCTGATTTAGTGCTGAAATCAGATAGAATAATTATAGTAGGGGACTTTAATATATTTGTAGATGTAGATAGTGATTGCCTTAATATGGCATTTAATTCAATATTAGACACAATGGGGTTTTCTCAGAAAGAAAGAAATTCTACCCATTATCTCCACCATATGTTGGACCTTGTTCTGACACATGCCATAGAAATAGAAAAGCTGGTAGTGTCTCCTCATAACCCTGTACTGTCAGATCATTGTCTGTTAACCTTTGATTTTACTATTTCTGACTATTTGGCTCCTAAGAAAAAATATTACTACAGTAGATGCCTCTCAGATGATGTTGTTACCAAATTTATGCAGCTTGTTTCCTCTATGCCATGCGTCAACACAATGGAAATAAGCTATAGACAGCTTGCTCCTTCTGTAATTGATAGCATGGTAGATAGTGTTACAGCTTCTCTGCATCAAACTCTAGACATGGTAGCCCCTTTAAAAAAGAAAAAGTCTAATCAGAGATTTCTAACTCCTTGGTTCAACACAGAAACTTGTAGCTTAAAACAGAAGACTTGTCAATTAGAAAGAAAATGGCGCTCCACTAATTTATATGAAATCTATTTAGCTTGGAGAAATCATCTTTTAATTTATAAAAAATCTCTGAGAAAAGCTAGAACGAGTTATTATTCTGCATTAATAGAAGAGAACAAGAATAATCTCAGGTTTCTTTTCAGCACTGTAACCAGGCTGACAAAGAGTCAGGACTCTGTCAATCCTAGCAGTCCCTTAGAGCTTACTAGCTTTATGAACTTTTTCAAGAATAAAATTTCATCAGTCAGAGATAAAATCAGTCAGATTCTTCCCACCGTTAACTTAAATACAATAACTACTACAACTCCTTCAATTAACATCTGTTTGGATCACTTTACTCCAATTGACCTTTTAGAGTTAGACAAAATAGTTTCCTCATCCAAGCCTTCAACTTGTCTTTTAGACCCGATTCCTACCAGATTATTTAAAGAAGTCTTCCCATTTATTGGTAGCTTTATTCTTCAAATAATCAGTTCTTCATTAACTTTAAGCCATGTACCGCAGGCTTTTAAAACGACTGTAATTAAACCCTTACTCAAAAAGCCAACGCTGAATCCAGGAGTTTTAGCTAACTATAGACCAATCTCTAATCTCCCTTTCATTTCAAAAATCTTAGAAAGAGTTGTTGCTATGCAATTATTTGACCACTTGCAGGGAAATTGTTTATTTGAAGAGTGTGGTCTATATTAATCATATATTCCATAACCAACATATGTTCAAGCATGTGAGAGTGTTTGGTGATTACATATGTAAGGCGACTTCACACCTCAGAACAGGACAAAGAGTCTCAACCGCCAGTGAAGATTAAAGAGCATCCAAGGCACTGCGGTGGAGACCGGATGGGTTGCCCTGACCCCCCAGGGCCAGGAGGAGGAGTACGAAGACAATGGGGGGATTAAGATAATGAGGGATGTCAGCTTTTGATATGCATGTCTTTTGTTATGTGTGAGTTTAAGTTCGTAGAGTCGAAGGTGTTCGCTCTCTTTCTTCTTCTGCTGCTGCACCTAGATGAGACTTGTTAGAGGAGCTGATAATAAACTTTGGTTTATGAATCACATCGCCTCGTTATTTCAAGCTCCTCTACACTGGTGACCCTGACGCGAAAATGGACCAGAGGCGTTCCCCCGCGATCGACTCATCTGTGGCGACCCAGGCAGACGCCGGCGCCCATGCAGACAGGGGAACAGATGGACGACGTTCCCCCACGGCAGAAGTGATAGAGAGGACTCAACCAAGCACCAGCGCCGCGGAGAGAGCCGAAGCAAGGCACTCTCACCCTGCGGACACATCAGTGACGGTCCACACAAATGCCGTCACCGTCAACCTGCCAGACTTCTGGCAGGAAGACCCCGCCTCGTGGTTTCAGCAAGCTGAAGCCCAGTTTGCACTTGCGGGCATCACGGCTGACGATACAAAGTTCTATCACATCGTCGCCAAACTCAACGCCGCCACTTCGAGATGTGCGCGGAGCATAATCCAACGGCCGCCGGCCCAGGACAAATATGAAGAACTGAAAGCGACCATCGTGGCAAATTACGTCCCCTCAG
Organism: Pholidichthys leucotaenia; assembly: GCA_020510985.1. Taxonomy (NCBI): domain Eukaryota; kingdom Metazoa; phylum Chordata; class Actinopteri; order Cichliformes; family Pholidichthyidae; genus Pholidichthys; species Pholidichthys leucotaenia. The sequence continues at coordinate 340,415,545 of CM035840.1, forward strand.
CCGAGGAGAGAGCCGAGAGGATCCTGGCGGTCTACGGCCACAGAGGAGGCAGACCCAAGGCCCTCATGGAGGACTTGCTGCAACTTAAAGAAGAGGACAATGACAACTTCCTCTTCCATTTCATATTCCTCAGTACGCTGCCACCACACATGAGAGGGACGCTGGCCAACATGCAATGCAGCACCCAGCAAGACTTCCGCACGCTGGCTCACAAAGCTCAACGGCTCGTCAACGCCTGCAAGGAGCAGACACCCACAGCAGCATCCGCAGACCTCAACGCTGATGTCCGGAGCCACAAATCACCGAGCAGAATCAGCCCGCGGTGACAGCGACACGGCCAGGACGCAACAGACGGAGCGACGTTTGTTATTACCACCACCGCTTCGCCGAGAAGGCTTACAAATGCGTTTCCCCCTGCAAATTCACAATTTCAGGAAAACGCCGAAGCCGAGAGCCGTTAACAGCGGCGGTTCTCGGCGAAAAAAGCAAGCTTTTATATGTGACGGACGGACACACCGGCAAGCGGTTCCTTATCGACACGGGAGCTCAACTAAGTTTTGTCATGCCCTCCCAAGCAGACCAGGTCATGAGCCCCCGGGGCAATGGAGCGGTGGCAGCCAACGGCTCCACCATCGACACTTTTGGCGAAAAGAGCCTGCACCTCTGCATCCACGGCCGCAACTACAGATGGACATTTGTTGTAGCGGCGGTGAGTTTTAACTTGTTGGGCACAGATTTTTTGTGTGCACATGGGTTATTAGTTGATCTAGCGAACAGGCGCTTGGTTAATGCACTGTCCTTTGCTTCTATTCCCTGCTCAGCTCGACTTTCTCCACCACCCGTGCAGGCTAGCGTCACCACAGCAGGAGGTAAGTTTGATCAACTCCTCACCCAATTTCCAGCACTCACAATTCCCAAATTCTCAGCCACAGTGGCTAGACACGGGGTCGAACACTTTATTCCCACAACGGGCCCACCCGTATTCGCCAAACCTCGGCGCTTAGACGCGACCAAGCTCACCATAGCTCGGGACGAGTTCACCACCCTTGAAAAATTAGGCATTATCAGATGCTCAAAAAGCCCCTGGGCGTCACCACTTCACATGGTCCCGAAATCCGACGGTTCTTGAAGGCCGTGTGGTGATTACCGCAGATTAAACAATGCGACAGCGCATGACCGCTACCCAATTCCTCACATTCAAGATTTTTCACTACATCTGGCGGGTGCGCGCATTTTTTCCAAATAGACCTGGTCCGCGGTTATCATCAAGTCCCAGTTCGAGCAGAGGACATTCCTAAAACAGCTGTAATAACCCCCTTCGGTCTTTTTGAATTTTTGCGGATGCCTTTCGGCCTCAAAGGCGCTGCTCAAACCTTTCAGCGGATGATGGACGCGGTATTACCCAACCTCCCTTTCGTGTTCGTCTACCTCGACGATATGCTGGTAGCCAGCTCATCTGAGGAAGAACACGAGCAGCATCTCACTATGGTTTTTCAGAGACTAGAAGAGCACGGGTTAATAATCAATCCAGCCAAATGCAAATTCGGCGTGTCACAAATTGATTTTTTAGGACACAGAGTCTCTCCGAAGGGGGCAGTCCCACTTCCAGACAAAGTTCACGCAGTAAAAAGTTTCCCACGGCCACAAACGGTCAAATCGCTGCAGGAATTTTTGGGCATGGTTAATTTTTACAACCGCTTCCTCCCCCACGCAGCTCAGCTCATGCAGCCCCTATATGACGCGCTCAGAAAACAAAAACCTTCCAATGCGGTCGAATGGACCCCGGAGCGCGAATGCGCCTTCGCGGAAGTAAAAAGCGCCCTAGCTAATGCCACATTGTTGGTTCACCCCGATCCCTCGGCCCGCATTGCGCTAACCACAGACACTTCAGACCTGGCCATAGGGGCAGTTGTAGAACAACACGTCGGCGGAATCTGGCAACCTTTGGCATTCTTCAGCAAATCGCTAAACCAAACTGAGCGTAAATACAGCACTTTTGACAGAGAGCTACAAGCGCTCCATTTATCCATCCACCACTTCCAGTTTTGGTTAGAGGGGCGGCGTTTTACGGCTTTTGTAGACCACAAACCGCTCACCTTTGCTATGGCTAAAATTTCCGAACCGTGGTCAGGCAGGCAACAAAGACAGCTAGCTGCGATTTCAGAGTTCACCACAGACATTTGACATGTGGCAGGCAAACTTAACGTGGTAGCAGACTGCCTCTCTCGCGCTGTGACATCGCCAGAGCGCAAGGAGACAGATTATACTACCTCAGCCGCGGAACTCTTCACCAACGCGGACACATACGCGGCCCCAATCCATGCAGGGATAGATTATGCAGCCATGGCAGAGGAACAAAGTAGTGACGCGGATGTGCGCGCACTCCTGTCTGGACCAACAGGGTTAAGGCTGGAGAAAAGGGGTCTACGCGACGGTGTGCCCCCCCTAATATGCGACATCTCAACCGGCCGACCTCGCCCGTTAGTTCCAGCTGCATGGCGCCGCCGTATTTTCGACTCGATTCACTCCCTCGCGCACCCAGGTGTGCGCGCTTCAGTTAAAATGGTCGCCGAAAAGTTTGTGTGGCCTGGCCTGCACAAGAACGTAAAAGAATGGGCAAAGACTTGCATTTCTTGTCAGCGCGCCAAAGTACACAAACACACAAAAGCCCCTCTGGAGCCTTTTAGAATCCCTGCTAGAAGGTTCGATCACGTTCATGTCGACCTCGTGGGGCCACTACCTTCCTCCCAAGGTTTCACACACCTGTTAACAATGATAGACCGCACCACGTGCTGGCCAGAGGCAGTCCCTCTGGCGTCAACCCCAGCGGAGGAAGTCGCTCGCGTTTTTTTGACAAACTGGGTGGCACGTTTCAGCATCCCATCGGACATCACGTCCGATAGGGGGCCTCAATTTGTCTCGGAGCTTTGGTCAGCCATGTCCAGCAGCTTAGGGGCAACAATTCACCGCACCACCGCTTATCACCCTCAGGCTAATGGGTTATGCGAGCGTTTTCACAGATCTTTAAAGGCCGCCCTTAGAGCCTCACTAACGGATACAAATTGGGTAAATAAACTGCCCTGGGTTTTATTGGGGTTGCGTGCTGTGCCCAAAGAGGATCTAGACGCGTCTCCAGCAGAATTAGTTTTTGCACAACCTCTCAGGCTCCCAGGTGAATTTTTACCAGAGAACCCAGAGCCAGGGCATTTTCCAGCCCCGAGGTTTTTAGGCAGCAACGGACCGGACTCTCTCCCCGGGCCGGCACATCACTCTTTTCCACGGGTTTTTGTCCCCCAAGCTTTGAAAAATGCTGAATTTGTTTTTGTTAGGCATGAAGCTTTAAAACCAACTTTCCGCCCACCATACAATGGGCCATTCAGAGTGCTGGAACCTGGTGATAAACACTTTGTGCTTGATTTTGGGGATAGAAAAGAAACAGTCAGCATTGACAGACTTAAACCTGCCTTCTTGTTGAGAGACGGGCCTGCACGGTTGGTGAGAGCACCTCGGCGGGGTAGACCCCCCAAGAGAAAAGACTCAGCCCCCCTGCAGGGAACAAATAATCACTTTCCTTCCCAAGCTGCAGATTCCTTACAGGAAGGTCCCAGCAGGACGCCCAAGCGGACCCACAGCAGATTCGGGAGAAGATTGAAACCCAGACGGCACAGGGACTGATGCAAACTACTCAACAGTTGTTCACTAATTGTGCTGTAACAGTTTAGGACTGACTTGTGATTTTACTATGCTGTTATGATTACCACTGAACTCTCTTAGGAGCATGGCTGCTGGAAAGTTTCTTCTGTGGCAAGAGGTGTAGCAGTTAGTATGTCATAATAATTATCTTAAACTGTGAATTTTTCTATTGTCCTTTTCTTAGTCATTTGGCGGGGGGGGCTGTGGTCTATATTAATCATATATTCCATAACCAACATATGTTCAAGCATGTGAGAGTGTTTGGTGATTACATATGTAAGGCGACTTCACACCTCAGAACAGGACAAAGAGTCTCAACCGCCCGTGAAGATTAAAGAGCATCCAAGGCACTGCGGTGGAGACCGGATGGGATGCCCTGACCCCCCAGGGCCAGGAGGAGGAGTACGAAGACAATGGGGGGATTAAGATAATGAGGGATGTCAGCTTTTGATATGCATGTCTTTTGTTACGTGTGAGTTTAAGTTCGTAGAGCCGAAGGTGTTCGCTCTCTTTCTTCTTCTGCTGCTGCACCTAGATGAGACTTGTTAGAGGAGCTGATAATAAACTTTGGTTTATGAATCACATCGCCTTGTTATTTCAAGCTCCTCTACAAGAGTTTCAATCTGGGTTTAGAATCCATCATAGTACTGAAACAGCCTTTGTGAATGTCACTAATGACCTCCTGATCACATCTGATAATGGACTTGTTTCTGTACTTGTCCTTTTAGACCTTAGTGCAGCTTTTGATACTATTGATCATAATTTTCTACTTGATAGATTAGAACACTATGTTGGACTTAATTGAACTTTGTTGCAGTAGTTTAGATCTTATTTATCTGGTTGGTTCCAGTTTGTTCATGTCAATAATGAGTTTTCTTTCAACTCAAAGCTCAGTCATGGAGTTCCACAGGAATCTGTACTAGGCCCTACTCTTTTTAGTTTATATATGCTTCCATTAGGCAACATTATTAGGAAGCACTGTATACATTTTCATTGTTATGCAGATGACACACAATTATACCTGCCAATGAAACCAGATGATAGTAATCAATTAGCCAAGTTAGAAGCCTGTCTTAAGGAAATCAAAGCTTGGATGACTTGTAATTTCCTGCTATTAAATTCAGATAAGACTGAAGTCATTCTTGTTGGTCCAAAAAACCTTAGAAAGAGCTTTCCAAATCAAACTTTTAGTTTGGATGCAGTTACTCTTTCTCTTAATAGCTCTGTGAGGAACCTTGGAGTTATTTTTGATCAAGATCTGTTTTTCAATTCACATATTAAATTTGTTTCTAAGACTGCCTTCTATCATATGCGTAATATTACCAAGATTAGGAGCATCTTGTCTCAGAGTGATGCTGAGAAACTGATCCATGCTTTTGTTAGCTCTAGATTAGATTACTGTAACTCTTTATTATCAGGTTGTCCTAAAACATCTCTAAAAAGTCTTCAGTTGATCCAAAATACTGCTGCAAGAGTTTTAACAGGTACTAGAAAGAGAGATCATATCTCTCCTGTTCTGGCCTCCCTTCATTGGCTTCCTATAGAGTTTAGAATTAAGTTTAAAATCCTTCTTCTCACTTTTAAAGCTCTTAACAATCAGGCCCCTTTTTATTTAAAAGATCTGATATTACCCTATTATCCTAACAGAGCACTACGCTCCCAAAATGCTGGATTACTTGTATTACCTAGAATCTCCAAAAGTACAACAGGGGGCAGAGCCTTCAGTTATCAAGGTCCTCTCTTGTGGAACAAGCTGCCAATCTGGATTCGGGAGTCAGACTCGATCTCTGTTTTTAAGAATAGGGTTAAAACCTTCTTTTTTGATATAGCCTACAATTAGGGAGGGATCATGTGTTTCTGAACCCTCCCTTAGCTGCTACTAGGTTTAGACAGCCGAGGGACCTCCAATAATTGCACTGGGCTTTACTCCTTTCTTCACTCTCAATTAAACATTTTTTTTTGCTGGTCATTAACATCTGTTTGTTCTCTCCCATAGATTCAGTCCCCATCGTGCTGTTTGCTCTCTACATGTCTGTTCTTTTCATCTTCTCTATCCCCTCACCCCCCAGCCAGTCGCAGCAGATGACTGCCCCTCCCTGAGCCTGGTTCTGCTGGAGGTTTCTTCCTGTTAAAAGGAAGCTTTTCCTCTCCACCGTCGCCAAGCGCTTGCTCATAGGGGATCGCCTGATTGCTGGGGTCTTTCTGCAATTGTGGAGATTTCCCCTACAGTTGAAAGTGCTATGAGATGACTGTTGTTGTGAAATGGCACTATATAAATAAAGTTGAATTGAATAAATAAAGTTGAATTTGGGCTTGCTTTCGTGACAGCTCTCCCAGCTCCCCACAAAACACCAGCGTGATAGTTTGTTTTGTACAGGACCCATCCACACTCCTGTTTCCTGGTTATCGTGCCTGCCCCACTGATCTCTATCCACCTTATTCCTAGGCCCCATGATGCCTTGCGTGAATTATGGTAGCAACTTCTGGTATTAGTTTAGAACATTTGGTTGTCACTGAAACAGGACACTTTTCCTTGTTCAAAAACAATGATTTCAGCATCAGAAATGCGGGAACACGGCCTCTTGCACCTCAAAACAGTAATATAGTCATACCTCTTCCCATGACTATGGAGGGATGGGAAGATGAACTTAAAAAGTGGCCTTGTAGATAGTAGCTCCATTAGTTAGTGCCGCTGCTAATATGCTAACGCTGTAAACAAATGACCTGTGCTGGCAAAATGAGTCACTTTCAGGACATTTTCAAAACTGATGTACCGTTATTTCCATATTCTGTATTGAAACACCTTCGAAATGACAATTTGTAGGAAGTGCGCAAAAATTGCCCCAGAAAAAGATGATTTGTTTATATTTTAGCTAAGTTGAAAACTCACGTTTGATTGGTCGGGAGTTATGTCTTCCGCAAAAACATATATATTTTTAGAAAGTACGATTTCTAAGCTTTCCAATGATACCAGGCACGCATGGGGTTTTCCCAGGACTTGCCCTACCAAACAAAGAAAGAGACATGATTTATGACTTCTCGTTGTGTGTACTCATAATGAAACAGTGCACATTCAGACCAGCACGTCTCCATCGCAATAAAGTCAGCTGCATTTTGTTAAAATATGTTGGACATAATCAAATTTACCTTAGAGCAGACGTATGCCACAACACCGCGCTTGGATGCTGTCTGTCACCGTGTGGTGAGAAGCCTCCATTTATTCAATCTATTGGTACAACCACGAACACCAGCAAGTGCCAGAACTACACCAAAACATTCAAAAAATACAAAAACTAGAAGAGCTAAAATTAGCTGCCACTTGAGTACAAAACACATATGTGGACTATACATTAAAATGATTTGAAAAACTTTTAAAAATGCTATTTTAAATGCCCCTGCTATTCCACTCTTACTGACTGATTTAACATTACGTCAGCTGAAACCGGAAGCTCCGCCCATAATCATTCCTACAGCGGCTCCAGGAACATTTTTTTGCCAATCCAGGTTGCACTGAGGGAGACTCCCTCACCAGCTCACCAAGTCACCGTCGAGACTCGACCACCGTGGTGAGAAGAGCAGTCAGACCCAGGTAGCTCCAGAGACTGGGACACGCCTCAATCAACCAGGTTGCACTGTCCATGAACCCCAAAGCGATCTCGGGAGTGTAGGTGGTTTGCACCTTTGAGGCAAAATTCACAACAAGTTCCACCACTGCACACTTCTCCTCACTCAGTCCAAAGACACGAAGTCCATGGTGGCAATTTCACCAAAACCTCCGGACAAAAAAAAAAAAGAAAACGTAGAAAAACAAAAGAACAAACTCACAGCTACCAAACCAAAAATCAGTAGGAGCAGGAGACAACAGGATAAGCCAAAAATAGCAATCACTAAGGCGAGAGGAGTCGCCGGCTAAACCTGGGGAAACTAACCATGGAGCACATGCTAGGATTAACACAGAAAGTCAAGTAAAGAGATACTTACGTTTGTAAGACGACAGTAGGGTGCTGCGCCCGACAATGGTGCACAGCTCCTTAAATAAGGCTACAAACAAAATGAAACAAGTAGCAACAGGTGTGGGTAATCTGAGCAGGCAGGAGAAAACAAAGATACAATTCGGACCAGCTGGGAATAATGAGGGAGCCATTGGAGCTGACAGCTGACAAGGCCACGCCCACGCAGAGCAAAACCCCAGAAAGCCATTGACAGCTGTCAACCCCGAGAGAAAGAACACAACAGAATACAAATATAATGATATAGCAGAAAATGGAGGCAGGCAACCTCAAAAATACAATAAACAAACTATAACAAATGTAAACAGGAAAATAAATCACACTGAGAAACAATATAGGATAAGTGACAACTCAAAATGACAACATAGTACAAATATGAAAAAAAAAAGAAAAAAAGGCAGACACCCTGAGCCCGGTGGAATCCCCCTGCTCTCAGAATGTGACAATATGTGAATTTTTTCTCATTAATTTGCAACTTTTGCCATGAATTTGTAACTTTTATCTTTTTAAATTCAAGGTTTTTCTTGTAATTTTGCTTTTTTTTTTTCTAATGAATTTGGTAATATTTTAAATAAAAAGCACCAAAGTGCTGCGCCTCGGTGCCCGTGGCATGGTGGCATGGGCGGCTGTAAAAAAGTGGCACTCTTACCTCTACTGGCCTGGCATAGTTATTACATTTCCTGTTTTTGCAGCTGTATTAACAGAAATGGTGAGTTAAATTTGTGTTTATTTTGAAAACAAAGCCTTGTCTCGCAATTCTGGCAAATTAAAAAGTCGAGTAAATATGGCAATACAATGATATAAGCCTTTTGTTCCATTTAATTGTGACCGGGCTGAAACAGAGAGACAGACAGACAGACAAATACACACAGCCACAAACAGATGCACTAACTGTATGATACTGATACTGTATGCCTCTGTTTCACCGAAGCATAATAAATGGGCATTTGTCCCTATAAATTTGTTATCTTATTTGTGTAAATTTGAAGCTTTTATTGTATATGTTTGTGATTTTTTTCCTTGTATTTATGTGTCTTTTTCTCAAAGTTTTGCACCTTTGGAAAATTTTGAGACTTGAAAATTATGACAAAATATGCAAAATACACTACCGTTCAAAAGTTTGGGGTCACCCAGACAATTATTTTGTGTTTTCCATGAAAAGTCACACTTATTTACCACCATGAGTTGTAAAATGAATAGAAAATATAGTAAAGACATTGACAAGGTTAGAAATAATGATTTGTATTTGAAATAATAATTTTTTCCTTCAAACTTTGCTTTCGTCAAAGAATGCTCCATTTGCAGCAATTACAGCATTGCAGACCTAACATGATTGCTCAAGGGTTTTCTAATCATCCATTAGCCTTCTGACGCAATGAGCAAACACATTGTACCATTAGAACACTGGAGTGATAGTTGCTGGAAATGGGCCTCTATACACCTATGTAGATATTGCACCAAAAACCAGACATTTGCAGCTAGAATAGTCATTTACAACATTAGCAATGTATAGAGTGTGTTTTTGATTAGTTTAAAGTTATCTTCATTGAAAAAAAGTGCTTTTCTTTCAAAAATAAGGAAATTTCTAAGTGACCCCAAACTTTTGAACGGTAGTGTAGGTAATAATGTAACTTTCTTTTTCTTTCTTTCTTTCTTTCTTTCTTTCTTTCTTTCTTTCTTTCTTTCTTTCTTTCTTTCCTTCTTTCTTTCTTTCTTCAAAACCACAGGGATTCACTTGTTAAGGGCAAAAGTGGGATAATTCTGACCTCTGTTAGACCATTATGTGTGATGGCTGAATGTTGCTACTTAACAAATTGGACCAAAAATTCCAGGGCTGATGTTTTTTGTTCCAGTCCAGCCCTGGCTAAGACAGATAGTAGCAGACATTTTTCTTTAATGGTTGCGTTGTCAATCAACCACGGTGCGCTGTTTGAATTCGAGAGAAAGAAGCTGTTGTTTTGGTATAAGCAAAATATTAATTCCAAGCTATCATTGTTTCTATGTACACTACTCACAAAAAGTTAGGGATATTCAGCTTTCGGGTGAAATTTCAGGATGCATCTAAAATGCACAATAACCTTTACAGGCAAACTTAATTTGACCTTCTCTAACCTTTTGAATGCACATGTCCAACTGTTCAGTGTTTCAGTGCTTTTTGCATAACTTGCTGTTCTCTAACAAGGTGCTTAATGTCAAAATTCGCAGTAGGTGTTTGATCCATGAATTTACCAATAAATTTCCTGGTTCAATTAGAATTGGTATTTGAACAGTCCTCTTCATCATGCTGTTCACATTTTGACATCATGAGACCAAAACAACACCTAACAACTGATCAACAGTACTTTGCCATTGTGAGGCTTCAAACAAGATGTTCTCAGAGGGAAGTGGCCATTGAGCTTAGAGTGTCATCAGCAAGTTGCAACAGCGATACAGAGAGACTGGAAGAGTCACAGAAAGGCATAGAAGTGGACGTCCTGTGGCCACATCCCACGCTGATGACCGTTTCATTGTAAACAGTGCCCTACGGAACCAGATGATGAATGCCACTCAACTCCAGGCACATTTAAGGGAGGTGAGAGGCACCCAAGTGTCACATTAGACCATTCAAAACTATTTACATCAGCATGATCTGCTTGCTAAACAACTTGCAAGGGTACCTGACCACACCACTAGGCACAGGCGTCATCGTCTTGCATGAGCCAGGGAGCATTTATGCTGGTCAAGGGACCAGTGGTGCTCTCTGATGAGAGTCGATTCATGTTGAGCAGAAATCATGGCTACCAATGATGCTGGCGATGTCAAGGAGAGTGCTATGCATCAACCACTGTTGTCACCAGACGGGCCTTTGGTGGTGGTGGTGGTGGTGGTGTTACAGTCCGGGCAGGTGTGTCTAGTCAACACAGAACTGCCCTACACCTTGTGAATGCTACAGTGACAAGCCGATACTACCTGAATAACATCATTAATCCAGTCATTGTGTCCCTGCACAAACAACACAGGCCTAATTTCATCTCCATGGATGACAATGCTCCAGCTAATCAAGGTCGCTGTTACTTAGGGAACGGCTTCTGGAGGCTGGGGTACCTCAAATGGAGTGACCTGCACTTTCTCCAGACCTGAATCCCGTAGAAAACCTACGGGATCAGCTGAGTTGCCGTGTAGAGGCTTGTAACCCTGCAACCCACAACTTCAATGACCTGAGTGTTATAATAAATAAATAGTGAAGATTAGTTTATTAGATATTACACAAAGTGCTTGCATACACATATATTTTAGCTCCACACATACACACACAAACAAACACACAAGTCAAACCCACACATACACCATTTACACACACACATCAGTTGCTTACACACATACATACAAGCTGCACATACACACAGGCTCTGAAAGAGGTCTCTGTTCCTGCTTCTATATATGGGCATGAGGGTCATGTAGGACTGAAGTGGAAGCCATAGAAGTGTTGCGATGAAGACATCTGGAGAGGATAACGCTGAGTGGACCGGTGTGAACCCAGTTTGGACAAAAAACAGACTTTTGTTGGGAAACAGCCAGTAACTTGCCTATGTGGAGCTGTGGATTCCTTTGTGCTGGGTCTTTTCACCAGAGGGGGCTGGGAAGGCCCCACGGCCATGTTCACTGACTCCCTGCATGATTCAATAAAAAGATAAACTGAGGAATAGTATTTCTTCTGTGATTATTTATTGGTTAACTGAAAAGACTCTGCTAACTGTCCAAAATTAATTTTTACATGAGGGCCTCCCTTCAAGAAGAGTGGAATGCCATGTCTCAGCAGACAATAAGTCGACTTGTGAACAGCATGTGAGACGTCGTTGTCAAGCTGTAATTGATGCTCAAGGGCACACGACAAGTTATTGAAACACTGATATTTTTTGTTGTGGGATTCCCACCACTGTTGTTGGCTTTTGTTTCAATTAATTATTTGAGATGAGGAAATCACGATTGCATGCTTCTACTTAAATGCCCTACTTTCATGATATATTACTGTAGCGTGAACTTTTTACATTTTCCACAAATTTCACCTGAAAGCTAAATATCCCTAACTTTTTGTGAGCAGTGTATCATCACACACCATGTTCACTAAGTAGAAGCCAGGGTTAAAGGTTAAAAATATATTATAAATTCATATGTTAATATGTGGTTAAGAAAAATGCATTTGCAGTTTGGTATACTTCTGCTGCGCCAGAGCTGTACTAAGACACTGGACTTTTGTAGTGCAGCTGAAATGTGATTGTGTTGAAGATATGTACATGTTGTTGGTCATGTTCAAGACTTAATACAGACGAGTGAAGGCAGCAGATGCGTGTGTGATCATTTCTCCTTCCCTCACTACTTTTCTTCCCTATTTAAGGGGCTTTACATATGAAAGATGATAATGCTAACAAAATAACGTGTGTGTGTGTGTGTGTGTGTGTGTGTGTGTGTGTGTGTGTGTGTGTGTGTGTGTGTGTGTGTTTGTGTGTGTGGTGGAACTCACTGGGTGCTCAGCACCCCTAAAGCTCTGATCCTAGAACTGCCCCTGGCAGTAGGATCACTGATACTGTGGTGAACACTCAATGGACCTGTTGGACCGGTTCTGTGACTCGCATTTCAGGTCAGAACAAAGGCAGGAAGCTTAGCCTTGTTATGCAAGGCTGGAGACTGTGGGGGGTCGATTAAAGGATGAGTGGGAGACAGTGGAAGTGATATCATGGAAGGAAATGCATTGTGACTGTCTTTTATTATGCCAGGTGGTGAAATGCATTGTGACTGTCTTTATTATGCAAGGTGATCTGTGGGACATGTGATCTATGAGGTGTGAAGTCCCTGAGATTTGAGGACGAGAGTTACTGTTTCATTCTCTCTCTTTTTTCTGCTGTTGAAATGATGGAGATGTGAATAAAGCTGACTCTGAGAAAGAACGCTGCCTCGTCATTTTCACATCTTCCACACTGGTGACCCTGAGACGTATTATGGAAGAAAGAAATTCCCCCGGGCCAGCCGCATCAGGAGCCCCCAGCCAAGCGAACAACGCTACAGTCCAGCTACCGGACTTCTGGCAGAACAATCCGCGCTCCTGGTTCAACGCAGTTGAGGCGCAGTTCAACCTCCGGGGGATATCGGTAGATGTCACGAAATTCTACCACGTAGTCGCAAAGCTGGACAACAACACGGCCCAGCATGTGGAGAGCCTGATCGACCAGCCACCGGAGAGCGACAAATACGGCGCGTTGAAGGCTGCACTCATCCAGCAATTCACCCCCTCGGCGGAGGAGCGAGCAGAGAGGCTCCTGGCGCTGACGGAGGGGGAAAACGACATGCCCGCAAGCCTGATGGAGAAGTTGTTGAGGTTGAAAGACTCTGACGATGATCACGTCATTTTCACCCACCTCTTCCTCAGGACTTTACCGTCAGCAGCGAGAGCGGCTCTGGCCAGTTCGCCACTGTTGGCCCTACCGGACTACCGCGCGCTGGGCCGAGAGGCACAGCGGATTGTCAACGCCACCAAGTGGCGCGCAGCCACGGCCGCTGCAGCGGAATTCGGCGCGATGACCGCAGACGATAGGAGGCCAGAGACAGCGGTGCCAGACTCACCGACGACGGCGGCGGCAAGGGCCAGGGAACGTGGACTGGACGTCTTTTGTTTCTACCATCGCCGCTTCGCAGAGAGGGCACGCAAGTGTGTACCGCCGTGCCAGTTCGGGCGTTCGGGAAACGCCAAGACCATGGTCGGTAGCAGCCGCGGCCCTCGGGGAAGAGAACAAGCTGCTCTACTTGTCGGACGCACGCTCCGGGAGGCAGTTCCTCGTCGACACAGGCTCCCAGTTGAGTTTCATCACTCCTTCCTATGCGGACAGACTGGCGGGTTCCGGAGGTCCCCTGGTGACAGCGGCGAACGGCTCGGAGATTAAGATCTTTGGTGAGAAGACTCTGCTTCTGTCTCTACACGGCCGTGCATATGAGTGAACTTTTGTTGTAGCAACAGTAAATTTCAATATGCTGGGGGCTGATTTTTTGTGCTCACATGGGTTGTTGGTTGATCTCGCTAACAGGCGCCTGGTTAATGCATTTTCTTTTGATTCTGTCCCCTGTGCAGCGCGAGTGGCCCCGCCTACAGCACAAGCCAACGTCACAACAGCAGGCGGTAAGTTCCACACACTGCTCACTCAGTTCCCAGCACTCACGGTCCCCACATTTTCGGCAACAGTCGCAAAGCACGGGGTGGAGCATTTTATTACCACTACCGGACTGCCCGTTTTTGCAAAAGCTCGGCGCTTGGACGCAGTTTAGCTGGCCATAGCGCGCAAGGAGTTCGCCAACCTGGAGAGGTTGGGCATTATCCGACGTTCAAACAGCCCGTGGGCTTCCCCCCTACACATGGTCCCGAAAGCTGACGGATCATGGCGCCTTGCGGGGATTTTCGCAGGTTAAACAACGCTACAGCGCACGACCGCTACCCAATCCCACATATCCAAGATTTCTCGGTTCACTTGGCAGGGGTACGCATTTTTTCTAAAATAGACTTGGTCCGCGGTTACCACCAAGTCCCAGTGCGCGCTGAGGACATACCCAAAACAGCGGTAATAACTCCGTTTGGTTTATTCGAGTTTTTACGCATGCCATTCGGACTTAAAGGGGCTGCTCAGATGTTCCAACACATGATGGACGCGGTGCTTCGCGATCTCTCTTTCGTGTTCGTCTACCTGGACGATATTTTAGTAGCCAGCGCGTCCGAAGACGAACACGAAAAACACCTGGCCACAGTTTTCCGAAGGTTGGGAGATCACGGGTTAATAATCAACCCAGCGAAGTGTCAGTTCGGGGTGGCGCAGATCGATTTTTTAGGACACCGCGTCTCCTCCGAAGGAGCAGTTCCGCTGCCTGACAAAGTGCGCGCTGTGGCAGATTTTCCCCGGCCGCAGACAGTCAGGGCGTTGCAGGAGTTTTTGGGAATGGTGAATTTTTATAACCGTTTTCTCCCCCGCGCGGCGCAGCTCATGCAGCCGCTGTATGCCGCGCTCAAAAAAAGAAACCCGCGGATAAGATCAAGTGGTCCCCGGAGCGGGACCAAGCGTTCTCGGAGGTGAAAGCAGCCTTGGCAAAGGCTGCGTTGTTGGCACACCCAGACCCAACGGCCTGCATAGCGCTCACCACTGATGCGTCAGATGTGGCCATAGGGGCGGTCGTGAAGCAACATGTAGCCGGGGTTTGGCAACCCCTCGCATTTTTCAGCAGGACCTTGCACGATAGCGAACGTAAATACAGCGCGTTCGACAGGGAGCTGCTCGCTCTCCATTTGGCCATCCGCCACTTTCAGTTCTGGCTGGAAGGACGCGCTTTCACAGCGTTCGTTGATCACAAACCGCTAACATTCGCGATGGCCAAGGTCTCGGAACCGTGGTCAGGCCGGCAGCAGAGACAGCTGGCCGTGATATCAGAGTTTACCACTGATATTCAGCATGTGGCGGGCAAACTCAATGTAGTGGCAGATTGCCTCTCGCGCGCTGTGGTGGCCCCAGTCAGCGTAGGGTTAGATTATGCAGCCATGGCCGCAGAGCAGGTTAATGACGCGGACGTGCGCGCGCTCCAGTCTGGACCAACAGGGTTAAGGCTGGAGAGCAGGGTGCTGCAAGACGGTATGCCCCCCCTAATCTGTGATGTCTCCACTGGACGGCCACATCCAGTAGTACCGGCCGCGTGGCGCCGCCGCGTTTTTGACTCGGTTCATTCTTTGGCGCACCCTGGAGTGCGCGCGTCGGTCAAAATGGTGGGAGAGAAATTTGTTTGGCCGAGCCGCCGCAAACAGGTCAAAGAGTGGGCAGCAGCCTGCATGGCGTGTCAACGTGCCAAAGTACACAGGCACATGAGAGCTCCTTTGGAACCGTTTCACATTCCGGCCAAGAGGTTCGATCACGTTCATGTGGACCTCGTTGGACCCCTCCCGCTGTCACAGGGGTGCACACATCTTCTGACAATGGTGGACCGCACCACACGCTGGCCTGAAGTGGTCCCGCTGGTATCAACCACGGCCGAGGAAGTGGCGCGCGGGTTTTTAACAGCTTGGGTGGCGCGCTTCGGTGTTCCGTTGGACATTACGTCCGACAGAGGCCCTCAATTTGTTTCCGAGCTTTGGTCGACAATGGCCCGCAGCCTGGGTGTCACAATTCACCGCACAACCGCGTACAATCCGCAGGCTAACAGGTTATGCAAACGTTTTCATAGGTCATTGAAAGCGGCTCTCAGAGTGTCACTGACGGATACAAATTGGGTTAACAAGTTACCATGGGTGTTATTGGGGTTGCGTTCTGCACCTAAAGAGGACCTAGAAGCCTCCCCAGCGGAGCTCGTGTTTGCGCAGCCACTCCGGCTGCCTGGGGAGTTTCTCCCAGATAACCCTGCGCCAAACGCCTCCCCGTCTCAGCTGTTGCGGAGTAACATGGAATCAAGCACGCTGCCCGGCCCCGCGCACCACAGTTTTCCGCACGTTTTTGTGCCTAAAACTTTGAAGAACGCAGAGTTTGTTTTTGTTAGACACGATGCGCATCGAACCCCACTGCGACCACCTTATGACGGACCATTCAAAAATCAAAATCAAATCAAATCAAACTTTATTGTCATATTGCTGTACATACAACTGTAGTGCAGGCAAGATGAAATTGCGTTTCTCTCGGCATCCATATAAGAAGCAGCATGATTAAGACACACTCCCACATAGCTCCCACCCCCCCATCCATTCACACATCCCTGAGACATACTTGGGGAAAAAGAATAACTAACTATAATATACAAAATGTCCATAGGTGCAGTAGTGTGTATGTGAGATTCCGGGTCAGCTGTTCAGCATCCTGACAGCTTGTGGGAGGAAGCTGTTGATCAGTCTGGTGGTTCTGCCTCTGATGCTCCGGAATCGTTTACCAGATGGAAGAAGTTCAAAGTGTTTATGCAGAGGGTGAGAACGGTCCTTGACAATGTTCAGTGCCCTGCTCCTACAACGGTTCTGAAAAAGTTCTTGGACAGAGGGGAGGGAGACTCCAATTACCCTCTCCGCCCCCTTGACTATCCTCTGCAGGGCTTTTTTGTCTGACATACTGCAGCTGGAGTACCATGTAGCAATGCAGTACGTCAGAACACTCTCCACCACACCTCTGTAGAAGGTCCTGAGGATGCAGATGGGGAGAGAGGCCTGTTTGAGTTTCCTCAAGAAGTGTAGTCTCTGCTGAGCTTGCTTCCTGATCTCCAAGGAATTCTTGCTCCAGGTCAGGTCCTGCGAGATCTGCACTCCGAGGAACTTGATGTTCTCTACTCTCTCCACTAAACGGCCGCCGATGCTGAGGGGGACGTGCTCAGGCTGTGACCACCGGAAGTCGATAATCATCGTCCCCTGTTTCAGAGTGCTAGAAACAGGGGACAAGCAGTTTTTGCTAGATTTGGGGGGTAGGAAAGAGAAAATTGGCATAGACAGACTTAAACCCGCTTTTGTGGTGGCAGAGGAGGAAGTGCTGTTGGCAAAGGCCCCGCAACGAGGTAGACCACCATGGAGGGTTTCACACAGTAATGTTTCCCAAAGTAATGTTTCCCCAGAACACCCGCAGAGACTGACGAAGGGTTTCCGCCCCCAGACGGCAAATCCCCAGCAGGACAGCGCCGCAGAGACGGTGAACCCCAGCTACAGCTGATTCGGCAGGAGGCTGAAGCCTATCCAGCATGTGGACTGATGTGTATTGATGCTATCACGGCATGCATGTGGTTATTTTCTTGTTGTTCTGCTTTTCTAAAATGCTGGGGGGGCTTGTGTGGTGAACACTCAATGGACCTGTTGGACCGGTTCTGTGACTCGCATTTCAGGTCAGAACAAAGGCAGGAAGCTTAGCCTTGTTATGCAAGGCTGGAGACTGTGGGGGGTCGATTAAAGGATGCGTGGGAGACAGTGGAAGTGATATCATGGAGGGAAATGCATTGTGACTGTCTTTTATTATGCCAGGTGGTGAAATGCATTGTGACTGTCTTTATTATGCCAGGTGGTGAAATGCATTGTGACTGTCTTTTATTATGCCAGGTGGTGAAATGCATTGTGACTGTCTTTATTATGCAAGGTGGTCTGTGGGACATGTGATCTATGAGGTGTGAAGTCCCTGAGATTTAAGGAAGAGAGTTACTGTTTCATTCTCTCTCTTTTTTCTGCTGTTGAAATGATGGAGATGTGAATAAAGCTGACTCTGAGAAAGAACGCTGCCTCGTCATTTTCACATCTTCCACAATACAGTATATGCAGAATCCCTATATTTCAGCGGCTATATTAGAGTTCAATATGGTTGCCACAAGGGGGCTGAAAACTAAAAATACTCCTTGAATACATTTTTCCTAAAGATGATTTCTGTCATCCTAGGTAGTTCTTTTCCTGCTGTGTGGGTCAGATGTTTGTAATATGATTTTAATTTGTTATAAGATGCTATAAAAATGGTTGAGTGGTCATGATTGAGTGTGGTTATGATTGGTGAAGATTGAGGGGGCTACCTATGGGCTGCTGCATAGACTGCAAAGAATGCCTGTATGGAAGAGACCTTGACATTACTGCTCCATTTCCACGTTGGTGTTGCGCATTCCGTGAGTTGCCCCAGTCAGTCGTCAGAAGGTGTTGAATGTCATGCCCCCTTAAGGTGGATTTCTAACTGTATGAGTTGGACAGCCGGCACCATACTGAGGTTAAGAAGGTATTAAAAATTCAAAATGACCGCACCTAGCATCAACAGTAATTGGAAGCGTAAGTAAAATATTTTATTTATTAGCACATCCTAGACAACAAGCACCGTAGCAGCTTTCATCAAGGTGTCCATCATGGTTTTCTGGCCTTTGAAAATTTGCTGGAACACATTTATGGTCAGAAATCTGACTTCAGGGCCATTTGATAACTTCCGGTGCCTAAATGGGAAAAATCCCACCTGAGGGAACCCCTGGAACATGGTGTCCTGCTGCAAATGGCGTCACCAGCACAAGATGAGAGCACCCTAAATCCATGAAGCAAGAGTTTCACTTTTCTACAATTGAGAAAGCAGCATGTGGTCCAGATTTATATACACTCAATAGGTACATCTTGCTATTACTGAGTTGGATCCCTATTGCCTTCGGAGTTTTTAGCTCATTCTGCCAAAGCCAAAAGGAGATAATGTGAAGATGCAGCATGTCATGTATGGAAAAGGAGTCAGAGTCTCTCTTGTCATGCAGGCAACCAACACTTTATTAAGAACACAGAACTATATATATATATACAAGTGGCCGTGCCCGCCTGATGTCACACTGTGGGCGGGTACGGCAGCACACACACACACACACACACTACACAACATTCCCCTCCCCCTTACAAAAGTGTAAGACCGCACACACAATCGAGACCCTCCCCTCCCCAATTTAGGACCCGAATCATACACTAAGAGGTGCTCCACTGCACTGCCTCCGTGCACAGCTGCTGTTGCTCACTCCCGGGATTCACAGCATCACTTTCGCCGGTGTCGTTTGCTGACCAAGGCACCTCGCCGTACCTCCCAGCACCCTCGTCCCAGGCGCTCTGTTGCACTGTCTCCATGCCCGGTCGTAGCTGCTCTCTCCCGGGGCTCTCAGCATCCCTCTTGTCGGCGTCACTCTCCGACCCAGGCGCTTCGTCGCAGCTCCCAGCACCCTCGTCCCAGGCACTCTGCTGTGTCGTCTCCATGCCCGGCTGCAGCTGCTCTCCCCCGGGGCTCTCAGCGTCACTCCCATTGGTGTCACTCTCCGACCCAGGCGTCTCGTCACTGCTCTCAGCACTCTCATCCTGGCTGTCGCTGCTCTCCCCCAGGGTTCTCAGCCTGCATGTTCCCACTCTCCCACTGCCCAGCCTCCAGCTGCAGGGATGACTCCTGTCGCCGCTCTTCCTCTCCGCTGTCATCACACACCACATCGTCAAACTCACCAGTGCTACGGTCCTGTACTATGCTGCGCTCCTTGGCCGGTCTGCCGTCTGCAGTGACCGGGTACTCCACCACTCACAGCCTCTGTCCCACCTCGATGCCTGGCTGGTAGCCTGGAGCTTGCTTTTGGTGCGCAGTTAGCTTTGTGGCTAACTTGCCCATAGATATTGAGTGGGCCGTTAGCTTCTTCGAGCTAACTAGCCTAGCTCCATTTGGCGCCAACACTCCCACCACCCACAGCTTCGTAGTCCTCGTCTGCTCGGTGAAGTACTTGGCCAGCCGCTCGACAGCATCCTCATAGCATTCCGTTTTACCCAACATACCGAGAATTCTTCGGCCTTCCGCGTCGAGATGGTGGGCCAGAAGTACTTGTCTTCATCTCCCGTCAAGTCTACTTAGGCCCAGTGCCCCGATGTAATCCTCGAACATGGCCACCCACTTAGGCCACAGGATTACTGGCTCTCCCGTGCACTCCAGAAACGGTATCAGGGATGGAGGTAGCCCATACGCTCCCATGATTTATTATCGTCGCCAAAATGTTATGTATGGAAAAGGAATCAGAGTCATGCAGGCAACCAACACTTTATTAAGAACACAGAACTATATATACAAGTGGCCGTGCCTACCTGACGTCACACTGTGGGCGGGTACGGCAGCACACTCACACACACACACTACACAACACAACATCCGTCAGCCATCCATCCACATTTCATAAGACTCGCTACTCCTTCTAGGCATTTGCTCCAATGCTTGCCAAACTCACTCACAATGATCCTCAGGTGGGTCTGCATCAAGGTTGTGCTCAGAGTCAACGTCAGTGGTCAGGAGATCTGGACGCATGGGATTTCAGAAATAAATTTCTATTTCTTCAAGTAATTGCGTCGATGCTCACCAAATTCACTCACAGTGATCCTCAGGTAGGGCTGCATCCAGGTTGAGGTCAAAGTCAAGGTCATTGTCAAAGGTCAGGAAAGCTGGGTATTTATGGTTTTTCGAAAGTCGTTACTTCTCCTAGGCTATTGACCTTGACCTCCAGCACATTCTAGATGGGTGTGCATCTAGGTTGTGGTTAAGATCAAGGTCAATTGTGAGGAGATCTGAGCACTCGCGGTGATTTCATCATGCTGGAATGAGCTACTCTGTCATTGAAGGCCTGGTTGTAACATTCAGTCTGTGGCCTGTCACTATTCCTCCTAGGCAATTACCCAGATGCTTGACAAACTCACACAAGAATCCTCAGGTGGGTCTCCATCCAACGTATGCTTAAGTAGAAGGTCGAAGATCACAAGATATGTGTATATGCCATTTCAACTTTGTGTATACTGAAGTTATATACTGTATGTACATGTGTATCTATAGAGAGAAGTGGGTGCACTTAGTGACCTTAGGGTGTGTTCCTCAGGACCAAATGAGCTACTCTGTAATTAAAATTCTGGCTGGCTTTGCTAAACTTAACCTGGATGCTGCATGTTCTTTGTACATCCTGAAAAGAAATAGTTAAAGATGATTGAGTTGTATGTTGGGATTAGTATGTGCCAGCCACAAGACCCACAGACTGTCAGCTGAAGGTGAGTAAGGCAGAAATGACATTATAAAGCATTACTTGTATACATCTAATAACCCCATTTTGCTGACAAAATTGAAACTGAGACTCAAAACCATTTAAAAGCATTTAAGTGGAGATAAGTTTTATATTAGCACCACTTGTATGAACTGTATGCTATTAGAGAAGTGTAGTGTAAATATAAAAGTTTAATAATGCGTCCTTGAAGAAGCAATCATTTATGCATTATTATATTTACTGCAACCTAATTAGAAAGCTCACTCTGATGACTATTTCATGAGTTTCTAATTATCTAATAAAATGGCTGATGTACTTGATTGCGCATATCACATCAGTGATTGCTGTATTACTACTGTAAATTCAGCTTCACTTTAAATTACTGCAGCTTTGTGTCACATGATCTTAATTACATTCAAATGGAGTGGCTTTTCATTCATGCTTGCCTCTGATCACTGCACCCTCTAGACTTTGCTGCATGGGATATGTCAAGTGGTTGATATTGTTTCCCTGCAGTAATAGCCATTTTGAGATAAAGACACTGATATGAATATATTGAGCTCCATAGATGATGTACATATGTTTTATGTGATATATGGCCTATAGAACACATGAAGTGTAAACTAATTTCATGTTTGGTGTTGTGATTTCATTTGGCAACTTTCATCTAAAAAGAAGCTTCTTTGAATTATAAAACATGCCTGATTTTTTTTTTTCTGTATTGCTCTGATATGGTTATTGCAACAATGTGTTGGGGTCTTTGATGTTCTTGCAAACTTCTCCCTTTGAAGTAGGGCTAGTTGCACTGCATAGCAATGTCCCACATCGTTGCTTTGGCAGTGCCAACTGTGGCCACATTGTGAAACTGCACCAGGGCCCGGGTTCATTTTAATATCACTGGTTTAACTATTCTATTTGATCTTTCTTTAAATTAGCCTGGTATTTTTTCTTTTCAAACATCCGGTTCTCTAATCACCGCAATTTGAATTATTTTAAGTTGAACCTCAAAGCATATCTTCTGACCTGCATGAAAGTCTTGTTAAAGCTGCCATTGTGTGTTGCCATACACTATATTTTATGGACAGAAGTATTGGGCCCCCCACACAAGACTTTTATTATATCGCATTCTAAAATTAAAAGACATTAATATGATGTTGGTACCCTCTTTGCAGCTGTAACGGCTTCCATAATTCTGGGAAGGTTTTCTGATGTGTGAAAATGGACAAAAGCTGACCCAAAAATAAATATGAGATAGACTGGGTTAAATATGCAAGTCAGAATAAAAGTGCTTGAGTTTGAAAGGAGCAAAATAAAAGAAAGGTTGAAATAAAGCTTTAACATTACAAGAATGTTACAGAAACTATACTATAAATAAAATATACAGCAAAATTAGATGCAAGATTTGCATCAGTTTAGTGTGGTGTACTGTAAACTTAAATGTTGAAAAACCAAGACCTACACTTGTTTTAAGGTGAGACAAATCAGTCATCACTGCCAACACCACCTCAGGGAGTGACTTGACAGCATCATTTTTTAAAAAATGTGTTAATTGGCCCACATTAATCGAAGTTAATACATTAATTATCCTAATATATTTCACCACATTGCATTTTGTAACGTTCCTATTAAGTTTTAAGAGAATCTGTCTTGCTTGGGTTCAGTCTCTCTCATATGTATTTTTAGGTCAGCGTTTGTCCATTTTTGTCACTTGAGAGAATTTTACAATATTTTGGAGTGTGTGTGTGGGAATTTTTTCCTGTTCATTCAGTACAGCATTAGTAAGGACAGACACAGATCTTGGACCAGAGGGTCTGGCTCCAGTCTGCATTCTGGTTCATCCCAAAGCTGTTGGATGGGGTTGAGATCGGGGCTCTGGGAGGGCCAGTTAAATTCTTCCAACCATGCCTGTGTGGACCGTGCTTTGTGCACTGGGGCACAGTCATGCTGCAACAGAATAGAGACCTTTAAAAACTGTTACCACAAAGGTAGAAACAAAAAAAAAATGTCCAAAATGTTTTGGTAAGATGAAGCAGTAAGATTTCCCTGGAATTAAACACCTAAATTCAGTGACCCAATGTTTTGGTCCATGTAGTGTAGAAGCCTTTTGAACTATGCACTCAGCACCACTAGGGAGCATCAGAGGGCTTTTTTTTTTAAAGGGGGGTGGGGGGGGGTTGCATGTTTCATATTAGACAGAGCTCAGTTTAGAGTAGAATTACTTTTCAACATTGACTTGGTGGGTTTCAGACTCTGTGCGGATCCATCAAAACAAATGGGGGTTCATGCACGTTCACTGTAACTTCAGTGTGAAGGAACAATAGACACTGGCTCACCGACAAACTTAAATATAACATTTCATTATAGGTTGGTGGTGAAGGGAGGGTTGGTATACCCTGAGGAAGTTGGTTGAGAACTTTAAGGGCTTGTATTTCAGATTTTTCACTCAGGAACATTCAAAGAGATGTGTCTTTTGTCGAGCAGTATATGTCATGAGAAATTTTAAATGGAAAGATAACATGTAGAGAACCAGGGGGATGGTGGAAGAGTGGGAAGGAGGACGGAAACAAAAGCATAAAACAACTTTTGAGCATAAGGATTTTCTGATCCCTTTTGGTCTAAAATGCCGTTTGAAGTTTTCTATAAAAGAAGCCAGCTTTTATAAGAATGGCCTGTTGTCATCATCCAACGCTTCTGTGCATCAAAGTGAAATGAAAATAAAACTCTCAGTATTATGATGTAATATAGAAAGTCAGTGCTCACATTAGAGCTGGGCGATATACCTCAAAAAATGCATCGCGATATAATTTCTCTAATTTACAATACAAATCTCAATATGTATTTTGTGCACTGAATGTCCTTTAAAATTTAGTTTTACTTACATTTTTATTAGAAATGGTAGGCCAAAAAGGTACTGTTCGCGCTTTCTGCCGTTAACTGCCATTAACTGCAATCACAAAATTTTTTGCCGTTAATGGGGGTGAAGCGTTAACATGACAAATACTCGAATGTGTGCGATACAACCATTTTATGTATGGCGGGCGACCAAATGTACGGATACAGCGAATATATTCGGTATATCGCCCAGCCCTAGCTCAGTGTTTTAGGTTTTTTTGTGATCATGATGCTATGTATGGGAATGTTGGTATTAGTAGATGGCGGCCGGGTTGGATGGGCAATAGGCAGAGGTGGTGAACTACCGGTTTCCGGTGGTGACGCCACCCAGGGTATAAAGGATGGGAGCAGAAGAGGCTAGTCCTCTTTCGTCATTGAACACCTGGCTTACTGGAGGCTGATTGTCTGTGGGTATTGTCACTATGTTTACTGTAATAAAGCTCCGTTAATAGTGACTACGCTGTGCTCATCATTGCCTGAATATGGACACAACATTTGGCGATGAGGTAAAAGCGGTTATGAAGAGGTCAGTTGCCAACTTTTGGCCTTTTCTGGAAACCCTGTGCGAGCCACCCATACCTTGGCCTAGGTGGTTCGCCACATTTACAAATTATCTGGTGGCTTTGAACCTCAGCAAACTCGAGAAGCTTCGTGCAAGGGCTGTCCTGGTTCATAATTTGGGCATAGAGGGGCAGAGGATTTTGGAAATGTTAGGAGGAGCCGATAGCTTTGATGAAGTAGTGGAGCTAATGGTGCGCTATTTTCGCACCCCAAAAAAACATCACTGTCCAGCGCATTCAATTCCGACAGTGGTCAGGGGAACCGGTGAGAAGATTCATCACAGACCTCCGTGAGATGGCGAGGGACTGCAATTTTGGAAACCTGGAAGATGAGATGATACGGGACCAGCTTGCGGAGCATGTTCGCTGCCCTGCCGCCCGGTCTTCTGACCCACCCAGGTGAGCTGACATTGACCGCCGCTATCGAGCTCGCTCAGCAATTCGAGGCAGCCGAGACAATAGCGAGGGGCCTTAGTGCCGGAGCCACTCCGACCCAGGACGTGTGTCGTTTTAAGGCGCTGTCACTGGACCCTGGTGACAAAGATAGCGGAGAGGACGAGTATGCCTCCGTGGTGAAGATAAGGTCTGCCCCAGGGATGCTGTGTTGTTATGACTGTGGGTCCCCAAAACACCGCTATAAGTCCAGAGAATGTCCGGCGAAGGGCAAGCGTTGTGGGAAGTATGGGCTGTTGAACCACTTCGCCAGAGCGTGTATTAATTTTGAGTGTAGGGGCCGACAGCATGAGGTGGGTCTCTCGCAGAAGGCTCCACGATCGTCCATGCGGTTTCCCCGGAAACTACGAGACGGATCGGCTGTGAAGTTTTGCTAGATGGCATCGAGGTTCCTCTGTTGGTGGACACGGGAGCTGTGATCTCCATGCTGAACTTGATGACCATGAAGAATTTATTTCCCCACTACCAGATCCAGGAACAGCAAAGCCCCTATTATGGATACGGCATGAACAAATTGGCCATCCTAGGATTTGTGGAGATGGAAGCGAGATATAGAACTGTGGTGGTGCCGATGGCCCACATCTACCTCACCGCTGAGGGGGCCAACATAATGGGGTGTAACTTATTCTATGGACTGGGATTCTTCATCGCGAATATTGCCGGTGAGGAGTGTTTGGGCTGTGGGTTATGGGGCCAATCCGCTCCAGTGGTGGAGAATGAGGAGGTGTGGGACCCAGACTGGCTGGATGCTACAGGCGGAGTGCATGCTTGGTGCCACGCGACGCTGCCCCAGCAGGGACCCGATGCCAGTGTCCACGTTACCCTTGGTGTGGGAACTGGACGGCACGCCAGGACCGCCAGGGTGGCCAATAAGGACGAGGTGCCCACGCTGAGGACTGAGGGGGCGAGACCAGAGAGCGCAGTGCTGAAGTGTTCCAAACGATGGCCTGCCAAGAGAACTTCGGTGTAGACAGGCCTCCTTCACAAAACCGGTCGGCTCACGGGTCCGGTTTGGGGTGACCCAAGAAGAGAGAAAAGGCTTCCCTGTGGGTTGGAGATGTCGTCCGGCCCAGGGTCGAGGCCCGGATGAGAGGGGATCACGGGTCACACGAGCGGCGTGATGACCAGAGACGGTTCCAGGTGGAGGCTCCTGGAGCGATAGGTGCTTAGGCCTATCGGACAAGACATGGAAGCACCCGAACGAGCTGTGCCGGGTGGTAGAGAAGAGGAGACGACGCAGCCCGACCCCAGAGGGCAAGTGACGGAGGCACTCGGGGAAGGACCCTTCGAATGACTGAGGGTGTATTATACATGGGTGTTTTAGTTCCAGCTCAGGTCATGTTGTACATAGTTGATGCTATTGCATCTGTGCCCCGAATATTATATCTGTTTGAGTAATATGATGGTTTTATGAGACAAGTTTTGTAGCACAAGTAAGAGATTTTACGGGGCTGACATACTAAGTGGTTTGAGATTTACACAAAAAGATATATATATATATATATATATATATACTGTATATACAAAGGGAAAAGAAAGTAGAGGAAGCGAATATTTTGTTGATTTCATAGTAAAATGTGATCATTGAGTTGATCGTTTGGCAAATGTATAAGGAAGTAAGATTTGGTCTTATGATGTGAAGTAAAGGAAAAGTCATTGTGTTTTATATTGCCCAACATGCTGAATTGTTTTATGATGCCCAGATGTGTGGGTGGTTGTGTTGGGGAGGGGGCCGCCAATGGTGTTGTTGCTGTTAGTTTTACTTGTATTAACCGTTGTTTGTTGTGTATGTTGTGGAGCTTTTGGGGGGATTAATTTAATTAGAAACACGGCTTTCTTTATTTTGGACTGTTCTAGGATGTGGTGGCAGAATAACCCGCCGAGCCGTGTAGGGGGCGCAGGCGGTCTACCCAGCCCCCCGGCCTTGGTTGTGTGAATGGATAGGTTTGTTTATTTTGTACATAAAGTTTTATATGTTAGTGTGTGACTCGGGTAAAAAATTGGAGTTGGTCAATCTGTGTGCATGATTTTTTGAATGCGGGGGGGAGAAATGTTGTGTATGGGAATGTTGGTATTAGTAAGATGGCGGCCGGGTTGGACGGGCAATAGGCAGAGGTGGCGAACTACTAGTTTCTGGTGGTGAGGCCATCCAAGGTATAAAGGATGGGAGCGGAAGAAGCTAGTCCTCTTTCGTCGTTGAACACCTGGCTTGCTGGAGAGTGCTGATCGTCTGTGGGTATTGTCACCATGGTTACTATAATAAAGCTCTGTTAATAGTGACTACGCTCTGCTCATCATTGCCTGAATATGGACACAACATTTAGCCCATCTATATTTCAAATCAGTTACATTTTTCTTCAGGTACAATACGCAGGTTCAATTCAGAAAGGCTTTAAGTGGTCGACTTCAAAGTGATGCTGCTTTTGTCTTAAGGTGTGTTCAGACCAAGTGAAAAAATCACCCGTTTGCGTTTAGTGTGAGCGCACCTTTAGGCTTTGTCAGATTTATTTTTAAAGGGGTCATTGACTGCACATTCCCACATATTAATAACTCACATGTCTTAATGAAGTGTTTATGACATGTTTTGTTCACTTGAAGCAAATTTGTTTTGTATTTTTCCTGGCTTTCTTGAAACACTCTGATTTAAAGCCTGTCACTTTAAGAAAGAGCCTTCACCTCTTCAACTACACCCTCCCTCTTATGACAGTTAGTCATTAGCTGACTAGTTTCTAGCCTCCTTCTACCTTGAATGAGCAGCGCTGGTTCACTGATCCACAGCTGACTGTGTATCTTGCGTCAATCTAGCCCATCTCCCAACAACCTCGGCAGGATGCCACAGCAAACCGCCAACACCGCGTGCCAGGCGACCCACCAACCACCGCAACCTGGGACTGCTGGCCAAGCCAAGCTGCCGTGCCACGGATAAAGGGCTGTGTCTCGCTCCACGGGACTCCGCTCTTCTCCCACAACCAGCTGGGGGACGCCCCGTCATGAAGCGTCTCCCCTACGTTGCCTGCGAGAGAAGAGCGGAGTCGCGCGCTGGCCATGAGACCCAGCAACTTCTATCCAGCAGCCTGGGGTCACAGTGTAGGTGGGTGCCACAACCAGCATGCCAGCACCAGCAATCTGCTGCGGAATCACGGCAAAACCACTGGGCAATGGGCGGAGCGACGTGTGGTATATTGTGGACTGTGGACTCGTGAATCAGGTGTTAACAGGGATGTGTCATGAGCCAAGCTGGAGGTTTCCCAGCTCAGGCTTCATGGCAGGCTCCTGTTCTTTATCATCTGTGTTTTATGCTACCTTTGGCTTTCCATACCTTATCTGTGCCTTCTGCCTCTGGTAGCCACTCCCTCTCTCTTCTGTCAGTTTCTGACAGGTGATTCCAATCTGTCATTTCCCAGCCCAGGTTCACATATTCACACACTCTCACTCTTACTCACCCTATCATCCACATCTGCTTTCCATCCGCTCTACAATCCCTTTCTCGCACCGGCAATCGTTGTGGTGATCAGGGCTTGTGTACTTAAGCCCTGTCCTTACTCCTGTGTATCGCCGGTGCATTGTATTGTCTACTCCCTGCACACAGTAGGTGTTCTGCTCTGCTTGCTCCTGGTGTTTGGACTTTTTCCTTTGGACTACGGTTGCTGTTGTTTTGTCCCAGAGCCCAGCTGTGCTCCAACACTTCCACGTACGTCCTGCTTCCTAGTTTACATTTCTGGTTTCCCCCAGCGGCCAGTGTTTCCCTGGGGCTTACGTGAACTGCTTTTCCCTAAGTCCTAACCTGAGCTGAGCTGTGTTAACCTGCTATGCTGCGAACGATTTTTTGGAATCCTATGTTGGATAATTCTTGTACGTTTATTTCCTCACTTATTAAAACACTCTCTTCACCTGCTATTGGGCTAGTCCAGGGGTCGGCAACCCGCGGCTCCGGAGCCGCATGCAGCTCTTTCATCCCTCTGCTGCGGCTCCCTGTGGCTTTGGAAAATAAATAATGAGTATTTAATTAAAATGTATTTTATTTTAGTTCATTAGTTTTTAAAATGTAATTCTAAATTTGAAGATTATGGTGATCTTGTAAAATCTAAAAAAAAAAAAAACGTGTTAAAGTTTAATCACCGTCAGCGAAAATCATCACGATAACATTAGCGCTCGTCGCTTCCCCGGAAGTCGTCTCCCGCGATAACCCGGATGTGTTGTGTTCAAGCTACTGCTGTATTGCAGTAGCTTGACAGCCCTGCGATTGGATAGTTGCAAACGATTGGACCAATCAGATGGCTCGTTGTATGCTTTTTCAAAGATTCATGGCGGTGTGTTCTCAGGGATGTGATTTTCTGCTAATTCGCCGAATTCCGCTTTATTTTATCTTCCAGGAAGATAAAGTACGTTAAGTACGTTAGCGGCTTGTGGTCCACGAACGCAGTGAAGCTGCGCCCTTTCAGGCAGGACCGGAAGTGGCGTATGGCCAGGTGGAGAGCCAATAACAGAGGGCTGCGCGGGGAATGAAACGGTAATAAAAGTTAACCATCCCCTTTTATGATTCCAAACAGTTTGAAA
This sequence comes from Pholidichthys leucotaenia, assembly GCA_020510985.1. Taxonomy (NCBI): domain Eukaryota; kingdom Metazoa; phylum Chordata; class Actinopteri; order Cichliformes; family Pholidichthyidae; genus Pholidichthys; species Pholidichthys leucotaenia. The sequence goes on from CM035840.1 coordinate 340,445,219, forward strand.
TTGACAGTGCACAGTGAACATTGACTCATAACTTTTGAATATTTCTAAGACTTGGCTGCATCAGTGATTGTACAAAATGAACTGCTCAAGTCTCAATAGAGATTGAAACTGGTGATCTGAAATGAATGCTGAAATGATAAAAAGTAATGGTATGTTGGAATTTTATTTCTATTATGGAACAGATAAAATTAACTGATTTTGATTTGATCAAGTGTTAAAGCATGTGATGGATAATGCTTGTTGGAATATTTTAGGAATGCTATCTTTTTGGAACATAAGTCAATATTATACAGTAATAAGTGGCATTCAGCTGTTTGTTTTATGTCATTTAAGCACAGTTCTGGTACTTAAAAATCATAAAAACCCAGGAGCTTCGGGGGGCTTTGCCCCCCTTGCCCCCCACCCCCACCCCACCGGGGCTCTGCCTCGGACCCCGCTGGGGGACTATGTCCCCCAGACCCCCTGCTGAATTTTCAGATAATTTCCCCAACCCCAAATCACATCGCTGGTTTGTGTTGGAATTCTGAGCTTTCGGTATTGTTTTCAGCGGAATTATGAGATTTTTATCGAAGGATCAGGAGTCATCAGTGCTAGAAATAGCACTCTCCTTTCAACCCAATGTCAACCTTCAACCCAATGTCTTTTTTTTTTTTTCGGAGTTCAAAATGTTTTTGTTGCATGCAGAAATGTAATTTTGTTTTCTCTGCAGGAGTTCCCTGATTTCATAAATGCAACACATTATAGTTTGTTTATACATAGCATAAAGGGAAAAAAAGTTATATGCAGTGTTATTTCATTTTAAGTGTCAAAAGGGTTTTTGTGGCTCCCAGTGTTTTCTTTTCTGTGGGAAACGGGTCCAAATGGCTCTGAGCGGTAAAGGTTGCTGACCCCTGGGCTAGTCTATTCCATTTGTGCGTGCGTAAAGCACACACTTATGACAGGATGGTTATTAGGGTGACTAAGATTTGAAGAAAATAACAATATATGCCACGCTTGGTTCAAGCTTCCTGGTACCAGTGTTAGCTTGGGGGCTAATAGCTCAGGGGCTAACAGGCTACCTTTAGCACCCCTTCCATCTACATGATGGACAGCTAGGTGGGCCAATAACAGAGCAGTGGGTGGGTCTTTAGGAAGGTGATGGGTTGCTGTTTTTTTTCTTGGCTTGACGTATACGATTTACCCGAAAGAGTCAAAAACGTTTCTGGCATTTCTTAGGACAGAAAAACAAGATAAAAGCTGTTAGATTTTTTTTTGTTGTTGTTTTTGTTTTGTTTTTTTTTTAAAGAGAATTGACTGTTTTGAATTTTTTTTTGATAATTACGTGACCAGTAGACTCATTTCACACAGTAAAAACCTACAAACACACCATTATTTCAGTCAATGACCCCTTTAATTAGTAATGTAATATGTTTTTATGCATATTTACTATTTTCGTGTAGTTATGTACGTAGCCTTTTTCTTTGCTGTGATTTTGCGTCTGTTGACAAGGAGCAACATACTCCTACAGAAAAATCCTTTAATTACACTGGTCAACACCAAATTTATTAGGGTTTTTTTTAGCTGATTTAGGACAATTTTGATGTGCTGAATCCAAAAATCACATTGGTTTTGCTCAATCAGGTCAACTTTGTGAACTGTATCGCCATACTAGTTTCTACCGGAGTGGTGGACTAGTGACAGCCAGGAGGCTGTGGAGCATAAGGTATGAATGCATAAATGTAAATGGAGTAAAAATTTTCATGGCTAAAGGTGCAAAAATATGATTAAAGATGCCAAGTCACAATTAAAAAATCACATATTTACCCAAAGTACGTCTCAAATTTAGAAGGAGAAAAGTTAAAAAAAAAAAAATCAAGAAAACAAATCACAAATGGGAGGAAAAATTCAAAGAAAAAAAACCTATAAATTTAAAAGAACAAAGTCACAAATTTGCAGGAGAAGAAATGCAAATTTACAAGAACAAAAGTTGCATTTTTATTAAATAAATTTTTGTCTTCTTCATAAATTTCCCATTTTCTCACCAATTAATAAGGCAGGGCTTTTTTTTCTTGCAAACCCGTAAAAATTTTCTTGGAAATGTACTTTTTCTAATAAATTTGAAACTTTTCTGGTAAATTTGTGAGTTTTCTAATAAATTTTGTAGTTTACCTATAAATTTATCACTTTTTGTGATAAATTTGTTACCTGTTTTACACACAAATTGACAGCTGCAGTATATACTCATAATTATGAAACTTTTTTGATTACAATTGCATTTTTTCATCAAAAATTTGAAATTTTTTTCTTGTACATTTGCAACTATGCTCTCACATACACAATAAACTATCCATGCACTCTTTCTGGGGATGGCGGCTTAACAAGAGGGATAGTTTTGGGTCATTTTGCTATCAAGGTGGGTGCCATCCCCCCTCAAATCGCCTACTGAGTGTATATATATTTTATAAATTCTCATGTTTAGATTTCGGCCCTGCGATGGACTGGCGATTTGTCCAGGGTGTACCCTGCCTCTCGCCCAAAGATGCTGGGCTAGGCTCCAGCCCCCCCGCGACCCGAAAAGGGTTAAGCAGAAGAAGATGGATGGATGGATGTTTAGATTTCATCCCCCTCAAGTATTTTTTTATTATTTTATTGATGGAACTGATTAAAAAATTAAGCTAATTAATTGAACATTTTTCTAGTTAATTGTGATTAGTTGCTAAAATCACAATGAAGAAACACAAAAGTATTTTAAGCAGCTTTTAATAGCTTTTCATAAAATATACCTGCGACCCTCATATTCAACAAAAACACGGCTAGAGCAACATAAAGCACTTGATAATCATGACTGTATGTTCAATTTTTTTTATGATACGTAGCAACGTGTAACATTCTTTTTCAGTTCATGATAAAGAGGGAGTTAAGGCGCATTCACACGGCCACTGTTTGGTCCGGACTAAAGGACCAAAGTGTGGATTCCGTGGATAGTTCAGTTCATTTAGCGCCGTCTGAATGCACCTGGAACTCTGGTGCAGCACCAAACAAGCGAACTCTGGTCCCCCTGAAAAGGAAGGGGGGGGGTCTCAGGTCGCTTGCAAACGCAGTCTGGTGCGCTTCGCTTGCGGTGTGAATGCAAACGGAGTATCCAGCGGACCAAAGGGCGGACGCGCCCCTCTGCGTTTGTGTAACCACAGCAACACACAGTGAGAAGAGGAAGTGGCGTTTACTGTAAAGGTGGCTTCACATCAAACAGAACGGGCGAATTTTTCACGCAGCACGATTACATTATAACTCAATGTAAATACATGAAAAAAACATTAATATACCGTTTGGGTGGGATGCAGACAGGCGAAGTTCCCACTCACCTGAAAAAGTTGTCCCCGTTGAAAACTTGATGTGTCTTTCCTGGCAGCACGTCTGTGGCAGGAATCCATGGGTAAATAAATAAATCCAACATCCCGATTCAGCTGACGAGCTCCTGGCTCTTCAGCCTCCATTTTGGGTAGAAAATAATAAAGTCAACCGCGCGGATCCAAGAAATACTTTTACTGGTGAAAACCAAGGAGAAAAGTATAATAAAAAAATGTCTCTTGGACTTAGAGTAGTGACGAGTGAGGAGTGAGATGCAGGCTCTGATAGATATTTGGTCTGAGAACTAGATTTGTCAGCTGCTTGTGGCTACACACATGAATACCGATGTTTTTAAAACGTTTAGTGACATGATGGCAGCATGGGGGGTTTATACAGACAGCAGAGCTTTTCAGTTTTATTAGTTTGTGGCACATAAACACCTTACTGAAGAGAACGGTGTTATGCTGAGAATTGCTTGCTTGCCAAGAACTGCATCCCATCATTGAGTAAACATAATTTAGAGATAATTTTCAAGAGATAACAATTTTTACTTCTAAAAATGTATAATGGGTACTTCTAAAAATGCACAAATGGTTGCAAGCCTGGCTGTAGTGTTATATTTTATAGTTTTGGAGCATGGGATGCAATTCTTGGCAAGCAAGCAATTCTCGGCATAACACCGGTCCTGGCCAATCGATGGGCCGGATTTCTCTTCTTCGCTGAGATTTTTTCTTCCTGGTCAGTGGTGGCTTCGGCTACAGCACCACAAATGAGCAGCTGTTGTAACTGCGTGACGTTGTCCAAGCAGTTTGGTGTGCATGAGTGAAGTGCTGTATGAATGCAAACTGAACCAAACGAAGGTGTAAAATTCTCGCCATCCCTCACCGAGTCGAACCGAGACTCCCGAACTATCCTGGTGTGAATACAGCCTTAATTTCTCTGCAAAACTACCATTTTTAATATTGTTATAACATTTCCTGTTTTATTTTGAAATGGTCAAAGAGGAAGTCAGTGCTTCTACTTAACATAAATTTCCTAATTATCTCAACTCTTAAAAGTACAGATAAACGGAGCAATTCTTAATTGATTTCCAAAGCTTAATGGTGAGTCTGAAGCTTTTATTCACTTTATATTAGAGTGTGTGTTTTTCTCCACTCACTGACAGAAACTCTTCTTCTTTTCATACTTTTGGGCAAGCAACCCCAATAGATGATACGTCAGGTGTGTGTGTGCAAATGTGAGCGTACTTTAAGTTGGGTTTGTGTGCACAGAATGAGGTCACCCTGAGTACTGGAGGATCTGTTTTGTGTGATGTAAATTTAAACGCTGAAAACGAAGATCTACTCTTGTTTTAAGCTAAGCCAGCTTTGGAGACAAACCAGGCACCACTACCGATACTACGTCAGGGTGGCAGCATCAATTTTTTTTAATATGTTAATTGGCACACATTAATCAAAAAAGTTAAGGTGTTAATATTCCCAGCCCTAATGGCACACTCAAGAATTAAACTAATCAGTTGAATATTTTTATTATAGATATTTAACAGAGGTTAAAAACTAGTAAATCTACAAATCTACAAAGCCTGATTAAAAAATATAGTTTGCCACAGAACAGTCACCCTAATCTTGGTATACTGTATATGATAAATTGTGACATAAATCTCATCTTCTTCAAAAGAAAAAGTTTATCAGGACAACATTTATCCCTGGAAGGAAAGTGTGAGCTGAGGATCCCGTTCGAGTCTTTCATCCATCCTCGCTTAAATGGGTGTAGGACAATCATCAATTCATCCTCCCTGGAAAAGAGAAGCGAGGGAGCAAACAAAAATTGCACAGAGCAGCATTTTTTGTGATTAGATTAATTGAGTTAAATGCACATTGTCACTATGTTTGATCTGCTTGTTCTAAACAGCTGTGGTTATCCCTCTTGCTGCTAATTTTGCTGTGATACTTCTATTTTAAGATCGTTAGTAAAAAAAAAAAAGTGAAACGGTCTTAATTATAACAGGTTTTCATGAAAGGATAAGCAGTTACCAAATAAAACCACACACCCAAAAAAGAGCCCCAGTATTATTTTAATCCATGAGTGCATTTGACATGTAAAAAATTATACCTGCTGAGAACATGGATGTGCTCTATATTTGGATCCACTGTAACCTTGTTTATGTGAGATGGCTTCATGAAATATTTGTGTGGATGAATTATTCACTGAACAGTCAGCCAAGTCAAAAGGCATTATGCCGAATAAACATGAAATTTAGCAGAAGTAATAGTTGACTGCATGTTATAGATACATCACCATTTCTAAATACTTGTCACCACATGTACAGGGTTCTGCTAAACGAAAAGAGCATTGTGAAGAAAGCCCCACATTCACCATACTGTAGAACGGTGGTTCGAGAACAAGAAAAAGAAATTCATGTGTCACGTAATAAAAAAAAAAGAATAAAATCAAAATCAGCTGGACTTTATTCATGTATAAACACAACATAAATTACTGTTAATATGACTAGTACAGACATTTACTCATTTTCTTAAAAAATGCCATAAAACTCTTGCATAATTTACAAAACATGGTGTCCCTGTGCTATCCAAGACAAAGCCGAGCCTTGACTCAGCCCCTCTCAGACCAAAGTTCCTCATACATTTGCTGTCCGATGTCTCCCCCCCCACCCCCCCCAACAATGAATATCAATTAAACATGTTTGATTTTTCTGTTTCAAATGATCTCAACAAGAATAAGACATTTGATGTTTACAGTGCTAAATCTGATATACATAGTGGTTGGTTGGTGAGAATATTTCTAACATCAGAAGCCTCTGATTTTTAAAAACAAATATTTACTCCAGGACACTGCTTGCTCTAGGACTGTGCACCAAGTAGCCTGGTACTTCCAGAGAAGTGCAGATATGCATATGTAAACATTTCCTTTGCTTTGACAATATTCAGTTGAGCCACCTTTTTCTTGATGAAAGCATAAAAACAAACAAACACCTAAAAGAACTCACTGATCCTAAAAAGACACCACTAGTCCTCTGCTTCAGAGTCCAAAAGGTTTGTGCTACAGAGGAAATGACCTGTAATTGCCGTGTTAAGGCTGAGCGTAGTTGTACATTAACTCTGTAGACTTTAGGTCACAATGCACAGCATTGCTTTTGACCACTTTGCTTTCTTACAGTTTAGTTTTTCTTTTCTTTTTTTTGTAACAAAAACACAATTACACCGAGGGTACATATTAGCAACTCTTCCTTGTAGTTGCTTTTCATTTTGTTCATTGGTACGTCTCTACCAAAAAGTCTCTTTGGCAGGAAATACACCTCGTATTGTTACCTTTTCCCAATTTCACTTTGCCGAAGAAAGTGGATGTTATTAGTGCTGTCAGCTAATTCTGGGTACTGCTCGACCGAAAGCACATAGTACCCATCATATCCCAAAACTTTTCCACTACTCAGAAGCTGCCTCTTCTCCCCTTCTGTCCAGGGACGAACCCCTTCCTCGCCATCCCGCACACGCTGCTGCTCCTTGGCCCACGCACCCGCCAGGGCCCGATGACGCGCAAGCTCGACAACTCGAGCTTTTTCCTCATCCACAGTGGATCCGTAGCGAATATGGAAAGCCAGAGCACCGGCACGAATCTCCACATCCGCAAACCGCCGGGTCCGACTGTCCATGACTGTGGTGGACTGGGAAACTGTCACGTTGATGCCATTCTCCAGAGTCTTGTGTCCACTGGTGAGGTGCAGTGCAGCAAGGTCAGCATCCGGAAGGCCCGGCTTAACGAAGTAATGAGTGTCCCGCCCTTCCACAGTGAAGTGGAGGTCTTCTAGATAGAAGGCATTGTTTATGATTGATGCCACCTTGATACAATCCTCACTGGCCACATTGAGGGTGTGAGTGTGGACGCTGCCCTTGTAGATGGCAAACATAACGGCCCTTCCAATGGGAGACATTGCAGCTGAGAACCAAAGCCAAGACTTTTCACCCCTGCGACCTCGAGTGAGATGGACTTCTGGCAGCCGCTCGAATGACAAGAGTGAGTGTGCTTGTCTGGTTACTTCCTGCTGGACCCCAGAGATAGACTGTAGGGAAAGTGCAGTGAAACGTTAACGCCTGAACATGGCAGAACCCGACTCTCCAGGCCATTTAGAACCAGCTACTGCTCTGCTTCAGAGAGTTTTTCATCCCGTCTAAGATAATGGTCTTTTCAAACTGTGTTCTCTAACCAAAAGTAGGTAAATCCCCCATGACAATTTTGGAACAACACTTTTCATGTTCAGGCCTTAGACCAGTGGAGCCAAGCTTCAAATGATTGTTTCAATAAAAGCAACACATAATATAACACAAAAACTATGAAACAGCATTAAAATGTGTTTGGCAGGTAACTAAAACAGGACAGAAGAAAGGACATATTGTCTCATTATCTGTTTACTTTAATTATGCAAATACGGCCCAATTAAAATTGATATTCTGTGGAATCCACTGCAGCCAAATTAGGAAATGGCAGCTTCAAAATACAGGGAAACAAAGAGTTTTTTTTTTTAATATTCTATCCTGTCCTCTGAACTAGCAATAGGTTTTGTTTTCTCTTTAGACAATTTTCTGATCAGTATGTGAGAGAGGTTTTACTCACCGGCAGATCATCCCAGAGCTGACTCTTCATCAGTTCATAGGATGGCATGCTCAAGTCAAATTTTGGCACTGGAAACCCAGGAATGGTGTTGTGAAGATGAAAGCCAAAAGTTACAAGCCAACTGTTCACATCTGGAGAAAAAATTAACAAAGAAATTAACAAAGTTTCAGATTTTGACTCATCCTTACAAACAGCTAGTAATTTTCACATTGTGAGTCTGTTTCTCTACGTGCATCTTCTCTCTTTCCATCCAATACAGTGCCTGTGCCAACTTTAGAAAGGAGTTCTACATATTTCCACCAGAAAAGACTTGTGTAATGTACTCTGGGTATTGAATGCGGCACCATGGAGAGTACCCCAACTTCTGCTAGAATCTCAAAGCTGTCAAAATATGAGCTAGTGGCAGCGCTGACACTGTCAGAGGGAAAAAAAGGTAGAAGTGTCATAATGGGAAAATGTGGTCCCTGAATACTTGTCCTTTAAGTACGATGACTGGTGTTTGCCTTTTTGTGGACAGTTTATTGACGCAACAGTGTCACAAGATGGAGTACAAGTATTTACAGGCAGTAATGCAATGAAGGCCACATTAAAACGCTAGAGGTTCTACCTTAAGTTTGACTGAACGCCATCCAAAGTGGGGGAGGCAAGAAGTTGATGGGGCGTACAGTGTTCTGCATTTATTATGGATGTATAAGTCCTTATGCTGGGTGTCTTTAGACAAACCACAATTCCAGTGAAGTTGGGAAGATTTAAAAATCTGTTTCGACCTATATTCAATTGAATACACTACAAAGACAAGATATTTAATGTTCAAACTGATAAACTTAATTGTTTTTTTTCAAATATTTACTCGTTTTGAATTTGATGCCTGCAACACATTCCAAAAAGGCTGGGACAGGGGCATGTTTACCACTGTGTTACATCACCTTTACTTTTAACAACACTCAGTAAGCATTTAGGAACAGAGGACACTAATTGTTGAAGCTTTGTGAGTGGAATTCTTTCCCATTCTTGCTTGATGCATGATTTTAGTTGCTCAACAGTCTAGGGTCTCCATTGGCACAGTTTTGTACTTCATAATGCGCCACACATTTTCAGTGGAAACCAGGTCTGGGCTGCAGGCAGGTCAGTCTAGGACCCGCACTCTTACTACGAAGCCACGCTGTTGTGCGGAATGTGCCTTAGTATTATCTTGCTGAAATAAAAAGGGAAGGCGTTGCTTGGATGGCAGCATATGTTGCTCCAAAACCTGTATGCACCATTCAGCATTAATGGGGCCTTCCCAGATGTGCAGGTTACCCATGCCATGGGCACCAACACACCCCCATACCATCGCTGATGCTGGCTTTTGAACTTTGCACTGATAACAATCTGGATGATCCTTTTACTCTTCACCCCAGAGGACACAACATTCACAATTTCCAAAAACAATTTGAAATGTGGAATCGTCAGACCACAGCACACTTCTCCACTATGCATCAGTCCATCTCAGATGAGCTCAGGTCCAGATCAATCAGCAGCATTTCTTGGTGTTGTTGATATATGGCTTTAACTTTGCAGTGTAGCGTTTGAACTTGTACTTGTAGATGTAGCCATGAACTGTGTTAAATGACAATGGATTTCCAAAGTGTTCCTGAGCCCACATGGTTATATCCTTTAGAGAATGATGTTGGTTTTTAATGCAGTGCTGCCTGAGGGATCAAAGGTCATGGGCATTCAATGTTGGTTTTCGGCCTTGACGCTTATGTGCAGAAATTTCTCCAGATTCTCTGAATCTTGATGATATTATGGACTGTAGATGATGAAATCCCTAAATTCCTTGCAATTGTATGTTGTTCTTAAACTGTTGGACTATTTGCCCATGCAGTTGTTCACAAAGTGGTGAATATCGTATTTTGAACTGAGCCTCTCTGTCATGAACCAAACCCGTGTTTCCTGTGGGCTCGGTTCTGATCGTTCCTGGTGGCTCAGGCAGTGTGTTTATTATGTGGTGTTGCGTTCTGATTTCTCATCGTTTTCATGTCTGTGCACCGTTTCTGTTCCTGCCTGTAGCTGCTGCTCTGGCCTGTCCGGCCACGCCCCCTCTTTCTCTGACAGTCAGCTGTTCGCCCCAGTAATCATCTTTCCTGCGCCTCGCCCAGGTGTTCCCAATTTGCCACGCCAGCAGCATTTGTACAAAAACAGCTCTTTGCTAGACAAACGCCGCTGGACCATTATATGTGCATTAGACGGTCGTTCTTCACCGTCTAACCATCACGTCTCGTAAAAGGACTGTTTCTGTGTGTGCTCGCTGGGAGACTGGGATTACTTGGACTGCCCCCCTCACTGTGAGTAAACTGTAGTGTTTCTTTTTGCCGCTGTGCTGCTACGCTTTCCGCAGCGTCCCCTCTGTGCAGCACAGCCGCTACGCTTTGGCTGATTGCCTGGTTAATTCTCCGGTGTGTGTGTGTTGGGTGTCCTGAAGGACTCTTCAGTGTACCCGAGCTGTCTTGACTTTGGTGTGTTCCTTTTTGTATTAATAAATGTGTGTTTGGTGTAACCCTGCACTTAAGTCCATTCGTCCTTTTTCCTCTTCCTCTGTGCGCTGTTGAAAAGCGCACAGGGAGCTTATGACAGAATGGTCCAGCCATCATAAAAAGGATTTAGCGGGTTACACCCACACAAACATTTTCTCATTTTTGGACTGTTTATTCGTCTGTGTTTGGAGAGCATTATGTCCCCGGCTCGTCGACCTCGTCCAAGAAAAGGAGGCTTGGCTGCAGGGTCTCCAAGCCTGGAGGAGGAGTGGGCAGCAGACTTCATCCAGAGCTATGTGGATGAGTTTCTCGCTGCCAGCGGACCCGAGAGGAATTGGTGGAGTGTTTATGGAGCGGTGGATTCTGGAGGTGCATCCTGGCCTCTGGAGGTACCCTCAGTACACGGAATTGCTGGCTTCCGTCACCGCACTCCAGCGCTTGTCCCCCGGGCTGAAGATGGAGCCATCTCCCATTGGACCGCAGCACGCACAGAGGCGCGCTCCACGGAGGAATGGCACCATTTCCTCCGCTCCTGCTTCAGTTACTCTAGCTCCACCACAGCGGTGTCATCCTGCAATGGAACGCCGGGAAAAGCCTCCTCGTCTTCGGCAGCCACTGTCTCTCCAGCTGCCAAGAGGTCCTTCAGGGTTGTCCCAGCTACGCCCACTTCTACGTCATTGGAGCCGGCTCCTCCACAATCCTTTGAAGGGGCCATAACGGCAACTGACACAGAGGGGGATGACAGACTTTCTTCTGCAGCTGAAAACATCCGAGACCGGGATGACAGGCAAGTGTTTTTTCTTTCCATTCAATCCATTCACGATAAACCTTGTCTGTCTCCCGAGGGAGAGGCCCAGTTACAGCAGTCCGCTGGGTCCTCTCCTGCAGCTGCAGAAATTAATTTATTTCCTATTCTCTCCATGTCTCCTCCTATCCTCCCTGAGTGCCTGTTGGCCCAAGGTTAACACCTTCAGATAATGGAGGAGCCAGTGGCTTCGGATGATTCCTGCCCGGAGCTAGCACGGAGAGGTCCCCCTGCAGCCTCACCGGAGGAATTTCCAGCGTTGGAGCTGCTGCAGGTGGACAACAAGACTGCCTGCCAACACCATCTTGCCAGCTGCGGAGGCGTCTGCAGCAGACTGGGAGCCTGAGCTGGTCCTCCTGGAGGCCAGGCCTGAATATTCATTACCAGGATCGACGGGGTCCTGGACAGCGGTGGAGCTCAAGCTCAGGCAAGTACTCTCTCTGTTTTTTCTGATCACAGTGTTAGAGAGATCTTGTCTGGCTCTAGGTGGGGAGAGTCAGGTGCAGCGCACAGTCACGTCTGAACTTCCTTTGCCGGGCTCCGCCACCGCCGGCAACCCTAAAGACCCTGTTTCTTTTCCCGCTCCTGAGCCGTTTTCTAGGGTCGCCGGAGGGGAACAACCACCTCCAGGGGTCCACATGGAACCCATCTCAGCGCCTGATGATGACGCGGGTCCAGCTCCCCTGAGGTCTGAGGTCGTCCTGTGGTCTCCTCCGCAGGCCGTGCTGCCGTGGGTCCAGTGGGCTGGCTTTGGACCCTCGTGGGGGCTGCGCCCCAGGATTAGCCCGACATGGGTGCTGCGCTCCGGCCCAGACCCATCATAGACACCTCGCTCCGGGTCAGGGTCCACCGTGGGTGCAACTGAGCTTCAGCCGGAGGTCACCGTGGGTGCAGCTGAGCCTCAGCAGGAGGTCACAGTGGGTGCAGCTATGCTCCCGCTGGAGTCCATCATGGGTGCAGCAGAGCCGTCCTAGTCGGGGCCCACCATGGGTGCAGGTAGGCTCCCACTGGAGTCCATCATGGGTGCAGCAGAGCCGGCCTGGTTGGGGGCCATCGTGGGTGCAGTGGAGCCGGCCTGGTCGGGGTCCACCGCGGGTGCCGTTACGGGCAACCCTGAGGACGCCGTGGAGGTCCCCTCTCCCTGATCCGGTTACCCACCAGTGAGCCTTCCGGTGGGCAGGCCGCCTCCTGCTTCACCCTTTCGGTCCTGGTAGCTGAGCAACGCTGGCCGGTCACCAGAAGAATTGACTCCCCGGGTCAGGTGGCCCATGTTTTCCGGCAGGCCCTTCTGCTGGGCCTGGGACTCTGGGCGGCCTCCTGAGCCCCAACGCCCGTGGACTTGGGGGTTAATTGTGGACCCTGGGTGGGGTATTGTGTTCCCTCCTTTCCTGTTCCCCCTACCTCCCACCCAAGTTTGTGTGTTATTGTTGTACCTGTGGGGATTGGTGGTGGTGAGGGAGGGTTTCCTTATGATGTTACCGTGGGTGTCTGGTATCCACCCCTAGAAGGAGGGGCCCTGTCATGAACCGAGCCCATGTTTTCTGTGGGCTCGGTTCTGATCGTTCCTGGTGGCTCAGGCAGTGGGTTTATTATGTGGTGTTTTGATTTCTCATCGTTTTCATGTCTGTGCACCGTTTCTGTCCCTGCCTGTAGCTGCCGGTCTGGCCTGTCCGGCCATGCCCCCTCTTTCTCTGACAGCTGTTCGCCCCGGTAATCATCTTTCCCGCACCTTGCCCAAGTGTTCCCAATTTGACATGCCAGCAGTGTTTGTACAGAAGCAGCTCTTTGCTAGACAAACGCCGCTGGACCATTATATGTGCATTAGATGGTCGTTCTCCACCGCCTAACCATCACGTCTCCTAAAAGGACTGGCTCTGTGTGTGCTCGCTGGGAGAATGGGATTACTCGGACTGCTCCCCTCACTGTGAGTAAACTGTAGTGTTTCTTTTCGCCACTGTGCTGCTACGCTTTCCGCAGCATTCCCTCTGTGCAGCACAGCCGCTATACTTTGGCTGATTGCCCGGTTAATTCTCTGGTGTGTGTGTGTTGGACATCCTGAAGGACTCTTTAGTATACCCGAGCTGTCTTGTCTTTTGTGTGTTCCTTTTTGTATTAATAAATGTGTGTTTGGTGTAACCCTGCACTTAAGTCCATTAGTCCTTTTCCTCCTCCTCCGTGTGCTGTTGAAAAGCGCACGGGGAGCTTATGACACTCTCAGGGATGCTCCTTTTTTACCCAATAATAACACTCACATGTTTCCAGTTAACCTGTTCACCTGTGGAATGTTCCAGTAAAGCCTTTTTTGAGCATTCCTCCACTTTCCTAGCCTTTTCTTGCCCATCCCAGTTTTTTTTTTTTTTAAGAGCGTGTTGCAGGCATCAAATTAAAAATGAGCAAATATTTGCAAAAAACAATAAAGTTTATTAGTTTGAACATTAAATATCTTGTCTATGTAGTATACTCAATTGAATATAGCTTGAAAAATGATTTACAAATGATTGTATTTTGTTACCTCCGCCAGGCCGGAGGCCAGGAGGAGGTTATGTTTTTGCCAGCGTTTGTCTGTCTGTTTGTTTGTCTGTCTGTTGGTTAGCAAGATAACTCAAAAAGTTTTGGACGGATTTCAATGAAACTTTCAGGCGTTATTGGAAATGGTACAAGGAAGAACTGATTAAATTTTGGGTATGATCCGGATCACCGTCTGGATACAGGAATTTTTTAAAGGATTCTTTAACATTGTGAGATACGGCCATTTTCAACATGTGTGCACGCCCAATGGAGGGTGCTGCTCGTTGTGTCTGATGAACACAAACTCCGCCTTCTTCAAAGTTTTAGGCACAAAAGCACGCGGAACACAGTGGTGGGCAGGGCTCGACAGCGTGCCTGTGTGCCTGTGTTTGCGCTACGCTGCAAAAGCTGAGACGGGCAGCTGTCCGCCGCCGGATTATTTGGCAGAAATTCCCCGGCCCGCCATAGTAGCTGCGCAAAAAGAAGCTCTCTGCCGGGGAAGTTTCCAAATCCTCTTTTGCCGCGGAGCGCACCCCCAATAAAACCCACGCCAACCTGTCTACCAAATTTGCATCCGTCAGTGAAGCCCTCAGTGCTGCTTTCAGTGATCTATGAAAACGCTCGCATAACCCATTGGCCTGTGGGTTGTACGCCGTTGTGTCATGATTTCTTTTGTTTTTTCTTTTGAATTCTTGGATGGAACATGGGTGGGCAATATAAGCTGCGAATTCAGCCATCACACATTTCGGATAACTTATGTTGAACTGTATAATCAGAGGAGTTATTGTCTAATTTGACCTTGTTGGATTTTATTACCCCCTTTGTTATATTATTCACTTTCTTTTAACCTGTACTCTTAATCTATTTGAAATAAAGATTAATTCATTCATTCATTCAATTGCAACGCCCGCAGCCTGGGAGTTTGCAGATGCAGGAGATGGACACAACACCAACACTTCAGTTTATTACCTCCGCCAAGGAGGTAATGCTTTTACTACTGAACCACAAATCCTATCATTGGGAATCCAATTGCTAGTCATATGTTTTCATGGTCAAGGAATCTGAAAACGTACACACAAACACTGTATGGGGGGGAACTGTGGCGCTTGGCGGAGGTCTGTGCTCTCCGAGTGCTTTTGTAGTTTTTATTTATGTTTTACACAACATCCCAGCTTCATTGTAGTTGGGGTTTGTATGTTGTATAAACATGCAGGGCAAATTTATTGAGTGGAAAATTAATATTGTACAAGTTCAAATATGTGAAACCCTAAAACTATTAATAAAGTCCACAACAATCAGCCAATTAGTTAATTATGGATAAAACAGAAATTATTTGGCAGTTGTCAACACAAATTTCAAGCAAAGAGCCAAATATTTGCTTGTGCCAGATTTGAACAAACATTCACCAGAAAAAAAATAACCAGTTGCCATCAATGGTATAAGCAGATTTCAAAGGAGGATTCCTTACCTGCAACATATTCTCTCACTTCATGGACTTTGCTGATTGGGTTGTTATTTCTGAACATGTACAAGTTAAAAGGAGCTGGCTCTTTGCCCAGCTTTTTCCAAATGGAGATATCTGGCACAGTCCATCTTCCGGACATTATATCATAATCCTGCTCCCCAAAGTGCAGCAGTTTGGTCAGAGGATCATAGAGTCCCCCGTGAAACCCGAGAACCAGCTGGAAGTCTGGGTTGGAGTCTAAGTAGACCTCACCGTATGCCGTGTACTGAAGCTGCTTGACCAGGAGGCCATTGCTGGTGAAAACGGCCAGAGGTGTGCCGGTGTTGTCACAGGCGATGTAGAACTCTTCCCCACTGCTGATCTCCATAGCGAACAGGTGGCCTTGGAGGTCATAGTAGAGTGAGGTGATCTCTGAACTGGAGTGGTTGTACACATGGGTTATCCTTGCCGGGTAGCTCAGGTCAGCATAAAAGTACTGCAGGTGTTGACCCAAGCTGCTCTTGGTGGACACTCTGCGGCCAAGCCCATCATAGCGATACTGAATTGTCCAGCCGCTGCTCTTGCTGTAGACACGCACCAAGAGCCCTTTAGAGTTGTACTCAAAGATTTCTGCACCCCTCTGACGGAGGAAACCATCTTCGTCCATTCTATACTGGATATCTCCAAGGCGGGTGATGCGGTCCCTCAAGTCGTAACGCAGAGGCAGAAGCCTGGCACTGTTTCCCGCATTCAGGAGGTGCAGATTTCCGTTAAGATCATACGTGTAGCGCCACATCACTTTGTCATTTAAGTAAACCGTCTGAAGCTGTCCGTCCACATCGTACTCGTAGCTGTACTTGGTGGTGTTGGCAAATGGACCAATCTTGATCTCTCGTTTAGTCACTCTGCCCACATCGTCGTACTGGAAGGTAATCCAGTACATGAGTGAACGGAATATCTCATACTGGATCTCCTTGATGCGACCATGTGCGTCAAAGTGTTTGGTGTACGTCATGACTGCAGTAGATATGATCTGATTTATATCGTAGTAGATCACCCCAAACTTTCCGAACTGCTCAATCTTTCCGGATATGTCGTCAAACTGGTACAGGTCGATGGGCAGCGGTGTTTCGTTGATGACGCCTTGGACACTGGTGACACGCAAGCTGCTGTCATAGGTGTAATCAAAGCGGGCATTGACCATGCCGTCCTCACTGAAGCGGAAAATCTGCCGGTCAACCAGAGGACCCACTTGGCGGTAGCGAATGGAGCAGATGAAGCCTTCATTTTGCAGGTTGACGGTCTTCAGCACACCTGCCGTCTCGTCGTAGGTGAAGCTGACCCTTGTGCTGTCATACAGGATCTCCGACAGCTTGTTCTGGCGCCGGTACCTGTACAGAACTCTACGGCCTGTACCAAAGTGCGCCACTCTCAGAAGCAGGCCATCTTCACTGTAGTCCACCGCCACTGAGGCGTTGCTCTCCGGGGGGTGGTAAAGGTTCCTGTAGTATCCCACTGAACGGATGGTCTGCATGGTGTACCGGGCCACGCTTGGCATGGTGACAGCGGAAAGCCGGTCCAGAGAGTCAAAATCAAAGATATACTGGCGCTGACTGTGAAGCAGGAGAACCATGGACTAGAGGGTGAAAGAACAAAATGGAAAGTGCTTTAAGTTGTATAACATTTTAACATTTCATACAGCATGTGTAATACAAGCCTGTGTGCAGAAATTTGATGTTGATGAACAGAAAGGTTAGTTTTTTGACAAATGTAACTGTGAGATTTAACTTTTACTGTAGTGAGACATCAACTACCAGATTTTCTGCCATTACCTAATGTGTTCACACAAAATATATGGAAAATCTGCTTTTAACAGTTCATTTGAACAAAATGCATCTGTTTTTTAAATCCTGTCTAAATCCATCCGTCCCTGAGTTAATTAATTTACAGTATGTGCAGCTTTGAGTCTGCTTTGTCTTCCAAAGGTTCACCACCCTTTCTGTTAAAATGTCATGCCCAGTCATGCGTGGCTACACTGAGGTTTCCTGCGCTCCCCGAGCCTCCCGTGTTACTTATGTCAGAGTGTTGACATGGCCTCTGCAGGTCACGCAATGAAAGGATGCAGCCAGGAGTGGCTGAGAAAATCTCTGCATGTTTTGTAGTTGAACATCCCCATGCAATCCTCTTGCAGACACAAGATACACATTCTAAAGAATGTGTATTCTGTGTGTGTTCTAAAGAATGTGTATCTGGCACTGATGGAAGGGAGTAATACAGTAAGTCGTTTTTTTGTTGTTTAACATTCTGTAACAGTAGATCGCACAGCATCATATTTTAATGAAGTCCTGCAGTACATTTTGTATTGTTTACCTGCACTATGTAATTAGTGTATTATTGGACCATATATTCTTCTTGGTTATTGATCGATCAGAAAAAGCATGTTGCTATAGAAAAATAATGCAGTCATTAAGTCTGTAAAATTATATTCTCCAGCAGGATGGCAGCATTTTGTCTTTGTTTTCATTTCCTTCCTCTGTAAGTGTGTGATTATTGCTTTGTGCTTGTCTGGAAGATTATGCAAAACTATCCTGCCAGACTTCAGGAAATTAATATTGGCATTAGAATGAGGGTTGGTAAGGAAGGGAAAAAAATTAATTCTGGAACGGATCCGGATCACCTTGATTAATTCTCAAAAAATGTTAATTGGCCTTGGAGAAAGATGCATCCCCCAAGTGCCTTTTTTAGTTTTTTTTGCTGAGATCAATAGAGACATAAACAGGACATGCTTTACAAAGAAGACATGCTGACTTTTGATGAACTGCAGTAAGAGGCAGTGTTAGGATTTTCCATCCATCTTCTACCACTTATCTGAAGGTCTGGGTCATGGGGGCAGCAGTCCAAACAGCAGCCCAGTCTGCCACCCAAGTCACAGAGCACCATGATCCCTCCTGCAGGTGATGAGCCCACTGGGGGGATGGACCCATGTGGCTCCTTTGGGTACCCTGGGTCCTTGATGTAATTTGTTTTTTATAAGGGTCTACTGGACTGCTCTTGATCTGTAGCTTCAACCACGACCAATGTGCCTTGGATGAGATCTTACCAGGGGCAAGCTGACCCCAACAACAGAGCTCATGGAATCAGTAAGCCATGCAAACCCCTCGACCGCAATAAGGAAATTATGCAAAGAAAATAATTTGCATTATATTAACTTAAATGTTACATTACTGCCACATATTTTTACACAAAATTACACAAGAGGGAGTGTAGTATCAACGACAAATCACCGCAGTTACTACAGTGGTACCTCTACTTACGAACGTCTCTACATACGAAATTTTCAGGTTACGAGACGCCTCAACGGGAAAATATTGCCTCTAGTTACGAACAAAATTTCAGGATACGAAAGGCAAAAAAAGTACGCGCTCCTCGCAGCTCCCGTATTTTACCGAACGTAAACATACCTGTAGCTGCTCTGCCATTGGCTATCGCCTAGCATCTTCCTGGTATCCCACTGGCCACGAATGGGTGCGTTTGGTTGATCTCGCTTTATCTTATTATTATTTACTATTCTTACTACTTTATTTTATCCTTCTTACCTCTTGTAAGACTGTTGACTGAACTACACAATTTAGAGAAAAAAAAATTGTTAACTGCCATGTTTATCACCATCTACGTTATAACTCTGTACTTTCACCTTGTTCTTAATAAAGTTTTGGGGGAAAAAAAAAACAACATCAACGATCAGCACGGTATTAAAACAAAAGGAAGCCCTTACAAGCCGATAAAAGCAAACGTCCTTGGATCGTTTCATCACAAAACGTCAGGCAAAAACCACTGATGAGACAGAACATGAACCAAAGAAGGCAAAAGGTGACGCCGACGCCAACGATCGCAGTTAAAAGGTAAATGAACATAATTTTTATTATTCTTTCTCTTTTATTATTCTTTCTCTCATTTTAAACTCTCATTTTATGTTTATTGTGCAGTAATCTAATTGTAACATGTATTTGTTACATGTTTTGATGCGTTTTTACGATTTATAAAAAATTTATGCCCGAATTTTGGGGGCTTGGAACGGATTACGGCATTTACATGTAAAACGCGCCTCTACTTACGAATTTTTCACGTTACGAGAATTCTTCCGGAACGAATTAAATTCGTAAGTAGAGGTACCACTGTATATTCATGATACCACACAACCTCGAATGTAGCATTGTTTTTATACAACAGTTCCACAAGTACAGTTTATTAACTGACAACAATACAGGACAAAATATTATGATTTGCTTGTTTAACCAGTTATTTTGCTTCGCCAAGAAAGAATTCCTTCTAAATGTACCCAGTTCACTGTTGCTCAGCACTTCAATGAGCATTATATAGAAAAGAATAGGCCTACTGTCAATTCACACACATGTAAACAAATTAAATATTGTTCAGTGCAGAAGTCAGTATTTCCATCATATACTGGTCACCTGTGGTCACTGTAACATCGCCCCAGTGGGTAGTTAGCGTGCTAGCAATTTGGCTCTGGCACACTTCACTCACTTTTTCTTGGCATTTTCAGATGAAATAAAGAGTCCATCACCACAAAGGTATTGGGGTTTGCCAATCAAGACAATAAATCCAACTCTAGCTTGTCTATTTTTTTAACAGATGTGAAATATCTTGTGGATGTTTACAAGGGTAGGACTTCCAGTTCACACAGGTAATTTCTTTTTAAACAGCACCTCGCTGTGAAAATTAAGATATCCAATGCAGTATTACAATTCTCACATACTGTATCTATCAGAAGCCACTAATGGAGTTGACAGTAAATAATGGTTAGTAATTAAGCAGACATTTCACTGGATATATATCCAGTGAAATGTCGGGAGTGCGATTATCGGCGAATATAGTAATTCCTAGAATCCCTATACAGAATGGGAACGTGACGTCACCGGTCATGAAAAGCGCTCAGGAAAACAGGTTGAGAGCATTTTTACTTTCCCTGTGGACACGCGATCTTATTAAAATGACACTGAATATGTTATTCAAGCACAGAAAATAAAAATATACATATGAAATGTCATACAAAATCCAGGATGACACAAGAAAGTGAAAACACTTATTTCCAATGTGGTCCTTTCAATCACATTATTCCTCCAAAAACCACGCAGCGTTAGAATGGGGAAGTTTTGCTGTGTTATCAAATGCAACAACTGCTCTCATGACTGGCATGGAAAAAGACTGATAACAGCGTACGCTTTTTTAACTTCCCGACTTGGAAGAAAAGTGGAGCGAATCGGGTCTCTCAGCTAACAAAGAGGCGTGGGATGGAATGGATTGCAGCGGTCAGAAGGAAAAACATCAACTCAAACAATATTCCTGCACACATGGTCGTGTGTTCACAGCATTTTCACCAAGGTAAGTTGTGATTTAAAAAATATTTAGAAGAGCAGAAAGACGTCCCCTCTCCAGAGCAGCTGTCTTGTGCGCTGTGCCTTTTACTGCACCTCAGCCACGGCTCTCTGTCATCTCTCAATAATGTGTAAAAACGCACAGGGCAAAATCAAATAATTTCCACGCATCTCTGCTATTCCCAATTTCTCTTGCTAATCTGGAGCAGTGCTCTTTTTTTTTAATGGCAGCTTTTCGTGTTGCTGATTTTCTTTGATCTTTTTCTTGAAGTTGTGAATACTTGTTGCCTTCATTACGCATGGATTTAATGTCATCTGGGGACTGAAGTCCATAGACTGTTTGGTATTGTTAAATTAAGCAGATTCTCCTCTTTTAGGTGACTATAAAAATGTCACTGTCCTGATTTAGGATGATTTTATAGCAGCTAATTATACTGGTACTTTTCTTCTGTGCACCAGCGCAGTCAACTGATTAGATCCACTTCCTCTGGTGTTCTGATATTCTGGCATATTTATCAGAACAACACTGGACAGCTGATGTTGCAGACTGCAGTAAAAGATAAAAATCTTTATCCTGTAGCTTGAAAGTGCTCAGACACATCCCCGACAGTTCCTATTATACATACAAGTACATGTGTTTAGCTCTCTGTGTGTATATGCTGCAGGCAGCAGCAGAGCTGTGTACACTGCAAATACGCCATTATATGGTAGCTGTAAGTTAGAAACCTGTTCAATAAGTTACACATGGGTTCAAAGAGCATTACTCATATGTTAGAAACAATTTTTGGGTACGCTAGACATTAATCTTGATGCATTTCGACTTTGTAGAAACAATGACAGCTTACCTTTGTGTTTAACAACATTTTCTGGTCGTTCACCCAGAATATTTGTGACGGCTGGACCCATCCATTGGTTAACTGAAAATGGTGAGCCGCTAATGATTTATAGTTTTTAAATTGCTCGTGGGTTTATGCGCTCACCCCACAAACCAGGTAGGCAAACACATCTGACAGCGTGACTGGAGGCAGTTGGTCACGATCCATGGTCCATTTCTTGTGCTCATATCAATCTATCTCATTTATTTCTTATATTTTTTTTAGAGGTAGTGCTCCTTTGCTTCCTTATTCAGCTTCTCAGAATAAGGAATTTGAATTTTCTGTTTGCTCTGTTCCATTGCACGTACTGTATGTCTGTTCATGTTAACAGTTGCCTAGACTATGGGTAAACAAAAAAGCTGGACCATGCTGATGGCGACAACAACCCAGAATGCAGCGCAGCATGACGTCAATGCCCATTCTCTATTGTCCAATCAGACTGCTTGGTCAGAGCTGACTGCTGTATATACTAGAATAATCGAAGTACTAAGGCAGTATTGTTAGTACATTTTTTTGAAATCTTCAGTCCATTATTAACCCTGATGTACGGCAGGTGAGAGCAGAGGAATAACCTTCTTCACAGATATACTTCTCTACATCACAGCCTTTTTAATTGGCCTCAAAATGATAATGATTAGGAAGAATTATAGCTGGTTGTTTAAGATAAACCTCAGGGGAATCCATGTGGTTGATTTCAAATGATGATGTTGGCAATAATTACTCTGTGTGGTATGTGACTTTGTGATAAGCAGAGATACCTACATAGTTTGTTAGTTGCTGATATACTCCAAAATATATGTTACACTGCATATAATTTCACCCTTTAGTAACAGAGATGACTAACCTGCTCCAGGTAGGTGTAACTCCAGATCTTGCCATCAGCGAACACCCTGGAAATCAGGCGCCCTTGGCTATCATACTCAAGCTTCTCAGTGGTGGGACCTCTCTGCAGGGCACTGATTTGCCCGCTGCTTGTGCGGCTGACATTAACCGGCAGGAGTTTACTGCTGGGCACCCAGAGAACAGGGTGTCCTGCCGTGTCGTATATAATCTTTAAGAGGAACTTCCTGTGGTCATCATAAATCTTCTCTGTCCTCAGCGTGCGATCGTAATCCACAGAAAGAATGTTGCGTCCATTTACCTG
Organism: Pholidichthys leucotaenia; assembly: GCA_020510985.1. NCBI lineage: Eukaryota > Metazoa > Chordata > Actinopteri > Cichliformes > Pholidichthyidae > Pholidichthys > Pholidichthys leucotaenia. The sequence continues at coordinate 340,467,863 of CM035840.1, forward strand.
TGGGGAATTTTTTTTTATTACTATTTTAAAACAAATGAAAGCACACTTTTCCTGTTTCTAATGAAGGTAATGAATGATTAATTCTACTTAGAAATACAGAAATTTTCAGCAACTATGCACAGAAACTACTGAGATTTAATTCTTAATATCACAGTCCTTTGCTGGGGAGGCTCTTTCAACAGTTTTTTAGCCACAGTTGTCAGAGATTAACACCTCTGTCATGGGGCTCATTAAACTGAGACACTTTGGCCATCGTTCAGGCGCACCTAAATCACAACCTCTGAAATTTAGTGGAGGGAAAAATTACTGCGTGGCAAAGCAACCACCCAAGTTAAGTTCAAGTAGAGCCTTAAATCATAAATCCGTGTCAGATTCTGGGGAAGGAAGAACAGGAAAAGGTGTGCGTATGTGCTGTTCATTGTGACAATGTTGTGGCTGATGAATTTCATTCGAGGGAATAAGAGTGCAGATGTATTTTTCCAAGGTTACACTGATGAGAAAGAAAAAGCCACTCATATTAGAATGACATGCTAGTTTTGGGCAGTTTGAGCTGGATTTCCCCCATATAACTCCACTGGTTTATTGATCCTGAATCGGCCCTGGTAGTGCCACGCTCTCTCACTCAGTGGGGTAAAAACAGCTCACTTCTGTGTCCCTCATTATACCGAAAAAATCCTTCAGCATACCCTCAGCTTGCGTCCAAACACGATAACTTTCCCTCTGGCTTGTTCTTTGCGGAAGCGCCACTCCACCAAGTTTTGCCCACTCTCCCCTGGAAGGCTCATGTTGCGTCTGGCTACAGTTGGGTTGGCAGCGCCGGCCAGGATGTGAGGCTCTGTCTGGTAGTGGGTGTCCATCCCGTTGGCGTAGGTAATCCTCAGTGAGTTGTCGAATCCCACTTGGTAGTTGCTTCTACACTGGTCTGTTGATAGTACACAGAAGGTGAAACTTTTTTGAGTTAATTACACACCGCAATTAACATTATCGACAGTCTCCTGGCGTGATTATCGGCTATCTGCGATTATGCAAAAGTAGGAATGATCATGAGTGATGTGCTGTTATAACCGGACCATCTGGTTCAGGCGGAGAGCAGAAAGCACTCAGTTACAAGGTTGATGTGTCTCCGTGACACCCAAACCCACACACTGAGAGAGTAATCATTTACACGTCGTCTGTCAGACCATCGTAATGATGCACGGCTTAAGCTTTACCCGACATGGCCCCATCGACCCCTGAAACAATGACAAATCACAACTCACACACAAAAAAAAAAAAATTGCTGTCTTACCCTGAGCCAGAGTGTAGAAGGCACGGATGGTTGAGGTATTTGTTGTGATGCTGATTTCCTCGTCTGTCATGGAGCTCTCAATATCCACCGTCAGGGCACTGTGTATGTCTGCATACAAGTTATTCACCATTCCAGTGGGGAACGTCACATTCATTAGCCGTCCTTCACTGTCGTAGCTGTTTGACAAAAGTGACAAAAGCATTGATATGTATGAGGGGTCTCTGTGCCACAGCACTTTCAATTATCAGCTCTTTTATACTTGTTGAGTAAGGCCATCGACTTTTTTGTAATTAAAATGTCACATGTTCAATTTCCCAAGCGTAAGTGAACGGGTTGTCTGTACAGACCCAAGGCAAAATCCAAATATTTAACACAGGAGAGTGACACATCTCATCAGCTTTCAGCCTGATACAAAAAGGAAAAAAAAATAAATGCAACAGACCAATAATGAAATTAATTATTTGGATGACTGATGTGTCATTATAATCTTAACTGAATGCTTTGCTTTTTTAGGTGCACTGAGAATACCATTCATGGCCTAATGTGACATGACAGTGAATTAGACAAGATCACACTGGGAGCCAAGGCTACCAAAACACTGCAGTTATGATAGAATCAAAGATAATGGAAATATAGTGGGCCATGCTGTTCTACTTCTGTTACATACGTGCATCCAGCACTTCTGCCAGGTCAATCTCAATAAATTAGAATGTCATTGAAAATTTGATTTATTTCAGTAATTCATTTCAAAAATGAAACTCATATTACATAGATTCATTACATACAGAGTGATATAGTTCAAGTGTTAATTTCTTTAAATTATGATGGTTATGGCTTATAGCTGATGAAAACCCCAAATTCAGTTTCTCAAAAAATTAGAATATTACATAAAATTTATTTTTAAATAAGTGGATTTTTAATAGAAATGGTGGCCGACTGAAAAGTATGAGGGAGGCTGAAAAGTTCATAGGCTGACTAAAAAGGAGTTATGTCTTTGAGGATCAAGAAAAGAGCTTCTATACCGCAGGAGCACTGCAACACCGATGGAAGAAGTGTTTGGACTGAAGGGGAGACTATGTTGAAAAATAAACCACATCTGGCCAGATTTGACCACTGCATTATGGTCACCCTATGAACTTTTCAGTGTGGTTATCCCCGTTGCTTGTGCACCTTTTTCTGCCACACTTTTTCCTTCCACTCAACTTTCCATTAATATGCTTGGATGCAGCACCCTGTGAACAGCCAGCTTCTTTAGCAATGACCTTTTGTGGCTTACCCTCCTTGTGGAGGGTGTCAGTGACGGTCTTCTGGACAACAGTCAAGTCAGTAGTCTTCTTCATGATTGTGTAGACTACTGAACCAGACAGAGACAATCTAAATGTTCAGGAAACCTTCACAAGTGCTTGGAGTTAATTAGCTGATTAGAGTGTGACACCATGAGTCTATAAAACTGAACTTTTTCACACTATTCTAATTTTTTGAGAAACTGAATTTGGGGTTTTCATGAGCTGTAATCCATAACCATCAAAATTAAAAGAAATAAACTTGAAACGCATCACTCTGTGTGTAATGACTCTATATAATATACGATTCTCATTTTTTTTCAACTGAATTACTGAAATAAATCATTTTTTCTATTTTAATTTATTGAGATGCACCTGCAATTATTAAACATATCACATAAGGTTTAGTGAGGTGCAAAGGAGGGAAAAGAAAAAAACCCCACAAACTACTGCAGTTACTGAACTCTAACTAGGCTATTTGAAAGATCTAAGGCAAATTTTATAATTAGATTTCAATTAAATTGTGCACCCTAAAGCAGAGCAATTTTGCAGGTACGTATGGTTACCAATTAAACTGAGCTGTGAGGAAGAGCACACGCACATGGCTACACACATGCAAGCACATAGACGACAAACTTTTTTCCTTTTTTGTGCCTTTGCACTTAAAAATGAAAAGCTGTAATTATAAAAGGTATAAATGTTAGTTCAGGAGTAGGTGACGAGTTTAAGATGAATTCATCTGTCAATGCCACAACTGTTACTGCTTGTTATCCTGTAAGGGTAAAGATAATATTATCTGCAAGGGCACAGAGCTCTATTAAAAAACAGTTTTATTATTAGTATGCAGAAAGGAGGAAGAGGAGGTGTGCGGTAGTGTGTATTATGGTTTGGCTGTAGACCGTGGAGGTTTTAAATTGATCTGACTTCTGCAAAAGATACAAAGACTCCTCTGTGTGATCTTGCCAGCCTGTTTTTACTTACTCATAGAAGGTCGTCCAACCGATCTCTGATGTCTTTGTAGCCAGGAGGCCGTTGTTACCATGGTAAGTAAGAAGCACCAGCTCCTGACCCTGCGCTGTGAGAGTCTTTAGTCCACCGTTCGTGCTCATGGTCATCCAGATCACCTGGTTGTCGGGGGCTACGATACGCACTGGCATGCGATTGGGATCTCTGCGGATTCGCAGGGTGTTGCCGCTGCTGTCGGTGGCGGCCGTGATGTCGTTCTCCGTGCTGTAGCTGAAGGTGTATTTCAGGTCGCCGGTGAGCAAGCTTGCGGTGTGCTGGTGGGTACCGTTGCTGTCGAACACGTAGAGCTCCTGGGCATCGGGGGAAGCCACTTCATATGTATTGGCACTGGAAGTTGGCCCATTTCTCGAGATGGCCCGGATACGGATGTTGCCCAGGTCTGCCACATAGAGTGTTCCATCTGGAGCTGCCACTAAAGAAGATGGAGCATTGAGCCTTGCATCTTTGGCATAGCCATCCCCTGTCTGGTAACAGTCACAGTTGGCATCGTTCTTGCAGTCGCAGTCGGAGGGAGACCCAGCCAAATGCGTTATCTCGCCATCTACCGAAACCTTCCGGATCCTGCTCATCTTTCTCTCATCTGTCTCTGCTATGTATATGGCACCGTGGTAGGATATGGCAATGGAAACAGCAGATTCTAGAGGGGTCAGCTGTGCCCTTTGACCGCCAGCAATGCCACGGTCCAGGTTGGCCAGCGGGCAGTGAACAGGTCGGCCAGCTGCGATGCTCACTTGACCGTTCTCTGTGATGCGCAGCACGATGTTGTTGTCCAGGACAAACAGGGAGTTGTCCATGGGGCTGACTGCAAGGTCTGTGGGCCACTCCAAAATCACCTGTAATAGGATGGCATCAATCAATTAGTGGAACTGGTGACATTTCAGAAGTAAAGTTGATGCAACATTTTTATACTTAATTGAAGGATTTTTTTTTCTTTTTTGTTTGGCAATGTTTGCTCAGAGCAACTGGATGATGCACAATATTTCTACCATAGCAATCCTGGCCAAATAAAAAAACAATTTGAATCCCTCTTTGTATGAATAGTGGTAGATGCCGTCCTCTAAAAATGATGAAAGAGCCAGGGAGAACTAAAAGCTTGGCTCCTCTCTCATCTCCACACGGCTAGCTGTGAATGGTGGATTGTTGGTTTCACAGAAATGGTCAGACACAACAGCCTGTAATCCCACATTGGAAGGGTGGGGGGGAAGGACATTTCTGAAGCCATTTGACCATCTGTCAAGCAATTCTGACAGAACACACTTGAATCTTAAAACTGAGCTCTCAAGCCAGATTTAGCACATCGCAGATCATACAGAAACCAGTAAAAGCATGGTTTAGCTCGTCAAGATCAAACAGGAGAGAGGAAGGATAACCCCAAACAATTTTGACATTAAAAAATAGAACAAAGTGTGCATTAATGTCATGAGGAATAAATGTCTGCTACTTTGTTTTAAATGGCTGCAATGAATCAAACTATTGGGTGACTAAAAAAAGTCCTATTTGCTTTGAATCTTTTCATTTATTAGCCTAAACCAGAGTATGTACATCCCCCGCCCCCCAAATTTGTCCTGAGTTGTTCTGAACACATTTCTACTAATATACAACAATCACCCATTTATTGCCAGGTAAGTGTGGATCATATATTCTTTTTGTGCTGATACATTCTTTTATAATTTATAATGTTCAGATTAAATATCAACATGGTCAGCACGATTTACTGTACATTTTGCTTTGGTTTCTATTACCATTTTTTCCTTTTCACAGCTGATCTTTGAGCATTATTAGGGTTTTGGCAGCTGTGACCAACAGATGCCAACACAGGCTGCTGTACCTGAATAAAAGACTGCACCTCACTTAATTACAGGCACTGAATAAAACCTCCTATCCATATTTTTAGTTTCTGCATTTTTGAAGATTTAAAAGAAATTAATAAGTATATAAATAAAACTGAATACTCTGATTAATTATGTTAACAGACTGTAGTAATCTACACTTCAGAATTTATGAATTAATCTACTTTTTGTTTGTATGTTACAGGTGTGGGAATTACCAGAGACTCCATGCTATATTATCACGATACTTGACCCACAATGGGATATTATCACAATTTTGCAATACACTGAATACTGTGGTATCACATATTGCAATTTCTCATCCCAATCTATGTCTTGTTCAACTCCCGGCTAGATCTCAGGAGTCACTCCTTTGCTGTACTGATCTAACTAGACAGTAAGTATTTTGCACCATCTAGTGGACTGAAAAATAGTTTTCATTACTCTGGTACCTAAATTTGGGTTAAATTTGAGTGTCAGGTCATGGTCAGATGGACTCTGTTACTGGTAATATTGTAACCCAGTACAATCTGCTGCATGAATGGGTAGTTGGCGTCTAAACCGGCCCCCCCCCCACCAGCTTTATGCTGGTAAGGATGGTGCTGCATGACACCCAACAGGATGAAAAACAACACCTGTCAAAGGGCGGATGAGCTCAATTTGAGCCAACGGCCATCATGTAACAGCAACAGGATACTCCTGTGGTCCTCGAAGCACCGATGTGGCATTGATCCAACAGGGCATCTTCCCAAGAGGGTATCACATTGGACTAAGTAGTATTGACATCCACAAGGTATTGTTCATACCTAAATAGGTAAGTTTGTATTTGCAACATTTATTAACAGTTTTTAATAAAATATCACAATACTGGTGTCTCTGAATCAATACAGCATTACTGCCACAAACTATTGCAATATTAGGCTGTAACAATTTTTTCCCACACCCCATGTAGAGTGGTGTGAAAAAGTGTTTGCTCCCTTCCTGATTTCTCATTTTTTTTGTATGTTTGTCACACTTAAATGTTTCAGATCATCTAACAAATTTAAATATTAGACAAAGATAACACAAGTAAACACAAAATGCAGTTTTTAAATGAAGGTGTTTATTATTAAGGGGAAAAAATACAAACCTACATGGCCCTGTGTGAAAAAGTGATTGCCCCCTAAACCTAATAACTGGTTGGCCCACCCTTAGCAGCAACAACTGCGGTAATGAGTCTTTTACACTGTGAAGGAATTTTGGCCCACTCATCTTTGCAGAATTGTTGTAATTCAGCCACACTGGGGGGTTTTCGAGCATGAACCGCCTTTTTAAGGTCATGCCACAGCATCTCAATCGAATTCAGGTCAGGACTTTGACTAAGCCACTCCAAAGTCTTGATTTTGTTTTTCTTAAGCCATTCAGAGGTGGACTTGCTGGTGTGTTTTGGATCATTGTCCTGCTGCAGCAAAACAGCCCCAGACCATCACACTACCACCACCATATTTTACTGTTGGTATGATGTTCCTTTTCTGAAATGCTGTGTTACTTTTACGCCAGATGTAATGGGACACACACCTTCCAGAAAGTTCCAATTTTTGTCTCGTCAGTCCACAGGATATTTTCCCAAAAGTCTTGGGGATCATCAAGATGTTTTCTGTCAAAACTGAGACGAGCCTTAATGTTCTTTTTGCTCAGCAGTGGTTTTTGTCTTGGAACTCCTCCATACAGGTCATTTTTGCTCAGTCTCTTTCTCATGGTGGAGTCATGAATACTGACCTTAACTGAGGCAAGTGAGGCCTGCAGTTGTTTGGATGTTGTTGTGGGGTCTTTTGTGACCTCTTGGATGAGTCATTGCTCAGCTTTTGGGGTAATTTTGGTCAGCCGGTCACTCCTGGGAAGGTTCACCACTGTTCTATGTTTTTGCCATTTGTGGATAATGGCTCTCACTGTGTTTTGCTGGAGTCCCAAAGCTTTAGAAATGGCTTTATAACCTTTTCCAGACTGACAGATCTCAATTACTTTGTTTCTTATTTGTTCCCGAATTTCTTTGGATTGCAGCATGATGTCTAGCTTTTGAGGATCTATTGGTCTACTTCACTTTGTCAGGCTGGTCCTATTTAAGTGATTTCTTGATTGAGAACAGGTGTGGCAGTAATCAGACCTGGGTGTGGGTAGAGAAATTGAACTCAGCTTTCCAAAGATGTGATAAACCACAGTTAATTTATGTTTTAACGGGAGGGGGGGGGTCACTTTTTGACACAGGGCCATGTGGGTTTGGATTTTTTTTACCCTTAATAATAAACACCTTCATTTAAAAACTGCATTTTGTGCTAGTTGTGTTATTTTTGTCCAAAATTTAAATTTGTTTGATGATCTGAAACATTTAAGTGTGACAAACATACAAAAAAATGAGAAATCAGGAAGGGGGCAAACACTTTTTCACACCACTGTATATTATATCCTTTTATCTATGTATGGTCATTTTTCTTGCAAAAAATGATGCATTCTGGTTTTCTGAAGTCTGGCACCCCTTACCATACTTGATGTCAAAATCCAAGATGGTTGTACCCATGCACCACATGGATGCAGTTGTGTAAAATGTCCTATTTATCAGCACTGCTGCTTTAAATTGTTCTACCAAGTCAGCATGGCCATGTGGACGCCACCAATGGTTAAATCTGGGCTGTTATGTGGGCCCCATGTGGATTTCTCTATGATTTCCATCTTGGTCCCACCTGCATTTGCCTACATGGACTTTACCTGTGACACAGGTACAGCAGTTAATCTGCTTAACTGCTTTAACTTGGGCCCCACACAGGTTTAAAGTGGGTAAGAAGATTTCAGCAACACTGGTGCCATGGGTAAAATCTATGAGCAAAAAACAGATGGCCCAACATGGAAACAGCAGACAAATCCACATGGGACCCACATGACAGCCCAGTTTAACCTTTGGTGTGGCCCACATGGACATGCTGGCTGGGTGGTCAGTTTTACACACAGCACTGCCCAGCTAAGCATGCTCCCTAAGGTGTTTTTAGTTGGTGCTGCCAATTGCTTGGAAGCAGTTTTTAAATCTTTCACCTGCTTAAGTATGCGCAGATCTATGAATATTCTAAGTAGCGGCCTGCAGGGCTTGCACATGATTGGTTGCCGTACTCCCCGACCTGCAGGGCTTGCACGTGACTGGTCGCTGCGACTCCTGGTGGGCGGGCAGCTAATCTGCTCACGACGCTTCGGGATGTTAAAGTTTTGCCTATATCTTCAAAAGTAAAAAGCAAAACATTTTTCTGAAAACGGCTGAGGCAAGTCAGGATTTTCCAGTTTGTTTTTCTGTAAAGCTGTCAACACAGCAATGACTTGTTTCCAACATCCATGTTTTGAATTCCGAAATACCTGGAATGGACCATAAATATATGTATAACATAATGGTGACTATTTTAATGCAAACTCACAATTTCATTTTTTTTTAAACAAACAACAAATAAACAAAGTGAAGATCTCTGTGTGACTCTGTAAAAAACAGATTTTCACTCTGCACCTCCCACCGGTGCTGTGAGACATGCTGGGTCAACCTGCCACCATGTGATCAATTAAATGTAACCAATTAAAAATAAATTCAACAGGAAATGAATTCACACAATGAAAGTAATAGCAGTATTAACCATGTCAAGGAATCATAATGAGTGCATAAAATGATCCAAACCCCACTGTACAATCTTGGCCAGCCATTGCAGTGTGTTTGTCACAAACGCTAGTGAATAAAAGGCTGATCTGCACCAGCACAAATGACTGGTCTGGCCTTCAAATACATAACCATGTCATTAAAACTGTCAAAACACTCCTGAATTATGCTTTTCCACAGGGTGATTAATAATAAAACATGCCTCAAGTTAAACTGCACTGAGCCAGTTCTGTAGTTCGGATGCCTGAGGATCACACAGTCTCGCCAAACCCACGTCTTTACTGGCTTATACCAAATGACTTGGTTAATTAGCGAAATGTGACAAGCTTAATCCTTTGTCCTCATGTTCTCTTATATTCACCCGCTTCATATTTGCCACCCACGCTCACACACACACACACACACAAACACTGATTGCTTTTCTCCTCTATTTAAGTTAAAGAATGTTTTCTATGCTCTCGTTTATGCCCTTTATAGTTCTTTTATTTCTGCTGATGCATTTCTCTTCTGTCACAGGTCGTGGTGTCAGCTGTCAGTGATTTGGACGATAGATGTTCCCTGCTACTTTACAGTGTTTTTGTTCGTAACCTTGTACTCTTTCTTCTTGTAACTGATCTGCATTAAAACGTTAGAAATCTAATTAAAATGTAAATTATTTAGTTCAAAGTAACAGCAGGAAAAACAGCTATCAAGGACTCCATTATGGATCATCGAACTTTTGTCGGTGCTGGGTTCTGTTACCTCCTGCATAATTTTTATTTTCTTGTTCTTGCTGTGTAATTGTGCTCCGCCTGTTTCAGTCCCACTGTTTGACTTTGCGTACTATATTTTACTGTTGTTGTGCTGTTGTATTAACCGCTGTTTTATCAGTGAGGTGAAAGTGTTTTTGTACTGAGTGTGATTGTTAGTGCATTTTATGTTAAGGGGACATATCAACACTTCACTTTTTCAGTACTTTTGTGCATTATTTAGGTATCTGGACTGGCTACCTACATAAGAACTGAAAGTAAAACTCTGTCACTTTGTTTGGGCCCACCTTGGTCTCACTAGGTCTAGTTCAGTGAGCCCTTGAATTTGCCTCCAGCTTAATTATCAACACTGGAGTTTACTGGGAATGATACTGTCCTACCTTTAACTCAAAACATTGTAATGACTGTGGGAGCAGATGTGACCCTCTGAGCTTCCAGAATCACACACTGACAGCACAGCTAGCATAATTGGCTTAGTAGAACAACCACAGTTTTTACGACTACTCTTTCTCCACTAAACATTTATGTTACCAGCTGTTTCATTAATTCACACTTGAGCTTGCTTCCAGGCATTATTCCGACTCATTTCATTATACTGTGACCTTGTAATCACAGTGATGGATACGCTAGCCAAGTTAGCTTAGCTTATGGCTCCTGTTAATTAACTCACTTGATTTTTGTTTTTGTTTGTGCTGCTTTGTTTTTGTTTAATTTATTTTTACTCATTATCTCCATTTCCTCACATGACTTCGCCCCATGCAGAAGGAGCGGACTCACTTGAGCATCACTGTGAATGGATTGCAAACAAAGTTTGCTTTAATCCAAGATTAGCTCTAAATGAGTTACTCTGAGTTTAAAATTAACAACCCCAAGAGCACACATACATCGGGCCAACATCGGCAAGTTTACATCAGGAATAAATCTTACAAAGGTTGTTTGAACTTTGGCTAGATGTCAGCATTAGGTTGGAGACCTAAAATTTTGATCTTTCAGCTGTTCCCTTTTGAGGTCGCCACAGCATAATATCTGCTGATATTGTGATGGACTGCACATTTTATTTGGCGGATTTATATGGTCTTTGGTATGACCCGGTTGTGAACCACAACCTCCTGGCTGTGGAGTGGATGCTGTACTACTAGGCCACCACTCAAGTATTCAGAAGTCAAATGCTTATCATGACCTTTATATATTTAGGTCAGCGCTTTAAGACAATAACTATTTTGGTATTCAGGTAGAAACTAAGTTATGTTTAGTGAAAGAGCATCTACCCCACAGCCGGAAGGTTGTGGGTTCATGACCGGGTCATACCAAAGACCATTTAAAATCCTTGCAGAATCAAATGTTATCGTATCAGATGACGATATTCTATGGCGACCCTGAAAAGGAGCAGCAGAAAGATTAAAATTTTAGGTTTCTGATCTAATGCTGATGTCTAGCCAACATCTTGCCAATGTGCAAACAACCCATACAAGATGTATTCCTCTTTGGGCCAACGTTGGTGCTACAGCGGGGAAAATAAGTACTGATTTGAGTATTGGCTTGAAAATCGGATTCGTATTTGAAAAATGGAGCAAACTTAAACATGTGTTTATGGATCAGCGTGTACACCTGTCTACCAGAATGAAGTTCCTCACTGCATGTGTGAGGCCCCGCCTCCTGTACAGTGTACAGACTTGGTAAATAACTGTGAAAGAAGTTGAAAAGATTGAGGTCGTATGGAATGGATTCCTGAGGAAGATGGTGAAAGGAGGGTATAGAAGACAGAAAGACGACAGGGCTTAACAAAGAATGGATGATGACAACAATGAATGGAGATTTAAACTATCAAACGCAGATTTGCACCGAATTACTGGGACAAAATCGATGAAGTCCTTTTGTCACAAACAACAACTAAATTGCCTAGCAAATATCTGCAGGTTGAATAATGGAGATATTAGGAAACAGATATTGTTCGATGAACATTCCCCAAGGTGGGAGGGACTGTATAGGATGGATGCCCAACAGTTAAGGAAAGTGATGATGAACAGGGCAAGCTTTCAGTGCCTGATCAATGCAACAGATGCACCCTAAGGGGTATATATCCCAGAAAAGGGAAACATGATGATGAACACGTCAACATTTTTCTCATAAAAAACATATTGTTAATGGCGTAAACTTATGGAACAATGCCAGTGATGACCTTATGTTATGTGACACTATTGTGAAGTTCAAATTATTGCTAAAAATATGTTAATTAAGAAATCTGTATACTTGATTTATTAGAAATTAATATAATTGCAAAATACTGTTTTCTTTGTTGTATTATGACTTTGAGGTCAGCTGTATATTTGTATTACAGTATGTATGAGGGGTAGGCACAAATAAGCTGTTGCTTCTGCGTACAGCCTTTCTGTCTGAAATATGTTGCCTTTTTTTGCTTTCCTTTTCTTTTTTATGTTGTTTTGATCTGACAAATAAAAAAAAGAAAAAAATATTTCTGATGGAGCCATTGATCTGAGATTTTCACCAGATATCAGTGACAACCCAAGTAATCCATACATACAAAGAAATCAAGGCAACTGTGTTCACAAAACAAGTTTTATGTAATAAATTGGAATGACACAAGGAATAAGTATTGAACACGCTTGGGGAAATTCATTTAATATTTAGTAGAAAAGCCTTTGTTGGCAATAACAGCTTCCAGACACCTCCTGTGTGGAAAAACTAGACATAGGCATTGCTCAGGACTGATTTTAGCCCATTCTTCCACACAAACTGTCAAATCTTGAAGGTTCCGTGGGTTTCTTCTATGAACTCTGATCTTCAGTTCATTCCAGAGATTTTCAATTGGATTCAGGTCAAGTGACTGACTGGGCCATTCTGGCAGCTTTATTTTCCTTCTCTGGAGCCAGTTGAGAGTTTCCTTGGCTGTGTGTGGGGGATCATTGTCTTGCTGAAATGTCCACCCTCGTTTCATCTTCAGCATCTTGGCAGACGGCAACAGGCTCTTATCAAGGATGTCTCCCTACATTTGTCCATTCATCTTTCCTCCAATTATATGAAGTCTGCCTGTACCATGTGCTGAAAAACTCCTCCACACCATGATGCTCCCACCTCTAAACTTCATTGATGGCATGGTGTTTTGGGGGCTGATTTTAACACACTCTGTGAGTTTCAGCTGTTTTATAGTTTAACAGACCCACCTTATAGAGTCAAACAGAATTTTGCAGCAAACCCGCAACTTCTCACAGCAGGTGGAAACTCTGTGGCTCGGCCCGCAGATTCTCACATCACATTTGTTTTTAAACATCCCACTGTGTGTGTGAAAATCAGTGTACACTGTGTTTTTGTGCGTGCACACCGTTTATACATGAGGCCCCAGGTCTTTCTGGAGATCTTCATAAATGGTCTTTGGCTCTTGGATAACTCTTCTGAAAATTCTTTTGACTCCTCTGTCACAAATCTTGTGAGGAGCTCCTGGTCATGACTGGTTTATGGTAAAATGATGTTCTTTCCATTTCTGGATGATGTCTCCAATGGTGCTCACTGGAACATTCAGCAGTTTAGAAATGCACCTGTAACCAGTGCCATCATTATATTTTATAACAATAAGATTGTGAAGGTCTAGAGAGGGCTCTTTGCTTCTACCCATTGTGAGTTCTTTGTGGTGTGACAATCTGATATTCACAGACCTTTTTAAAGGCTATTAGTCAGGACTTAACCAGCTGAAATGAACTTGCACTGATGGGGGATGGGATGGCTTCCTAAATTTTGATGGATTTCAGCTGGTTTCTTGGCTTTCTATGCCTTTTGCACCTCTTTTTCTTCGTGTGTTCAATACTTATTCCCTGTGTCATTCAACTTTATTAAATATAACTTGTTTTGTGAACACAGTTGCCATGATTTCTTTGTATGTACTGTATGAATTACTTGGGTTGTTACTGATATCTGGTGAAAATCTCGGGTCAATGGCTCCATCAGAAATATATTTAATGAGAAAAATGTTGATGTGTTCAATACTTATTTTCCCTGCTGTACATATGTGTGCTGTTGGGGAAAGCTCTTTTGTTCCATAAATGGTTTAATAAAACCAAGTTTGTTTACTGCTGTTTCACACTGTTGCTAGCTAGCTAAAAGAAAATGCTAGCTTACAGTACTGGCAGGAATTAAAAGCCCCCCCCCCCCCCCCCCCGGAACAACTAATCAACTGAATTACTGGAAGAATTCAAAAGGAGCCAGTTGAGGTGGTTTGGGCATCTGATCAGGATGCCTCCTGGACACCTCCCACTTGAGGTGTTTCGGGCACACCCCACTGGGAAGAGACCCTGGGGAAGACCCAGGATACGTTGGAGACACTATGAGCCCTATTTTGATGGTCATCAGGAGACCTTTGTACCAGACTTCCCACCATACACCAGTTTTTTTGTCAGCTTCTGTTAGCACATTGACTGTTTTTTGCACTTTGCATCATGCCATCTAATTACTAGTAGACCGTGAGCCCGCTTTGCACTGGGAGGACGAGAGTCATTTCAAAGAGGTGTGACGACGCGATCTCATGTGCACCGGTATTACGGTGCATGTTATGTCATTGTGCTTCTGATCAGGAAAAAGGAGGTCTGTTGTCAGAAGCGCATTGTTTTCAGTGGTGTAATTTGAAATCGTGCTCCAGAGCTCATGAGGAAACAGCATGTGCTGAGATTTTCTATTATTTTAATGGAGAGAGTTGTAACACTCATAATCCCTATCATTTTATTTATATGATGATACACTAAATAGTAATTTTTTCCATCCACATTCTCATTTTAATTGTGGACTTACCATTGGAGTCTATACATTAGTTATTATTGCATGATTTTTTTAAGGGAATGAATGAATGAACAGGGAACATGTGTATGTTGTGTTGTGTGTGGATACAGCGCATGGGGGAAGGCGTGTCAGTCTGAAGATTTTTATTCCATCCACATTTTGTTTTCATCATGGATTTATTAGGCATTAATGTGTTTATTTTTAGGGGAATGAAGAAATGAATGACGCAATGAATGAACAGTTTTACTTTTCACTGTAAAACCCCAGAGATACAGGAGATGCATCCACATCCGCCCGCTGCCACACGTCCCCAGGCTTCCAGCCAGGCCGATGCTGCCCACATCGTGCTCCTACGGTCGGGTTCTTGGGCTGTGGGTGCCTCGTCAGCTCCCAGGAGGGGCCACCGAGAGCGGACTCGCTTCGTGGCGGGGGTCAGAGGCGGATGGGATGCCGCGCTGGTGCCGGATCTCCTCCTTCCCTCCTGCCCGGGAGGTACTGGGCCAGAGAGCCACAAACCTCGTCAGACCCCTGTACGAGACGGGGGATACCCTCAGTTGGTAAAAGCAACAGGAGAGGGAGCACTCCATCTCCCCACGGGCCAGGAGTGACTTCCACGCTACCCGTTAATGATCCTTTTATGAAAGTTTGCATAGGCATCATCGTCTTTACCTTAAGTTTCAAACCCATTCATGTCTGTGTGTTGCATCTGTGAGCACTACATAAAACCATTCAGACCATTTTTCAGCCCAGCATTAGCTATATCTCCCTCATCTGTTCTCTCTAAAATAACTAACTGGGTATCAACTATGATTGATGTCTTCCTTATTATCAAGCAGCATTACTATTGTGTGCAATTTTGCTCACACGCGTGCCCTTTGGCCAGGACAAAACCCATCTTAAACAAGCTGTCATGATCAGAGTTCACTTTACATAATGTGCCTCTGTGTATTTAAGGGTGGGCAGGAGTGCTTTGGATTGGATTATCTAAAACACACCTCTGAATAATTAGACCAGCCTCTTCGCACATTGTGCCCAGCGGAAAATTTATTTATGCGCTGCTGTGATAAGGAAATGAACTTGGAAATGCCCATAAATGCATTCTGCATCAGTGAGAAATGATTATGGACCGTGTCATTGTAATATGCCCCCAAGTCCCCAACATGTCCTGGGAACACCTTGGTATCCTCTCTGAAGTGGTGGAGGAGGTGGCTGGGGAGAGGGAGGCCTGGGCTTCTCTACTTTGACTGCCGCCTCAGTGACCCTGACCCTCAGAAAAGCAGTAGAAGATGGATGGATAGATATGGTAAATTATTGTTGAATATGTATCTGAAAGTTAGCAGATGATGAAAGTGGAGCTGCCAGGCAAGAGGAAAAAAGGAAGACCAGAGAGAAGATTCATAGATGTAGTGAAGGAGACTAAAGTATGTGCCTTTTCTCTAAAGTTTGGTGTTGGGTGACTGTACTTCCTGATGACTGCCAGCACGGAGCAGTGTTGCCAGCCTGGCAGTTTTCCCATAGAATTGGTCTACTTTTGAGGTGTTGCAGCAGAAGGATTCTTTATTTCTTTTCTTTGCTCTATGGCTTGAATAGAACTTGTCTACATTTAAAATGCTTCCAAAATAGCTTTGAAAAAAAAATAATATAAAAAGCCCAAGTACTACTAAAATGTTACCAGATATGTGTGACAAATCAAAGGAGGAAGAGGAATTTAAAATCTCAACAAGACATTGGAAACTGCTTATAGTTCAACTTTGAGGGTTAATGTTTAAGTGGAGCCAAACTGAAGATTCACAGTGGTTTAAGTCAGTACTAACTTTAAGTCAGTAAGAGGTGATTTTGTGGAAACTGCTTTAAAAATCATACTGGTTTAAAATGGATGAAACACAACAGGTTGCCACTGAAATACAACTTCTTGTTGTGAAACTGAGTTCAAAGGACTCTAAAGTTGTGTTACTGAAAAAAAAGAACAAGAAAACCTACTTTAAAGGGAATTTCTATGGTCACTGAAAGGGTTCAAAAGAACAGAAATGGAGAATTGAAACAAGCAAAGAAATTAAAAACACAAATTGCTTCTTTTTAGATTTCAAAAGAAAACATCAGCATAGTTCAACAAAGTTTAAGAAAGTTTCAAAGTCTGCTTCAAAACACATTTCATCTCCATAATTCATTGCTTACTAACTTTCCATTACCCGAAGAGGAGCAGAAAAGGAAGGCCACATGGTTCAGTTTGGTAATGGGTGATAATGCATTGACAAGATCACAACATGGCTGAAAGAAAACAGGTTCTATGATGATGGCGGTGATGCACATAAGACTGTTGAAAAAGGTGCAAACAATGATACAAAGGCTTAATGACGTTAATCCTGAAGACAGCTTATCAAATGTGTCTTCTAGAGGGTAAAGAAAAAAGAGTTTGAGAGAGTGTGTCTAGTGTTTCATCTGCATGCTTAAAAGGCAAAGGCAATGAAAACAGCTTTAATGGAGCAAGCCACTTCTTTGCAAAGACAACATGAGCTACAGGCACAGGAGGAAAACCTGAAACAGGAAAAGGAGAAACTGAATAAAATTAAAGTTTGTAGTTGTAGTCTTTTCAGTGTTTATAGTGCTTTTTTAAACCTTACTGGTGCAATCCAGTCTATGTGTGAGCAGAGGCCCTGCCTGCCAGCAGACAAGGTAATCAGATGTTTGAGGCCCCAGGCCAGAAGGGGGCCCCCAGAAGGCTGACCAACTTTGAATCACTACAGCAGTGACAATGTGGAGAGTTTGCAATGCCAGTGGCAGGCCGGCACAGAACTCCCAAAACGGGCAACACCACCACCTCTCACTCTTGCAAGTGCCAGTGTGCATTTTATGTAAACAAACGAGTGAGAGTGGCTGTATGAAAATGAAGCGAAGTTTTCTGTCTGGCAGTAACAAAAGAAAGAACAAACAAGAAGAAGAAAAGAAAAGAAAGAAAGGCAGTGGTAAGTAGTGCATACAATATAGTAATTAAGTTAGCTCAGTGCAGCTTAGTGTGTCCTGTCTCTGCTGGAATATAAAAACAGCTAATTTGGGCAATACTTTTTCTTTAGTTATCAAATGAAAGCTGTGTCAAACCAAGCTTAACTGTCAGGCTAAAAATGCAAAGTTAAGAGAATTTATATGCAAGAAATTTGGATCATGTACTACTAAGATGCACTGATGAAAGTTACTGTGTGCTGTGTGTAAGTGGTGTGAGTAAGGGTGATGAAAGCTGGTTGGAGGGGTCCCCTGTAAATTTTTGCCTAGGCCCCCAAGAGGCTCTAGAATTGCCTCTGTGTGTGAGTTTTGTAAGCATCCGGGCAACTGTAGAGGAGTGGCAACACACACACACACACACAAATAAGCTAATAAAATCATATTAATATCTAGTCAGTTATTCAAAACAAAACAAATGACATATATGCAAGAAGTTTAAAGAAGCGGATCTTGAAGTATTTCTATATTACCAACTTCTCTACTTTAGAAATCACTTTCTGTTAAGAAATGTAAGGAGATTCTGTGAATTCATGCATTTTCATATTGGCTTTATGTTTTCTTCATTATTCATCCTAAGTCAGATCTAAAAACCTCCAAACGAGCGAGAATAGAGGAAGCATTTTCATGCTAAAGCACGAGGGAGCTGCACTTCTACTTAAGAAGTTTCACAGTATTGTAATTTGTTGACCTATTGCATAAGGAGACGTGCCAACTTTTAAGTCACCTCATTCACAGGTAGACAGTAAATTTTGTCGGACAAAGCCGGCCGTCATGAGGTTCTGCCAAAGAAAAGATTTTATGAGCGGGAAGCCTGCTACTGAGGGCTGCTCTATTATCATGTGCCGTGTAAGTGTCCTCGATGCTGAGAATTTCTAGTGGAACACTAAACACTAATTCAGCTCCAGCCACATCAAAACAAGCCCCCCAAACTGAGTAATTATTCTTCCCTCCATATCTTCAGCCGTGACCTGAAAACTCATCTCTTCAATAAACACTCTATGTCTCCAGTTCTTGCAATATCACATCCTCCTCCTGGCACATATTTTTCCTCCTGTACTTTCAGAGAAAAATGTCTTGTTAGGTTGTGGCTGTATGCAAGCAGAAAAGAAAAAGAAAAAAATATAAGGAAACCAACATGTTTTCATCTCTGTTGTTTCTTCACAGAAGGACCTCAAAATGTTAGTGTACGATTTGGGGTTTATTCCACTAATGTTGCTGCTTATTTGGATAAAGTCTGTTAAATGTGTGTTCTCCATTCTACATTTATGAAAATACATTGACTCAAAGTCTCATTTTGAGAGTACTCTGACCAAGATATGGAGAAATAATCCTGTTACAGCCAAAGCAGATAACAAAATAGCTCTGAAAATCTTAATAAACTAATTGGATTATTAAAAGAATAAACGTGCCAAAACATAATTTCAAAGATCAGATCTTAAAAAAAAAAACACCAAGGGGGCTAAATGGCATTCCAAAACCATCACAATAAACAAGATGCAATCAAAAAAGTAATGAATTGCACTAAAACGTCAAGATTCTAATACACTGCCAAATATTATCTGCCAGAGAGGAACACACAGTTTCTGCAGCAATGATTTGAATTCCCTAAAAGAGACTGGTTTTTGCAATTTCAAACTTAATTGCAAAAAGGTTCCGGGCACAGCGTGCTGCATGCAAAAAGGCTTTTACACCTAAGAGTTTGGGATATTTAATAGAAAAATATAGATGGTGAGGTAAAATTAAAAACTAGAAGGGCACTTGGCACCCAGCAAGCCCAGTGCCCCAATTCGCAATTTTGAAGTAAGTCATCTGAATCTGCACCAAAATTTAATTGGTTCTTGCTTTGCCCGCTTAACACCTGTGCCTCAACTTTTTATGAAAGTTGGCTTTTATAGTTTTTGTGAGCTGACTGACAAACAGCCAAAAAAACTCTCTCGTCTCACTGAAAATCTATTGATCTGTACTGGTGTTGTGCTTATGCTATTTACTTTGCAGTTATACACCAGTGCTTATAAAGATCCTCATTGTCATGCAAATGTGCAGTAGACCAGTTGGCTGAAATTGCAATTGAGAAGCAGCGCTGTCCTCAGAACAACTCAGGAAACTGCAATGGCAACGTACATATAAAAGTTTAAAATGGCAGAACAACTGCTCAGTCTATACACCACTGAATCAACAGGGTAAAAGGGCAGAACAGAATCTTTTATTGTCATTGTACCAGCACAGCACAATTAAATTAGAATGCTGTCATTTGTGGAGCAAAAAAGACAAAAAGAAAAGGCAACACTGTACATATTGCAGCTGTCCTGAATACTGGATTTGGGGTTTTGAATGTTCAAGAGGAATTCTGAATCCAAATACATAATGTGAACGGAAAAGTTTAATGTTTTTTTTCTTCTTCCTTAGTAAAATGCACAAATACACTTCTTCTTTTGGCTGATCTCTTTAGGAGTCACCACTGCAGATCATCTGCCTCCATCTCTGCCCTTGCATCTTTCTCTGTAACACCAACACTCTCCCTGTCCTCCTTCACTACAGTCATGAATCTTCTCTGTGGTCTGTAGTCTTTTCCTTCTGCCTGGCAGCTCCATCTTCAACATCCTTTGTCCAATATATCCACTATCCCTCCTCTGCACATGTCCAACCCATCTCAGCCTTGCTTCTCTTACTTTCTCACCAAACTACTCAACCTGAGCTGTCAATCTGATAAACTCATTTCTAATCCTGTCCCTCCTAACTGCTTCCAATGAGAATCTTAGTATCTTTTACTCTGCTACCTCCAGCTCTGCCTCCTGTCTTTTTGTCAGTGTCACTGTCTCCAAACTATACATCATTTCAGGTCTCACTACTGTCTTGTAAATCTTCCCTTTCACTCCAGCTGCTATCCTTCTGTCATAAATCACCCTGACACTCGTTTCCGTCCACTCCATCCTGACTGCACTCTTGTCTTCACCTCTCTTGTGCATTTTCGATTGCTTCAGATGGTTGACCCTAGGTATTTAAACTCAATGAACTTACCTTCACTAACTCTACTCCTTGCATCTTTACTGTTACACCTGCCCCCCTCTCATTCACACACATATATTGTCTTGCTTCTACTGACTTTCATTCTTCTTTCCAATGCATACCTCCACTTCTCCAGGTTCTCTTCCACCTGTTCCCTACTCTCACTACAGATCACAATGTCATCTGCGAACATCATAGTCCAAGGAGAATCCTGCCTGACCTCATCTGTCAGCCTCTCCATCACCATGGCAAACAAGAAGGGGCTCAGAGCAGATCATTGATGTAATAACACCCCCACCTTGAATTCATTTGTCATTCCTACAGCACACCTCACCACTGTATCGCTGTTCTCATACATGTCCTGCACCACTCTCACATACAGTACATCCGGATAGTATTCACAGCGCTTCACTTTTTCCACATTTTATTATGTTACAACTTTATTCCAAAAGGGATTAAATTCATTTTTCCCCCCAAAAAATTCTACACACAATACTCCATAATGCCAATGTGAAAAAAGTTTTTTTTTTTTTAATCTTTGCAAATTTATTAAAAATGAAAAACTAAGAAATCACATGTACATAAGTATTCACAGCCTTTGCTCAGTATTTTGCTGATGCACCTTTGGCAGCAATTACAGCCTCAGGTCTTTTTGAATATGATGCCACAAGCTTGGCACACCTATCTTTGGGCAGTTTGGCCCATTCCTCTGTGCAGCATCTCTCAAGTTCCATCAGGTTGGATGGAAAGCATCGGTGCACAGCCATTTTCAGATCTCTCGAGAGATGTTCAATTGGATTCAATTCTGGGCTCTGGCTGGGCCACTCAAAGACATTCACAGAGTTGTCCTGAAGCCACTCCTTTGATATCTTGGCTGTGTGCTTAGGGTCGTCCTGCTGAAACATGACCCGTCGCCCCAGTCTGAGGTCAAGAACACTCTGGAGCAGGTTTTCATCCAGGATGTCTCTGTACATTGCTGCATTCATCTTTCCCTCTATTCTGACTTGTCTCTCAGTTCCTACCGCTGAAAAACATCCCCACAGCATGATGCTGCCACCACCACTGGCATGGTTATGAGAGGTGCCTGGTTTCCTCCAAACATGACACCTGGCATTCACGCCAAAGAATTCAATCTGTGTCTCATCAGACCAGAGAATTTTGTTTCTCATGGTCTTTGAGTCCTTCAGGTGCCTTTTAGTAAACTCCAGGCAGGCTGCCATGTGCCTTTGACTAAGGAGTGGCTTCCATCTGGCCATTCTACCATACAGGCCTGATTGGTGGATTGCTGCAGAGATGGTTGTCCTTCTGGAAGGTTCTCCTCTCTTGACAGAGCAATGCTGGAGCTCTGACAAAGTGAAAATCGGGGTCTTGGTCACCTCCATGAATAAGGCCCTTCTCCCCTGATCACTCAGTTTAGATGGCTGGTCAGCTCTAGGAAGACTCCTGGTGGTTCCAAAGTCCTTCCATTTATGGATGATGGAGGCCACTGTGCTCACTGGCACCTTCAAAGCAGCAGAAATTTTTCTGTACCCTTGACCAGATTTGTGCCTCGAGACAATCCTGTCTTGGAGGTCTACAGACAATTCCTTTGAGTTCATGCTTGGTTTGTGCTCTGACATGCACTGTCAACTGTGGGACCTTATATAGACAGGTGTGTGCCTTTCCAAATCATGTCCAACCAACTGAATTTACCACAGGTGGACTCCAGTTAAGCTGTAGAAACATCTCAAGGATGATCAGTGGAAACATGATGCACCTGAGCTCAATTTTGAGCTTCATGGCAAAGGCTGTGAATACTTATGTACATGTGATTTCTTAGTTTTTTATTTTTAATAAATTTGCAAAAATGTAAAAAAAAAAACTTCTTTCACGATGTCATTATGGGTTATTGTGTGTAGAATTTTGAGGAAAAAAAATTATTTTAATCCCTTTGGGAATAAGGCTGTAACATAACAAAATGTGGAAAAAGTGATGCATTGTAGATGAAAACAAACAACAACAACAAAAAAGAGAAACAATTCATATTGGTTCTCAGCAATCGGCCAACTTATGATACTCAGCATCGGTTAATGGCCCAAAATATGACAATCGGTGCATCCCTTATATATACACTCACATAACCGTGAACTAATAGATTCATACATAAGAAACGTGTGGAATTCATAACTGTTTGCAATGATTCAAAACTTCCACAGTCCCTGGATGAAGAATCCTCTTTAAACAAGTAGAAACAATATTACCTTTTTTAGGCTGCGTGTCCACCAAACGCGGTTTTTGCCGCCCGACAGCCCTGAGCATTTTTTTTCAGCGTTTGTGTGCTGCGCTCTGGGAAAAAAGAGTCTGTGCCCTGTATCCCAGCAACAACTTGTCACTCTCACCTCAGCACTAATGCGTTTCCTATGGTCAGACTTTCTACTGATTTTTTTAATAGCAGTCTCTAAATAACAGTGGACAGGAAACGTATTCTAGCAGCTCTGGATGTAAAATATGATGACATGGAAAACAGGAGTCTCAGTAGAGACTGTATCGGCATCCTATGTCCCACCCTTCCTTATTCTGATTGGCTGCTTAGAAAGGTCTGACTGACGAGCTCAGCTGCAGTCTGAAAAGTTTAACTTTTTTCAACGCTGAACGCCCTGAGTGCCGTGACAAAAAACAGACACCGCTCAAAGCGTTTCAGCGCAGATAGCGCTCAGCGCTGTAAACGCTAGACTACATAGAGAATGCATAGAAAACCATCGCCCAGAGCAGAAAAAACGCGTGTGGTGGACATGCAGCCTTACTCTGGCTCTTTTGTTGTGTCTAGCTATTTATTGTGTGTGGCTGCTGCTAACTGCTGCCTGGTCAATGCAACTTTTACTGCAGCTTCCCTGGGTTATGTCATTTATAAGAACTATTTTGAAGTTATCCAATTCAAATGTGAGCAGCCTGGTGTTGTGTTGTCATCTACAAGAGCTAGCAGAATGAGGCTAATTAGTTAGCATGTACTCAGGTGTTAGGATAGCAATAGCTGAACGCCACAGAAAATCATCACAAACCTCACGCTACAGCAGCTTAGGATCTCTGCTTTGTGTTTCAGTCACTCTGGTTTTGTTTACTATGAAACTGAGCCCTTTCCTGCACTGCTGTCTGCAGTGAAACATTGGTAATGGATGCAAATCATCACTAAATCACTGTGTGCAACCCTGGGGGCAACAGCTAGTCGGCATGTTGTCTGTTTATGTGGGATTCAATAGAAATTTGAGCTTGTCTATAATTTACACAGACTGGTCAGTCGTTTGCTAACACTGACATCACTCACAAATGTGTCTATTACACAGAACAGTTACACAACACTGCATGATAATGATAAGTGGACACACTGGAAGTGGGTTATCGTGGTTGGGGCACAAGGTGGCACTGACACCCTCTGCTATAGCATGGTGGTATTGTCTGGCCCCATCTGGCACTTCTGTGTTTAAGTCACCTGATTGATGTCCATGCTGTTGTCACAGGTCAGTGGACGAGCCGACGTCAGGTCATTGGAACCGAGGAAAGTGGAGATGATGCCGTTCTGGTCCACCTTCCTGATGGTGGTGCCGTCAACAAAATAAATCAGCCCATTCTTGTCCACCGCAATGCCTGTTGAAACCAAAGAGGGGGGAAGGGGAGGGACGAAAACAGTGTGAAGGGAAAAAGCTTGTGATAAGAGGAAAATGTGGCGGATATGCTGCGTCTATGCCCGCATGACTCAGTGGACAGAACACGATGGATACATGTGTCAAGCTTGCCTTCCCATTATTCAGGTCACTGCAAAAAGCAAAGCCATCAATAATTCACTGTCTGCTTTTCTGGTATTAAATAATTTCTCAGGCAGAAGTGGGAAAGGCTGTATTCATAGGGTATATATATGCACTTGGCTCATCTGGTAACCTTCCCCGTCTTAAAGAGACCTCGGAAGGTTGGGATGTCAATGAGTGGCCCTTTGTGGAGATTTTTTGACATCAGCAATCATCAACAATCTGCGCACCATTTGAGAAATAAATAAGTGAGGGAGTGAAAATGACAGCTTTTGGACGGTTTGAGATGAAAAGGGGGTGAAAGACAGGCAGTTGCCTTGGTGACAACTGTGGACTAAATTGTCTTGGTGATTGAGTGTCGGCTCAGAGTTGGAAGTTGCAGCCAAGCCAGTGTGTGGAGTTGCAATAATCATTTGTCCCAAACTGGGAAAATACATTAACGGGCTGTGCCTGCCTCAGCATCACTCTCTCTGTCACCGCGCAGCTTAATATGGACCAGCACCTATGGGATCTTAGTCATGCCTCACATGTTGGGAGACTGTTTTTCATTCTCCACATTAGCATAGCTGTAGTTTAGGTTTTATCCCACACATCGAGAGCTGCTAATCCCAGTGGAAGTGATGCGGATGATTAGCAGGGGTGGGTAGTAACTAGATAAATTTACACAAGTACATGTCCTCAAGTAAACTGCATTTTACTGAGTAGTTTTAGTGCAGGATACTGTAGTTTAATTTTTACTCTTGCATGAGAACAGTTATAAAGAGAAAACTGTCTCAAGTGTGTTTGGTTCTACTACTGTAATAACATCTGAATTACATGTGTATAATTCTGATTTTAGTTGATGGAAGTTGTAAATTTGCAAGGAAAAATGTTTCAAATTTACAAATAAAAAGTTGCAAATGTACTTTAAAATGTCACAAATTTGTCACAAGTCGCTAATTTACAAGAAATTAGAACATTCACAAGGGAAATGTCTCAAATTTATGAATAAGCCTTCAAAAATTTTGAAAAAGTTTCAAAGGTACAAGAAAAAATAATTACAAATTTACAACTAAAAAAATAAAAATTTACAAAAAAAATGTCACAAATACAGCCCGTGTATTTTTCGTGAATGCCATGTGAAATGACAATTAACAAAAATATGCTAATTTATAAGAAAAAAGGTCATAAAACAAAAAACTCAATTTCAAAAAATCAAAATCTTTATAATTTTTTGAGAAAGAAGTACATTTTTTACTATTACAAAATATAAATGTACATGAGAAAAATTACAACTTTACAACCCAAAACATTTAAAAAATTTAGAGGAAAAAGTAAAAAAAAAAAAAAAATTAGAGAAAAAAATTAGGATTTTATGAGAAGAGGGATACAAATTTAAAACAAAAAGAAAAAAGCTTTATTGAGTAACAGATTTATCTACTTTTTACAAACTAGCTATAAATTAGCCACCTTTTCCAAAAATAGGTAAATTATGAGAAATAATTCATACATTTGCAAGAAAACGTGTCCAATTTATGAATTAAAAACTCACAAATTTTGAGACTAAAATCTCAAATGATTAAGAAAAAGCCTCCCAAATTTACTATTAAAAATGCAATTTTATATGAAAAAAATTAGAACTTTTTGAAAACGTTAAAAACTTGTGAGCCAAAAGTAGTAAATTTGGAAAATTCACAAATTTAGAGGAAAAAACAGGTATTTACAGTGTAAGGGGGAAAATGGCATGAGTAGAAACTTTTCAAGAAAAAAAAGCTGAAAATTTACTTAAAACGTCTCAAATTTATCACAAAAAGTGATCAGTTTATAGGAAATTAATGAAAATGTGTTAAATTTCTGATTAAAAACTTCAATTTTTTTTTGAGAACAAAGTCTTAAATGTACAAGAAAAAGGTAAAAAAAATTAAATTAAAAAAACAAATTTACACAATTTAAAATTTATGAAGCAAAATTAGTACATTTAAGAGAGGAGAAAGTCATAAATTTAGAGGAAAAAACCTACAGAAAACTATGAAAAAAGTGAAACAAAAATTTTTCAGAAAAAAAAATGGGTGCTTAAGGTTGTTACTACTGAAGTAACTTTTTTGTTGACTACTCTTACTTATACTTCAGTAGTTAATAGCATAAGGCAACACTACTTCTACTTTCAAATACTCTACCTACCTGTGACGATTACTCTTTGTTTTTTCATAGTGGTACTACATCTTCTCTCCTGCCTCCAGAGCATGATTTATTTTTCAATGAAGTCTTTAAAAGCTTCTATAGAAGGTGAGCGGTTTGGTTTGACCCGTGGCTAGGTCTGCGCAAGATTGCTTTCTGCTAAAACATTGATGAGCCGAGGGAGCCCACGGTGAATCCTTGGGAGCTGGCTATTTGACAGTCTGAGATTCTTAGACAGATGAAAAGTGTCACATTTGAGCAGAGTTCAGCACATGTCTGAGAGGAGGGAGGAAAAAAAAGAGGAGCCATCTGCTGTTTCTTCTCTGGTCTCGGCTTCCACCCACTCCATCATTAGAGGCGCTCCCTCAGATTGCCTCCGCTCAAGCCTTTATCACCCAGCTGAAGCTGAGCTATTGCAGTTGGCATTCAGAGCTCAAAACAATTCATCCTTGCCTTTTTTTCTTCCAGAAGATTTTAGGGAAAAGTGAGCAATCATGCTTGAAAAGCCACCACGGGGTATTTTGAACGAGGACAACGAGTATCGACTTGTGATGGCTGCTTCTTTAAACCTTTGAAATCTGGAGGGTTTACTTTCACAAGAGCTGTTCTTGAAGAAACTTAAAGCTATGAGTATTTAAACAGCAAACACAAAACATCAGTTCAGTTTATTATGTTTGGTATGAGCAGTTCAAAATCCTTGAAAATGGGGATAAAAATATCCTCCCAACAAAAATGTGAAATTAAATACAAAAAAGTGTCTCTCTGTCTTGCTGAACAGAAAAAATTAAACCACGATGTAGAACAAAAGTTTAACCAGCCATTCATATGAACACTACACACACTTTTGGCTGCTCCCTATTCAGGGTTGCTACAGCAGGTCAGGAGGCCGCGTAGTTGATTTGGCAAGGAGTTCTACACCGGATGCCCTTCCTGACACACCCCTCCCCATTTTACCTGGACTTGGGACCGGCACAAGGGGTATACTGATTTTCTGCTTCCCCCTTTCACTGGGTAACCAACTTCTCTTTCCCCCTTCTATTATGCTGAGTACCAAGCTAGAAGCCAGAAAGTACCATTTTTATGGTCTTTGGTATGATCCGGCTGGGGTTTGAACCTACAGCCGGGAGGTTATCCATATGAGTATGGCAAATTTACAAAAAAAAAAAAAGTTTCTAGGTTACAAGAAAAAAAGCTTCAAAGCAAGAAAAGCATTGTAAAATGATAGGAAAAAGGCCAAAGAAAATTAAGAAAAAAACATTTTAAATTCACAAGAAAAAACTAGCAAATTTATGAGAAGAAAGTTGAAAATTTACTGGGAAAAAAAATCACAAATTTCTGTGAAAAATCTGCAACTTTTTTTGCTCAGCATCAGTGCTTCAAATGCATTTTATTCAGTTATTTAACATGATATACAGAGGTTTATGATGATGTCGGGGGGACAACACACAGTTTACAGTATGCCCACCCAGTCGCCCCTTGATTTATGCCCATGTTCTGGCCTCATGATCCTTTACGGTTCCAAAGTAGCATGGCGAGTTGCCATAACATGTTAGGCAGGCCTCCTCACTTTGTGTTTTTAAATCTCGTTTAAAAACACATTTGTTTTCCTTGGCTTTTAACTCGCTTTAAATTTTTTTTTTTTTTTATTGTCTGCTGTGTTTGGCATTTTGTTCTTATACTTTGTTTTTACACTTGTTGTGAGTTGCTTCTTTTCTGCTGCATGTCTGCTACATTGTCTTATCTTATGAGCTTATGTCTATATGTATTTTGTTATTCATTACTGTGCAGCACTTTGGTCAACTTTGTTGTTTTTAAATGTGCTTCATAGATAAATTTGGTATGGTATGGTATGGTATGGTATGCAGCTAATAATAGAGGTATTATATGGAATCTTTGGGAACAGTTTTAAGGCCATTTCACACCAAGCATTAAAAAAAAAACTATTGGAAATGAGATCCTTAGTGCCAGGTGATGTCACTTCCAGTTCAAAATAATAGACTATTTACATATGAACAGCTTTAAATACAAAAACTATTTTTAGTGTTCAGCTTGGCCAAGTGCTGCGCACAATATTGGGAGAGGTGGAGCTTATCATCTGACTGCAGCCAGACACCAGAGGGTGATAAAGATGGGCGGGCTTTACTTCTGGAGAGTTTTCATGTCATCTAGGGCTGGGTGATTAACCACAATAAAACCAGAACCAACATTCAGGCTGTCGTAATCTTGTTCTTGCCGGGTTTTTATTCAGCTGTTCCTTTCTCCCTGTTGTCAGAGCATTGTCAGAGCTTTTCATGTACTGCCCCCATAAGACGTGCCCATGGAGTTACAGGAGCGGGCACATAACTCCGGAAGTAGCACAGTCACTGCTGTTCAAATGCAACAGGACACAGGTGGGACAATTAAAGATGGCTTGTCAGGAAAACAAACAAGGTCTCTATCTACATACAGTAGTATATGATGACTGACTCTATTTAATCTGAAGACGCCAATAAAAAGTGAGCAAAATGCATGGATACTACTATTTTCTTCTTCCGGCTTTCAGAGAGAGCAGACGCATTTCTTCTCCTCTCCTCCTCCGCCTCCCTTGACTGATCCCAGCTTGCTGTGTCTTGTCTGTGTCTCGCTCTCCTTCTCGCTGATCCCAATCCAAACGGAAAATTATGGAATTGGAAATGAGCTGGGCTTTAAATGCAATTAACACCACTTTTTTTAAACAGGAAATCGGGCCTGGGGGAGCCCAGGTATGTGAGAGACTCATGGGACATTTGGGAACTCATGTGTCTGTGTGATTCGATTGAGGATGTGGAAGACATCTACCTGTTTGGCATGATCACAGGATTTCTGCTGTTTGGCTTTGGAGTTTTCCTGGTGTATCGGAAATTAAAGAAGTTGAAAAGAGCTAATCAAAATGCGGACCCGGCGAAGCTCCTTCAACAATTCGACCAGATGGGGAGTGCACTGATAGCGGCAAATGGAATCGGAAGGTGGGAAACATCTCGGAGTCGCTGGGTGCTCTCCAGGGAATGATTTTAAAGCCTGTAAATGTAAATTGTGAAGCACAGAATCGCATGAGAGATGAAAATTCTATGCTCTAAGTGAACTGTGCACATCAGACCTTGATTCGGCGTCCTTGGGTGATCTCATTCCTCCAGGAGAAGAGATAAAGCAGAAGGGAGTTTTGGCTTCTCTCTAACCCAAACAATTGCTGATGTGCAGCAATCTGAACTCTCCAAGGACAACGTCATGTGACTAACATGGAATTTTACCATCTGGCAAGAACTGAAGAGAGATGAACTCTGTGGACATGTTATCTATGTTTTAGTACACCAAGGACATAACATCTAGCCGTTGCCTGGGAGAGGATTTTTGTTGTCCACCAGTAACTGATACTTCACACACTGCATTCACACTGATATCACATGACTGACATACACACACTGGTCTCTCTCCTGCTTTGTTAATGTGTGGATCTGTATTGTCTGCTAAGTGTGCAATTAGAGGGTTTTTTTTCTATGTGATCACAATCTTGCTCACTCAAGCTATATTTTGATAACTATGTTTTTTTCTCTCTGCCTAATGCGTCACTCCCTCCCCCCCTCTTTACCCCCCACTGTATTAGGCGCCTGTATGGCTGCCGCGTCATTAGGGAGTGCTTAACACGAGCGCACCTTAGTGATAAGTAAAATTCCTTGTATGTGTAAGCATACTTGGCAATAAAGTTGATTCTGATTCTGATTCTAAAACGAGCAGACGCTTAGTCACTGTTAGCCTCTGACGGCTATTCAAATCTTCTCAACTGTGTTACAGAGGGAATGGACAAGCTGTATTTAAGAACCCAATAAGAGACTCATGATCACTATTGGCCCTTTTCCACTAGCACCTACTCAGCCAGACTCTACCCGGTTTGTAGGGTTTTCGTATCTACTCCAGTTGGGTTCCAAGCATGCTGAGTCAAGCTGAAAAAACGATGTCAACAGACTGCAGGCCACTGATTGGCCAGGGCGTAATGTCAGTGGATGAGAGTGACGTCTTCACAAGATTCCAAACCACCATTTGTAAATTTGGCCGTGAGTTTTTATTATTTCTGTGATAATCAACAAGTTAAATGGCTACACACAAATCAACACCGTGGTCCAATGACGAGGTGTGGACTCTTCTGTGCTTGGTGGCTGACGAGAGAATCCAGAAGGAGCTATGGGGCTAAAAAGTTCATACAGTGGTCAAATTTGACTGAATGTGGTTTATTTTTAAACAGTCTCCCCGTCGGTCCACACACTTCTTCCATCTGTGTTGCAGCGCTTGGATCCCTGCAGTTGAAAAATAAACCACATTTGGTCAAATTTGACCACGATGAACTTTTCAGCCTACGAACATTTCAGCTCTGTTGATGGGCGGAGTGACCCGAAATGAAAAAGCATATCAGGAGGTCTCCGAGCTGATGGCTGCTCACGGTGAAAATGGTGAGTGTTTTTGAGATTTTAAGCATCTTTTATGTTATTTATCCCATTGGTGGCAAGCTCACTTTGAACAAACAAGGATATCACCGTTGTCTCTTGTATGCAAACAATGCGCTAACTAGTTAGCCAGCTCATCATCATCATCATCATAGCAGTCTGTCGGAGGCGACAATGACTGTTTCATTTAGGTCTGATCAGATTCCTCCACACAGCTCAGTCCTTCGCCTTCCGCTGCTAGGAACTCTTGACTTTGTTAACCCGGACGACAGCCGAGCCAGTATGAGTTGCTTTCTGACTGACCATTTCATGAAACTGCTTGCAAAATATCTGAGTACCACTAGCTTTTGCTGGACAAGCAGCACATTCTTGGCAGATAGAGGTATTATTAGTGGCAAGGACAGGCCAAGACAAACTGACTCCAGTATCTGTTGCAGTGACTGACCAGATGATAGATTTGTTTATCTCTGCTATCTAGCCATCAACACTAACTCTGTGCTTTGCTTATATTTTGCACTTGCTGTAATAAGTATTCACTTCTGATAGCAAAACGTCCACAACGTCAGCATGTCAACAACATAATGGGCTGTCTTCCTGTAATGAACCCAGCCACCTTGAGGTGGTACTCAGTTGTAATGGAAAACAACCTAAACCGTGTCGGGCTGAGCAGAGTCGGGGGCGAGTCGAGCTGAGTAGGTGCTAGTGGAAAAGTGGCTTATGTGGTGGTAACACAATCATGGGTGCATAAAGGACTTCCTCAACACAGCTAACAAGCTAATAGCTGCTGTGCAAGTGACATGACCCACAAACCCTCAACAGGCATGTGTTGTAAACACTGGACAATGTTCATTTTGTGTGTGAAATGAAAATAGGCCTGTTCTTTATTATATTATGCTATTTATTACCCCACCGCAGTGATATGATGCCACACAGTGTAATGTTGCTTAATTATGAGCCTTGGCAGTAAGAAGAAAAGAAAAAAACAATTACTGAAAAGAAAAGAAAACCAACATGAAAGGGTCAATGAACCATGATGCTGATTTGCCCAGCCCTAATGTCATCCATGTTTATATAATCTATGGTCAAAACAGGAAAAAAAAAAATCAAAATGAAAACATCAAGCTTTGATATTATAAGCACCAAAAGAAGAACTTTAGTAATCAGATCAAGGAAAACACAACTCGAGACAAGAAGCTGGATTGCAAATGTAGTTACATGTTGGTAGTGGAAGGAGCTAATGTCAGCTGCAACAGCTAGCATAAGCACAAAATCTGGTGTTTCTGGGGAACCTGAAGTACTCTGCAGCTTTTTTTGAAGAACAAATAAAGCCAGCTTCATTGTCATTAAGTCTATACACAGTATAGCATGCACAGTAGAACAAATCCATGTTTCTCCTATCTACCATGTTAATCACATCTAGAATTGTAGTGGCCCCCGCCATACAGTATATTGTTAGTTGTGTTGTGGGATTAAACGGGAACACCCAGGGGCAGCACCCAAAACATGCAAACTACATGCAGATAGGCTTGACTTGTGTTTAAACTTGAGTTCAATCGTAGACCCTGTTGTTATGAGGCAGCAGTGTTAACCATAAAACCCATTTCTCATTCATGCAATGTAAATAAGCTTAGAGAATAGCATGAAAAGGAGCAGTTCAAACTGCTAAAACACTCAGCAGCTGAGTGTGATGCGTATGAATGATGTGAATGTAGCTGCAGTTCACAAAGTTCCATACAGTACCTTTAAATCCAGGACAAGCATCGGCAGCTCTCATCACAAACAAAAGCATTTGGTCACAGGTAGATATATGCTTTCTTCAGTATAAGGATTCAGAAAATAGCTCCTACACAAAACGGCTCACAGCGAGGCTTCAGAATTACCAGAGAAAGACATTACAAGTGTTTTTCGGGTACTTCAAAAACCATAAGGCAAGCACCATTGAGTTCCATTATATTGAAGAGGAGGCAGATGTTTTCTATAGCCAAAGAGTCAAAGTAACTTACGGAAACATCTAATGGAGGAACAGCACGACAGGGCAGAGGAACAACATGTTAATTTGATTTGGGGGTAAATTTTAGGCTATCCTTCCTGTTTTAACCACAACAATGGATTGGAAGCAGCAGTGCAGAGCCTTAGTTCACAAGAAATCAGCATTTTCTTAGCTGTCACTCCAACTTATGTTCAATATACTGTATAACACATGAACCACAAGCAACATTCATTCATTAAAATCAGTGAGCCGTATTTTGGCACAAAGCGCAAGTTCACATTTAGCTGTTGAGGAACCATCACCTCCCTATTTCACTACAACACCTTCATTAGCTTGAAACGGTACCTTTGGGTCCTGTGAGGGAGGCCTCTGGAGCTTTGCCTCCATCTCCGCAGTGGTCCTCATCGAAGGGCAAACAATGCTCACCGGTTCCCGCTATCACCTCCGCGTTCGACTGCAGATCCTTGGTCCCAGTCAGAGTTTTTGGGCGGTAGATCCTCCGGGAGTTTGTGTCCGACACATACAGCTGGCCAGTAACCGGATCAGTTGCCAGGTAATACCGGTGTGCCGGGTTGTTGCTGCATTCAAGACAATAACTCAGTTATATATTGCAGGCAGAATGTTTTTTTTTTTCTCTTTTTCTGTAGAAGCCTTATTTCACAGTGCAGCCAGATTGTAGTTTAATTGTGCTAATTTTACCCTGTGATGTGATCGATGCCCAAAATGCCTGAAACTACCTCTAAATCCCATTGGGCCCCTGCAGAAATGAAGCCAGGTTTTCCTTTTAAAGAACCATTAAGTGTTGAAAATATTACAGAAATTAGATTTCATTATTTTTCCTGAGAGGTAACGATGTCTGTGGTATCAATTAGATGTTTAGAGTTGCATAGAAATGAATCAATAAACTAGATTTAATACTCATTTACAGCTCTACTCCGAACTCCTGCCCCTCATCAGCAGAAGGTTGAAATATCTGCATGACTTGACCATATTATCATTACACTATTATCATTATGCTGATTAAAACTGTCTTAAGTTTTGGCCCAGAGGGAATATTAGCATAGATTTACCTCATTTAAAATCTCTGGCTATGGTCAATATGTATAATGAGCATCTGATAGTAATCATAATGGAACCACTTAAATTTGCTAAAACTCACACCATTAATTCCTTATCATGTGTACCATTGTTTTCCCCTCTGGCTGCTTCAAAATCATCCTCAGCCAGATATGAGTAGAGTAGCCAATAATTGTACTCAAGTAGCCAAATGTTATTAGTTACTCAGTACAATTAAGAGTAGTCAACAAAACAATAAATGAGTAAGAGTTAGGAAGTAAAAAGTAACTTGTAGTGTGTTTCTAGTTACTTGAAAAGCTGTTTCTGGCTATAAAACAGACTGCACAAATGCCCCCTCAACCACTGGGGGAGGAGAATTAAAGTGACATTGAACTTTATTTCTAAAAAATTTGCTACTTTTTTCCCCTAATGAACTTGAAACCTTTTTTTCTCAAAAAATTGCTGTTTTTTGTCAATTTGCAGTTTCCACTGTTCATATTGATGCTTTTTAAACTTATTCTATGTAATGGTAAAAAACCAACTGTTCATCTCGATGATGACCCAGGTTGATCATTTTTACCTCTGTCAAGGAGATAATGTAATCGGGGTGGTTTGTCTGTTTGTCCATCCATCCGTCTGTCTGTTAGCAGAATTACGCAAAAACTACTAGACAAATTTTGATGAAAAATTCACCAGAAGTAGCCCTTTGGCCAAGGATGAACCCATTAAATTTTAGTGATGATCTGAGAGTGCATACCTCTGCCAAGGATCTTGTTTGAATTTGTGCAGCAGGTTTACACAAAAACTACTGGATGGATTTGGATGAAATTTTCACCAGAGGTGGTCCTTGGCCTAGAGTGGAACCAATAATAGTTTGGTGATGATCTGAGAATGCATACCTCCGCCAAGGCTCTTATCGTCTCACAGTGTGTTAGCAAGAATCCTCCAAAACTACTAGACTTTGCTGCAATTTTCACCAGAACTGGATCGTTGCCTACACATGAACCCACTACATTTTGGCAGTGATCCATGATGGATGGAAGGAGCTTTGGCGGGCGTATGCACTCTCTGAGTGCTTTTTACCTCCGCCAAGGAGGTAATGTTTTTACCGGGGTTTGTTTGTCTGTTTGTCTGTCTGTCTGTTACCAACATAACTCAAAAAGGTATGAACGGATTTTGACGACATTTTCAGGAAAAGTGTGTAATGGCACGGGGAACAGATGATTAGATTTTGGTGATGATCTGAGAGTGCATACCTCCACCAAGGGCTTTGTTTGTATTTGTGCAGCAGGATTACACAAAAACTATTGGATGGATTTGGATTAAATTTTCACCAGAGGTGGTTCTTGGGCTACAGAGGAACTCATTACATTTTGATGATGATCTGGGAATGCATACCTCAGCCAAGGCTCTTCTCACAGTGTGTCGGCCGCAATACTCCAAAACTAATGGACAGACTTTGACGCAATTTTCACCAGAAGTGGCTCTAAGCCTACACACAAACCCATTACATTTTGGAGGTGATCCATGAGAGACTGAAGGAGCCTTGGCAGAGGTATGCGCCCTCTGAGTCCTTTTCTAGTTCTAGTTCTGTTTTGTTTTTGTTGGGAAGCGAGTGATTGTTTTTCCTACCTTAAAGGGTTTGAACTCACTCCCATTCCAAAAACCGGGGCCCCCAAACACAATACTGCATAGGGCCTCCAAAAAGTTATAATGACCCTGCTTCCAGATGGCTCTGAAATGTGAGTATTAAGGTCAAAATGGCATCAGTTCCAATCTATCTGTATTCCAGCAAAACGTACCGCTAGTGTTTTATGTACAGTTACTGTGCATAAAACACTGTGTTGTTTTGCTTTAATTTGGACATAAATGACCACAAGCGAGATGTTTTTGACCTTATCATTCATGTATCAGAGGCTCCTGCTCCTCTTCCTAAAGCCATAAGTAACTTTATTCTTGCCAGTTTGTTCAGTTTCTTACTTTCTTTCTTTCTCTCTTGTAAATGTATGACTTTTTTCATACATTTCATTTTCTCAAAAATTTCTTTTTTCCTAATAAATTTACTACTTTTATGTTAGCAATTATTTCTGATAAATTTGACTTTTTCCACTCAATTTTTACATTTTACTTATAAATTTGTAACTTTGTACTTCTACATCCATACTTTTTTTTTTTTTTTTGTAAATTTGCAACTTACTCTCATCAGTTTGAGGTTTTTCTCTTAGGAAAATAAGATGAGGAAAAAATAAACTAGCCAAAGAAACAGCTTTGTGCATGAAAAGAAGAACGATTTGATTATATGACTTCAGATTCAGTTCCAATCAGTGAAATTACCAAATGCATGAGTAAAACTAGAAAAGCACTCAGAGAGCGCATACCTCCGCCAAGTCTCCTTCCGTCCGTCATGGATCACCTCCAAAATGTAATGGGTTCATGTGTAGGCCATGAGCCAGTTCTGGTGAAAATTGCAGCAAAATCTATCAAGTAGTTTTGGAGGACTCTTGCTAACACACTGTGAGAAGAGCCTTGGTGGAGGTATGCATTCTCAACTCATCACCAAAATGTTACTGGATCCCCTCTAGGCCAAGGACCACCTCTGGTAAAAATTTCATCCAAATCTATCCAATAGTTTTGGAGTATTCTTGCTAACACACTGTGAGAAGATAAGAGCCTTGGCAGAGGTATGCGTTCTCGGATCATCATCAAAACGTTATGGGTTCCTCTCTAGCCCAAGGACCACCTCTGGTGAAATTACATGGACTAAGTTGTTGGTACCCTTCCACAAAAACAAACAAGAGCACCTTGAGGCAAGTGCAGTATCCCCTGCCTCTGTTTTCTTTCAAGATCCTAATAGATCACTGAAGGATTGCAATTGCTGTTTTTATAAGGACAGAGCAAGTTGATGAACACTGACATCAATCAGTGTAAACTTGCGAGATTGTCGCCAGTGGCTAATTTCCATCTGTTGTCCATGGTTTACAAAGGAGAGCTGTTTTCAACATTTCCATATAATTACAGGGGCAGAACCAAACTGTGATAAGCCTGTCATCCATGAATAACAACCAAAACAACAAAAGTAGTTGCATACAACCCATGGATGTGGGTCAGGATCCCAAAGTGAACCTGTGTAGTAAGTTTGGTGACCAGAGCTTTCTTTGTTGTTGAGAAAAAGTTTATATGGGATTTTGACCTTGCAATCCCAAAACCACAGTCACAATTCAGAGTCATGGGGTAAACCTGTGGACCAAGTTTGGTGACCCTAGCTTTATTTGTTCTATAGTAATAGGGCAAATAGAATGCTAATGTTGACCACTGACCTTTTAAACCCCAAACTCATAGTAAGGTCAGGATGTAAGCATCCAAGATTTGTCTTATATACAACTATGTATCAACTTGCAAAGCCTACATAATTTCTTTCAGTAGTTATTGCATTTACAAGACTTAGTATAAAACTGACCTCTGACCTTGACCCCAAGGTCTATAATTCCTGCAAAAATCATCCAATAAGAGCCAAATGCAATATGTGCATCCTGGTT
This sequence comes from Pholidichthys leucotaenia, assembly GCA_020510985.1. Taxonomy (NCBI): domain Eukaryota; kingdom Metazoa; phylum Chordata; class Actinopteri; order Cichliformes; family Pholidichthyidae; genus Pholidichthys; species Pholidichthys leucotaenia. The sequence continues at coordinate 340,505,462 of CM035840.1, forward strand.
TCAAAACAATCAGAACAAAACTGAGGGAACCGATTTCACAAAAGTGAGACAGACAGACGGATGGACGGACGGACTGCCCCATAACATAGTTTCCCTTTGGTCTTCGACTGGCGGTGAATTAAAAAAAAAAACAAAAAACAATACATCTATCTCTGAAATAACTCAAACTGACAAGTTTAATGGCATATTGTTTTATCATATTTAACAAAAATCAGACTTTGCTTTTGATAATTGATTCAGCTGAATATTTTATATGATTAAACAAATTAAAACAGCATGGCCAAAAAGATGGTACCCTTAAATTTAATATTTTGTGGCACCACCTTTTGCAGCAATCACTGCCCACAAACACTGTGTGTGTTTGAGACCATTCGACCTGTTTAAAGGGAAACCATATGCTATTGTGTAATGTGGTATCATTGTGTGCACCATGCTGAACATGGACCAGAGGAAGCAATGGGAAGAGCTGTCTGAGGAGCTCAGAAAGAAGATTATATACCGCGTTCCAAATTATTATGCAAATAGGATTTAGCGTCATAAACATTCAATTTTTAATTTTTCAATTAAACTCATGGATGGTATTGTGTCTCAGGGCTCTTTGGATCACTGATATCAATCTCAGACACCTGACACCTGTCATAATTAGTCTGCCAGGTGAGCCAAATTAAAGGAAAGCTACTTAAGAAGGATGTTCGACATTATTAAGCATGCCACAGGTTTCAAGCAATATGGGAAAGAAAAAGGATCTCTCTGCTGCCGAAAGCCATCAAATAGTGCAATGCCTTGGAAAAGGTATGAAAACATTAGATATTTCACGAAAACTTAAGTGTGATCATTGTACCGTGAAGAAATTTGTGGCTGATTCCAGAGCACAGATAGGTTTGTGCAGATAAAGGCATAATGAGGAAGGTTTCTGCCAGACAAATTCATCAGATTAAGAGAGCAGCTGATAAAATGCCATTACAAAGCAGCAAACAGGTATTCAAAGCTGCTGGTGTCTCTGGAGTCCCATGAACCTCAAGGTGTAAGATCCTCCAGAGGCTTGCAGTTGTGTATAAACCTACTATTCAGCCACCCCTAACCAATGCTCACAAGCAGAAATGGTTGCAGTGGGCCCAGAAATACATGAAGACTAATTTTCAAACAGTCTTGTTTACTGATGAGTGCCATGCATCCCTGGATGGTCCAGATGGATGGTTGGTGGATGGCCACCATGTCCCAACAAGGCTGCAACGTCAGCAAGGAGGTGGCGGAGTCATGTTTTGGGCCAGAATCATGGGAAGAGAGCTGGTAGGCCCCTTTAGGGTCCCTGAAGGTGTGAAAATGACCTTGGCAAAGTATATAGATTTTCTGACTGACCACTTTCTTCCATGGTACAGAAAGAAGAACCATGCCTTCCGTAGAGAAATTACCTTCATGGATGACAGTGCACCATCTCATGCTGCAAAGAACATCTCTGTGTCATTGGCTGATATGGGCATAAAAGGAGAGAAACTCATGATGTGGCCCCCATCCTGCCCTGACCTCAACCCTATTGAGAACCTCTGGAGCATCCTCAAGCAAAAGATCTATGAGGGTGGGAGACAGTTCACATCAAAACAGCAGCTGTGGAAGGCTATTCTGACATCTTGCAAAGAAATTCAAGCAGAAACTCTCCAAAAACTCACAAGTTCAATGGATGCAAAAATTGTGAAGGTTATATCAAAGAAGGGGTCTGATGCTGATATGCAACTTGGCCTGTTAAGATGCTTTTGACTGAAATAGCTTTTGATTTCAGTAAATATGACCTTCTAATGCTGCAAATTCAACAAATGACCATTTACAGTTCTTTACAACCAACAAAATGTTTTGAAACTCTGTTGTGCATAATAATTTGGAACAGTACATTTTGAGTTTTTTTTTATTTTATTTTTTTTTTAAAAAAAAAGTAATTTTCATTGGGAGGTTTGTTCAATAAAATTTGAATTATGTTCTAACAGTTGATGACTTGAAAATTATACTGACTGTCATTTGCATCAACTATTTTGGAAAATCAGAGATAAATATCATTTGCATAATAATTTGGAATGCAGTGTAGATAACCATGTTAAAGGTAAAGGCTATAAGACCATCTCCAAGCAGCTTCCTGTGACCACAGCTGCCAATACTATTAAAAAGTATCAGGTTCATGGGACTGTAGCCAACCTGGCTGGATGTGGATGCAAGAGGAAATGCAACCCCAGATAGAGCAGAAGAATAGTGCAGTGTATTGTAGAAAAAAGGACAGGGAACCACCAAAACGATTGAAAACGTACTCCAAGGTCAAAGTATGTCACTTTCTGATTGCACCATGGGTCAAATTATTAACAGTAATGGGCTCCACAAAATAGGCCAGAAGGGTTAAACTTTCATCAGTTTCCAGTTATTTTGGAAAAAGCTGTGCTTTTTTGTTTTTTGTAGAAGGGTACTAACAAATTTCAGCACATTTGTACTTGAGTAAAAGTAAGTGGCTACTACCCACCTCTGTTACCAACCTAAAATGAGCAGCAACACTGTCATGTGCATCAATAATGATGTGAAGGAAATAGTCCTTTTTGTATTTTCTTCTCTGCTGTGAGAATCTCTGTGAAGAATGTCCACAGCAGGAAAAACAAGCAGAGCCTTTGAGGATGAAAACGTGGAGAAAAAAGTGGAAAAGATGGAAGTCTGACAAAAATAAAACAGGATATCTCTGCGGCGGGGTTCCAGTTTAGAAAGCAGAAATGACAACTTGTGTGCCAGATCATTTCATTTGCTATCACTCCCCTGTGGGGAGAAGCTTTCGGAAATTACAGAAATGACTGGCTTATGTTAACAAAGTGCAACAGCTAATGGCATCTGCTCTTTATTTGCATTCGTTTAACTGTCACATAATGGAAGCAGGAATCAGATGCGCTTACAACACGCTACTGACTGATATTTATACTTCAGTTCAAATTATTATTTCATGCACGATATTTAGAAAACTTGCACATTAAACATAAATGCATGCAACACAGGCAGTTAACATGAAAAACAGCTTTCTTTACAGTGGGGTCATAAACACGGCTCCTCCAGCTTAATGGTACCTCACTCAGCTGCAGTCGTCTTTGAAAGTGGTTAATGTGACGGCAAAATAAATGTGGCAATGAAACGTCTTTGTGAAATGATGAAGATGGAGTCGTAAAACTTGACAGCTATTATGAGTCAAAGTAAAGGGCCAAAAATAGGTGGCTGCCATGGAGCTCCGTTACAGGATTCAGCAAGTCAAACATTAGTAACCCTTTCTTTTACAGTCAATGTGTGGGTGGCCGGGTGCAATAAATGAGAAGCCACTAACATGTTATACAGTCCAATGAAACAGTCTTAGAGAATTTAAAAGTTTTAAAACACTCAATGTTATGACAGACATTTAAAGACCTAATTTTTTGTTCTAGATATAAAATTTTTTTGGGATAGTCCCAATCATTACACCTCTAAAGTCTTAATGTACCGACATATCATCCTCCAGTTGATCCAAATCCAGCAGCCCTTTGTTGGATCAAGTTTCCATTCTGCATCAGTGGCTGGCAACCATAACTTTGGGCCCAAAAACTGGCAAGAAGCAACAGAATGTATTTGAGCTGAAAAAATCAAAGCAAACCTGTAATACTGGGGCATGGTCTGTGACCATGTCCACTCAATGAGTTGTTTCTATATATTAATTCATACTTCTCATTATTGTAATTATTCTGGTCTGGTTTCTGGGTTGTCTTTAGAATCCATCATAGTACTGAAACAGCCTTAGTGAAGGTCACTAATGACCTCCTGATCACATCTGATAATGGACTTGTTTCTGTACTTGTCCTTTTAGACCTTAGTGCAGTTTTTGATACTATCGATCACAATATTCTACTTGATAGATTAGAACACTATGTTGGACTTAATAGAACTTCATTGCAGTGGTTTCGATCTTATTTATCTGATAGGTTCCAGTTTGTTCATGTCAATAATGAGGTTTTTTTCCAACTCAAAGCTCAGTCATGGAGTTCCACAGAGATCTGTGCTAGGCCCTACTCTTTTTAGTTTATATATGCTTCCATTAGGCAACATTATTAGAAAGCACTGTATACATTTTCATTGTTATGCAGATGACACACAATTATACCTGTCAATGAAGCCTGATGATAGTAATCAATTAGCCAAGTTAGAAGCCTGTCTTAAGGAAATCAAAGCTTGGATGACTTGCAATTTCCTGCTATTCAATTCAGATAAGACTGAAGTAATTCTTGTTGGTCCAAAAAACCTTAGAAATACCTTTCCAAATCAAACTTTCAGTTTGGATGCGGTTACTCTTTCTCTTAATAGCTCTGTGAGGAACCTTGGAGTTATTTTTGATCAAGATCTGTCTTTCAATTCACATATTAAATTCGTTTCTAAGACTGCCTTCTATCATTTGCGTAATATTGCAAAGATTAGGAGCATCTTGTCTCAGAGTGATGCTGAGAAACTGATCCACGCTTTTGTTAGCTCTAGATTAGATTATTGTAACTCTTTATTATCAGGTTGTCCTAAAACATCTTTAAAAAGTCTTCAGTTGATCCAAAATGCTGCAGCAAGAGTTTTAACAGGTACTAGAAAGAGAGATCATATCTCTCCGGTTCTGGCCTCCCTTCATTGGCTTCCCATAGAGTTTAGAATTAAGTTTAAAATCTTTCTTCTTACTTACAAAGCTCTAAACAATAAGGCCCCTTTTTATTTAACCTTCCTCCTGTGTTAGCTTTCTGTTACCATCCCCGGTGTTAACGGGTCGGTTTCGACCCGTGTCTTAAATCAGCTTTAAAATACACTAAAAACAATAATATCATCCAATTTTTTTGTCATCTCTTGGTTACCTTGTCGCTATGGAGGGTGAGAATATGTATGGGCACATAATCATACCATGTAGGATAACTAAGTAGACGGTTATGCTGTTTCATTCCATCTAGCAACAATGCTCTGCACTGTGTGTGTTTATATATTTACATATTTATTCCATCTAGCTACAATGCTCCGCACTGTGTTTTTATATATCTACATATTATTCCATCTAGCTACATTGCTCCGCACTGTGTGTTTATATACTTGCATATTTATTCCACCTAGCTGCAATGCTCCGTACTGTGGGTGTTTATATATTTACATATTTATTCCATCTAGCTACAATGCTCTGCACTGTGTGTTCATATATTCATATATTTATTCCATCCAGCTACAATGCTCTGCACTGTGTGTCTGTGTGTGTGTGTGTATATATATATTTTATAGTAATATGTACATATGTATATTAGCTGCTCTTGCTTGCTTGTTTTTTTCTTGCCTTCTGATTGTTGCTCTGAGTGTTGCTATCCCTGTGCTGTTGCAATCCTGGAATTTCCCCATTGTGGGACTAATAAAGGCTTATCTTATCTTATCTTATCTTATCTTACCTTGTTAGGCTTCCTTATCCATGAAAATGTTGGGTTTAATATTTTTGGTGTGGGTCTCTGGGCCTTTTTTTTATCAGTATACCTCTCGATTTCAATAAAAAAAGAAAAATTAACCTCAACAGAATCATATAAATAAATAAAAGGTTGTTGTGTTACCTGAATATTACTGAGGGGTCTAGAACACATCTCTGAAATGAATTTGCTTGATTTATTTTTTCATTTTAAAATTAATAACTACAGTAACATCTATGGTGTTAGGTCCAAGATTCAAAACTGCTTTTATGATAACATCATGATCTCTGATCATGCACCCTGTTGTCTAATATATGTAGATAAAAAATTGACAAAGGAATCAGGTAGATGGCAATTTCAGCATAAATGGCTTCAGGATGAGGAATTTGTCAAGTATATAGAAAAACAGATAGACGAGTTCTTTGACATCAATACTACACAAACATCAGCATGTGTAAAGTGGGAGGCTTTCAAAGCTTTTATTAGGGGACATATTATTAGTTATACAGGATCAAAATCTAAGAAGACTCGAGAGGAGAGAGCTAAATTGGAACATAAAATAAAAAGTCTTCAGGAAAAAGTGTATGCAGGAAGTGACCCAAGGTTGGAGAATGAATTACTGATTTTGAGAGCTGAATACGACAAAAAATCAGCGAATAGAGCTGCCTCGAGTCTTCTAAGATTGAAACAATCTTTTTATGAACAAGGTGAAAAATCAGGAAAATTATTAGCATGGCAGATTAAACAATTGGAAATTAAAACACCAATTACCAGTATTATAAGTAACGGACAGGTAGTTATAGATCCTTTAGAAATTAATAGAGCCTTTAGAGATTACTATGAAAAATTATATGATACCAAAAATGAACCTGATTTACACTTCCGGTTATGGCTGCCACGTAGGACGGACGTGTCTCGCTCTGCTCTGCTCCTGGAGAAAAAAAATCGGCAAATAACTCTCTCATTTGGGACAGAACGTATCCCAGCATTTGGGCGAGGATATGTCGGCGAAGCCTAAGGCTGGAAAACCAGGAAAAGGAAAAAGCGAGCCGCCGAAACAGTCCAAATTAACGGACTTTCAGGTCTGTGACGCAGCAAACAAAACTCCATATATGGCGGAGGAAGCTGGCGGCGGTGCGATGTTTGCGGGGAATGGCGCAGATGCGCTGATGGCTGCCATGAGTTCAATGAGAGCGGACTTTTCCTCTAGATTTGATGGGATTATGACAGCGTTGGAAGGAATAAGAAAGGAATTGGGTGACTGTGTAGAACGAACAGCGCAGATGGAGCTCCGTCTCGCTAGTGCTGAAGATGACGTCACCCGTCTTCAATTAAAGGTGCGCACTTTGGAAAAAAAAAATAAATCTCTGGAAGATAATATTTTGGATTTGGAATCTCGGTCGAGACAGAATAATTTGAGGCTGGTGGGTCTTCCAGAGGAATCAGAAGGTCGGGACGTATGTTCCTTTCTGGAAAAGTGGATTCCGGAGGTGCTGGGCAGCGAGGAGTTGCAATCAGCAGTGGTTCTGGAAAAAGCACATCGTATTGGCCCACGGAGAGATAAGGGACCGCCGAGGACCTTAATTATGAAGTTTCTTAGCAACAGAGACAGGATGAAGATCTTCAACGCTGCACGAGCTAAAAAAGGAGAGATTAAACACCAGGACCAGCAGGTGCGGTTCTACCCAGATTTGGCCACAGGAATCCAGCAATTGAGGAAGCAGTCTGATCCCATACGTAAGGAGCTGCGCAACCTTGGGATTCGTCATGGTGTAATCTATCCTGCGAGACTGCTGACCACGTATGAGGGCAGAACCCACATCTTCAAGACCCCAGAGGAGGCGCAGGAGTTCATCAAGAAGATCAAAGAAGAAGAAGAGACTGATGGGAGCTAAGCATGAACAAAATATAAGGTAGAATAATTAAGCATTTGCACAGGCATCTGACTGACTTGAAGTAAATAGTAAGTTTACAAAATATAGATTGTATTATATATTAAAAAAACAAAACAAAAACAAAACAAACAAAAAAAAAAAACTATGATGTACAAAGTTGTTAAAAATTTTGGAGTTAAGTTGGAAAACTACAGAGGAGAGTTAATGTTACGTCATTAAAAGCAGTAGAGTTAGGGTGATTGGGAGGATGAAGAAGGAGTGGCTTAGGCTGTTCCCCGTGGGTGTGGAACAGTCGATGGCTATATCGGGAGACAGAATTTTTCTTTTGATTTTGGGGGGTTTGCCACAAGTGTGGGAAGGGGAAATTTGTTTGTGTGTAGTTTGTAGGATGAATGTTCAACCACTCATGTTTTTGCTTCTCTGTATGAGCATGTTTACACTGCAAGGTAATCCCAAACTCTCTATTGATCATGGACCAAAATGTTAATCTTAATTTAACTTCATGGAATTGCAGAGGTCTACAAAATTTAAAAAAACTTAAACAAGTTATGAATAAAATAAAGGACATGGGTTCAAGAATTGTGTTTTTACAAGAAACTCATCTGATAGAGGAGGATGTTAAAAGAATTAGGAGTAGATGGCAGGGAAGTGTATTCACCTCTTCATTTTCATCCCGAGCCAGGGGAGTTATGACTCTCATACATAAATCAGTTCCTTTTCAGGTGAAAAATGTAATTGGAGACAAATTTGGAAGATATGTAATCATTCAAGGTTCTTTGCTATTAGAAAATATAAATCTTGTGAACTTATATGGTCCCAATATAGATGATCAGAAGTTCTTTGCTAATTTATTTCTCATCTTATCATCACTTACAGGGCAACATATAATAGCAGGGGATTTTAATTGTACATTGAATCCAGGTGTGGATAGATCAACAGGACTGGATTGTACGCACATTGGATGTAGGATGACTATTAATCATTTTATGAAAGAATTGAGATTGTTAGATATATGGAGAGAAATGAAACCACAAGTTAAAGCCTATTCTTGTTATTCCAGTACCTACAAGACATTCTCACGTATTGATTATTTTTTGATTTCCACAGAATTAAGGTCCAAGATTCAAAACTGCTTTTATGATAACATCGTGATTTCTGATCATGCACCCTGTTGTCTAATATATGTAGATAAAAAATTGACAAAGGAATCAGGTAGATGGCAATTTCAGCATAAATGGCTTCAGGATGAGGAATTTGTCAAGTATATAGAAAAACAGATAGACGAGTTCTTTGACATCAATACTACACAAACATCAGCATGTGTAAAGTGGGAGGCTTTCAAAGCTTTTATTAGGGGACATATTATTAGTTATACAGGATCAAAATCTAAGAAGACTCGAGAGGAGAGAGCTAAATTGGAACATAAAATAAAAAGTCTTCAGGAAAAAGTGTATGCAGGAAGTGACCCAAGGTTGGAGAATGAATTACTGATTTTGAGAGCTGAATACGACAAAAAATCAGCGAATAGAGCTGCCTCGAGTCTTCTAAGATTGAAACAATCTTTTTATGAACAAGGTGAAAAATCAGGAAAATTATTAGCATGGCAGATTAAACAATTGGAAATTAAAACACCAATTACCAGTATTATAAGTAACAGACAGGTAGTTATAGATCCTTTAGAAATTAATAGAGCCTTTAGAGATTACTATGAAAAATTATATGATACCAAAAATGAACCTGATTTAACAAAACTAAATGGGTTTTTGAACGAACTATCTATACCGTGTATTCCAAATGAAAACAGGGAGATATTGGAGTCTAAAATTAGTCAAGAAGAAGTTGGGCTAGCCATTGATAATATGAAATCAGGAAAAAGTGCAGGACCAGATGGTCTTCCAGTTGACCTTTATAAAAAATTTAAGAATAAATTAATAAAACCTTTTTTGGAAATGGTTTTAGAAGCATTTCAAAATAATAATTTACCATCATACATAAATAATGCCTTAATTATACTGCTGCCAAAACCAGGTAAGCCCTCTAATAAATGTGAAAATATGAGACCAATAAGCCTATTAAACGCCGACCTTAAGATAATCTGTAAAATTTTAGCAAGACGAATACAAGAAATTTTACCAAATATTATTAATCGAGATCAGAATGGCTTTATAAAGGGTAGACAAGGCTTCCATAATGTAAGAAGACTATTTAATATTATTTATTTTAATAAAGAAGCACCGGATACAGCTCTCCTATCATTGGACGCCGAAAAGGCCTTTGATAGAGTTGAATGGCCCTTTCTTTTTGAAGTCCTACAAAGGTTTGGACTTGGAAATAATTTCATAAAATGGGTTCAAATAATATACAATAATGCTACAGCAGAAATCCTAACAAATAACAATATTTCAAAACCAATAAAAATCAATAGAGGATGTCGACAAGGCTGTCCACTTTCACCTTTACTGTTTACTATGGCAATTGAACCTTTAGCGATAGCGATACGTTTACATTCACAAATATATGGAATTAAAGTTGGACCAACAGAACATAAAATCTCCCTGTACGCCGATGATATAATTTTGTTTATGTCGAATCTAAAAAAATCAATTCCAACCTTGTTGAATTTAATAAAGAATTTTGGGGAAATATCAGGATATAAAATAAATAAAACTAAATCTTCAATATTAATGCTAAATGAGACCCAGAGAAATTACCCAGCCCCTGAGGTAAATCAATTCAATGTTGTAAATCAGTTTAAATATTTAGGAATCCAAATTATGCCTAAGCTAGAATCAGTCGCCAGTGTCAACTATGAAGCCTTAATGTCAGATATCAATGAGTTAACTCAGAGATGGATGTCACTACCAATGTAGATGATCGGGAGAATCAATATACTTAAAAGTAATATTTTACCTAAAATACTTTATTTATTTCAATACATTCCCTTATCACCACCTTTAGATCTATTCTCAAGAATAAAGAAAAAGTTAGTGGAATTTATATGGAACAACAGGAGGGCTAGATTACGTTTGTCTTTATTATATTTACCATTTGATCGTGGAGGTCTGAAATGTCCAAATTTTATGTTGTATTATTGGTCGGCACAACTGAGGTCTATGACATATTATTTTTCATCAAATGATCTCCCTCACTGGACTGAAATGGAATCATACAATTTACCTTTACCTCTTCCCATATTCATATACTCAGATTCGGCAAAAAAATTACAAAAACAAGTTAAAAATCCATTTGTATAGCATATGATCAAAATATGGTGTGAAGCTAAAAACTATTTAAAAGAACCACAGTTATTGTCACAATTTAGTCCAATATGGGGTAATCAATATTTTAAACCAGGGAGAGCGGACGCTGTATTTAAAGTATGGAATTTAAAAGGGATACAAAAGATTCAGGATTTATATTTGCCATGTGCAGACAACATAATGTCTTTTGAAGAGCTGAGGATCAAATTTAATCTCAATAGAACACATTTTTTTAAATATCTTCAACTTAGAAACTTTATTCGATCAAATCAAAATAAAGCTCTCACTCGACCTATTTATTCATCCTTGGAAAAAATGATGATAAAAGATAGTAAAAGAAAGGGTATTATTTCAGAGTTTTATAACTCATTGACACTATCTTCAAGTGAAAATTCACTGAAAAGATTAAACTACTGGAAAGAAGATCTGCAAATTGAAATTTCAGAGGAACAATGGGAATTGGCTTGTACAGAAGCTCAAACCAAATCAATAAATGCACGCCTTAAATTGATACATTTCAAATGGTTAATGCGGATGTATGTTACACCGGAGGAGTTAAATAGATATAACAAAAATATACCAGATACATGCACAAAATGCATGGAAAGTAAAGGAACCCTATTTCATTGTTTATGGGAATGTAGATTAATAAGAATGTTTTGGGAAGAGGTGAGGGTAACAATTGAAAAAATAATCTCAAAACAAATCATATTGAATCCTAAACTGTTTTTGTTGGGTCTGTACCCAGAAAAGCATAATTTTAATAAAAGTGAAAGAACATTCATAGACCTCAGTTTGCTTAATGCCAAAAAATGTATTGCACTATTATGGAAAAAGACTCATAGACCAGATGTGACTCAGTGGTTAAGACAGATGTTAACAAACCTTCCATTAGAAAGAATAACATATATACTGAAATCAAAGGAAATTGTGTTTGAGAATATATGGAGACCTTTTATTGATTATGTAAAAAATTTAAACATAACTCTTGAAGAAGAAGGTGAATGATGTGTGTGGACCTTGTAAATTCCAAACTGGTGAACATAATATGTATACTTATGTATTGGATTGTCTAGACTAAACAGAGGAGCATTGTTAAAGACTTGATTTTGTTGGTGGTTGTTGGTGTTTTTAGTGCATTTTTTTCTTTTTTTGTAGTACTTTAGTGTTAGTGTTTGATTGTTTGTATCATGTTTGTTAAAAAAAAAAAAGGTTCAATAAAGATATTGTGGAAAAAAAAACATCTATGGTGTTATGGGTCAGTTTCGACCCATATATATTTTCTGATGATTCATGATTTCTGATGATACATGATTGGGAGAGGAGATGGCTGTCAGTGTGTTGGCTGACAGTGCACTTATGATTTCAATTTTGGCTCTAATTATTGCTTTATAATCTTATTTTTATAACCGGGTTGAAACCGACCCTAACACCACAAAGGACATAATTTCAACCAGAGCATTTTATGATGTAGTGAAAAAAAATTTTTTTGTTTAATTTTGTTGAAATCAAGGTTCCTGACAAAGTCAAAAAGCCTTGATGCAATAAACAAATTTTAAGTGATTCTTTTATGCATTTAAAAACTAAAACGGGTCGGTGCCGACCCTAACACAAGAGGAAGGTTTAAAGATCTGATACTACCATACTATCCTAACAGAGCACTATGCTCCCAAAATGCTGGATTACTTGTAATACCTAGAATCTCCAAAAGTACAATGGGAGGCAGAACCTTCAGTTATCAAGCTCCTCTCCTGTGGAACCAGCTGCCAATCTGGATTCGTGAGTCAGACTCAATCTCTGTTTTTAAGAATAGGGTTAAAACCTTCCTTTTTGATATAGCCTACAATTAGGGAGGGATCATGTGTCTCTGAACCCTCCCTTAGTTATGATGCTAATAGGTTTAGACAACCGGGGGACCTCCAATAATGCACTGGGCCTCACTTCACTTCTTTCTTCACTCTCAATGAAATATGTTTGTTTTTGTTTTTTTGCTGGTCATTAACATCTGTTTGTTCTCTCCCATAGATTGAGTCCCCACCGTGCTGTTTGCTCTCTACATGTCTGTTCTTTTCTTCTTCTCTATCCCCTCACCCCCCAGTCAGTCACAGCAGATGACTGCCCCTCCCTGAGCCTGGTTCTGCTGGAGGTTGCTTCCTGTTAAAAGGGAGTTTTTCCTCTCCACAGTCGCCAAGTGCTTGCTCACAGAGGATTGCCTGATTGCTGGGGTTTTTCTGCAACTGTGGGGGTTTCCCCTACAGTTGAAAGTGCTATGAGATGGCTGTTGTTGTGAAATGGCGCTATATAAATAAAATTGAATTGAATTGAACTGAACTGAAGTAATTTTGTCTCAGTCTTATTTAGCTTAGTTTCCAGTGTTCCTAGTTTATTTTATAACTCTGTGTTATTCTCATTTCTGTTTTATATCTATAGTTTATTTGTGTTGAGTCTTGTTCATTTTTGGCCCCGGTGCTGCACTTCATTTTCTGTTATAAACAAATCACTGTGGACTGTTTATTGCCTGCATCTGGGTCCTTCTTTTCTGCCTACTGCAAAATATAACAAAACCAGCCCTGTTAAAAGGTATAAACAGGTCTGTCATCTTTTTCCTTGTACATTTCTAACCTTTCTTGTTTATTTATTTTTATGTAAGCAAATTCTATAAGAATTCTATAGTTTTCCCCTTAAATGAGCATGTTAGCCTGTTAGCTCTGGCTGCTCCCTCCATGGAAGAAGGCTGCGGTTTTCCTCCTGAATGAGTCTCTTCATGGTCTTTGCAGGAGAAAATCAGCACAGACGGACCTATCTAGCTTCCATGTGGTCGGTGTGGGTGGTTCTGCTGCTGTTCTGCTCCTCATGGATGAATAGCTGATGTAGCTCCGTGGAGACCTGCCATTGATGGTCTGTGCTGAGTGCTGGAGAACAAAGCACCGACGTGGAAGTGTGAGGACGACGAGAAACCATGACTTCAGTTTCCACTATAAAATCACACAGACTGGTCTCTAGAGATTTCACCCAGGCAGACGGCGGTAGACGGCGGTGCCCAGCGGAGGACTTACCGTGACTGCAGCGGCGGTGTGCGACGAGACTACCCGAAGCGATTGCTAAGCTAACGCTAGTTAGCTTAATGCTGGCGCCAGTCATTCCACCTTACACCAGCCTGAATCGAAGCCCAGCGGAGATACTACCAGGCAAGCGGCTATTTGTTGACGGGGCTCAGCAGAGATTTCACCCAGGCAGACGACGGTAGGTGGCGGTGCCTAGCGGAGGATTTACCGTGACCTCAGCGGAGCTCGGTGGCAGCGGCGGTGTGTGACGAGACTCGGTTGGAGGAGCGGGACGGGAGACCAGTTACGGCGACTATGAGCAACGAGACCAGCAACGGAAGGGGCTAGTTGGCTAGCTGAGGCCCAGCTGGATTTGAGGACGATCGGATCAGATTCTGGCGATATAAGCAGAATTTATTTTACTATCCACAGATTTTCCTTTTCCTTCTTTCCAAGAAAGACTGAAGATGGCTGCCACCGGATTAAAAAGTGGGCTGATGGGCACCACTAATAAGCCTTCTCTACTTCTCTACTTCCTCTTCGTTTTGTCTTTGTGTGTCTGGACCTGCAACAAGAAGGATTTTCCGACAAACTCAACCAAAGGTGAAGTTAAAAAGTTTTATCTGTATGGATTTGGGCTTGGACATCTCACCCTACACTCTATGTGGTCTTTAAAAGCCCTGAGCAAAAACTTCCAAATTAAGGCAAACATGGCTGTTAAGCAAAAATCACAATATGGCAGAGGACATACAATTAAAGTTCTGTTAGTTCTGCTACTTCTGGCAGGAGACATTCACCTTAACCCTGGACCTGCCACTATTAAACAGCAGACCACTGGGTTAGCACAAAACCGAGCTGTACAAAAGCAAAAACAACATTTATTTTTCCAAACTGTTAATCATGCACGAGTTCTTTGGGACACCAAGGCTAAACCAAAGGGGATCCTCGGCGGTCATTTAAACATACGGAGCATAATCCCCAAAAGAGATGAGATTTCGGTGTTGCTGTTGGACTCAAATCTGGACTACCTTTGTCTCTCAGAAAGCTGGCTACACAGTAACATAGACACTAATATGATCGATATTGTGGGCTACCAGTGTTTTAGAAAAGACAGGCAGGTAGGGAGGGGAGGAGGTGTTTTAATTTACATCAAAGAGAAATATAAATGTCAACTGGTTGATTTGAATACTTCACTTGAATGTTTAGCTGTTAATGTATGTCTCTCTCCGGTAATGAATTTCAACATTGCAGTAGTGTACAACCCACCGTCACACAACTCTTCCTTTTATAATGAATTAAGTGATCTGGTTAAACAACTTGAGAAGAACAGAGAAACAATAATTCATGGTGACTTTAATATCAACTGGTCTGATAAAAAAGACAAACAAAAACTGAAAAGCCTCATGACTAAATTTAATTACCAGCAAATCATCAAAGGACCCACCAGGATAACCAAACAATCCAGAACACTTATTGACATGGTATTTACTAATAAACCAGAACGAATAACCAGAACCTATAATCTTGTAACTGGTCTCTCAGATCATAACATGGTTCTTGCTGTCAGGAAACTTACTAAAAAGCGACTACAGTATTTTGGGGGAGTCGATATTGACAAATCAAATTTTATTATCCCCAAATCAAAAAATGAGGAGTTTGAACATTACTTAGAGAATCAAAATTGGGAGCAGCTCATGGCAACATGTGAAGTAGATGATTGTTGTAATTTTATAACTGCAACAATCACAAAGTCTATAGAAAAATTTTCAAAGCAAATTAAAAGTAGACAACAGAAGATTAGCCTACCATGGTTAAATAATGAAATAAGAAAACTTATGAAGAGGCGAGACTATGCACTGAAAACATCACTAACCTCCAAACTACAAAATGATCACCTTGTGTACAAAAGTTTAAGAAATAAAGTGGTACATGAGCTGCGAAAATCAAAAATATCTTATTACAATAAACTGATAGATCATGCAAAGGGTAACAACAGTTCCCTATGGAGGCATTTAAATAACTTAACTAATAAAAAAAACGATCAGAAGGGGGTAAAGGAACTTAGAATCAATGGCAAGACCGTCAGTGACAAGGCTACTTTGGCAAATGAATTTAATTCACACTTTGTGGGCTCTGTGGAAGACTTAACAAAAAATTTTGTGCTGCCAAATGTGCTCAACAACACAAATTCCATACTTCCAACAGATACTTTTCACATCGATGAGGTAAATGAGAAGTTAATTGCTGGTATTGTTAAAACACTGTCAAACTCAAAAACTAATGATATCTACAATATGAGCACCTCCTTTCTCAAAATGCACAGCAAAATATTAATCAAACCACTGACTCATCTCATTAATCTCTCCATTAGGTCTAGTACATTTCCATCTGGCTGGAAAAAAGCTGTCGTCATACCAGTTCATAAATCAGGCAGTAAAGACGATATATGCAATTACCGCCCAATCTCTATCTTACCAGTCCTATCTAAGGTTCTTGAAAAAGTTGTAGCTACACAGCTGATAGACTACTTACAAGACAGTCAACTTCTTCATCCACATCAATTTGGTTTTAGACCAGGATACTCAACAGAAACAGCAAATTGTTGCCTTATTGAAAACGTCAAACAGTCCTTGGACAGGGGTAATGTGGTAGGAGCTGTTTTTCTAGATCTCAAAAAGGCTTTCGATACTGTAAACCACAGTTTGCTTTTATCCAAAATGGTATCTTTTAACTTCTCCCCAAATACATTAGAATGGTTTGCATCTTATCTCCAGAATAGAGAACAGTGTGTAAAAGTTCACCAGGATAAATCCTCATTTTTAAACAACCGCATGGGTATCCCACAAGGGTCCATTCTTGGTCCTTTACTTTTCAGCATTTTTATTAATGACTTGCCGTTACACTGCTCAGCTGCAACATGCCAACTTTATGCAGATGATGCAGTTATTTACACAGCTGCCAAGACTCCAGCACAGGCTGCAGATGTACTGTCTACAAGTATGGTTTATGTCCAAGAGTGGCTCCTCAAGAACCATCTATTGCTGAACCTTCAGAAAACAGTCTCAATGTGCTTTTCAATCAAAAAATGTAACCTGCAACATTTTAAAGTTAATATACATGATCATGACATCAGTTTAGCTACAGAATTCAAATACCTTGGCATTGTACTAGATCCTCAACTCAAATTTAATCTTCATATAAAGAAAATTTCAAAAACAGTAAAAAAAAATCTGAACTGCTTTAAATTAATTAGATATTACATACCTTACGAAGCAGCTGCACTGTATATGCATTCTATGGTTTTTTCTCATATATCATACTGTTTGACAGTCTGGGCTCAAGCAGCCCCTTCCACAATAAGACATATAGGTTCATTATATAATCAAACCCTAAAAATCTTGGACAAAAAGCCCATTAGGTGGCATCACTGTAATGTTTTAAAAAAATACAACCTATTGAGTTTTGAGAGCTTCATTGACCTCTGTCTTCTGAAATTAACGTTCAAATGTTTCCATAAATCAGCACCCGAGCCACTTGCTGGTTTCGTCCAAAGACAGGACAGCAGCAGAGCCACCAGGAGTTCTGTTAACAATAACTGTAAAATATTCCACCGCAGAACCACATTTGGACAAACAGCTTTCTCTATAAAGGGCAGTCACATCTGGAACACAATGCCAAATGAAATTAAAATAATAACGGACTTTAAAACATTCACTAAAAATGTTAAAAACTGGCTGAAAAATAAACAAGAATGTACTCATGTATGAATTATTTGTCTGCAAAGTGAGAGTGAATGAAGGGAAGGAATAAATGTGTTTGTTTATAGTGAGTGACGGAGGGAGGAAGGCCTGAAATAGGCAAATGTGAGTTATGTTATATGTGTTAAATGTGAGTCAGGCTGTTATATTTGTGTATTTATAATATTTATAATATTTATGTTAAATGTGAGTCAGGCTGTTATATTTGTGTATTTATAATATTTATAATATTTATAATTGTGTATTTATAATTTTTCTGCATTGATGTATGTGGTTATTGTGTATATTTTTTATCTTGATTCTTTTTTCTAAAGCCCATCCAGGGACAAGAGTTGCAAATTAGCTAATAGCTATACACTCTATGTGCAACACATCAGATTGATTGTCTTTGATTAATTGTCTATGTTTATTGCACTGTCCCTGTCAAATAAACTAATCTACTACTATTTTTCTTCTATAAATGTCCATTTTTTTCCTTGTAGAATTCCTACTTATTTCTTCAAAATTTACTTTTCAATTTGAGTCAATTTGGACCCAGACTAAAACTTGAATCCAGATTCATTCTTTACCAATGCAAAACAGGGTAATATGGGACATTTTGCTATATCTTCAGAAATACATATGAAATGGAAAGAGTGACAATTGAGAGATGTTCCTTTGAAGTTTAAAACAAAGTCACAAACCTTTTCAATTCTTCAATATCTGACAAAAAAAATAGAAAGTCACCACCTGGTTATAACTAAGCAAATACAAGAGCCTTCCAATGACTTATTACAACAGTGATTAATATGTTTCAGCTGGCAACCAGTGCTTTAACCCTAACATAGCCTGTGGTCATGGAAAATGGATGTGCTGAAGAAGACTTTACCCAGCAGTCTGACTCTTCCATCATCAATAGAAGATTTTGAGGAAAAAATACAACTCTGAATGGAAATAAATAATGTGAGATTGCTTAAGTTTACTGAAACAATGCCACTAAAATGAGTCTAAAGAGATATTAATGCACCTGCGTGATGTTTTTTGGTCAGGCAGTATATTTATCTTATGGATGTAGCTACTCAGACACCAGTAATTAGTTTTCAGATCCTGATATGAAACTTCCAGCTGAGAGCTTTTACTGTGGCTGACTCACTGTGATGAAATCTGCACAAATGTGATGGTGGGAATTAATGCTAACTGCTAACAGCGAATCAAAGGGTAGGAGCCAATCAGAAATACCCTGTCTTATTATCCTAAAAGGAACCCTGATTTTTTTTATTATGATGTAAAACCAGGTGGAAACTGTGATATCTATTAGGCCGACTGAAATCAAAAGAAAATAATACTGCCTAAACCACACTTAACCACACAGTACTGTTGTTCACATGATAGACAGCTAGGCTGGCCAATAATTGAGCAGCAGGCGGGTCTCAAGGACATGCTGGGCTGGATTTACTATGGAAGTGACATCTCGTGGCAAAGCTGAAACAGTCAGTTTGCTTTTTGTAGCGAAAAATTATATAAAGGCTGCGTGTTTTTTCGGAGAAGTGAGCATTTTGATATTTTATCGATAATCACATGACCAATAGACGCCTTTTACAAGGTTAAAACCTACAAAAGCAATTTTTCAGTCAATGACTCCTTTAAGTTACACAACAATATTTACAGTAGACTGTATAACATGTAGGTGTTATCTAATTAGCAGCCACATTTTTTTTATAAAGATGTTTTACTCAATAATCATATTATTGTGACAATCTGTGCTGTTTTGTCTTTTTGAGATTTATTAAAGCTGTACCTGTTTTGTTAAATAATCACTGAAAATCAGGGATGATAAAGATGACTGTAAAAGAGAGGTATTCATATGTAGATGAAGATGATTATGTAGAATAATAGTTAAAGCATGCACCAGGATCTCACACCTACCTGTGTCTAAAGTCTTTATTTCTACATCAGGACACAAAGGGAGCAGGAAAGACAGGAAGAAACAAAACCAAGACAGTTTGAATTTCAAGATCTTTTTTTTCCAGAAACTAGCTCTTTTTTTGTCATGTGAAATAAAGCCATGACTTCATATTGCTAAAAGCATTTCTAATGTTAACCCACTAAAGCAATGAGACGTAAGTGAAGTTAAGAACAAAAGCTACAAAGAAGCCATAGAGAAAACAGTTGGAACGGACAGTCAGAGTAGAGAAAGTCATGAGCAGTGACAGCGTGTTTGGCAGGAAGTGTTGAGGTGGAACCGCAGCGGCCCACGGAGACGACAACATGTGATCACTCTACATTACTGCTGGTTTTCTCACTTTGACCACTCATATTGAAATATTGATTGTGCTCCTTTGCTACACTGACCACTGAAGCCAGGATCTAAATACAGACTTTGTGACAACGGCAGTTGAAAGAGGTTCGAGGAAGACATTCGTTCTCTTGCACAGAAAGCTTATGTGACATGGGAGCAACCATTCTGTCAATGATGGAGTAGCTCAGTTCGACCTGATGAACACAACCCTCACTTCCTTCTATAAATACTATATATACGTAGACAGACAGATGTATACTACTGGAAGTTCAGTGGCCTATAAAGCTTGTCCCAAGCTAAGCCCAAGATCAACTTTTTTGAATAATATGATTGCTCCATACCACTTTTGAATGCATCCAACTCCCTCAGTTTTGGCCTGCCTAGAAAAAGAGAGGGCTTCAGTGTGGTGTGGTTTGTCACGTACAGACACATGTATGTGTACACTATTTGCATATGGTGTATAATCTATGCCACTGTTAAGGTGCCTTCACACCTAATGTGAACAATGTGAACGGGTGAATTTTTCGGGCAGCGCGATTACATTACAACCCAATGTAAATGCGCGAATAGACATGAATTCACCATCTGAGTGAGATGCAGACAGGCAAAGTTGCCTTTATAACTTCTGCAGCAATGTTCATCCTACTGTGCAAATCCCCAAAATAACGTCATGCT
Source organism: Pholidichthys leucotaenia (assembly GCA_020510985.1). Taxonomy (NCBI): domain Eukaryota; kingdom Metazoa; phylum Chordata; class Actinopteri; order Cichliformes; family Pholidichthyidae; genus Pholidichthys; species Pholidichthys leucotaenia. The sequence goes on from CM035840.1 coordinate 340,525,828, forward strand.
TTAGGTTTATGTTATCAGATGGAGGGCTCACCTGAAAAAGTTGTCCCTGTCTCCAAAACTTTACAAGATGATGAGTGTTTCTGTTGCTAGCTTGCTAGCCTTGTTAGCATGTCTGTGGCAGGAATCCGTGGGTAAATAACTCCGACATCCAGATTCGGCTGAAAAGCTCCCGGTCCTCCTGTCCTCAGGTGAGTGGCAGTCTAATTTTTAAACTAGTCTACTCTCCAATGTTGATACTTTTACTCCGGTGACGGCAGAATCCCAAAGGTAGTGCTATCCCTGTGAACGCATGAATGCACGATGTGTGTGCTCGCCTCTTTCCATTGACTTTGTATGGATTTGCGCCACCCATTTGTGTTTGGTGTGAAGGTACCTTTACTCCCAACAGTCATTTTAAAATAATGATTTAAAATAAGCCACAGAGTCATTGAAGTGTTCACTGTATTTTTCACTGAGAGAGTATAAACTAATCACAAGACTAAATTGCCATTACATATGCTGTAATAGGCTACAATGTGAAATTTTGTAACATTTTTGATTGGTGGGGTGCCCTGAGATTTTTCAATGTAAAACAGCTCAAAAAAGTTGAAAAGCACTGATTTAGGTGTGTGTTTTTCCAGCCCTCATGTCTCGGTTTTATTTTTAGTGTACTCCAGTGTTCAGTTCCCATTTATATGTGTGGACAAATCAAGTGCCGCCTCGGTGTTTTCAGCAGTATGACCACCGATATTCTCTCCCATGAAAAAGTTCTTTGACGGTTGGTTCCCACTACGTCAATCTTTTGCTGTCGCTCCGCCTAGTTACGCCTCATGCCCGCACTCAACAAATCCCATCAATGCAATTTCTTCCATTAAAAAATTGGACCAGTGGACATGCACCATTAGGACTAGCTGTGCTAAAAAGGTGAGTGCATTACAGTGGTTGACATGGAATGGGGGCAACTGCCTTCTGCAGGTTAGGGTTCGGGCCACTAAATGATAAACAATAATGTCTTGTGATCTTTGACTTGAATGGAACCTGGATTTAGACCCAAAGGAGGATCACTGTGTTGGTTTGATGACCACTGGGCAATTGTCTTGGAGGAGTAACGATTAACATGAAATATGGACAGACAGATGGACAGATGGATGACTGACGCATCACTATGGCATAAGCTCATTTCGCCTTTGCTGGACTGAGCTAAAAACTGCTAAATGTTTGAAATACAACATCAAATTTGGAAAACAAAAATGAAACAAAATGAGATACTTCTGCCTCTGATAGCTATGGGGATACATCATACAAACCAGCACGCATATTTTTGATTTCACTGGCTGATACACTTTCTTTCTACGGCCATCTATTCAAGAAATAAATCCTCCTTTTCTTTTTTTTAATGTCAGGCTAAATTTTGCAAAGCCAACACAGGTCCTCAATGTGGTGTTTTGTGCTGCTCCTCCTTGTAAACAGAGTGAAATAGCTGCTTTGAGTCATAAACCATCTCCCAAACTATTATTTATCCGGAGAAGGGTTGCTGAGCATGCACGCTCCACCGCATCAGCAGCAGCAGCCCGCTTCCTGCAGCGGCCGGTCCCTGTGAAAATTACAAGTTCCCGTGGTCAATGAAAACATTTTTCAATCACTTCCCCATTTTAGATTTTTACCGAATCGCTCTAGTTATTTTAATATCAACTATTTGCCAAGAATGTGGCGACCTTGGTCCTTTAAAGACAGCTCTCATATGCTCGTCATGTATGTGTCCCATGAAGGGTGATGGTCCAATGTACATTTAATCAACATCTGCTACTCTGAAATAAGCCAACTGGCCGAATCAGAGTCATTGCTCGGGGAAGCCAACTTGGCATGAGGGCGTAAATCATCCCAATTACACGCTGAAGACAGGATGTCTTTCCTAATTATGGAGATGGATTGGGAAAAGATTTAAAATTTCTATGGCCAGGGGAAAGATGTGTGTGTGTGACTGAAAGTCTGTGCTGCATGCCACGTTAGTTTCCTTCTCCATGCTGAACTCTGAATGCAGAAATAATAAGGGGGATCAATGAACTCTGGAATAGAGGTCACTCAAGGTGCATGTTAATGTAAGTATATGCATAATACATTTAATATTAGCGTTTTTTTAAATACAAAAATTGTACAGTACATGGATACAGTTTTTCTAATAATGAACAAAATCTTAAATATTTGAATCTTGAAACTTTTTAAAGGGAAAAACAAACAGTTCAAACAGTTTAGATTACATAAGAAAAGTTGTAATATTTCTCCAGAGGTGGGTGGTAACTAGCTGCATGTACTCAAGTAACTTTTTCACAAATCCCACAATTTCCTCGATTTCAACGGAGTGACTCATATTTTTCTTTCATCAGATCTGAAATCAATGTTTCTTCTATTCTGATTCAGGAAATATTCATTACACTTTATCTAATTTGCACTACGTCACAGGGTACCTGTGGCTAAATTATATTTTATTTTCCTCAGACTAACACATCTAAGAGGAAAACCCTTAAAAATTGGCAAGAGAAAAGTTGCAAATTTACAGGAAAATATTGTACATTTATGAGTAAAAAGTTATAAATTTAGGACTGAAAAGCTGTTAATGTAGAAGTAAAAATCTGCACATTTGTGAGTAAAAAGTTTTAAATATTTGTCAGAACAAAGTCGCAAATTTATGCAGAAAATGTGGGCAAGTCTGTGACCAAAAAATTGTTAAAGTGACGCTCCACCAAAAATCGAGGTTTTTTTTATTGCCAACATGTCTGTAACATGTTTTTATGACTTATCAAGAGCAAAATCACTCTGAAAATTTCCTTGATTTATTAAAATCACAAATTTATGAGAAAAAGGTGGAAACATATTACAAGAAAAATCTCACAGACTGATGAGAAAATACATTTATAAAAAGTACCCCATTACAAAAAAAGTTGTACACTTATTTTAAAAAGTAGCAAACTTACAAGAGTCAGAAATTGAAGAGGAAAACTATCATACTTGAGTAATTACTATCACAAGCTAACACTTTTACTTGAGTACAATTTCTAGCTCCTCCACCCACCTCTGCTTTTCTCTGAACAAAATCCACCCAGTGACGCTTTAATCCTACCTGAGTTCCATGATGCTCGTGACGTTGCCTGACGGGTAGATGCGGCGGATGTAGTTGAAGTCTCCCACGTACAGACTGCCATCGATACCCCACGCCAGAGCCACCGGCGCCAGCAGCTTGTTGCCCTGCGCCTGCCCGTTACAGCTAGGACACGAGATGCTCCTGCGCCGCCCGTTCCCCATGACTGTGGAAATCACAGGGGGCTGGAGGGAGATGAACTGGTTCTCCCCGCTCCCTTTGTAGAGAATACCTGAAATAAAGGGAGGGGGAGGCATTTGCAGGTGTGAAAGTGAGAAGGGTGTTTGTCACCGGTCGCACATGAGCGGCTTCATCATTTATCCTTTATGTCAACCAGATGGTCTCTGGGAGCACACGGAAACTTCGGAGGAGAGTCTCGATGGACGCTGAAGCCAAACCCACCAAAAAAACTGCAAAAGTAATCACAGTTACACCACCTGAACGGGTATGCATGCTCATTTTTTAAGTCCTATTTTAATGCTTCAGGGACTATTTTGAGTTCAGCTACCTAATTAAAACAGATGCCAATTATTAGAGGGTGCAATTCCTTTTAATTGTGCATTTTAACAGGAATACTGGTGCCATTAAAATTATACATATACAGCTCCAGAAAAAATTCAGAGACCACTACAAATCTTTGCCAAATTAGCATCTCTACATGTATGGCAGCCATTCAGATTGAGTATCTGTTGAATTCCAACACGTGGACGCCAGTCTACTTAAGGAGGTCCTGATTAGGAGATCATCTAAGCATGGTAAGACACATGAAAACAGTGAATTAAAATCAGAGTTATTACACAGATACAGATAGGAGTTCTTCCTAAGTTAAAATCTAAGCATTGCAGTGTTTAAGAATGAACATGAGCTTGTTCTCTTTGCATTACTGGAATGAAAGGCACATCAAAGAGCACATCTACAAGCAATATCTTTTTTGTTGTTTTGGCCAGGTGTCATTTTCTGTAAATAAATGCCTTAAAATATTTTGACTTGGAATTTGGGTGAGTTGTTTTCTGTAGGTTAGAGTATAAAACAGAACTGTTAACTTTACTCAAACACATGCGTATAAATAGTAAAACCAGATAAAGTGATAATTTTGCAGTGGTTTCTTTGGTCTCTTAATTTTTTCTGTATAAAAAATAAATTGTTAAATAATTTGTATAGCATTTTTTGAAGAAAACTGTATAAAGCACTGCTAGCATGTCTCTATGTTTAAGTACAAGTCTGCAACTGAGAGATTATTAAATAAGACTAAAAATTAAATATTTAAGAACATGCACACCTAATTAATAAAATATACACATAAGCTGTCATGATGTTTTTTCTCTGTCTACTGGTACCATTACTTGGTTTAAAATAAAAAACCATGAGGTCTCCAAATGTAGACATAACACACGCACACTGTAGGATACATTTATTTAGTCTGTTTTTTCGTTCTCAAACTGAGCAGCAGACTTTGTTTGCTCACACAGGTTTGCAAATATGATATCCTTTAAAATTTCATCAGGCTGTGGGTTTTTGTGTATTTAGGGGTCAGAGTATAGCATTAACCACATTAGTGCATTTTGGAGCATTTCAATCCATTTTTCAGGCAAGTAATGCAGATTTCTGAGCAATTAGTGCTGGTCACATCCATCCAAGTCTTAATTTGGAATAATTAGCAAGTGACTGTGTCTATCTATGAATGCATTTTCTAACTGTGCAGATGCAATAGTTGCTTTAAGAGTGCTGATGGAGAAGTATAGAGAAGGTCAGAAGGAGTTGCACTGTGATTTTGTGGATTGAGAGAAAGCATATGATAGGGTGTCAAGAGAGGGAGTCAGGAGTGGCAGAGAAGTATGTGAGGGTAGTGCAGGACATGTATGAGGATAACGAGACAGTGGTGATGTGGTCTGTAGGAGAAACAGATTGATTCAAGGTGGGAATGGGATTACATCAGGGATCAGCTCTGAGCCCCTTCTTGTTTGCCATAGTGATGGACAAGCTGACAGATGAGGTCAAGCAGGAGCGGCTGTCTATTTGCAGACAAACTGTAATCTGTAGGGAGCTGGTGGAAGACAACCTGGAGAGGTGGAGCTATGCTCTGGAGAGAAGAAAGACAGAGTAAGTGTGTAAATGAGATGGAGGCAGGTGTAATGGTGAAGATGCAAGGCATAGAAGTAGTGAAGGTGGATGAGTTTAAATATCTGGGGTAAACCATCCAAAGCAATGGAAAATGCACAGGAGAGGTGAAGAAGAGAGTGCAGGTAGGGTGGAGTGGGTGAGACGAGTGTCAGGGTGATCTGCGACAGAAGAATAGCAGCTAGAGTGAAACTGAAGATTTACAAGACGGTAGTGAGAGCTGCTATGATGTATGGTTTGGAGACAGTGGCACTGACAAAAACACAGAAGAGCTGGAGATGGCAGACTTGAAGATGCTATGATTGTCACTGGGAGTGACTAGGAGGGACAGGAGTAGAAATGAGTATATCAGAGGGACAGCTCAGGTTGAGTGGTTTGGAGACAGAGTAAGACATATAAGGCTGGGATGGTTTGGACATGTACAGAGGAGAGACAGTGGATATATTAGACAAAGGATGTTGAAGATGGAGCTTCCAGGCAGAAGGAAAAGAGGAAGACCACAGAGAAGATGAAAGTGAAAATGACAAATTTGACTAGAAAAAGATAATATTGAAGATTTTATGCTTAAAAAAATTATACTATAAAGCTGCCGTGATTGCGTAGATCTAAAGGATAATTCGGCATATGTGGAGAACATGAGGTGCACGAGCAGACTGGGCGGAGCATCAGTGGGGACCTGGGTCTGACAAAGAATACTGGTGTATCAACACAGAACATGCCAGGACAAGAAGCAGCCTAACGGGGCGGACCATGGTCCTTCAGGGGGAGGCACACCCAGCCTGCCCAGTCAGTAGTAGACGGGAGTGCCTGTTTCTGCTTCACCTGTGTGGTACCATTGTACTTTGCAGGACTGCGAGTCCCCCCTCCGCGCAAGTATCTAAAAATTAAAAACTTAATTCCGCCACGATTGTGGAGCGGAATGGCCGGAATGACTTAACAACCAAACGCAGGACACAAAAACACCCAAATAATGAAATAAATCATTTTTAGTTAAATATTTACTGACAAATGGGCAACAGGTCTAAAGGATAATTCGGCATCGAGAACACGAGGTGCACTGGGGGAAGGGGAGTGGAGCAGCAGCTGAGCCACTGCCACCACAGGAAAGCAACAGGCAAGACTCTTGTTAACCGGGCAGGCTGATTAAGGACAGACGAGTAACGCCCTGCAGAGGTCAGACTAAAGCCAAGTGAAACCGTACAGCAGTGAGAAAAGTTGCTCTAAGCGCTTATTTGGTCTGTGTGAGTGAACTGGGTCTCAGAGGGTGACACCATGGGAAGGCGCCTCCCCAGTCAGCGGTAGACAGGAGTCCCTTTGAAGGACCACGACTCGCCATCGCAGATGATGCTCCTCTTGGTGTGCTCGCACAGTTATTAAAAGTTAATTATTAAATGTTAGTAATTGCGGACCAGAATGCCCAGATCAACTGCATATCATATGCGGCCGCATGCACGGTTTGACTAAACGACGACCGTCACCAAACTGGACACAAAAATGCTCAATAACTCATAAAAGATCACACAAATAAGTGATCTGACAAAAAAATAAACAAGGGTTCTTAAACAGTGGCTAATATTGGATGCCCCATTCATTTTCCATTATTCTCTAATTAATATTCACATTCAAATAAATCTCAGTTCAGTCCCTTTCATATTTGTGACAGTCTAACTTGTGATTGCCTACATATAGGCTACACCTCTGTATTCCACTTTCAAACACAGCTTACGCAGCCAGACACGACCTGGCTCAAAGGCACACTAACTGATGGCAATAAAAAATAAGTTATTTTCAATAGTGAAAAAAAGATAATGCATGGAGTGTGCTCTATGGTTCCAGTGATCAGCTGATTGGATCCACCTTTTTTTTTTAACCAAAGGTAACAAAAAAAACATGGGGAGAAGGCCCTACAACCTTTGCTCCACTGAATGCGGGATGCATCAATCATATGCTGGATAAATTTTCAGCATGGGACACATATTTTTCCAGTTTATAAAACTTTTCACTGGGTCTGAGGTGTGTGTGAAAAAAATTGTGTTTCGGTTAATGTTTAGAGGGTCAAAAATGCGATAGTTTAGGCAGAATAATAATAATAATAATTATTTGGTCTCAGTATCGCCCCAGCGTGACGATATAAGCATCGCCTCAATCTTAGCATTAAAGTTTTAAAAAACCTTTTAATAACAAAATATTGCTAAAATATAAACTGATGCATTACAATGGGTCTCAAATATTTGTAAACATGTCCTGTTACAGTACTACATGAGTTTACTGACGATGCACAGAAGAAATTCAATATTACGCTGAACTCCATCAGTGAGCAGTGATATAAACTAAAATAATTATAATGACTGAACAATTCTCATTCCCCAAAGTGCAAGATACACTATTATGAATATAAGTGATAAAAGATCACACAAATAAGTGATCTGACAAACAAATAAACAAGGGATCTCAAACAGTCACTAATATTGGATGTCCCATTCATTTTCAATATTTAGGTATTCTGTAATTAATATTCACACAGTCAAATAAATCTTAGTGTCATTTACTCTCTTTTATATTTGTCAAAGTCTAGCATTGTCATGATTTTCCCCTCGGGGCAGCAAGACAGACCCAGATGCTGAACTGCAGTTTATGGCATTTATTAACAAAACACACAGTTCCAAAGTGCATAAATGCAAAATCCAAACAGATAACAAGGTAAACTTACAGATGAAGAATCAGAACAAACTCACCAGAACGGGGAAGGGGTTCTGGTGGCGAGGAGAAAGTTTCACTAAGACTGCAGCAAAAATGAAAGAAAATACTGCCCTTAAATAGGGTCTGAAACAAATACACAAGTAGCCACAGGTGTGGGATCACATGAGCAGGCAAAAAGGTAACAATGATTAATGATTAGGATCAGCTGTGAGGGATGAGAGGAGAGTGAGGGGAGCTGACAGGGCGACGCCCACATGGAGCATAACCCAGAAATGCCGCTTGACAGCTATCAACCCAGAGAAAGAACACAACAGTCCGAAATACAAAGAATAAAATATCAACAAATGCAGACGAAGAAATAAATACAACCTAATACAAAATGAGAGTAACAAAACCATAACATAAACAAGAAAATAAGAACCAATACGAGAATACAGAAACCCAAGGCACAAAATACAACAAATATATAAATACAGAGAAAAAGTCACGAGACTGAGCATGGCGAAACCCTCCAGTGCTCAGCTCGTGACAGAGCCCCCCTCTCAAGGGGTGGAACCCAGACACCCCAGGGTAGCATCAAAAGAAAAAGAAGGAATCCGTCCCCCCAACAAGAGCACAACAATGACCCACCCAGGGTGGGTGGTGGGGGGGAACAGGCTAGGAGGGAACGAAACAACCCCGCTCAGGACCCATACCAGTCAAAATCAATTACTTGGGCCCTCTGGACCAAAGAGCTAGAAAGTTCAGGTGGGCGGCCAAAGTCCCAGGCCTGGTGGACAGCGAGGTGGTACGAGTTGGGTGGCCTGCCAGAGAATATGGGCCACCCAACCCAACGGCTCAGTCCGTCAGGCAGTCGCCCAGAGTTTTTCAGCCACCTAAACAGCAAGGGTGGTCCATGAGGCGGCTACCCAAAGGGAAGAATCAATGGTGGGCAAGATGGAGGAGTCGGGGAAACCACGACAATGTCAGGGTGAGGAGAGGGAACCACAACGGCCTCGGGCAGAGGAGAGGGAACCACGACGGTCTCAGGCAGAGGAGGGGGAACCATGATGGCGTCAGGCAGAGGAGGGGAACCATGACGGCATCAGGCAGAGGAGGGGGGGACCACGACAGTGTCTGGTAAAGGAGAGGGGACCACGACGCCCTCAGACTGGCCAGCAGCACCCTTGGTGGTCCCGGACTGGGACATTGTAGCATGCTGGGTGGCTCCGGACTGGAGCGAGGTTGCACCCGCGATGGTCCTGGACTGGGACATGTTTGCACCCATGGAGGCTCCAGACTGGAACAAAGCTGCACCTGCGGAGGCTCCAGACTGGAGCGAGGTTGCACCTGTGGTGGCTCTGGGCTGGAGCAAAGCAGCACCCATGGTGGCTCTGGGCTGGAGCAAAGTAGCACCCGTGGTGGCTCCGGGCTGGAGCAAAGCTGCACCTATGGTGGCTCTGGGCTGGAGCAAAGTAGCACCCACGATGGGCCCGGACTGGGCCAAAGCTGCACCCGCGGTGGCTCTGGACTGGAGCAAAGTAGCACCTGCGATAGGCCTGGACTGGGCCAAAGCTGAACCCATGGTTGGCCCGGACTGAGGAGGAGCTGCACCCACGGAGGTCCCGAGCTGGGATGGAGCACCCACGACAACCTCATCTGGAGGGGAAGCAGCACCCACAGAGGACCCGGACTGGGCTGAAGCTGCACCCACGGAGGCCCTGGGCTGGGACGGAGAGCCCGCGACAACCTCAGCAGGAGGAGCTGGACCCACGATGATCTCGGGCGGCGAGCCTGGACCCACGGAGACATCTGGCAAAGCTGGAATATCCTCAGTGACCCTAGGGGAGAGCTTAGACAGGACAGGTAGAGAAACAGGGTCAGGGTCACTGGCAGCAGTGGAGCCCAGCGAGATGAGCTCAGGTGGGGCTGACGACTGCACCCAGCTCCCCCCACCAAGAGCCAGACAAGATCTCTCAAAAAAAGACACAAGAAAAACAAAGTAGAGCACTTGCCTGAGCTCAAGCTCCACCACTGTCCAGGACTCCGTCGAGCCAGGCGATGGCTCCTCGGGCCCGGCCCGCTGGAGATCCAGCTCCAACTCTGCTGCGGCCACCCCTGCAGCAGGCATGGTGGTAAATGCAGTCCTGGGACTCTCCAGCAAGGTGACCCATGCAGGTGGCTCATCCGGCGTGGATTCTGGAGGTTGGCTTCCTGCTGGTGCTGGATCCTGTGTAGCAGAAGCCAGGGGACTCTCCTTCATCGATGCAGGCGTCAGCTCGGTCTCAGCGCTCTCCTTCCGTCCATAGCGTGGCTGCGGGGCTGGAACCAGGTCCTCCAGGGCCGCAGACTCCTCCAACGTCCAGTGGCCCAAACCTGGGGAAGGTGGACACTCAGGGGGTAAAGGAGGAGACACGGAGAGAGCAGATAATAGGTGTGTAGCTGCAGCAGATGGTGAGGACTCAGAGGACTGCACAGTCTGAGCCTCACCACTGGGAATCAGACAAGGTAATTCATGCGTTAATGATAGAGAATGAAAAAACACTTGCCCGTGTTCCCAGGGTGTGATGTTTTCTGCTGCAGCTGGCATAAAATCCACCCTCTCCGTGACTGCAGCTGTTGTGGGCCCCTCAGAGGAACATAGAGAAGCCGCCCCTGCAGAAGTGGTGATGGGCGGAGCCGAGAGGCAGCAGCTGCGGGAAAAGAAGAAGTTGGCGGAACAGCCGGAGAGGAAAAGCACTGAGGGTGCACTGCTGCGGGAGTCTTCTACCTCTGTGAAGGGGAGGTTGCTGCCTGAGCAGTGGAGGTGTTCCTCCGGCGACGGTGTCTTGGAGCAGATGGTGGAGATGCCAGCTCCTGGAGAGGAGATAGAGGGCCCGTTGGAACCTCCTTCATTTCCTGGGTGAGATCCGGGAGCAGCCATGGCTTAAACTCAAGAAGGAGCTCAGTCTCCGCTATCATGATCTGCCTGTGCTCCTCCTGTTCCTCGGCCGATGGAGCAGGCCAGTGTTCAGGAGAAGGAGGCGGAGCTGCCACCAAAGAACGGCAAGAGGCTGGAGGCTTCCGTGTTTGTGGGTGCTTGTTCTTCATTGGTGCAGGAATGGACCCCTGAGTAATTTCCCCCAGCCTGTGAGTCGTGGATGGTGGGAGAAATACGGAGAGAAGTAGGTCATTGAGCTTCGGGTGGTCCCACAGGCTGGGGCATGCGTCGAATACCTGCGCCGTGCCCTCCAGACACCCTGGGGCTGCTTCAGGGGTACGGGAGGCACGAGCCTGCATGGCGATGTCCTGCAATACGCGCACAGACCACCGCTCTGCTTTGCTCAATCCCATGGTAGATAAGTCCGGGGTGCCAGACATGGTAGCCTCACAGAGCAGCTGAGTGAAACAAAAAAAGGCAAAAATCCACAAGCTGGAGCAGCTGGGTCTTTTACTGGCTGCAGTCTTCTGTCATGATTTGCCCCTCGGGGCAGAGAGACAGACCCAGATGCTGAACTGCAGTTTATGGCATTTATTAACAAAACACACAGTTCCAAAGTGCATAAATGCAAAATCCAAACAGATAACAAGGTAAACTTACAGATGAAGAATCAGAACAAGCACACCAGAATGGGGAAGGGGTTCTGGTGGCGAGGAGAAAGTTTCACTAAGACTGCAGCAAAAATGAAAGAAAATACTGCCCTTAAATAGGGTCTGAAACAAATACACAAGTAGCCACAGGTGTGGGATCACATGAGCAGGCAAAAAGGTAATGATTAATGATTAGGATCAGCTGTGAGCAATGAGAGGAGAGTGAGGGGAACTGACAGCTGACAGGGCGACGCCCACATGGAGCACAACCCGGAAACGCCACTTGACAGCTGTCAACCCAGAGAAAGAACACAACAGTCTGAAATACAAAGAATAAAATATCAACAAATGCAGACGGAGAAATAAATACAACCTAATACAAAATGAGAGTAACAAAACCATAACATAAACAAGAAAATAAGTACCAATGCTCAGCTCGTGACAAACATGTGTGATTGCCTACATATAGGCTACACCGCTTTGTATTCCACTTTCAGACACAACCTACACATTTGGGCCTGTAAAGCCTGATTTGGATACCTGTTTTCAGACAGGAATACTTGCATTCTACGGGCATGCATTAGTTATATTAAAGCACTGCTCATGCCTTATGAGCCAATACGAAGCCTCAATTCTCAGTCCGTGGTCTCTTTGCTGTCCCTCACGTGCAGACTAAAACAGGTGATGCCTCCTTCAGCTATTCTGCTCCAAAAAGATGGATCACCATGCCACAATGCTTTCTTCTCTTAAGTCTTAAAGCAATTCTTTCTGCAGCCACATTCTAGCAGGTTATACACCAGTCTGGATGGTTTTTAGCCATGTGGTTGCCTAATATTATTCACTCCTGCTTTACAGAAACTGCTTATGCATTCATGTGTGCATTGACTTACATGTGTGTAGCGACTGTTTCTCTTATTTCTATGATGAAGTGTGTTTTGGTTCTTGTTTCTGTAAAGCACATTGAGTTGCTCTTTGTATAAACTATGCTCTATAAATAAATCTTCTTAAGGTACGAAAGTCTACAAAGTGAACACTGGTGAGATTATGTCTCAATACTTGTTTTGCATTAAGCACACGATTTGAAAATATTTCCCAAGATTGCTCATTTATCGATTATCCAGGCGGCTGCATTTCAAGGTTGCTGCTTATTTGCTGCTTCTCAGACATTTTTTTCTTCTCTTTTAAATAGAGCAGCATACATCAGTTCTACTAATAATCCCCACAACCTCAGCGCTATGCCTTGGTAAGATCCTCAAAGCTGCACGATGTTTTATGTAAAATAATGTTCTTTTAACTAGACAGGGGGCTTGTTTTCCCCAAGTCACAAAGAGGTGGTAGACATAAATACTGTGCAGCGTACCTCCCCTTAATAGTGGTGCATTTCACTGAGTCACTACAGATTAATATTTTAACAAGAACCAGATATAACTGGCTTTCCAGGGGGCGCTGATATAGTGGGACTCTCTTCAAAGGAGGGAAAAAAGGGAAAAAGCACATCAAAGCAAAGAAGTGCATGCTGGAAGCACTTAATTATTCACATGCAGCAACTTGTGTGAATTCACGCCGCCTCTGCTCTAATTAGTGGATCTATGACACCACTGAATGGCCACATAATGTTGTTCTCCCACGGCGTTGCCCCGTAAGCCGCCAGTGGCCCCTCGATGTTATGTGAAATCAAGTATTCAGCCGCGCTTGCTTGTCCCTCCTCTGATTAGTTCCTTTCATTGATTCAATTGATTGAAGGACGAATTCAAATGAAGGCACGGTCTGGCGCGACTCTTGACAGGACGATCTGACCAATCCGTCTTTTGTATCCTAGAGCATTACGCACCAGCCCCCCCTAACAAAGACAAATAGGTCCGCGTGGAAGGCTTTATGTGTGACGCCATCAAACGCGCGACCTTGGGACTTTAATTGAACTGTGATCCATGCGTCTGCTCACCAAATGAAACACGGGAGGGTGCGATGAAAACGCTCAGTGAGCTGAAAGGTTGACGTGCACCCAGAATCATAGCTACAAATAACAAATAAGCTGTGTAATCTGAGTGGAATTTTAATGTCTGTTTGTGTATTAACTCCTGAATATTTGGGGGGAACCACAAAGACTTTAAAAAAAAAAAATTCTAATGCAGTGTGTAGGAAATGAATCACTCACAGCAACACAGCAGTTGAGGAAAGTGGCTGAAGTTCAGTTAAAAAAAATAATGCTGAGGCTATTTTGGCAAGCCACCATGGTCCTCCTCTATTTACACTTCCATCACAATTTACTGTAGGCTCGAGTCTCACCATAGGCCCCATGACAATATAATGGGAAGGATTAAATACACTTATCAATCATCAACTGCCCCCCCACCATCACTCCATGCTTGGTATTGACACTATTACACTTTCACTTTGATTTTCTCACACGCACGCACGCACACACACACAGATTACGTCTGCTGCCAACTTGAAAGTAAGCGGGCAGATTAGGGTTCGGCTTTCTTCCCTCAAGGACACTTGGTCGTGACACATTACTGCTGATGATTGTTGCGCGGCCCGGGCTTGTGACGTCTCAGCTGGAGAGCCACACTGATGGGAATTTTTGGCTTCTGACTGTCTGGCGCCGCGGGCCGAAGGAGGACTCTGACAGTGGCCACACTGTAATAGCTCTGGAGTTCATAAATATATGTATTCATAAATATTTTATAGTATTTATTCACTCTGTTCTCTGTTGGGGGGTGAGAATTCATAAAGAGAACTTTCTAAAAAAAATTGTAATTAGTTTCCTCTTAATTGGCTCCATGAAATTTTGGGATTTTAATTTAAATTATTCTTATTATTCTCAGTTAAGCCATCCTCCCTCTTTCATCACTCAGGATAGGGGCCTACAACCTGTGGCTCTGGAGCCACATGTGTCTTTTGACGAAAGCCAGTGGCTCCTTTAAGTCTTGACAATAAATTCACAACTTTCAGTAAAAAGAGGGCAGAGATTTGTGAGAGAAAAAAATGAAAATTTACCAAAAAAATAACAAATTTAGAAAAGCTGGAACAACAACTTTGCAAGAAATGGTCCAGTTCCTGGGGAACCCCCCACCCCGCCAAACACACACGAAAAGTTGCAATTTTTGCAAATACTGTTAACATGTATGTGAGAAATGCTGCAAATTTACCTGAAAAAGGTAACAAATTTACAAGGGAGAACAGAACAAATTTACTAGGAAAGCAGAAAAATTATGCCAGAAATATGATAAATTTAAGGAAAAAAGTTGGAATCTTATGAGAAAAAAATTGCAATAAAAATCACCACATTTCTGAAAAAAAAAAAAAGGAATCACAAACTTACTGGAAACACTGGATTTTTACAAGAAAAAATGTCAAAACATGGAAGAGGCTGCAATTTTTCTTGAACACCTTTTCAAAGAAAAATGACATTTATCAGAAAACAAAAAAATATGCCAAAAATCTCACAAATTTTGGAAAAAAGTTATGATTTTATTAGGAAAAACCTGCTAATATTGATGGTGTCAAATGGTATTAACTTATATAGCTCTTTTTATTCATCTCTGGATGACCAAAGCACTGAACTGGGCCCTGGAGCACTGAGCCGCCAATCAGTAGTCGGCCATACTACACCTCCGCCACAGTCGCCCCCGTCAGGCTAGTTTGGACTGGTAACACTGCTGCTACCACTGCTGCTGGTAACACTGCTGCTGGGGGGCAATGGATCAGCGTTCTCGTCGCGCCCTCCGCCAGTACCCGGGCTTGCCTGGGGAAGCTAATGATCCTACCAGCAGACTAAATTCAAAGAGACGACGCCTCTGTGCCAAGTCAAAGAAGAATCCTAGTCACAGTCCTAAAGCCGAAAGCAAACAGCCCCAAGAGCACTTTGTGGTAGGATCTGCCCTTCGCATATTACAACTAAACGTTGAAGGCCTATCTGCAGCCAAGCGAAGCCTTATCGAAGTCCTCGCCTTCCAACATTCGATTGATGTAATCTGCCTCCAAGAGACTCATATTGGCACAGAGGAAGCTGGCCGCTTCACCATCAAAGGCTTTGACCTCCTGTGCTATGTTCTACATGCTAAACATGGACGTGCCACCTATGTGCGTTCTGACATAGTTGAAGCAAATCACCTGATAACAACACATTTCTCAGACACCATAATCATTGGTGGCTTCCATATTGTCAATGTGTACAAGCCCCCTAATGCCAACTGGGATCTGCAGGTCTTACCCACCCTACCCCACCCTGCCATCTATGTGGGGGACTTTAACAGCCATCACCCTGACTGGGGGTACCCAGCAGTGGACAGTGATGGGGAGGCACTTTCAGACTGGGCATCCAGAAATGACCTCGCTTTGATATACGACCCCAAACAAAGAGGAACCTTCCACTCTGCTAGGTGGAAGAAGGACTATTCTCCTGACCTGTGTTGGGTCAGCTCTTTGAATGGGGAGCCATATCCTACACAGATCCTCATTCTTGATGATTTTCCACACAGCCAACACCGGCCCCTGCTTGTACACATTGGCCTACAACTTCCAGTCATATACAGCCCAAGGAAGATGCGCTGGAACTTCCGCAAAGCCAACTGGAAGAAATTCAGTGAAACTCTGGACCGGAGCATTGTTACCATCCCACTCCACACCATCACTGTAGATGAAGCATACAACCGCTTCTGCAGCGCAATCTTCAAGGCTGCCCATACTGCAATCCCACGAGGCTACCGACCCCTCTATGTCCCATGTTTGGACGGAGAAAGTGCTGCCCTCCTACAATCCTATCAAACATCAGGGGACCCAGAGATAGCAGACCATCTCATTGAATCGCTAAATACAGCCCGGCGAAAGAAATGGGAGGAGACAGTTGCTGACCGGAGCTTTACCCACTCTAGCAGGAAATGTTGGAGCCTCATCCGTCGCCTAGGAGCTGCACAGAAGCCCCCTAGCCAAAGCCGAGCATCCGTCACACCCAACCAAGTTGCATCCCACCTACTGACTATCGCCAAAGCACCCCAAGACAAAGACACCAGAAGAGCAGTTACAACTGAGCTAAAAAAACACCAAAAAATGCCTGTAGAGGAAACGAACCCTGAACCCTTCGAGGCTGCTGAACTGGAGAAAGTCCTACAGGGCCTGAAATGTGGAAAGGCAGCAGGATACGATAACATCTTCCCAGAATTCATGAAGAATCTTGGCCCCCGAGCCCTAACCTGGTTGACACAATTCTACACAAGGATCACACAAACGAACTCGATCCCAAAGAAATGGCGGACAGCAAAGGTCATTGCCATCCCAAAACCTGGCAAAGACCACAAACTACCAGCAAGCTACCGCCCAATCTCCCTACTCAGCGTTCCTTACAAAATCATGGAGCGCCTAATACTGCAACGCATTTCCCCAGAAATAGAGGATATTCTAAGTGTGGATCAAGCAGGTTTCCGCAAGGACCGCAGTACAGGAGAACAAGTACTGGCCCTAACCACCTTCATTGAAAATGGCTTCGAGAGCAGACTGAAGACAGGGGCTGTGTTTCTCGATCTTACAGCCGCCTATGATACGGTCTGGCACAAAGGCCTCCTCCTGAAACTTATAAAGGCGATCCCTGCTTGGGCAACAGCAATTATAAAAACCCTGCTGACCAACCGAAGGTTCAGAGTCCACCTCAGTCAGAACACAAGTGCATGGAGAATGCAGAAAAACGGACTCCCACAAGGCTCAGTTCTAGCTCCAACTCTGTTCAACCTCTACATAAACGACCTGCCTACTACAAAATCCCGCAAATTCATCTATGCAGACGACATCTGTTTGGCATTCCAAGCACCAGACTTTGAACCACTGGAACGGGTGCTCACGGAAGATCTTGCTAAACTGGACCAGTTCTGCAAAATCTGGCGCCTAAAACCAAGCCCAGCAAAAACCGTCTCCAGTGTATTTCATCTCCACAATGCAAAAGCTGCCAGAGAACTAAACATCCACCTGAGCGGACTCAAGCTTAAGCATGCCCCAAATCCAACTTATCTTGGAGTGACCCTTGATAGGACCTTATCCTTCAAGGAACATCTAAAGGGGACGGCTGCTAAGGTGAAAGTACGAAACAACCTGCTCTGCAAGCTCGCTGGTGCAAAATGGGGGGCGGCAGTCTCCACCCTGCGCACCTCAGCACTGGCCCTTTCATACTCTGTAGCAGAATATTGTGCCCCTGTCTGGTCCAGGTCATCTTACACACACCATGTAGACACCCAGCTCAACTCAACCATGAGAACTATAACTGGAACAATCCGCTCAACACCACTCCCCTGGCTCTCTGTACTGTCAAACATAGCCCCTCCACACATCCGGCGAGCAGCATTAACTCAAAGGATGCTCCAAAAAGTTAAAGATTTTCCTCACTTACCAATCCATGCAGATATCTACACCCCACCCACTGCCCGACTTTCATCCAGACGGCCGATTTGGAAAAACCCTCCCCCAGCTGACTTTACCATCCAGACAGCTTGGCAAGAGGAATGGGAAACCAAGGAGGTCCCAAACGAACAGCTGGTGATAAACCCCAACCAACAGGTCCCGGGCACCAACCTCCCAAGGAGACAGTGGTGTACACTCAATCGCTTCAGGACTGGACATGGCCCCTGCTTGGCCAGCCTTCACAGATGGGGCAGTAGCCCTAGCCCACTGTGCGCATGTGGAGAGGAGCAAACTATGGAACACATCATAGAGGCTTGCCCGCTCCAAAGACTGGAAGGAGGATTACACACCCTCCATACAGCAAACCAGGAGGCAACTGCTTGGCTTAAGGACTTTGCATTTGCTAAATAAATAAATAAACACTGCTGCTTTACTTCAGTTTTCAGGGTCAGATATTTTGGGGGCTCCATGCTGATTTTGCTGGTCAAAAATCTCTCAAAATGGCTCTTTGCATATTAAAGATTGCTGACGTCTAACTAAGGATGCTGCTACTGCCACTGGCTAATGTTAGCTGGCTAGCTCCTAGCTCAGGTAGCTAACACAACCTGAGTTAACAAACGTAAATTTGTCATAAAGAATGAATGAAATAAAGTATTGCTGGTGGACAGCGGTGTGTGGTTTCAGTGACTGATGGGATACAACCAGCTTCGGGAGCACAATAAGCGCAGAAACAACCCTGAATGAGTGAAAAGGAAATTGCTAATGGCTGCTAGCTGGATTTGGTCCTGGTTAGAGTAAAATAGTTAACAGTGTATATGGTCAAGTACTGGCAGATGAGGGTGGACAGAATTAGCAAAAAAAAAAAAAAAAAAAA
This sequence comes from Pholidichthys leucotaenia, assembly GCA_020510985.1. NCBI lineage: Eukaryota > Metazoa > Chordata > Actinopteri > Cichliformes > Pholidichthyidae > Pholidichthys > Pholidichthys leucotaenia. The sequence goes on from CM035840.1 coordinate 340,544,574, forward strand.
GTCGCAAACAAAATTGGCCACGATCAAACAGTTGGCTTTGACTGCTTAGCCAAGCTAATGCTAACGGTCCATCTACTATCGCAGGGAAACTATAACAAAATAAGCCAGTACAGCCACCTTATTCCTAGCCCCCATGATGCCTTGCGTGAATTATGGGTGCAACTTCCGGTACTAACTAACTAACTAACTAACTAACCTGCACTTATATAGCGCTTTTCTAGTCACAAAGACCACTCAAAGCGCTTTCATTAATACTAACCCTCTATTCTAAGGGCCTATAGGAAACAGATATCTAGGGACAATTTAGAACAGCCAATTAACCTAACATGCATGTTTTTGGCATGTGGGAGGAAACCGGAGAAATCCCGGAGTAAACCCACGCAACACGGGGAGAACATGCAAACTCCACACAGATCACTGTTGGTCGGGGGCTGGGATCGAACCCACGATCCCACGATCCCCACAATCCCCTGGCCAAGGGTAAACTGTGCTGCCGCAGTGCTAACCACTGCGCCACCGTGCAGCCAACTAGTTTACTACTAGTTTACAATGTGTGGTTATCACAGAAATGGGACACTTTTCCTTGTCAACCCCTTGAACTCTGTGAATTCCGTGGGCGGTCACGTCTCTGCGTCTTAGCGCGTCTCAGTGCGCGCTGAATAAAAAGGCTGTATTTCTGGTCTTCCAGTACAGACACAGCCTTGTTACAACCTGAGAAAAAAGCTGTGTAATATATTCATTTTTTGTGGTATTTTAACAAAATTTTGACCTGAGCTTAAAAACACTTGGTTCTACATTTCTGTTGTGTTTTCCAGCCAGTATCTGACAGCTGTATGTTATTTGCAAGCATTTGTATCTAAAAAAAAAAAAAACCCAGGCGAACTTTCTTGTTACTCAGTGGCAGGAGCACTTAGAGAGATTATGACTGTTTTGCCAAAGTAAACAAATAAAAACAAATAAACAAATAGTAAACAAATAAAAGCTGAGCTACGTATATCAATGTCTCCACCATAATAAAGTCGGATGCATTTTCTTAAAAGATGCTGGACATAGTCAGATTTAACTCAGAACAGATGTGGGATCTAGTCAGAGCCACAAAGAACCACAACACCATGCTTGGGGGTTTTAATGTCGGGGTAAAACGGACAGCTACAGCTGTGTGTTTTACCCCGACATTATAATGCTCATGCTGCTGTCGTGCCCTAAATGCTTATTTAACTTAACACATACAGACCTTTTCTGACAATTGTTCAAAATTTTATTGATCTATATTTTGTGATCATTTAAAAATGAATGCATGCTGAAGCTGCTAGTCCATATATCGTTCCAAGGCAGTGCAACAAATGCAACCCCCCCCAAAAAAAAACCTATTACTATTTTTTATTTATTATTTTACGTCATGCAGCCTTCATTCTCTTGACACATATAACACATAAACGTCAGATCTGTGACATTCATACAAGTGAAAACATACCTGGTGCTCCTGTGTCTGTACCACCGATCACACCAACAGTCCTTTTCCATTTTCAGTGCATCATCTACGCATTGCCGGTGAGAAGCCTCCATTTATACAGTCTATGGCACAACCACGAACACCAGTAACAAGCACCAGAACTACGCCAAAACATTCAAAAAATACAAAAACTACAAGCGCTGAAATTAGCTGCCACTTGAGAGCAAAACACGTATGTGGACTATACATTAAAATGAATTTGAAAAACTTTTAAAAATGCTATTTTAAATGCCTCTGCTACTCCACTCTTGCTGACTGATTTAACACGACTTCAGCCAAAACCGGAAGTTCCGCCCATGATCGTTCCTACAGCGGCACCCCCAGGAATAAGGTGGATATCATCAACTGTGAATAAGTTCCAGTTGGGAACAGGGATGTCTATTAGGGTGACTGGAATTTAAAGAAAAGAACAATAAACTGTGTTTGGTAACCTAGCTTCATAGTAATAATAATAATAATAATAATAATAATAATAATAATACAATGCATCAGATTTACATAGCGTTTTTCATAGACACTCAAAGACGATTTACAATGGATACATTATTCATTCACTCCACAAACAATGGTAATGGCAAGCTACTACTGTAGCCACAGCTGCCCTGGGGCAGACTGATGGAATCGTGGCTGCCAATCGGTGCCAACAGCCTCTCCGACCACTACAGTACACTACTACTACTACAGTAGCACTGTTAGCTCTGAAGCTAATGCCTTGGGCTCAGAATCTCTGTGTGGGAACTGAATCATGACAGCCATGTTTTGTAACTGAAGAATGGATCATTTGTCAGTAACATAATGAAGAGAGATTTTACCGTTATATGATCCAAGAAAGCATTTCAGAATGTTGAAACACACACACACCATGTTTAAGTGAATGGGACCTTTAAAGCAGGGGTAGGCAGAAATCTGAGAAAACAAAAAAAAAAGTGTTCCCCCACCTTTTTCTGTCTCAAGCCTCTCCCCCTCTGATATGTGCGTCTATAATTCATGTCCGCTTTTGTAGGGCAGCCAATAGCAAAGGCTCATGCTGACAAGGCCTGTGATTGGGCAAAGAAGCTGTCACGGATGTGAAACTTTCTGTAGGGTGAAAAGACACCAGTGGTGATTCTGTGGTGTAGTTGTCCCGTATTACAAATTGGTACAGGATGATAACTCATTTACGGTCAAATTTAAACTACATTATGCTGCCTACTCCAGGTTTAATAGTCTCTTGTTATTGAGGGGTGGGTAGAGTAGCCACAAATCTGCTCCACTAAAAGTAGCATTACCTACTAAAGCTACTAAAAAAGTTACTTGAGTATTAATGGCTTTACTAATGTTAATCTGTGAGGTTTTTTCTAGTAAATGTTGGACATTTTTTCTTGTAAACTTACATTTCCCCCATAAATTCCTGCTTTTTTTCCCTTAAATTTGCAACTTTTTTCATAAACTTCTTCTTGTCAGATTGCCAATTTTACACTGTATTTCCCTCAGAATTCACATATTTAAGAGAAAGGGACTCAGAAATCAGCCAAATTATCCACAGATACCCGCGAATTGTATTGTATTAAGAAACAGTAGACCATTATATAATAAATATTTCCTGAGCCACAATGCAAAGATAATGATTTCAACACTGATGAGAGAAAAACTTTACTCACACTTGTGTAAATGAAGTCACTGAAATTAAAACTAAATATTACAATCAAATCTGAATAAAAGTACTGTACGGGTTTTTCTTTAAAAAAAAAAAAATGTACTGGAGTAAGAGTACAAAATATCCCGTAATAAAACTACTTGCCAAAGTACAATTTTGTGAAGAAGCCAGAATGGGAGCAGACATTCAAAAATGCACTGAGCACTTCTCCTCTGCATTTATACACTATTAATGCATTTTTAAAAAGCTTTCTGGCCGTTTTCTCTTGCAGTTTCTAGTTTTCCCGCTATTGATTCTACAATCAAGAAACAGACGGCTGCTCTTCCTTGAAAGTCTGCCGAAAATCTCTTCCTATAAAAATGATGTTTTTCTTTTTCCCGCTGTCATTGAGATTTTGGTGATTATCAAATTGTTAGGGCTCTTTTTCTTCTTTCCAAAATATCATAAAATATCTCACCCTGAGCTGCCATGAGGTGACAATGCTTAAATACACCAAAGTGGACAAAGTTTGAAAAGAACAAAACTTTGCAAAAGACTGAACCAAACTTGTGCCCCCTCGACAGATTTTGCAGAGGAGACTTCAAGTCAAAGCATGGCAGCTGAACGGATCAGCCTTCAGGGCTGCGCCTGCCCATTGATTAGTAAATTAATGTGTGGAGGCGTGTTTAAAATTTGGATAGAAGTTGATGAAACAGATAAATCACTGTTCTATTTGGCATGGTGAAAAAAAGGGCTTTTTTTCCCTGTTAAGTCTTAGAATCTGTTGTCTGTCCTGCTCCAAGATCACTCCGATAACGTTCTATTCAATAAGAACATAACTATACCACTCTACTAAATATGTAGACACTGTAAGAGTAAGATGGAAATTCCAAGAAATATGTTGTGTTTGAAATATTACCATGTGTTATTGTGTTATTGATCACAGCTGCAAGATTCTTGTTTTTCTTGTTTATGATGATGTTGGAAGTCATAATTTTTTATTTTCTCTGATTGCCTGAAAACCTTTTCAATGGAAATGATTTAGAAAAACTGCTGAGAGGGAAACATAAGAATTAATGACACTCATGTCCTTTTTTTAACTGATCAGTCATTTTTTTTTCACCCATGCTTGATTGTTCTGCATATGAGATGTCTTGGGGTACTTGCTGTGATACCGCTGTATAAATGTGATCAATTTAATTCTGTTTTTCAGTAAATGTAAACCTTTGACTGATTTTGACACCCCTAATTTATAGGCACAAATATCAAAAGTCCGTAGAGCAGTGTTGTTCAAACTTTTTTGAGCAAAGGGACCCTATTTACATTGAAATAATCTTGTGGAACCCCACCAACCAAAAATATTACAAAATGAAAAAAGCTCATGAACACGGGACAGCACTTCGCCCCATACAACCACCAGATGTCAGTATAGAGCAATAAGGTTTTATGCTCTACTCTCATCTCCTAGCATAAATATGCAAATATGCAGCTTTTCAGAGGTGTTGTCTTTACAATGTTTACCAGCCACATAACATCACCCAACATAGAAGTTGGTAGTCTGCTGGCTATGTCTTGAAAGAAAAAGAAATACCTTTAATGAGACAGATGAGACAAATGTAACAATGAACGTTGTAAAAAGCCCAGAACAGACAGTGAAAACAATAGGCTATTTTTAACCTGGAGTGGACAAACTCTATGTTCATCCTTAAGATGTGTCTGGGATGATGCTAATGAGACATAATGTCTCAAAGTCAGTAATGTATTAAGTCAAGTTTATTTATAAAGCACATTTATATCAACTATCGTTGACCAAAGTGCTGTACATAAAAATACAAGTACCATAAGTATCATAAAAGTAAAATAAGTACCATGAAACAAGTACCATAAAAACAACATAAAAATACAAATTCTAAAAGAGTAAAAAGGAATTAAACAAAATGGTTGGTTCCAGTAAAGATATTCATGCTGAATTAAAAGGAATAAAAGTGTGTTTTAAGTGCTGGAGCCAGCCTAACATGCAGGAGTAAATGGTTCCATAATTTATGGGCAAAACTTCAAAGGCTTGGTCTCCTCTTTATCAGCAGACCTAGCTCCTGTGTTGGATGATGTTATGCGGATGGTAAACGCTGTAAAGACAAGACCTCTGAAAAGCCACACATTTGCATATTTATGTGAGGAAATAGGAGTGGAGCATAAAACCTTATTGCTCTATACTGAGGTTTGATGGTTGTCACACGGCAAAGTGCTGCCATGCATGAGCTTTTTTTTCATTTTGTAACATTTTTGGTTGGTGGGGTTCAGCTAAATTATTTCAATGTAAGAAGGGTTCCTTTGCCCAAAAAAGGTTGAAAAACCCTGCCTTGATTAATGTGATTTTGTGACCTTGACCTTTGACATTCTGACCTTACAAAGAATCCATGTGTAGAAGGTTGCCTCTAGTACTCCTGCACCAAGTTTGGTGTTGACAACTGTGCGTCCTAGTGAGAACCAGGCATCTATAGCAGCTCTAACATGCACCCTGACATTTTCCAACACTGACAGGGGCGAACGCATAAGCTTGCCTCTAGGTCAAACCAAGATGATCTATAAAAAAAAAAAAAAAGCTCAACACTGAAATCAATCAAAAAATATATATGTGTATACAAAATAATTCATACTGAATGTGAACCACAGCAACCACGGAGACCATTTTCTATCAGAAGAAAATAGAAAAGCAGGAGAGGAAACATTACACGAACACTGGAGTGAGGAGCAGAATATATAAAACGATAATTCCTCTCTACACTTCAATACTATTCCATCCAACACTGTCACTAACTGAATTGATTTCTTTCTAGGATTCATTACAGAAGGTAATAATTTGTTTGATAGAAGGCTAATTTGAGTCATGTAGTGGTAAAAAAATGCTTTAATGTCGACATCACAGCTTCCCAGATGATTAATGGTACAAATGCAAGGCCGAGCCTCGGTACCTGATAAAAAAACTGGAGCGCCCAGAGCAATGTCACCTTGGTGACACGTAGAGAGTGCAGAGATTGGTAGGGGAGGAGTGAGAGTGTGTCTTAATTGCACCCTGTCCTTTTGTGTTCTCCTTTGCACTGTGTCATTCTCAGTGCAGATAGCACCCGGGCTCCCACTGATCCTGATGGAGGCTAAAAGTGGGCAGGAAAGCTCTCCGCGGTTCAGATGCAGGAGCGCCTGTGTGAGCCGGACAGTAAGTACACTCAGAGATACTGAATTGCTGAACCCTGGCTGTGTCCAAAAAGAATCAGCTATGTTACCCTAGATAGAGACAAGCTGCAGACTGAGAGGAAGGCCACTTGTAACGAAGAAAGGAGGGGCAGGAGGACATGACTAAAGCACAGACACCAGCAATTTGCCTTATCTGGTTTGACAGGCTCTGGAGTGGTGGAAGAGAGATGGAGAGGGCTTTCGCTGGGGTCTTTTTTGACACAAACAATGAGATAAAAAGTCCTCAGACGTTCCAAGCGGTGCAAAAATGAAGCAGGAGTCACAACAAAAGAGCGATGGCAAATGTTTGAAGCCAAACTGCTGTGCAGCAGCGGAGGACCTCCGCTTGGTAAGGTGTTGGGCGAGGACATTAGTCAAGGTTTGCAGCATTAAGGAATCAATACTGAAGCGGCAATGAAGGCAAACAGTGATATTTGGATTCATCTTCATGCCGAGCGCGGATATCGAACTGCATTCCTTGCCCAAAAAGCCCACGTGGACCATAAATCTCAAATGTCAAAAAGTGGCTGAATGCGAGACTGAATAATTCAGTTTGGACTGAGAAAATTTAAGGGAATAAAACTAGGTGGAAACTCGCAACCTCCGTAATAACAATTAATGCGTGAGGGCAAACACAGACAGGATTACAGATTGGGTTATGATGCTTTGATGTGAACTCTGCATCAAACTAGCATATCAAAGTAACACTTTATTCTCCTACCAAGCTCTCTGTCTTTGGCTTGAGCTAATGGGATTGCGGCATGACACCCTTTCGGCAAATTGATTAAGCTCCTGTCAGACAGGGATCAATGAGACAGAAAAACACCAAGTTTGCTCAACTATTTCTGCATCTTTTTAAATTTAGTCAGACTTTTCCATGCATTTTTTTATTAGGTGGTGGGGGGGGGGGGGGGGGTCGTCACCATAATAGGACAAGTGGAAAGTGTGAAAAAAAGCCTTGGGGAGGCTGCTGCATTTACACCGTAAGGAAAGCCTCAACACCATCTGGTTCTTGTTTTATTTCTGTCATCGCTGCTTCCATGTACAAAAACAAGCCGGGACATGACGATTTTTCATGCACGGCAAGGTTCTGATTTTGTGATAAATCCAGACACACGGTACAGCTCAATCTAATAAAGGATGCGGCATGCATTAGCATATCACACACGCTGCACTTATCTGTTGATCACAAATGCATCTCACAACAACTCCGACTGTGATGCTGCCACAGTGACGGCTTTGGAAGATGGGCGTGCTCCACTTTGAGAGGAGCGGCGATGAAACGCTGACGCGCCAGCCGCCATCAAAGCTAGAGGCGCATTTTGGCGTTGCTCCCGCACACTTCACAAACTTCGCGTTCTTGGGTGGCTTGACAGGTTGGGTGCTAGCGTCTGTCTTTTTAATGTTCAACAAAGGAGCAGGACAAAGTACCATCAAGATTTGAACGAAAAGACTGCCTCCCTGACATGTTTTTCAGACCAAAAAGGGAAAAAAAAAAATCTGTGTAATATCTGAGATGTGTGATGAGTGGTACACATGCAGAAAACATAGATGGTATTAACTGCACAAACCCACTGAGCTGCTGTGGGATGAATACCGTTGCATATGCTGACTGTGGGTGTGCATGCAAGATACTATAAAAGACATATTCCAGTAGTAGGCAGAGAAGAGTTGGATCTCTGCAGATGTACCTACATATAAACAAAGCTTCTTCTGCTAGGTCTATGAACTGGGCAAAAAAAGGCACAAAAAGGAAAAGTGATTTGCAGTTTCTTTATTGAGTGGGTACAGAAGATGCTATAAAAGCTCTGCTGAACTGTATTCGTCTAACTGCACATCAGCGCTGTGCAGAAACCTCCACAAATGCGGTCCTTCAGTTAATGCTGCTTTTGTTCCCTCCTACACATTTATGGTACTGGTGAAAATTTAGAAAAACACATTCAAATCCATTATCGCCCAAATTGATTACACATTGAAGCGGCTGTCTGTTGTAATGCTTGGTTAGATGAACAAACGCCTTAATAGTGGGCTGTTAAATCAGTGAAACTCATTAAAGGCTTCGATCGCACAAGGCCAACTGTTGTATTTATTCCGACTGCTAAATACAGAGGTTCTTAAAATGAGGTGTTCAGGAGCAAAGCCTTCGTCTATGACCACCAGCCTAGCTGTGGAATGACACAAATCTACTTCAGTACATTCCGATTCCTTCATCTACTGTGACGGATGTAAAAGCATCAATGACACTGGCACCTTCCTTTAACAGAGAGCTATGCTTTACCTCTAATGTTTTATCATTGGTACCTGCAGTCCAAACTGCTGCCTGATAAAAACACTAAAAAAAAAAGCTAAGAAATTATAATGTTACTGCTACATTTTTTGGGTACTAATTTAATTAAACACAACGTGAACAGAAAGTGATAAAACTATGGTACTTTAACCTGTAAGTTCATTAAGTGAATTAAAAGCTGTTCTTGAACCACTGGGAGTGCAAACATGGTGTTAGTCTCTTTTGAAAGGTCATACATTTTCCCTTAACTGTCAGAATCATTGAAATTAGTAATGGAAATCAATAATACAATTTTGAAGAAAAAAGTCTGCCCCCCCCCATTTAAAAAATAAAGACAGAACTCTAGATGACTTCAGTCATGAAAGTATGGAGCAAAACATCACAGTATCGAAGCCTGAATTATTACCTGATCCCAGTTAAAATGTGAAAAGATTATTGAAGCCTGGGTTATACTGTGAAGACAAGACAGAATGAAGGTATAGAAAACTTTAAAGACTCCACATGAGAAATATGGCACCTGGACCAAGCCAATCTGGCCCCCAGTGTCCTAAAAGGGTGTGTTTATTAACTGGTGTGTCCTGAGCGTCAACACATTCCATCATTGTTTCGCTGCAATATGCAAACTGCTTTGCAACCCACCTAAACCCAGCCCTTCCCGATAGTTTTTTTTTTTTTTTTAAATCAGAGACCTGCTGTACACAGGTGAGCAAATCAGACAATGAGCTAATTGTCAGTCCATTTAAACTTTGTAAAACAGGGTTTAAAAAGAACTATGCGCACTAACAAATTTGTTAAGTGCGATCAATTTGAGTGAACTTGTGGCATTCACCACTCTGTTAGTGTCTTCAAATTTTGAAAAGGTACTGACAAAATTTACAAGTGGTTGAGAAGTTAATTTTTATAGCAAATTTACACACAGCCTCAGTTGACCAAAGTGCTGTACAAACACCAAAAATATACAATCCCTGGATAACCAACCAAACCAAAAACAACCTGAAAATAACAAAAATACCACCATAAAAACATAAAACCAATAACACAATAAAAACATTACTAAGAAACTAAAATAAAACATGCAAATGTTTGCTGTTATTCTATTAAATCTTCAGCTCTCATGAACATCTGGCCACTTATGCACAGGTGGAATTGGAGATTTTTATGTGGGCTTCTTGCAGTTTTGTAGGACACACAAACATTTGCTGAATCTGGAGTGGCTCATTCGTATGAGCACAACTTACAGTACAGGTGCATCTCAATAAATTAGAATGTCAACAAAAAGTTGATTTATTTAGGTAATTCAATTAAAAAAAAATAAACTTCTATATTATATAGATTCATTACACAAAGAGTAAAATATTTCAAGTGTTTATTTATTTTAATTTTGATGATTATGGCTTACAGCCCATGAAAACCCCAAATTCAATTTCTCAAAAAATTAGAATATTGCATAAAATTAATTTTAAAAAATAGCTTTTTAATAGAAATGGTGGCCAACTGAAAAGTGTGTCCGTGTACACACTCAATACTTGGTCAGGGCTCCTTTTGGATTAATTACTGTATCAGTGTGGCGTGGCATGGAGGTGATCAGCCTGTGGCACTGCTGAGGTGATATGAAGGTCCAGGTTGCTTTGATAGTGACCTTCAGCTTGTCTGTATTGTTGGGTCTGGTGTCTCTCATCTTCCTCTTGACAATACTCCATAGATTCTCTATGGGGTTTAGGTCAGGAGAGTTTGCTGGCCAATCAAACACAGTGATGCCATGGTCATTAAACCAGGTCTTGATACTTTTGGCAGTGTGGGTAGGTGCCAAGTCCTGCAGGAAAATGAAATCAGCTTCTCCATAAAGCTTGTCAGCACAGGGAAGCATGAAGTGCTCTAAAATTTCCTGGTAGACAACTGTGCTGACTTTGGTCTTGATATAACAGAGTGGACAAACACCAGCTGATGACATGGTTCCTCAAATCATCACTGAATGTGGAAACTTCACACTAAACCTCAAGCAACTTAGATTCTGTGCCTCTCCACTCTTTCTCCAGACTCTGGGACTTTGATTTCCAAACTAAATGCAAAATTTACTTTTATCTGAACAGATGTCATGTGCTGGTGTTTGTCCACTCACTGTGTTTTAGAGAATCTATGGAGTATTGTCAAGAGGAAGATGAGAGACACCAGACCCAACAATGCAGACGAGCTAAAGGTCACTATCAAAGCAGCCTGGACCTTCATAACACCTCAGCAGTGCCACAGGCTGATCACCTCCACGCCACGCCAGATTTGATACAGTAATTAATCCAAAAGGAGCCCCAACCAAGTACTGAGTGCGTACATGGACATACTTTTCAGTCGGCCAACATTTCTATTAAAAAATATTTTTTTTAAATTAATTTTACGTAATATTCTAATTTTTTGAGAAACTGAATTTGGGTTTTCATGGACTGTAAGCCATAATCATCCAAAGTAAAATAAATAAACACTTGAAACATACCACTCTCTGTGTAATGACTCTACATAATATAGAAGTTTAATTTTTTTAAAAATTGAATTACCTAAATAAATCAACTTTTTGTTGACATTCTAATTTACTGAGATGCACCTGTACTAATACTAACATGTTGCTGCATGAGGACCAGTGTCACCTGAAACTCCAGAAAGACACGTCCACTCCTGTGTTAGATGGTCATATTTTAAAGGGACAGTGTTAACCAGCCACTTATCAGATTAGCATAATAATTCTGGGTGGGGCAAAAAAAAAAAAATCAATACAGTGTATTTTGTGTCCACGATCCTGTATCAATTTAGAGAAACCAGTATTCCAATACTTAAAGGGGTCATTGACTGAAAAATGGTGTGTTTGTAAGTTTTATCCTTCTAAAATACTACTACTGGTCTACTGGTCATGTGATTATCAAAAAATATCACTCACTTCTCTCAAAAAAGCCATTTTGACGGTTCCGGGGTTTTTCCTCTGCATCAAGAAATGGTGAACCCAGTCGAGCGCGGTCCTTAATACCTGCCCACTGCTCTGTTATTGGCCAGCATAGTCGCCCGTCATGTAGATGGATGGGGAGCTAAAGGTATTAGCCCCTGAGCTAACAGTGGTACTAGAAGAGTCGTACCACCTACCACCTGCTTCTATAATCCACAGTCGATAATATATCTCATGTCATTCTGGCTTATTTTGTTATGTTTTCACTGTGATTCTACAATGAACTGTTAGCACTAGCTTGCCTCGGTGGGAGGTGACAGACAGACTGCCTGGATCCGGCTGGTTTTGATCACTATTTTCTATAAATTCTATTCACCTCCACTGGAATCCTTGTTCATCTAACAATGCTTGGCCATATATTTCATTCCTAGAGATTATTGTAACTTACACTGTAAAAAAAAAAAAAAAAGAGTCAACTTAAAAGTCAGTGTTCGGGCTGCCTTAAAATTTTAAGTTGACTGAACGTGAGAAGATAAAACCACACACTGCTGTCAACCAGTGATGCATTATTTAATTCATTATTTAAGACAAATGTTCATGGCTCAGGCTCAGGGGTCATGGGTCGGGTTGGCCACTGGCCCGGTTGACTCCCTGGGTCGGCCCTGGGATCTTTGGTGGATCGAGTGGAGAATTTCTTACAATATCCCTTATATTTGCTGTGACTGAGAAAAGTCTTTTTAACAGTTGTACAGAAATTCTCCACTTGCGCCATGTGACTACGGGGGCTGACTCGGTCAGGGGACGACTTGAGGGAGGGTGTTGTTGAATGCGTTAAGGGATTTCTCAAAGTGGCAGCATTGAAATGAAACATTTTCAGAAAGGTTGGAAAAATAAAAAAAACCCCAAATTTGCTGCAACAATTAAATAATTAAAGACAATTTTAATAAAATATGTAACAAATATTTTATTTTGATGTGTGAGCTGTTAAAATGTGAAAAACTGCAATCAACAAGCCCTTTAAATCTTCTTCTTTCGGCTGCTCCCTCAGGGGTCACAACGGCAGATCATCTGCCTCCATCTCACCCTATCCCTTGCATCTTCCTCTGCAACACCAACCCTCTCCATGTCCTCCTTCACTACATCTATGAGTCTTCTCTGTGGTCTTCCTCTTTTCCTCCTGCCTGGCAGCTCCATCTTCAGCATCCTTTGTCCAATATATCCACTATCCCTCCTCTGCACATGTCCAGACCATCTCAGCCTTGCCTCTCTTACTTTGTCCCCAAACCGCTCAACATGAGCTGTCCCTCTGATATACTCATTTCTAATCTTGTCCCTCCTAGTCACTCTCAATGAAAATCTTAGTATCTTCAACTCTGCCACCTCCAGCTCCACCTCTTGTCTTTTTGTCTGCACCACTGTCTCCAAACCATACATCAGCGCAGGTCTCACAACCATCTTGTAAATCTTCCCTTTCACGCTTGCTGCTACCCTTCTGTCACAAATCCCCCCTGACACTCGTCTCCACTCACTCCACCCTGCCTGCACTCTCTTCTTTATCTCTCTTGTGCATTTTCCATTACTTTGGATGGTTGACCCCAGGTATTTAAACTCATATACTTTCACTAATGCTACTCCTTCCATCTTCACCGTTGCACCTGCCTCCCTCTCATTCACAGTCATGTATTCTGTCTTGCTTCTACTAACTTTCATTCCTCTTCTCTACAGAGCATACCGCCACCTCTCCTGGTTCTCTTCCTCCTGCTCCCTACTCTCACTACAGCTCACAATGTCATCTGCAAACATCATGGTCCATGGAGACTCCTGCCTGACCTCGTCTGTCAGCCTGTCCGTCACCATGGCAAACAAGAAGGGGCTCAGAGTCGATCTCTGATGTAACCCCACCTCCACCTTGAATCCATCTGTTACTCCTACAGCACACCTCACCACCGTCTTGCTGTCCTCATGTATGTTCTGCACCACAGTCAGATACTTCTCTGCCACTCCTGACTTCCTCATGCAGTACCACACTTCCTCTCTTGGCACCCTATCATACGCTTTCTCTAGATCGACAAAGACACAGTGTAACTCCTTCTGACGTTCTCTATACTTCTCCATCAACACTCTTAGAGCAAACATTGCATCTGTAGTACTCTTTATTGACATGAAACCGTACTGCTGCTCACTGATTGTCACCTCTCCTCTTAACCTGACTTCAACAACCCTTTCCCATATCTTCATCATGTGTCTGATCAACTTTATGCCTCTGTACTTACTACAGCTCTGAGCATCACCTTTGTTCTTGAAAACTGGTACCGAAACACTTCTTCTCCACTCCTCAGGCATCCTCTCACTCGCCAAGGTTGTGTTAAACAATCTGGCTAAAAAGTCCACAGGTACTGTATGTCATCTGGACCAACTGCCTTTCCATTCTTCATCCTCTTCAAAGCTGCCCTCACTTCTGCCTTGCTAATCCTTGGGACTTCCTTGTTCACCATCTTTCCTTCATCCATCCTCCCCTCTCACTCTCCTTCCACCTTCTCAACACACTCTCGTCATTTGTTAGTGCATTACCATTTCCGTCCTTAATCAAACTAACCTGCTGTACGTCCTTTCCAGCTCGAGCTCTCTGTCTAACCAATCAATACAAGTCCTTTTCTCCTTCCTTAGTGTCCAGCCTCTCATACAACTCACTATATGCCTTTTCCTTTGCCACCTCTCTCTTTGTCATGCGCCCAGATTCCAAATACTCCTGTCTACTTTCTTCCTCTTCCTGACTATCCCACTTTTTCTTTGCTAACTTCTTCCTTTGGATACTTTCCTATATCTCCTCATTCCACCACCAAGTCTCCTTATCTGCCTTCCTCTGCCCACTAGATACACCACATACCTTTCTACCAGTTTCCCTCAATATTTTTGCTGTACTTACCCAGTCATCTGGTAATTCTTCCCTACCACCCAGAGCCTGTATCAACTCCTTCCTGAGCTCTGTGTGACCTTCTTCCTCCTGTAACTTCCCCCACTTAATCTTTGGCTCTGCCTTCACTGTTTTCCTCTTCTTGCTTTGCAAAGTCATCCTACAGACTACCATCCAATGCTGTCTAGCTACATTCTCCCCTGCCACCACCGTGCAGTCTTCTATTGCTTTCAGATTTCTCCTTCTGCATAAGATGTAGTCCACCTGTGTGCACCTTCCTCCACTCTTGTAAATCACCCTATGTTCCTCTCGCTTCTTGAAGTATGTGTTCACCACAGCCATTTCCATATTTTTAGCAAAATCCACAACCATCTGTCCTTCCACATTTCTCTCCTTAAGACCATACCTACCCAGAACCTCCTCATGACCTCTGTTCCCGTCATCTACATGTCCATTATAGTCCAGTCCACTCACTAACCCCCCCACCCCCCACCCCAGAACACTCTCTACCGCTTCATCCACCTTACTCCAGAATTCCTCTTTCTCTTCTACCTGACATCCAACTTGTGGGGCATGCATATCGACAACATTTAACATCAAACCTTTGACTTCTAGCTTCAAACTCATGATTCTATCTGACTCCCTCTTTGCCTCCTGAACACTCTTCACATACTCTTCCTTCAAGATTACTCCTACTCCATTTTTCTTCCCATCTACACCATGCTAAAACAGTTTAAATCCACCTCCAATGCTCCTAGCCTTGCTTCCCTTCCATCTGCTTTCTTGAATACACAGTATATCTACCTTTCTTCTCTCTATCATATCAGCCAACTCTCTGCCTTTACCAGTCATAGTCCCTACATTTAACATCCCCACTCTCACCTCCACACTTCTACCTTTCCTTTTCTCTCTCTCCCTCCTAACACACCTTCCCCCTCTCCTCCTCCTCGATCTTTGACCAACAGTAGCCCAACTTCTACCAGCCCCCTGTCAGTTAACAGCATTGGTGGCGGTCATTGTTAACCTGGCCCTCAACTGATCCAGTATGAAAATCTCATTCATCATGATCCACATGTTTGATTTGGCATAGGTTTTACGTCGGATGCCCTTCCTGGCACAGCATTTACCTGGGTTTGGGACCGGCACTAGAAGTACACTGGTTTGTGCACCCCCTGTGGCTGGGTTCAATGAGCCTTTTAAATAACAGTATTAATAAATGTTTCAGTCTTTTCGGTACCAGACAAATAAAAAAACAACTGACTTTTCAGTCTATTGAATGATGCTAAATGCTCACTCTCTGATTAGGTCAATATAGCAAAGGTGTGACTCATGAGATCTAGCCAGGAGTTGACCAGGATGGGAAATCACAATACATGACACAGCAATACTCAGTGTAGTGCGATTGTGATATCATATCGCAGCCCCAGTGTCGTGATAACATTGTATTGTGTGGCTTCAGATGAGTTCCACCTCTGATATTAGTAAGTGTTCTTCTATTAAGTGTTTTTTTTTTTTTTTTTAGAAACCACACATAAGTTGAGCAAATTATTTAATTAATATCCGGCTAATGATCTGAGGGGCTGGAACCAATCCCTGGTGCACACTGAACCCCCTCCAGCTTGTATCCAGATTTTGTGAATGCACAAGAATCTATTCAGAAACTTGTAAGCCAAGAAAATGTTGTTCATTGCCTTCACATACTGTACTGTTACTAAAGGAAAAAAAAAAAAAAATTCTTTATCTCCTTTATTAAACTATCGGAAATCTGTGCTTATCTGAATATCTAAAATACCTGATTTAACTTACAAATGTCCAAAGTTCATTAATAAAATCCAGCCAAAGTAAATGTTCCAAAAATAACAACATAAAGCAAATAAAACAAAAAACAAAACATCAAGTCATAAACTCCACTCTGACAGCATGAGACTGGGGGACTGACCTCAACTATTTTTCAAGTTGAACGGGGCACAAATTGTGCTGGACAACTGGAACAATGCTTGTGAGCCTGAGTGGGTTTAATGTCAAAACAGCGGTCTGGCAAACTGACAATGCACACACTTCCCCGAGGCTCTGAGGCGCACTCCCTTGTAATTGCAGTCATATTACTGCCTCCACAGCAGTGGCATACTGGAACCCTTTAATGGTGCCGCTGACTGGAATCTCCGGATTATTCAGAGTGACCTCCTGGTGCTGTGGCCCAGCGGTGACTTTGCTGTATGTATATTTGATAGTTTCATAATATATGTTCCACTTTCTCATGTCCCTGCAGTGCCACACCAAAGACAAGCTCATGTCCATTTAATTGTACTTGCCGATTAAAGAGAATCTGATTGATGACAGAGCAAGAAATTAATTAAGTTTATTGAATTAATGCAGGAATTAAACATGACGCCTGTTCATCAAAAGCGTAAGCCTCCACGAGCAGCGAAAAGCCGTCTCTTTTTCCTAAAATAGCTGAGTGGTGTAGAATGGTAGCGAGCCCTGCACCCTGGTGACTTACCACTGATTTATTCAGTCATTACTGTGAATGATCGGCCCTTCAAAACTCTCCTCTATTATCTGCAGATGGGATGACGAACCATATTTCATTCTGATTCGAGTATTTATTGCAGTGATTCAGGGTAAAGACCACCTGCCTGTAACCCAAAGAGGCTACCTATCTCTGCCCCACAGCCACAAACAAACATATAAACAGTATACATCATTATTTCTTACCATTCTGTATGTCCAATATGTGTTGCTTGTCTAACGTCCACCCTCCCATGTTGGAGGCATCCAGTTCATAGCCTTGTAACACCGCCGTCCTCTTCTCCCAGAGCACCACATCAAGGCAGGACTCGTATTCATATCCCACCGACACTGAAAGTAATGACAGCAGGCGCCCGTGGTGAGCAAGGTTGCAACCTCCCTACCAGACACTTATAGCAGCAATGAGGCTTGTAGCTTATAAGACATTCAGTACATATTTGCGGTTGTTTTCTGCGTTCCTGTCACTTTCACTGTGTCATTTTCTCCAGCTGGGATGATTTTAGAAGACCCATGGGGGTTTCTGTGTCTCACCTGCACTGTTTGGATTTTTATGTGCTCTCCTTTCGTTTGTCTGTTATATCTGGTGTAAATGCAAATACACCACAATGGGAAATGAATTATTTAAATGGTAAAGGTTAAGATAGCATATGCAGTAAATTTCACAAAGACTGTGATACAGTTACAGCTACACACCATGAATAAATCTGCCATCAGGGCTATGTTTTCCCAAGAAAATACACAGACCGTACATTAGAGATGGACGTCAACGTCTGTCTGCAAAAATGAAGCCAATGCAGAAGCAATAATTTAATTACAGTTCATCAACAAATAGAGTGTTTGTAATATTTTACTTGTTCCATAGATATTCAACAGATGAACTACAAGGTGCCCAATAATTGTACTCATGTGTGAGTTTGATGAGCATCTGGGCAATTGTTTCAGAGGAGTAATGGTTCTTGTGAGATCACAAAAGTGCCCAATGCTTCCAACCTTTGATCCTGACCATGACTTTAAGCACAACCTAGATTCAGACCCACCTGTGTCTGAATGACTTTGGTGACCATCTGGACAATTGCCTAGGAGGAATTCTCATGATTTGTTGATGGAGGGACAGCAAGGTCATAGGTGCCCCTCTGCCCCCGCCGGGACATCTACCTCACCCGCCTCACCCACAGAGCCATCAACATTGCAGGCAACACCTCCCACCCCTCCCACTCCCTCTTCAGCCTCCTGCTCTCGAGGAAAAGGTACCGGAGCCTCTGGGCCCACCCCACAAGACTGCTAAACAGCTTTGTTCATCAGGCCATCAGAACCATGAACTCTGTCCACAACCCCGCCCCAGACCGTAAAGCACTCACCTGCACAATAACTATCTCAGCTGTTGGCACAGAATGACTGGCACACCAACAGTAATACATTTGCTGCTGTATGTCTCTGTACTTTACTGCAACCATTTGCACAAATACCATATCTGCTGCTGTCTGTTATTGCAATACTGATCATGTGCAGTCCAATCTGTCACTGTCTGCACCTACACTACCGCATTGAACTTGCAACTACGAGTACTACTACTCTACTTTTTCTGTATATAGGATTGCTGGGTTTTATTGTTCATCTTTATTTACACTATGGGATGTCTGGGTTTTATCTTTTGTCACTATTTGCACTACGGGTAGCATTACTGTACATAGGTTGCTGTTGTTTTTCCAGCCTTATTCCTTTTTGTATCTATTGCGCACGCCACTGAAGAGAGAGAAACAGCATTTCAATTCTCCTGTATGTCCTGTACATATAATAGTATTGACAAATAAAATCTTTGAATGGCAGACCCCGCTTTGTGGCATAAGTTCATTTCACCATCACTGTAGTGTACTAAAAATCCATGATAAACAGTTGATTTTTTTGAATCTCAAAGCTAAAATGAAGCTAAAATGCTATTGGAATGTTACAAATACTTTTTCCAGGAGGACTTATTTCTAATGACCAGCAGTAGGTAACTCCTGTATAGATGTCTATGGAAAAAACATTTCACAAATTTTACATATTAATTTTGATATTACTGTTCCGCTAGACAATTTTAAAAGCAGATCATTTCCCTTTGGTGATTGTTGATCATGAGATCATTTTGGACTTTGTCAAAACTTTGAGGAGACCAAGGCAACCGTGGAGATAAGTGGAAGATCAATGATCTTGGTAACTGCTGAGAGATAATTGAAAGATCGTTGAGATCTGGCTATTGTTTCTTCTTTCAAGGATCTCTCAACAATCTCCACCAAGGTGTAAAGGGGGTAGAAGAGCACTAGGAACCTCTCATATATATATATATATATACACAGTACCTCTTTGGTCACCCAGCAAACTCTCAATGATCTCTCAAGGATCTTTCAAAGATCTGCATAGATCACCATGAAAATTACAAAACGATCTCCCAAATATTTACACAGAAATGGCTTTTTTTTCCTGGACTCACCCTTAGAGATAAGGTGAGGAGCTCAGTCATCCGGGAGAGGCTCAGAATAGAACCGCTGCTCCTCCATATTGAAAGGAGCCAGTTGAGGTGGTTTGGGCATCTGATCAGGATGGCCCCTGGACACCTCCCACTTGAGGTGTTTCGGACACGTCCAACTGGGAGGAGACCCAGGACAGACCCCGGGGCAGACCCAGGACACGCTGGAGAGACTATGTCTCCCAGCTGGCCTGGGAACGTCTTGGTATCCTCTCTGAAGAACTGGAGCAGGTGGCTGGGGGGAGGGAAGTTTGGGCTTCTCTGCTTGAGCTGCTGCTTTCGTGACTCGGACCTCCGGAAATGGATGAGTGGATGGCTTTTTTGAGGTTTTATGAGATCATTGGGCAAATTTTTGATCTCTCAGTGGTCACCCAACAATCTTCATCTCTGTAAAGGGGCCCTAAGCAACCATAAGTTAAGAAGTTAAAATGTCAACAGACATAAGGAGTTTTTGTCCTATTTTTGCATTATTTAGACCAAATTTAATATGTAAATACAAACATCAAGTGGATTGTCCTTGGATTCTAAGAGTGGCTTTGCATGATTCACAGTTAACATTTGATTTTTGTCTTTCACCTGCCTCCACAGTTTCTCTGTTCACCTGTTGTCCAAAACAAGCTGTTTTAACCCCTCACTGTTTAAACCAGCTTTCTTGTGATTGGCTGTCCCTCCCAAACAGAATATCTGAACAGCAGATATATGTACATTTACGCAACTAACATACCGAATGAAGATTTAAAAAAAAATTAATTGTATGCAACTGAGAATTTCTCATGTTTAGTCTGAGCATCCAACAAGAAAACCCAACAAAAATAAAACGGTAAGTGTTATAACCCCAACTCAATTCCTCCCTTTGTAACTTTGTAAAGATATAATAAGGACACAAATTACATTCTTCTATTTTTGATTATTGACCCATTGCTGTTGTTTGCAGGCTACCGCCTCACAAGCAATATTTCTGTTGGTGCACAGCTGCTGAAATATCATACATGCAAAACAAAGACATCAGCAAAAGAGAAACGGCCTTCAAAAATGCAGCATTGGGGAATTTCAAGATTTCACACACGCACACACACTCACCTGCAATATTTTTTATTGCACACAGTTACAAAAGCAGTCCCCAACTAAATAATCCTCAATTTAAACAAAGTAGAATCAATCTTCAAAAGTTCAACCAAGGTTCGCTGGCTGAAGGTAGCACACACGTATCTGACGGTGAACTCGTGCTTACACAACATCTTTAGTAGGCAGCTTCACAGCGGGAACTCACCCACAGCCTCTGCCAGGCCGAAGACCTTCTGATTGTAGGCGTCTGTTTTATCCCAGATGAAGGTGTAGGAGAGGTCAGGGAAGGCAGGGAAAGACTTCTGGAACTGACGGCCCATGACGGCCACCATCAGGTGGACCTTCATCAGGCCAAAGGGGAGACGCTCCTGGGTCAGGAGCACCTTGAGGATGGGCTTGTAGCCAGCTGCCCTGGAGCTCAGGTAGACCAGGTTGAGGTCGCTGCCCGGTATGGCCACTTGCTCATGAAGGACCTAGGATTTTAATTAGCAGTCAGACTGGTGCCAAAACACAGCAGGAAGTATGCACTTAAGCAACGTCGTTAGAGAGTCAATTTAATCTAATATTTCATTACCGTCCTGAGAGAGAAACTTGTTGCAAGATATGCAGACTTTGCAATTTCAAGTTCTAAGCAGTCAAACATTATAAATTTTGCATCAACAAACCAAAATACTGTATATATAAATATATTTCTTAAAAAAGGTAATTACCCCACACCACAGATTGCAATACTCTAAATGCAAATTGGCTTCACAGGCAGTAAGTTAATTCTTCATTATGAGAGTATGCAAGGGAAAAAACACCTTAACTCTAATTATGGGCAAGATTTTTTATGGAGTCTCATTCCTGACCAGGTTGCCCTGCAGACTGTGACTGTATTTATGCTGAAGCTCGTTCAACCAACCTGGATCTCCTCCCTCAAAGTGTAACACGGAAAAATTCCTTTTTATAAAACCAATTAAACCACAAAAGCTGTAGTCAAATTCTGCATTCAAGGTTTTTCAACTCAGATTTGGGCCAGATGGAAACAAATCAAACCCAGAGCCATGTACCTCCATGCAGTGTGCACTCAGCATTTATCAGTGTTGCTCCGAGTCAATTTATGGCTTAGCGGAGATGCATCAATTCAGTCAAAGCCCAAAGGCAAGCTGAAAGGCAAATCTGACTCCATTTTAAAAAAGCAAGAAAGACCATGGTGAAAGGAAGATAACAGCATTATCGGCGGTTGTGTGTTTGCTGTCTGTAATGCTAGACTCAAACACAGGTTAAATTATCAAAGCTATCAAATCACACGTGAGCTGGAATTTGGAATTGACCTCAAAAGCACCTCTGTGATGGTCTCACCTGCGTTTCTGGGATGATGGGACTGTCCTCCGGGGAGGTCTTGTACAGAGTGGAAAGGGGCGTGGCCAGGATGAGTGGGTTGGGCCTGATCAGGCCAGTCAGGTAACAGCTGGGGATGTCGTTCTCCTCCCGCTTCATCACCACTGTATCCATCACGTGGAAAACATTCCAGGGCAGCCACACCGTGCGGTGCATCATGGGGAATGGGGTGCGCTCGTAACTCAGCGTCAAAGAGGCTCCGCCATTAGCCAAGAGGTCAAACCTTGGAAATACAAACAGAGCCACGTTCTATAAGAAGAGTTTATTTATCATCAGAGGTATTTCAGAGCTTCCTATCTACATACATCCATCATTACAAAACAGTTCTTATGTGTAATTTAATTAGACAATTGGCATTCCAGGAATTACTATGTTAGACATCTCACCAGATATCACTCCACTTCAGCTTCTAAGAATAGCTAATATCATTAACTGTTTGTGGGTTCTTATAATGGCAGAAAATAAGATAAGGGCAAAGCCTAGTATGGAGTGAAGTGTAGCTGTTTGACAAGGGATAAGGACCTGTACTTATATAGCACTTTTCTAGTCTCAAAGACCACAAGACAAGACAAGAAGACAGCCTTCACAAACAGGATGCATCCGCTTGTTTTTTGTTTGTTTTCCTTTCTGAGCTAACTCACGTAGCTGCATTTGGTACTTTTAAAGTGAGGTGCCATAAAGTTTTATTTCAGTCTCACGGTGATTAAAGCCCTACAGCGCAATGTGTGCGTCTGACTCCACTTCATCTGAAGATGCCAAGAAAAAGCTGGCCAAATAAAACAAAAGAGGGGATGCTATAGACACTAACCTAAACAGTCTCCATGCTTCTCAATCTCTTTGTCAAGGACCTGTACTTATATAGCACTTTTTCTGGTCTCAAAGACCACTCAAAGTGCTTAACTAGTAGCAGCACTAACCCTCTATCCTAAGAGCCAATCGGGGACAATTTAGAATCACCAATTAACCTAACATGCATGTCTTTGGATTGTGGGAGGAAATCGGAGCAAGCCCACACAGCACAGGGAGAACATACAAACTCCACACAGAAAAGTTCCCACACCTGCCAGCCTGGGGATTCAAGCCTGCAACCTTCTAGCTCTGAGTGTAGCAGTTGGTAACTTCTTGCTATTGCATAGTAATATGAATCTTGGCAGAACATCCATCCATCCATCCATCCATCCACTGCTTATCCAGGGGTCTGGGTTGCGGGGCAGCAGTCCAAACAGAGAAGCCCAAACTGCCACCCGGTTGACATAGTGATGATCCCCATGATCCCTCCTGCGGATGGTGACTCTACTGGAGGATGGACCCATGTGGCTCCTTTGGGTACACTGGGTCCTTGATGTTAACTCTTTCATGGGGATCTACTGGACCACTCTTGGTCTGGCCCTTTACCCACAACCAGTTTGTCATGGCAGCCAGGGGCAAGTTGCCCCAGACAACACAGGTCCTGGATCACTAGGGCACTCAAACCCCTCCACCACAATAAGGTGGAGGTCCATGGAAGGGGGAACAATATACGTAACTACAGAAATTTTAATGTGTTGTCATTTAATACTGTCAACTTACATATAAATTCTGTTTGTTGACCTACTGAATAAAAGCAACATTACACCCGAGATCATGTGGCATCATAAATATAGCATCGCTGTGAGGTCTTCAGCCCTGCGCTGCACGTCGAGTCTATGACAGATCACTGTTTTCCTATATTCATGATACTGCCCTCACTTTTGTGTAATATTGCTTAATTATGGGTGATATTATTCTATGATACATCACTTATACGTCATTGTTAATGAGTTAGATGTGGGTAGTAACAGTTATATTTACTGAAGTAACTCTTCCACAAAATGTTACTTTTGTGTGTAGTTTTATTGCACCATAATACCTTTCTGAAGATAAAAAAAAGTGCTCTTACTGAAGTCAAATCAAATCAAATCAAATCAAATCAAACTTTATTGTCATATTGCTGTACATACAACTGTAGTGCAGGCAAGATGAAATTGCGTTTCTCTCGGCATCCATATAAGAAGCAGCATGATTAAGACACACTCCCACATAGCTCCCCCCCCCCATCCATTCACACATCCCTGAGACATACTTGGGGAAAAGAAGAACTAACTATAATATACAAAATGTCCATAGGTGCAGTAGTGTGTATGTGAGATTCCGGGTCAGCTGTTCAGCATCCTGACAGCTTGTGGGAGGAAGCTGTTGATCAGTCTGGTGGTTCTGCCTCTGATGCTCTGGAATCGTTTACCAGATGGAAGAAGTTCAAAGTGTTTATGCAGAGGGTGAGAACGGTCCTTGACAATGTTCAGTGCCCTGCTCCTACAACGGTTCTGAAAAAGTTCTTGGACAGAGGGGAGGGAGACTCCAATTACCCTCTCCGCCCCCTTGACTATCCTCTGCAGGGCTTTTTTGTCTGACATACTGCAGCTGGAGTACCATGTAGCAATGCAGTACGTCAGAACACTCTCCACCACACCTCTGTAGAAGGTCCTGAGGATGCAGATGGGGAGAGAGGCCTGTTTGAGTTTCCTCAAGAAGTGTAGTCTCTGCTGAGCTCGCTTCCTGATCTCCAAGGAATTCTTGCTCCAGGTCAGGTCCTGCGAGATCTGCACTCCGAGGAACTTGATGTTCTCTACTCTCTCCACTAAACAGCCGCCGATGCTGAGGGGGACGTGCTCAGGCTGTGACCGCCGGAAGTCAATAATCATCTCCTTTGTTTTGTCCACGTTGAGCACCAGATTGTTCTCCCTGCGCCAGCCCTCCAGGTCTCTCACTTCTTCCCTGTACATTGATTCCTCATCCCTCTGAATAAGTCCCACCACCGTGGTGTCATCTGCAAACTTAATAATCTGGTTCCCCTCGTGTCTGGATACACAGTCATGTGTTAGAAGTGTAAACAACAGTGGACTGAGTACACAGCCTTGAGGGGTTCCGGTACTCAGCGTGACAGAGTTGGAGATGTTGTTTCCAACCCAGACAGACTGAGGTCTCTCAGTCAGGAAATCCAGGATCCAGAGACATGTGGCGGTGTTCAGACCGAGAAGGAGTAATTTCTCTATCAGTCTCTGGGGAATAATGGTGTTGAATGCTGAACTGAAATCAATGTACAGGAGTCTGGCGTAGGTGTCTTTCTGGTCCAGGTGGGTGATGACAGAGTGTAGGGTGGTGACTATAGCATCCTCCGTGGAGCGGTTTGAACGATATGCAAACTGGAAGTATATTTGTTCTTAGTGTTACTCTTAATTTCACTGATTTGAGCCGAGTGAGACTCAAGTTTTTCTTTCATCAGTTTTTCTTCTCATCAGATTTGAAATCATTGCTTTTTGGGCTCCGAAAATATTTGACATATTACTCTTTCTTTATATTATTTGGATTACATTAAAAGGTACATGTGACTAGTTTATATTTGATTTTCCTCAGACTAACACATCAACAGCAAAAAATCTCACAAACTGACAAGAGTGCCATTGCACATTTATAAGAAAACAGTTGCAAATTTAGGAGTAAAAAGTAGTGCATTTTTGTGAAATAAAAGTCATAAATGCATGGCCCTTTTCAGTAATCACTCCTAAACTGTGGAGCAGCCTACCACTCCACTTCAGGACCCCACTAAATGTAGAGACTCGGAAGACAAATTTTTACACTCTGGCTTTTAAAACAATTTGGGATTTGCTTTGTTTGTGCCGTTTCGCTGTACTGATAGTATGTTTTAATGACTTCATACAGTATTTCATGTTTTACTTGAGAACATTTAAAACTATTAAAACAAGAACAAGGGAAAATGTAAATAAGTCAAGTTTTAGGCTACCACCTATAACACCTTCTTTCATCTCATCTCTTATATAAAACCTAAAGAAATCAGACACTTGGAATGTCTGTGTAACTAAACAACTGTGGCTGAGATGTTTAAATGTTTACCTATTCAGATGAAGGTCCATATTCTGGTTGAGGCCATATTCTGAATATTCCACTTTACATGTAATTTAGCATATTCCAAACAAAGCAGCAAATAGTACTATAGTCAAGAGCTGAAAAATACCAGAACAACACCTTAGTGTACCGAGCTCAAGACTTTAAGGGGTCAAAATTGAGCCCAGATCAAGACCACCGTTTATTTACATCTTAGTCTTGGCTTGGTCTTGGTCGGATAAAAAGGTGCTGCTCAATGTCCGATTTGGCCTTGTATCAACTGTGATTGGATCATTAAGCATAACCCTAACAGCCGTCGGGAATCCAACTCCATCCACATCTGACCCCGCACCATTCTGTGAGCACCTGTTTTCCTGTTCTTTCTAACAATTCTCATCCCATCCAAAGAAACTAAACACTCTTTTTTGTGCATCATCCATCCAAACACTTAATAGTAGTAATTTCTCTCTTTATATTGAGCACACATGACGTTTCTTTCGCCATCTGAAAAAGCGACACCTCTTCTAAGTAGAAGCCATGCTGCATTTTTAAACACATCCTAGTAGCACAGCCCTAAACCAGTGCATGCATCATAAACTGCTGACAACTGTCCAAAAATTCTGCAAAAACTCCAGTGCAAATATCTAGTGTGATTAACCTCTCCTTTTTAACCTCTCCTTTTTAACCAACTTAGACTGGAATGTGCCACGTGTCTTACTCTGGTTGTTGATGTTAGTCTGGTTAAGTTGATAAGAAACCATGGTCTTGTTCTGTTTGAAGTAAGAGCGTTTTCGAGTTAAAATGCTGTGTGTGGCAGAATATATTTCTTATACAGGTGCATCTCAATAAATTAGAATGTAATCGAATGTGAAAGTTACTTTTCCAAGTAACTAGTTACTTTAATCATGCAGTAACTGGTAAGTA
The DNA here is from genome assembly GCA_020510985.1 of Pholidichthys leucotaenia. Classification (NCBI taxonomy): domain Eukaryota; kingdom Metazoa; phylum Chordata; class Actinopteri; order Cichliformes; family Pholidichthyidae; genus Pholidichthys; species Pholidichthys leucotaenia. The sequence goes on from CM035840.1 coordinate 340,571,388, forward strand.
ACTCAGTTATTTTTGAAAAGAATAACTGAAAAGAAGAAGAAAAGAAGACTAGCAACTGTAACAAGTTACTATTTTTTAGTAACTTGCCCAATATTGGTCACCAACACTTAAAATGCCCCCAGAATGCAAGTACATTCACAGCAACTGAGTTACTACCACAGACGTGTATTTTTGCATCGGGCTAAATTTGTAGAAATGAGTGACTCTGTGGGGGCATGGTGTTAAGACTTCTCCACCCAGGGAACAATGGACCGAAAGAGGAGGTGTCACCAGGGGTATCAGATGGGACAGTAAGGACTATGCGCCCCCTGGGGAGAGGAGTAAATGCCAGAGCCGCTGGGAGAAGAAGGGTGTCAGAGCGGCGCCAGCGTTATGTCATGTTAATGTGCCACATGGGCTTTGTTCTAAACATAATGTATTATGGTCGGAAGTTCTGGGTCTCGATGCATGGTGTTAAAGATAAAAGAGGAATGCACAGAGACCCGGGATCTTTTTTTGCTGTAAGTTATTTTGGAGAAAGAATAAAGTTTCTGTGTTGTCCAGCTCGTTGCCTCGCCTGCCTCCTTTCTCCACATTGGTGACCCTAAGACGTGCCATGGAAAGTGAACAGAGCACCGCCCCGGAGACTACCTGGAGGGAGAGCTGCAGCGCCGCGTGCGTGGTCTCATTCGAGCTCCCAAACTTCTGGCTTCACAACCCAATCGTGTGGTTCTTGCACATAGAAGCCCAGTTCGCATTCTGTGGGATAACAATGGACGATACCAGGTATTACTACGTGCACTGGATGCGCGTGCCACACAACAGGTGACGAGCCTGCTCCAGGAGCCACCGGCCCAAGGAAAATATGAATCGCTCAAGAGGATGCTTCTCCAGCGCTATACCCTTTCTGACAGTGAGAGGGCAGAGAGACTCCTAACGCGTTCTGAGTTAGGGGACAGATCAGCAGTGGAGCTCATGGAGAGCATGTTGGCGCTGAGGGGGAAGGATGACGAATCTTTCTTGTTTGCCCACTTGTTCCTCTGGAATCTACCAGCTACAGCGAGGGCGATCCTGGCCAACTCGCCGCGGCTGGTTGCCAAGGACTACCGTGCCCTGGTGCAGGAAGCGAACCACATCATTTTGGCAACCAGAGCTCTCAGCATGCAGACAGTGGCATCGGCATCCATGAGGGACTCCAGCGAAGTCGAGGAGCCATTCGTGATAGCCGGGATGGACACCAGAAGACGAAGGAACGGGGCGATCTGTTTTTATCATCGTCATTTCGGCTTGAATGTCCAACGCTGCCTGTCACCATGCCAATTCAAGAAGCCAGGAAGACGGCACGTTCAGAATTCAGTGCAGCTGCAATCGATGGCGACAGGAACAGACTGCTTTATGTCACGGACACACGTTTGGGGAGACGGTTTTTGGTGGACTCCAGCTCCCAGAAGAGCCTCATCCTGTTGGTCAACGCAGACAGGGTGGCAGGATGCAGCAGTCTTGAGCTCATGGCTGCCAACGGATCCACCATCAGGACATTTGGCAAGCAGATACTGACGATATGCTTACACGGACGCAACTTTCAGTGGGACTTTGTGATAGTTGCATGTTCCGGCCCCATTTTAGGCACAGATTTTTTATGTGCTTATGGGTTGTTAGTTGATGCTGCTAATAGGAGATTAGTGGATGCTGTCTCTTTTGACTCACTGCCCTGTACAGCTCGGGGAGCTGGGTTGACAACACTGGCTAACGTTACAGCTCCAGGGGGTAAGTACCAACATTTGCTTGCACAGTTCCCAGCACTCACGGTCCTGACTTTTTCGGCTACGGTAACGAAACACGGCACCGAGCACTTTATAACAACAAAATGCCTGCCGGTGTTCGCACAACCTCAGCGTTTGGATGCAGCTAAACTGGCCAGCGCGGGAGAGGAGTTTGCCAACTTAGAGGAGTTGAGCATTGTCAGGCGCTCCAACAGCCTGTGGGCATCCCCGCTACACATGGGGCCTAAAGCCGACGGGTCGTGGCGACCGTGCAGCAATTTCCGTCGCTTGAATAACACCACGGAACACGATTGTAACCCCATTCCGCACATCCAGGATTTTTCCATGCACCTGGCCGGGGCGCGTGTTTGTTCGACAGTGGATCTGGTATGCGGATACCATCAGGTCCCGGTGCGCGTGGAAGATGTTCCAAAAACAGCGGTTATAACTCCTTTTGGCCTTTTCAAGTTTTTATGCATGCCGTTCGGATTAAAAGGTGCGGCGAAGACTTTCCAGAGGATGATGGATGCCGTGCTTCGCAACTCGTCCTTCGTTTTTGTCTACTTAGACGACATTCTGGTAGCTAGTGCGTCCGAGGAGGAGCACATCACCCATCTCAAGACGGTTTTCCAGAGGTTGGAGGTGCACAGGCTGATCGTTAACCCGGTGAAGTGCCAGTTCGGCATGCCAGAGATTGATTTTTGGGCCACTGCATTTCGCCGGAGGGCATGATTCCGTTACCGGATAAGGTGCACGCTCTGTCAGACTTTCCGCGCCCGCAGACCGTGAGCGCACTACAGGAGTTTTTGGGAATGGTTAATTTTTATAACCATTTCTTTCCCCAGGCAGCCCAGGTGATGCAGCCTTTGTATGCCGCGCTTTAAAAAAAGAAGCCCGTGGAAGCCATCGACTGGACTCCCAAGCAAGTCCAGGCTTTTACTAATTGCCAAAACAGTGCTTGCAGATGCCGTGTTGCTAGCCCACCCAGATCCATCTGCATGGATAGCACTCACTACGGACACCTTTGATGTTGCCATAGGAGCAGTGGTGGAGCAGTACATCTCAGGTTCGCGGTAGCCGCTTGCATTTTTCAGCCAAACTTTGCGCAACAACAAACGCAAATACAGCATGTTCGATAGGGAATTGCTGGCTCTCCACCTGCCATTTCCAGTTTTGGTTAGAGGGGCGCAAGTTCACCGCGTTCATGGACCATAAGCCACTGACGTACGTGATGGCCAAGGTCTCAGAACCGTGGTCAGCCCAGCAGCAACAGCATTTGGCCGCGATTTTGGTGTTTACTACCGACATTCAACACGTCGCCGGTAAGCTCAACGTCATGGCCGATTGTCTGTTGCGCGCGTTAGTCTCCCTGGTCTACATGGGAATAGATTTCCCCATGATGGCCGCGGAGCAAGCCGGGGATGCAGACATTTGTGCGCTCTAGTCTGCGCCTACTGGGTTAAGGCTGGAGAGCAAGGTGGTGCAAGAATTGTGCCCTCCCTTGCTCTGCGACGTCTCCACCGGCCGCCCGTGCCCGGTAGTTCCAAGCTCTTGGCACCATTGCATTTTTGAGTTGGTCCACTCCCTTTTGCATCCGGGAGTGCGCGCTTCAGTGAAGCTAGTGGGGGTGAAATTTGTCTGGCCGCGCTTGCGCAAGGATGTGAAAGAGTGGGGTGCAGCTTGTGTTGCATGCCAGCGGGCCAAAGTGCACAAGCACACCACAGCCCCCCTCGAGCCGTTCCAAATCCTGGCCAGGAGGTTCGACCATGTCCACGTGGATTTGGTGGGACCCCTCCCGCCGTTGCAAGGTTTTATGCACCTCTTAACAATCGTGGACCGCACCACACACTGGCCTGAAGTGGTCTCGCTGGCTTCTACCACGTCCGCAGAAGTGGCTCGTGCTTTTTTGTTGGTTCGGATCCCCGTCGGACATCTTTTCCAACAGAGGTCCACAATTCATTTCAGAACTCTGGTCTGCGATGGCCCAGAGCCTGGAGGTCAAAATTCACAGCACTACTGCGTACAATCTCCAGGCTAACGGGTTATGCAAGCGTTTTCATAGGTCGTTTAAAGCAGCGCTCAGAGCTTTGCTCATGGATGCAAATTGGGTCGACCGCCTGCCCTGGGTTCTTTTAGGGTTGCACGCCGCACCTAAGGAGTATTTGGCAGCCTCCCCGGCAGAACTTGTTTCTTCTCAGCTGCTGCGGCTCCCCGGAGAGTTTTTACTGGAAAACTCCTCACCCAAGGCCGATCCGCCCGCGCAATTTTTGCACAGTACGGAGGCTTTTCACGTATCGGGCCTGGCCCACCATTGTTTTCCCCACACCTTTGTCCCAAAACACTTGCAGAACACCAGTTTTGTTTTTGTCAGGCACAATGTGTACCGGACCCCACTGCGCCCACTGTACGACGGACCGTTCAGGATGCTGAAACCTGGGGTAAAGCATTTTGTGTTAGACTTGGGGGGATGTAGGGAGACCGTCTGCATCAAGAGGCTGAAGCCCGCTTTTGTGTTGGCAGACAAGCAGGTGGTGTTGGCCCAAGCTCCCCGGTGCGGACGCCCACCGTTGGTGGCTCCGCAAGTTGGTGATCCCTCGGCAGGGACCTGCGCCCGTGAAGCTGATGTGTTTTCTCCCGCCCCCCCCTTTTCCCTCCACAGACTGACGTGCCCTCCTGTACACCCTGCCAGCAGGGCGGTTCGACTGGATCGCCGACCCCCTGCTACAGCCGCTATGGGCACCAGCTCAAGCCCAAAGGATGGGGGGTTAGTGCCCTTTTTGGATGTTCGGGGGGCTGTGTGGGGGCATGGTGTTGGACTTCTCCACCCAGGGAACAATGGACCGAAAGAGGAGGTGTCACCGGGGGGTATCAGACGGGACAGTAAGGACTATGCGCCTCCTGGGGAGAGGAGTAAATGCCAGAGCCGCTGGGAGAAGAAGGGTGTCAGAGTGGCGCCAGCGTTATGTCATGTTAATGTGCCACACAGGCTTTGTTCTAAACATAATGTATGATGGTCGGAAGTTGCAGGTCTCGATGCATGGTATTAAAGATATAAAACAAGAATGCACAGAGTGTCATGTCCACTGCGTAGCCTCGCAGCGAACATATAAATTGGCAACGAGCCAAAAATGCAGTGTAAGTAAAGTGTTTATTAACAAAGGGAAAATGTACAAAATGTCCAAATAACAGTCACTGTGAATAAGAATAAGACAACCTGCTGCAACCCTCGTAGGCTTGGAGGGAATGCCTAATGTGCTCTGTCAGTCTCAGTCTGGAGCAGGGGGAAAAGGCACAAAAGACTTCCAGATATGTTGGAGCAGAAAGGCTCTAAGACACAACATACAAAGTCCAGGGGAAGGAAGCCAATAATCTGGGGAGTCAGGTTATCCCATGTTGACTTAAGCTGCCACACTGACTGCACACACTGCCTCCCTATAAGTACACAATAGACTAATGAAGGCAAGTGGGCACAGCAGTGTGGCAAGCAAGTGTGTAGGTAATTGGATCAATGTGTGTATGCGTGTATGAGTGTGTGTATGTGTGAGTGTGTGCATGTGTACATGTGGTGATCCCAAACAGCTGGTGAGTGTCTGGTAAGAGGAGGAAGGTGTGACTGTAGGACTGGCAGAGAGCAAGGCTCAATCTGCCAGCTGGTATTAATAAGAAATAATCAAAACCTACAGCCACAGGTCATGGACGGGGTAGAACAACCCCGAACATGACACAGAGAGCCGGGATCTTTTTTTGTTGTAAGTTATGTTGGCGAAAAAAATAAAGTTTCTGTGTCATCTAGCTCGTTGCCTCATCTGCCTCCTTTCTCCACAACTCCAGCTTTTTTTTAAGGATTAAGATATATTTACTTACTCCTTTTATTAAAAAGTACTGTTAGGTTTTACACTGTAATTAAGCCAGATAAGCCCTTTTCAGTGAAAACCATTTTTTCCCCTGACCAAATGTGTTTCCTCTGTTCAGTCTTGATATACTGTATTATGATGATTCACTGGATCTAATTTATGACTTTTTGCTCAGGCACCGTGGCGTTTTAAGAGTCTTCACAGCAGAATTTGGTTTGGAGTTTCCAGTTCCGGGAGTTGTCTGTGGTGAGTGGGTTTTAATTAGTACGACATTAAGAAGGGGAAAAGTTACCAGTGGAAATGAAGAGCGAGTCTTTGATCTCTCTCTCTCTCTCTCTCTCCCTCCCTCTCTCTCTCTCCATATACATTCATTCATCTTCTTCCACTTAATCCTTTTCGGGTCGCGGGGGGGCTGGAGCCTATCCCAGCATCTCTGGGCGAGAGGCAGGGTACACCCTGGACAGATCACCAGTCCATCACAGGGGCAACACAGAGAGACACACAACCATTCACTCTCACATACATACCTAAGGACAATTTAGAATCCCCAGTTTTGATGCCAATTAACCTAACTTGCATGTTTTTGGCATGTGGGAGGAAACCGGAGAAATCCCAGAGTAAACCCACGCAGACACGGGGAGAACATGCAAACTCCACACGGATCACTGTTGGTCGGGGGCTGGGATCGAATCCAGGATCCCCCGGCCAAGGGTGAGTTGCTGTGCTGCCGCAGTGCTAACCACTTCCCTACCGCGCCATCCCTCCATATACATATATATGGAAAGCTCTGCTACCCACGGGGTAAAGCATCTGCGTGGTGACACTGCATGCATTCACAGCCACAAAGTCACACACATTTGGATACTTATGTCTCTCATGTATGCACCCAGGATGACACACGTGCATGCTCACCAGCAGCCAAGCTGTGCAGCTGACCTAAAACAGCTTCCTTCTCAAGCTTTTTCCACTCTGGGCAGTGGGGAGCTCACAGCTGCAGGAGGCCAGGCTTTGATGCCCTCCTCCACCCCCACCCACCCCTCCCTTCTTTATACACTGAGCAGATCTGTTGGCTAACCAAGTGTGATTATCCCCGACCATTTATCACGCTCCTTGTCAGAAGAGTTACAGGGTGGAATATCTAAAGAAATCAGCTAATCCTCAGCTATCTGGGGACCCGAGGATTGTGATTCATAACAACAGCTGCACAATTCTCTGCCAGTCAACGAGCTTTTTTTGTTTTGTTTTTTTATATATTTCACAGTGGAGATACAAATCTGTTGAATTCAAGGAAGGACCTGCTTCACAATCTCTCCGCGCTAAAATGAAGTCCTATCTGAGATGATCCTTCCCCGTAGAAATGCGTGACATACGCTTGTCTCGTATGTGTTTGCGCTCCCATTATTAATGACCCGTCTGTGGTAATAGCAGGAGAAGGTCAGACAGTAATCCCATGTTTTACTACACCGCAGGCAGATTGATTCTACCCTTGCTGATTCAATGCATTTTAAACAGCTTGGTTCAAAATGGCCTCCCTACACTGTGACATTTGCATGAGGAATTGTTCTAGGGCACAATGTGCTGCTGTTTCGATTTGTTTTGAGCGCCTTCTGGATAACGGCCAGGACAATTCTCCCTCCGCTGGACAGCTTTTTCTGCATTTTTCTCGCATCGGTCTGGGGACAGCACTACATGAAACCAATAAATTGATAGAAGGCCAAAGGTTGAACTTAAGGACTGAGCTTGCTGTGTGAGACTGCTTATGTTTATTTGGACATAAAAAAAACAGCTAATATCTGCAGATGGATGGCACCACATTCCTGCACGCTTCATCTAATGATGCATTGTAGATATACAGAGGAAGATTGCTCGCTGCGGTTCATGAGAACGATGCGTCAAAGTGGTTGCCATATTGTTCATGGGGAGCCATGCTTCCAAAACCATTTAAGTTTATTGAGGACGGTGATAAGAAATCATCATAACTCACTGAACTTACAATTAATGAGTGGTTTGGTTTGTTAGAAATGCTAGATATGCATTTGTGATATAGGATGGGACGTGTTTAAAGAATAAAATGTGGGTTTATGCAGTCATAGTTTGTGCAAATTAGCTTTAAAATTAGTGGTTTTGAGTTGCAGTGCTGCCACAGCACGCTACAAACTAACAGGATTAATCAATCCTGATTAAACCAGTTGTGTGGCTGTCAAAATTTAATTTAAAATGGAAACTGCGTGTGACTGCAAAGCTAATGCTATGTGTCCACTGGAGCCGTCGTTTTTCCACTTCCCATTCATTGTGTATGTGAAATGAAACGGAAACCATTAGGCTCCAGTATGGGGAGATTTGGGCTGTGGTGTTTCGAGTAGCCCATGCTTCCCCGACCTCTCATTTGCATAAAAATTATTTTTTAACTTTATGCAAATGAGGTCCAGGCAGCCACCATGCGTCAGCTGAGCGATGTGGTGCCGAACGTTCAAACCAGCGGTTGTTGATGTAAAATAACGACGGATTTGTTTCTTGCACAAAGTGCTGTTAGAAACACTTTTCGCTTGTTTGTTTTAAAGATATGAGACTCGTAATCTGCCATGTTGTCCGGGAGCTTCAGTCCGTTGAAGGCTGCCCACGGCTGCATCTGGTGACCAGTCAGGTGCAGTGTGCAGTTTTAGTCTTTATTTGACAGAGACAGTGGGAAATAGAGATGAGAAACAGAGGCGAGAAAATAGAGAGAAGATGATGGAGGTCATGCAGTAAATGGCTCAGATCAGACTTGAATTTTTGCTTTTATGTTTGAGACTAAGCCCAATAATCCATGCATATGCTCAACAGTGCAACCTGAAAATATACAGTAGACATGCATGCACAATAAATGCAAAGAGGTAAGAGCAATAAATTAATGCAAATGTTTTATATATTCAGCAAGACTGATTTTTTTTTGGGGGGGGGGGGGTCTAGATCTACTTACATGTACACTGTTTAACTTTCATAAAGTTTTAGTTTTATTACAGTTTTTTTTACAGTTTAAGAGAGTTTTATTGACAAATATAAAGTGCATGAAAAATTATTAATTTCCATTTTTTCCTCTTAAAGGTGTGGCTCTTTTCTTTAAAGAACTGCCATTATTTTAATGAATTTGCACCTTTTTTTCAAGTAAAAATGCCATTTTAAAAGATATTTAATTTTTTTTCCTTAAAATTTTAAAGAGATACTCTGGCAAAAATCAAGTTTTTTTCTGTTGTTAACATGTCTGTAACATGTTTTTTTTTTGTGACTTACAAGACATATCAAGATCAAAATCAGACCCCAATCCCAAGTATGGGTTTTTCTGCTGTGAATGTCCAGTTAAGCCACCGCCCACCTCCCCCAAACAGCCAACTTTGGACAGAGCATCTCTAGCTATGCAAGTATTCCTGCTTAGCCTGTTTGATTATAATATATAATCAATTATAATCAATGGTGCATGTGTGAAGCCGCCGCTAGCTGATCATAGATGTAAATGTAAAATTTTCTTTGAAAAACCTAAATAACTTGGTCACTTCTGCCAGTCCCAAGCCCAGATAAAGTAGGAGGGTTGGAATTGTGACATTAAAAAGAACAAGAATCAACAGCATTAAATTCATTTGTAGTCCGAAACATATTTAGGATGTTTTTCACTCATTTTTTATCTTTCCCACAACGTTATTTCTCTCTCCTACAGCCTCCATTACAATTACATGTGGGGCCAATTATGCAAAGGTGATGACGTCATTTAGTGACTCCTAGTGACTTTTAGGACCGCCAACAGCTACTTTCCTTACTGAGGAGTTGGCAACACTGGATAGAGTGGATGAGAGGAAGATAGGAGAGAGTGAGGGGAGAGGGGGGACCCGGCTTGAATGGGGCCCTCAGTGAGCTGGCAAGATAATGAGCTGAGAGAACCAGCTCAGACTGTCACTGAGGGTCCCGCACTGAGGAACAACACTTTGGCCATTACTCCTCTACCTATCACTGACTATGCTGAGTCAGTGTCCCTTCCCGGGGACGGCATGAAACTGACTGCGGCCGAACATAGTTTTCCACCGCTGGGGCTACAGTATTCCGGAACACTGTAGCACATGCAGGGCACGGTCAGCTCTGAGACCGGAGTCCACTGGCCGCCGTGCTCACATGTACAGGGTCCCAGAGGTGCCCACAGAGGAATGGGAGACACATGGTCGGAAGGCCGAACCAGAGAGAGACGGGGGATTGAAGGCACCAAGACCGCCACCTGTCCGTTTTGCATTCGTTTGACTCAGTTAGATGAAGGGGTTTTCAGGGGAATCCCCCCCTCCCCCCAGCGCTTGATTCTGTTCCCGCCAGGGAAGATGGAGAAGACATTAAATTACCCTGCTCCCTCCAGAGGAGCGTGGGGTGCGTGGCACAACGGCCGGGGCAAGGCCACGCGTGCTGCACTGAGGTCATGGTTCCATGTCGGCGGGCAGGCGCATCGGACCACTGGCCCCCAGCGAGCTGCCCGGCCGGCACAGAGCCAGCTTGCTTTGGTGGGGGTCGGCGGCATGAACATGTACAGCTGAATCACTCCGATGTTTTAACTAGCCATTGTTTAGCAAAGCAGTCTTCAGTGGTCTCAGGTCAGTGGAGGGGGGGGGGGGGGGGCTGGCCTTGCAGCATCTGCTACTGTTGGGCAGCAGTATGGGTGGAGCTAATTATTCATAGAGCCACACATGCTTAAGTAGGTGGAAGATGTAAAAGCTCTGTCCAAGCAATTCTAAGGCAATGATAGCTTTTTTGTGGATAAAAAGCCACAATATACTATTTTGGGCAATACACATTTGTTTTTGAGGCAGTTTTAGAGCTGCCGGAGAAATTTTTCCTCATAATTTTATGATTTCTATTTGTGAATTTGTGAGTTTTTATTTAGAGAGTACAGGCAGGGGGGAGTGGGTGGAGATGAGTGTCAGGGGGGATTTGTGACAGAAGGACAGCAGCTTGAGTGAAAGGGAAGATTTAAAAGACAGTAGTGACAACTGCTGGTATGATGTATGGTTTGGCAAAGGTGGCATTGACAACCAGAAAGGAGGCGGAGCTGAAGGTGGCAGAATTGAAGATGCTAAGATTCTCATTGGAAGTGACTAGGAGGGACAGAAGTAGAAGTGAGTATGTCAGAGGGACAGCTCGTGTTGAGTGGTTTGGAGACAAAGTAAGAGAGGCAAAGCTGAGATGGTTCGGACATGTGCAGAGGAGGGATAGTGGATATACTGGACAGAGGATGTTGAAGACGGAGCTGCCGGGCAGGAGGAAAACCACAGAGAAGATTCATGGATGTAGTGAAGAAGGGCATGGCGAGGGTTGGCGTTACAGAGGAAGACGCAAGGGATAGGGTGAGATGAATAACTGTGAGTTTTTCCCCCCTCACATTTGTAACTTTTCATGTAAATCTGAGACGTTCTTGTGACTTTTTAATTTCATATTAGAGGCACTGGTTATGGACAAAAGAGCTGCATCTGTGATCAGAGACCGCTAGATCAGAACATTAAAAAAAAAAGCAGTAAAAAGTCTGTAGTGTTTAAGAAGGGGTCGTTTTTTGTTTTTTTTTTTCTAGTTAGACCATCCGATTGGTGTATACCACAAGCCCAGAAGTGGCACTGCAGTGTACGTGTTTATGACAACGAGTCATGCATGGGGACCAACTTACATCCCGTCCTGCCGTGTGATGGTGTAGCCAAACTCCGGGTAGTGCAGGAAAGACACGTTGACTCCAATCAGCGGCGTCCCGTCTCCCGTTAGGACCTGACCCCGGATGACTGATGCCAGGCTGTGGGGGGGGGGGGGGGGGCAAACAAACACACAAAGAGCTGAGCAAACAAACAGTGCCAGCCGGTGTCAACAAGCAGCCACACTGCTAACAACTGTCATCCCCTTGCCGGCGGCGTGAGCGGAGAGGTATGACTTACTGATCGTTAGGAACACACACATGTCAGCGGTTGTTACTCACGGAAATGCTGCTTCACAGAGCCTCCTCTCTGTGTCTGTTTACTGCATTTAAGAAGCTATAAATCAGTGGGATGAGAGCTTCTGTTAAGACTTCTGTAGCATCTTGCACACGTATTGCAGCATTTATATCCCAAAAGGACATGGTTATGGATGTATTTTCTTTCCCCACACACTTAATACTTAAAATACAAAAAAAAAAGTCTTATTTTGATAAGATGCAACACACAGTGTTACATACAGCACTTCAGGCGATGCACTTTGAGAGGGAATCATAGAAAACTGCGCGCATGAGAGCAAAGAGAGTAAACACACAACATATTATCCCGCCAACAAGACTCGCAGTTAAATTATCGGCCTGCTAAGTAAAATCAACTTGGTAAATGAAGTGTACAATGCACCCAGCAGTGAAGCCATCAAATGAGATTCATGAGTGAAATATTCACAGCATTGTTATCGCTCTGACCTTGCAGAATTCAGAGTTTCCCTCTTAATTGTATCTGAAGAGGGTGTGATCCAAGTGTGATTATCCTGGCAAGTGTTTTTGCATCCAAAAAAAGAGCCTTTTGTCAGTGTCATAGCGGCGTCTTGTGCTCACCAGCGTGATAAATGTCTGTAGAAATACTTGTGATGAAAGATAATATATCAACAAGGATTGTGTTGGAACGAGCTCTTCGGCTCGGTTACAGATATCCTCTTGATGTGAGAAGTTGCAAAGCTCAGCGGCTGACGTGTCAAGAGGCACTTTATGGGGATTCAGAACAACAAAGTTCAACGCTGGAGGCAAAGTGTCACAAATAAAAAAGAGAGAGAGAGAGAATATGGAATGTTAAAAAAAAAAAAAAACTTGGTGTGCTGCAACATAACAAAGTGGCCGTGTTGTAAGGCCATCAGGAGGGTGGATGTGAAAGGAAAATGCAGTTTGAATACAATCCACGTAAAAACGCTCAGATGTGAATGCCCAAAATGTGAAGGCTTCCACAGGCTAAAATGACAAGGAGGAAAAGAAAATTTAGAAGGGATTCTGAAGTGGTTTTATTCATATGTATTCACACCTGGTGGCCGCCTTATATGACTCACAGCCGACTGCTGGTCAAACGGCAATGCCGCTGAAGCAGATGTGGGCAGGGGAGAGAGGGGTTGAATTCTTCTCTTCGGGGCAGCTCTGTGGTAGTTAGTCTGGCATGGGGGCGGGGGGGCATTACTCATTCACTTTGCCCACTCAGGATTTTTCCCTGCTGGTAAATGGATTTGCTGCTGGTCAAAAAGCCCTTCAACCCTCCCAAGCATTCCTGTCACCTGCTTTCACCTAAAAAAAGGAAAAAAAAAATCCCAGCATTTACTTGGGCATTCTTGCTTGATGAATCACACAGGCTGAAGATTTATACCTGGTTACAGCCTCGGATATCCTCCCCTATTATTCAACATGACCGCAGGGCCTTCAGGTAGAACTCGTCTGGCCCTTATATTCCTAAGTGTGAAGTGATTTGTTAAACCGGGCCTTTGTTTTAAGTTACAGTTAGAGAAGCGGGGGGTAGACAAGGCTGTATTTCTCCATCAATGTTTAATCATTTCCCATTTCTCATCTGCACAGAGCAGGATTTTTTTTTTTAAAAAAGTCTTGCCTTTGCATTTGTCACCGGTGGGCCAAAAAATGTTCCGTTTTGCCACTTTATCTGCGGGTCATTACGTACATGAGACATGTTTGGGGGGGGTGATGATCAACAGCTTTAGCCTCTCGCTCATTTCCCTCCTGCTCCAGGTCTGGTGCAACCATCTTCCTTCTCCCGTTTATTTACTGGCTCAAAGAACAAGGCCACTTAAAAGCCCTGGTGAAGGTTCATTCTTCCTTCCCCTTGTCTCTATTAATCTTTTGAGAGGCACACGGATGCTACGAGAAACAACCCCCCCCCCCCCACTATAAAAAAATGGGGGAAAAAACAAAACGCCAAGTCGCACCACCTGCTGAAACCCCCACAAATGAATCATATAATTCATGCACTCTTATCTGTCATTGTCCCAGACTGGCTGCAGAAAAACACACTGCCTGAAAACCCAGTGGGAGACTTGTGTGGGGACATGCGATACGACCGGGGAGCTGTTGTATGAGGGAGGAGGACGGGGTGGGGTGAGGTGGGTACTCCACCACAACACATGTTTTATCCTCTGCGCCGTACGAGGGACAACTTTACTGCCAAGTCTTGAAACCCGACCGTCACTTACAGACAATGGCTCCTTAATATTTTCATACACATAATTGCTATTTACAGCCACCCATGTCTATGAAACGTTAAGGTTTTGTCATGAATATAAATGAAATACACTACCGTTCAAAAGTTTGGGGTCACCCAGACAATTTTGTGTGTTCCATGAAAAGTCACACTTTTATTTACCACCATGAGTTGTAAAATGAATAGAAAATATAGTCAAGACATTGACAAGGTTAGAAATAATGATTTGTATTTGAAATAATAATTTTTTCCTTCAAACTTTGCTTTCGTCAAAGAATCCTCCATTTGCAGCAATTACAGCATTGCAGACCTTTGGCATTCTAGCTGTTAATTTGTTGAGGTAATCTGGAGAAATTTCACCCCACGCTTCTAGAAGCCCCTCCCACAAGTTGGATTGGCTGGATGGGCACTTCTTGCGTACCATACAGTCAAGCTGCTCCCACAACAGCTCAATGGGGTTTAGATCTGGTGACTGCGCTGGCCACTCCATTACAGATAGAATACCAGCTGCCTGCTTCTTCTCTAAATAGTTCTTGCACAATTTGGAGGTGTGCTTTGGGTCATTGTCCTGTTGTAGGATGAAACTGGCTCCAATCAAGCACTGTCCACAGGGTATGGCATGGCGTTGCAAAATGGAGTGATAGCCTTCCTTATTCAAAATCCCTTTTACCCTGAACAAATCTCCCACCTTACCAGCACCAAAGCAACCCCAGACCATCACGTTACCCCCACCTTGCTTGACAGATGGCGTCAGGCACTCTTCCAGCATCTTTTCAGTTGTTCTGCGTCTCACAAATGTTCTTATGTGTGATCCAAACACCTCAAACTTCGATTTGTCCGTCCATAACACTTTTTTCCAATCTTCCTCTGTCCAATGTCTGTGTTCTTTTGCCCATATTAATCTTTTTCATTTATTGGCCAGTCTCAGATATGGCTTTTTCTTTGCCACTCTGCCCTGAAGGCCAGCATCCCGGAGTCGCCTCTTCACTGTAGATGTTGACACTGGCGTTTTGCGGGTACTATTTAATGAAGCTGCCAGTTGAGGACCTGTGAGGCGTCTATTTCTCAAACTAGAGACTCTAATGTACTTATCTTCTTGCTCAGTTGCGCAGCGGGGCCTCCCACTTCTCTTTCTACTCTGGTTAGAGACTGTTTGTGCTGTTCTCTGAAGGGAGTAGTACACACCGTTGTAGGAAATCTTCAGTTTCTTGGCAATTTCTCGCATGGAATAGCCTTCATTTCTAAGAACAAGAATAGACTGTCGAGTTTCACATGAAAGTTCTCTTTTTCTGGCCATTTTGAGCGTTTAATCGACCCCACAAATGTGATGCTCCAGATACTCAACCTGCTCAAAGGAAGGTCAGTTTTATAGCTTCTCTAACCAGCTAAACTGTTTTCAGCTGTGCTATCATGATTGCACAAGGGTTTTCTAATCATCCATTAGCCTTCTGACGCAATGAGCAAACACATTGTACCATTAGAACACTGGAGTGATAGTTGCTGGAAATGGGCCTCTATACACCTATGTAGATATTGCACCAAAAACCAGACATTTGCAGCTAGAATAGTCATTTACCACATTAGCAATGTATAGAGTGTATTTCTGATTAGTTTAAAGTTATCTTCATTGAAAAAAACAGTGCTTTTCTTTCCAAAATAAGGAAATTTCTAAGTGACCCCAAACTTTTGAACGGTAGTGTATATCAAAATAATAATATATATAAATTAAAGCGCATAACACATATAACGAGTTAACGCACCACCCCGTTGTACGCCACTATTTCGCTTATTTGACACAGGATTAACGTGCATGCAGACATGCGCTTTTGACCCTGATTGCTTTCCATACTTAGGCCCTTGGCCCACACCACAGTTCAGGAAATCAGGAAGCAATGCAGCACGCCGTGAAAAACCCGGGAAAAAAAGCCTCCATGAGCCGAAAAGGACAAAGAAAATGCCATTTTGAATAGCAAGTTCAGCCTCATACTGACTATACTTACATTTAAGACAGTGAATAAGCGATTAAAGTGTGCCATAGTTAACTCTGGACATCATGCGATTAACCATGATTACAACATTTAATCGACTGACTGCAAAAGTAACAAATAATTGTGGGTTTTTTTGTTTCTACATACACATAGAAAAAATAGAATGGAATAGAATAGAATAGGTTTTATTAGCATTGTAGAGTTGTACAGCACAACAAAACTGTGGGTGCTCCACCAGGCTACTGCACAATAAAGTAAGTGAGAAGAATTTGAAATAAAAAAGGACAAATGCTAATTTTAAGCACATTTTTATCAAATTTGAACTTGGATTGAAACTCCCATGACGTTGTTTAGTCCAAACTGTCATACTTACAGTAATCTACAGAGGGCTGTACTGTGAAGTGAGATGAAGGTTTTAGCAAGGTAAGGTACACAGAGCAGCTAAAAACCACAAGCAAAATGTCCAACAAGAAGAAAAACAGAAATAACAAAAACCCCAAAATGAGATCTAACAGTCCTCCAAATGGACAACTCTATTGAAGCGTAAAATGTGTAGGTTTTAATATGTTCAATTCGATTCAATTCAATTCAACTTTATTTATATAGCGCCATTTCACAACAACAGTCATCTCATAGCACTATCAACTGTAGGGGGGAACCCCCACAGTTGCAGAAAGACCCCAGCAATCAGGCGATCCCCTGTGAGCAAGCACTTGGCGACGGTGGAGAGGAAAAACTCCCTTTTAACAGGAAGAAACCTCCAGCAGAACCAGGCTCAGGGAGGGGCAGTCATCTGCTGCGACTGGCTGGGGGGTGAGGGGATAGAGAAGAAGAAAAGAACAGACATGTAGAGAGCAAACAGCACGATGGGGACTCAATCTATGGGAGAGAACAAACAAATGTTAATGACCAGCAAAAAAAATAAATAAAAATATTTCATAGAGAGTGAGGAAAGGAGTGAGGCCCAGTGCATTACTGGAGGTCCCCCGGCTGACTAAACCTATTAGCAGCATAACTATGGGAGGGTTCAGAAACACATGATCCCTCCCTAATTGTAGGCTATATCAAAAAGGTAGGTTTTAGCCCTATTCTTAAAAACAGAGATCGAGTCTGACTCCCGAATCCAGATTGGCAGCTGATTCCACAGGAGAGGAGCTTGATAACTGAAGGCTCTGCCTCCCATTGTACTTTTGGAGATTCTAGGTATTACAAGTAATCCTGCATTTTGGGAGCGTAGTGCTCTGTTAGGATAATACGGTAGTATCAGATCTTTTAAATAAAAAGGCGCCTGATTGTTTAGAGCTTTGTAAGTAAGAAGAAGGATTTTAAACTTAATTCTAAACTCTATGGGAAGCCAATGAAGGGAGGCCAGATAATAAAGAATTACAATAATCTAATCTCGAGCTAACAAAAGCGTGGATCAGCTTCTCAGCATCACTCTGAGACAAGATGCTCCTAATCTTGGCAATATTACGCAAATGATAGAAGGCAGTCGTAGAAACAAATTTAATATGTGAATTGAAGGACAAATCCTGATCAAAAATAACTCCAAGGTTCCTCACAGAGCTATTAAGAGAAAGAGTAACTGCATCCAAACTGAAAGTTTGATTTGGAAAGGAATTTCTAAGGTTTTTTGGACCAACAAGAATGACTTCAGTCTTATCTGAATTCAATAGCAGGAAATTACAAGTCATCCAAGCCCTGATTTCCTTAAGACAGGCTTCCAACTTGGCTAATTGATTACTATCATCTGGCTTCATTGACAGGTATAATTGTGTGTCATCTGCATAACAATGAAAATGTATACAGTGCTTTCTAATAATGTTGCCTAACGGAAGCATATATAAACTAAAAAGAGTAGGGCCTAGCACAGATCCCTGTGGAACTCCATGACTAAGCTTTGAGCTGAAAGAAAACTCATTATTTACATGAACAAACTGGAACCTATCAGATAAATAAGATCTAAACCACTGCAACGAAGTTCCATTAAGTCCAACATAGTGTTCTAATCTATCAAGTAGAATATTATGATCAATAGTATCAAAAGCTGCACTAAGGTCTAAAAGGACAAGTACAGAAACTAGTCCATTATCAGATGCAATGAGGAGGTCGTTAGTGACCTTCGCTAAGGCTGTTTCAGTACTATGATGGATTCTAAAACCAGATTGAAACTCTTCAAGTAAACCATTTCCCTGCAGGTGGTCAAGTAATTGCGTAGCAACAACTCTTTCTAAGATTTTTGAAATGAAAGGGAGATTAGAGATTGGTCTACAGTTAGCTAAAGCTCCTGGATCTAGCGTTGGCTTTTTGAGTAAGGGTTTAATTACAGCCGTTTTAAAAGCCTGCGGTACATGGCCTAAAGTTAATGAAGAATTGATTATATGAAGAATAAAGCTACCAATAAGTGGGAAGACTTCTTTAAATAACCTGGTAGGAATAGGGTCTAAAAGACAAGTTGAAGGTTTGGATGAGGAAACTATTTTGTCTAACTCACAAAGGTCGATTGGAGTAAACTCATCAAGACAGACATCAGTAGAAGGAGTTGTAGTAGTTACAGTATTTAAGTTAACTGTGGGAAGAATCTGATTGATTTTATCTCTGATGGATGAAATTTTATTATTGAAAAAGTTCATAAAGTCCTGACTAGTAAGCTCTAAGGGAATGCTAGGATTGACAGAGTCCTGACTCTTTGTCAACCTGGCTACAGTACTGAAAAGAAACCTGGGATTATTCTTGTTCTCTTCTATTAATGCAGAGTAATAACTCGTTCTAGCTTTTCTAAGAGATTTTTTATAAATTAAAAGATGATTTCTCCAAGCTAAATAGATTTCATCTAAATTAGTAGAGCGCCATTTTCTTTCTAATTGACGAGTCTTCTGTTTTAAGCTACGAGTTTCTGTGTTGAACCAAGGAGTTAGAAATCTCTGATTAGACTTTTTCTTTTTTAAGGGGGCCACCAAGTCTAGAGCCTGATGCAGAGAAGCTGAAACACTATCCACCATGTTATCAATTACAGAAGGAGCAAGCTGTCTATAGCTTATTTCCGTTGTGTTGACACATGGCATAGAGGAAACAATCTGCATAAATTTGGAAACAGCATCATCTGAGAGGCATCTACTGTGATAATATTTTTCTTTAGGAGCCAAATAGTCAGAAATAGTAAAATCAAAGGTTAACAGACAATGGTCTGACAGTACAGGGTTATGAGGAGACACTACAAGATTTTCTATTTCTATGCCATATGTCAGAACAAGGTCCAATGTATGGTGGAGGTAATGAGTAGAATTTCCTACTTTCTGAGAAAACCCAATCGAGTCTAATATTGAATTAAAAGCCACAGTAAGGCAGTCACTATCTACATCCACATGTATATTAAAGTCCCCTACTATAATTATTCTATCAGAATATTCTATCATCTATGTAGTAAAATCTCAGTAGGATTTTATCATTTACCATAGCTTGTGATTTCATAATATAAATGCAGAGATTCACAACACACTTCTTCCTCTTTTTATCTGTCTCTCAAGATGTCTTTATCAGCTACAGCACAACAACTGGCAGACGACCAATCAGCAAGCTGCTTTGTTGGTTTTGTGTGAATAAAGTTATGTTAGCTCACCATGTAAGCGATATCAAACTTGAGGGGTACACTATAAAGCTCGGTCAATCTAGTCAGGCTTTCTGTAAGTTACCTGGCTTCGCAAAACTAACAAGCACACTCTGAGGTGAGTGCGACATTCCCAGCCTCTGTTTTCTTTGACGATCCCAATATCTTACTGAAGAAGAGCAGTTTTCAACTTTTCCATGCACATCCTCAGTGTGTATCAAACCCTGGTACCACATCACAAAACATTTGAAATGTTTTGAATTTGAAATGAAACTGGACATCATAAGTCAGGGGCTATAAGTCCTGCAGAAATCATCCAGTAGGTGCCAAATTGCAATATCTACATCCTGTCAGGATTCTGAGCTTGGTCTGGGGACCATGCTCACGCTTTAAGTTACTGTACTTCTTTGAAATTTCTGCATTTATTACCTCCGCCAAGGAGGTTATGTTTTCATCGGCGTTGGTTTGTCTGTCTGTCTGTTTGTTAGCAACATAACTCAAAAAGTTATGGACGGATTTTCATGAAATTTTCACAGATTGTCAGAAATGGGGTATCCTACAGATGATTAGATTTTGGTGGTGATCCGGATCACCGTCCAGAAGAAAACCGCCATTACGGAAAATGCGATTTTCCTGAATAACTACTGAACCACTAATCCTATCATTGTGAATCCAATTACTACTCATATGTTTTCATGGTCAAGGAATCTGAAAACGTACACACAAACACTGTATGGGGGGAACTGTGGCGCTTGGCGGAGGTCTGCGCTCTCCGAGTGCTTTTCTAGTTATTATCTGTTAGATTCATGATTCTATTCTTAGTTCTGTGAGTATTATTATTATTATTATTATTATTATTATTATTATTATTATCAGGGCTTTAGTTTGGTTATTATTTGTATTATTGTTCACATGGTCTTGTCTCCCCTGATCCCCTGTTCATGTTCTGTCTCCTCTGTTTGTGACTGTGTGTGTAGCCCCGCCCATCCTGTCATCTCTGTTTTCCGAATGTGTGAGCTGTCAGTCGTGATTGCTCACCCCACCTGTGCTGTGTTGTCTTGATTACTCTCCTGTCTATATATGTGCATCCCAGTCTGTCATGTGTGGTGACCTTGAGTCAAGTTGGCGTCTTACACACACTTCTCCCTTGCCTTTCCTGATTATGCCAAGCCCGTTTTGTGTTATCCAAGCCTGTGGTTTTCTCTGCCAAGCCTAGCCTGTGTTTTTGTTCAGCCCACACGCTGCTTTACTTTCTGTTCTGTTTTGCACATTAAACTATGGTCTATGAAATTCGCCTGGCAATTAGGTTCTCACCTTCCTCGCCCTGGAGGGGCTCTCCCGACAGAAGGTCACCACCAGTCCAGGACCCAGCGGGCAAAAAAAGGAGGAGAAAAAAGTAGAGTCGGGATGAGCTGGAGGTGGTGGCTATGACTGAGGACATGGCTGCCGGCGGTCGGGAGGATGAGATGCTCTGCTGGGGTGGAGTCGCCAACTTGCTCGCAGCCAGACTGAGCGTGTGCTCTCACCCCCGGGTACAGAACCTCATCAGTCCTCCGCTACCACCGTTTCCCACCATCTCCTCCTTGCAGGAGCCAGAAGCCCTCACACCACTGTTATCCCCTGTGGAGTCCGCCGCGGAAAATGAAGAGGTTTGTGAATCTCAGTTGGCGTTTGGCAGGTCCGGGTGGAAGAAACGCGCCAGGAGACACTATTCCTCTCGATGTCATGTACCTCCGGCTCTTCATCAGATGAGCTCCAGCTTTTCCCGGAAGGACTCGTCCGACTTCCTGGAGGCGGCAGAGTGGGAACAGAGGGAAGTAGCTTTCCATTTTTTAACATCTGCCACAGAAAGGTCTTGTTTTGTTTCTTGTGAGGGGGCTCAGCAGCAGTTAATTACCACCACTGCTGAGCTCTCTCCACTGTTATCTGCTGTCGCTGTTTCCATCCCACCATCCTTATCTGCATTTACTGTGTCCCCTCGTGTGTTTTCTAAGTGTCTGCCGATACTGGGTGGCAACCGGATTATCTGGGAAGAGCCCGCAGTTCCTGAGGACCCAGTGGTTTGCTGGATCGGGGCTGCGGCATTAGAACCCCTGTATAGAGGTGACGAGGAGGAGCACTGACAGGTTGTGCTTGCCCAGAAGGAGCTTATGCTGAACTACAAACCGTGGCTCCTTCCAGAGCATGTGTCCTAGCTGGGCTGGAACCAGCTGGCAATGGATGTACCAGCTCCACGGCACCTCCCAGTTCCTGTACCAGCTCCATGGCGCCTCCCAGCACCAGTACCTGCTCTGCAGTGCCTCCCAGCTCCAGTACTTGTTCCATGTGCTTCCCAGCACCACCACCAATTCTGGCTCTTCTCCGGACAGCTCCAGCTGCTCACAAGGTGCACACAACAGCACCAGCCATCCTTGAGGTACACACAACAGCACCAGCCATCCCAAGGTGCACACAACGGCCCCAACTGTCCCTCAGGTGCACACAATGGCCCCCGTTGTCCCCGAAGTGCACACAAGGCTCCTGCTGTCCCTGAGGTGCATACAACAGCTCCTGCTGTCCCTTAGGTGCACGCCACAGCTCCAGCTGTTCCTGCTCAACCTGAGGTGCACGCTCCTGTTCCTGCTCAGCCTGAGATGAATGTTCCTGTTCCTGCTCAGCCTGAGATGCACAGTCCTGCTCCTGCTCAGCCTGAGGTGCACGCTCCTGTTCCTGCTCAGCCTGTCATCATCCCTGCTTCATCTGCCACCACTCCTGGTGGATGAACTGCAACAGCAGAATTGCCGGGATCCTTGTAAGTGATGGAGAAAGAGCTCAGGCAAGTCCTCTTTTTTGTATTTTTAACATCAGTTTCAGAGAGGACTTGCCTAGCTCTGAGTGGAGAGACCCAGTTGCAGCTACCATCTGCTTCTGGGCTTTCCTCGTCAAGCTCCACTGCCACTTGTTGTAGTGACCCGGGTGTTGTGTTTTCCTCCCCATCTGAGGTGGCTGTTTCAGGGATGGATTCCCAGATGTCAGGACTTGAGGACCTTCAGCCCTTATCATCTGGTTTTGCCAATGGTCGGCTCACCTCAGCTGTCATGTGTCCTTGAGGTTAGTGCGCACCTGTCACCTGCTAGTGGGGTTAGTGCGCCTCAGTCATCAGTTTTAGAGCAAAGGGCTCTCGTGTTACTTTCACTTGAGTTCAAAGTGCCCTGACAGTTATCTCTGGACCCATACTGCTCGCTTCAGTCTGGTGATCCAGGAACTCTGGAAGACCGCCCGACTGGTTATGTTTTGAGATCTGAAGGCCCATGAACTGGGTTAGGCCCCCCCAACCTGCTCTGTTCTCCGATCCGGTGGTGTAGGGACTCTGGTAGACCACCACTCGTTCTATGCTCTGGTCTGGGGTCCCATGAACTTGGGTAGGCCCCCTGACCTGCTATGTTGTCCGGTCTGGTGGTCTTGGGACAAAGGGAGACTACCCGACCAGCCATGTTACTGTTTTTGAGCCTTGGATTGTGGTTGGTCCCATGTGACTGTGTTGTTTTGGACTCTGTGTGTGTGTGTGTGTGTGGGTGGGTGAGGGGGGTAAGGAGTTGGTTTTGACCCGCCTGGCCTTGTATCTCCACCAGCCACTCAGTGAGGGCTTTTGTTTTTGTTTTGTCATCATCTACTTATTTTGAAGGTCTCTCTCTTTCTCACCTGACGGAAGTATTGTGTTGAGGTTCATTCATTTTGGATTTTGCCAACCATAATATCTTTGTTGCATTAGTGCCAGAAGATAGAACCTTATTACTTGCTCCTCAGTTCTTCAAAAGACATTATGTTATCTGAACGTGACAAATATAAGTCTTGAATCTTTTGAATCCCTTTTAAATTCCATACTTTAAATACAGCATCCGCTCTCCCTGGTGTAAAATATTGATTACCCCATATTGGACTAAATTGTGACAATAACTGTGGTTCTTTTAAATATTTTTTGGTTTCACACCATATTTTGATCATATGCTTTACAATTGGATTTTTAACTTGTTTCTGTAATTCTTTAGCCGAGTCTGAGTATATGAATAAGGGAAGAGATAAAGGTAAATTGTATGATTCCATTTCAGTCCAGGGAGGGAGATCATTTGATGAAAAATAATATGTCATAGACCTCAGTTGTGCTGACCAGTAATACAACATAAAGTTTGGACATTTCAGACCTCCACGATCAGATGGTAAATATAGTAAGGACAGACGTAATCTAGCCTTCCTATTGTTCCATATAAATTCCACTAACTTTTTTTTAATTCTTGAGAATAGATCTGAAGGTGGTGGTAAAGGAATGTATTGAAATAAATAAAGTATTTTTGGTAAGATATTACTTTTAAGTATATTAATTCTCCCGGTCATCGACATTGGTAGTGACATCCATCTCTGAAGTAACTCATTAATATCTGTCATTAAGGCTTCATAGTTGGCACTGGCGACTGATTCTAGCTTGGGCAAAATTTGAATTCCTAAATATTTAAACTGATTTACAACACTGAATTGATTTACCTCAGGCGCTGGGTGATTTCTCTGGAACCCAACAAAACTGAACTTGTCCACCACCCCTGTGTACCCTAAATAAACTGTGATATAGCTCAATCACCAAGTCTTCCCTTGTAGATTTTAGTGTCTGTATGGTTTTTAGCGCTGCAAGTGAGTCCGTGCACACCACCACCCGGTCCGGTTTGACCTCCTCCACCCACTGCAAAGCAATAATTATTGCCACCATCTCGGCTGTAAACATGGATGTATCGTTGGAGAGTCTTTTTGCGATGGTCACTTTAAATTCTGGGATGTATACTCCGACTCCAACAGAGCCCTCTTTATTCTTTGAACCATCAGTATAGAGCTGTAAGAAGTTATAGTAATTGTTCCTGAGGTAAATGCTTGTTTTAACACCAACTTCACTCATATGCCAATCCCTTTTCCTCATTAGTAGACTAGCATCTACTTCTATTCCCGGTAACAGCCAAGGCGGAACATTACTCACTGGACTGGTGTTAGTTATATCAATAGTGTGCAGCCCATGCATTCTGGTCCTTCTTTCAATTGTCCACCCAAACACATGTCCCTGAAAATTACAGTATTCCCACCAGTCTTGTAGTGTTGTTTTTGAAATATTTGCTTCGTCACTTCCTGTCAGCTTGACCCAGTATGATAATGCGGGTATCTCTTCTCACATCCATTGGCATTTCTCCTGCTTCTATTAAAACTGCATCGTTTGGTGTTGTTTTGACGGCTCCAATGCACAGGCAAAGCGCTCTATGTTGCTTTCTGTCTGTTTTTTCCAGAGTCATCTTTGCCGTTGCTCCATAAATCATGCATCCGTAGTCTATTGTCGATCGCATTAGTGCTCTGTAAATGTCAGTTAATGCCTGTTTATCTGCACCCCATTCATGTCCAGCAACAGTTTTTATGAGATTAATGACTTTTTTGCATTTTGTCTCCAGATTTTCAACATGAACTTTGCGTGTGTATGTACTATCAAACCACAATCCTAGACAGTTGAACTCACTGACTTTCTCTATTGGTTGATTGTATAATGTTAATGGTTCTGTACCAGTACTGCGTTTTTTTGTGGAAGTCATATAGCAGGTTTTACTGTTTGAAAATTGAAATCCCCAGTCATATGACCACTTTTCCACTTTCTCCATTGCTTTCCTGATGTTTTTGAACACAAATTTCTCATTTCTTCCCCTCGTCCATATGGCTCCATCATCTGCATATAGTGCTGTTTTGATGGATCCCTCTTGATCCTCAAACATGTCATTAATCATTATACTGAATAAAACAGGGCTTATCACACTCCCCTGAGGAACACCATTTTCTATTTCAAAGTCATTAGAAACTTCTGATCCTACTTTAACCCTAACTGTCCTATGTGTTTAAAAAAAATCCATTATCCAATTATACATCCTACCACCAATGTCCATTTTATTCAGTTTCATAAGAAGACCATCCCTCCACAGTGAGTCATAAAGCCTTTTCAATATCCAGATAAACTATAATCATTACTTCTTTCATTTTGAGAGTCTTTTCAATATCATTACTTACCCTAACTAGAGCATCCACTGTGAATCTTCCTCTTCTAAAACCATTCTGATAGTTGTTTATTTATCGTTTTTGCTCTAATACATATGAGAGTCTGTAAACTAACACCTTCTCCATCCATTTCCCTAAATGTGACGTTAATGCCATTGGCCTATAGTTGCCTGGCTGAGCTGGATATTTCCCTGGCTTATTAAATGGTAAAATTACAGCCTTTTTCCACCCACTTGGGATAACCCCCTCCTTCCATATCCTGTTAAACAATTTCAGAACTAGTTGCATTGATTGCATAGGCAACTGCCAGAACATAGCATAGCTTAACTGATCATATCCTGGAGCTGTGTATCCACTATCTTGCAAAGCTCTCTGAAGCTCTGACATTGTGAGCTCGAGCTCTAACACAGTCATGTCCTCTTTCACTTCATTTTTTATGTTTGCATTTTCTCTGAGTTTATGCTGCCTTTGCTGTCTATGACTCTCACCAAGATGGTCTCCTCTATGCACTGCTGCAAATGCTCTACCTAGGACTTCTGCCTTTTCTTTGTCTGACACAGCCATCTTGTCCCCATCCACTAAAGCTGGAATTTTAACTGATATCCTTTTCCCACTCATTTTTTTTAAACATACCCCAGACATCACCTAGTTCTGTTTGCCTGCCAAGGGTGGAACAAAATTCTCTCCATGTTGACCTTTTCCTGTTTTTAATAATCCTTCAAGCTACTGCCCTTTTCTTTTTATACTCTATTAAGTTTTCACTATTCATATTCTTCCTCAGCTGTCTGAATGCCTTGTTTCCATCTGTTATTGCAATGCTACATTCGTCATTCCACCAGGGTACAACCTTGTTCCTATCCTGTGTTGTTTTCTTAGGCATACTTGCTATTGCAGCATTCAGAATATGATTGGTTACCTGACTTGAACACTCTTCTTTGCCACCTTCTAATGTTACCAAATGACACGATTGAACACAGTATTGCCTAAATTTCTCCTAGTCTGCTTTGTCAAAACACCATCTTGTAAAACATCATCCCTCTTGTAATATATACTTCAGTTTTAATGACTAAGTATTGGGAAGTGATCACTTCCCACAGTTGTCCTGTTCATAACCGTCCATTCACAGGTGCTCACTAAAGAATCAGATACCAGAGTCAGGTCAATACATGACAATGTGCCCCTATGCACATCCACCCTGGTACCTTCACCACTGTTTAAACACATTAACGAGCTTTCATCTAACATCTCTTCCACAACATTTCCATTGTTATCTGTATTTGTGCTTCCCCACAAGCTATTGTGGGCATTAAAGTCTCCACACCATACCTTTTTCAGATGTCCTTCCCCTGCCATAACACTGAAAATATCTGCTGTTAACTTCCTACATGGGTTGTAATAATTAATCAGCTTAATATTTCCTTGTCCATTTGGCCTACATATTTCAATAATATTACACTCGACTGTATATCCTCAGGGGAGGGAATCACCCTAAACGCCAGGCCATCTTTAATGAAAGTGGCACATCCTCCTCCATTACAGTGTTAATTCTATCCTGTCTGATTGAACTGTATCCTGGAATAACAAAATCTAAATGAGGTTGAAGCCATGTCTCCTGTACACACACTACCTGTAGAACAACTTCTAGTTCGTAAAGATACTTCGAGTTCTTGTCCGTTTGCTATAAGACTCCTCGCATTCCACTGTAGTATATGTAGTACCATAATTAAGGCCTTGTTTCAGCGTGTGCAATCTTCCCAGTTTCAGCTTTCAATAAAGCATGAATCTGGTCAGCTTTGATATCTTTCACATCTAGGAAGCTTTCTGCTGCTTCCACAATGGTTTTGATTCTGTCCCTTTTCTTCTGTAGCTGTGCAGCAACATTCATGGTGTGGCAGATAAAAGCTATAAAGTTTGTCCTCTTAACTATCAATGTGTCATCATCCATTTTGCATTTGTGAACACAAGCATTCCTTGCAGCTAGCTGCACGATCCTGTGCTTGCGTGGGACCCGTTGATTGCTGGGCTTCCATTTGAACTGAACTTCTTTGAGGAAGGCCTACTGTGTTTCTGACTATTCCTGCCTCTCTAACTGTCTTTAGAGCTTCCGCATACGAGATTTTCTTAGTTATTCTGATTTCCTGGGCTTGTCTAGCTTCCCTCTGCACAACACATCCTCCATTTGCAGCACTGTGCTCACCCCCACAGTTGCAACACTTTACTTTGGCTCTGTTGGCTGTGCTCTTAAAGCTGCTTCTTAAGCATTCTCATGCTTGCACTTTATTTCATTTTGTTAATGTTACGCTATGGGTCGACTGGTGTCTGACCCTTTAGAGGGGGGTACTGGCAGGGTTCTGAGCTTGGTCTGGGGACCCTGCTCACGCTTTGAGTTACTGCTTTGAATTTTCTGCATTTATTATTATCTTTTTTCCCCCTTGTCCCGTCAAGCTCCTCTCCCGTCTATATACATGCATACCAGTCTGTGTCATGTGTGGTGACCTTGAGTCAAGCTGGCATCTTACAGAAGCTTCTGCTTTGCCTGTCCTGATTATGCAAAGCCCATTTTGTGTTATCCAAGCCTGTGGTTTTCTCTGCCAAGCCTAGCCTGTGTTTTTGTTCAGTCCACATGCTGCTTTACTTTCTATTCTGTTTTGGACATTAAACTATGGTCTATCAAATTTGCCTGGCGACTGAACTGTCATCTTCCTTGCCCCAGAGGGGATCTCCCAATACATCATCAGTATATATCAAACCCTGGTAAGTTTCAAAACATTTGGAAAAAAAAAACTGTGGGAGAAGTTGATTTCTACAAGGCAGTCACTGTCTAATGACTGAAGTGAAATCGGACATCATAAGTCAGAGGCTATAACTCCTGTAAAAATCATCCAATCAGTCCCAAATTGCAAAATCTACATCATCAGTGTATATCAAACCCTGGAAACAAATTTCAAAACATTTGGGGAAAAAAACGTAGAAGGAGTTGATTTCACAAGGCAATCACTGTCTAATAACTGAAGTGAAATAGGACATCACAATTCACAGGCTATAACTCCTGCAAAAATTATCCGATGTGAGCTTAATTGCAATATGTCAAACACAGTGTCAGTGTATGTCAAACCCTGGTACCAGGTTTCAAAACATTTGGAATTAAACTGTAGGAGGAGTTGATTTCAAAAGGCAGTTACTGTCTATTAACTCTACAATATGCGCATACTACAATATGCGTATCCTCGGTGTATGTCAAACCCTGGTACCAAGTTTCAAAACATTTGTAATAAAACTGTAGGAAGAGTTGATTTCACAAGGCAGTGGTGCTGCCGTACCGTACTGGACTGTACAGACTGCCGTACCGTACTAGACTGCAAACACCTGCAGAGAGTGGTGAAGACAGCGGAGAAGATCATCAGGACTTCACTCCCCTCTCTGCAGAGCATCTACCACCGCAGAGTCCAAAGGAGAGCTGACACCATCCTCCAGGACCCCACCCACCCCCAGCACAGAATGTTCACACTTCTGCCCTCAAACTGGAGATGCAGAAGTGTGAAATGCAGGACAACCAGACTGAACAACTCCTTCTTTCCCACTGCCATCAGACTCCTGAATAGATAACAACTCCCAAATATCTGTAACACAGCTTTGCATATAGGAACTCACACACTGGCTGCTAAATTTGCACACTGCTCACCTGTACAGTAGACATAGTCTCACCTGTCTGATGTCCATATCATCTCTGCTGCTACTTATCATTTCTGTTGCTACTTATCATGCACAGTCTACTGGTACCACTGGTACAGAAATTAGCACCGGGTGCTAATTTGTAATTTGTAATTATACACTGCTCGTTGCACAATGCTCATTTGCACACTGTACATAGGTCTATGCCATCTCAGGTTCACATCATCTCTGATATCAATACACCATTATCACTTTCACTATCCAGTGAATTTTCAGTTTCATTCCTCTTGTCTGACTGCTTTAACTGCCTTAACTGTCCAAACTGCCTAGTGTGTGTTATTAGTACTCATTAGTTTTAGTATCAAGGTGTGCTTAAGGAGGCCTAACTGCCTGTGTGTTGGTGTGTGTGTTATTAGCATCCATTAGTATTAGGATTGAGTTACTGTGTTAGTGTGTCATGACCTTAATCTAACCCTAGAATTGTTGTTTCTGTACCTATTACCTTGGCTTTCGTTTGGAGAGCAAAATAAGAATTTAATTGCTCAGAAAATGTAGCATTTCTTAACTGTGCACATGATAATAAAGCCTTAGAATCTTGAGTCTTATCACTCTATTAAAGCAAGAAATCTCTGTGTGTGTGTGTTTGTGTGTGTGTGTGTGTTTGTGTGTGTGTGCCACATTTATAGGACATCATAGGACGGTCTATGATCTCTGCCTGAACATCATAGGACATCCTATGAACTCAGGCATCATATGACTTGCGATGACATAGACAAATGTGTATTTATGATGTCATATAGGACTCATGTCTTTATGATGTCATATACAGTGAGTCCATGCCAGTGAGTCCATGCCCAAAAGCCTCTTTTTGCTCAGATCTATTTTCATGATCCTGTCCATGAACTGGAATTATGACGCACCTATCCCTCAACCAGTGGTCTCAACGAACAAGAAGAAGAAGAAGACCCACCAGACGGACAGCAATAGAATGAGAACTGCTGCATGTCAGCTAAGATGCCATGAAGATGAAACACCTGAGGTTCCAGCAGTACATCGCACCCGTCTCAGACAGGAGGACACCATTCGCCAGCATAGGGTATGACAGACAAGGGATGCACAAACAGACAGGAAACATGTGGCAGTGTGCCATGCACGTGCTGAGTCACTTGAAGACCGAGGAGAGTTGGAATAGTCAGCTGGCCAGGGACAGTGAATTCTATGCAAGGCACAGAGAAGCTGAGACCGAGGAGATGCAGAATAGTCGGCTGGCCGCCAACGCTGGAATTACGACGCACCTATCCCTCAACCAGTGGTCTGAACGAAGAAGAAGAAGACCCACCAGATGGAGAGCAATGGAATAAGGAGAACTGCTGCACATCAAAAAAGATGCCATGAACATGAAACACCTCCGGTTCCAGCAGTATGCTGCAGGCATGACTGTGAACAACACAACCGTCTCAGACAGGAGACCCTTCAGCCACAGGCATGCACAAATACTTGCTTATACATGGTTTCTACGGGCATGGACGGGTATGCACGGGTATGTATCATCACGCTATTAAAGCAAGAAATCTGTGTCTGTCACGTTTATAGGACATCATAGTACGGCATATGATCTCTGACTGATCATCATAGGACGTCCTACGAACTCAGGCATCATAGGACTTGCGATGCCATCTATATGACATAAAGACACATAGACAAATGCGTCTTTATGATGTCATATAGACTATCACTCACGATGTCTAGACTAATGTGTCTATGATGTCATATGGCTCAAAATTGGCAGGAAAAGGATTAAGCGGAAGAAGATGGATGGAAGGATGGAATAAGTCACAGAGCCAGTCTTTACAGTGCGTTCGTGTTTTCTGCACAACAGATTTCTGCAGCCATGGCTAATTCTACATTGCCGCAAGCAGAGTTGTCTTCATATTGTTGCTCAAGATGAAGAAACTAAGCAAAAGTGTCACTTTCTCAGCAATGTTGTTTTTAAAGAAGTGCTGACATAGTAAAAATGTGTAACCCTGAAGAACGCCAGTCTACACTACAAATGTGTAAAATGCCAAGGAAAGCGCTGATCTTGGTTTCTGCAGGCATGCATGGGCCTTTCTGAACAGGGTCAAAAGCCACTTTTTGCTCAGATCTATTTTCATGATCCTGCCCATGAACTGGAATTACGACGTACCTATCCCTCAGCCAATGGTCTGATCGAAAAAGAAGAAGACCCACCAGATGGAGAGCAATAGAATGAGGAGAACTGCTGCACGTAAAAAGAAACTTGAAGAAGCCGGATATAGACAGGAGTTCCTGGCAGCGGAAGGCTAAGGACAGAGCTGCATGGAGGAATCTGATCAGACCTAAATGAAACAGTCATTGTCGCCCACGACAGACTGCTATGATGATAACGGCTGCATGTCAGAAAAGGTGCCGTGAACGTGAAACACCTCAGGTTCCAGCAGTACACTGCAGGCACGACTGTGAACAACACAGCCGTCTCAGACAAGAGGAGACCCTTCAGCAACGGGCATGCAGAAATACTTGCTTATACTTGGTTTCTACGGGCATGGACGAGTATGCACGGGTAGGTACTAGTTCACATAAATTTGTGATCTTTTTGTTAAGTTTCAGAATCAGAATCAGAATCAGAATGAGATTTATTGCCATTGTTCATGTAGTACACAAACTAGGAATTTGTCTCGGTACAATGCTGCAACATTAAACATGGAGTAGCACTAAAGATAAAAATAAAAAAACTATGCATGCAATAAAATGTAAAATATGAATGAGTAATACTAATCTATGCAATTATTAAATATATTAACAAGCAGCAGATATGACTTCCGGTTATGGCTGCCACGTAGGACGGACGTGTCTCGCTCTGCTCTGCTCCTGGAGAAAAAAATCGGCAAATAACTCTCTCATTTGGGACAGAACGTATCCCAGCATTTGGGCGAGGATATGTCGGCGAAGCCTAAGGCTGGAAAACCAGGAAAAGGAAA
Organism: Pholidichthys leucotaenia; assembly: GCA_020510985.1. Classification (NCBI taxonomy): domain Eukaryota; kingdom Metazoa; phylum Chordata; class Actinopteri; order Cichliformes; family Pholidichthyidae; genus Pholidichthys; species Pholidichthys leucotaenia. The sequence goes on from CM035840.1 coordinate 340,603,496, forward strand.
AAGCGAGCCGCCGAAACAGTCCAAATTAACGGACTTTCAGGTCTGTGACGCAGCAAACAAAACTCCATATATGGCGGAGGAGGCTGGCGGCGGTGCGATTTCTGCGGGGAATGGCGCAGATGCGCTGATGGCTGCCATGAGTTCAATGAGAGCGGACTTTTCCTCTAGATTTGATGGGATTATGACAGCGTTGGAAGGAATAAGAAAGGAATTGGGTGACTGTGTAGAACGAACGGCGCAGATGGAGCTCCGTCTCGCTAGTGCTGAAGATGACGTCACCCGTCTTCAATTAAAGGTGCGCACTTTGGAAAAAAAAATAAATCTCTGGAAGATAATATTTTGGATTTGGAATCTCGGTCGAGACAGAATAATTTGAGGCTGGTGGGTCTTCCAGAGGAATCAGAAGGTCGGGACGTATGTTCCTTTCTGGAAAAGTGGATTCCGGAGGTGCTGGGCAGCGAGGAGTTGCAATCAGCAGTGGTTCTGGAAAAAGCACATCGTATTGGCCCACGGAGAGATAAGGGACCGCCGAGGACCTTAATTATGAAGTTTCTTAGCAACAGAGACAGGATGAAGATCTTCAACGCTGCACGTGCTAAAGGAGAGATTAAACACCAGGACCAGCAGGTGCGGTTCTACCCAGATTTGGCCACAGGAATCCAGCAATTGAGGAAGCAGTTTGATCCCGTACGTAAGGAGCTGCGCAACCTTGGGATTCGTCATGGTGTAATCTATCCTGCGAGACTGCTGACCACGTATGAGGGCAGAACCCACATCTTCAAGACCCCAGAGGAGGCGCAGGAGTTCATCAAGAAGATCAAAGAAGAAGAAGAGACTGGTGGGAGCTAAGCATGAACAAAATATAAGGTAGAATAATTAAGCATTTGCACAGGCATCTGACTGACTTGAAGTAAATAGTAAGTTTACAAAATATAGATTGTATTATATATTAAAAAAACAAAACAAAAACAAAACAAAACAAAAAAAACTACGATGTACAAAGTTGTTAAAAATTTTGGAGTTAAGTTGGAAAACTACAGAGGAGAGTTAATGTTACGTCATTAAAAGCAGTAGAGTTAGGGTGATTGGGAGGATGAAGAAGGAGTGGCTTAGGCTGTTCCCCGTGGGTGTGGAACGGTCGATGGCTATATCGGGAGACAGAATTTTTCTTTTGATTTTGGGGGGTTTGCCACAAGTGTGGGAAGGGGAAATTTGTTTGTGTGTAGTTTGTAGGATGAATGTTCAACCACTCATGTTTTTGCTTCTCTGTATGAGCATGTTTACACTGCAAGGTAATCCCAAACTCTCTATTGATCATGGACCAAAGTGTTAATCTTAATTTAACTTCATGGAATTGCAGAGGTCTACAAAATTTAAAAAACTTAAACAAGTTATGAATAAAATAAAGGACATGGGTTCAAGAATTGTGTTTTTACAAGAAACTCATCTGATAGAGGAGGATGTTAAAAGAATTAGGAGTAGATGGCAGGGAAGTGTATTCACCTCTTCATTTTCATCCCGAGCCAGGGGAGTTATGACTCTCATACATAAATCAGTTCCTTTTCAAGTGAAAAATGTAATTGGAGACAAATTTGGAAGATATGTAATCATTCAAGGTTCTTTGCTATTAGAAAATATAAATCTTGTGAACTTATATGGTCCCAATATAGATGATCAGAAGTTCTTTGCTAATTTATTTCTCATCTTATCATCACTTACAGGGCAACATATAATAGCAGGGGATTTTAATTGTACATTGAATCCAGGTGTGGATAGATCAACAGGACTGGATTGTACGCACATTGGATGTAGGATGACTATTAATCATTTTTTGAAAGAATTGAGATTGTTAGATATATGGAGAGAAATGAAACCACAAGTTAAAGCCTATTCTTGTTATTCCAGTACCTACAAGACATTCTCACGTATTGATTATTTTTTGATTTCCACAGAATTAAGGTCCAAGATTCAAAACTGCTTTTATGATAACATCATGATCTCTGATCATGCACCCTGTTGTCTAATATATGTAGATAAAAAATTGACAAAGGAATCAGGTAGATGGCAATTTCAGCATAAATGGCTTCAGGATGAGGAATTTGTCAAGTATATAGAAAAACAGATAGACGAGTTCTTTGACATCAATACTACACAAACATCAGCATGTGTAAAGTGGGAGGCTTTCAAAGCTTTTATTAGGGGACATATTATTAGTTATACAGGATCAAAATCTAAGAAGACTCGAGAGGAGAGAGCTAAATTGGAACATAAAATAAAAAATCTTCAGGAAAAAGTGTATGCAGGAAGTGACCCAAGGTTGGAGAATGAATTACTGATTTTGAGAGCTGAATACGACAAAAAATCAGCGAATAGAGCTGCCTCGAGTCTTCTAAGATTGAAACAATCTTTTTATGAACAAGGTGAAAAATCAGGAAAATTATTAGCATGGCAGATTAAACAATTGGAAATTAAAACACCAATTACCAGTATTATAAGTAATGGACAGGTAGTTATAGATCCTTTAAAAATTAATAGAGCCTTTAGAGATTACTATGAAAAATTATATGATACCAAAAATGAACCTGATTTAACAAAACTAAATGGGTTTTTGAACAAACTATCTATACCGTGTATTCCAAATGAAAACAGGGAGATATTGGAGTCTAAAATTAGTCAAGAAGAAGTTGGGCTAGCCATTGATAATATGAAATCAGGAAAAAGTGCAGGACCAGATGGTCTTCCAGTTGACCTTTATAAAAAATTTAAGAATAAATTAATAAAACCTTTTTTGGAAATGGTTTTAGAAGCATTTCAAAATAATAATTTACCATCATACATAAATAATGCCTTAATTATACTGCTGCCAAAACCAGGTAAGCCCTCTAATAAATGTGAAAATATGAGACCAATAAGCCTATTAAACGCCGACCTTAAGATAATCTGTAAAATTTTAGCAAGACGAATACAAGAAATTTTACCAAATATTATTAATCGAGATCAGAATGGCTTTATAAAGGGTAGACAAGGCTTCCATAATGTAAGAAGACTATTTAATATTATTTATTTTAATAAAGAAGCACCGGATACAGCTCTCCTATCATTGGACGCCGAAAAGGCCTTTGATAGAGTTGAATGGCCCTTTCTTTTTGAAGTCCTACAAAGGTTTGGACTTGGAAATAATTTCATAAAATGGGTTCAAATAATATACAATAATGCTACAGCAGAAATCCTAACAAATAACAATATTTCAAAACCAATAAAAATCAATAGAGGATGTCGACAAGGCTGTCCACTTTCACCTTTACTGTTTACTATGGCAATTGAACCTTTAGCGATAGCGATACGTTTACATTCACAAATATATGGAATTAAAGTTGGACCAACAGAACATAAAATCTCCCTGTACGCCGATGATATAATTTTGTTTATGTCGAATCTAAAAAAATCAATTCCAACCTTGTTGAATTTAATAAAGAATTTTGGGGAAATATCAGGATATAAAATAAATAAAACTAAATCTTCAATATTAATGCTAAATGAGACCCAGAGAAATTACCCAGCCCCTGAGGTAAATCAATTCAATGTTGTAAATCAGTTTAAATATTTAGGAATCCAAATTATGCCTAAGCTAGAATCAGTCGCCAGTGTCAACTATGAAGCCTTAATGTCAGATATCAGTGAGTTAACTCAGAGATGGATGTCACTACCAATGTCGATGATCGGGAGAATCAATATACTTAAAAGTAATATTTTACCTAAAATACTTTATTTATTTCAATACATTCCCTTATCACCACCTTTAGATCTATTCTCAAGAATAAAAAAAAAGTTAGTGGAATTTATATGGAACAACAGGAGGGCTAGATTACGTTTGTCTTTATTATATTTACCATTTGATCGTGGAGGTCTGAAATGTCCAAATTTTATGTTGTATTATTGGTCGGCACAACTGAGGTCTATGACATATTATTTTTCATCAAATGATCTCCCTCACTGGACTGAAATGGAATCATACAATTTACCTTTACCTCTTCCCATATTCATATACTCAGATTCGGCAAAAAAATTACAAAAACAAGTTAAAAATCCATTTGTAAAGCATATGATCAAAATATGGTGTGAAGCTAAAAACTATTTAAAAGAACCACAGTTATTGTCACAATTTAGTCCTATATGGGGTAATCAATATTTTAAACCAGGGAGAGCGGACGCTGTATTTAAAGTATGGAATTTAAAAGGGATACAAAAGATTCAGGATTTATATTTGCCATGTGCAGACAACATAATGTCTTTTGAAGAGCTGAGGATCAAATTTAATCTCAATAGAACACATTTTTTTAAATATCTTCAACTTAGAAACTTTATTCGATCAAATCAAAATAAAGCTCTCACTCGACCTATTTATTCATCCTTGGAAAAAATGATGATGAAAGATAGTAAAAGAAAGGGTATTATTTCAGAGTTTTATAACTCATTGACACTATCTTCAAGTGAAAATTCACTGAAAAGATTAAACTACTGGAAAGAAGATCTGCAAATTGAAATTTCAGAGGAACAATGGGAATTGGCTTGTACAGAAGCTCAAACCAAATCAATAAATGCACGCCTTAAATTGATACATTTCAAATGGTTAATGCGGATGTATGTTACACCAGAGGAGTTAAATAGATATAACAAAAATATACCAGATACATGCACAAAATGCATGGAAAGTAAAGGAACCCTATTTCATTGTTTATGGGAATGTAGATTAATAAGAATGTTTTGGGAAGAGGTGAGGGTAACAATTGAAAAAATAATCTCAAAACAAATCATATTGAATCCTAAACTGTTTTTGTTGGGTCTGTACCCAGAAAAGCATAATTTTAATAAAAGTGAAAGAACATTCATAGACCTCAGTTTGCTTAATGCCAAAAAATGTATTGCACTATTATGGAAAAAGACTCATAGACCAGATGTGACTCAGTGGTTAAGACAGATGTTAACAAACCTTCCATTAGAAAGAATAACATATATACTAAAATCAAAGGAAATTGTGTTTGAGAATATATGGAGACCTTTTATTGATTATGTAAAAAATTTAAACATAACTCTTGAAGAAGAAGGTGAATGATGTGTGTGGACCTTGTAAATTCCAAACTGGTGAACATAATATGTATACTTATGTATTGGATTGTCTAGACTAAACAGAGGAGCATTGTTGAAGACTTGATTTTGTTGGTGGTTGTTGGTGTTTTTAGTGCATTTTTTTTTTTTGTAGTACTTTAGTGTTAGTGTTTGATTGTTTGTATCATGTTTGTTAAAAAAAAAAAAAAGGTTCAATAAAGATATTGTGGAAAAACAAGCAGCAGATATTGTGGAGTTCCACATAGTGCAGACGGTAGTGCAAAAGAAAACAGTGATAATTATCATGAGTCCGGTTGAGCTGCTGTACGTAGTGCACGAGAGTCTAATAAGTCACTTAGTGTTCAGCAGTCTGATGGCAGAGGGGAAGAAGCTGTTCATGTAGCGGGAGGTTTTAGTCTGAATGGACCGAAGTCTTCTACCTGAGGGGAGGGGGGCAAACAGTGCGTGTCCAGGGTGTGAAGGGTCGGCTATGATCCGACCTGCACGCCTCCGGGTCCTGGAGATGTACAGGTCCTGGAGGGATGGGAGCTTGCAGCCGATCACCTTCTCAGCAGCGCGCACAATGCGCTGCAGTCTTAGTCTGTCCCTGGCAGTGGCTCCTGCGTACCACACGGTGATGGAGGTGGTGAGGATGGGCTCGATGATGGCTGTGTAGAACTGCACCAACATCTTGGTGGGTAGCTTGAGCTTCCTCAACTGCCGCAGGAAGAACATCCTCTGCTGGGCCTTTTTGATGAGGGAGCTGATGGTCGGCTCCCACTTGAGGTCCCGGGTGATGGTGGTGCCCAGGAAGCGGAAGGAATCCGTAGTGGTGATGGGAGAGTCTGTGAGGGTAAGGGGGGGCAGAGGGGCTGTGACTTTTCTGAAGTCCACGATCATCTCCACTGTCTGCAGAGCGTTCAGCTGCAGGTTGTTGTGGCTGCACCAGGACGCCAGCTGGGCCACCTCTCTCCTGTAGGTGGACTCGTCGCTGTTGGAGATGAGCCCGATGAGGGTGGTGTCGTCCGCAAACTTGATCAGCTTGACAGACTGGTGGCTGGAGGTGCAGGAGTTGGTGTACAGGGAGAAGAGCAGGGGGGAAAGTACACAGCCCTGGGGTGATCCGGTGCTGATGCTAACAGAGTCTGAGACAGTCTTTCCCAGCCACACATGCTGCCTCCGGTCCGTCAGGAAGTCGGTGATCCACCTGCAGAGGGAGTCAGGCACGTTGAGCAGGGACAGCTTGTCCCGGAGCAGAGCGGGGCGGATGGTATTGAATGCAGAGCTGAAGTCCAGAAACAGGATTCTGGCGTAGGTTCCCGGGGAGTCCAGGTGCTGCAGGATGGAGTGGAGGGCCAGGTTGACTGCGTCGTCCACAGACCTGTTGGCTCTGTAGGCAAACTGCAGCGGGTCCAGGAGGGGAGTGGTGATGGTCTTGAGGTGGGGCAGGACCAGGCGCTCAAAGAACTTCATGACTACAGAGGTGAGCGCTACAGGTCTGTAGTCGTTAAGTCCAGTGATCCGTGGCTTCTTGGGGACAGGGACGATGGTAGAGGTTTTGAGGCAGGTCGGCACGTGGCATGACTTCAGGGAGGTGTTAAAAATGTCTGTGAAGACAGGAGTCAGCTCTTCCGCACAGTGTCTCAGGGTGGAGGGAGACACGCCGTCCAGACCAGGGGTCTTGCGCGGGTTCAGTCTGGAGAACTGTCTGTGCACGTCCTGCTCACTGATGACAAGGGCAGTGGGGGAGGAGGGGGGGCCGCCTTTGATGAAGTGGGGACCATGGAGGCAGTGGCGCTGGGGGGAGGGGGGAGTTGGACACAGCTGACGAGGTGTCAAAACGGGCATAGTGTTGGGACAGTCTTTGACAAAGGGCTTTGTCATCCTGACCCTTAGAAGCCTGAGGCCGATAGTTGGTGATTTGCCTCAGTCCTCTCCACACAGAAGCAGAGTCGTTAGCAGTGAACTGTTGCTGGAGTCTCTCAGAATACACAGATTTAGCTCTCCTCAGCTCTCTGCTAAACTGGTATTTGACCTCCCTGTAGCAGTCCCTGTCTCCACTTTTCAACGCTGCTTCCTTCTCCTTCCTGATCTGTCTGAGCTTGGCTGTGAACCAGGGCTTGTCGTTGGAGTAACTCACCCTGGTGCGCGATGGAAGAATGCTCTCCTCACAAAAGTGGATATATGAGTTCACAGTGTCCGTGTATTCATCCAGATCATGCGTGGCTCCTTTAAACATGCCCCAGTCAGTTATTTCCAAGCACGTGCGCAGCCTCTCCCCAGCTTCACTGGTCAATTTCCTCGTAGTGATCACAACAGGTTTTGTGAGCTTCAGCCTCTGTCTGTATGTGGGAATCAGGTGGACCATCACGTGATCAGATAATCCGAGCGCAGCGCGGGGAACAGCGCGATACGCATCCTTAACTGTAGTGTAACAGTGATCCAGCGAGTTCTCTCCTCTGGTGGGGCATTTAATAAACTGTTTGTAGCGGGGGAGTTCGTGGCTCAGGTTGCTCTGGTTAAAGTCGCCAACCACAATAACCAGAGAGTACGGAAAAGTTCGCTCCGCTTGCTGAATGTGATCCGCGAGCACGCGCTGAGCCTCGCGCACGTCCGCGTCGGGCGGGATGTAAACAGCGGCCAGGATGAATGAAGCGAACTCACGCGGGGAATAAAATGGCTTGCAGTTGATTAATAAATATTCCAGAGCGGGAGAACAGTGTTGGGAGATCACAGTTACATCGGAGCACCAGCTGCTGTTGATGTAAAAGCAGACTCCTCCTCCTGTGGTCTTGCCGGAGAGCTCCTTATCTCGGTCTGCACGAAACAGCTGAAATCCCTCGAGGAGGAGCGCGCTGTCCGGTGTCTGTTCCTTAAGCCAGGTCTCAGTAAAGCAGAGGGCACACGAGGTGGAGAGGTCCTTAAATCACATCAGCAGTCTCAGTTCCTCTACCTTGTTATAGAGAGAATTGACGTTGGACAGAAATATCCCAGGCAGAGCCGTGCGCGTGCCTCTCCTGCGAAGAAGCACGAGAGCGCCCGCTCGTCTTCCTCTCTTTCGCCGTCTCACTTTTTGGGCTAAAAGGTGAACCAGATCGGCGGCAGGAGCCAAAAAAACTGGGAGTAGGTCCGTGGGAGTGAAAGTCCTGATATTTAGTAGCTCTTCACGGGTGTAAGAGCAGGCAGACACACATTTGACGAACAAAAACAAACAAAGCAAAGCGCAACGAAGCACCATGGCGACCACTGTGGGTGCCATCTTGAGTCAACGTTAAAGTTGACTGTGTTTAAATTTGTGTTAAAGTTTGTGACTTTAACACCAGGTTCTTGTAAATAAGTAATCTTTTTCTCCTAAATTTAAAGGGATCTTTTAGGTACATCTGGTAAAGATACATTTCTAATCAAAGAGTTTGGGGGCATAAAAGCAAATTTCTGAATACCAAATTTGACAACTAAGTACCAGTTTTGTCAAGCCAGGTAACTCAAAGAAATCCATGTTAAGCAGACTGAGGTTTGCAGTGTACTTACAAAAACAGAAATTAAAAAAATGTAAGTGAAACATAAAATACATCTTTTTTGTTGTAAATATACAGTATAATTTAATGCTATTATGATTTTGAAGGGTAGAGCTCAAGAATTAGTGTGCGTTTGCACTCCACATTGTTCTTGTATACCTTTCAACTTCAGGCTTTATTTTTTCTAGGGTTTAAGGCAGAAATCACCAGACTTTCAAAGGGCTCACAAGCAGAATAGAATTGACCTCAAACCCTTTATCTGGGCATTTTTTGAAGTTTTCTGTTTTGACATTATACCTGTTATTTTGTGTACTCTGCAAAAACTTTGGTTACATAAATTATTCCTTCTATAGCCTTAATGTTTAAAAATGGGTGTCCAAAGTGGATTCTACATATCTGTGTCTCTTTCCAAAAAAAAAAAAAAAAAAAAAAAAAAATCATGTATGCCGTATTTATGCTGCTGTGAAAAGATGAAAAGAAGGAAATTAATTTGACCAAATTTAGTGGTACGCATGTTTGCAAAGGGAGTAAAATGCTGTCTTCCACTGTTAAAAAAAAACCAAACTCTAACTTCTATGAGGAAAAATAAAAAGGCAAATGAATATTTTGAGCAGCAGAGAGCTAATGCCACTACCAGACACAAAATCGACATTAAGCTGAAGACAATGAGGATGAGGATTACTGAGAGCCCGGCTGTGGGGAATCGCCTCATTCTATATTTTCAGTAAAGCATGCTATTTACATAAGGATTACTTTAAACTATTGGAGGAAAAATTCCCAAAGCCTTCCGCACACAGTCGGCAATCATTTTCCTCTCCATCAGTCACAAAACACACTCTTTGGGTGATTTGGAGCAGATGTGGCTGCTTTTTTGGATGAAAATTGTAACTCTGCCTCTTCAGTTTGCACAGTGATGTCATACAGTAGTCCGTTCACAGGCGGGGACTCGATCTACGTATGTTTCAGTCTATATTGTTAACCACAGGGCTAAATCAAGAAGGGGATAGCAGGAAATGTCTGCTCCTAATATCATCATAAACCTTTCTACACCATGTTACATAACTGATATATAAACTACAGTATATGAAACACCAATGCTAAGCATAAATGCATTTTTATTGTAAATCTGAAAATTTTCTCATAATATTGTTTGGATTTGCAACTTTTTTCTTAAATTTGCAACTTTTCTTTAACTTTTTTCTTGTAAATTTGTGAGTATTTTGTAACTTTTGCTAATTTTTCTCATAAGATTCTTACTTTTTCTTGTAAATTTGCAACTTTTTTGTACATTTTAATCTTATACATTTGTGACAATTGTGTAAAATTTGCAGCTTTTTCCTCATAAATTTACCTATTTCTAGCAAATTTGCTACTTTTTCTTGTACATTTGCAACTTTTCCTCATAAATATGACTTTTTTCTTGTAAATTAGACATTTTCATGAAATTGTAAATTCTCTATTATTTCATAAATCTGACTTTCTTCTTGTAAATTTGCAACTTTTTCCACAGAAATTCACTGTCTCTTATTGTAACTCTTGTAAATTTTCCACCTTTTTGTGTAAATCTGCAAATTTTCACATTAAACTGTGACTTATTCTCTTCAAGAATTTTCTTGTAAATATGCAACTTTTCTGTACATTTTTTTTTGTGAATTTGTGGTATGTTGTAAATTTTGCAACCTTTTCCTCATACAATTGTTACTTCTTTCTTGTACATTTGCAGCTTTTTTCTTGTTTTGTAACAGTTTCTTTTAAATTTGTATCTTTTTTTCTTAAATTTGCAACTTTTTGTAGTTTTTTTTCTCCAAATTTGGGAAATTTTGTAACTTTTGTACCTTTCTTATAAATTTGCCACTTTTTTTCTTGTAAATTTGCAACTTTTTCCTCTAACATGTGACTTCATACTTTTTTTTACCAGAAATTTGTGACTTTGTTCTTGTAAATTTGTGACATTTTTCTTGTAAATTTTCTATTTTTCAGACATCTATTACTTTTTCACGTAAATTTGCAACTTTTATTTCAGAAATTCACTTTTTTCTTAGAAATTTTAACTTGTAAATCTTCAACCTTTTTCTTGTACATTTGCAACATTCATATGGATGCCTTAAAACCCTATTTAATTTTTTTATATTCATCCAGTGTCCCCCTCAATATTTAATCTTGAGAAAATGTTATTTTTATTGTCCCTCCAAACAGTGAAATGAAATATTTGTTCATACCTCTACCTTGGAATAAAGCCATAAAAACACAAAGGCAAGGCAGGGATGTCAGTGAACAGAAACAAAAAAAAGGTCACAAGCTTCAAGTTCAAAATAAAAAGACAAAATATCTTTGCGGAACAAAAACAAAACTCTGTGGGTAGCTACTGTGGTGAAATACACATACACTCCTCAGAGGTCAACCCAAGTAATAAACCCACAGCATTTATAGGAAAAAAGTAGGAAACTTGTGATAGTCAACGTATGTATTAGGGGGATAAAAATATAAATTTACCAAAGAGCAATAAGAGCAATAAATAAATAAATAAAATTTCCCAAAACATTTTCAAGAATGAAGTCCTAAATTCATATATATAAAAATACAAAATTACACTTAAAAGTCACAAAATTATGAGAAAAAAAGAGCACATTTATGTTTAAAAAAGTTGCAAACTTGGGAGGGAAAAAATGCAAAAAAATTACACATGTACAGAAAAGCTGTACATTTATAAGAACATTAGAAATTTACAAGAGAAGTAAGAAGGTATACAGTATTAACCTTATTATATGCAGGTCACAGTTGCAGTTGCAGTTACTCTTTCTCTTAATAGCTCTGTGAGGAACCTTGGAGTTATTTTTGATCAGGATTTGTCCTTCAATTCACATATTAAATTTGTTTCTAAGACTGCCTTCTATCATTTGCGTAATATTGCCAAGATTAGGAGCATCTTGTCTCAGAGTGATGCTGAGAAGCTGATCCACGCTTTTGTTAGCTCGAGATTAGATTATTGTAATTCTTTATTATCAGGTTGTCCTAAAACATCTTTAAAAAGTCTTCAGCTGATCCAAAATGCTGCAGCAAGAGTTTTAACAGGTACTAGAAAGAGAGATCATATCTCTCCGGTTCTGGCCTCCCTTCATTGGCTTCCCATAGAGTTTAGAATTAAGTTTAAAATCCTTCTTCTTACTTACAAAGCTCTAAACAATCAGGCTCCTTTTTATTTAAAAGATCTGATACTACCGTATCATCCTAACAGAGCACTACGCTCCCAAAATGCAGGTTTACTTGTAATACCTAGAATCTCCAAAAGTACAATGGGAGGCAGAGCCTTCAGTTATCAAGCTCCTCTCCTGTGGAATCAGCTGCCAATCTGGATTCGGGAGTCAGACTCGATCTCTGTTTTTAAGAATAGGGCTAAAACCTACCTTTTTGATATAGCCTACAATTAGGGAGGGATCATGTGTTTTCTGAACCCTCCCTTAGTTATGCTGCTAATAGGTTTAGTCAGCCGGGGGACCTCCAGTAATGCACTGGGCCTCACTCCTTTCCTCACTCTCTATGAAATATTTTTTTTTTGCTGGTCATTAACATTTGTTTGTTCTCTCCCATAGATTGAGTCCCCATCGTGCTGTTTGCTCTCTACATGTCTGTTCTTTTCTTCTTCTCTATCCCCTCACCCCCCAGCCAGTCGCAGCAGATGACTGCCCCTCCCTGAGCCTGGTTCTGCTGGAGGTTTCTTCCTGTTAAAAGGGAGTTTTTCCTCTCCACCGTCGCCAAGTGCTTGCTCACAGGGGATCGCCTGATTGCTGGGGTCTTTCTGCAACTGTGGGGGTCCTCCCTACAGTTGATAGTGCTATGAGATGACTGTTGTTGTGAAATGGCGCTATATAAATAAAGTTGAATTGAATTGAATTGAATATAGCAAGAGGAGCCTATTGAGGGTTTGCAGTCACGTGACCTCTGGTAGTGGTCCGGCTCCTCAGGAATGAAAAATTTCACATTGTTATGGCTACCTCATACACACCAATGCATTATTAAAACGAGATTTTAGCATGATCCAGTCAGCAGAATGTCTTAAAATTGGGTTGTGTGACTTTGTTGGAGCATATGACAACTGCACAAGCGTCAGTATATTGACAAATTATCTGTGAACGGTCTGAAACGTGATTCTTATCTCATGGTCGATCATTTGTTTACATCGTGTCAAGATGCTAGCAGCATCCTTGAACTGCTGTATAATGACAGTGACAACTACTTCTCTCTCTCTTTGAGTGCCATCACTGAATCAGTGTTCGGTGAACCATGTTGTTCCAACTTTGGCGGTCACATACAAGGCTCTATGTTCAAGTCTTCCAGATGTTCAAAATTGTCTAGGAAGGTTTTCTGTTGTCTTCCTCTGGCGCGCTTCCCCGGCACTTTGCTGCTGAGGGAGAGGTCTTCAGATGCACCTTTCCTGATTGCATGCACAAGAAACTCTGTCTTTGATCGTTCATAGTAGTTCACGCTCCGTTTGAACCCTTTGTAGGACCTCTTTATTTTTGACCCTGTCTACATACAGGAGCCGCAGCATTCTATGATAGAAGTACATTTCGGCAGCCTCAAGATTTTGACAGGTCTAGGCCATAAGAGTCCCAAGACTCACAGCCGTAAAGAAGAGTTGACCAGACATAGGCTTTAAGCAAACAGATTTTGAGTTTGATGTAAAGTTGTCGATTGGTGAGGATCGACCAGAGTCTCAAGAAGGCATCTTTTGCAAGTCCTATCCTTCTGCAAATATCCTTCCTACATCGGGCATCAGAGGTGACAATTGAGCCGAGGTAGTTGAAGGAAGAAACCTGTTCAATTGGGGTGTTGCCATGATGTAATTGGCATGATGGTAGGACCTCTGACTTCGAAATGACTATCATCTTCATCTTCCTACTGTTGATGCTAAGACCCAGACGTTCGCTGGAGGCAACAACTGCATTGAAAATTTGTTTGAGATCTTAAGTTGAAGTAGCAAGGAGAACTGTGTCATCTGCATATCTAAGATTGTTGATCTTGACACCACTGATCACAACTCCTTGCGGAAGATCGTCAAGCTCGCAGAGTGTCACCTCTGAGTACAGACTAAAGAGATCTGGAGACATCACACACCCTTGGCGGACTCCTTTTTTGATGTGAAACCAGTTGGTTGTTCCTTTAGGCAGTCGAACCGCGGCAAGTTGATCACAATAGACGGATCTGACCATCCGCATGTCCTTGTCATCTAATTTGATGCTCACAAGCATCTTGAAAAGTTTGGAGTGATGAACCCTGTCAAACGCCTTTTGGTAGTAAATGAAAACCAGGTAGAGAGCCTGCTGGTATTGTAAAGCTCTCTTCCCCAGCATTCTCAAGATGAAGATTGTGTTTCTCATGTCTCTGTCCTTGATAAATCCAAACTGGGTTTGTGGAATTTCAGGTAAGAGTTGACACCTGATTCTTTGCAGGATGATCTTCAGAAGTATTTTAAGGAAATGTAACATCAGGCTCATTGTGTGGTGACTAGCGCAGTCAAGTGTTCCAGGGACCTTTGGCAGGGCAATGAAGATGGATCTCAACATGTCTTTGGGGAACTTGCCAGTCTCAAATCTCTGGGATGATTCCCCAGACCATGTTGACACCCTCCTCGTCCAATGCTTTGAGCATCTCAGCGTAAACCTCATCTGGGCCAGCTGCTTTTCGTAGCTTGAGTCTCTGCAGGGCCCTGACCCAAGGATGGGAGGACCCGTTTTGGCAGTTTCTGGAAGGATCTCCTCTGGATCTTGGTCGTCGCCAAAGAAGAGATCTTGTATGTACTCTTCCCATTGAGCTGAGATGTCCTGAAGCTTTTGGAGAACGCGACCATCTGCTGATTTGATGCATTTGTTAGGAGGAGGAGGAGATTGCTTACCGGTGATGTCGTTGATCTTCTTGAACATCTCCTTAGTATTGCAATTAAGATTCTTGACTTCTTTGCATTTTTCCTCGAGCCATTGTTCCTTATTTTCCTTGCACTTCTTCTTGAACTCTTGGTTAATTAAATGATATTGTACTTGGTTCGAGATTCTACGTTTCCTGAGCAGATCTTTTAGTTCAGGACTGAACCAATGTGAAGAGAGCATTCTCTTTTCCACCCTAGGAGTGATGTTGTTGGCTGTTGCTTGAATGCTGTTTATAATGCAAAAGAAATGCTCGTCAGTGTCAGTTGGAGGCGGAGTTGGAATCCCTCTAAGCACTTCTGCTTTGAAATCTGAGCGTATCCTAAGATTGTTTTGCAGCAGGGCTAAGTCAAACCTTTGTTTGGATTTGGGTTCCTCGAGATGTTTAAGGGATAGCTGAAACTTGGCGATCACCGAATTATGATCTGAGTCAACATCAGCACCTGGATAGGCTCAGGAATTTTTTTTTTAACACATTCCAAAATCGTGAACTGATAATGATGTAGTAGATCTGATTCCTTGCTCTGTCGCCAGGACTTGTCCAGGTGTACCGCCTTCTCGGGTGCATATTGAACCATGTGTTTGCGATGACCAGGTAGTGTTACTTGCACCAGTCGATCAGCATGTCACCTCTCTCGTTCCTTTCCCCTAGTCTGTAAGGTCCGGCTATTTTCCCATCTCTCTCGCTACCAACCTTGGTAACAAAATCACCCAGGACGATCTTGGCCTCATTTAATTTACACGTTGAGAGCACTTTGTCTCGGGATTTGTAGAAATCACTGATTTCCTGATTTCCCAGGAGCCTCTGCTGTTGGAGCGTACGCTACAATGATGCTGATGTTGAAGGGACTGGCTTTTAATTTGACTAAAAGTATTCTTTCATTCTTTGACTATGACGAGATGACTGAGTTGGCAAAGCACTTGTTGAGAATCAGCGCAACCCCATGTTGATGTTTGTCCCCTTGTAAGAAGAGGATACATTTCTTATCCTTTGTGAAATTGCCTGTGTTTGGCCACCTGACCTCGCACAGGCCTAGGCAATGAATGTTCATTCTGTTCATCTCTTAACAAGACGTTGTCGAACTTCCCTGCTTGGTATAGTATTTGAACATTCCATGAACCAACCTTGGACAGTTTTGATCTAAAGTTCTTGGCAGATCTTATTTTGTTGTTGATGTACTGGGTCACAGTTGCTGGATGACGGTCCCGACGGCCCTGCGACCCCAACGGTGCGTCGTTACTGGGCGCGACATCCCCACAAGTTATCCTGCAGTGAGTCCCGTTTACGCCGTTTGACCAAATGATGTTTTGTTGTTGCATCATGGCTGACTGGGCCTTTGTACTGGGGTAGAGCGGCTAGGTTCTTTTCTCCAGGAGAGTCGTTGGTTGGGCGATTGATGCTGCTGGTTGCAGCATCTCACACCATTAGCGGGTCGTACCAGAACCAAGTTTGGCAGTATCGTCTCCTCAATGGGATGTTGGCTTGGCGAGTTCCGTCGTTGGCCCACACATGCAGGTCTCTCCCATGACAACTTGACAGCTGCTTAATTAAATCGAAATCACTTCATACAGCAGAAACTTTGGAAGTACGCAAACGTCTAAATGGATACCAGTACTTTGCTGGCTTTGTTGTAAATCAACATCATGACAAGTCTGTGGTGGTCATTACAGCCAAGGTAAGCTCTGTCTGCATATCCAAATCTTTAATTTATACAGTATATAATATTGTAAAAAAAAAATCAGTATAGCAAAAATATGTTAACTTCTATTAAAAATCTTAATGATGTCTGCAAAAGTGGGTAGTAAACATCCATGTACATGTTTATCATCAAGCTAGGACTAGAATGCTAGGACATGGACAGTGATGTGAAAAAAGTGTTTGCCCTCTTCTTGATTTCTCATTTTTTTTTGTATGTTTGTCACACTTAAATGTTTCATATCATCAAACAAAATTAAATATTAGACAAAGGTGGACTTCCGGTTATGGCTGCCACGTAGGACGGACGTGTCTCGCTCTGCTCTGCTCCTGGAGAAAAAAAATCGGCAAATAACTCTCTCATTTGGGACAGAACGTATCCCAGCGTTTGGGCGAGGATATGTCGGCGAAGCCTAAGGCTGGAAAACCAGGAAAAGGAAAAAGCGAGCCGCCGAAACAGTCCAAATTAACGGACTTTCAGGTCTGTGACGCAGCAAACAGGGCTCCATATATGGCGGAGGAGGCTGGCAACGCTGCGATTTCTGCGGGGAATGGCGCAGATGCGCTGATGGCTGCCATGAGTTCAATGAGAGCGGACTTTTCCTCTAGATTTGATGGGATTATGACAGCGTTGGAAGGAATAAGAAAGGAATTGGGTGACTGTGTAGAACGAACGGCGCAGATGGAGCTCCGTCTCGCTAGTGCTGAAGATGACGTCACCCGTCTTCAATTAAAGGTGCGCACTTTGGAAAAAAAAAATAAATCTCTGGAAGATAATATTTTGGATTTGGAATCTCGGTCGAGACAGAATAATTTGAGGCTGGTGGGTCTTCCAGAGGAATCAGAAGGTCGGGACGTATGTTCCTTTCTGGAAAAGTGGATTCCGGAGGTGCTGGGCAGCGAGGAGTTGCGGTCAGCGGTGGTTCTGGAAAAAGCACATCGCATTGGCCCACGGAGAGATAAGGGACCGCCGAGGACCTTAATTATGAAGTTTCTTAACAACAGAGACAGGATGAAGATCTTCAACGCTGCACGAGCTAAAAAAGGAGGGATTAAACACCAGGACCAGCAGGTGCGGTTCTACCCAGATTTGGCCACAGGAGTCCAGCAATTGAGGAGGCGGTTTGGTCCCGTACGTGGGGAGCTGCGCAACCTTGGGATTCGTCATGGTGTGGTCTGTCCTGCGAGACTGCTGACCACGTATGAGGGCGGAACCCACATCTTCAGGACCCCAGAGGAGGCGCAGGAGTTCATCAAGAAGATCAAAGAAGAAGAGGAGACTGGTGGGAGCTAAGCATGAACAAAATATAAGGTAGAATAATTAAGCATTTGCACAGGCATCTGACTGACTTGAAGTAAATAGTAAGTTTACAAAATATAGATTGTATTATATATTAAAAAAAAAACAAAACAAACAAAAAAAAAAAACTATGATGTACAAAGTTGTTAAAAATTTTGGAGTTAAGTTGGAAAACTACAGAGGAGAGTTAATGTTACGTCATTAAAAGCAGTAGAGTTAGGGTGATTGGGAGGATGAAGAAGGAGTGGCTTAGGCTGTTCCCCGTGGGTGTGGAACGGTCGATGGCTATATCGGGAGACAGAATTTTTCTTTTGATTTTGGGGGGTTTGCCACAAGTGTGGGAAGGGGAAATTTGTTTGTGTGTAGTTTGTAGGATGAATGTTCAACCACTCATGTTTTTGCTTCTCTGTATGAGCATGTTTACACTGCAAGGTAATCCCAAACTCTCTATTGATCATGGACCAAAGTGTTAATCTTAATTTAACTTCATGGAATTGCAGAGGTCTACAAAATTTAAAAAAACTTAAACAAGTTATGAATAAAATAAAGGACATGGGTTCAAGAATTGTGTTTTTACAAGAAACTCATCTGATAGAGGAGGATGTTAAAAGAATTAGGAGTAGATGGCAGGGAAGTGTATTCACCTCTTCATTTTCATCCCGAGCCAGGGGAGTTATGACTCTCATACATAAATCAGTTCCTTTTCAAGTGAAAAATGTAATTGGAGACAAATTTGGAAGATATGTAATCATTCAAGGTTCTTTGCTATTAGAAAATATAAATCTTGTGAACTTATATGGTCCCAATATAGATGATCAGAAGTTCTTTGCTAATTTATTTCTCATCTTATCATCACTTACAGGGCAACATATAATAGCAGGGGATTTTAATTGTACATTGAATCCAGGTGTGGATAGATCAACAGGACTGGATTGTACGCACATTGGATGTAGGATGACTATTAATCATTTTATGAAAGAATTGAGATTGTTAGATATATGGAGAGAAATGAAACCACAAGTTAAAGCCTATTCTTGTTATTCCAGTACCTACAAGACATTCTCACGTATTGATTATTTTTTGATTTCCACAGAATTAAGGTCCAAGATTCAAAACTGCTTTTATGATAACATCATGATCTCTGATCATGCACCCTGTTGTCTAATATATGTAGATAAAAAATTGACAAAGGAATCAGGTAGATGGCAATTTCAGCATAAATGGCTTCAGGATGAGGAATTTGTCAAGTATATAGAAAAACAGATAGACGAGTTCTTTGACATCAATACTACACAAACATCAGCATGTGTAAAGTGGGAGGCTTTCAAAGCTTTTATTAGGGGGCATATTATTAGTTATACAGGATCAAAATCTAAGAAGACTCGAGAGGAGAGAGCTAAATTGGAACATAAAATAAAAAATCTTCAGGAAAAAGTGTATGCAGGAAGTGACCCAAGGTTGGAGAATGAATTACTGATTTTGAGAGCTGAATACGACAAAAAATCAGCGAATAGAGCTGCCTCGAGTCTTCTAAGATTGAAACAATCTTTTTATGAACAAGGTGAAAAATCAGGAAAATTATTAGCATGGCAGATTAAACAATTGGAAATTAAAACACCAATTACCAGTATTATAAGTAAAGGACAGGTAGTTATAGATCCTTTAGAAATTAATAGAGCCTTTAGAGATTACTATGAAAAATTATATGATACCAAAAATGAACCTGATTTAATAAAACTAAATGGGTTTTTGAACGAACTATCTATACCGTGTATTCCAAATGAAAACAGGGAGATATTGGAGTCTAAAATTAGTCAAGAAGAAGTTGGGCTAGCCATTGATAATATGAAATCAGGAAAAAGTGCAGGACCAGATGGTCTTCCAGTTGACCTTTATAAAAAATTTAAGAATAAATTAATAAAACCTTTTTTGGAAATGGTTTTAGAAGCATTTCAAAATAATAATTTACCATCATACATAAATAATGCCTTAATTATACTGCTGCCAAAACCAGGTAAGCCCTCTAATAAATGTGAAAATATGAGACCAATAAGCCTATTAAACGCCGACCTTAAGATAATCTGTAAAATTTTAGCAAGACGAATACAAGAAATTTTACCAAATATTATTAATCGAGATCAGAATGGCTTTATAAAGGGTAGACAAGGCTTCCATAATGTAAGAAGACTATTTAATATTATCTATTTTAATAAAGAAGCACCGGATACAGCTCTCCTATCATTGGACGCCGAAAAGGCCTTTGATAGAGTTGAATGGCCCTTTCTTTTTGAGGTCCTACAAAGGTTTGGACTTGGAAATAATTTCATAAAATGGGTTCAAATAATATACAATAATGCTACAGCAGAAATCCTAACAAATAACAATATTTCAAAACCAATAAAAATCAATAGAGGATGTCGACAAGGCTGTCCACTCTCACCTTTACTGTTTACTATGGCAATTGAACCTTTAGCGATAGCGATACGTTTACATTCACAAATATATGGAATTAAAGTTGGACCAACAGAACATAAAATCTCCCTGTACGCCGATGATATAATTTTGTTTATGTCGAATCTAAAAAAATCAATTCCAACCTTGTTGAATTTAATAAAGAATTTTGGGGAAATATCAGGATATAAAATAAATAAAACTAAATCTTCAATATTAATGCTAAATGAGACCCAGAGAAATTACCCAGCCCCTGAGGTAAATCAATTCAATGTTGTAAATCAGTTTAAATATTTAGGAATCCAAATTATGCCTAAGCTAGAATCAGTCGCCAGTGTCAACTATGAAGCCTTAATGTCAGATATCAGTGAGTTAACTCAGAGATGGATGTCACTACCAATGTCGATGATCGGGAGAATCAATATACTTAAAAGTAATATTTTACCTAAAATACTTTATTTATTTCAATACATTCCCTTATCACCACCTTTAGATCTATTCTCAAGAATAAAAAAAAAGTTAGTGGAATTTATATGGAACAACAGGAGGGCTAGATTACGTCTGTCTTTATTATATTTACCATTTGATCGTGGAGGTCTGAAATGTCCAAATTTTATGTTGTATTATTGGTCGGCACAACTGAGGTCTATGACATATTATTTTTCATCAAATGATCTCCCTCACTGGACTGAAATGGAATCATACAATTTACCTTTACCTCTTCCCATATTCATATACTCAGATTCGGCAAAAAAATTACAAAAACAAGTTAAAAATCCATTTGTAAAGCATATGATCAAAATATGGTGGGAAGCTAAAAACTATTTAAAAGAACCACAGTTATTGTCACAATTTAGTCCAATATGGGGTAATCAATATTTTAAACCAGGGAGAGCGGACGCTGTATTTAAAGTATGGAATTTAAAAGGGATACAAAAGATTCAGGATTTATATTTGCCATGTGCAGACAACATAATGTCTTTTGAAGAGCTGAGGATCAAATTTAATCTCAATAGAACACATTTTTTTAAATATCTTCAACTTAGAAACTTTATTCGATCAAATCAAAATAAAGCTCTCACTCGACCTATTTATTCATCCTTGGAAAAAATGATGATGAAAGATAGTAAAAGAAAGGGTATTATTTCAGAGTTTTATAACTCATTGACACTATCTTCAAGTGAAAATTCACTGAAAAGATTAAACTACTGGAAAGAAGATCTGCAAATTGAAATTTCAGAGGAACAATGGGAATTGGCTTGTACAGAAGCTCAAACCAAATCAATAAATGCACGCCTTAAATTGATACATTTCAAATGGTTAATGCGGATGTATGTTACACCGGAGGAGTTAAATAGATATAACAAAAATATACCAGATACATGCACAAAATGCATGGAAAGTAAAGGAACCCTATTTCATTGTTTATGGGAATGTAGATTAATAAGAATGTTTTGGGAAGAGGTGAGGGTAACAATTGAAAAAATAATCTCAAAACAAATCATATTGAATCCTAAACTGGTTTTGTTGGGTCTGTACCCAGAAAAGCATAATTTCAATAAAAGTGAAAGAACATTCATAGACCTCAGTTTGCTTAATGCCAAAAAATGTATTGCACTATTATGGAAAAAGACTCATAGACCAGATGTGACTCAGTGGTTAAGACAGATGTTAACAAACCTTCCATTAGAAAGAATAACATATATACTGAAATCAAAGGAAATTGTGTTTGAGAATATATGGAGACCTTTTATTGATTATGTAAAAAATTTAAACATAACTCTTGAAGAAGAAGGTGAATGATGTGTGTGGACCTTGTAAATTCCAAACTGGTGAACATAATATGTATACTTATGTATTGGATTGTCTAGACTAAACAGAGGAGCATTGTTGAAGACTTGATTTTGTTGGTGGTTGTTGGTGTTTTTAGTGCATTTTTTTTTTTTGTAGTACTTTAGTGTTAGTGTTTGATTGTTTGTATCATGTTTGTTAAAAAAAAAAAAAAAAAAGGTTCAATAAAGATATTGTGGAAAAAAAAAATATTAGACAAAGGTAACACAAGTAAACACAAAATGCAGTTTTTAAGTGAAGGTGCTTATTATTAAGGGGAAAAAAATCCAAACCTACATGGCCCTGTGTGAAAAAGTGATTGCCCCCTTAACCTAATAACTGGTTGGGCCAGTGACAAATTCACTCAAATCAAGTTGCAAATTTTGAGGAAAAACGTTGCAAATTTGCAAGAAAAAAGGGCAAATTTATCACACTTAAGAGGGAAAAAAAACTTCCACAAGTTTTTTGCAAGAATTAACAAATTTAAATATATAAAGAACATTTTTTTTTACAATAACAAGTCCAAATTTTACCATAAGAAAGTTGCAAATTTAAATTTAATATAATATTTTTAATAACTAAATCTATTAAATCTATGAGAAAATTTATGAATTAAAAAAGTTGCAAACTTAATGATTAAAAAGTCACAAATTTAGAGATAGAAAGTTTGCAGATTTATAAGAAAAATAATGATTTACAAGAATAAGGAGACAAATTTACAAGAAAAAAGCCAAATTTATCACACTTAAGAGGGGAATAAAAAAACCTCCCACATTTTTTTTCTTTCAAAAATTGAGTTACAAATTTATATGTAAAGAAACAAATTTATAAGAAAAAAGTCACAAATTTTGGAGAAAAAAAAACTTCATAAATCCATGAGAAAAGTAACAAGTTTTAAAAAGTTGCTGATTTATGATACAAAGGTCACACATTTAAAGACAGAAAAGTCAAAAACTTTAGAGAAAAAAAAGACAAATTTGCAAATAAAAACTTGAATGATTCTGAAAAAAATACAAATGTAAAGAGGAAAACATGTATTCAATCTGTGGCTTGTTCAATCTAAAAATTGCGGCTCTGCCACAGTTATGACTCAGTGAGACGCTATGCAACGCTGATGCAACAGGCCTTGATGTGCGCTTTCCTTGTTTTAAAAGGCGCTTCAGACATGTCACCCAATCAGCTGCAAGGTGCACATAAAACGAGATTAAAAGGCCATGCAATGCTTGGGTAATCTCAAAGGACATTTAGGGCACCATCTTTCTTCTGCACGTAAGTGTGTTGCTGAACATATCTTTAGTATGTTACAACTAAAGGGATTAGCAAATGATAAAAGGGGTAACAAGACTAAATTTATGTTGTGAGAGTTTCATATGAAACAGAAAATTTCAGGAACTAAAGAAATGATGCCATCAAAGTTGTCACCGTTTATCACATAATAGCAGGAATATGTGTGAGCTTAAAAAAACTTTTCAGATGGTAATAACTTCATCAGCAGAAATCAAGGGTGGCCTCAAACCTGGAAAAAAGAGAACTGTCTCCCTAGTAGCATCATAAATACCTTTGTATGTCATGTTACATAACTGAATACAATGTTTGAAGCACCAGTGCTAAGCATAAATGATTTTTTCCTCCTAAATTTGCAACTTTTTTTCTTGTAAATCTGCATTTTTTTTTCTCATAAACTTACATCTTTCGTCTCATGAATTTGAAACTTTTTTCTTGTATACTATCAACTTTTTTTCTCATAAATTTGTGACATTTTTCTTGCAAATTTGCAACTTTTTAAAAATTTTATATTTTTTTCCTCAAAATTTTACAAGTTGTTTTCTTGTGAATTTGCAGCCTTTCCTCATAAAGTCACAACTATCTTCTCATGATTTTGGGACTTTTTTTCTAGATCATTTTCAAAAAAAGTGTTGGCCCTGCGATGAACTGGCGATCTGTCCAGGGTGTACCCCTCCTCTCACCAAAAGATGCTGGGATAGGCTCCAGCCCCCCCGTGACCCCAAAAGGATTAAGATGAAGGTAGGTAGAAGATGAATGAATGAATGAATGGATGGATTTGCAAAACTGTTGTTACAAATTTGCAACTTTTACTTTTTTCTTGTAAATTTGCATCTTTTCTCATAAAATTTTCAATTTTTTTCCTTACTTTCTTCTCATGATTTTGTGATTTTTCATGTAAATTTGCAACTTTTTTCATATAAATTTCCCAAAATTTTCTTAAATTTTTTTTTCTCATCAATTTGTGACTCTAAATTTTTAACTATTTTCTCATAAATTTGCAACTTTCTCATAAACTTACAACTTTCTTCTCATGATTTTATGACTTTTTTCGTCTAAACTTTCAACTTTTTTCTCATAAATTTGACATTTTTCTAGTAAATTTGCAACTTTTTAAAATAAATTAAAAAATTTTTCATATAATTTTACAACTTTTTAAATTTGCAGCCTTTTCTCATAAAATCCCAACATTTTTTTCTAGTTAATCTTCAAAATTTGTATTAAATTTTTTTTCATAAATTTGTGACTCTTTTCTTGTAAATTTGCATCTTTCTTCTCGTAAATTTGTTACTTTTTTCTTGCAAATTTTTCATGTAAATTTCTGACTTTTTTCATATAAATTTTCAAAAAAAATTTAGAATTTTGCAACTTTTTTCTTGTAGATTTGTAGCATTTTCTCATAAAGTTACAACTTTTTTCTCATGATTATGTGACTTTTTTCTTGTAAACGTGCAACTTTTTTCATGTAAATCTGTGACTTTTTTTTAAATAATAAATTGTCATTTTTTTCCTAATATGTTACTTTTTTCTTGCAAATTTGCAACATTCATATGGATGCTGGGTATTTTTTTAAGTTCTATATAATAGTTTATTTTTTTTCTGTTTAGTCAACCACCCAAGTTATTGGGAGGGAGGATTTTTTGTTTCGGGGGGGGGGCACATTTAATGCATACTGACCCCAAAAACCAAGAATTGTCCCTGACTACAGTAATACTTCTAGCGTCCTCCTCATTATTTACTCTTGAGAACATGTTCCGTTTATTGTCCCCCCAGTAGTGAAATGAAATATCCGCCCATGTTTGAGTTAAAAAAAAATGTACCTTTTCGTTACATTTAAAGACCCATTTCACCAAAGAAAGGTTTCTAGCTTAAAAAATGTTCCAGCCACAGATACACAAATGTACTCCATGATGGTCGGCCTGCAGGTGCTAAAATTTGTTTTCCCTTCCCATTTGGACAAAAATCCCACTTTCCTATTTTCTATTATAGACTAATCCGAGTGCTTTTAAAGTCATAAGGGCTGTCTTTAACTGGGAACGAGCTCACTCCTGAGCGACTTAATCTCCACTTGTTTATAATAAATAGATAAATAAATGAACGCTTGTGGAGGCCAGACCTCTGTAAACACACCTGTCACTCTGACTGCGGGGAGACAGAGAGGTGTGAGATCCTCGGACATCTCAGAGTGGCTGCACAAACACAGGTGCACCCTCCGCTCAGCTGCCGACGAGGGCTTGTGATCCAAATAATTAAAAGAGCCATCGGGTAATTCATTAAAGCTGTTTACCTGCTGTTGAAGGGGTTATCCCCGGGCACCACGTGACTGCCGCCGGGACCAATCAGGAAGCTGACGCGCTCATAAAAGCTCCTAGATGTGTGCTGGGCGGCCAAGGTCTGGCCCTGGCCGGTGATGGCGACGGGGTCAGGGGAGCCACGACAGTACGTCTGACCCTGGCAGGCGATCTGAGCGCAGCAGTCCGGGTCCATGCAGTCGACGAGTCCATCTGGAAAACAGGAGGGACAGTGGGGAGACAGGGGAGGGAAAACTTGGCTGACCTGGATTTGACAAAGGAAAGCACGGACGTCCCCATTACTTTTTTTTGGATACACATGGATGACTTCTCAAGTGAACTTCATTAAAGCAACAGCGGAGATCCTGCGCTGACACGAAGCACAAACAGCTTTAAAGTTTGCCACCTTGTCAGCCTCATAAGTTCTGGGCTTGTCAGTCAGGCCACGGAGGAGTTTATCCAGCGTTCCCGCAGCAGTCAACAAGTCGGATTTACTGCTGTTAAGTGTATGATGGGACATTAGGCTCTTCTGAGTAATAAGGGAGAAAAAACAGCTGGGGTGGGGGGGTAAGTTTTGAGAAAAAAGGGGAAAATTTGTGCAAAAATTGCAACTTGATGAGGACAAAATAAGTACATTTACTGGGAATAAATGGGAACTTCAATCTACAAACCTTAAAAATGCCTATACTCAAGCCCGCTACAGGGGTAGAGTGGCTTCTTCACCAAAAACAAGGACAAAAACCCACTTTTCCAAGTTGTTTTCTCTACATCTGAACGTTTCTTTTCCCCTTAATTTATTTTTTTTAAAGAAATTTGATGCTTTTTTCCTCATAATTTTGTTTGCCAAATTCACATTTGCAATTTTTTCCGTGTTATTTGCCACTTATTTTCTTGTAAATTTGCCATTTTTTCTCACAAATTTGCAATTTTTCCTGGTAAAGTGGCCAATTTTCTTTGTCATTTTTTGCCACAATTTCCTCACAAATGTACCATGTTTCTCCTTGTAATTTTGTGGCTTCTTTTATAAAATTGGCACTTCTTTTTTTTTTTTAAATTGGACACGTTCTTTTGCCAAAATGTGCGTTTTTTCTAGTAAGTTTAGTACATTAGCTTGTAAATTTTACACTAGTTTACTTTTATCTTAGAATTTTGCAAGTTTTTTCTCCTCATAACTACCACTTTTTTCTTCCAAATTTGAAATTTTTTCTCACAAATTTGCCAAATTTTTCTTGTAAATTTGACATTTTCTTGTCAAAAATTTGACACTTTTTTCCTCAGAAATTTGGCATTTTTTTCTTGTAAATTTCCCTTTTTTCTGGTGAACTGGCAAATTTTTCATGTAAATTTACAATTTTATTCTCACAAATTTGCTACCTTTCTTGAAAAATTGCCATAGTTTCCTCACAAATGTACCACCTTTTTTCTTTGAATTATGTTAATTTTTTTCATAAATTTGACACATGTAAATTTGCCATTTTTTTCATTCCTAAATTTGCCAATTTTTTCCTTAGAAATTTAGTACTTTTGCTTGCAAATTCACCACTTTTCTCCATATAATTGTGCATTAATTAATTTTTGTATTAATATAATTATTTCTGGTCAACGTGCCGCTTGTTTTCTTGTGAATTTTTGACTCTTCTCAATTGTACCCATTTTTTTCATAAGTGTGCTACTTTTTCTTTAAATTGTCTCACTTTTTTCTTCAGAATCTTGCCATTTTTTTCCTCACAAATTTGCCTTTTTTTTCCTCTAGAAAATTTGCCACTTTTTCATGAATTTGCTACTTTTTCTCATAAATTTGCCACATTTTTTTCACAATATGCCAGTGTTTTCCTTATAATTTTGCCACTTGTTTTGATAAATTTGCCATTTTTTTTCCTCCTAGCTTTGCCCGTTTTAGTAGCACAAATACATTAACATACTGTATGTACAATTGTGTGAAAAAGTGACCCAAAGCTTTTCTAAAAATTGCAATTTTGATGTTTAAAATGGTGCTTTGCAATGCATAATTAAGCCAAGAATTTCTGAAAAAGTTTGAGAAACTGGAGAAAAAAAATGACAAAAAGACATTCAATAAGCTGCAGGCATGACAGGCTGGGTATACAGCTGTGGGAATCAAAAAATAAATGTTTTCTTTTTTACCTTAAATCTTCCGAAATCCAGATAATGATGTGCTTTAATGGCCCTAAAGGTAAGAAATCTTACCTGAAGAGTCCTAACATACACATATATAGTCAAAAGAACGCTTTATAATTGCTGTACAGTCGATTTTAAAGCATGCTGTTTAACAATCTGCTCCGATCCCACATTTGCATATCCTTTCCAGTGATGTTTTATGTATGATTGATTTGTTTTGTTTGTTTGCTCCGTCACCGAGGAGCCACATCAAAGCCGGCTTTCTGTGCGGCGCAATAGGAAACGCGTGCAGGTTTTTTTTTTTTGTTTTTTTTTTCAGAGGCTAAAAGACAATTTGTACGAGGCTTTTTACATCTCCCTACCTCCCTCGTTATCCTTGCCATCTGAACAGAGCGTCTCGGTCGCCACGTCGCATCCCAGCCCTCTCCACCCCGACTGGCAGATGCAGTGCCAGACGTTCTGATCCAGGACGCACCTCCCGTTGTTGTTGCACAGCCCGGGGCAGCCGTCTGTCAAAACATCATGTAAAGTGTCACACAGCTGAGCAAGTCGGAATGAGGAAAACAATGGAGTTGGCGAAGGGTCGGGAAGGGGGGGGGGGGGGCTGAGAAGACAAGAGGAGTAAAGGGAGAGGGCCATTTAGAGGGGAGTGAGGAGGGACAAAAGTGATTAAAAAAAAAAAAAAACAGGGTTGTTGAGCGGATGTACAGTATGGAACACCTCCGACAGGACTGGGGATGGGGTGGTGGGTGTCGTGGTGGGGGCGGGGGGGGAGGGGTTGAGAGGAGTTGCGGTCGTTTCACACGAGTTTAAGGAGCAAGTGTAATTACAGTGAAAAGTTGGGATTAAAGGATGTGAAACCTGCTAAGCTGTTTAGCCACTGTTAGCTCCCTGAGTCCGGCTCGCGTGTTCAGCTCAAAGCCGCAGACGACTTCTTATGAGCTGCATGGCTTCCATTATGACGTGAGTGAATCATCAAACTGTGAATTTTAAATGACTCGCTGTAAACAACTTTTCCATTTGTGTTTAAATCCAAAATTTCAAGGACTTTTTTTTTTCTTAAAAAAAAAAAAAAAAAAGCTCAAAGTTGCACAAATCCTATTAAAGGTGACTTGGATGTTCTTTGCTTGAAACATAATGAAAGTGGGAACAGCCCACTGCAGATGTTGGAGACACTCGTGTGAAGTAACAGCAACATCAAAGGGTGGGAAGAGGAAGTGGATGTAAATAGGGGAGTAGGAAGAAGAGTGAGAAGGAGAGGAGGAGGAGGAGGAGGAGGAGGAGGAGGAAGAGCAGCCTCCACATTTACAGAAAAAAAAAAAACAGAGCACTCGCTGCCAGATCGCATTCCTTCTATAGTGGAGGGTGAAGACAGGGAGCCGAAACATGACTAAACCACACCAGTTTGGGGCGTTTAATCTGGCAGACACAGGGGATTTAAGACAGTGGTGGGGTGGGGGGGGAGTGGGAGTGGGGTGGTAGGAGAAGGGACCGTGGAGTCTGGCGTGAGACTGGACAGGAGATGAGGGGGACATATCGAAGGGAGCAGGATCACAGCTGAAACATTATGGTCGACTCGGACATAAAACAGGTGTATATACGCCGTGCTAGGGAAAGACAGAGAGCAGGGAGGGATTGTTCATGACAATCTCCCTTGAGGGGGGGATAGTGGTTCAATTTACCTTTATATCCTATCTTGACTGCTCCTATCACACAACCGAGGAAAGGGAAACATTTGGAGAAGAAAATTACTTATCTCTGTGGTGGCAGAGAGCTAAGACTGACAAACACATTTTACTTATTGTAACTTTACAGGGAGCACAAAAAAAGGTGGAAAGTGAGGCTGGCATAAAGCCGATGTACCTGCCAGCGTAATTTAAATACTTTGGGGAAAAAAAAGGTATTTTTAACGAAGATTACCGCTGTCTTCCCCACATGTATTAACTTCAGTCTCTCTCCTATGTGCCACAGTAGCTACGATGATTGAGCCGAACAGCTAAATATTAAGCATGAGTGACAGGATATGACTGATACTACTGGAAAGAGACGAAAGCTACGGGCTCACCCATCTTTAAGTAAAAGAGTTCACATATTTTATGCAATGTAAAATAAAGGTGTTCAACTGGATCAGAGAAGGAAAAAAAAAAAAAAAGAGTATAATTCTCAAGCAAAGTGATTTTTTTACCTGATACTCTGGAATCCAGCGCTATACATGAAAGCCAAAAGGAAAAGAGACAGAGGCATACAGACATACAACAGAGAATGTTATAAGCAGGAGTGAAGGGAAGCATTTTAGTTAAGGGAATACAGAGTAACTAAGTGCTTATTAGCAGCCAGTTAGCTCGACTTATTCTACATGACCATACCAGCATTAGCCTATTGACTACAAATTTTTCCTTAATAAACACTTAATTACTGCTTTTTGATATTAAATAAGCAAGCTTAGTGGAACAATGCACAAAATTCAACTGTTAATTACACTGGTCAACACCAAATTTATTGTCTTAAGTTTTTTTTTTTTTTAGCTGATTTATGACAGTTTTGATGTGCTGATTCCAAAAATCACATTGATTTTGCTCAATCAGGTCAACTTTTTGAATTACGGCCACATGTTGTTTTATACGTTTTTGTTTACATGTACAGGTATTTTTGCTTTATATGATGCAAAATTCTTTTTTATGTCTTGAAATTCTCTGAATTTTGAACAATGATGACGTAACATTCAACTTACATGTACTTACCTTTATACAAAGGTAAGTACATGCACAGTACTAAGTAAGTACTAAGTAAGTACAGGTTTTTACTTAGCACCTGATCGAGAGAAACAGATGTCATTTTCGGATTCAGCGGTGCAAAATTGTCTTAAATCAGTTGAAAAAACACAGACAACTTACAAAAAAATTATTTTTGTAACCCTGTGTTATGCATGCAGAAGCTAAAAAAAACCTTTTGACTGAAATCCGTATGAAATACCAGAGTTCTGTGACCGTGAATAATGGAGCAACAATCAGCTGGTATTTAAACGAGTCTCAGCAGCAGCTACAGTAAGTCCTGTTTAGCTCATCTCTTCTCCCTCAGACTTATCCTGTTAATAACAAACACTAATGGTAGACCAGCAGAAGATCAGTTGACGCCATGTGGTTTGAATTAGCTCTTAGTATCAAGGAGAAAACTGAATTGCCAAAACACAGGCAACTTTACTGAACTTCTTTCAAACCAGCGGAACAGTGGGACTCTAAGCGGGGCCAGCCTTTCGGTGGATGTGGAGAGCCCCATGGAGACAGGACTACAGGTGGCAGTGCTGCTGCGATGTTAGCGTAGCTGCACCTTAGAATAGCAGTGGACATAATATGGTGTATTATCCCTGATGAACTGAAGGATCCCTGAGCAAGCCAATATGACCCATACTCAGTGTACAGGAACTATCTTTGTGCATTTTTCTTTTTTATTAATACCAGATGTGGGTAAAACGATTTCAAGGTGGTGTTTGATTAAAATTTGACTTTAAACTCAGTTATACTGTCAGTAACTTGCAAATTTATCGCTATAAAGAGAGTCACGTCATGGCCATGGAAAGACATGTTTGTGGCTTTGTCAAAGAGGGCAGTACAGGCTATCAAGAGAACTTAAGGTAAGATGCCAAGACAAGTACTCTACATGTAGCCCAAATGTGCAGTGCTGTGAAAAAGTATTTGCCCCCTTCCTGATTTCTTATATGTTTGCATTTGTCACAGTTTAAATGATGATTTCCTTTATTCAGGGAAAAAAGCTATCCAAACCTACCTGGCCCTGTGTGAAAAAGTAATTGCACCCTAAACCTAATAACTGGCTGTGCCACCCTTGGCTGCAACAACTGCAATCAAGTGTTGTCAATAACTGCAATGAGTTTTTTTCATCGCTGTTGAGGAATTTTGGCCCACTCTTGTTTGCAGAATTGTTTTAATTCAGCCCCATTGGAGAGCTTGAGCTTGAGGTCACAAACTCATGGACGGACCATTTTCCTTCAGGGTTTTCTGGTAAAGAGCAGAATTCATGGTTCCATCAATTACGGCAAGTCGTTCAGGTCCTGAAGGAGCAAAGCAGCTCCAGATCACCACACTACCACCACCACGTTTGACTGTTGGTATGATGTTCTTCTTATGAAGTGCTGTGTTAGTTTTTCACCAGATGTAACAAGACAGACACCATCCAGAAAGTCACAACTTGTGTCTCATCAGTCCACAGAATATTTTCCCCAAAATCTCGGTGGATCGTCAAGACGTTTTCTGGCAAATGTGGGATGAGCATTTGTGTTCTTTTTGGTCAGCAGTGCTTTTCACCTTGGAACTCATCCATGGATGATCCATTTTTGCCCAGTCTCTTTCTTATTGTTGAATTACACTGGTCAACACCAAATTTATTGTTGAAGATTTTTTAGCTGATTTAGGACAATTTTGATGTGCTGAATCCAAAAATCACATTGGTTTTGCTCAATCAGGTCAACGTTTTGAACTATGGCCACATGTTTTTTACATTTTTGTTTACATGTACGGGTATTTTCGCTTTATATGATGCAAAATTCTTTTTTATGTCTTGAAATTCTCTGAATTTTGAACAATGATGATGTAACATTCAATTTACATGTACTTACCTTTATCAATGTCTACTATTCAATTTACAGTACAACTGTACAACTGCTGTACAACTGCTTACAACTCAGCATAAAAACCTGACCTGATCGAGAGAAACGGATGTCATTTTTGGATTCAGCGGCGCAAAATTGTCTTAAATCAGTCGACAAAACACAGACAACTTACAAAAAAATTGTTTTTGTTATGTTGTGTTATGCATCAGTGTCCAAACTGAGACAAGTGAGGCCTGTAGTTCTTGAGATGTTGTTCTGGGTTTTTGTTTCTCATCTGTTTTTGGATTTCTTGAGATCACAGTATGACATGTTACTTTTTGAGATTTTTGAGTCCACTTCACTTTGTCAGACAGGTTCTAGTTAAGTGATTTCTTGACTTAACAGGTCTGGTGGTAATCAGGCCTCGGTGTGGCTAGTGAAAAAAATGTGGTTTATCACAGTTAAGTCATGAAGTAACGGGGGGTGGGGGGCAACTACTTTTTCCACATAGAGCCAGGTAGGTTTGCATAGCTTTTTTCCCTTAATAAATGAAATCATCAAAACTGCATTTTGTATTTACTTGAGTTATCTTTGTCATACGTTAAAATGTATTTGATCATCTGAAACATTTACATGTGACAAATATGCAAAAATATAAGAAATCGGGAAGAGGGCAAACACTTTTTCACAGCACTGTAGCTCTACCCAACGTTGCTATGTAACCAAAGGGCAAAAATGATTGGCTTCTGAGAACAGTACAATGACAGTGTTACACTGTAATTGCTCAAGAACACATCAGGTTTGTCATGGTTGCAAACATGCCAGTCTGAAACAGGCCTTAGAAATTAAAAAGAAAAAAGTCATGGAGGCTAAAAAATCCTTTTGATAGGTCCTTAGTCCATTTCAAGTGTCTCCTGAAAATTTCATTTAACTTTTTGAGATATTCTGTTAATTTTTTTATAAAGAGCTAACAGACTACAAACAAGCACTTAATTAACAGTAATATCTGTTCAAACAGAAAATATAAGAGGAATTTGAATAGACGGAAACAGAGCATTTCAGAGCAGATTCATAGCAAAAGGGAAGAATCAAAAAGAGTCAAAAAACCTTGGTGTCTAATTGATTCAGCAGAATTATGAATACCTTTATAAAGCACACCGAATTTCTGTCTATAGGTAGCAACATAGATGAATTCAGCGACTTGTGTTTGGCAATATATTCCTTTTTAATGCTCTCCATCTGCTTTTGCCTCACCAGAGAAAGGCGGTCCAACACAAAGAAAAAAACACAGCTCCTCTTTATATTTTTGTGTTGCAACACTCTTTGTTGTCAGGACCATATGAGCCTGTTTCTTCTGGGTTGGCTCTTCAAATCATTCTACCGTCTGTCGGGAGTGCAGCTCATTCTAATATGAATGCATCATGAAGCAGAATACTAGACTTTTTTTCCCATCATCTCTCCTTCAGCGATTTTAACAACTAGTAGCTCGCTCAGACAAATCAAAAACACCTTAGCGGCAGTGCTGTAGTGCTGAGAAAGCGGCGACAATGGGTTAAGCCTTGCATATGAAACAGGATCTTAGATGCTTGTGACCAAAGAATGGCCGAGGAAGTCCTCTATTCATGCTCTGACCATGTAACATGATTAAACGGCGCTTTGTGCAAATGGCGGTTATTCAGGGTTTGAAAGACAAAATAAGCTGCCCGTTTGAGAAGAAAAGGTAACGCACCCCCTATTCACTGCACCCAAAAGCCAGGAGTTGCTTTCCTGACGGGAACCTTGCACAGAAGCAAGGGAAGGGAAAATAGATGATGCACAGTCGGGCCCCGAGGAGGGAAAGATTAATAAGATCAGGAATGTGACCCTGCCAACAACTCCCTCACTGCAATCTCTCCTCCCCTCGGAGATGGATTTGTGCCGTGGACAGGGGGATTGCTGATGAGAGAACTTGTAAATACATAATTAGGGTTCAAGAGTTTGAAGTAGCGGATATTTGTTTCACCGGGAACGTGTCGTCATTGAGAGGTTGGGAATTACACTTGGGGGGGAAATGCTACTTGACGCGGCATGTCAGGGTTTAATACGGGACCTCTGACAGAGTGTGAGGTGTCAAGGAGGCTGGAGTTAAAGGTCAATAGGAAGTGACATCTCAGAACTCATTATCCTCATTAATGCCAGGTGAAGCACTGCCATTTCAGAAAAATGATATTCCAAAGAGGCCAACCCGGGGTGTTCAGGGTCCCTAAATACCTGCCCTCGATTCGCTAAAACAGGCACTGCTTCTGCAGGATGTAAAGGTTGAATATCTAAACCAAGGCTATAAATTACAGTGATAATGCAGTGACGAGGAAAGACATTTTAGAAAATGAGAGAAGAAAAGCTTGAAAAAAAGCCAAGATTATCATACATCATCAGTTCTTGTGTTAATGGGTAAAACTGCTTTTCTGTTGGTTTAAGACCTGCACATTGAACTAAAAGTCTGTTTGGGGAAGAAACAGCTGTCAGTTACCTCCAAAAAGTAGGAAAACATGCATTGCTACTATGTTTAATAAGACAATACAGCAAAGCAACAAAAGTAAATGCACTCAATTCAAAGAAGTACAATGAAAATGAATGCTTAAGTGAATGATTATCTACTTAATAACAGGGTTACATCATTAATAATTAAGTATTTTTGAACAGTTTTTGCCTCCCAAAAAACTGCATGGAGCCACAAAACTTCAAAATGAAAGCAAAACAGCTGAATTACCAGTCATCATTAGTAACAGTGTTTTTTCCTCTTAAATATGCCAATCTGATCTCGTAAACTTGTGACTTCTTGTGTAAATTTGATTTTTCCTCCATTTTTTTGATATTTGCCCTCCTCGTGTTTGCTTTTACATATGGCAATTTTTTTTTAGTAGTCTATACTTTTTCTTTAAAAAAACAACTTTTTTCGAATTCTTTTAAAAAACAAATAATCTTTTTTGATTTTTGTTAATCATCCATCCATCCATCCATCTTCTTCTGCTTAATCCTTTTCAGGTCACGGGGGGGGGGGGGGGGGTGGAGCCTATCCTAGCATCTTTGGGTGAGAGGCAGGGTACACCCTGGACAGGTCGCCAGTCCATCGTAGGGCCAACACAGAGAGACAGACAACCATTCACTCTCACAGTCATACCTAAGGACAATTTAGAATCCCCAGTTTGATGCCAGTTAACCTAACCTGCACGTTTTTGGCATGTGGGAGGAAACCGGAGAAATCCCGGAGTAAACCCATGCAGACACAGGGAGAACATGCAAACTCCACACAGATCACTGTTGGTCGGGGGCTGGGATCGAACCCAGGATCCCCCGGCCAAGGGTGAGTTGCTGTGCTGCTGCAGTGCTAACTGTAATGTCATGCAAAACTGTACCACTTTTTTGCAAATTTTCCATATTAATTATTGACTATTTCCAAAAACACTTCAAGCAAGTATATAGTGAAGCGTGATCCTAATGCACACCCAGTGTATGCAGGAAGTGAAAATAACTTTCTTAGACTGGAAGTACTGTATGTAAGTAAATCTGTGCCACATTTTCTAAATATTTAAGTGTTTGTTGTCATAATTTATCTCTCTTATTTTGCATATAGTACATTTTTTCTTATAGATTCAGTATTTTTTCTTTATAAATTATTTTTTTCTTTTAAGTTTGCAAATTTTGACAAATATCCATCTTTTTCTAATAATTTGTAGCATTTTTATGTAAAGCTGCAACTTTTTCTTTGCATTTCTTCTTGCATTTTTTTGAAAAACACTGCAAGCAAGCTTAATTAACTTTGTATCCCCAGAATAATATTTTCTTTTTTACAAGAAGCGTGTAAGAAATGTAAATATTAGTCAAAATCTTCAGGTGCTTTCTACACTGACAGTGGCTGACCAGCTAAGATTAAAAGAAAGAAAAGGAAAAAAGGATGAGGATCAGAGTCCTGACTGCAGTGTTTGGTTCAGTGAGCTCTGGAAATTGGATTGTAAGACACACAGCGGTTTACTTCTAAGCACTGCAAATATAATCAAAAACTACATCACTAGTATTCCATGCAGAGGTAGTTGTCTGGAGAAGATAGGCAGCCCACTATCACGCTCCGTGTCTCTGAAAGCTGGTGCCTGAAATTGCATGCTTTTTATATTAATACACTTTATTAATTTGCCCTCCATCATCCATCCATGTTTCAGTCTCACATCTGTCTGAGCTAAAGACCATTTCAGGAAAACTTCATGTTGTTTCATAATTAGGAAACTCGTTTTCATTTATTGGTAATAATGTGTTATTTGGATGTAAAATGTTAATAAGCAAAGTGGCCTGTGCGTGCTTTGTGGGTGAAAGAGAATCAAATATGTCACAGTTAAGGAAATATTCAGCTTCCTCGCGTCAGTGACCACCTCTGACCAGGAATTAGTAAATAAATAAATAAGTGAATGAATAAATAAAAATCTGGTTGCAGTGTTTGGTTCAGTGATCGCTGGAAATTGGATTGCAACACACACAGCGGTTGACTTCTACAAGCTACAGACGTGATCAGAAACCAGCAGCACATGCATGAAGACGGTCAGCGGCAGGAGAACTGTGATGTCTGTCATTTTTGATGAAATTTGGAGCTTTTATAGTATATTAGTACATATGAGCAGTTTTACATTATTACTGCATATTTACTTGTTATCCAATTGATCTCATGGATAAAGGCAGAGGTGGGTAGAGCAGCCAGGAATATTACTGAAATAAAGTAACATTATTTTTTGATATTATTTACTCAACTATAAGCATAGCCACCAAAGAAATGACTTGAGTCAGAGTAAGACAGTATTTGCTACAAAAGCAGTAAGAGATGACTCTTGCCAATTTGTGGTACTTTGCTTGTAATTTTTTTTTTTTTTATTATTTCCATTTTTTCCGCTCTTAAACTTGTGACTTTTTTTGAAAAAATGTTTCTTCCTTTTAAATTTGCACCTTTTCTATAACAAATGTGTAGCCTTCAACACATGATAAAGTAACGTTACAGCTTATTATTCATACATCTGCAACTTTTTTCTTGTAAATTTGTGACTTTCTTCTCATCAGTTTATTACTTTCCTCTCAGGAATCTCTGCGGTTTTTTTCTATTAGATGTGTTTGTCTGAGAAAAATCAATAAAACTATCCGCATGTGCACTCTAATAAAATTCAAATCATGCAAACAAACAGTAATAAATCAAACATTTTCTGAGCCAGAATAGAAGAACAATGACTGATGGGCTCAAAGAGTACAGCCAAATGCCCTCAAGTAAAAGTACTCAGATAAGACTTAAAAAGTCTTGCAATGAAACCCAGGAAAGCACAGTTTTGCTAAAAAAGTCACTTGTGTACAAGTACTATAGTAAATGTAACTAGTCACTACCCACGTTTCAATACAGCTTTTTATGTATGGTCAGTAGATTGGTTATTCGTTATTGTCATCAATCTGGGTTTGGTTGTTCCAAACCCATTTCTGACTTATTGTTATTTCTTGTCCTCTTTCCTGTCAGGCACATCAGGGAGCTGTTTGGGTCCTTCGCTCCCTGACAGCTCGGGCACGCCCCCTCCTCCTGTCAAGTGCCATCAGTTGTGCTTCATTACACACACACACACACACACACACACACACACTCTCCATTCATTCCCATTCACACGCTCATACACGCTCTCTCACACACCAGGTTCAATTATGTTCAGCCCACGCTTCCTCACACCGGCAATCTCTTTCCTCGTTAGCATCAGGATTATTTATTCGCTGCGTTTGTGGAAAGAGATTGTCGGAGCATTCACCTCCATACGCGGCAGCTAGTTTTCCATGTTTGGGTTCTCACTACCAATATGTTATTCAGCCAGTCACTTTCAGTTCGGTTAATCGCTTGGTGTTACAGCTGACTCTGCTTTTCTTCCTCATCCTCCAGACTGCACGGACAGCCCCGGATCGCTCCAGTCCTGTAAGTTTCATGTTTGCCTTTCTCCCTTTGTCGACAGCAGCTCTGCGGCACTAGGCATTCCCTTCACCGGGCTGTGGAGCATCTGGGAGGCGTTGCCCCGGATCGCTCCAGTACCGTGAGTTTCATGTTTGCCTTTCTCCCTGTGCTGACAGTAGCTCTGCGGCACTAGGCATTCCCTTTGTCGGGCTGTAGAGCATCCGGCAGATGCCCTGTATGTCTGGTGGCCTTAATCTCAGCATTTACAACTCTCTGTATTTTTGTGGTCAACTGGACTTGTTATTTTGTTGTGATTTATGTGAATAAATGGCACGTTCTTCTCCAGCGATTGGGCTTTTCATTCCCTCCCTCGTGCGCCGCATAATGGCGCACAAGGATTCTTGACAGTTATTTTTTTAACAAGGGGGATGGGGGAGTATTTGTAAATTTAGCATAAGGTACGAGTATTTGAATATAATTTAGGTACAAATTTGCAAGACTAAAGGTGCAAAAATATGATAAAAGTTGCCAAATTGCAAAATTAAAAAGTTGCAAATTATAATTTAATTACACAGAATAAAAATTTAATCAAAATCAGACATTTTCTGAGCCCCCGATGGCAGCGGAGGATGCCATTCAGACCTGGTAGACCTAACCATATAGTGAGGATGTGCTGG
Organism: Pholidichthys leucotaenia; assembly: GCA_020510985.1. Classification (NCBI taxonomy): domain Eukaryota; kingdom Metazoa; phylum Chordata; class Actinopteri; order Cichliformes; family Pholidichthyidae; genus Pholidichthys; species Pholidichthys leucotaenia. The sequence goes on from CM035840.1 coordinate 340,642,244, forward strand.
GAATGTCTGGCTGAGGCCCCTGTCCAGGAGGTCTTCAACTCCCACCTCCGGAAGAACTTCGACCACATTCCGAGGGAGTATGGAGACATGGAGTCAGAATGGGCCATGTTCTCCACCTCCACTGTTGAAACGGCTACCCAGAGCTGTGGCTGCAAGGTCATCTGTGCATCTCGTGGTGGTAACCCCTGAACCAAGTGGTGGACACCAGTGGTGAGGGGGGCCATTAAGCTGAACTAACTACTAACTAACTAACTAACCTGCACTTATATAGCGCTTTTCTAGTCACAAAGACCACTCAAAGCGCTTTCATTAATACTAACCCTCTATTCTAAGGGCCTATAGGAAACAGATATCTAGGGACAATTTAGAACAGCCAATTAACCTAACATGCATGTCTTTGGCATGTGGGAGGAAACCGGAGAAATCCCGGAGTAAACCCACGCAACACGGGGAGAACATGCAAACTCCACACAGATCACTGTTGGTCGGGGGCTGGGATCGAACCCACGATCCCACGATCCCCACAATCCCCCGGCCAAGGGTAAACTGTGCTGCCGCAGTGCTAACCACTGCGCCACCGTGCAGCCAGCCTGAAGAAGTCCTATCGAGCTTGGTTCGCTTGTTGGACTCCCGAAGTAGCTGAGGTGTACCGGCAGGCCAAGCAGAGTGGAGCTTGGGTGGTTGCTGAAGCAAAAACTCGGGTGTGGGAGGAGTTCAGTGACGCCATGGAACAAGACTTTTGGTCAGCCTCAAAGAGATTCTGAATGGTTTGGTGACTCTGGTGGGGAAAGCAGCTCGCTGTTCACACTATGTATGGTGCGGATGGCACACTGCTAACTTCGACTGGGGATATCGTCGGGCGGTGGAAGGAATACTTCAAGGATCTCCTCAATTCCACTGACATGCCTTCCACAGAGAAAGCAGGGCTTGTGGACGAGGGGGACAACTCGCCCATCACGGGGGCTGAGGTTGCCAGAATAGTTAAAAAAACTCTTCGTGACTGGGCCCCGGGGTGGACGAGATTCGCCCTGAGTACCTCAAGGCCCTGGATGTTGTAGAGCTGTCATGGTTGACACGCCTCCTCAACATTGGGCGGAGGTCGGGAACAGTGCCTTTGAAACCGGGGTGGTGGTTCCTCTTTTTAAAAAAAGGGGACCAGAGGGTGTGTTCCAACTTTAGAGGGATCACACTCCTCAACCTCCCTGGGAAGGTCTACACCAAGGTACTGGAGAGGAGAGTCTGGCCATTGGTCAAACCTCGGATTCAGGAGGAACAATGTGGTTTTCATCTTGGCCGTGGCACATTGGACCAGCTCTTTACCCTCTCGAGAATCCTCGAAGGTTTGTGTGAATTTGCCCAACCAATTTACATGTGTTTTGTGGACTTGGAGAAGGTATTTGACCACGTCCCTCATGGTTTTTTGTGGGGGGTGATTCGGGAGTATGGGGTATCGGGCTTGTTGTTACGAGCCATGCGGTCTCTATACGAACGTTGTGAGAGTTTGGTTCCTATTGCCAACACTCGATTGGACTCATTCCCAGTGAGAGTTGGACTCCGCCAGGGCTGCCCTTTGTCACCAATCCTGTTCAAAATTTTTATGGACAGAATTTCTAAGCACAGCAAGGGAACGGAGGGTGTCATGCTTGGTGACCACAAAATCTCATCTCTGCTGTTTGCAGACGATGTTGTCCTGTTTGCTTCATCCAGCAATGACCTACTGGTCTTTCTGGGACGGTTTGCTGCTGAGCGTGAAGCGGCTGGGATGAGAATCAGCACCTCCAAGTCCAAGTCCATGGTCCTCAGCCAGAAAAATGTGGATTGTCCTCTCTGGGTTGGGGACAAGCTCCTGCCCCAAGTGGAGGAGTTTAAGTATTTCAGGGTTTTATTCACGAGTGAGGGGAAAATGGAGCGAGAGATTGGCAGACGGAACAAAGCAGCATCTACAGTGATGCAGACGTTGTGCTGGTCTGTTGTGGTGTAGAGGGAGCTGAGCTCTAAAGCAAAGCTGTCGATTTACCGGTCAATCTACGTTCCTACCCTCACCTATAGGCATGAGCTTTAGATAATGACCGAAAGAAAGAGACTGCGTATACAAGCGGCTGAAATAAGCTTCCTCCGTAGGATTGTAGGATTGCTGGACTCACCCTTAGAGATAGGGTGAGGAGCTCAGTCATCCAGGAGAGATTCAGACTAGAACTGCTGCTCCTCCACGTTGAAAGGAGCCAGTTGAGGTGGTTTGGGCATCTGATCAGGATGCCTCCTGGACACCTCCCACTTGAGGTGTTTCGGGCACGTCCCTCTGGGGGAGACCCCGGGGCAAACCCAGGACTCGCTGGAGAGACTACACCTTCCAGCTGGTCTGGGAACGTCTTGGTATCGTATCTGAAGAGCTGGAGCAGGTGGCTGGGGAGAGGGAAGTCTGGGCTTTTCTGCTTGAGCTACTGCCTCCGCAACCCAGATCTCCGGAAAAGCGGTAGAAGATGGATGGATAGGTGGATGGATGGAAAAATTTAACCAGCATCCAGTTGAACATGGCAGATTTACAAGAAAAAAGTTGAAAATTTACAAGAAAAAAGTGTCATAATTACAAGAGATAAACCTCAAATTTATGAGAAAAAGTCACTAATTTATGAGAAAAAAGTTGCACATTTTTAAGAAAAAAGTTGCAGATTTATGAGAAAAAATAGTAAATTTACAATGAAAAAAAGACAAAGATTGCAATTTTTAAAAAAAAAAAAAGTCATGAATTTATGGGGAAAAGTTTCAGATATTTTAATAAAAAGTTGCACATTTTTGAGAAAAAGTTGCAGATTTATGAGGAAAAATGCTGGAGATTATGAGATTTTAGATAAGACGTGGCTAGCTGCCAGGCTGGTCAGGTTCCATATATACATAGCTTACTTACATGATTACAATAAATACAATGAACAATTGTTTGTGTAACACTGCTGCAGGTGATGTCAACCATTAATAATTACCTACAAAATTACCTCCAAAATGTGGCACCTCCATTTGTCATGAGATTGTTAGCCATATATCTAGTGTTTATCCTGTATGTACACACACACACACACACACACACACACACACACATATACATACACTGTATATGTTACTGACCACCATAGTTTTTGTCATCCTACTGCTCAGAATATATAAATATTGATTATTCTGGACCTGTAAAAATGTTAAAAAGCATTCTTTCATAAATATATATATACAGTATATATACAGTATATATATATATATATATATATATATATATATATATATATATATATATATATATATATATATACTGTATATATATATATACAGTGTGTATATATATATATATATACAGTATATATTATTGTATTTTTTTGAAGAATATCATGAAAATACTGTCTCAATATCCCCATACATTTGCTACAGTTTTCTTATGATTTTTGGACTTTTTCATATTAAATTTGTATTTTCTCACCAATTTGTGATTTTTTTTCCTTACAAATTTAGGACTTTTTTCTGACAATTTACCAATTTTTCCCCTCCTAAAACTGGGACTTACCCCCTAATAAAACAAATAAATCTGCAACTTTGTGAGTTAAACTGGTGATCTTTTTCACACAGATTTACAACTTTTTTTACTCATAAATGTGCCACGTCTTAGATCTGTATACGCTAATACTACTAATAATATGAAGGCTGCACGGTGGCGCAGTGGTTTAGCACTGTGGCAGCACAGTTTACCCTCGGCCGGGGGATCGCGGGGATTGTGAGATCGTGGGTTCGATCCCAGCCCCCGACCAACAGTGAGCTGTGTGGAGTTTGCATGTTCTCCCCGTGTTGCGTGGGTTTACTCCGGGATTTCTCCGGTTTCCTCCCGCATACCAAAACATGTAGGTTTAGGGCGCTCGCGCACGCAGCGACCAGCAGCCGGCGGCTTGTCACCAGACTGCAAACCAAATCTACCTACGGGTACAAATAAGTAACAAAAAAAAAAAAAGGCAGAATAGAAAGTAAAAATATAGGGAGTGGATGTATCCAGCAATCAAACTACTCACAAGAGTATATTTTGTCAGAGTTACCAAAGTACGCTGCCCCAGATTATCAAGAGGGCTTACCGGGCAGGAGCCCTGGGGCCCCCAAAGAAACACTTTTTTTTTTGCTAATTCTGCCATGCCCAACGTTTACTGGAGGGTTTGTTTTTGCGTATCAACTATAAACAGGAGTGTGAAAAAATGTTTGCCCCTTCCTGATTTCTCATTTTTTTGTATGTTTGTCACACTTAAATGTTTCAGATCATCTAATAAATTTAAATATTATTATGATTCGCCGCTCATCAGCGGCGCCAGCCGCGCGCACACCTGCTCCTCGTCAGCGGTGAGGTATTTAATCCACTCTGCCCTGGGCTTCGGCCTGAAGCCGTCTCTCAACTTCGGCCCCTTTGCTACTACGGATCTCAACTGACTAGTGAAGATTTCTTGGGTAAGTTCCCCTTACCTCTCTCCTCTAGCCTTCCCCTGTGCACAGGTGGACATTCCTGGCGGCGGACTTCCTCACCTCGCCGTTGGCTCTACGCTGCTGCCACAGGTACCACAGGTCGCTGTCTCCCGGGCCTCGCCCTTGTCGACGCCAGCCACCTGTCATAACCAAGTAAGCCAGCTATCATCATTATTCCCTGTATTGGTGTGGTGCCCGTTACCCTTCTCCCTCTGTTCTCTCCCACAGGGTTGTCCGGCTGTACGGCCTCCTGCCCCCGTGCCTGACGCAGACGCCACCACCAATACATTCTTACTCCACAGACACGCAACCATACACTTCCTTGTTGCTAATAAAGCTGTTAAATCTATCCTGAGCCTGCGTGTGTGTCTCCTGGGCTGTGCATTATGTCAGTACGGCTTCAGCAGAGCGGCTCGGCAGACAGCGGGCTCGCACGCCGTCTTTCCACCCTCGAGGCTCGGGTGGATTTAATAGCTCATCAGCAACAGGTGATATTAAATCAATTAGTTATCATTACTAACCGATTAGACCGCTTGGACCCCCAGCAGCCGTTCCCCTCGGCTCGTCCGGGTGGCGTGGCTCCTGCGGCTCTGGTGGCCGTCCAGTCCGCTCCGGGTGCGCCAACACGGCTCACACCAATCCCCACTCCTGCTCGCTTCAGCAGTAAGCTGGGTGGAGCTCGGGGTTTTATTATGCAGTGTGAGTCCGTGTTTCTTCGCGTTCCCGGAGATTTTCCCTCAGACCATAGCAAAATTGGCTATATAGGTAATCTCCTTGAGGGTCGTGCGCTTACCTGGGCTTATGCCATTATGGTGAAGCCCAGCTACGCCACCCTCACCTATGGCCAGTTCGTGCGACAATTTCTGGAAGTGTTCGATCATTCGCGTTTGGACAGTGTCCAGGTCGACCGCCTTCTCGGACTCCAACAGGGGAGCCGATCGGCGGCCGACTACGCGATCGACTTCCGGGTTACTGCGGAGGAAGTTGGCTGGGAAGAGCGCGCGCTCTGCGGCATCTTCCTCCGCAGCCTAAATTCTGGTCTGAGGGATGAGCTGGCTGGACGGGATACCCCGGAGACGCTGGCGGAGCTGATTTCTCTCACCATCAGTTTGGATAACAGGCTGCGCGAGCGCGCCTCCGAGCGGAAGCAGCCTTCTCACTCGCGGGGCGCCACTGCACGTCTGCCCCAAGCTCGCCACCTGGCGTTGCCGCCGCCGGAGGTCTCCGAGGAGTCGGAACCAATGGTGACGGGCCGGACAAAGCTCCTCCTGGCGGAGAAACAGCGCCGTCGTGACCTGGGCCTCTGCATGTATTGCGGAGGTAGCCAGCACACGATGGAGCATTGTCCGGAGAAGCCAAACGAGGTCGTCCGCGAGTCACTGTAGGGGACCTCGCGGACGCTAATTGGTTAAATCCCCTCACACATTTGACGCTGCCCATCCGCTTCTGTCACAACCTCACTGGGCACCTCACACATGCACTGGTGGATTCAGGCGCGGAGGGTAGCTTTATTTCACAAAGCCTGGCAACCCGACTGGGCATCCATTGTCACCCCCTCGACACTCCTCTCGCCCTGGTTAATCTCTCCCGAGTTTTCCTGGGAAAAGTAACTCACCAAACATCCCCCATCCCGGTGATCATCTCTGTAAACCATCGGGAGGATATCTCCTTTTACGTCCTGCCCACCTCAGTAACTCCTGTCATCCTTGGTTATCCCTGGCTCCGCCTCCACAACCCCGCCTTGGACTGGAAGACTGGGAAGGTGTCAGCGTGGAGCACTTTCTGCATGGGTACCTGCCTCCAATCCACGGCCTGCGCCCCGTCCTCGCCTCCCACAGCTCAGGATACCGCGCCCCCGGATCTCACCCTAGTGCCCTCAGAGTTCCACGACCTGGGTGCTGTTTTCAGTAAGTCCAAGGCAATGTCTCTGCCTCCTCACCGGCCCTACGACTGCGCCATTAACATCCACCAGGGGGTGCCCTTACCTTCAGGACGCCTCTATAGTCTGTCAGCGCCGGAGAAGGAGGCAATGAACAGCTATCTGAAGGAGTCGCTCAGTGCTGGGATCATCCGACCGTCCTCCTCTCCAGTAGGTGCAGGGTTCTTCTTCGTGGGAAAGAAGGACGGATCTCTTCGTCCTTGTATCGACTATCGAGCTCTCAACGATATCACGGAGAAGGACCGGTACACCCTGCCCCTTATGGACACTGCCTTCCACTCCCTCCAGGGGGCAACCTGGTTTACTAAGCTGGATCTCCACAGCACTTACCACCTCGTCCGGATCCGGGAGGGAGATGAGTGGAAGACCGCCTTTCGTACCCCAAACGGTCATTTTGAATATCTCGTGATGCCGTTTGGGTTGACCAACGCTCCAGCCGTCTTTCAGCGCCTCATCAATGACGTCCTCCGGGACTTCATCGGCCTGTTTGTATTCGTCTACCTGGACGACATTCTCATCTTCTCCAGGTCCAGGGATGAACACCGGGTCCACGTGAGGCGGGTCCTGCAGAGACTGCTGGAGAACCGTCTGTACGTCAAGGCGGAAAAATGTGAATTCTACGCCAAAACAACTTCCTTCCTGGGGTTCGTCATCTCTTATGACCAGGTGCTTCTGGACCCAGCGAAGATCAAAGCGGTGGTGGATTGGCCCACACCAACTTCTCGGAAACAGGTTCAGCAATTCATCGGGTTCGCCAATTTCTACCGCCGCTTTGTCCCGAACTTTGGAGCCATCGTCGGGCCCCTGACCCGCCTCACCTCTCCTAAGACCCCGTTCCGGTGGACTGAAGAGGCCGCTTCGGCCTTCCAGGCGCTGATGACGGAGTTCTCCTCCTCCCGGGTCCTCAGCCAGGTCGATCCCGCGCTGCAGTGCATTGTGGAGGTGGACGCTTCGGACATGGGGGTGGGGCCGGTGTTGTCCCAGCGGTCCCCAGCCAATGGAGTCAAGCGACCCTGCGCCTTCTTCTCTCGGCGCCTGCCCCCGGCGGAACGAAGCTACGACGTGGGGGACAGAGAGCTTCTTGCCATCAAGCTTGCCCTTCAAGAATGGCGTCACTGGCTGGAGGGGGCAGCCTTGCCTTTTGTGGTCCTCACTGACCACAAGAACCTGGAGTACCTAAGATCTGCCAAGTGTCTGAACGCCCGCCAGGCGCGTTGGTCCCTGTTCTTTGCAAGGTTTAAGTTCAGCATCACATATAGGACTGGCTCCAAGAACGGTCTGCCCGACGCCCTCTCCAGGCAATTTGCCCCGGAGGCCGCAGAAGACGTTGCTCACACCATCTTGCCCAGGTCGTGTGTCGTGGGGGCTGTTACATGGGACATAGAAGACAAGATCCGGAGGGCGCAGGAGTCGGAACCGGACCCTCGCGGCGGACCAGAGGGGAGGCTCTTCGTACCATCTGCCGTCCGGGGGGACGTTATACACTGGCTCCACACCTCCAAGCTCACCTGCCATCCTGGAGCTTCGTGGATGATTGACCTTCTCCAGCGATCCTTTTAGTGGCCAGGCCTGCGGAAGGATGCCGCCCGTTACGCCCAGGCCTGCCCCGTCTGTGCTACCAATAAGTCAGGTAACGCTCCACCTGCGGGTCTGCTCCAGCCCCTGCCCATCCCTGGCAGGCCCTGGTCACACATCGCCCTGGACTTCGTCACCGGGCTCCCTGTCTCCAACAACTCTGACACAGTTCTGACCATTGTTGACCGTTTTTCCAAGGCTGCCCACTTTGTGCCCCTACGTGGACTTCCCTCAGCCTTGGAGACGGCGGACCTCCTCATCCAGCACGTGGTCAGACTGCATGGAATCCCGGTCGACGTGGTCTCCGACCGCGGCCCCCAGTTCTCTTCGGACGTCTGGAGGTCATTTTGCAACGCCCTGGGAGCCAAGGTAAGCCTCTCCTCCGGCCATCACCCCCAGTCTAACGGGCAGTGTGAGAGGACTAACCAGGAGCTGGAGGCTACGCTCCGCTGCATCACTTCATCCAAACCCACGTCCTGGAGTTCTCACCTCGCCTGGGTGGAGTACGCCCACAACACCTCTCGCTCTACGGCCATCGGGATGTCGCCCTTTAAAGCATCCTTGGGCTATGATCCACCCTTATTCCCCGTGCAGGAGGGCGAGTTGGCTGTTCCCTCTGTCCAGGCACATCTGAGGCGGTGCCGCTCCCTTTGGTCCACGGCGCGTAATGCGCTTTTACGCACGGCGGAGCGCAATAAGTCTACGGCGGACCGACATAGGAGACCTGCACCTGCCTACCAGGTGGGACAGCAAGTTTGGGTATCCACACAGGACGTTAACCTAAAGGGTGAGAGGAGAAAGCTGGCCCAACGGTTCATCGGCCCTTATCCCATAACCAGAATCATCAACCCGGTGGCTGTGCGTGTGGCTATTCCCTCCTCCCTCCGCATCCATCCCACCTTCCACGTCTCCAAAATTAAACCGGTGGTCTCTGACCCCCTCTGCCCTCCACCTGCGGCGCACCCCGCTCCCCGGATGATTGGTGGCCATCCGGCCTGGACCGTCGCTGACATCTTGGACGCCCGACGCCGGGGTCGCGGATTGCAGTACCTGGTGGATTGGGAGGGCTATGGACCCGATTGGAGACAGAGGGTGCCTTCCTCGCTGGTGTTGGACCGGTCACTCATTTCTGAGTTTCATCGAGCGCACCCGGAAAAACCATCGCCAGGAGGCGCTGCTAGAGGGGGGAGTACTGTTATGACTCCGGCGCCAGCCGCGCGCACACCTGCTCCTCGTCAGCGGTGAGGTATTTAATCCACTCTGCCCTGGGCTTCGGCCTGAAGCCGTCTCTCAACTTCGGCCCCTTTGCTACTACGGATCTCAACCGACTAGTGAAGATTTCTTGGGTAAGCTCCCCTTACCTCTCTCCTCTAGCCTTCCCCTGTGCACAGGTGGACATTCCCGGCGGCGGACTTCCTCACCTCGCCGTTGGCTCTACGCTGCTGCCACAGGTACCACAGGTCGCTGTCTCCCGGGCCTCGCCCTTGTCGACGCCAGCCACCTGTCATAACCAAGTAAGCCAGCTATCATCATTATTCCCTGTATTGGTGTGGTGCCCGTTACCCTTCTCCCTCTGTTCTCTCCCACAGGGTTGTCCGGCTGTACGGCCTCCTGCCCCCGTGCCTGACGCAGACGCCACCACCAATACATTCTTACTCCACAGACACGCAGCCATACACTTCCTTGTTGCTAATAAAGCTGTTAAATCTATCCTGAGCCTGCGTGTGTGTCTCCTGGGCCGTGCATTATGTCAAATATTAGACAAAGATAACACAAGTAAACACAAAATGCAGTTTTTAAATGAAGGTGTTCATTATTAAGGGAAAAAAATCCAAACCTACATGGTCCTGTGTGAAAAAGTGATTGCCCCCTAAACCTAATAACTGGTTGGGCCACCCTTAGCACCAACAACTGCAATCAAGTATTTGCGATAACTAGCAATGAGTCTTCATAGCGCTGTGGAGGAATTTTGGCCCACTCATCTTTGCAGAATTGTTGTAATTCAGCCACAGTGGAGGGTTTTCAAGCGTGAACTGCCTTTTTAAGGTCATGCCACAGCATCTCAATCAGATTCAGGTCAGGACTTTGACTAGGCCACTCCAAATGTCTTCATTTTGTTCTTCTTAAGCCATTCAGAGGTGGACTTGCTGGTGTGTTTTGGGTCATTGTCCTGCTGCAGAACCTATGTGTGCTTCAGCTTGAGGTCACGAACAGATGGTCGGATAATCTCCTTCAGAATTTTTTGGTAGACAGCAGAAATCATGGTTCCATTTACCACAGCAAGTCTTCCAGGTCCTGAAGCAGCAAAACAGCCCCAGACCATCACACTACTACTACCATATTTTACTATTGGTATGATGTTCCTTTTCTGAAATGCTCTGTTACTTTTACACCGTATGTAATGGGACACACACCTTCCAAAAAGTTCAACTTTTGTCTTGTCAGTCCACAGAGTATTTTCCCAAAAGTCTTGGGGATCATCAAGATGTTTTCTGGCAAAACTGAGATGAGCCTTTATGTTCTTTTTGCTCAGCAGTGGTGTTTGTCTTGGAACTCTGCCATGCAGGCCATTTTTGCCCAGTCTCTTTCTCATGGTGGAGTCATGAACACTGACCTTAACTGAGGCAAGTGAGGCCTGCAGTTATTTGGATGTTGTGGTGGGGTCTTTTGTGACCCCGTGGATAAGTTGTCACTGCGCTCTTGTGGTAATTTTGGTTGGCCAGCCACTCCTGAGAGGGTTCACCACTGTTCCATGTGTTTGCCATTTGTGGTAGCTTGGAGTCCTTCCTGTGGTAATGTATCGTCACTTCCTGTGTTGCTGGCTGTCTGTGGTTTGCACTCCTCATTTTCCCGAGGATTTTGCCTTTTTTAATCACTTTTTTCCTTCTACCGTTAGCTCTCACTTCTGTTTATCAAGTTTCTTGCACCTGTGAGCGCACTCAGTGTGTCGCTTAATCATCCTCTTTGGCCTTCTGTTCACCTTTCATCTGTGTTTTTGTTAGCTTCGGGTTAGCCACTAGCTATGGCTACTAGCTCTCCTTTCCCTCCTCCTCTGGTGTGCTCTCGCTGTCAGATGTTTAGCTACACCTCTGCCTCTTTTAGTGATAATGATAAATGTAATAAATGTTGTCTTTTTGAGGCGCTCGAGGCAAGGTTGTCTGATTTGGAATCCCGGCTCCGCTATATTGAAACACCATCTGCACCAGTTAATCTTGATGGACGTCCCCTAGCTGCAGCGGAGCTCCCTAGCTTAGGGCGGCCTGCTAGTGGTCCTCCGGTCCTCCTCAGCAGCGAGGAGACTGGGTGGGTGACAGTGAGAAGGAAGCCTAGCCGCAAAGCCCCGGTTAACCACCAACCTGTTCATGTTTCTAATGATTTTTCCCCGCTCAGCGACACACCCGCTGAGGAAAAAGCTCTGGTCATTGGCGACTCTGTAGTCAGAAACGTGAACCTACAGACCCCAGCGGCCATAATCAAATGCATTCCTGGGGCCAGAGCAGGCGACATCGAGTCAAATTGGAAAAGGCTGGCTAAAAGTAACTGTAAATACTCCACAATTGTTATTCACGCCAGCGTTAACGACATCCGACTCCGGCAGTCGGAAGTCTCAAAACTTAACATGGAATCAATCGGTGTGTGACTTTGCCAAAACAATGTCTGCCTCTGTAGTATTCTCTGGGCCACTCCATAATCTGATCAGTGATGACATGTTTAGCCGCTTGTCACCCTTCAACCACTGGCTGTCTGTGTGGTGTCCTGCAAACAACGTGGGCTACATAGACAATTGGAGCTCATTTTGGGGAGAACCTGGTCTTATTAGACGAGACGGCGTCCATCCCACTTTGGATGGTGCGTCTCTTTTATCTAACAATCTGGCATCATTTTTATCCAAATTTCCAAAACATTGACAAATCAGAGTTGGGACCAGGAAGCAGAGTCGCAGTCTTACACACCTCTCTGCAGCTCCTCTTCATCTGCCACCCCTCAACTTAGCCCCTGTCTTCCCCATCAAAGAATCATTGTCTGCTCCCTCCAAAGTAAATAAAAATATAATGTATAAGCATCCCAAAGTGATTAAACAAAAAGTTGGTAAAACTCAAAATTAAACATGAAGCCTCTAAATTCAATTATTTGGCCTCTGTTCCTCCTCATAATTTAAAAATTAAATGTGGTTTGTTAAACATTAGGTCTCTAACTCCCAAGTCTCTGCTAGTCCATGATCTGTTAATTGATCATCAGATTGATTTAATATCCCTTACAGAGACTTGGTTAGGGCAAGAGGATTATGTTGGTTTGAATGAATCAACTCCCTCTGGTTATTTAAACTGTCAAATTCCCAGAAGTTCTGGTCGTGGAGGAGGAGTAGCAACAATTTACCATTCCAAATTACTAGTTAATGTAAAGCAAAAAACAAGTTATGATTCCTTTGAGGGCCTGGTCCTCAGTATTGGGCATTTTAGCAATTTTAAGCTAAACCCAATTTTATTTGCCACAGTTTATCGTCCTCCATCAACCTACTCAGAGTTTTTATCCAAATTTGCTGAATTCTTAGCTGATTTAGTGCTGAAATCAGATAGGATAATTATAGTAGGGGACTTTAATATACATGTAGATGTAGGTAGTGATTGCCTTAATTTGGCATTTAATTCAATATTAGACTCGATGGGGTTTTCTCAGAAAGTAGGAAATTTTACCCATTATCTCCACCATACGTTGGACCTTGTTCTGACATATGGCATAGAAATAGAAAATCTGTTAGTGTCTCCTCATAACCCTGTACTGTCAGACCATTGTCTGTTAACTTTTGAATTTACTATTTCTGTCTATTTGGCTCCTAAGGAAAAATATTACTACAGTAGATGCCTCTCAGATAATGTTGTTACCAAATTTATGCAGATTGTTTCCTCTATGCCATGTGTCAACACAACAGAAATAAGCTATAGACAGCTTGCTCCTTCTGTAATTGATAGCATGGTAGATAGTGTTACAGCTTCTCTGCATCAGACTCTAGACATGGTGGCCCATTTAAAAAACAAAAAGTCTAATCAGAGATTTCTAACTCCTTGGTTCAACACAGAAACTCGTAGCTTAAAACAGAAGACTCGTCAATTAGAAAGAAAATGACGCTCCACTAATTTAGATGAAATCTATTTAGCTTGGAGAAATCATCTTTTAATTTATTAAAAAATCTCTGATAAAAGCTAGAACGAGTTATTATTCTGCATTAATAGAAGAGAACAAGAATAATCCCAGGTTTCTTTTCAGCACTGTAGCCAGGCTGACAAAGAGTCAGGACTCTGGCAATCCTAGCATTCCCTTAGAGCTTACTAGTCAGGACTTTATGAACTTTTTCAATAATAAAATTTCATCAATCAGAGATAAAATCAGTCAGATTTTTCCCACCGTTAACTTAAATACACTAACTACTACACCTCCTTCAACTGACATCTGTTTGGATCAGTTTACTCCAATTGACCTTTTAGAGTTAGACAAAATAGTTTCCTCATCCAAGTCTTCAACTTGACTTTTAGACCTTATTCGTATCAGGTTATTTAAAGAAGTCTTCCCATTTATTGGTAGCTTTATTCTTCAAATAATCAATTCTTCAATAACTTTAGGCCATGTACCGCAGGCTTTTAAAACTGCTGTAATTAAACCCTTACTCAAAAAGCCAACGCTGGATCCAGGAGTTTTAGCTAACTATAGACCAATCTCTAATCTCCCTTCCATTTCAAAAATCTTAGAAAGAGTTGTTGCCACGCAATTATTTGACCACTTGCAGGGAAATGGTTTATCTGAAGAGTTTCATTCTGGGTTTAGAATCCATCACAGTACTGAAACAGCCTTAGTGAAGGTCACTAATGACCTCCTGATCGCATCTGATAATGGACTTGTTTCTGTACTTGTCCTTTTAGACCTTAGTGCAGCTTTTGATACTATCGATCATAATATTCTACTTGATAGATTAGACTATGCTGGACTTAATGGAACTTCATTGCAGTGGTTTAGATCTTATTTTTCTGATAGGTTCCAGTTTGTTCATGTCAATAATGAGCTTTCTTTCAACTCAAAGCTCAGTCATGGAGTTCCACAGGGATCTGTGCTAGGCCCTATTCTTTTTAGTTTATATATGCTTCCGTTAGGCAACATTATTAGGAAGCACTGTATACATTTTCATTGTTATACAGATGGCACACAATTATACCTGTCAATGAAGCCAGATGATAGTAATCAATTAGCCAAGTTAGAAGCCTGTCTGACTTTAGGAAATCAAAGCTTGGATGACTTGTAATTTCCTGCTATTAAATTCAGATAAGACTGAAGTAATTCTTGTTGGTCCAAAAAACCTGAGAAATACCTTTCCAAATCAAACTTTTAGTTTGGATGCACTCTTTCTCTTAATAGAAGGTTCCTGGTTCGAATCCCCAGGCTGGCAGGGGTTGGAACCTTTCTGTATGGAGTTTGCATGTTCTCCCTGTGCTGCGTGGGTTTACTCCGGGGGCTCCGGTTTCCTCCCACAATCCAAAGACATGCATGTTAGGTTAATTGGTTGTTCTAAATTGTCCCTAGATATCTGTCTCCTATAGGCCCTTAGAATAGAGGGTTAGTACTAGTGAAAGCGCTTTGAGTGGTCTTTGTAACTAGAAAAGTGCTCTATAAGTGCAGGTTAGTTAGTAGTTAGTTAGTTAATAGCTCTGTGAGGAACCTTGGAGTTATTTTTGATCAAAATCTGTTTTTCAATTCACATATTAAATTCGTTTCTAAGACTGCCTTCTATCATTTGCGTAATATTGCCAAGATTAGGAGCATCTTGTCTCAGAGTGATGCTGAGAAACTGATCCACGCTTTTGTTAGCTCTAGATTAGATTATTGTAACTCTTTATTATCAGGTTGTCCTAAAACATCTCTAAAAAGTCTTCAGTTGATCAAAAATGGTGCTGCAAGAGTTTTAACAGGTACTAGAAAGAGAGCTCATATCTCTCCAGTTCTGGCCTCCCTTCATTGGCTTCCCATAGAGTTTAGAATTAAGTTTAAAGTCCTTCTTCTCACTTTCAAAGCTCTAAACCAAGGGTGTCAAACTCATTCCATGGAGGGCCAAGACCCTGCAGGTTTTACCTCCACCCAGTGTCTTCAACAGGTGATTTCACTGAATTTCTTCCCACTGATTGCTGATCAGTGAAAACACCTGCTGAAGACACTGGGTGGAAGTAAAACATGAGGGGTCTTGGCCCTCCATGGAATGAGTTTGACACCCCTGCAAACAATCAGGCCCCTTTTACTTAAAAGATCTGATATTACCCTATTATCTTAACAGAGCACTACGCTCCCAAAATGCTGGATTACTTGTAATACCTAGAATCTCCAAAAGTATAATGGGGGGCAGAGCCTTCAGTTATCAAGCTCCTCTCTTGTGGAACCAGCTGCCAATCTGGATTCGGGAGTCAGACTCAATCTCTGTTTTTAAGAATAGGGTTAAAACCTTCCTTTTTGATATAGCCTACAAATTAGGGAGGGATCATATGTTTCTGAACCCTCCCTTAGTTATGCTGGCATTAGGTTTAGACAGCCAGGGGACCTCCAATAATTGCACTGGGCTTCACTCCTTCCTTCACTCTCAATGAAATATGTTTTTTTTTTTTTTGCTGGTCATTAACATCTGTTTGTTCTCTCCCATACATTGAGTCCCCATCGTGCTGTTTGCGCTCTACATGTCTGTTCCTTTCATCTTCTCTATCCCCTCACCCCCCAGCCAGTCGCTGCAGATGACTGCCCCTCCTTGAGCCTGGTTCTGCTGGAGGTTTCTTCCTGTTAAAAGGGAGTTTTTCCTCCACCGTCGCCAAGTGCTTGCTCATAGGGGATCGCCTGATCGCTGGGGTCTTTCTGCAATTGTGGGGGTTTCCCCTACAGTTGAAAGTGTTATGAGATGACTCTTGTTGTGAAATGATGCAATATAAATAAAGTTGAATTGAACTGAATTGATAATGGCTCTCACTGTGGTTCGCTGGAGTCCCAAAGCTTTAGAAATGGCTTTATAACCTTTTCCAGACTGATAGAACTCAATTACTTTGTTTCTCATTTGTTCCCGAATTTCTTTGGATTGCAGCATGATGCCTAGCTTTTGAGGATCTTTTGGTCTACTTTACTTTGTCAGGCAGGTCCTATTTAAGTGATTTCTTGATTGAGAACAGGTGTGGCAGTAATCAGGCTTGGATGTGGCTAGAGAAATTGAACTCAGCTTTCCAAAGATGTGATAAACCACAGTTAATTTATGTTTTAACGGGGGGGAGCACTTTTTGACACAGGGCCATGTGGGTTTGGATTGTTTTTACCCTTAATAATAAACACCTTCATTTAAAAACTGCATTTTGTGTTTACTTGTGTTATCTTTGTCTAATATTTAAATTTGTTTCATGATCTGAAACATAACAAAAAAGCAGTAGAAGATGGATGGATGGATCTGAAGCATTTAAAGTGTGACAAACATACAACTAGAAAAGCACTCGGAGAGCGCAGACCTCCGCCAAGCGCCACAGTTCCCCCCATACAGTGTTTGTGTGTACGTCTTCAGATTCCTTGACCATAAAAACATATGACAAGCAATTGGATTCACAATGATAGGATTAGTGGTTCAGTAGTTATTCAAGAAAATGGCATTTTGCGTAATGGCGGTTTTCTTGTGGACGGTGATCCGGATCACCACCAAAATCTAATCATCTGTAGGATACCCCATTTCTGACAATCTGTGAAAATTTCATGAAAATCCGTCCATAACTTTTTGAGTTATGTTGCTAACAAACAAACAGACAGACAAACCAACGCCGATGAAAACATAACCTCCTTGGCGGAGGTAAAAAAATGAGAAATCAGGAAGGGGGCAGACACTTTTTCACATTGCTGTACATCTGTCCTGCCTGCTTAATTTAATTGACTAAGACTTGACATTTGACCTGATTAAGGTTGGACGTGGGCCGGTAGTGAATCCGTGGACGAATGGATAAATGAATGTTCAATAGTGGCATCCAAAAGAGAAAAAAGCTGAAAGAAAAAGAGGAACGTGAGAAGGAGGTTTTAAAAAAAGACTCCTAAATTGGCATGATTTTTTTAAAGTTGCAATACAGCCCGACAGTGTCACTTTACAGTCACAACAAGATGTTTGTCAAACTGTTAGCATTACTAACACGGGACGCATCGGCGGAGCTGCTGTCTGAAGATCCGTCAGTCATAGACGCCGAGAATACTGATCCAGAAAAGGACTGAAGAGCTGCCAGAATAAGGACACTGATATCAGAGCATCTGAACGTTCCTACAGACGGCAGAAACATTGTTTCTCCCAGTGCCATTTCAATCGCAAACTTCCAAATGGTGAGTATGTTTCAAGACAATGGCTTCTATATTCTCCTTCCACGGCTGTTTGTATTGTTTTGCCTGCCACATATACAGCATTTTTTTCCCACTAAGCTGGGTTCACACTATAGTGTTTGGGCCGATTTTTACAGACGTTTTGAAAGATCAGAGAAATTAGTCCAAATGTTGTGAAATTGCGTTCGTGAGCAGTTTTTTTTTTTTTTTTTTTTTAAATCCAGCGTACACCAACTTTTTACCAACTTTAAAGGAGCTTTTTAACTCCACAGCCTTGCTTGGCCATGGATGAGAGCTGTCTGCTACAATTCAGAGATGACGCCAGTCCAGTGGTCGTAACATTTCCTTCAGTTATACTGTTCATCTCAGCGAGAGTTATATTAATCTGCTCTGGTGAATGCAAAATTGTAGATTTAATTCAAAACAACTGTCGGGATATTTTCATTTTGAATCATTCTTTTAAAAGAATGACAGTGTATGATGTTAAAATTGTAAAAACTGCCATCATTAGATAATGAATATCGGGTTTGTGCCCACATAACCTGCTCTTCTCTGTGTGGTGGAGAAGAGAAGCTGTTTTCCAGTAGGGCAGATTGGTCTGGCAATGTTTTTTTTTCCCTCTGTGTAGTGGAAAAACCCTGGTCTGGCTTCAAATAGTTAATATTTAACCCTTGAACAGAAAACACCGGCTGAGAGTGTTTTTTCATTGTCATAATTAAAGTTGTGGGTCGATACAAGATATTTGTTTGTTGATAGTCCTGATGGCACTATATTTTTCTGCTTTTCAAGCTAAACCTAGAACTTTGTGGTCATTCACTTTATTTAGTAATTGGCAGTTGCTATGGATACAGAAGCTGTATCCCTATATGAAATGTCTATTGCTATGGAAGAGTTGACAATCCGACAAAACCTTTTCAGATCAGCTCCAACACAACTGCCGCTGTGGCTTAGGTAGATAGTGCCTGTGATGAGAAGGTTGCTGGTTCGTGTCCTGCAGCTTGTCCAAACCATTTTACTGTGAGATGAAATTTAGACTTAAAAGTAAGAGGTTAGCCTTTGGATTTGGGAGTGGGTAAGATTAAAAAGGTAGTAAATAGATAATGATTAAAATTTTGAAACAAATAAATGCCTCGGATTTCCATACCTGTAGCCTGCTGCTTTTAAGATACACATTAATGGTAAATGGCATTCACTTGTATAGCAATTTTTCTCATCTCTAGATGACCAAAGCATTTTACAGATCCTGCTATCCACACATTCACACACTGATGGCAGCGGAGCTGTCGTGCACTGGCACTGGCCTGACCCACCAGGAGCAATGGGGGGTTCAGTGTCTCGCTGAAGGACACTTCGACATGCAGACTGCAGACAGAGCGGAATCAAACCCCTGACCCTCCAATCAGTAGTGGGCCACACTACACCTGCGCCACAGCTGCCCACAAACCGTATCTGTAACAAGAATTCTATGGGTATGGTTCTGTATCCATAGCCACTGCCTTAGTAATATAGGACCCTGAAGGTCAAGCTGATCCATCAGTGACCCTGGATACATGGCCACAATAATCTGATAACTAGGAATAATCAGATAACGCTAAATCTGATTTGACATGTTTATATGCACTGAATAAATGGATTATTGGACAATAAACTGTGTGTGTTAATGTAATTTCACTTTATGTAACACAATAATTGCCTTTTATCTGATTATTGTTTTCACATGACTATTTTAATAATAATCAGATAACTCCAGAAATCCAATTATAAACAGTTTATTACTGTGCATGTAAACATGGCCATTTTGCATATCATACTCTCATAAATAAGTGAGAGGGTCCCAAAAATTGCTCTAGCCCAGGGGCGCACAACCTCCTTAATCTGGTCTTGTGCGTACATGTACAAGTAACTTTCAAAAACACTGGACTTAACTTAGTACTTTATTGTAGGGTCCTTTTTATTCTTAGCTGAGTACATTTATGAAGAAAAAAATACTTTCACTTCAGTAAAATTGGTCGTATTCTTTGTGTTACTTTTGATTTCACTGATTTGGAAAGAATGTGCCTATAATAATTAGTTCATGGCGGAAATGACTCCATTTCTATAGTCATTTTAGTAATTTTATTATTTTTTATTTAATTTAAACCATTGTTCATTTATTTAAGCTCTCTTGCAAAAGTATCCAGATTTATGAGAAACAAATATGTTTCCACAATACAAGGGGAAAAAATCACAAATTTACAAGCTAAAAATTAGTAATAAGTAATAATAGCAAGAAAATTAGTAAAAGATAAAACTACTAAATAATCTAATTATAATACATAACATATTATTTATTAAATAAATAGCGCATTTCTGCAAAAGAAGTTTAAAATTCAGAAGGAAAAAGTTGTGTAATTATGGGCAAAATCACAAACTCAAGAAAAAAATATCACAAATTATTCACCACTACTCATGTAAATGTGTTTGGAAGATGCGCTCTTACTCCAGTAACATTTGTGGTGGCTACTTTTCTTTTATGTATTTGGGTAATTAATATTATAAGGTAAGACAAATTTTACTTGAGTACAATTCCTGCTACTCTACCCACCTCTGGAAATGAGCAGGAATTTGCATTTCTGTGACGAAATTAATATTCAGCTGTTTTCACCAGCTGCTGCAGCTGACTAGAATTTATAATAAATAAGTGCAGTTTAATGAATTAAAGTATACAGTCTGGTAGCTGTGTTTCGGTTCATTGCGCTTTGTTCATTTTATTGCAAGACACAACGCAGTTAAAAAAAAGAAAAAAAAAACCCAAAACATTCAAGATTCAAGTTGTTTGGAGAAGGCAGACATGTTTGAAAATAAAACCCTGACAGTTGGCCTTTGAAGCCTCGCCCATAACCGATTTTCCTCTGTAGTTTGTGTCCTTCTGTCAAGAGTGTGGTGCCATGTGTGTGTGCGTGTTCGTCACCGGCCGGGGGGTGGGGGGTGGGTGGGGGTGCTCACCGATGGTGCAGTGTTCACCCGTCCAGCCCTGGTGGCAGTCACACTTGCCCTCTCGGCAGACTCCGTGGTCGATGCAGCGTGGGTGACAGTCCCTCTGCTCACATTCCGGTCCTGTCCAGCCTTCCTCGCAGTGACACACTCCACTGATGCAGGAGCCATGGGGGCCGCAGTCCACCACACACACCTCTGTCGAAAAACAAAGAGCCATGGAGACATGTAGCCGCAGCTCTGTGAAAAGTCACCCCCCCCCCCCCACTCCCTCCGCAGCGGTGGGATATTTTTGTATTCCAAAAAAGATCCATCTGCCACCACGGAAAAATGCTCTGATGTTTGCAGAGGAGTGTTGGCTCCCTCTGTTAAAGTGGGCCAGCAAGTTTTCAGTGTAAACAAGACATTATATTCCTGAAAAAAACACAACAACAACAAACAAAAACGCTTCCTTCAATTGAACATAAATCTAAATTACTACTGTTAAATCAGTGTTTAAGACCCACAGTTTTATGCGCAGTTTAAAAGCTTTCTCGTGCAATTTGGGTCCCAGTATCTGAAATATTTGCTTGACTGAGAGCAAGAAACGCTTAACTAAAAAGAAAAAACATTTGACGAGTGAGGGCTGCTTTAATCTCCCTAATTGTTAGTTTTCTCTTGAATTTGGAACTTTTCCTCATAAATTTGTGCTTTTTCAAATAAATATGTCCCAGGTTATTTTGCAATAAATTTAGGATTTTTTGTGATTTTTAATCCATTTTTTTTTACAAATTTGTGAGATTAATTACTTTTTCTCATAAATTAATTTGACTCCTTTGTTGCAAACTTTTGTTTTTTTTTCCCCCTGATTTTCTAAAATAAATGTAGGATTTTTTTTGTCAAAAGCATAAGATCGATTTTTGTAAATGTACCCCTTTTTCCTCATAAATTCACAACTTTTTGGTGTGTATCTGTGAATGTACTCTTCACAGTTTGAGAGGATTTTCTTTTAAGCTTGTGACGCTTTCCTTATAAATTCATGGGGGTTTTTTCCCTCACAAATCTACTATTTTGTCTAATAAATTTGGGAGTTTTTCCTTATCAATTAGTTTGCCCCCATACATTTACTGTATTTTTTCTTATAAATTTTCTTTTCTCTTACCTTATAAATTTTACCTTTTTTTTCTCATGAACTTAAGAGGGTTTTTTTTTTTTTTCCCCATCTACCTTATTCCTGGGGGGTGCTGTTGTAGAAATGATTATGGGCACAACTTCCACTTTTGGCTGGAAGTAGAGTTAAAGCAGCCAGCCAGTGGTGGAGTTGCAGGTCATTTAAAAAAGGTGTTTTTTTTTAAGTTTTTCAACTTCAATTTAATGCACAGCCCACATAGGTCTTCTGCAGTCAAGTGACTGTTAATTTCCCCACTAATTGATCAAAGTACATCTAATTGTTTTTGTACTTTAGAATGTCTTTGCGTAGTTCTGGTACTTACTGCTCTGTATTAGCCTTGCAAGGCTAAATTTGTGGCTTCTACAGCAATGTGTAGCTCATGTGCCGAAAACTAAAAAGGACTGTTCATGTAATCGGAGGTACGGACACAGGGCAGACACAAGAGCACCAGGTACATTTTCACTTCTATGAATATCACAGAGCTGACCTTTTTGTGTGATAAATTAATATATGTCGCCATGTGCGAGGCTGCAGGAAGTACAATAAATTCATTCATCTTCTTCCGCTTAATCCTTTTCGGGTCGCGGGGGGGCTGGAGCCTATCCCAGCATCTTTGAGCGAGAGGCAGGGTACACCCTGGACAGATCGCCAGTCCATCGCAGGGCCAACACAGAGAGACAGAATAAATTAAGAAATAAAAATAGTTACCAGTTTGCTTCCTAAGGCTTAACAATTTAGGAAAGATATCAAATTGTTTTTTGTAAGACAAATATTGTTTTTTTTTAGTTAAATTGCTATTTGATCTGTAAACTTTTCAAATTAAATTGCACATGACCAGAAAATCTGTAAAAGAAAAGCCTGAGCTCAAAGCTTCTAAGGTAAATAAAAGTGTCATGGGGCATTATTACATAATATGATCAGTGCAAGGATATGGACTTGATATTGGCTGCTTCATCATGCATTAATTCATTTTTTAAGTTGTCACCAAACAGATCAATAAAATTTTGAACAATTATAAGAACAGGTTTTAACGTGTTAAGTTAAATAAAAACATTGATGACGGCGTAGGTACCAGATGTGCTCGGGCTGCCAGGCCTGCTCACAGTCCTGCGCCTGCTTGTGACGTGATGACATAGCGCTTTCTGACTGATCCATCTGAGAGGTTGTGTGTTTTTTTTCCTACCAAACGTTATTAAACACTACAAGTTACAAACTTCCTTGCACAAGAAAATAAAATCTTGAACAACACAAATGAAAGAAGGGGATTAAATATTATTCTCCAGTAAGACTATAGTATAAATCAGAACAAAATATATTTAGTTAATGCATCAAATAAATTCATGATGGAGTGATTTTCCTGTGTTAACATCTTTAAAGAAATCTAACTTATTTTGTTTTTAAACCCAGCTAAGGAGGATAGATAGACTGACAGATAAATAGAAAGATAGATACATACATACTGTACATACTGTTCTGTGAAAAAGTATTTGCCCCCTTCCTTATTTCTTATATTTTTGCATATTTGTTACACCTAAATGTTTCAGATCATCAAACAAATTTTAATATTAGACAAAGTAGCAGTATCAGGGCCAGAGATACCAACAGACTTGACAAGATTATCAAGAGGGCTGGCTCTGTAATTGGTCTCAGACCAGAGACCTTTGAGATAGTGATGGAGAGGAGAACACTAAATAAACTGTGATCCATCATGGACAGTCCTGATCACCCCCTCCACCACACACTAGATAGGCAGCGAAGCACTTTCTCCAGCAGACTACTACAGCTTCGTTGTCGAACGGCCAGGTACAGGAAATCTTTCCTGCCACATGCAATTTCACTGTACAAAACTCACTATGATGTTGTATTCTGGTCATAGCTATGCTGCCACACTGCACCTTACAGACTAACTGGTACCTCACATTTCACTCTGCTCCTGATAGTCCTTCTTTGTGCAATGGGATGATTCATGTGTTTATACGGGTCATCATACAGTACACAGACGTGGACAAAATTATTGGTACCCCTCTGTTAATGAAAGAAAAACCCACAATGGTCACAGAAATAACTTGAATCTGACAAAAGTGGGAATAAATAAAAATTCTATGAAAATTAACCAGTGAAAATCAGACAATGCTTTTGAATTGTGGTTCAACAGAATTATTTTAAAAAACAAACTCATGAAACAGGCCTGGACAAAAATGATGGTACCCCTAGAAAAGATTGAAAATAATGTGACCATAGGGACATGTTCAACCAAGATGTGTCCTCTAATTAACATCACAGGTGTCTACAAACTTGTAATCAGTCAGTCGGCCTATTTAAAGGGTGACAAGTAGTCACTGTGCTGTTTGTTGACATGGTGTGTAGCACATTAAACATGGACCAGAGTAAGCAAAGGCGAGAGTTGTCTCAGGAGATTAGAAAGAAAATTATAGACAAGCATGTTAAAGGTAAAGGCTATAAGACCATCTCCAAGCAGCTTGATGTTCCTGTGACTACAGTTGCACATATTATTCAGAAATTTAAGATCCACGGGACTGTAGCCAACCTCCCTGGACGTGGCCGCAGGAGGAGACAGATAATGCGAATGGTGACAAAAGAGCCCAGAACAACCTCTAAACACATTCATGGTGAACTCCAAGGTCAAAGTACATCAATGTCAGATAGCACCATCCGTCGTTGTTTGAGCCAAAGTGGACTTCATGGGAGATGACCAAAGAGGACACCACTGTTGAAAACAAATTTAAAAAAAGCCAGACTGGAATTTGCCAAACTGCTTGTTGACAAGCCACAAAGTTTCTGGGAGAATGTTCTATGGACAGACGAGAAAAAACTGGAAGTTTTTGGCAAGGCACATCAGCTCTATGTTCACAGACGCAAAAATGAAGCATACCAAGAAAAGAACACTGTCCCTACTGTGAAACATGGAGGAGGTTCTGTTATGTTCTGGGGCTGCTTTGCTGCATCTGACACAGGGTGTCTTGAATCTGTGCAGGGTACAATGAAATCTCAAGACTATCAAGGTATTCTAGAGAGAAATGTGCTGCCCAGTGTCAGACAGCTTGGTCTCAGTCACAGGTCATGGGTCTTGCAACAGGATAATGACCCAAAACACACAGCTAAAAACACCCAAGAATGGCTAAGAGCGAAACATTGGACTATTCTAAAGTGGCCTTCTATGAGCCCTGATCTAAATCCTATTGAACATCTGTGGACGGAGCTGAAACATGCCGTCTGGAGAAGGCACCCTTCAAACCTGAGATAACTGGAGCAGTTTGCTCATGATGGGCCATCATGGGCCAAAATATCTGCTGAGAGGTGCAGAAGTCTCATTGACAGTTACAGAAATTGTTTGATTGCAGTGATTGCCTCAAAAGGTTGTGCAACAAAATATTAAGTTAAGGGTACCATCATTTTTGTCCAGGCCTGTTTCATGAGTTTGTTTTTTAAAATAATTCTGTTGAACCACAATTCAAAAGCACTGTCTGATTTTCATTGGCTAATTTTCATAGAATTTTTATTTATTACCACTTTTGTCAAATTGAAGTTATTTCTGTGAATATTGTGGGTTTTTCTTTCATTAACAGAGGGGTACCAACAATTTTGTCCACGTCTGTATTAAGCTATGATGTATATAGGTTTTATAGTCGTGTTAGTTTTTACTTTCCATGGGTAATCCCTTTGTCTGTCATGTGTGTGTTTCTGTTGTTTGGCTGTCAACTGTCATGCTGCTGTTACACTGTAATTTCCCAGTTTGGGATCAATAAAGTACATCTATCTATCTATCTGTCTGTCTGTCTCTCTGTCTGTCTGTCTGTCTGTCTGTCTGTCTATCTATTTATCTACCTAAGATAACCTGAGTAAATACAAAATGCAGTTTTTAGATGATTTCATTTATTAAGGGAAAAACGCTACCCAAACCTACCTGGCCCTATGTGAAAAAGTAACTGCCCCCTAAATGCCCCCTAGACCCAATAACTGGTTGTGCCACCACTGGTGCCAACTGGCAATGAGTCTTTTCCATCGCTGTTGAGGAATTTTGACCCACTCTTCTGTGCAGAATTGTTTAAATTCAGTCACATTGGAGGGCTTCATGAACTGATGGCTGGACATTCTCTTTCAGGATTTTTTGGTAGAGAGCAGAATTCATGGTTCTGTCAATTAGGGCAAGTTGTCCAAGTCCTGAAGCAGCAAAGCAGCCCCAGACCATGACATTACCACCACCATGTTTTGACTGTTGATACGATGTTCTTTTCTATGAAATTCTGTGTTAGTTTTATGCCAGATAAAACAGGACACACGTCTTCCAAAAAGTTCAATTTTTGTCTCATCAGTCCCCAGAGTATTTTCCCAAAAGTCTTGAGGATCATTTAGATGTTTTCTGGCAAATGTGAGACAAGTCTTTGTGTCCTTTTTGTCCAGCAGTGACATTTTGTCTTGGAACTCTCCCATGTATGCCATTTTTGCCCTGTTTCTTTCTTACTGTTCTATCGTGGACCAGTGACCAAACTGAGGCAAGTGAGGCCTGCAGTTCTTTAGGTGCTGTTCTGGGTTTTTGTTTCTCATCTGATTTTGAATTTCTTTAGATCACAGTGGGATGTGATACTTTTTGAGATCCTTTAGCCTACTTCAGGTTGTCAGACCGGTTCTATTTAAATGATTTCTTGATTCAATAAGTCTGGTAGTAATCAGGCTTGGGTGTAACTACTGAAACTGAACTCAGCTTTCCAAAAAATGTGGTTAATCACAGTTAATTCATGATGTAACAAGAGGGGCAATTACTTTTTCACACAGGGCCAGGTAGGTTTGGGTAATTTTTTTTTCTTTTAATAAATGAAATCATCATTTGAAACTGCATTTTGTATTTATTCAGATTATCTTTGTCTGATATTAAAATTTGTTTGATGATCTGAAACATTTAAGTGTGACAAATATGCAAAAATATAAGAAATCAGGAAGGGGCAAATACTTTTTCACAGCACTGTACATACATACATAGACACACACACTTGTGATTTAGATGAAGCAGATGAATCACTCCTGTATGATTTAAGGAGAAGGAAATTAGCTAATGTGACCTCAGCCATTTTTGTGTCAGTTAGCTAAAACTGGACTTTTTTTAAACCTCGCATTTAATTCTTCTGAACCAGCTTTTCCAGGAACTGCTGAGCATGTCATCAGTTTTTCAATAGGTAGAATTACACTCAACGGAGGCGCAGACCCTCTCCTCTACATTCTCACACAACAGCTCTGAGTAGCTACCCCATCTCTTTTTCATTTTTCCAAAGATATGAGCAGACATATATAATACGTAATATGTATCGGTGACATACTGTATGGGGTGGGGTTGGGGCGCTGAAAAGTTCATAGGCTGAACATGATGCAGTGGTCAGATTTAACCAAATGTGGTTTATTTTTCAACACAGACTCCAATGTCAGTGTATCTGAAAAGAAACAATGCAGTTAGTATCAAAAAAGGTTGAATTTCGGTGCTGCAGCATAACTCCTTCTTAGTCAGCCTATTAACCTTTCAGCTCCCCCTCGTAAGTCCATGTTAGCTGACCTTGTGACCAAAAACCACAGGTGAGGGTCCAAAGGTCAACCTGTGTACCAAGGGGGTCAAAACGTGATTCTTCTTGTTCTAAGAAACGGTTTATGGCAACCATAACCAAAATGAACCTTTCCACACTGATTGAACTTATAATAGGCATATCCAAGCTGTAATATTGTTCAAGAAGCCAGTTTTTCAGCTTAGATGTTTAATTAACCACTGGTGATGATGGGGCATGGTCAGGCATTAAGGTTAATTGCATATTAATTAATATGTTAATTACATATTTCTGCTTACAGATAGTTTTTTTAATTGCACAAGTATAAGTAAGAGTCATCAACACAGAACTTGAGGAAGAGAAAGAAACTCAACTAAAATGTTCCTTGAGTAACAGGTAATATAATTAATGCCAGTTTGTGAGGTTTTGATCTTAAATTTGAGAGTTTTTCTCATCAGCTTCTGAGATTGTTCTCACACACTTGTTCTGATGAATCTGTGATTTTCCCCCATAAAATAGTTTATTACATTTGATAGAGTAATTACTTTGCTACATTTTCTTATAAGTTTGGATTTTTATGACTACATCTGTGTTCTTCACACAAATATGCATATAGTTTTTTACTCATAAACTTTTTCTGTTAAATTTGTGATTTTTTTTTCTCAAAAATTTACCTGTTTTCTTTTAAATTGCTATTTTCTTTTTCCTGCAAATTTGTTAGATTTTCTTGTAAACTTGTGACTTTTTTGTTTCAAAAATTATGACTTTTTCCCTGACAAATTTGCATTTTTTCCTCAGACACGTCACTTATTATAGTCTCATCACTTTTTCCTTATAAATTTGCAGCTTTTTGTGATCAATTTGTTTCTTTCTTGACACAGTTTTGCTCATAAATTTGCAATGTTTTTCTTGTAGCTTTGCAATTTGCAGTATTTTCTGAGGTTTTTCTCGTAGATGTGTTAAACTAAAACTAGCCACATGTGCCCTCCATCCATCCATTCATCCATCCATCCGCTACTGCTTATCCAGGGGTCTGGGTAGCTGGGGAAGCAGCCCATGTAAAGTAGCCCAGACTGACACCTAGTTCACATAGCACCACAATGCCCATGATCCTGCCGGTGGTGAGCCCACTGGAGGGCGGAGCCATGTGGCACCTTTGGGTACACTGGGTCCTTGTTGTAATTTTTTTTCATGGCATCTACTGGACCACTCTTGGTCTGGCCCTTCACCCAGGACCAGTTTGTCTTGGGAGATCCTACCAGGGGCAAGTTGCCCCCAACAACATAGCTGCTGGGATCACTAGGGCACTCAAACTCCTCCACCACAATAAGGTGGAGATCCCAGGAGGGGCTGTGCCCTCTACTGTAATCTAAATTATATAAATCACTGAAATCAAAAGTAAAACAAACAGCACGACCAAATGTATTTGAGTAGGCGTTATTTCTTCATACTCAAGAGCAAAAAGCATCCTGCTGTAAAACTAATTCATGAAAAAGTTACTTAAGTACATGCAGTTAAGTAAATGTGACTCATTACCACCCACCTTTAATTAAAGCTCAAAATCTAATATGTGCGACCACTTCAAGTTCATTATTTTCTTATAATGGTAATTGCTGAGTCACTACAGTCCTAGTTTGTGTGAACTTCTTTGAGCGGCACTTCCTGGCCAATTTTAATTAGCTTATCAACAAACCACTGCACTGACTTTAGTGACCACCATTGTTTCATTTGAAATGACATCACTGCCTATCACACATAATTACCCTGGCATTTTTTCCAAGCCTGTGCACAAACAAACACATTTTTATTTTGTCTCTTGTTTCTTAAGATGCTGTTTTAGCTCTAAGCCATCCCCCTCTAATTTCAGGAGAGCAGCAGTAGCCCTTAAATGGAACAAATCCTGCCATCACTCAAAAAGCCCAGACTGATATCACAGTGCAATTATTGTGTGTCCAAAAACTTCCAAAAGCAGCCCCTTTTTAGGTTTTACATGTTATGGAGGCTCATTTGTATGTAGTGTTGGCAGGCTGAGGCGAGGGTTACGGATTTAAAAGGGTTCTTATGAGATGTTCAAGCGACATGTTTTCTTCAAGTATGGAGCATCGGGAAGAGCGCAGCAGCTGCTATGAATCTGTGTTATCTTCGGAAAATTCAAAAGATTGAATCCATGGGTGGCGAGTGAATCAGTGTGTACCAGGCTAAAGCTAATGCTCAACAAGCTGTGGCTGCTGTTGTGAGAAAATGAGAAATGTTGAGGAGCTGTTGAACAGAAGAGCGTTAGGGATTTTCTCCTGTGACAATGGCCGCTCAGACAAAAGGTAGCTCAAGTACGTTTTCAAATTGTAGTTGTTTCAAGTATTTATTGCATTCTGAAATAGAGAAGTTTGTTACTTTTTTAAAAACTTGGTGTTAGGGGTGAGTCAGATTTACTCAAGTAGCTTTTTCACAAAATTGTACTTCTGTGAAGAGTTTTATTGTGGGATATTTTTACTTTTACCTGCGTGCATTTTTGATGTAAAAACCTGTACTTTAACCCATGCATACAGTGCTGTGAAAACGTGTTTGCCCCTTCCTGATTTCTCATTTTTTTGTATGTTTGTCACACTTAAATGTTTCAGACCATCAAACAAATTTAAATAAAAAATCCAAACCTACATGGCCCTGTGTCAAAAAGTGACCCCCCCCCCCCCAGGTTAAAACATAAATTAACTGCGATTTATCACATCTTTGGAAAGCTGAGTTCAATTTCTCTAGCCACACACAGGCCTGATTACTGCCACACCTGTTCTCAATCAAGAAATCACTTAAATAGGACCTGTCTGACAAAGTAAAGGAGACCAAAAGATCCTCAAAAGCTAGACATCATTCTGCAATCCAAAGAAATTCAGGAACAAATGAGAAACAAAGTAATTGAGATCTGTCAGTCAGGAAAAGGTTATAAAGCCATTTCTAAAGCTTTGGGACTCCAGTGAACCACAGTGAGAGCCATTATTCACAAATGGTGAAGACATGGAACAGTGGTGAACCTTCCCAGAAGTGGCCAGCCAACCAAAATTACCCCAAGAGCGTAGTGACGACTCATCCAAGAGGTCACAAAAGACACCACAACAACATACAAAGAACTGCAGGCCTCACTTGCCTCAGTGTTCATGACTTCACCACAAGAAAGAGACTGGGCAAAAATGGCCTACAGTACATGGCAGAGTTCCAAGACGAAAACCAAAGAACAAAGGCTCATCTCAGTTTTGCCAGAAAACATCTTGATGATCCCCAAGACTTTTGGGAAAATACTCTGTGGACTGATGATACAAAATTTGAACTTTTTGGAAGGTGTGTGTCCCATTACATCTGGCGTAAAAGTAACACAGCATTTCAGAAAAGGAACATCATACCAACAGTAAAATATGGTGCTGGTAGGGTGATGGTCTGGGGCTGTTTTGCTGCTTCAGGTCCTAGAAGACTTGCTGTGGTAAATGGAACCATGAATTCTGCTGTCTACCAAAAAATCCTGAAGGAGAATGTCCGGCCATCTGTTCGTGACCTCAAGCTGAAGCACACTTGGGTTCTGCAGCAGGACAATGATCCAAAACACACCAACAAGTCCACCTCTGAATGGGTTAAGAAAAACAAAATCAAGACTTTGGAGTGGCCTAGTCAAAGTCCTGATCTGGATCTGAGTGAGATGCTGTGGCATCACCTTAAAAAGGCAGTTCATGCTCAAAAAAACACCAATGTGGCTGAATTACAACAATTCTGCAAAGATGAGTGAGCCAAAATTCCTCCACAGTGCTGTAAAAGACTCATTGCCAGTTATCGCAAACACATGATTGCAGTTGTTGCTGCTAAGAGTGGCCCAACCAATTATTAGGTTTAGGGGGCAATCACTTCTTCACACAACGCTATGTACAGTAGGTTTGGAATTTTTTCCCTTAATAATAAACACCTTCATTTAAAAACTGCATTTTGTGTTTACTTGTGTTATCTTTGTCTAATATTAAAATTTGTTTGATGATCTGAAACATTTAAGTGTGACAAACATACAAAAAAATGAGAAATCAAGAAGGGGGCAAACACTTTTTCACACCACTGTATCTGGTGATACGATTAGCTTTGATTTCACTTTTTCTTCCATTCTAACTCAGGAAATAATTAATTTATTAATTTACTGTTTCTTTGTATAACCTTGATCATATCACAAGGTACTGTGCATGTGGTTAGTTTAAAAGAAAAAAGTCACAAAATGATGAGTGACATTACAAATTTATAACAAAATAGTTGCAAACATGAGAGAAAAGAGCTGCAAATTTATGAAAAAAATGACAATTAATGAAGAAAAATCACAAATTTATGAAGAATAGGATGAATATGAAAAAAAACTCAAAAATTGGTGAGAAATTTGCAAATTCATGAGAAGATAGATAGATAGATAGATAGATAGATAGATAGATAGATAGATAGATAGATAGATAGATAGATAGATAGATGTACTTTATTGATCCCAAACTGGGAAATTAAAGTCCAACATTTAAAAGAAAACACTGTTAAATTTAGGTGAAAAATGTCCCAAATTCATGAGAAAAAATGATGTAAAATTCATCTAAAAAAGTAACAAGTTTACAAGAAAAATGTCACATATTTGTGACAAAACTCTTTGGTGAGAAATCTCATTTTGAACAGGGAAATAGTCCAAAATTTAAAAGAAAATGGCTGCAAATTCTGGAGGAATGAAAAAAATAATCAATTTATGACCCAGAAAAGCTAATTTATGAGGAGACATGCCTGAAAAGTTGTCAAAAAAAAGTCTTTTTCAAGCTTACAATAACATTTCACATGGGCGAGGAAACTTCAGATTAAGGGTAAAAAAGTCCCAAATAAGAAAACAGTGGTAGATTTACAAGAAGTCACAAATTTATGGGGAGAAACTATTTCATAAGATAAGAGACACAAATTCAAGAGAAAACCCATAAAAACATCTTCTTGTCCTAGTCCCTCATAGCCGCAGGGGCCACGTGCTATTATTGGAGTTGGTCGAGATTTTATGCCAGTTGTTATGTTACAGCGTTATTCAAAAATGGATTAAATTAATTTTTTCCTCAAAATTCTACATACAATACCCCATAATGACAATGTGAAAAAAGCTTTTTTTATATATATATTTTTGCAAATTTATTAAAAAATTTTAAAAAACTAAGAAATCACATGTACATAAGTATTCACAGCCTTTGCTCCATACTTTATTGATGCACCTTTGGCAGCATTTTTACAGCCTCAAGTCTTTTTGAATATGATGCCACAAGTTTGGCACACCTATCTTTGGGCAGCTTTGCCCATTCGTCTTTGCAGCACCTCACAAGCTCCATCAGGTTGGATGGGAAGCGTCGGTGCACAGCCATTTTTAGATCTCTCAACTGGATTGAAGTCTGGGCTCTGGCTGGGCCACTCAAGAACATTCACAGAGTTGTTCTGAAGCCACAACTTTTAGACAGACAGACAGACAGATAGTCAGACAGACAGATGGATGGACTTTATTGATCCCAAACTGGCTGTGTGCTTAGGGTCACTGTCCTGCTGAAAGACGAACCTTTGCCCCAGTTTGAGGTCAAGACTGCTCTGTAGCACGTTTTCATCCAGGATGTCTATGTACATTGCTGCATTCATCTTTCCCTCTATCCTGACAAGTCTCCCAGTTCCTACCACTGAAAAACATCCCCACAGCATGATGCTGCCACCACCATGCTTCACTGTAGGGATGGTATTGGCATGGTGATGAGCAGTACCTGTTTTTTTTCCAAACATGACAGCTGGCATTCATGCCAAAGAGTTCAATCTTTGTCTCATCAGACCAGAGAATTTTGTTTCTCATGGTTTCAGAGTCCTTCAGGTGCCTTTTGGCAAACTTCAGATGGGCTTCCATGTAACCTTTTACTAAGGAGTGGCTTCCGTCTGGCCGCTCTACCATATAGGCCTGATTGGCGGATTGCTGCAGAGATGGTTGTCCTTCTGGAAGGTTCTCGTCTCTCCACAGAGGAATGCTGGAGCTCTGACAGAGTGACCATTGGATTGTCACCTCCCTGACTAAGGCCCTTCTTCCCAGTCTCAGTTTAGATGGTGGGCCAGCTCTAGGAAGAGTCCTGGTGGTTCCAAACTTCTTCCATTTACGGAAGATGGAGGCCACTGTGCTCATTGGGACCTTCAAAGCAGCAGAAATTTTTCTGTACCCTTCCCCAGATTTGTGCCTCGAGACAATCCTGTCTCGGAGGTCTACAGACAATTCCTTTAACTTCATGCATGGTTTGTACTCTGACATACACTGTCAACCGTGGGACCTTATATAGACAGATGTGTGCCTTTCCAAATCATGTTCAATCAGCTGAGTTTACCACAGGTGGACTCCAATTCTTCCACTCCCACTTAACTCCCACTGCCATCAGACTCCTGAATACTGAATTCGAATTATCGAATGATGGCGGCGCGCATGGACGCTGCGGCCCCTCTAGGCATCAGTGAGTGTGAGAGTTTTGAGTGTTTTAATCATCCCAGACGTACATTCTGTAAAACTTACAACCGAGAGACCTTATTAAGCATCAAGGTAACGTACGCTGCAAGAATTGCGGCGCTCGGGTGTGACTTGGACATTCTATGCCAGCATGGAATACTATCAGAGGTTTCGCTGGCAGCTACCTGGGAGAGGAGGAACTGTAAGCAGCGCGAACGCAAACAAAGGAGAGGAAAGAGAGCCAGTATTCATGCTAGGCTAAAGGCTAACCCCTCCAGACCAGCAGTACTGTCGCTCCTACTTTCCAATGTCCGCTCCCTCGACAACAAGCTGGACGAGCTGCGTCTGCTGAGAGAAACCCGGAGAGAGTGGAGGGACTGCTGTGTGTTTGCATTTACGGAGACATGGCTCCATGACAACATCCCTGACGCGGCCATTCAGCTGGAAGGGATGACATCGCTCCAGGCGGACAGGGAGGCTGCTAGCTCCAGTAAGAGCCGACGGGAGGGGGGGGGGGGCTATGTATCTATATTAACAAGAACTGGTGTGTTAACGCCACGTTAGCAAGTAAACACTGCTCTCCATTGGCGGAGTTCCTTATCGTGAATTGCCAGCCATTCTACCTGCCAAGGGAATTCACCAACGTGTTTGTAGCTGCTGTTTACATAGCTCCTAGCGCTGATGTTAAAGCTAATGCTAACAAGGCACTCGGAGAGCTGCACAACGCTATCAGTGAATTTCAAACTTCATACCCAGACAGTTTTGTGGTGGTTGCAGGGGATTTTAATCACACCAGTTTAAAGACTGTGCTCCCCAAGTTCAAACAATGTGTGGACTTTAAGACCAGAGGAGAGAATATGTTGGACTTGGCGTACACAAACTTCCCAGATGCATATAAGGCAACATCTCGCCCCCACCTCGGTCATTCTGACCACCTATCCGTGATGCTGGTGCCTGCCTACAAACCTTTACTGAAGCACAGCAGGCCAGTAGAGAAACAAATCAGGATTTGGCCAGAGGGTGCAGCCTCGGCACTTCAGGACTGTTTTCTGCACACAGACTGGGAGGTTTTCAAAATAGCAGCCTCCCAGGGAGACAGGACAGATGTGGAGGACTACACTGAAACGGTCACCAGCTACATCGCGAAGTGCACAGAGGATGTCACTATAGTGAAGACTTTCAATGCACGGCGCAACTATAAACCCTGGATGACTGCAGAGGTGCGCTCACTGCTCACAGCCAGAGATGCAGCCTTCAGAGCGAAGAACAGGATCGCCCTCCGCTCAGCCAGGTCTGTGCTCTCAAAGGGAATTAAGATGGTGAAACGCGCCTATGCGGAGAAAATCAGGGACACCTCTGTGACACAAGGAACACCAAACGGATATGGCAGGGAGTTCGGGCGCTGACGGATTATAAGTCTAGGCAGGGGGTCGATGATGATGACGCTTTCCTTCCAGACAGGCTCAACAACTTCTCTGCACATTTTGAAGCATCAAACCTGACAATCAGAGGGAGGGCTGACCCATCTCCACCATCTGTTGGGCCAGCTATCATCATCAACGCAGAGGACACACGGAGGACCCTAATTAGGGTCAACCCACGTAAAGCTGCAGGTCCGGACAACATACCGGGACGTGTGCTCCGAGCCTGCGAGAACGAGTTGGCGGATGTCCTGACTGACATTTATAACATCTCCCTGAGTCAGGCCATCGTTCCCAGATGCTTTAAGACCTCTACCATAGTACCGGTGGCAAAGAAACCAGTTGTGTCCCGTCTGAATGACTATCATCCTGTTGCACTGACACCAATTGTGATGAAGTGTTTTGAACGGCTTGTCAAACCACACATCACAGCCTGCCTCCCTGCATCACATGACCTGCTCCAGTTTGTGTATCGTTCAAATCGCTCCATGGAGGATGCTACAGTCACCACCCTGCACTCTGTCATCACCCACCTGGATCAGAAAGACACCTATGCCATACTCCTGTACATTGATTTCAGTTCAGCATTCAACACCATTATTCCCCAGAGACTGATGGAGAAATTACTCCTTCTCGGTCTGAACACCGCCACATGTCTCTGGATCCTGGACTTCCTGACTGAGAGACCTCAGTCTGTTGGTGCTGGAAACAACATCTCCAACTCTATCACGCTGAGCACCGGATCCCCTCAAGGCTGCGTACTCAGTCCATTGTTGTTTAGACTTCTAACACATGACTGTGTATCCAGACATGAGGGGAACCAGATTATTAAGTTTGCGGACAACACCACAGTGGTGGGACTTATTCAGAGGGATGAGGAATCAATGTACAGGAAGAAGTTAGAGACCTGGAGGGCTGGTGCAGGGAGAACAATCTGGTGCTCAACGTGGACAAAACGAAGGAGATGATTATCGACTTCCGGCGGTCACGGCCTGAACATGTCCCTCTCAGCATCAGCGGCTGTTTGGTGGAGAGAGTAGAGAACATCAAGTTCCTCGGAGTGCAGATCTTGCAGGACCTGACCTGGAGCAAGAATTCCTTGGGGATCAGGAAGCGGGCCCAGCAGAGACTGCACTTCTTGAGGAAACTCAAACAGGCCTGTCTCCCCATCTGCATCCTCAGGACCTTCTACAGAGGTGTGGTGGAGAGTGTTCTGACGTACTGCATTGCAACATGGTACTCCAGCTACAGTATGTCAGACAAAAAAGCCCTGCAGAGGATAGTTAACCCCTTGCACTCTGGTCAATTTCCCTAAAAACGCCAAAAAATAACGTACCCAAAGTAAATCAAAAGCTGTTCTTCAACCCTTTGCAGCATCTTCATGGGGTTGGTCTCATTTAAAAGAAAACACTTTGAATTTTTTGGCAAAACAGTCATAATCTCTCTAAGTGATCCTGCCACTGAGTAACAGTCATCTAAACATACTGAACTTGAAGAAGATAAATTTCGCCTGGGTGTTTTTTTGGATACAAATGCTTGCAAATAACACACAGCTGTCAGATCCGGGCTGGAAAATGCAACAGAAATGTAGAACCAAGTGTTATCCAGCTGAGGTCAAAATTTTGTAACAATACCACAAAAAATGAATATATTACACAGCTTTTTTCTTAGGTTGTTCCCAGGCGTTTTTGAACTGTGCCAAATTGTGCCAAATGGCACAGTTTGGAAAAACGTCTGCAACTTTTGAATGATTCAATATAGAAGCTTCATCTTGGGCTCTAATGAAAGGTGAAGAGCTGTGTGTGTGTGTGTGGGGGGGGTTGTTTATTCATTCATTCATGAATGAATGAACAAACAAGCCCCCACACACAAAGAAGCATGCCACGTAAAAAATGTGTGCCTTTTTTTTACAAGAAAAAAATAACCTACAGTGCAATAAAAATTATACTAAAATATCTGTAATGTAGAAGATAACAACTCCCACCCACCCCCGCTACAGAGGACAGACATCGCCCATCACTACATGACGGAAAGCGGGGACGGTGCGCCGCGGTCTACTACGCACAGTTGTACTAAAATATCTGCAATAATATCTGCAATCCGCTACAGAACAGTAGCGGGGGGGGGCGGCGTTCACGGTCCAGACGCGGCACACGAACCGTGTCCAGTCCGTGCGCCGAGGTCTACTACGCACAGTTGTAATTTACCGATCGGTCAAAAGTAATTTTGATTACAATTTTCAGGGATAAAGAATAATTTAGCTTATAACACTTACCTGTCCACAATAGCAGTGTCGCTGGCGAACTTCTCTTCCTCATTGTCAGACGAACGTGACGCTGGTCCGCTTGTTACGGACTCGTGGTTCTGGTCACGCGACCCGGTCAAACCATAATTCCATTATTGCGGTTTTGCGCTTCCATGATTGCGGTTTTGGCGAACGATTTTTCAAAACAAATAAGAACAGTAGTAAGAAAAAAAGACTGGCGAACGCGTGTGTGTCACCCAGCGGCTTACACAAAACAGATTTTGCAAGGGAGGCATGCTTTCGAACTACTGTGCTTCAATTGGCTCGCTGTATTCGCAGCCGTTGGTAGGCGGGTCCTTCTTGCTAGGTTTTCAGTCATTGGTTCTTCAAGGTTTCAGAAACCCAATTCAAGGCTCTTATTAGTCGAATGAGAGGTCAATCACATCTAAACCAATCAAAGCACTCCTTTGGCTTTCTGTTCGCGGCTGTGTCTGTAGTGGAAGAACGGAAATGCAGGTTTTTTTTTTTCCTCAGTGTGCACTAGGACGCACAGTGTGCGTCCCAGGGCGCCCTCGTGTGCCCTAGGATGCAGAGACGTGCCCGCCCTTGGTACACCGGAGTGCAAGAGGTTAAGGGAGCTGAGAGGGTAATTGGAGTTTCCCTCCTCTCTGTCCAAGAACTTTTTCAGAACCGTTGTAGGAGCAGGGCAGTGAACATTGCCAAAGATCACTCTCACCCTCTGCATAAACACTTTTAACTGCTGCCATCTGGCAAACGATTCCTGAGCATCAGAGGCAGAACCACCAGACTGATTAACAGCTTCCTTCCACAAGCTGTTAGGATGCTGAACAGTTGATCCGGAATCTTTCATACATACTACTGCACCTTATGGACATTATGTATATTATATGTATATACTGTAGTTCTAGTTAGTTTCAAGTATGCCTCAGGGCTGTGTGAATGGCTGTGTTGGGGTGGGGGGTGAGGGGGTGTGTGAGTGTGTCTTAAATTATGTTCTTTTTACTTATATGGATGCCTAGAGAAATGTAATTTCATCTTGCCTGCACTACAGTTGTATGTACAGCAACATGACAATAAAGGTTGATTTGATTTGATTTGATTTGAAACTCCCAAAACTCCGCAACACAGCTTTGCAAATAGGAATTCACACACCGGTTGCTAAATTTGCACATTGCTCATTTGTACAGTGTACATAGTCTCACCCGGCTGATGTCCATATCAACTCTGCTGCTAATTATCATGTACAGTCTACTGGTATTATCATTACAGAGAAATTTGCACACTGGGTGTTAATTTGTAATTTGTATACTGCTCTTTTGCACACTGCTCATTTGCACACTGTACATAGGCTTATGCCATCTCAGGTTCTTTTCATCTCTGATATGTATTTATTGTTTTGACTGCACCTGACCTCAGTTTTGAGCATTATGGCAAAGGCTGTGAATACTTATGTACATGAGATTTCTTAGTTTTTTTTATCTTTAATAAATTTGCAAAAATCTAAAAAAAAAAAAAAAACAAACTTTTTTCATGTTGTCATAAGGCTGTAACATAAAATGTGGAAAAAGTGAAGTGCTGTGAATACTTTCTGGATACACTGTACTTTCTTTACTCTTATTCAAGTATGCAATTATTCAAGTAAACCTCGGTGGCACAGTGGTTAGCACTGTGGCAGCAGCAGCACAGCAAGAAGGTCATTGGTTCAATCCCACCCTTGACCATTGTGGGTTTAATCCGACCCCTGACCATCTGTAACCCTTCTGTGTGGTGTTTGCATGTTCTCCCCGAGTCTGTGTGGGTTTTCTCCAGGTGCTCCAGTTTCCTCCCACAGGCCAAAGACATGCATGTTAGGCTAACTGGCATGAACTGGGGATAAATTGTCCTTAGGTATGAATGTGAGAGTGAGTGGTTGTCTGTTTCTTTGTGTTGGTCCTGTGATGGACTGGCAATCTGTCCAGGGTGTACCTTGCTTCTTGCCCGAAGATGTCGGGATAGGCTCCAGCCCCCCCACGACCTGAAAAGCGTTAAGCGGTTGAGGATGAATGAAAAGTCACTAATTTTTGAGGGAAGAAAGTCCTGGAAATTATGAGAAATGTTTCAGAAATTTAAGAATTTAAGGATTTTAAATTGTCCTTAGGTATGAATGTGAGAGTGAATGGTTGTCTGTCTCTTTGTGTTGCAATGGACTGGTGATCTGTCCAGGGTGTACCTTGCCTCTCGCCCAAAGATGCTGGGATAGGCCCCAGCCCCCTGCGACCCGAAAAAGATTAAGCAGCAGAAGATGAATGAATGGTAAGGTAATGCTACTTTGACTTGAGAGCAAACTCCAGCTACTCTACCCATCTCTGCCTGATAGAACCTTTACCAAAAGCAAACTGGTCATCATCATTCAATTGGCGAAGAAGTCAGAGATAAAATATTCACTCTCTTTGTTCATGTATTTTATATTTTTAAGTCAATCTAACCCTGGTGCTTTGCCCACCCAGCCCTTTTTTCTTTATTTTTTTCTGAAGCTCTTTTAACTCTGTTCCACCTCTCTGAATAGAGTTTTTCTTTGATTGAGGGACCTTGGATGGTTCTGATTAAGCTGAGCCGACACTGTAGAATATTAAGCGTGCCTCTGGAGAGAAGTCATTCGATTCCAAAGGAATACCTCCTTCCCATAGAATCTATGCAATCAATTTTTCATTAGTCCAAAAGTGTTTATCTGCCTTTAACATGCCCCTGACTTGAGCTGGAGAAGGGTGGTGGGCGGTCGATCCATGCTATGTGCTTGTTAATTAAAGTTTATTTAATTGAAGAAGAGCTGCGGCATTAATTACGGAGGAATTCTCCACCCACCCAGGTGGATAAACTCCCCACCTTGCGGACCGCACCGAGGCCAGCCTCCTCGCTTCTGTTATTGGCGAGCCTGAGGTATCATGCTGAGTGAGAAGATTGAGTCTGAAATTTCAAAAGCTTTAACAGAATAACAAATTACTTCTCTTTAGAAAAGAAAACAAACCAAGCCACAAAAAGTGTTGGGGAAAAAAAAAATCCTGTTCACCAACACAATCGCTCTTTCTTCTTGGGCACGGACCAAACTGGCCGCCTGCTGCTTCAAAAGGTCTGAGCAGGCATCTCAAACGTACCATCCAGCCTCCTTACACTTTAATTTTTCCATTGAAGTTCAGCCAAGAGAAAAATACTCCACAGCCTTTTTCTGACAGAAACAAACTTTGACTTCAGGTTATAATTGTGTGACTCAGCATGTGTTTCTCTTCAGGTTTAACACATGGTGAATGAGTCTATTTGGAGGGAGGAAGCAGCACATAAATCAACCCAATCTTGCACACTGATAACAGATGGGAGGGGTTGCCTTTGAACTAGCGTGTCACCTACCTGTGTCCAGAGACAATCCCTCTGAACGCAAACCTGCTAACAAATAAAGAGGCTGAGAACAGATGGGAATGCAAATCACCTCATCACCTCTAAAAAAACCCTCTAAATGCACTCTTTTTGTTCCTCCAGATAACGCTTTGAACAAATTTAATCTAACTGGATGAATCCACACATCTTCTATACGGACATATGCTGGTTGGTGTGGAGTCAAAGCTTCGTTGTTAACATATGGTGTTTTTATGAACAGCACATGCTACAAGTGTTGACTGGCCAGGGTTGAGGGTGTGATCACACACAGTTTGATATATTATTTGAAATATAACAGAGGAGTTGTCTTTTTGAAGTTTCACTTAGGTTCAGTGTATAGGGAAAAAAACAGATAGCAAACGTCACAGGTGCACATGTTGCTCAATAATGAATATCTGCTCTTGAAAAGAATTTTTTGCAAAATAAAAGACTCTTAACGCTATTAAATTCCAATGTGGAACATACTACAATTTAGATGATTTTAAGTGCGGACTGGAGTCAAAACCTTTCTCCTCATACTCAGAAAAGTGTTTTTATTGGTCTTTTTTGATCTAGACTAGGTGTGTCAAACTCATTTTAGTTCGGGAGCCACATACAGCTCGATTTTACTGGCCAGGCCAGTAAAATAATACCATAATAACCTAAATAATGACAACTCCAAATCTGTTTCTTTGTTTTTAATGCAAAGAAGTACAAGTACTTCAAGTGGCCATCCCATCCAGCTACAATGATTACCGGCCCGTAGCACTGACCACCATTATAATGAAGTGCTTTGAGCGGCTAGTCATGCAGAACATCAAGTCCATCCTGACTCCTTCCCATGACCCATCTCAGTTTGCATACAGGTCAAATTGATCCACAGAAGATGCCGTCGCTGCGGCTCTCCATCCAGCCCTCACCCACCTGGACTCAAAGAACTCCTACGTGCAAATGCTGTTCTTGGACTTCAGTTCAACATTCAACACATCCTCCAGCACAAACTCAGACACTTGGGACTCAAAACCTCTTTCTGTAACTGGGTGCTGGACTTTCTCACAGGGAGGCCACAGAACGTGTGGTCAGCCTGCTGCTCTTCACCCTGCTGACCCATGACTGCGTACCAGCCTACAACACCAACCACATCATCACGTTTGCAGATGACACGACGGTGGTGGGCTTCATCACCAACAACGAGGAGGCCAACTACAGAAATGAAGTGAGCCAACTGGTCCAGTGGTGTAAAGACAATAACCTCTTCCTGAACATGGGAAAAACCAAGGACATTGTGGTCGACTTCAAGAGGGGTCACACACAACACCCCCCTCTGATCATCAATGGTGCAGCTGTGGAGAGGGTGGGCAGCACCACGTTCCTGGGGGTGCACATCTCTGAGGACCCCTCCTGGTCCAACAACACCACATCACTGGCCAGGAAGGCTCAAACTCACCTCCATTTCCTCCGCAAACTGAGGACAGCATGAGTTCAATCCCCCATCATGTGTTCTTTCTACCGGGGCCCCATTGAGAGCATCTTCACCAGCTGCATCACAGTGTGGTATGGAAGCTGCACCGCCTCCTGCTGGAAGACACTACAACGCACAGTGAAAGCGGCCAGCAAGATCATCGGTGCTCCTCTGCC
Organism: Pholidichthys leucotaenia; assembly: GCA_020510985.1. Classification (NCBI taxonomy): domain Eukaryota; kingdom Metazoa; phylum Chordata; class Actinopteri; order Cichliformes; family Pholidichthyidae; genus Pholidichthys; species Pholidichthys leucotaenia. The sequence continues at coordinate 340,684,480 of CM035840.1, forward strand.
CTCTCTCTCAGACATTCACCTCACCCGCCTCACCCACAGAACCATCAACATCGCAGGTGACACCTCCCACCCCTCACACTCCCTCTTCAGCCCCCTGCCCTCGGGGAAAAGGTATCGGAGCCTTCAGGCCACCTCCACAAGACTGCTAAACAGCTTCGTTCATCAGGCCATCAGGACCCTGAACTCTGTCCACTCCCTCCCTGGACATCACCCGCACAATAACTACCTCAGCTGTTGGCACAGAAAGACTGGCACACCAACAGTAATACATTTGCTGCTGTATGTCTCTGCACTTTAACTGCAACCATTTGCACAAATGCCATATCTGCTGCTGTCTGTCTGCCATTATTATACTGATCATGTGCAGTCCTATCTGTTACTATCTGCACTTACACTACCGCATTGAACTGCAACTATGGGTATTACATCTCTAGTTTTCTGTATATAGGATTGCTGGGTTTTATAATCGTTAATCGTTTATCTCTATTTGCACTATGGGAGGTCTGGGTCTATCTTTTGTCGCCATTTGCACTACGGATTGCATTACTGTACATAGACTGCTGTTGTTGTTTCCTTTTTTTCAGCCTTATTCCTTCTTTGTTTTTATATTGTGCACACCACTGAAGAGAGAGAGAAACGCCATTTCAATTCTCCTGTATGTTCTGTATGTAAAATAGTGTTGACAAATAAAATCTTTGAATCTTGAATGTTGAAATACATTGTGAAATGTTAACATTTAATGAATCATTCTTTTACAAAACATTGTGAATTTGTTTTTTTTTTTAAAGAAAAACAAGTGCAATTTAAAAAATACTATGCCTCAGCTAATCGTTTACATATGTGCATTACAACTTATACATCACAGTAGATCTGCAAAGGCACAAAACACGAAGTCACAGTTATCTGGAATCTCAAAAATAGAGTATTTCACTTTGGGATTTACCATGCCTAAGCCCAGGTTAAAAAAAAAACCCAAAACATTATTTTATAATCCTTTATTAGTGTCATGATGCGGAGCACAGTTGGGGAACCGTGCTCACGCTTTTTGTTATTCTGATTATTTTCTGTTTATTCCCCACTTCTGTTTAGTATTTAATCTGGTTATGGGTTTGGACGTTTTATGCTATGTGAGTTTACCATTGTTTCTGTTTGTTTATAAGAGTTCCTGTTGTCATAATCTTAGTTTTGCCTTTATAGCCTCGGTTATTATTATTTTGTGTCTATGGCCATCTTGTCGCATTTCTGAACGATATCTTCCTATGTTCGTATTTGAACCTTCTTCATCTTCACTCTTGGTTTTCTTGTTGTAGTGTTTATATGAATTGTTAATGTTATTTTCACCCATTCACCATTCGTGCATTTTATCTTGGCCTTGCTTTAATGGGTTATTATTTTCTCTGTCTGTATTTTGTCTGGACCTCATTTTGTATTCATGTTCTCCTGTGCTTTTATTTTGACAGTTGTCTTTGTTTACTTCCAGTTGCTCCTAGCTAGTTTCGCGGTTTATCCCATCACATTTGTGATCATTTCCCTTTGTCTTATTTAAGGGCCGATGCAGCGTCCTTCAGTGTTCAGGTGTGAGTCCCACGTCTTATCTCACTTTGTCTCCCAGACGTGAGTCCCACGTCTAAGTATTCATAGCTATCTGGCGTTTTCACACGCCTTTGCCTCCATGCAATTCTGCCTTTGTCTACCCAGCCTGTAAGTTATCCGTTCCTTTGTTATTTTTTGTGTTCTATTAAACCACCTGCAAACTCACAGCTCCAGCATTTGGGTCTTCTTCCGCCCCTGCCTGGGCATTCATGACAGAAGGACGCTGCCAGTATGGACCCAGCAGACTGTGAGTTTGCCCTTTTTTTCTCCCTCCTAATTTTTGTTGTTGGAGTCAAGTGTTGCTGAGGGACAGTCAGCAGCATGATGTCAGCTAACACAGACTACACTATTTGTGGACTGAGCGAGGTGGAGTGTTGGGCTGTGGGAGTTTTAGAAAACATCATACTGGAGGCGCAGGTACTCGAAGCATGCCCTAGCCTATGGAGCCATCCAGAGCTCATGGGTCTCCTCATCTCCATCACAGACCCACAACAAATGCTTTGTGGGCTGGGGAAAACCTCTCCCCCATCTGTACCTGTGCTGACAAAGAAGTGTCCCCAGGTACAGAAGTCTGTAGCCTCTCGTCGTCATCCAGCTGCAGCCCTGCCTGCTCCTCCCAAACAGTGGCCTGCACCATCTGCCGTCACTCTGGTGCTGGAAGAGCCTGCAGGTTGCCAGATGGGGCACACAGCCTCCGTGCCTTCTGATGGTCCCACTGCTGAGGAGCTGGAGGAGTGTCGGCAGGTATTACTATCCAAAACAGAACTGTTGCTGGATTACAAGCCATGGCTCCTTCCAGAGTATGCGGCCCAGCTGGAACGAGGTTCACCGGGTGGATCGGAGTCTGAGCCGATGACGGAGCATTCCCTGACTCCGGCGTTCCAACCATCTCACCAGACGGCCTCTGCAGTCCCTGGAAGGGATTCTCCTGGTCCGTCAACAGTGGCAACTGCAACTACCTGGGAATTAAGGCAAGTACCTATTCATTTTTTAACACCTGTAAAAGAACTGTCTTGCCTTATTCCCAGAGGGGGGGCTAAGCAGCAGTTATCCACTTTTGGCTGAGCCCTCATCACCTGCTGCTGCAACCATTCCCTTATCCTCACCTGTTTCTCCCATGTCCCCCTCTGTTTTCCCTGTGTGTCCGCCGGTCCTGGGAGGGGCCTGCGGTTCCACAGAGTCCTGATCCGGCCCTGCAGCCACATCCTGGATGGGAGAGAAGCACCCACTGTACTCAGAAGCTTGAGCCGACAATTGAGTGTCCCCTGGTTTTGGCGTCGTGGGACCCGGTGCCATCAGTGGGACGTTCTCTGGCTCCACTACACAGGGTTAGGGTTCCACCAGCTTCAGTCGCCACGTCTGGAGTTCCACCAGCTTCAGCCACCACGTCTGGAGTTCCACCGGTGTCAGTCGTCTCATCTGGGGTTCCGCCAGTTCCTATTGTCACGGCTGAAGCTACACCTACCATCATGCCTGTTGCCAGGGACGCAGCAGCAGAGTCACCAGAGTCATGGTCGGCGGTGGAGCTTGAGTTAAGGCAAGTACTCTTTTCTGTCTCTACATTATCAGTTTTAGAGAGATCTTGTCTTGCTTGTGGCAGGGAGAACCAGTTGCAGCTGCCATCTGCTCCTGAGTTTTCCTCACCGGGCTCCACTGCTGCCAGTAACAATGACCTGGTGTTTATCTCTTCCTCCCCATCTGAGGTGGCCTTATCGGGGATGTATTCCCAGGCGGACTTGAGATGCACCAGCCTGAGTTGCCAGAGTCCTGGATGTCAGTGGAGCTCAAGTTAAGGCAAGTTCTCTTTTTTGTTTTCACAATGGCAGTATTAGAGAGATCTTGTTTTGCTCTTGGCGGGGAGAACCAGTTGCAATTGCTATCTGCTCCTAAGTTTTCCTCGTTGGGCTCCACTGCTGCTGGTGATAGTGACCCAATGTATGTTTCTTCTTCCCTGTCTGAGTCCTCACCTGGTTCCACTGATGGTCTTCGATCCACTTCACCTGGTCGTGCCGATGGCCTTCAGACCACTTCGTCTGGCTTCGTTGAGGGTCAGCAGTCCTCATTGTCTGGCTTCACCAGGGGTCAGCAATCCTCTTCGCCTGAGGCCATTGCTGGTCAACAGCCTTCACCTGAGGTCATCGCCGGTCAGCAGTCCTCGCCTGAGGTCGTCGCTGGTGAGCAGTCCACGCCTGAGGTCGTCGCTGGTGAGCAGTTCACGCCTGGTGTCATCGATGGTCATCAGTTCTCCTCGTCTGATTTTGCCAAAGGTCAGCAGTCCTTTTCGTCTGGCTTCACTGAGGGTCAGCAGTACTCATCGTCTGATTTTCCCACTGGTTGGCCATCTTTGTTGCCTGGTTTTCTCGCTGGTCAGCCATCCTCTTGGTCTGGTTTCTCTGCTGATCAGTCGTCTTCTTCATCTGGGTTCCTCGCTGGTCAGCCATCCTCTTCGTGTGGTTTCCCCGCCGATCAGTCGTTTTCATCATTTGGGTCCACGCCTCAGCTCCTGCGGTCCATAGGAGGCACGGGTTTCAGCTTCCACCTCCAGGAGGGAAGCGTGTCATTCCCCATGGCCCGTTGGCTCAGGGATGCTGGGAGACCACCAAATGGACTATGCCCTTTGCTTGGGTGGCTTAGGAACTGTGGGAGGCCACCCAACTTAGTCCATCCCGTGATCTGGTGGTCTTGTGACTCTTGTAGGCCACCTGAACTGCCTTAAGCCTTATTCATGCTGCATTTCCCCTCTGGTCCGCTTTGGTCCAACACCGCATGCACGCCGGGCTCATCCAAAGCGCACGCGGCATTGTACATGCTCACTTTTTTCATCTACCAGGCCAAGCAGTTGACACATGCACACAACTGTTATTTGTATTTTCGTCCCAGCCCTATGGGGAGCACAAATGCGCTGACATGTCAGATTGTTCACCGGCTATAAAACATGAGAGTGACACATATTTTTTTTTTTGTAGCAACAACATTGGTGTTGTTTCAAGGAAAAGGAGGAATTACCATTTTCCAGTGCTCTTCTCTGCTGCAAAAGGATTCATGTACTGTATGTTTATTCTCATCTTCCGCCTCTTCATTGTCTTCCTCGTCTACTTTGTCTTTGTAAGCTGTGTTGGTAGCACCATCTTGTGAATGGGATGTTCAGTCTTGCACATGCTCTGCTACGCATTCAGATTGTGGGCAGGCCGCGCGGTCACAAAACTTGGGCTGCACGTGGTCGTCCACAGTAGAGCCCTGCGTACACAAGCGGAGTGGAGACGATGACGTAAATTTCGTCACACAAGGTTTCCAGTTGCACATACGCGTACAGCGGAGGTGCAGCATGAATCCAGTTTTACTGTTTCGCCCAGAGGTCTTAGGATTTCTGTAGCCACCTGACCTGTCCTGTTTGTGGGTCTTAAGCACATTTTTTTGTTTTAGTCTGGTTTCCCCCACTGCCCTCCCTGGATGGTTTATTGTTCTGTTCCTGTTTGGGGGGGTGGGGGTTAGTGTGCTTTCTTATTCTTTTTGATGTTACCTGGGGGTATCTGGAATCCACCCCTTGGATGGGGGGCTCTGTCATGATGCGGAGCACGGTTGGGGAACCATGCTGACGCTTTTTGTTATTCTGATTATTTTCTGTTCATTCCCCACTTCTGTTTAGTATTTAATCTGGTTATGGGTTTGGATGTTTTATGTTACGTGAGTTTGCCATTGTTTCTGTTTGTTTATAAGAGTTCCTGTTGTCATAATCTTAGTTTTGCCTTTGTAGCCTCGGTTATTATTATTATGTGCCTATGGCCATCTTGTCGTATTTCTGAATGATATCTTCCTATGTTGAGCAGCGCGGTGGAAGAGTGGTTAGCACTGCGGCAGCACAGCAACTCACCCTTGGCCGGGGGATCCTGGGTTCGATCCCAACCCCCGACCAACAGTGATCTGTGTGGAGTTTGCATGTTCTCCCCGTGTCTGCGTGGGTTTACTCCGGGATTTCTCCGGTTTCCTCCCACATGCCAAAAAAAATGCAAGTTAGGTTAACTGGCATCAAACTGGGGATTCTAAATTGTCCTTAGGTATGACTGTGAGCGTGAATGGTTGTCTGTCTCTCTGTGTTGGCCCTGTGATGGACTGGCGATCTGTCCAGGGTGTACCCTGCCTCTTGCCCAAAGATGCTGGGATAGGCTCCAGCCCCCCTGCAACCCGAAAAGGATTAAGCAGAAGAAGATGGATGGATGGATCTTCCCATGTTTGTATTTGAGCCTTCTTCATCTTCACTGTTGCTTTTCTTGTTGTAGTGTTTATATGAATTATTATTTTCACCCATTCACCATTCGTGCATTTTATCTTGGCCTTGCCTTGATGGGTTATTATTTTCTCCATCTGTATTTTGTCTGGACCTCATTTTGTTTTCATGTTCTCCTGTACTTTTATTTTGACAGTTGTCTTTGTTTACTTCCAGTTGCACCTAGCTAGTTTCGCGATTTATCCCAGCTGTTTATGGTTTCAATTATTATCTTCACTCTTGTTTCCCACACCTGTCCTCATTTGTGATCATTTCCCTTTGTCTTATTTAAGGGCCACTGCACCAGTGTTCAGGCGTGAGTCCAACGTCTTATCTCACTTTGTCTCCCAGACGTGAGTCCCATGTCGAAGTATTCCTAGTTATCTGGCGTTTTCACATGCCTTTGCCTCCATGCAATTCTGCCTTTGTCTACCCAGCCTGTAAGTTATCCCTTTCTTTGTTATTTTTTGTGTTTTATTAAACTCACAGCTCCAGCATTTGGGTCTCCTTCCTGCCTGCCTGGCAATTTATGACAATTAGTCCCACAATGGGGAAATTACAGGGCATCTACCTCGATGGATGAGGCAGCCATAGTGTGGCACTAATCCCTTCACCATTCACACACACATTCACATCTAGGGCCACTTTAGAGTCTCCAGTTAACCTAACTTGCATGTTTTTGGCCTGTGGGAGGAAACCGGAGTACCCAGAGTAAACCCACTTAGACAAAGGGAGAACATGCAAACTCCACACAGAAGGGTCAGTGATGGTCAGGGGGTGGGATCACTGCTGCCACAGTGCTAACCACTGTTCCACCAAGCTGGGGGAAGGCTTGCTTCAGGAAAGGCATCTGGGGTGTGTGGGGGAGGGGAGGTGTGCGTGTGAGATATACGATTTGACATCCAAGTGGCCCCAACATCTCTCTGAGAAGAAAATCTGACAAGATAATGAGCCGAACCATCAAGATAATCAGGACTTTCCAACTGATTGTCAGAAGGGGGGAATTTGGCACAAGGTGTCAGATTATCTTGTAGTGTGTAGCTGACTTAAGAAATGAGAATGCATTGGGAACACATTGCCATGATAAAACATGCAGCCACTGCAGCCATCAGGAGCTAACTGTGATGTGTTTTGAAAATAAATCACTAAAACCGTACTCAGGCTCATATAAAAAGGGTGAGCACCAATAGTGCTCATAAAACACAACTCTGGCTGCACTGTAACACGAATACATAGCACATAGGATGAAAAACCTCAGTCAGACAGGCTCCCATTCATCATCATCTCTGCTGCGGACCCACAATACAAATCAGTGGGGCATCACAAATGAATGATTTTGTTTCCTTCATGCTCACCTATAGGAGAAAGCTGAAAATAGTGATTTATTGGGGAGTTTAAAGAGTTAATTTCAAACCGTGGCACATTCTAGAAAATAAATTGTATTACAAATGACTTTCCAAGTCAGATGAATGACCTCATAATGAGATTTTTTTGTAAATCATAAAAGAACTGAGAGTAGACATATTTCCCTCAAAGTTTCAAAATTATTTGAAATCCAAAGTTAATGAATATTCTCAAAGTTTCTTGGTAAGACTCCCACATGCAGACCAACTGCTCAGTGTGAGACAGATCTTTTATTTCAACTTAACAACTTGTTAATAAAGGCTTATACATCTGCTGTTTTGGACACCTGGTGTCGTCGCACAGCGAGAGGGGAGTTTTATTTGGAATGCATGCAGAGAAATATGGCACTTAGTGCTTGTTAGACAAACTTTCTCCACACAAAAAAGTAAAAAAAAAAAAAGAGGCTATAGATGTGACTCCACTGTTGGCAAGGACTTCTTGGTACAGTATAAACTATACTGCACTAATGATATCAGCATGGAGGAATCAAATTGTGCAGCATGGATCTGATTCTGAAACTTAATGTTTTATTTAACATTGCTGAGACAAATGTGTAGAGCTGAGAAAGCAGTCGATTATTATTTCGATTGATGGTGCTATTTTGTGAAATCTTATTATCAAATCGTAAAATAAAATTACAGATGACACTCTAGAGGGGTATTCGGCAGCTCATTGAGAAATATCATTAAGGAGTTTCTCATATTTTAGTCAAACATTGCCAACTAAACTTAAAAGTGCAATCATTTTGAGGTAGGGTGCCTAATTTCCTCCGCCATCGGGGTAATTAGGGTGGTTTGTCTGTCTGTCTGTTTGTTAGCAGGATTACGCAAAAACTACTAGATGGATTTGGATGAAATTTTCACCAGAGGTGGCCCTTGGGCTAAAGAGGAGCCCTTTTTGGTGATGACCCAAGAATGCATACCTCTGCCAAGGCTCTTATCTTCTCACAATGTGTTAGCAAGAATACTCCAAAACTACTGGATAGACTTTGATGCAGTTTTCACCAGAACTGTCTCGTGGCCAACACACAATCCCATCACGTTTTGGAGGTGATCCATGAGGGACGGAAGGAGACTTTGCAGAGGTAGGCACTCTCTGAGTGCTTTTCTAGTTTCATTTTGTGTGTGTGGGGGTGTGTGTGGGTGTGCGTGTGTGTGCGCGCCGCGCGTGTGTGTGTGTGTGTGTGCGTGTGTGTGTGAGTGAGAAAGAGAGAGAGAGAGAGAGAGAGAGAGAGAGAGAGAGCGCAAGCGAGAGAGAGAATTTCACAGCCCACAAAGCTCTGTCACTCTCCCCTCTCAGAGATCTCTCCAACAATGCATGAATGGCAGAGTGCACTGCAGACCATTTGAAAGCAGAACTGTCCCGTTTTACATCGGGGAAATACTCCTTAAGGCATTATGTCAATCACCAGGCAACCATTTTTGTCTTTTACTGTATATCATCTAAGGCTTCTTCTGGATCACCAGCTCTCATGAACATGGAATGACTGGGCTTGTGTATTGCGCATATACTGTAAAAGCAGACCCATCCATCGATGGACAAACCAGTTAAATCACTTGAAACAGTCCGTCCTGGGTGATTGGTTGACACTTTCTCAAAATCCTGCCCTCCCACAACTATTAATTTTAGTAGTACAGGGGTTTCCTCTGGTAACATTTCCCGGTGGCGGCCTGCCACGCTTGTAAATTTCTCACCATTCCTATGAGGAAATATAAATTTAAGAAAAAAATATGAAGGAGTGACAGTCCGCAAGCGCGCACGAACAACGCACCTGACCGTCATCTGCGGGGAGTTCAGAAGCGCCATGCCCGTGTGACCGGGCTGCAGTTGCCAGGCAGAGTGTCTCGCTAGCATCACTGGCCGAGATAAACATGAGCTTATTAAAGTACTTTAAACACGGAAAAAAATCAGAAGAGGTATGTTAGCACTGGAGACGTTTACCATGGTTTTAACCCGCTGGTAACGGGAGCAATAATGGAAGTGTCGCTTAGCTAACAGATGTGGTTAAGAGCTCGAGTTGGTTCATTTTGTCTTCTTTTTAATCATTAGTTTTTTGTTTTTCTTATTTCAGACAAGAATGAATAGGAGCTGTTTTTACCTTTACCTTAGTTAATATTAATTAACTAATTTGGGGCCTAAGTTGGGCCCTACTCTTTTTAGTGTATATATGCTGCTTGCTTAGGCAATATCATCAGAAAGCACTGTATACATTTTCACTGTTACGCAGACGACACACAACCATACCTGTTAATGAAGCCCGATGATTGTAATCAATTAGCCAAGTTAGATGCCTGTCTTAAGGACGTCAAAGCTTGGATGACTTGTAATTTTTTACTATTAAACTCTGATGACTGAAGTCATTCTTGTTGGCCCAAAACATCTTAGAAATTCCTTCTCAAATTATGCCTTTAATTTAGATGCCACCACTCTCACTTTGAATAGTTCTGTGAGGAACCTTGGAGTTATTTTTGATCAAGATTTGTCCTTTAATTCACAAATTAAAATTGTTTCTAAGATTGCCTTCTATCATCTGCACAATATTGCCAAGATCAGGAGCATCTTGTCTCTAAATGATGCTGAGAAACTGATTCACGCCTTTGTCAGCTCTCGATTAGATTATTGTAATTCGTTATTATCTGGTTGTCCTAAAGTATCCTTAAAAAATCTTCAGTTGATTCAAAATGCTGCTGCTAGAGTTTTAACTGGTTCTAGAAAAAGAGATCATATCTCTCCAGTTCTGTCCTCCCTTCATTGGCTTCCCATAGAATTTAGAATCAAGTTTAAAATCCTTCTTCTTACTTTCAAAGCTCTTAATAATCAGGCCCCCCTATATATATAAAAGATCTGATATTACCCTACCATCCTAATACAGCATTACGCTCCCAAAATGCTGGCTTACTTGTGGTGCCCAGAATCTCCAAAAGTACAGTGGGAGGCAGAGCCTTCTGCTACCAAGCTCTTTCTCTCTGGAACCAGTTACCACTCTGGGTCCGGGAGTCAGACTCGGTCTCTGTTTTTAAGAACAGGGTAAAATCCTTCTTTTTTAATATAGCTTGGGTTTAAGGAGGGATTTTGTGTCTTTTATCCCCACTTTTGTTCTGCTGTTATTTGATCCATACTGCTGGTTGACCTCCAATAATGTACTTGGCACCTTACTGTTATGTTTTTATGTCTGTCCTCTCCATCCTCCCTATCCCCTCACCCCCAGCCAGTCGCAGCAGATGACTGCCCCTCCCTGAGCCTGGTTCTGCTAGAGGTTTCTTCCTGCCAAATGGGAGTTTTTCCTCTCCACTGTCGCTTAGTGCTTGCTCATAGGGGATCGTCTGATTGCTGGGTTTTTCTGAGACTGTGGGGTTTTTCTCTGCACTCTGGCGCCATGAGACGGCCTCTGTTGTGATGTGGCGCAGTCTAAATAAAGCTGAATTGAATTGAAATTGAAATTGAATTAATTTATGTTCACTATTATGTACCTGGAAAGTTAAGATGACCGAAATTCACAGAGTCAATGACTTTAATCCTTCAGCAGCCTTCAGACAAACTAAATGTGCCAGTGTTGCCAGACGGGAAATGTTTAAGTATCGTACCAGCAGCTTAAAATTATTGTATTTTGAGGAAAATTACAGTACACACCCAGTTTTCATTCTGATGTGGCTCAGGAACATCTGCTTCAGTAACATATTGTCACAGATTGTGCATGTTATGGCCTATAACACAGTTTTACCTTTAAATAATCTAACAGATTGGTTGAAAAAAGCACCTCCACACCTCCACATTTTTTGCAGACATTTACATGTTGCAGCAGCAACAGAAAACTTTAGTACTAATGCCAACAACAGGTTTGAACCACCTAATAAAACTGGGCTCTGCCCCCCCCCCCACACACACATACACAGCATTCATTTCTCAACCTGTTCGTGATGGTGCTTACTTGTTGAGTCTGCCATGCCTGCATTAGTGCTGTAACGTACACGAACAATTCAATCGAGTGTACTAGTTTTTATGGATGAATGTACTGTACAGAATCACTCACAGGAGCTGTACTGGAAGCCAGGGATCAGCAGCTGAATCCCCCACCTGAGCAGGAAACGAGCCCCGCCCGCTCCGTTCAGCTGACTCTTGAGTTCAGTGAGTTGTAGGCAGTTGGAGCTCCAGTACAGCACTGATTGATTCGGTTTAACACTATTTATAACAGATCTTTTTAGCTTGACTAGGCACGTTTCATTGAACTGTGGATCCCATCACTAACCTCCATCCGAGGCTGCTTCTCTCCTACTACAACACGAGTCTTCCATCTTCTTTTTCACACAGCCCACTAAAGTGAGACGATGTGTGAAAACAAACATAGTTTGTATGCGCAGGATCCATATTCTGATTGTGTTTGCTAATGTATTAACGTAGTCATGTAATGAAGGGGTCAAATTATCATACATTAGGGGAATTTTGAAATTATTGATCATACATCGTACAGAGGGCAAAATTATCGTACAAATACGATAATTATCGTACGTCTAGCAACACTGAAACATGCCAACATTTGGATTTCAAAATAAGGGTGGTTTTTCCTGATGGTCTGGGTGGTGAGGAGAGTTCTAAAAAAAAAAAAAAAAACTATAAATATATAGAAATATTATAATAGAAATAGCTGCATCTTTGGTAATTTAAGTTAATTTATTTCATTAAGTACAATTTTATTAATTTTTTTCTTTGAAATCAGAGTTAAATTATTGTTCTGTTCTGGCTCTGCAAAATTATGGTCAAAAATATAAACTGTTCTAAGGAAAAAGTAAAAAAAAAAACACAGTCTGTTTTAAATTTATTTAACAAACAGTAATTTTATTTTAAAAAATAGACAAAAATTAGCCATAAAATAATCCATAAACTTATAATAAAGTCTCAAATGTACAAGAAAAGTCAATTTTACAAGAGGAAATTGCAAATTTGAGGAAAATGGTTTCAAATTTAGATAAATTTACAGAGAAAAGTAGAAAACTATAAGAAAATTGTTATAAATTTTGGAGAAAAACCTCAAACCTTCAAGACTGAAGTCATTACTCAAGTTTTTAAGTGGGTGCTCTTTGTACCCTTAGTTCAATTAGAAATTTTTGGTTGTCTACTTTTAATTATTAATTTCATAGCACTGCTTTAACATGAGTAGAATTTCTGGCTACTATACACACCTCTGACCATATAATTTAAGTATGCATGAGTAAATTACTATTATGAATGCTTTTTTCCTTTCCCTACTCCCTCAATAGAAAAAAAGAAACACTCAAATAAAAATACAAAAAAATACACATATTTTTGTCATTTATGTAAACCATGACAAAAAGAATCCTGCAGGACAAAACATGACACTTGATATTTTCTAACCTGTTTGTATACCACCATGGACAGAGAGAGAACCTGAATTAGACAGAGCTCAGAGAGGGCAAGATGAGACAGAAGAGAGGAGCCAAGGAGAGGAAAATGTTCAGGCAGAGGGTCCAGGAGAGGTGAGAGCAGAGGAAGGAGAGAAGGATGACACCAGTAAAATGTCCAAACACAGGACATCTGGGTGGGACCCCAACTGGCCGAATATTCCAACACTCAAGCCTTGGTTGTACAACACTTAAAATTATAAGTTCCATATGCAAAGTTACTGTGCAAAATTTAAAAAAAGAAATAAATAGTATAAAATTAACATATTCCGGTTACAATAGTGCCGTGTGCCCCCCCCCCCCCCGGAAAAATATGTTGCCACTGTGCCAAGGTCTTTAAGCCAGAGGAAACACTGTAGTACTAATGGAAAACACATTTTCTACCGGACTATTAGGACACATTTTATGATTAAATGAAAATTAGTATATTTCAGCAGTCATAGCAGGGCTTGATGATTAACTGAAATAAAACCAAAACCAACGTTCAAGACATAAAACTGTCGTAATCTTGTCAATGACGTTTTGTTTTTTTGCTCCCCTCTATTTGAGAGCATTCACATCCTGCCCCTTTATAGCCTGTCCTGTATGCAAGGTCACATGACTCAGCACCCCAGACCTGCAGTCAGTGCTGTTTGGAAGCAGCAGAACTGGGCAGAAAAGTTAAAATGGCTTTTTTTTTTTTTTGTTACTTATTTACTTATTTGTACCCGTAGGTAGACTTGGTTTGCAGTCTGGTGACAAGCCACCGGCTGCTGGTCGCTGCGTGCGCGAGCGCCCTAAACCTACATGTTTTTTTTGGTATGCGGGAGGAAACCGGAGAAATCCCGGAGTAAACCCGCGCAACACGGGGAGAACATGCAAACTCCACACAGCTCACTGTTGGTCGGGGGCTGGGATCGAACCCACGATCTCATGATCCCCGCGGTCCCCCGGCCGAGGGTAAAACTGTGCTGCCACAGTGCTAAACCACTGCGCCACCGTGCAGGCTTGTATCGAAAAGTAATGCGCCATCTGTCCACATAGTATGTGATGACTGACTCTTTATTTCATCTGAAGATGCCACGAAAAAGCAAGCGAAGTGCACTTAAATGCTCCAAACCTAAATGACTGTTAGCTGCTAACCACTATCCACGTCAGTTTTACAGTGGGAATGGACGACAGAATGGTCAAGCTTTAGATGGATTTAAGAACCGGATCAGAGACTCATAGGGCCATATTACCACATTGGGGTCGGTGGATCAGTTGCCACTGATGCACAACGCGTTTATGGGCGTTTCCATGTTCATTTCCTTATCACAACGGTGTAAAAACAAACTTTCCACCAGTGCATGACACAAAGAGGTCGGTCTAATCAATAGCCATGTTTACATGTGCAAAATTTCTTCAGTCAGATTACAGTTCAGATCAGAACTTTACTGTTTACACGGACTCTGAAAAAATTGTTGCGATTATGGTTATTACATGTGTCACACATATGAACAGACTAAATCATTTTGACATGCACAGAATTGTCTGATATTCCGGAAATAGTAGAAGAAGAAGCAACTTCCGATGTAAACAAACCCCACTTTGTGTCTTTCTTTTTTTGAAATGGACCTGTATTGTGTTATTCAGACTGTACTTTTGCTTCTACTGGTCTCCGTAATTAAGCTACAAGCCCAGCAGTACATACTTCTGCATATGACCAACAGAGGGAGACAGCAGGACGATATAGACCAGTTCTGTTTTACTCCCGCCATGTCTTCCGCTAGCTGCTGTAAAGGCAGAAATATGTCACATCGATGTGGGGCTAATGTACAGACATGCGCAGTCAACATATTTTCTACCCAAACTTCAGAATAAGTGTTTATATGCACACCGATTGGATAAACAATTGGCATAACCCACCAGTCTCAACCGGAAGGAAATTTTGATCCAAAGGAGTGTGATCGGGTCAGAATATTCAGATCGGCATGTTTACATGAAACACTTTTATTCTGATCAGGCTTTTAATCTGATTACTTGTGTCCATGTAAGCATGGCTATTCAGAGGTGTGTTTTAGATAATCCAATGCAAAGCACTCCTTCCCATCCCTTTAATGCCAAGAGGTGCATTATCTAAAGTATCGGCTGTGGCACAGGTGTAGTGTGGCTGACTACTGATCGGAGGGTCGGGGGTTTGATTCCTTCTCTGTATGCAGTCTGCATGTCGAAGTCTCCTTGAGCAAGACACTGAACCTCCAGTTGCTCCTGGTGGGTCAGGCCAGCGCCTGTGTATGGCGGCTCTGCCGCCATCAGTGTGTGAATGTGTCTGTGAATGGGTGGATAGCATGATCTGTAAAGTGCTTTGGTCATCTAGAGATGAGAAAAAGCGCTATATAAGTGAACATCATTTTGCCATGAATTGTGATCAGGATGGTTTAAGACGGGTTTTGCGCTGACCAAAGCCCGTGTGTGTGAGCCAAAATACACGCAAAGTAATGCTGCTTGGTAATAAGGAAGGCATCAATCACAGTTGATGCCCAGTTAGTTAAGTTAGAAAGAACAAACGGGGAAGAATATACTGAAAAATCAGCTGAATAGTTTAATGTATTGCACACAGATGCAACACACAGACATGAATGGATTTGAAACTTCAGGAAAACAGGATGATGGCTGTGCAAACTTTCATTAACTTTCATTAATGATAGCATGTCCCGTCCGAGGCGATCCCGGATACAAAGTGAGCCCACTTTCGGCGACTTCTGCCTGCCCCTGATGGGTGGCAGTCGGGGGCTTGGTGGTGGAGAACCGTAACCTTTGGCACGGTGGTGGTGGCCAGCTGGATAGCCGATGCAGATGTGGGGATGCAGCTCCTGTCTCTGTGGGGACAGGAGATGCACACTCCTTGTTCATTCATTTATTCCCCTAAAAATAAACAGACTAATCCCCAATAAGTCCATCATGAAAATGAAAATGTGAATGTAATACAAATCATCAGACTAACATGCCCCCCCATGCCTCATACACTGCCGGTTCATTCATTCATTCCCCTAAAAAAAATCCTACATTGATGCCTAATCTATTGACTCCAATGGTAAGTCCGCAATTAAAATAAGAGAGTGGATGGAATAAAAAACTAGTGTGTGATCATCATATAATTAAAATGAAGGGAGATTACATGATGACTGTTGCAACTCTCTCTATTAAGATCAGCGCATGCTCCTCATGAGCTCCAGAGCTGCGTGATTTCAAAACAGGCCACTGAAATATCATTAAACAATGCCCTTCTGACGATAGACCTCCTTTTGCCTGATCAAAAGCGGATTCTCATAGAATGCACTATAACAGTAACGCACATTAGATTGTGCGCTGCCACTCCTCTTTGAAATGACTCTGCTCCTCCCAGCGCAGAGCAGGTGCACTGTCTACTGGTAATTTGATGGTGTGACGCAAAGTGTAAAAAACAGACAATGCGCTGACAGAACAAAAACACTGGCGTACGGTGGAAAGTCTGTCAGAAAAGTGCACGGATGACCGTCAAAATAGGTCCCATAATCTCTATGTGGTAATAATATAATCATACCAGCATAAAGGACTCCACCAATGCAGCTAGTAAGCTAATTAGCCACTGTCACTAGTCACATGACCCACAAACCCTCAAGAGGAATGTATGTGAACACTGACTTCTGCACTGGACAATATTTAATTTGGTTACATGTGTGTGAAATTATTATATTATGCTCATTTACTACTGAATCACCACAGTGATATATTCATTGGTGCCATGCCTGTGTAATATTGCTAATTACAAGCCTTGTCAGTGAAGTATAAGGGAGAAGAAAGGAGAGGGAAAAAAAAGACAAAAAACTGAAACTGACATGAAAGGTTCAATTAACCATGATGCTGATTTAAGGTCAAATTGTCCAGCACTAAGTCATCAGCACTCTACCTTTGAATGCATCTAAAAGATGTAATCTTGTCCTAAAAGAAAATGTGTTATCTAAGCGTTTATGTATCATTTATTGACTCAACTGTTATTGTGGAAAGAAGCCACTGAATTTTTCATAGTAGCTTTAAGCAGTTAAAAGGAAATGAAAGCTATACTGACCTATGGAACAGTCAGCTCCTGTCCAGTTGGCCTCGCACACGCAGGTCCCTGAGTCGGTATTGAAGGTGCCATGATTGGAGCACTGCTCCGGACAAGTGCTCTTCAGGATCTCACAGCTGATCCCTCCCCAGCCAGGGTTACAGTGGCACTCACCGTGATAACAGGCTCCATGACCAGAGCATGTCGGGTCCACGCAGTCCACTGGGGACACACAGCGAGGGTGACAGCAATGTCAGTTTACCACTTCTAGATGGGATATCAAATCTTTAGACTAGTCACTTTGGGCCTGCTTCCAGTCAAAATCACTTTAAAGTGGAAATACTGGAGTGCCAGATAAAGGTGGTGAGCCACAGCTGAAATTTTTTGCAGGGTTTGCTGGTGGCCGGTAGTAATTTTCCACCCCATGTTTAGCTAGCTCCTCTACGGTATATTATAGGGTACTTCTAACATACTGACAGCATAATTGTGCTCCATTATAGGGACTAGGAAAAGCAGCACAATTAGTGTCTAGACAGATACAATCAATTACTATTAACAATTTCCAGATCAACTTGCTGATCTAGTTTAATAATTGGCAATTATGACCAAGATAATCAACCCATTACTAACAAGGGATAATTTGCATTGTATTGCAACATTTTTCGTACTGCTTCCAGACCTGACTGCTCTCTGCATTTTTCTATCATCTTGGGCGCTGATAATAGTTATTTACCAATTTGTCAAACCGGAACCCTAGCAGTTGTCTTGCAACTACAAATGCATGCTTATGCCCATCTGTGCTTCCTTCCCACAAAACGCCACAATATATTCATTAAGTGAACTCAATAGCTTTTTACATGTAGGGTCAAAAGCTCCCACATGTAAATCTGAGCTGATAATTGCCTTTTGTCCACATGGGGATCAATAAAGTTAAATGCACTGAAGTGAAGGGGGCGGTGGAAGTGGCTGACAAGAAGGAAAAGGCAGCACTTTCTTAGCAAAGGGAGGAACAGATGCCATTGACTGATTGATTTTAACAGGTGTCTTCATCTGTGGCGCCTTCCAATTGGTGACTGCATCAATGGGCTACGCACAATCTGTTCCAGCTTGTACCCTGATGTGGTCTAAACACTAAGAGGGAGTTAATTCATGCAACCCCTATCAATAGCAGCATCCAAAGCATTATCTGCTCGGTGGAGTTGAGAACACCGATTGTTTCACCAATAAACTGTGTCAATTCCCCCTGAGCTTCACACTCAAAAATATGTTTCATCTTGCTGCTATGAATCCAGGGGGAAGGTTTTTTTTTTTTTTTTTTAATTTTCAGGTTTACCTTGCTCACAGTTGGTTCCTTTGTGGCCGGTGTTGCACACACAGCTTCCCGCCACACACAGCCCGTGTCCCCCACACTGAGGATCGATACACTGGGAGGCGGGAACGTCACACTCAGTACCCTTCCAGCCACTGTAGCACTGGCAGCGCCCCCTGGTGTACTGGCCGTTACCGCTGCACAGCACCGGGCAGGCGGCTGAGGAAAGATGGCGGATTTTTAAAAGAAGCACATTTTCACCATGTAAAGGCAGGGTGTGATTAATTTTTGTAATATTGGAATGCCTCGGCTGACCCTTGAATAAACAGAATACAAAATAAACAACAAAATTAATAATTCAGATGTGGCGTTAGAACCAAAAGAATGACAACCATGTCTGTATTCTAAATAAGAAGCTGGACCAAACACACTCTGCATAAAAGCAGCTTTAAAAAGAAGCCAAACTTTCTCTGCCTGAAGGGAAGAAAACTTTCTCCAGTGCAGCATAATTCCTAGCATGGGTCCTCGATCCAAATGCATATTTGGCATACAAATACCCCTCCAAACTAAGAAGTTTTTAGTAAACTGTGGACTCAAAGACTCAGGTGAATTTGTCATTCTTAAATAAAACTTTGTTGAAATTATAAAAACATACTAACAGATTTGACAGATTAGTAAATAGGTGGCAAAAATCATTCTATTATCTATAACTCTCCTCCTTTTTCTGTGATGCTAAAGTTAGAAAACATATTGGATATTTGTACCGGAGTTACTACAGAAAAACAACATAAACAATTGCAGGGGTAGGAGCGTTTGCAGCACTGGATCTGCTGAGAAACTCACATATTCTTATTGAGTTGTGCTGGACATAGTTTGCCCAAAGAAAGTAAACCAAAGGATGTAAAATGAAATGGAAATCATCCTGAATTTACCTACACAGCACAAAGAGATCAGTTCACAAGGATGAGTTAAACAAAATATAATCAAATATGTACAGTGATGTGAATACATTCTACCACAGCTCTGTAGTACTGTAGACAGGCAGTGCAATGGCAAGAGTGTCACCAACTTTTCTGAGTTCTATGGTGAAAAGCAGGGAGCGAGAGAAGAAATTTTGTCAATGTGACCCTTTATGGAAATCAGAATTAGCAACAAGTTATTGATAGGACTGAATCGTGAAGGTCTGTTGTGCTACAGTACAGTATAAAAAATGCCTTCAAATGTTTAAAATATGCTTTGACCTGTCTTGAAACTGTTGAGTTTGCCTAGCTAGTTTGTAAAGCGTCTTTGAGTGTCTATGATAAAGCACTATATAAATCTGATGCATTATTATTATTATTATTATTAGAAATCTCACATCCCACTGGGAAAATATTCCAAGAATATGAGCCAAGGTAAGAGCTAGGTAATGTAAGCAGGTATTACACAGTTAAATAATAATTAATGCATAAAGTACTACTGCAAAAACATATATGGAATACTGATAGTAACTACATTTATTTATACAACAGTTAGTTCCGACTGAGCAATTTGATTGGACAGAGCTCTTTGACTATTAATTTTGCACTATGGCAATCATTATCAGTCATTCCATCTGGTTATGCTTCATCCCAGCATTCAACGCATAACCCTATGCGACTCATTCTGACAAAAAAATGAACCAGTGAGCCAGAGGTGGGATAAACAGAGTAGAACCAGTTTATGGACTTAAGAATATGTGATACTCTGAGAGAGAAGCTGTATATTCTGGTGACCACAAACAGGAATGACTTCCAGTGACTGTCTATGGATTACGTAACTCTCCTAATTAGCTAGCACAACATGGGGTAGGTGTGAGACACGACCCAAGATAAAACATAGCTTGCCCAGCAACCTCTAACAAAAACAATCTCATACCTCTGGAACAGTACGGTCCGCTGAATCCTGGGAAACAGTGGCACGATCCTGCCACACACTCTCCATTCCCATAGCAGTTGTGTGTGCATTCCGTTACAGATTCTGTGGGTAAATTCAACAATTAACACAATATCAGAAACCATAAAACATGAACTCTTTATTGTGCTCAAACTTGTATTACTGAATGCCAGTAACACTTACAATGAGTTTGACAGTTAAGGAAAGAAAAATAGAATATAAGCTCACAAAAGCAACCAAAACCATGTTTCCACTCCAAGCAGTTAAAGAATGGGTTTCAGTTTTCTCTGGGCATTCATTTATAACCAGTTTAGGTGAGGATCAATAGATTTTTAAATAACGTTTGACAAATGTGTCTGAAATGTTTGGAGTACTGCAAGATAACAAGCCTTCCAACTTGTCTTTTTGTCCTCCCTCTGTATGAATTTAGGATTTCTAAGCATCTCTTATCTGCAGTGCTTGTATCAGGCATGGAATACATTTACAGCTTTTTGTCCATGTCCCACTAGGGTCTAAGCCTCCATAACAGCATGCCGCAGTCCAGCTCTTCCAGTCTAAGCCGTGCTAAGGAAAAGCCACACAGGCATTTTAAATTAGACCAAATAATTCTATTTCCTTGACACATTCTCCTTTCTGCCTGTCTCTGCCATTGCTTCACTGCCATCCCGAACCTTTGAATGACTGATCATGCCCGCACAAGACATGCAATCTCCCGTGTGTTTACTGCTCAAATCCTCTCCAAGCTGAAGTTAATCTGACATATCCTACAGATGGATCTTGTGTTCGTTCAACAGACCATCGCTCATAAAGGGCACCCCCAAAAGACCGGGGCCCTCATTTTGATCGGCGTTAAGAGGGCCAACTTTTTTGTTATTACTCTAGCTTGTATTGGATGTTCATTGAGCCACTGTCGGACCTAGGCAATTTTGACCTCACACATCAATACCTTCATATTTGTAGGGCCGGATCAATGGAGCTCCCCGAAGGAAATAGGAAAAGAAAAACGTTAACTCAACCTGAGTGTATTTTTTTTCTTTTCCCAGCTCAAAACCCACAAGGAAATTTCACAGACTCGAGAACACTGAAGAGGTTGTTAGGAGGAAAGGATCAATGCTGTGTATGGTCTTGCATTATAGTGTTGAGCACAATAATCCACTACCCTCCAACGGAAACCTGCTTTCTCTAAGTTTGTAAAAGCTCAGCTTGTTTGTGTGGCGGCCAGATTTTCCAAATATCCAAGTGTTTGTTCATGCAGGCGCCTGCTAAATTAAAGTCCTCCAAACACATCTTTGCACATCATTTCCAATCAAACTCCTTCCCCTGGTAGATGCGTGCCCACATACCCTGAATGATGGTGTTATAGGACACTGCCTCAGCGCCCCGGCCGTCGTTATAAAATGCAAAATGCCACACCCCCGAGTCCAGGTACTGGATGAATCCAGCTTGATGGACAGTGACTGGGTGATCTAGCCAGGTCCTTGGGTCCGGTTCACTTAGGGTCCGATGCTCTTTGGCGATAAGCCGGCTGCCATCCAGAAGTTCAACAAAGTCATACTGCAAAATAGAAGCCAGAATAAAGTCCAAAAGGCCAGCTAAATTAAATTAGACAATCAACAGCCAGTAAAGCTTTAAGGTATAGATTTTTTTAAACAGCCTGAATATTTTATATGCACGGCAATAATTTTACTTGCACGCTGCAAAGTTGTAACCCAAGATGCAGCTTTAACAAGTCTGTGTACACAGCAAATAGTCAGCAACAATAAATGTTGATTTTTCTCTGACAGCTATTTGGAGTTGATAGAAGTGGTTTGGAGAGGTGTTTGTATACTGATAGAGCTGATATGGCTACAGGGCAAATGCTCAAAAATGCTCCAAAAATATACTGTTAGCTCTGCTGAGAGTACACTTAGAGACAAGTTGGCAACATGTTTATGGCAATCTGTGGAATTAGCATTGATAAAGCTCTGTGTGGTGTGTTGTGGTGCACCAGCTCAGAATACAAAAATAAGTGAAATTTCTCAATGACATCTAGTCACAATTTAATTAAAGTCTGTGCCGAAAGATGAATTTCATTTACAGGCTGTCACTGATGTTTGGCCTTCAATATTAGAACTATATGTAGAGTCTAGTTTACTGTATGCACAAAACATACAAAATGAAAGAACCTTAGTGAGCAAGCTCACATACCCCAGTCATCTGCAAATCGGGGGGCCCTAATGAGAAATCTGATCAAAATAAAATGGCTGGGGAAAAAAATAATCCTCCCTCCCCAAAAATGGAACCTCTCATTTGAATCTGAGCTGCTGTACAAATAGGAAGTCAATTCAACCAGAAATGCAGAAGCAACATTGGTGACAACATAAAACTGAGTGAAACCGTACAAGCCCCTGCCACAATTCCGAGCACGGGTGAGAGCCGAGCTCAGCCTGTCATGGAGCCCTGTGCGCCATTACACGGTGCACGAGGGAGAGAATGAAAACCCAATTGCAGGAGTAGAGAGTGCTGTGTTTATTAAAGTTCACCAACGAAACAGTCCACCTGTCACCAAATACAGTTCAGTCAACACAGTGTATGGAGAGGTGTAATGACAGCGTTGGCCTCCAAGGCTACAGGGTGCCTGCCGAACACTCAACAGCCTGGTGAATAAAAAGCCCGGTGCTACAGGGCTGCGTAAAGCACGAAACAGGAAAGGCAAGCAGCCTAATGCTGAAGGCCTGCTAGCACAGGAGAAAGGCTAAGAAACATTTACAGGGCTGGAACCAATTCGGGGAGCGCCGTGCACTCAGGAGGCGGAGACAGAGGAGCGGACCAGCCGTAACACCAAGGTATGGATTGTCTTGAAGTGTCAGGCTGGGTAGAACGCTGGGAGAGGAATAACCATACGCGGAGGAGACCGCTCCCACGTATGAAGGGGAATGTCCCAACAATCTCCTTCCTCAGCGGTGGCAAACAAATACTCCAAACGGTAACGAGGAAAGAGATTGTTGGTGTGAATGCGTGGGCAGAACTGACTGGGAACAGGTGTGTGAGACCATATGTGAATGAGAGTGAATGGAGCGTTTGAATGAGAGTGAATGGATTGTGTGTGTGTGTGTGTGTGTGTGTGTGTGTGTGTGTGCCAATGAGTGCAGCTGACGGAGCTTGACAGGAGGAGGGGGCGTGCCCGAGCTGTCAGGAGGAAAGTAGATCAAAGTATAACCATGAGTCAGAATCGGGTTTGGCCTCCAACCCCGGATTCATGACAGGGCCCCCCCCCCCTCTAGGGGTGGAAACCAGACACCCCTGCACCATCAGCCAAAAAAGAGGGGAGACAACACCCCTCAAGGGAACCCCTCCCAACCGGCAATAAACACTAACCCAGGGTGGGAGGTGGGGGAAAACTGGTTAGGAGGGAAGCAACCCGTGAAAACACAATAGTACAAAAACAGAACGAATAACAATCCCTCCTAAAAAAAAAACCCAACCTGGAGCACTAACCACCTCCCCCCCTCCAGAAGTCCAAAGTTCGGAGGGTCGACCAGAGTCCCAGGCCCCCAGTGTGGTGAAGAGTGGCAGATCGGGTGGCCTGCCCAAGTCCCAAGTCCAGCAGGTGGCCCGTGGGATAGTGTCTGGCAGCCTGCCCGGGCCCATGGGCCACGCGACCCATAAACCAAGTCCCTCGGGTGGCCGACCAGTGTGGTGGAGCCACGAGGACCTGCGAGGATGGCGGAGAGGCAGCCTCCATACTCGGGAACATCGGCAGCCAAGCCAAGGAACAGGAATCCCCCTGCCATTCGAGGCTTGGAGCAGGAGGACCGTCCGGGACGTGGCTGCACCCGCAATGGTCCCGGTCTGGGACGTGGCTGCACCAGCAGTGGACTCCAGCTGGGGCTCTGCTGCACCCGCGGTGACCTCCCCAGCGAGGGAGGTGATGCTCCTCATGTCCTCAGGAGTCAAACCCCAATCCTCGGTTGCCTCCAACAGCTCTCCAACGACCCTGGCCAGAGGCTCCGAGTCCGAAGGGAGAAAGAGAAAAACCGGGTCAGGATCACCGGCAGCGGTGGAGCCCGGTGTGGCGGTCCTGAGGGCTACTGTGAGCTGCCCCGGGTCCCCCTCACCATGAGTTGGGCAGTGTGACATTAATATTGAAATTTCTGATTTAATGGAACACACTTGCCTGAACTCTGGCTCCACCGCCGTCCAGGACTCCGGCTTTCCTGGGTGCGTGGGTTCTTCCGGTCCATCGGGTGCCTCATCCCTGTCCGCCCTCTCCGCGGCAGCTGGTCCTGCCTCGTCGTCAATGGGCGGCCCAGGTGGTGGCTGCTCCTCTCCAGCGACCCTAGGATGGAGCTCGAAGGGGATAGGGAGAGCGATTAGGGTCGCCGGTAGTGGCAGAGCCCGGCGAGGGGGATCCAGATGCGGCTGAGGACCGCACCCGATTCCCCTCCCCAAAAGTCAGGCAAGATCCCTCCACCATCAATAAATGAACTACAGGAGAGACTACTTGCCTGTGCTTAAGTTCTACCGCTGTCCAGGACTTCGACGATGATGCCCCAGGTCCCATCGGCTGGAGATCTGGTCCGGGGGATGACTCCACTGCGGCGGCCCCCACAGCGGGCATGATGACAATAGCAGGAGTGGAACTCTCGTGTACCATCTTTCATGCCTCTGGTTCCTCTGGCGTGGAGGCCGTGGACGACTCCTTAGCTGGCCCAAAGGGCTGGACCCTCCTGGTCCTCTGGCTCCTCCTTCCCCGAGCGACCTGGATCCGGGACCGATGGGCTCGTGGGGGCACATAGAGAAGAGTCACTGAGACCCGGCACGAGAGTAATGTATGCCATTAGGGCAGAGAACTCAAGGGCCTGCTTGCCCCGAGTCTCCTCACCAGGAGGCAGGCAACATTGATCATTGATTGTGTAAATCGAATGAAAAGAAACTTGCCTGTTCTCCTGGCACTGGAGGTCCCCAGCAGCCTCCAAGGCATCCTCTCTACTCTCCTGGCGTTCCTTGTCGGGTGGAAGCTCCTCCTCCCTCGGGGAAAGCTCTTTCAGTCTCTCATCCATCTCCGGGAGAAGCCACGGCTTCACCTCCAAGATGAGGTCCATTTCAGCCAGGAGAGCCCGCCTACGTTCCTCCATCTCCTCCCGTGATGGGCGGAGCATTGCTTGGAGCGGGAAGGCGAAGCTGCAGTACGTGGGACTGGACGCTTCTTGCTGCGGGGCTTCCTCCTTCTCCTCTTCTTGGGTGATGCGGGGATGAGGTAATCTGGAACATGGAGCACTGTGCCAGGAAGCGGGTCACCTGCGCGGAGAGATCCCGCGTCCTCGGGAAAGGAGAGCGAAGTGGCCGCAAGGAGCTCGAGCACTGGGAGATCCTCAGCCGATTCCTCACATGGTGCGGCGAAGATGTCCCAGAGGATCTCCATCGCCTCTGGATGATCCCAGAGGCTGTCTCGCTCCATCACCCTCCTCGCGGTGTCCGCAGCCTGACGAGCTGTTGAAGAGGGATGGGGCGTCTGCGTCCAGGAGAGAACCTCCTCCAGGAGACATAACGAGTGCTGCTCCCTATCCAACTCCATCTCTGTCTTCTCGTCCACAGGCTTGGTGGACGCTGGACCGGGAGACGAAGGAGGTCCGAGGAGGGGGGGAAGTCTTTCTCTGACGGGAGCATTTCTTCTGGCGAGGGGCCGGCTCCGATCGCTAAGAGGCATCCTCCAGCTCTGCATCAGGAACGGGAAGGATGACAGAGAGGATGGCGTCTACCCTATGGATCTCTCGGAGGTGAGGGTAGTGCCGCTCAAAGTCCTCCGGGAAGACTCGTGCCCACTCCCGCTCCTCGGGAGACCGAGACCACTGAAAGGCGAAACCCACCTCCTCCAGCAAATCCTGGGCTTCCTGCTCCTCGTCTGTCCAAGTCATTATGTCCATGTATAAGGAGGAAAGGAGAAGGGAAAAAAAAACCATAACTCTACTCCACTGGTTTTTGTTTTTTTTTTTACAGCCGGGACATTCTGTCATGAACCCCTGTGCGCCATTACACGGCGCACGAGGGAGAGAATGAAAACCCAGTCGCAGGAGTAGAGAGTGCTGTGTTTATTAAAGTTCACTGATAGGATATTTTCAGGTTTCATTTATTTTTCTATATGATTTTAATGCTGTATTATTCTATTTTATATTACAATTGTATCTGGTGCATATAATGAGCCAATGTCTGATTCACTGTGTTTTTCCATTGTCTCAGAGCTTGAAAAGACTGTCTGTTTTTCAGTGTAAGATTAGGTTGAGCAAGATTGTAAATAATGACAAAGATTTTATTGTTTTATCATACCAAGCTGTTCTGTACTATATGCCTGAATTTAGGATGACTTAGGATGACCAGGTCATGTAAAGATCATAGCAGAATGTTCAGTGCTGTCCATAGATTAGAAGCAGTCTCTTGGAGAGATGGCTCCAGCCAGTCTAGCTTAGATAAGGTCAGGGACCCTGCCTGAGGTATAAGTAGCAACATCCTTGAACACATGTTAGGGAGTTGGTGTTAGCAAGCTCTGAGGCAAGTTTTGCTGTGACCGATTACCTCCTTTCTGATCAGAAAGAGAATAAATGGCTCAGAACTTGGAAAACAGCCTATCGATTATTGATTCAGTCTCAGTCAATTCATTTTTGATCTAGCATTCACCAATGAAACAATCCACCTGTCACCAAATACAGTTCAATCAACACAGTGTATGGAGATGTGTAATGACAGTGTTGGCCTCCAAGGCTACAGGGCGCCTGCCGGACACTCAACAGCCTGGTGAATAAAAAGCCCGGTGCTACAGGGCTGCGTGAAGCACAAAACAGGAAAGGCAGGCAGTCTAATGCTGAAGGCCTGCTAGCACAGGAGAAAGGCTAAGAAACATTTACAGGGCTGGAGCCAATTCAGGGCGCGCCATGCAGTCAGGAGGCGGAGACAGAGGAGCGGACCAGCCGTAACACCAAGGTATGGATTGTCTTGAAATGTCAGGCTGGTTAGAACGCTGGGAGAGGAATAACCATACGCGGAGGAGACCGCTCCCACGTATGAAGGGGAATATCCCGGCAATCTCCTTCCTCAGCGGTGCCAAACAAATACTCCAATGAATGAGAGTGAATGGCACGTGCGTGTGTGTGTGTGTGTGTGTGTGTGTGTGTGTGTGTGTGTGCCAGTGAGTGCAGCTGACGGAGCTTGACAGGAGGAGGGGGGCGTGCCTGAGCTGTCAGAAGGAAAGTATGTCAAAGTATAACCATGAGTCAGAATCGGGTTTGGCCTCCAACCCCGGATTCATGACACAGCCTCTAAATTGTTTTAGTCACTTTCTGTATTACTGCATTTCTGTTTATTTTGTATTTAGTATGGTTTGTTCTATTTTTCTGGGTTTGTCCTTTTATTTCTGGTCTTAGTTTCCTGTTATTTTATCTTAGTGTGGTTATTGATGCATTTCTGTATTATCTTGTTTTCCTGTGTTTATCTGTTGTCCTTGTCCTTAGATCTCCTTTGCAGTCTTAGTAATTATTAGTTTGTATTATTAGCCATCCTCAGTGTTGTATCCTCACCTCTCCTGTTGTTTTGGTTTCCATGTACAGTGGTGTGAAAAAGTGTTTGCCCCCTTCCTGATTTCTCTTTTTTTTTTGTTTGTCACACTTAAATGTTTCAGACCATCAAATTTAAATATTAGACAAAGATAACACAAGTAAACACAAGACGCAGTTTTTAAATGAAGGTGTTTATTATTAAGGGTTAAAAAAAAAATCCAAACCTACATGGCCCTGTGTGAAAAAGTGATTGTCCCCAAAACCTAATAACTGATTGGGCCACCATTAGCAGCAACAACTGCAATCATTTGCAATCTGACAATGAGTCTTTTACAGTGCTGTGGAGGAATTTTGGCCCACTCATCTTTGCGGAATTGTTGTAATTCAGCCATACTGGAGGGTTTTCGAGCATGAACTGCCATTTTAAGGTCATGCCACAGCATCTCAATCGGATTTGGGTCAGCACTTTGACTAGGTCACTCCAAAGACTTCATTTTGTTTTCCTTAAGCCATTCAGGTGTGGACTTGCTGGTGTGTTCAATCAATCAATCAATCAATCAATCAATCAATCAATCAATCAATCAATCAATCAATCAAACTTTATTTGTATAGCACTTTTAAAACAATAGATGCTGTGCAAAGTGCTTTACATTGATAAAAACAGTAGACACATTTAGTTACATATTTTACATGATACATCCCCACCCCCTCCAACCCTCCCATAACATACCCATAAACACAACACACACAGGCACATACATCACCCCCTACTTCTCTTACACACATATAAAATAAAAGAGACATTGCTCGGCATCGAGGCACCACATGAAGGAGCAACCATCCAGTGGAGACCCCCATGCCGGGATACCACGCAGCCAGTAACCACATAAGGCGACACAAGGGCCGCCCCAACCAGGACAGGCCGGGGCCCGAACCACAGCTGTAGGCAGTGGTATAAAGCCCCCACCCACCCAAGCTAGATCGACCCACAACACCAACACCCCTGCAGATGGACTAGGCAGCATCCGGCATGAGGGTTTTGGATCACTGTCCTGCTGCAGAACCCAAGTGTGCTTCAGCTTGAGGTCACAAACAGATAGCCGGACATTCTCCTTCAGGATTTTTTGGTAGACAGCAGAAGTCATGATTCCATTTACCACAGCAAGTCTTCCAGGTCCTGAAGCAGCAAAACAGCCCCAGACCATTACACTACCACCACCATATTTTACTACTGGTATGATGTTCCTTTTCTGAAATGCTGTGTTACTTAGACGCCAAATGTAATGGGACACACACACCTTCCAAAAAGTTCAACTTTTGTCTCGTTAGTCCGCAGAGTATTGTCCCAAAAGTCTTGAGGATCATCAAGATGTTTTCTGGCAAAGCTGAGATAAGCCTTTATGGTCTTTTTGCTCAGCAGTGTTGTTGTCTTGGAACTCTGCCATGTAGGCCACTTTTGTCCAGTCTCTTTCTCATGGTGGAGTCATGAACACTGACCTTAACTAAGGCCAGTGAGCCCTGCAGTTCTTTGGATGTTGTTGTGGGGTCTTTTGTGACCTCTTGGATGAGCCGTCGCTGCATTCTTGGGTAATTTTGGTCGGCCGGCCACTCCTGAGAAGGTTCACCACTGTTCTATGTTTTTGCCATTTGTGGATAATGGCTCTCACTGTGGTTCGCTGGAGTCCCAAAGCTTTAGAAATGGCTTTATAACCTTTTCCAGACTGATAGCTCTCAATTACTTTGTTTCTCATTTGTTCCTGAATTTCTTTGGATCGCAGCATGATGTCTAGCTTTTGAGGATCTTTTGGTCTACTTCACTTTGTCAGGCAGGTCCTATTTAAGTGAATTCTTTGAGGTGAACTGTGAAAGGGTGTGCAAAAAGGGTCAGCAAAATTTGCATTGTTTGAGGAAACTTGCACGCTTCCAAATTGACCGAACCATAATGACCATGTTTTATCGGGCTTTTATTGAATCTGTTTTATCCTTTTCTTTAATGTCATGGTTTGGTCAGATAAAACTGAAACAGAGGAAATCCTTGGATCAGGTAGTCAGATGGTCCAGTCGTTTGCTTGGTGAGTCACAGCTGAGCCTGACATCCCTGTACACCAGACAAGTACAGAGGATGGCCGACTCGATTTTAAATGATGACTCCCACCCTTTGCACTGCAACTTTTAGCTTCTTCCCTCCAGACGGAGGTTTGCTGTCCCAAAAAGTAGAACCCAGCGCTACAAAAACAGCTTTGTCCCTGCTGCTGTCAAAGAGTTGAACAAGCTATAAAATTATATTGTACATATTCTATATTTACCTATTTTGTAAGATGTGTGCCTGTGCTTGTGTCTATGTTGAATGTAATTAGTGGCTTGTAAATATGGATGTCACCAACTGCAAAACAAATCTACCTACGGGTACAAATAAAGTAACCTGAACCTGAACCTTCTTGATTGAGAACAGGTGTGGCAGTAATCAGGCCTGGGTGTGGCTAGAGAAATTGAACTCAGCTTTCCAAAGATGTGATAAACCACAGTTAATTTATGTTTTAACGGGAGGGGCAATCACTTTTTCACACAGGGGCATGTAGATTTGGATTTTTTTTTACCCTTAATAATAAACACCATCATTTAAAAACTGCATTTTGTGTTTACTTGTGTTATCTTTGTCTAATATTTAAATTTGTTTGATGATCTGAAACATTTAAGCGATAAACATACAAAAAATGAGAAATCAGGAAGGGGTAAACCCTTTTTCACACCACTGTATATTACATTATTTGCATTTCTTATTGTATGATCTTGTCCTCACCTTTATGGGTTATGTTCCCTTTTTGTTTCATCCTGGGTTGTGCTTTTATTTTGTCAGGTACCGATGTCACTTCCTCCTGTCAACCCTGTTTGCGGGCTGTCACAGTTGTTCAGTGTTTGACCTGATTATTCCTCACTCATGTTCCCCTAACCTGATCTCAGTTTAGTTTGTCCCTATTTAAAGCCTGCTGTGTGGTTCACTCCTTGCAGCAGCCTTCTGGTTCCAGACGCTAATTATGTGTTTCCCGCTTCAGTGTTCAGACGGAGTCCCCATCTCTCTGTGCATTCTGTTTTCTCCTGGTGTTCCCCATTCATCAGCGTCCTTTGTATCCTGCCGACTCTCGTAAGTTTTGTGTTTATTATATTTTGTGCTTCTTACTATTAAACGTGCAAAACTCACAGCTTGTGCTTGGAGTCTTCAGTCTGCCCTTGAAAAGGGCGTTTTATGACAGAAGGCTGCTGCCAAGTTAGACTCCAGCAGCTGTGAGTTTTTGCCTTTTTTTTCCTCTTTCTCCTTTCCCTCCTGCGATTTTTGAAAAGTCTGTTTTTTCTCTGCTGATATGTCAGCCCACATGGACTATGCTAGAGTTTGTGAACTTAGCGAGGTGGAGTGTTGGACTATGAAAGTGCTATTGAACATCTTATCGGAGGCTCGCGCTTCTCGCACTCCCAAAGTGGCAGGAGAATGTCTGGTTGGAGCAGCGCAGGTGCTTGAAGCATGCCCAAACCTGTGGAGCCATCCGGAGCTCATGGACCTACCCCTCTCCATCACAAACTTACAAGATATGCTCTGCAGGCTGGAAGGGGACTCACTACTGTCTGTACCTGAGCTGATGACAGAGTGTCCCCGGGTGCAGATGCCTCCAGAGTCAGCCCCTGCTCCGCACTGTGTCCCATCCATACCTATGCCGACAAGGAAGTGTCCCCGGGTATGGAAGAGTCGCCCTCCTCACCAGATGACCTCCGCAGTTCCCGGAAGGATCTTGTCTGGACCTGCAGCAGCAGAAACCATCATACCCCGGGAAATAAGGCAAGTGCTTTTTCATTCTCCTACACGTAAAAATAAACTGTCTTGCCTTATTCCCAGTGGTGAGGCTCAGCACCCCAATTCAGCTGAGTCCTCACCACCTGCTGCTGCCCATCCTTTTTCACCTGCTTCTCCCATGTCCCTCTCCATTCTTCCTGAGTGTTGGCCGGTCCTGGAAGGGAGCTGCCGGATGATGGAGGAGTCTGTGGTTCCAGAGGGTCCTGATTCAGCCCTGCAGCCACATCTTGCATGGGAGAGGAGTACTCCCGTGTCCCGAAGCCTGTGCTGACAAAAGAGTGTCCCCTGGTTTCGGCATCATGGGACCCAGTGCCATCAGTAAGACGTTCCCTGGCTCTGTTATGCAGGGCTGGAGTTTCATCTGTGTCAGCTGTCCCGCCGGTGCTGGAAGAGCCCACAGTTTGCCGGATTGGGCCCACAGTCCTTGTGCCTCCTGAAGGTCCCACTGAGGAGAAGCTGGAGGAGCACCAGCAGGTTTTGGTGGCAGAGAGGGAGCTGCTACTGGAATATAAACCATGGCTTCTTCCAGAGTTTATGCAGCAGATGGAAGGAGTTTCACTAGGTGGAGCGGAGTCTGCGCCGACAAACCAGCGTCCCCGGACTCCGGAGTGTCACCTGTCTCCATCTCCTCACCAGACAACCTCCGCCGTTCCTGGGAGAACATCATCTGGTTCTGCAGCAGCAGTCACCATCACGCCCCGGGAAGTAAGGCAAGTGTGTTTTCATTCTCCTGCACATAAAAATGAAATGTCTTGCCTTATTCCCGGTGGTGAGGCTCAGCATCAGCAGCCCACTTTAGCTGAGTCCTCACTGCCTGCTGCTGCCACCTGTTCCTCACCTGCCTCTCCCATGTCTCCTCCTGTGTTCCCTG
The DNA here is from genome assembly GCA_020510985.1 of Pholidichthys leucotaenia. NCBI lineage: Eukaryota > Metazoa > Chordata > Actinopteri > Cichliformes > Pholidichthyidae > Pholidichthys > Pholidichthys leucotaenia. The sequence continues at coordinate 340,716,673 of CM035840.1, forward strand.
AGTGTCCACCAGTCCTGGGATGTAGGCGCCGGACGACGGAGGAGCCTGCAGCCCTGGAAGACTCCGTTCCAGCCCTGCAGCCACATCCCGGATGGGAAGAGAGCGCTACCTGTGCCCTGAAGCTTGAGCTGACAAGAGAGTGTCCCCTGGTTTCAGCAGCATGGGAGCCAGTGCCATCGGTGAGGCAATCTCCAGCATCATCCGCCACGCCAGGAGTTCCACCAGCGTTGGTCACCACACCTGGAGGTCTTTCGGCTGCACTCACCATCACGCCTGCTGCCAGGACAGTTGCAGCAGTGTCGCCGGAGTCCTGGACGGTGGTAGAGCTCGAGTCCAGGCAAGTACTCTGTTCTGTTTCAACAACTGCAGATCTAGAGAAATCTTGTCTGGCTCATGGTGAGGAGAATCAGCTGCAGATGTCCTCTGCTCCTGAGCTCTCCTCGCCGGACTCCACTGCTGCCGATAATGTTTCGGTGTTTCTTTCTTCATCCCCGTCTGAGGTGGCCGTGCCGGGGTTAGATCGCCAGATGACCGGATTTGAAATGTCCCAGCCTAATTCGCTGGAGTCCTGGGCGGCGGTGGAGCTCGAGCTCAGGCAAGTTCTCTTTTTTGATTTCATTATAACTGTATTAGAGAGATCTTGCTTGGCTCTTGGTAGGGAGGACCAGTTGCAGCTGCTAGCTGCACCTGAGTTCTCCTCGTTGGGCTCCACTGCTGCCGGTGACTCTGACCCAGTATTTGTTTCTCCTCTGTCCAAGTCTCCACCTGAGGTCACCGAGGTTCCTCCATGTCCGCCTGAGGTCATTGAGGGTCCTCCATCTCCGCTTGAGGTCATCGAGGGTCCGCTATCTCCGTCTGAGATCACCGTGGGTCTGCCATCTCCATCTGAGGTCGCCGTGGGTTCTCCATCTCCGCCAGAGATCACCATGGATCCTTCTCCTTTGCCCGAGGTTGCCATGGGCCCTCTGCCTTCACCCCAGGTTACTGTGGGTCCTCCGCCTCCACCTGAGGTCACCATAATCCCTCCTCTTTCGCCTGAGGTCGCCATAGTCCCCCCTTCTTCACTTGAGCTCACCAGTGATCATCAGTTCCCCTCATCTAGTTCCCTTGCTGGTCAGCCACCCTGGTCAGTAATCCTCTTCGCTTGCCTTCTCTGCTGGGCAGTCGTCCGTTTGACCTGGCTTCTTCGCTGGTCAGCCATCCTTTTGCGTGGTTTCTTCATTGGTCAATCATCCTCAACATTGTGTGTCATCTCCCCGCAACCACTGACTCACTCCATCCACGCTGCAGTCCCTGCGGTCCACGGAAGGCATGGGTTCCAACTGCCACCTCCAGGTGGGGGCGTGTTGTGCCCCATGGTTTGTTGGCCCAGGGATGCTGGGAGACCACCCAATGGGCTATTCCGCCTGTTTAAGGGGCTCTGGAGTTCTGGAAGGCCACCCGACCTGTTCCACCTTGTATTCAGGTGGTTCTGGGACTCTGGGAGACCACCTAAACTGTGTCATTTTGCTCTTTGTACTGTTGATATTCTGTTGCCACCGTATCTGTTCAGTTTGTGGGTCATGAGTGAGCACTTTTTTTGTCTTGGTTTTGGTCCCTCCAGGCCTGGGTTTCCCCTCCTCTCTCCCGGGGTGGGTTATTTTTCTTTATTCTTGTTGGGGGGGGGGGGGGGGTTTGTGGGTGGGTCCTTTGTTTTTTTTTTTATGTTACATTGGGGTGTCTTGGAATCCACCCCTTGAGGGAGGGGCACTGTCACGATTTCGAGCACGGGTGAGAGCTGAACTCAGCCTCTGAGTTGTTTTAGTTACTTTCTGTATTTCTGCATTTCGGTTTATTTTGTATTTAGGAAGGTTTGTTCTATTTTGTTGTCTAGGTTTGTCCTTTTATTTCTGGTCTTAGTTTCCTGTTATTGTATCTTAGAGTGGTTGTTTATGTATTTCTGTATTATCTTGTTTTCCAATTTATTTTCCTGTGTTTGTATCTGTTGTCCTTGTTCTTAGATCTCCTTTGCAGTCTTCATAATTATTAGTTTGTATTATTAGCTATCCTCAGTGTTGTATCCTCACCTTTATGGGTTATGTTCCCTTTTTGTTCCATCCCAGGTTATGCTTTTATTTTGTCAGTTACCGATGTCACTTCCTCCTGTCAACCCTGTTCGCGGGCTGTCACAGCTGTTCAGTATTTGACCTGATTATTCCTGACTCATGTTCCCCTCAACTGATCTCAATTTGGTTTGTCCCTATTTAAAGCCTGCTGCGTGGTTCATTCCTTGCAGCAGCCTTCTGGTTCCAGACGCTAATTCTGCATCTCCCTCCTCTTTCCTCCCTTGCGTTTGTTATATTTTGTGTTTCTTATTATTAAATGTGCAAAACTCACAGTTTGTGTTTGGAGTCTTCAGTCTGCCCTTGAAAAGGGTGTTTTATGACAGCCCCCCTTCTCAAAAAAAAAAAAAAAAGAGCACCCTCATTAGATGCATAAATTTGACATCAATCCAATCAGGAATGTAGAAGCTATAGTGGCAACACAAAATGACCCCTCCCCAAAATAAATGGAACCCTTCATGACTGTAGATGTGTCTGAAAATCAAATGTATCCAAGGTATTGATGAGTAAACTTTGCTGCGGGGGGTATAACAGAGCACAGTTTATCTATAAGCAAGCCTCGGAATAGCATGGAATGTCTCAGGGTAGTTATATACCGTAAAGCTTTAATTCTAAATGTTATTGGTGTACATAAGCTACAGTATAAGCTAGATGAATTTAAAACATCTTAAATTGTGCTGCCTTTACATCCAATGAGATTTTAAAAGCTTAAAAGGTTTAGTTTTACTCTTATCTTTTAGAGATTTCAGCATGTGGGGAATACTGCACTGACATTTTAGCACAATTAAAAAAAGAACAGTTCTCATCAGGTGTGACTCATTTACTTGTGGCAATGTCAGCGTCAGCAGTGATACAAGCCGAGTTCCTATTCCATAATTTAGCACCTGCCTCAGTTACCGTTAGCTCTGCTCCTCAGGCTCACTTCATCTGTTCTGTTTTTATTAGCAGGAACTCGGGCACACACACAGACTCAATGCTTTTCTGTCTGTAGCAAAACAGTAATGGTACGAGTCTGTGTTTGCCTTTACTACAAAACTGTTCTCATTTTATAGTCCTTACTTTCAGGTACTTGTTCAGAACCAGTAAGCATCAGCCTGTGCAAGACAATCTAAATTATTTCAGCAGGGGTCTATCAATGTAGTTGACTTGAGAAGACTGTGTTTAGTTTAGTCAGGATTGCAAGAAGGGTAATTTTGGTAGTATTCTTGGGAAACCTATTTTCCTTTGGGTACCACAATTACCTTTCTGGATTAAACTGATGCCCTTTAAAAGTGTGTTCAGTGCTGGGAAAGGATGCCTTTTAAATTGAACCAAGATGTTTTGTTGCCCAAACCTAACATAATAGTAGAGTCAGACAAAAAACCCTTTTTGTCTCCTGGCCAGAAGTTGTGTAATTGTGCCATTTTACATCTCAACAGGAGCTGTTCAAGGTTCTTGTTGATTCTAATGTTAGGAATGAACACTTGTATTTCTGACCACTGGATAAATATTAATAAGATCAAACTTTATCAATTAAAACACAATAACAAAGTAGGGCTGGGCAATTTGACCTTAAATCAGCATCAAGTTTATTTGAAGCTTTCAGGTCAGTTCTGGTTTTGTTCTCACTCCTTTCTTCTCCCCTATAGTTCACTGACAAGGCTCTTAATTAAGCTACAAGAGTGCAGCATCAGTGAATGTATCACTTCAGCGATTTGGCAGTAAATGAACACATTATAAACAATAGGTCCACTGTCACCCCATACACATACAATCAAACTAAACACTATCTGGTGCAGAAGTCAATAGCCACACATACCTCTTGAGAGCCCGCAGGCCACACGACTTGTGCGGGTGGCCAGTCAGCTGCCAACTGCTCCGTTGGAGCCCAAGACCCTGCCATCACCTCACAGGAACTACGAATCTCAGATTGGATTCTTAAATACAAGCTTAGCTTATCCACCCCTACTGCAAAACAGTTGATAACATGGACACCAGTCATAGGCCAACAGGATCCAGTCTTGGCATACTGAAACCAGCCTCCACGGACCCTGCTTGCACCCTCCCGTCATCCCCAGATGAAACAATGAGTCAATCATTTCATAGTATGTGGACGGACACCGCATTTTTGGAACAAGTTGTTTTACTTTTTTGTTGCTTCCAGACAGTGCTGACTGTGCTCCTACTGGTTGCGGAGTCATGTGACATGTCTTATAGGAGCAGTACATGAAAGCTTTCATATTCATATGCACAGAACAGGAAGAAGGGAAGAACTGAAAAAAAACGACATGAGTAAGATTCTGTCAGTTCTATGTCCCGATGGTCGGTTTCAGTTTGAATTTGGCTAATCGCCCAGCCCTATGACAAAGAGTCTAGAGGTCAGTAGTTCTGCACATTCCAGCAACAGAATATAACTAGTTGCACTCTTGATAAAACTCAACTGGAATAATAAATAAAAAAACTGAATTTCACCTATAGAAGGATAAGCCTCGGGTGTCTCTCCTCTTCCCTATACAATGGGAGCTCAGCTTCAGTGGTGTATAAATATATCCTTTTTAACAAACATTGATTTACAGGATGAACAAGTTATTCATGCCAATGTGTAAAGCGGCACATCTGTTCCTGTTGCACCTCCTCAACCTTGATCTGACTGAAGCTGTAAGGTACAGAGCACTACAGCATAAAAACACAGCAATCCCCACACATGCTACAGGCTGCAGAGGAGCACAGCTGATGAAGAACGCAGATCTCCTGGCTAGCACACTTGTTAGCTACACAGATGTATAGAGCCCATGGTAAAGACTCCGGCTGTGGGCTGCTTAGGAGTGGGATGCATACAGATTGGGACTATTGCCAGTTTAAAAAGAGCTTCAATTTAAATCCAGTGACGAGGCTGTTTGTAGAGGGCTTTGGTGGGCTGTTTAAGCCATCGATTTTTGACTGACACTCTGCTCGAGCGCTTTCAAATTCAAATTTCAGACACATGCATATTTACCATAAAACATTATGTTGTTCATCAGCAGGAAGACTGCTGCTGCAGTTTAGGGAAAACAGCTGATAATATGCTGCCAGTAATGAAAAGTGACAAGGCACAGAGAAGACAAAGTGGCACATCCACAAGAAACGGGTAGCCAGTATAACAACAAATATGTCTGTGCACAACCAAGAATTTATTTAGCAAGCTCAATTGATTATTAATATCTTTGCTAAACAGTCACAACTGGATAAATGAACCTTTAATTCTTGTGCAAATGAGTGCAAGATCGACTTTATAGAACCACAATGGACTTCTAGTTGGTTGGGAAAAAATGGACAAAGAGTAAATTAAATCAGGATTTGGTGCTCAGGAATGTGGCAAACATGGAGCCAAGCAACCTTTAGTTGACTTGCAAATGAAATAGAGGAGAGCATTAGGAGAGGGGGCAGGTGAAGTCAACACTGTGATTTAAAGTGCTTTGAGTAGAGCGGGGGTGGGGGTGGGGGGGTGCGCAGGGTAAGGATATTAACCTGGCGGAAGTCGACTTCTTTGTTGACTTAAGGGAGAAGTAATAAAATAGTTCATCCCCCCACCACCCCCAGGAAAGTGCATACATCTGGATTAGCTGTTGTGAGCCCCCCCCCCCCCCCCCCCCCACCAACTCATCTCAATCCAACAATGCTGGTGAATAACAGTCAGGATACCAAGCGTGGAGAGACTGCCGGATGCCCCACGGGCAGGGGAGGAATGCTCCGAGCCTTTAAAGTCACCCACCTTTAGAGTGAGTGAACAACTGGTAGTCATACAACAAAAGTGCAAATTGCAAGGGGAAAAAAGAAAAGCCTGCAAAGTTTGTTTGTTGTAACTTGTAGTTTGTGTCAGTGCAGACAGACACTCGATAGCAGATGGAGGAAGTCTATATTTGAGAAAGGTGGAAAGGCTGTCGCACTTAAATGCTGTCTTGTCTTCCAAGTTGTGAATACGACAAACAGTCAATATCTCTCATTGGGGTCTTTCATGCTCAGTTAAGTAAATGCATTGATTTGTGCCCCCAGTACCTGAACAGAATGCAATTTGGAAGAGGCCACAATGGACACAGTGCCCAGTATTGACAGGTCTTGAATGTCTGTACAACAATTGCTTGAGACGTAAAAGTAGTGCCTTGTTAATTAGTATCCTTTGGTCTTTGATTTTGTTGGGCTCCATTTTTTTCACCTTGAAAGTGCAATCCAGCTCACCTATTGCTACTCGCATTGGACTTTCTTCCATCAAAGAGCGGCCCTAACTGTCTACACTTGAGTGAAGCCCATCCTTACTAAGAGAGAATGTCGAGAAGGTGAAGCTAAGAGCTTTCGCAGTCAAGTGTGGTGGAAAATAGCCATTGTCTGAGTGCTTCTATCACCGTCACTAGACGTTGGACCTCCGCATGCCCAGGGATGTCATTCAAGTGACACATCAGACATTTTGGAGACACTTCAATTTGCAAATGGCAGACATTTAGTGGGAGTGAAAGCTGTGTATGCCCTCGTGCACACAAAGGGAAATCAAACTTAGAGAAGGGGGGGGGGGGTCATGATACCAAGTTTTTATTAGCAAAAGCATACATGTTCAAAATTCAAAGTCAACCAACCAGGGCATTTAAAATAACCCCTTTAAAAAGCATAATATTTTCAGTGTTCCCCTATGTTTTTCCTTATTTTTCCAAGTAAAAGTGTGATTAATTGTCAGTTTTGAGACAGCTGTCAAGTGATTACAAAATAACTGCATGTAATGATGAATTTTTTATTTCTGTTATTGTTTGCAGAAGTTCTTTAACAATGCTTGTAAACTTTAGTACTTCTGTTCAGTCTCAATGCTCTTACCAAGATATTTTTCAGGCACAGTGGGTGGCAGTTGTTTGGGGATGAAAAGGCAGCACATAAAACCTATTAATGGAGTCTTTACAAACTAAAGAGTCTCTCCAAGGTACTGTGTTTTGCCCCAAATAAAAAGTGAACAAATTATGAAATTTTAAATCTACTATAATTATGTATGTACAGATATTGATGGTGGCATGAAGTCGGGGAGAACATGATGAAATTACATTGTGGACTATTAGTCACAAAATGGGCATTGTTCCACTACTGCAGCAAACTTATTATAAAGGTAATACTATGTAATGACCATCATTGTGGCCACAGATGGCCAACCACATGATTACTGTAGCAAAGTCAATTGGATTTTTAATGACATCACAAAAGCCAAAACATGCAACAGTTTGCCAAAAGCATTATTGCTGATCTTTTAGAAAAATATTAAAAAGGCTTTACCTGTGTGTGAGATGGTGCAAGACCCTTCCGTCCATAAACACCAATCAGAGCATTCTTCTGTACCGAGATGTTGAATTTGAGGAAACGGGGTTGGTCCATGTGTATTTGAGAACGCCAGAACACACCTGGTGGAACACTCTGACCCACCCTCTTCCCTATGTCCACCTGTCCAGTATCGATGGAGTTGTTCTCCTGATGAAGCACATTATTCCTTCCTAGGAGACAAACACAAAAAACCTGATTACATATGAAGCCAAGGAATAACCACAGTCATTTAAATATGGGGAGGTCAAGCAAACAAGCTTAAATGTTACAGAGGTCAGAAAAAAATGCAAAAAGGTAGAAAAAATATTTTGTATTTCAAAACGTCTTCTTTAGGGATTAGCACATTGGTGAATTTAGTCACCACTGTAGCAAGGACATTGAGTTGCTCGCTGTTAGCATGCGACCGGCATACCTTCCCAGAGAGTTCTCACACGTCATTGTGATTGCGATCTATATACCCTCCTCCGCAAGCCCTGAGGCAGCATGTGACGTCATCCACACAGTCACCAGCAGGCTGCAGACCCAGCACTCAAATGCTCTCCAGCTCATCTTTGGTGATTTTAAGCATACTTCCCTGTCCTCCGCCCTGCCCACTTTCACCCAGTATGTCACGTGCCACACCAGAGACAATAAAACACTGGACTTATTTTATGCAAACACCAAGAAGGCATACACCTCATTATCACCACCCCCACCCCCTTGGAAAAGCTGATCACAATCTGGTTCACCTCCTGCCTGTGTACAAACCCCTGGTACACAGACAACCTCCTGTTACCCGCACAGTGAAGATATGGTCCAAGGGGGCAGAGGACACTCTGAAGGACTGTTTTGAATCCACTGTGTGGGAGCAGCTCTGGGATCCACGTGATCAGGACATCAACAATCTCACCCACACCATCACAGATTACATCAATTTCTGTGTAGAGAACACTGTACCCACCAAGACCATACAGTGTTTCTCAAACAACAAACCCTGGATCAACCCTGAGATAAAGTCACTGCTGAAGGAGAAGAAAAGGATCTTCAGTGCTAAAGCCCGTACAGAGGGAGCTAAGGAGGAAGATTAGAGTGGGGAAGGACAGTTACAGGAAGAAGATAGAGGACAGACTGCAGCACAGTGACGTCAGCGGTGTCTAGAGTGGCCTCAAAACTATCTCTGGGCACCAGAATACTTCCTCCCAAGCCGTGGGGGGTAGGGAATGGGTGAACGACCTGAACCTGTTCTTTAACAGGTTTGACCAACCGCCCTCTCCTCCACCTGCTCACCAACCCCTGCTGCCTCCATCTTCATCTAGGCCCCCAGTCCACTGCCCTCCGTCCACCTCCCCCTTACATCCCCCAGCTCTCAGTGCACATCCCCTGCTGTTTTTCCCCTGCACAGACCCCCCCCCCCCCCAACAACACACATTCCCCATGCCTCAGTCTGTGCCTCAATAAGACCCAGGTGAGAGGTGAGCTGAAGAAGATCAAAGTGAGGAAGGCTGCAGGTCTGGACAGCATCAGCTCGAGGCTCCTCAAGTCCTGTGCACACCCGCTATGTGGGATTGTGGAGCACATCACCAGTCTGAGCCTGAAGCTAGGGAGGGTACTACAGCTGTGGAAAACATCCTGCGTGGTACTCATGCCGAAGACTCCGCACCCCAAGGACCTGAATAGCTACAGACCAGTGACCCTCATATCACACCTAACGAAGACCCTGGAGAGGCTGCTCCTCGCCCACCTCTGCCCCCTGGCGGGACCAGCTATGGACCCACTTCAGTTTGCCTACTGGCATGGCATTAGGGTGGAGGATGCAGTGATCTTCCTCCTACATCGTTCCCTGTCCCACTTGGAGAAGCCTGGGAGCACTGTGAAGATCATGGTCTTTGATTTCTCCAGTGCTTTCAACACCATCCAACCAGTGATTCTGAGGGACAAGCTGCAGTGTGCAGGGGTGGATCAGCACCTGTCACCATGGATCCTGGACTACCTCACAGACTGACCACAGTTTGTGAGAACCCAGGACTGTGTGTACGACACCATCATCTGCAATATGGGGGGCTCTCAGGGAACAGTTCTGGCTCCGTTCCTGTTCACCCTCTACACTGCTGACTTTACACACAACACACCACCCTGCCATCTACAGAAGTTCTCTGGTGACTCTGCAATCATTGGCCTCATCTCCGAGGGGGATGACGTGGAGTACAGAGGACTTATCCAGGACTTTCTGGACTGGTGCCTGCGGAACTGCCTCCAGATCAATGCGGGGAAGACCAAGGAACTGGTGGTGGACTGCCGCAAGCGTGGGAAACCCCCCACAGCACTGGTAAACAGCCAAGGAACAGATATTGAGATGGTGACATTACAAGTACCTAGGTGTTCACCTGAACAATAAACTGGACTGGTCACACAACACCAATCTGCTTTAAAAGAAGGGGCAGCACAGGCTGTTCCTTCTGAGGAGACTCAGGTCTTCTGGAGTGCAGGGGGCACTCCTGAAGACCTTCTATGATTCTGCGGTGGCATCAGCTGCTGGGGCAGTGGCATCACGACAGCCGACAGGAAGAGACTGAACAAGCTGATCAAAAAAGCCAGCTTTTTTCTGGGGCGACGCCTCAACCAAGTGGAGGAGATAGGAGAGAGAAGGACAGTGGCTAAGCTGTCATCTCTGCTGGAGTCTGAGTCCACACTCCATGCGGGACACACTGAACGCACTGAGGAGGTCACTTAGGGGTAGGCTGTGCCATCCTAAGTGCTCGAGGAAGAGATTCCGCGGGTCCTTCCTACCTACGGCTGTCAGACTTTATAATCTAAATGCTGCTTATAGAGGCTGTATTAAATGTCACAACTCAGCACAATAGAGACTGTCCCCTCCAATACACAACTAAGACAATTACAATTATTATCGAGGGTGGCAACAACACTGTTCGTTCAATGTGAAATATACTGTCTGGGTTGATATTTATATTTTGTCAGGTAATTTAACTAACTGTAATGCTGTTGATACCATCTAAAGGCAATGCTCCTGCACTCTGTATATAACTGTGTACATATGTATATTTATTTACTGCTTCAGCTAACCAATTCTTATCTTATTATCTTATTTACTATTGCTCTGAGTGCTGCTATCCCTTTGCTGCTGCAATCCTGTAATTTCCCCATTGTGGGACTAATAAAGGCTTATCTGATCTTACCTTAATTTACAAGCTTTTCCATCAGCATGAACTCATCAATGTTTACAAACTGTGTTACTATACAGCTGGAAATATTATCAAGATGATTTAATGCAAGAAGGAGCAAAGAAATTGCAAGAAAGAGAGACATACTATAACATTATAGTGACATATGTAGGATAGTGATCACTAGGATGGTACTCTTGAAGACTAGAAGAGACAAAATAAGAGGAGAGAAATATTTGAAGACCAGAACAATCTTCATACTTAAAGCCTATAAAGCTGATTTAGGATAAACTGAACAGAGTACACAACCACACAGTTATGTCTGCAAACCTGGAATGACCAACGGAGGAGAGAGGGCTGTGCTGGAAGTGGAACTTTATTATTTTGAACATTCAGTTAAATAGTACAGGTCGACTGAGCATTAAGCTCCTGTAATGCTGTGAGTTGAAAGAGTCCTAAGATGGCCGACTCTCCCTATTTACAGACTGGCATGATGACGGCACCAGCCGGCTGCGTTATCACACTGCTACCTGTGATTCCCGCCCCCCCATCCTTGGAAAAACACAGAACACATCAATGAATCATGACCCTGCCCAATTTGGCATAAACAATATTAACAATGCTAACTAGGGCTAGCGGGTGAACCGCCGCATAGCCTAGCGTGGTTGAGTGGTGGACGCGCCCCTGGAAGTGCTGGGTCCCCCGGACCGAGGCCATCCCTCTTAACACTGCAGTCCGGGTCCCGCGCTGCACAAACTAACTCCTGCAAGGGCTTGCTGTCTGGAGCAGTCACTCGAACACACCGGAGACGACTGGCATGCCACACCAAATCGTTCGTCAGCCACAAGCTCGCTGGTCCCAGTTGTGCCGCGATCCTGGGCGCCTGCAGTACAGTAGCTCGTGATGTGGTTGGCTGCAGGCCCGGTTGCTCAGCTTTACGGACCTGAACCCAATCCATTCATACCTTAAGAGGCATCTTGCTCGGTTGCACATGTCATTGTGGTCGCGGTGATGCCCCATCCATGTCCGTCGTGGGGCATCTGTTGGGTTGTAATGTCTCTGCCGTTACCATGGTGGTCACAAACCCTTCACCCAACGCTACAGCGGCAGTCCCTGGAGGCCAATACTGGTCATGGATTCTGAAGGTGTCCAGCATCTCTCCTGTGTCATTCACAGCCACAGACTTTTCACCCAGTGGCTCAGCCATGGCTTCCGTAGACTGGTGCTTAGCAAGGATTCTGAAGCAGTCCGGTTCCTCTTCTTTGCCTGATGAATGCTGTTGTGTTGTGTTGCTTTCATCACAGATAACATCTGTATCAGGGTGATGTGTCTCAGGATTCTCTGTGTGTGTGTGCTCCCTCTCCTGCAGTTCTGCAGCAGCTCCCGCGGGCTCATGCTGGGCAAGGCTCTGAGGTGAGTCCGGCCGCTGTTCCTCCTCCGGGCAGCAGTTCCTCCTGCGCACACGGGACGGTTGTTTTCTCATCAGCATCGCTCTGTTGAATCTCGCTCCACCCAACGTCATCGTCACTGGTGTGTGTTGCATCCCAACCACCGTGGCCAGTTAAGCTGAGTCCATTACTCTCACGGATGGAGAAACCCAAACGGTACAAAAGTTTGCATCCCAATATGTTGTCTCCATGTGTAGCCACTTGAAACTCGAAGTCATAAACCACTCTCGATGTGTAGCAGACCATTAGCATGATGGTCTCTGTGTTGCTAACTCTGTGGCCACCATAACCATACAGGACTGCTGGGTTTTTCCTGATCGGATGGCTGGGGAAAAATTTCTTCACTATGGCCCAATTCAACATCAACCTCATTGCAGTGGTATTGAGCAGGAGCGGTACAGCAATGGCGTCCAACTCCACCATACTGTATGCATACAACGTGTTCTCAGATTTCACCTCGTGGATGGTCGTCACAGGTGGATGGCTTTGTTTGGCCAGTGGGCTCCACAGTGTTGGTGACCGGCAAACCTTGGCAAAGTGATTAAATTTCCCCCACTTCTTGCAATGCTGTCCTCTTGCTGGGCAAGCACGTGCTCTCTCATGGTACATCGGGGATCCGCAGCTGCCGCATGCAGAGCCTCTTGAAGCAGTCCTCCGGTCCATGGCGTCTGCCTCAAACTCTTCTGCCAAGCCACCGTGCTCCTCCATGCTCACTGCATATGTCAGCGGTGTCTGGCTTGGCTGTCGCTGCTGTTGATGGACAACTAGCTCCAATGCTAACCTGTTGGCCTACTCAAGCTGGAACACTAGCTTGATGGTGTTAGCTAGTGTCATGTCGTTTCGCACTGTTAGTATCTTCATCTGCAGCCGCGGGTTGCTAGTGTGTGTGAACAGCATGATGACATGATGAAGAGGACTGTTTAAATACGAATTCTAGTTGAACCAGAAAATTTACTGGTCAATTCATGGATCACACGTCTGTTGTGAATTTTGCCGTTAAGTACCTTGATAGAGAACAGCAAGTTATGCAAAAAGTACTGAAACACTGAACAGTTGGAAATGTGCATTCACAAGGTTAGAGAAGGTCAAATTAAGATCACCTGTAAAGTTATAGTGCATTTTAGGTGCATCCTGAAATTTCACCTGAAAGCCGAATATCCCTAACATTTTGTGAGTAGTGTATATTCATAAGCATTAATAATTCACAGTAAGATAAGTAATTGTGACATAAAAAAGATTTGAAATCATAAATTAAGACAAGGTAGGAAACTAATCAAAGCAAGGTTAAAATAGTAGATCTTGAGCCTGCTTTTAAAAACATGAACATTCTCAGCAGCCTTGATATTCTCCGGCAGGCTGTTCCATAGACGTGGGCCGTAGTAAAAGCCACCTCACCGTGGATGCGTGTTCTGACAGTAGGGATAATTAAAAGACCAGTGCCAGAGTACCTCAGGGCCTATATGGGCTCATATGTTAAAAGCAATTTTGATAAATAAGAAGGTCCAAGACCATGCAGACTTTTATAAACCAGTAAAAGAACCTTAAAATCGATCCTGAAGGACATGAGGAGCCAATACAGTGATTTTAAATTCGGTGTAATATGAGCCTGCCGTCTGGTCCTCGTCAGAACATGTGCAGCTGAGTTCTGTAATAACTGCACATTTGACATTGTCTTTTTGGGAAGACCAGAGAGCAGGACATTACAGTAATCAATACGGCTGGTGATAAAGGCATACATCAGTATCTCCGTGTTTGCTCGAGAGAGAAGTGGGTGGACTCTGGCTATGTTCTTTAGATGGTAAAATTTTTGTGTTATATTTTTAATGTGTGGAGTAAAACCAAGCTCAGAGTCTAAAATGACACCCAAATTCTTAACCTGCTGGGATGGGGTAAAAGACAGACTATGTCATTTTGGTAAAAATTTTCTCTCTCTGAGGTTCAGGACCAATGACTAAATCACAAACGCTTGATTGCAGTTGATGCCACCAAGGGTGACACAATCAGTTATTATTAGGTTTAGGGTCAATTAGTTTTTCATACAGAGCCAGGTAGGTTTGGATAGCTTTTTTCCCATAATAAATGAAATTGTCATTTAAAAACTACATTTTGTATTTACTTGGGTTATCGTTGTCTAATAGTAACATTTGTTTGACGAAACATTTAAGTGTGACAAAAATGTACAAATGTAAGAAATCAGGCAAGTATTTTTTCACAGCACTATAAACACAGCACCATGCCATATGTTCATTTCACCACTGCCACAATTAGTTAAAAATAAGGTTTTCAAAAGCTTCAGACTGATGTTGTACATCAGTTGTCTATGCCAGCAGCTGTAAAATACAATCTTCTTGCGTATGTCTTTCTCTATTTGTCTTTCTGCCTTTTGCTTTCACAGTGTAACAGTCCACTTTATCCAAGGCCAAATATAACGTTAACACACTCATATCCCTTTTCAAATGAATGTTGGCCAAGCACAGCAGGATTAAAAGTAATGGTTCCCTGTGGCCCATAATGCACTGTCCACCAAAAAGAAAAAAAAAGAGCAGATATAATTGCCATTTTATAAGACTTCAACAGGCTGCATCTCTCCCCTTCCCCCCTTTACTTTGGTCCTGGTGCTTCATATCAGATAAGGTGTAAATGGAATCTCTCACATATAGTGAGCACTACTGTGCTGGGGCAATGACTGCAAATCAAAACAATTTTGCCAATAACGCCCTTAAATGGTGTCCTTACATTGCCAAAGATAGAAAAATGGCAGGCTTAAATATGAGTCATATTTGAGTCACAGGCATATGAAAAAACTGTAGCTTAAAAGGTGCTTTGACAATACCAAGCGTCATTGTTATGGAGAAAAATCTGTGAAGCATTTTTGAGCCCTCACAATCTAAAGCCCTGCTGAGGGAGGAATGCAGTCAGATGATACAGTAACATACTGTCTCTGCTGCTTTTCTTCAGAAGTATTATACTGTGTGGACTCATGTATACCGAAGCTGTGAGTATATCTGTTTGTGCCAGACCTCCTTTATTTGCATGGCTCAGTGTGGTGCGTGTAATGAGGCCATTGCCTGTCACTTCAGCTTCAGTCACAGTGAAGACTGAAAGCCAGGTTTACCTCTGGGGAGAATAATAGCCGACTATTGATTGTCTTTAAACAGTCCAAAACCTGTCTCATGCCATCTTAATTAGCAGTACTTATGAGGATTTAAATCTAGTTGAGTTTGAACAACTGAGCTTTTGCCTGGCCTACTCAACTCAATTAATGTTTTCATGGCCGTGCATTCTAAACGCTGTGCGTGCTTGGAGATTAATTTGGTGGCTTTTTGCTGTAAAGGTGAGCCGCTATGGCCTGCCTGCTTGTTGATGAATACACAATGGTCCAAGATTACGATTAGGGAGTGGAAAGCTGTCTGGAATCAATCAATGAATATTCAGAAGGTACACTCAGGGATACCGGGGGTGGGCATATTACGCACATCTCAGTGCACAATGAAAAAAAAAAAACTGTATTTCCAGTCTTCCGGTACAGATACAGCCGTAAACATGAAAGCAAAGGAGTTGCGTATTGGTTTAGATTTGATTGACATCTCATTCAACCCATAAGAGCCTTGATTTGAGTTTTTACAGCCTTCAATAACCAATGACTAAAAACCCAGCCACAAGGACCTGCCCACCAACTACCGCAAATACAACGAGCCAATTGTAGCTGAGTATCATGATGATGGACGTGTCATTTAGCCAACTGATTTCTGGATTCAGTGGTACCGGACATGGCGGAAGGGGGTTCCTTTTTCACATTGCTTGATAAAATCCATACGTTCCCGTGTGTAAATCCTTTTTGTTGGCTGGAGCCAACTGGGTGAAGAACACAGTCTGACTTGTGCGTAAAGCTAGCATTAGCCACTATTTTACTTACTTGTTTTGAAAAATGGTTCACAAAGTAAACCTAAAGAACCTGGACAAAAGCATAGATCGCTTGACCCGGTCGGGTGAACAATGAGAAATCGCTAGCTCGTCTGACGATAAGAAACGGAACAGAGGTGTCCATCGACGTTCATGATGTGGATGTGGACAGGTAAGTGTTATAATGTAAATTTTTCTTTATAGATAAAAATATAAATAAAAATAACTTTTGACCGATCGGTTATCACGGGTCCTGCATGGTCACGTGTTTTTGGTGTCATGTGTTCCTCTGGGGGGGGGGGGTGTTTCTGTGTATATTGCAGTGAAATGTAATAATGTCAGCTTAGTTGTCATCTTATATATATATTTTTTTACACTTAGTGACCGGGAAAAGTCTTTCCAACAACTTTACATAAATTCTTGTTGTTCTCCTTCTTCGCATTTATAAATCACTGGATGGAGAATGTACTTGTACAGTTACAGATTGGATTCCGGGTTCCACTTGGGGTGCTCATTTGGTCAGGGGTCCACTTGACCTATGGTGAAGCATTCAAAAGTTATAGACGTTTTTCTAAGGTGAAAGGTGAACTGTGCCAAATAGCACAGTTTGGCATAGTTCAAAAACGCCTGGTTACAACCTGTGAAAAATGCTGTGTAATATATTCATTTTTTGTGGTATTGTTATAAAATTTTGACCTGAAGTTGATAACACTTGGTTCTACATTCCTATTGTGTTTTCCAGCCAGTATCTTAACAGCTGTATGTTATTTGCAAGCATTTGTATCTTAAAAAAACACCCAGGTGAACTTTATTTTCTTCAAATTCAGTATGTTTAAAACATTGTTACTCAGTGGCAGAAGCACTTGGAGGGATTCTAACTGTTTTGCCAAAAAAATCAGAGTGTTTTCTTTTAAATGAGACCAACCCTATAAAGAGACTGCAAAGGGTTGAAGAACAGCTTTTGATTTACTTTGGGTATGTTTTTTTTAGGCGCTTTTAGGGAAATTGACCCCTGAGCATAAGGAGTTAAAGATCTCAATAAATTTGAAAGTCTTGGCATTGGGCAGGAGGAGGTGGCCAAGTATTTCACAGTTTTGATTTGCCTTTCTTAGTTGTCATTTGGTTGGGTTCCTTGATTTATTTAATCAGAATTTTGTCAAAGGACCTCAGCTTAGGATAGCTTTTAATTTTGAACAGCATGCATTATAGCCTGCTTTGTTCAATGACAGATTTGGAACTAGTAAAACACTACCTGTAAAGATGTATTTTACAAGAATTCTTCCTCTGTTAAAATTTAGAAGAATCAAAACCTAAATAAATTAGGCTTATCTGGTCTTTAAGGTAATCTTCTTGTGCAATTCTGAACCACTTTCTGCAATACAGAAATTTCGTTGTTGCTCTGTGGATGTTTGTTTCTGATCACTTGCATTTGGGTATCTGCGATTTTAGCATGAACCTTAAACCTGAATTTAATGAAACCACACCTCCGCTGACCGAACTCTCATGTGGAGGATTATCACTGCACTTCTGGCCTGACCGTAACTTAGAAACCATCTGGACGTTTTCAGCTAGAGAGACCACAGTGTCCAAGCCTCAAAGTGGTGCATCGTGTCAGGAGTGCAATCAATAGCACTCTTGCCATTTTTTCCCACATCCACAGGTTTGTTTGATCTGAATTTGTACTCCTGGGGGTGATTTTGGCAACAACTTGAAAATCTTTTCCCATTTCCTTTGATACTTGCTAGATTTAGCTTCCTGTGACTTTGTTCTCCTCCTCACCAAAATGAAAAAAGACAACATGAAGCGTTGCTGTTTTGACACAGCAGAGGAAGTACAGGTCTGTGATGTGCACGGGCTCCAGTCCAAGTGGTCAGAAGTGCACATCCAAGAAGCAATCTTGAAATATCTGCCAGTGTTGCCTGAAGAGGTTACCTACCGGGAAAGATCTCTGAAACTTAAAGGTAGGTAACCAGGTAGAGTTTTTGATTTCCACAACCTTCTTGTCAGAATGTAAAGTCCAATGCTGTGCATTTTCCAGGGATCCGTTTTAAGTTTTACCATTCTACAGGACATGTGTGTACGCAGTCATGTGAAAAAATTAGGACACCCCATTAAAAATTCAGTTCTTTACTAAGAAATGTTCACGTATCTATGTCTAACCTTGTTTTTGTTTTTATTTGCATTTTTTAACATTTATTTTAGCCATTTTAAGTGGGAATGAATGTGGGGATGTCCTAAAAAAGATGGGGGGTGTCCTAATTTATTCCTCACTATTTGTTCAGAATTACATTTTACAGAAAATCTGAAAAAAATACTTTAATTCATCTTTAATTGTTCAGTTGTATGACATGAATCTCCAAGTATTTTTAACATTGATATTAAATATCCACATGTCCAACATGTTAAAACAAAAAAAACACAGGCTTATACAGGGTGTCCTAATTTTTTCACATGACTGTAGCTCTTAAGACCCCCCCCCAAAAAAAAAATCATTGAAAAAAAAATCTATATTGTTTTAAAGGTTCTCAAAAGCTGTCTGTAAAGCTCTGTTGGTTTTCCACGTACTCAGAAATAATGAGTCCTTCATCTGATTGGGTAATGTTTTTTTTTAATGAACCATTACATAAAGTCAAATAAAAGCCCATTTAAATTCCACATTGAAAAGCAGCAAAATAGAGAGGGTGCCAGTTGGGGTGGTTTTTGATAGTTTATATGTGCACCAAGGCTCTACAGTCAGAGAAATCTTGGTCAAAAGAAAAAAATATAGCATTACACAGTATCATATAGGCCTGGGTGATTAATTGAAATAAAACCGGAACCAATGTGGGTGTAAAATGTACATAATGTTGCTCATGTCAGTTTTGTCGTTTTTTCCCCTCTCCCTGTTGTAGCAGAGTCACAGCTGTTCAGATGCAGTAGGACATGGGTGGAACAATTAAAAACGGCTTGTAATGAAAACAAACCTGGTCTCCATCTACATAGTATGTGATGATTAATGATTATGATGATGATGATTAAATTCAGATAAGACTGAAGTTGTTCCAGTTGGTCCAAAAAAACCTTAGAAATACCTTTCCAAATCAAACTCTTAGTTTGGATCTGTGGTTACTCTTTCTCTGAATAGTTCTGTGAGGAACCTTGGAGTTATTTTTGATCAAGATCTGTTGTTCATTTCACATATTAAACTTGTTTCTAAGACTGCCTTCTATCATTTGCGTAATATTGCCAAGATTAGGAGCATCCATGCCCCTAATCTTGGTCGAGATGCTGAGAAACTGATCCACACTTTTGTTAGCTCTAGATTAGATTATTGTAACTCTTTATTATCAGGTTGTCCTGAAACATCTTTAAAAAGTCTCAGCTGATCCAAAATGCTGCAGCAAGAGTTTTAACAGGTACTAGAAAGAGACATCATATCGCTTTGGTTCTGGCCTCCCTTCATTGGCTTCCCATAGACTTTAGAATTAAGTTTAAAATCCTTCTCCTCACTTACAAAGCTCTAAATAATCAGGCCCCTTTTTATTTAAAAGATCTGATACTACCCTATCATCCTAACAGAGCACTATGCTCCCAAAATGCAGGATTACTTGTAATACCTAGAATCTCCAAAAGTACAATAAGAGGCAGAGCCTTCAGTTATCAAGCTCCTCTCCTGTGGAACCAGCTGCCAGTCTGGATTTGAGAGTCAGACTCGATCTCTGTTTTTAAGAATAGGGTTAAAACCTTCCTTTTTGATATAGCCTATAATTAGGGTGAGATCATGTGCCCCTGAACCCTCCCTTAGTTGTGCTCCCTTAGGTTCAGAAAGCCGGGGGACCTCCAACAATGCACTTTGTTTCACTCCTTTCTTCACTCTCAACGAAATATTTTTGCTGGTCATTAACATCTGTTTGTTCTCTCCCATAGATTGAGTCCCCATCGTGTTACGACCTGAACGCTGATTTTTATCCGCGCTCAGGTTGTCCAGTTTCGCTCCAGCTCCACCCTATTCCGGGCCTGGTCTTACGGCCTCCTCCTAGGCTCGTAGGTTTGACAGCGTCTCAGCAGACTTCCGGCTGTCAAGCCCAGCTGCTCCGGGACAGCTGTCTGTTATTATTATTAATTACCTTCCCCGCTCCTGATTGGTTTCTGTCCTCCATTTAAGGGAGCAGCTGAGTATCACTCCTCGCTGCGACCTAACGAAGGAAAGACGGACATCGTGTTTCCACGACTGGAGTTCCTACGCCCAACTCCGGTTTCCCGTTGTCTTTGCTCTTCACCCTTCTGTAAGTGCTGCTGCTCAGCGTGTGTTTTTCCCTCGCTGTCTCCCTAGCCTTGCTCCTGGGTTAGAATGTTATTCTAAGTTATGAGTGTGTTTTTGCCCCACGTGGCTCTTTACTTTGTTATTTGTATATTGAGTGTCCTTTATTAATAAAGTAACGCAAACTCACCGGTCGCCTATGGCGTCTCCTTAATGGCTTGTGAGAGCCATTCATGACAGTAGGTCACAGCCAAACTGAGACGCCGGAGATCGTGAGTTTCGCTAATTTGGACTTGTTGTTTTTCCCCCTGTCTGGGTACTGGTGAGATGGGATTATGTCGTCCTTCAGGAGCCGCGTGCGGCGCCTGGGCTACAAACTTGCAGAAACCCTGGATTACGTAGATGGGACGCTATTCACCGCAGGTCTTTATGACTCTCCCATCGATGTACGCCGGCACCTGGACCTTGCTGAGGACATGATTAACCACCTTCCTCGCTACTTTCACCATCCTGAAGTTAAGGCGAGGAGGGCAGACATCTCTGCGCTCCGGGAGAGACTCCGTGGGCTGGAGGAAAACCCCGGCAGGAAGCCGAAGACAAGGCACCATCGCTCCTCGCTTCGGGATCCCGCTCCTGCCTCCGATCCAGCCCAGGAGTTCGCACCACCCAGGGGTCATCCTCAAGAAACAGTGACGTCAGCCGGGATTCCCCCGGAGAGAATACAGGTGACAGCAATCTCCATTCGGGACCGAGTGGCTGCCGCTCGCTCCGCCGTCCATCCCACTGAAATCATGAAGCACATGGTGGCGGCGGTCAGGCTGGTAGAGAAGAACCCTGAGCTGAATAATTATCCGGAATACGCTGACCTGCTTGCTTCAGTTTCCGCGCAGGAGAGGTGTTTCCCTAACCTCACATTCGCCTCGCCCTCGGCCAGAAGACGCCGCTCCCAAATCTCTCGAACACCTCAGCGAGAACCCCGTCCGGATCCAGCTCCGGGTAGCCACACGAACTCTGTCTCCCAGCCAGCTGTAGCCTCCGTGTCTCGCCGAAGAGGTGAATCAGCTGCTCCCGCTTCCGGGTCCTCTCTCCCTGTTGTCCCGTCAGCTCTTAGTTCCCGGTTCGCCTCAGCTGTTTCTCCCCCCTCTTCGACGTTCATTCCAGCCGCTGTGAGTTGTGTGAGTCCGTCTCTGGATGCTCCCGGTCCTGATCCGGTGCGAGAGGCACCTCCTCGTCTTCCCGGGCGGTCCTCCACTTCCATCCAGTGGGGAAAGGGAAGCCTCAAGTCCATTGCGGCGGGTTCCACCGGTTCTCCGGGAATCAGGCAAGTGCCTTTTCATTCTCTTCCTGTGTTGGGTGAATTGCCTTGTTTGATTCCTGGAGGTGGAGTTCAGGGTTCACAGTCCCCTGAGCTCTCTCCACCTGCTGCAGACATAAAATATGAACCTGCGCCCTCTGTGTCTCTCCCCTCTGAGCGTGCCCCGGTGCTAGGACTACACCGCCGGACAAGGAGGAGGCCTGCGGCCCTGGAAAGCTTGGCTCCAGCCCTGCAGCCCCGTCATGGGCAGAGGAAAAGGTCGGACTGCCGCTTGGAACCTGCACCGACGATTAAGCGTCCCCGGGTCTCCACGGAGGAATGGTTCGGCCCAGCAGAACCCAGATCCCCTGCCACCACGCTGTGCGGGCCTTCGACGTGGACCTCGGCGCCTGGAGATCTTCAGACTGTGAGGACCATCATGCCGGCTGCGGAGCCCGCCACAGTCGAGTGGGAGCCGGAAGACGAACTCCGAACTCCTGCATGTTGACCTGGAGCATCGAAGTCTTGGACGGCGGTAGAACCTGAGATCAGGCAAGTGTTCTATTTTGTCTTTCTCTTCTATTTTCTGGAGCATTATTGCCTGTCTCTCGGGGGGACGAGCTGGGTGCAGCCATACCCTGCACTCGAGCCTGTCTCGCCGGGCTCTGCCGCTACCGGTGATCCTGATCCCGGGTCCCTTTGTTCCTCTGAGCCTTTCCCCAGGGTCATCGGAGACGAATCCGCTCTGGTGGTCGCTACGGAGGTTCTGGGTCTGTGCACGGAGTTTGCCCCTGATGCTGCGCCGGCCCAATCCGGGTCCGCCGGGAGTGCTGCGCCGGTCCGGTTAAAGGCTGGTGAAGGAACTGGAGGTTCATTTTCCCCGGACGTCAGGCTGATTCCGTCCCTTGCGTCTGTTTTTTCCCCTCCGGGTGCCATTGGGGTTCCCCTCATCGGGGTCAGTTTCCTCCTGCTCTCTCCCTCGGTGAGGAAGCCGCACCTAAGCTCCTCCTTCTGCTCTCGGTGGTCTGAGGACGTGGGACAACCGCCTGCAAAACCGTCTGGTTGGTTCTGCGATCTGGGTCGGCCACCTGAGACACTATGTTCTCGAGCCTGGGACTTGGGTAGGCCGCCCGAACTGTGGATGTCTCTCCCGGCCAGGTGGAATCCGGGTTTGGGTCGCCTGCCGGACAAACTGTCATCTTCTGCCCCTCTCTACCTGCCGGCGCCCCTGGAAGAATTGACTGTTAGTTGTTTTGAGTTTGGATTGTCCTTCTTTTGGTGATTATTATTATTCAGGACACTGTAGTTACTTGCAGGAGTTTTGACTGTGGTATCAAATCCAGCCAAATTTTCTTTTGGAAGAGCTACTTTCTAATGTCATATTTTGCAGGTAGGATGGAAAGTATTTATTTTTTAAGTTGGTTCTTAAAGTAATATTTTGGCTTCATGTTGCCTGGCCTCATTCTGAGCAATTTAACTTATCTGCATTCATACCCTCCTCCAGATTGATCTATGACATCTGTAGTGCTGATAATGGTGTGATTGAGGAACTGATTCTTTTTGTATCAGTATGTCAATTTGCAATTCCAGGCTCTATTTCAAGGACTTACTCCCAGATTGTTTTCTCAGAATACTATTCTGTCTTGGCCGGGTTTACATGTGTGAGACTCTACTTTAACCACAAGTTTACAGAGTTAATTTGTTTTCTATGACCTTCGGGACATGAATTTTGTCTTGTCCTCGCACTAAGTTCATTGTGGGTTTTTTTTCCTTTTTTTTTTCATGACTATGTCGCTATGTCTCCGCATCTTGGTTCTTGTCGTTTTGCCCTGCCTTCTGTGGTTATTTGTATCAACCGTTTGGTCATTGCGGAGGAGGGGGTGATGGTTATTTTTGTTTAAGACTGTCTATGTGGCATACTTTACTATGTTCTGAGTTAGGCCTCCAGGTTCACCTTTTTTTTTTTTTTTTTCTCTACAGACAACCTCCAGTCATGCGCACAGTGAAGTTATGGTCTGAGGAGGCAATGGACGCTCTAAAGGACTGTTTTGAAACCACCGCCTGGGAGCAGCTCTGCGATCCACATGGTGAGGACATCGATGGCCTCACTCACACCATCACGGACTACATCAGCTTCTGTGTGGACAACACCGTTCCCACCAAGACCATACGGTGTTGCTCAAACAACAAACCGTGGATCAACCCTGAGATAAAAACACTTCTGAGAGAGAAGAAGAGGATCTTCAGGTCGGGGAACAGGGAGATGCTGAAGTCCGTACAGAGGGAGCTGAGGAGAAAGATCAGAGAAGGCAAGGACAGCTTCAGGAAGAAGATGGAGGACAAGCTGCAACAGAGCGACATCAGCGGGGTCTGGAGAAACCTTAAAACCATCTCTGGGCTCCAGAATACCTCCCCCCAGGCCACGGGGGGCAGGGAGTGGGCGAACAATCTGAATCTGTTTTTCAATAGGTTTGACCAATCCCCCCCCCCCGACTGCACAACAACCACTGCTGCCTCTGAAGACATCAAGTCCTGCTGCCCACTCCCCATTCCACCAACACCCCCCCACTCCCAACACACAGCCCCCCAACCTGACCCTCACTAAGATCCAGGTGAGGACGGAGCTGAGGAAGATCAAGGCGAGGAAGGCGTCGGGACCGGACGGCATCAGCGCAAAGCTCCTCAAGTCCTGTGCAGACCAGCTGTGTGGGACTGTGGAGCACATCTTCAACCTGAGCCTGAAGCTGGGGAGGGTACCACAGTTGTGGAAAACATCTTGTGTGGTACCTGTACCAAAGACTTCCCACCCCAAAGATCTGAACAGCTACAGACCAGTGGCCCTGATGTCCCACATGATGAAGACCCTGGAGAGACTGCTCCTTGCTCACCTCCGCCCGTTGGTGGGACCAGCGATGGATCCATTCCAGTTCGCCTACCAGCATGGCATTGGGGTGGAGGATGCAGTGATCTTCCTCCTTCACCGTTCTCTGTCCCACCTGGAGAAGCCCGGGAATGCGGTGAGGATCATGTTCTTTGACTTCTCCAGTGCTTTGAACACCATCCAACTGATGATCCTGAAGGACAAGCTGCTGTGCGCAGGGGTGGACCAGCACCTATCATGGATCCTGGACTACCTCACAAACCGGCCACAGTTTGTGAGAACCCGGGACTGTGTGTCTGACACGATCATCAGTAGCACGGGGGCCCCCCAGGGAACGGTTTTGGCTCCCTTCCTGTTCACCCTTTATACTGCGGACTTCTCACACAACACAACACACTGCCATCTACAGAAGTTCTCTGACGACTCTGCGATCGTTGGCCTCATCTCCAATGGAGATGAAGCTGAGTACAGAGGGCTTATCCAGGACTTTGTGGACTGGTGCCATCGTTACTGCCTCCAGATCAATGCGAGGAAAACTAAGGAGCTGGTGGTGGACTGCCGCAGGCAAGGACAACCCCTCACAGCACCAGTAAATATACAGGGAACAGACATCGAGATGGTGACATCCTACAAGTACCTGGGTGTTCATCTGAACAATAAACTAGACTGGTCACACAGTACTGACGCACTCTACAAGAAGGGACAGCGCAGGCTGTTCCTATTGAGGAGACTCAGGTCTTTTGGTGTACAAGGGGCACTGCTGAAGACATTCTATGACACGCTGGTGGCATCAGCCATCACTTTTGGAGTAGTCTGCTGGGGCAGTGGCATTACAGCAGCCGATAGGAAGAGACTGAACAAACTGATCAAGAAAGCTAGCTCTGTCCTGGGGCAGCGCCTTGACCCAGTGGAGGAGATGGGAGAGAGAAGGATGGTGGCTAAACTGTCATCTCTGCTGGAGTCCGAGTTCCACCCTATGCAGGACATACTGAATGCACTGAGGAGCTCATTTAGCAGCAGACTACATCATCCTAGGTGCACAACTGAGAGGTTTCACAGGTCCTTCCTACCTACGGCTGTCAGACTGTACAACCTAAGCAGGGCTGCTCGCAGAGATAGCAAAAAGACGTGACAACCTAATAGTATTGAATGCAAAAGATGCAATAGACTTACACAATGGTCCCCTCCGGTATACAACTAGGAAAATACCGGTCGCTATGGAGGGTGAGAATATGTATGGGTACATAATCATACCATGTAGGATAACTAAGTAGACAGTTATGCTGTTTCATTCCATCTAGCTACAATGCTCTGCACTGTGTGTGTTTATCCATCCATCCATCCATCCATCTTCTACCGCTTTTCCGGAGGTCCGGGTCGCGGAGGCAGCAGTTCAAGCAGAGAAGCCCAGACTTCCCTCTCCCCAGCCACCTGCTCCAGCTCTTCAGAGGGGATACCAAGGCGTTCCCAGACTAGCTGGGAGACATAGTCTCTCCACCGAGTCCTGGGTCTGCCCCGGGGTCTCCTCCCAGTGGGACGTGCCTGAAACACCTCAAGTGGGAGACGTCCAGGAGGCATCCTAATCAGATGCCCATACCACCTCAACTGACTCCTTTCAATGTGGAGGAGCAGCGGTTCTACTCTGAGCCTCTCCCGGATGACTGAGCTCCTCACCCTATCTCTGAGGGTGAGTCCAGCAATCCTACGGAGAAAGCTCATTTCAGCCGCTTGTATCCGCGATCTCGTTCTTTCGGTCATTACCCAAAGCTCGTGACCATAGGTGAGAGTAGGAACGTAGATTGACTGGTAAATCGACAGCTTTGCCTTAGAACTAAGCTCCCTCTTCACCACAACAGACCGGTACAACGTCCGCATCACTGCAGATGCTGCTCCAATCCGTCTGTCGATCTCTCGCTCCATTTTCCCCTCACTCGTGAACAAGACCCCAAGATACTTAAACTCCTCCACTTGGGGCAGGAGCCTGTCCCCAACCCGGAGAGGACAATCCACCTTTTTCCGGCTGAGGACCATGGACTCGGACTTGGAGGTGCTGATTCTCATCCCAGCCGCTTCACACTCAGCGGCAAACCGTCCCAGCAAGAGCTGTAGGTCATTGCTGGATGAAGCCAACAGGACAACATCATCTGCAAACAACAGAGATGAGATCCTGTGGTCACCAAGTATGACACCCTCCATTCCCTGGCTGCGCCTAGAAATCCTGTCCATAAAAATTATGAACAGGACCGGTGACAAAGGGCAGCCCTGGCGGAGTCCAACTCTCACTGGGAATGACTCCGACCGAGTGTTGGCAATACGAACTAAACTCTCACAACGGTCGTACAGAGACCGAATAGCTCGTAACAACAAGCCCGATACCCCATACTCCCGAAGCACCCCCCACAAAAATCCACGAGGGACGCGGTCAAATGCCTTCTCCAAGTCCACAAAACACATGTAAACTGGTTGGGCAAACTCCCACGAACCCTCAAGAATTCTCGAGAGGGTAAAGAGCTGGTCCGATGTGCCACGGCCAGGACGAAAACCACATTGCTCCTCCTGAATCCGAGGTTCGACCAACGGCCGGACTCTCCTCTCCAGTACCTTGGCATAGACCTTCCCAGGGAGGCTGAGGAGTGTGATCCCTCTAAAGTTGGAGCACACCCTCCGGTCCCCTTTTTTGAAGAGAGGAACCACCACCCCGGTTTGCCATGCCAAAGGCACTGCCCCCGACCTCCACGCAATGTTGCAGAGGCGTGTCAACCATGACAGCCCAACAACATCCAGGGCCTTGAGGTACTCGGGGCGAATCTCGTCCACCCCCGGGGCCCGGCCACCAAGGAGATTTTTAACCACCTTGGCGACCTCAGCCCCTGTGATAGGCGAGTCATCCCCCTTGTCCCCAAACCCTGCTTCCTCTGTGGAAGGCGTATCAGTGGGATTGAGGAGATCCTCGAAGTATTCCTTCCACCGCCCGACGATATCCCCAGTTGAAGTCAACAGTGTCCCATCCGCACCATACACAGTGTGGACGGGGAGCTGCTTTCCCCTCCTGAGCCGCCGAACAGTTTGCCAGAATCTCTTTGAAGCCGACCGAAAGTCTTGTTCCATGGCCTCACCGAACTCCTCCCATACCCGGGTTTTTGCTTCAGCAACCACCCGAGCTGCACTCCGCTTGGCCTGCCGGTACACCTCAGCTGCTTCGGGAGTCCCACAAGCCAACCAAGCTTGATAGGACTCCTTCTTCAGCTTAATGGCCCCCCTCACCACTGGTGTCCACCACTTGGTTCGGGGGTTGCCACCACGAGATGCACCGACCACCTTGCGGCCGCAGCTCTGGGCCGCCGCTTCAACAACAGAGGTGGAGAACATGGCCCATTCAGACTCCATGTCTCCAGACTCCCTCGGAATGTGGTTGAAGTTCTTCCGGAGGTGGGAGTTGAAGACCTCCCGGACAGGGGCCTCAGCCAGACGCTCCCAGCACACCCTCACTATACGTTTGGGTCTACCAGGTCTGAATGGCTTCCTCCCCTGCCATCGGATCCAACTCACCACCAGGTGGTGATCAGTTGACAGCTCTGCACCTCTCTTTACTCGGGTGTCCAAGACATACGGTCGCAGGTCTGATGATACGATAACAAAATCGATCATCGACCTGCGGCCTAGGGTGTCCTGGTGCCAGGTGCACATATGGACACCCTTATGCTTGAACATGGTGTTCGTTATGGACAGACTGTGGTTAGCACAGAAGTCCAATAACTGAACACCACTCGGGTTCAGATCGGGCAGGCCGTTCCTCCCAATCACCCCCCTCCAGGTTTCACTGTCGTTGCCCACGTGCGCATTGAAGTCCCCCAGTAGGACAATGGAGTCTCCAGGAGGAGCACCCTCCAGCACCCCAGTCACAGACTCCAAAAAGGGTGGGTACTCTGAAACATCATTTGGTGCATAGGCACAAATGATGGTCAGGACCCGTTTCCCAACCCGAAGGCGCAGGGAAGCAACCCTTTCGTCCACCGGGGAAAACTCCAATATAGAGGCAGCAAGGTGGGGCGATACAAGAATACCTACCCCTGCTCGTCGCCTCTCGCCCGGGGCAACTCCAGAAAAGGCCAAGCTCCAGCCCCTCTCCAGGAGACTGGTTCCGGAACCGGAGCTGTGTGTTGAGGTGAGGCCCACTATATCTAGCCGGTATCGCTCAATCTCGTACACCAGCTCAGGCTCCTTCCCCACCAGAGAGGTGACATTCCACGTACCAAAAGCCAGTTTAGAAAGCTTGGGATCAGTCCGCCAAGGTCTCCGCCTTTGACTGCTACCTAATCCACATAGCACCGGACTTCCATGATCCCTCCTGCAGGTGGTGAACCTACTGGAGGGCGGACCCATGTAACTCCTTCGGGCTGAGCCCGGCCGGGTCCCATGGGTGGAAACCTGGCCACCAGACGCTAGCCTTCGAGCCCCTCCCCCAGGCCTGGCTCCAGGGTGGGGCCCCGGTAACCCCATACCGGGCGGGGTACACTGAATCCTTGATATACAATTTATCATGAGAGTCTGTTGGATCGTTCTTAGTCTGGCCCTTCACCCAGGACCAGTTTGTCTTGGGAGACCCTATCAGAGGCAAATTGCCCCGGACAACATAGCTCCTGGGATCACTGGGGCACGCAAACCCCCCCACCACGATAAGGTGACGATCCATGAGGGGGGTGTGTGTTTATATATTTATATATTTATTCCATCTAGCAACAATGCTCCACACTGTGTGTGTTTATATATTTATATATTTATTCCATCTAGCAACAATGCTCCACACTGTGTGTGTTTATATATTTACATATTTATTCCATCTAGCTACAATGCTCCGCACTGTGTCTATATATTCATATATTTATTCCATCTAGCTACAATGCTCCACACTGTGTGTTTATATATTTATATATTTATTCCATCTAGCTACAATGCTCTGCACTGTGTCTATATATATATATATTTATATTTATATGTACATATGTATACTCACTGCTCTTGTTTTTCTCTTGCCTTCTGATTGTTGCTCTGAGTGTTGCTATCCCTGTGCTGTTGCAATCCTGGAATTTCCCCATTGTGGAACTAATAAAGGCTTATCTTATCTTATCTTATCTTGATTGGAAGGATCTGTTTGCCTGCTTTGTAATACTGAATTTTTCTTTTTCCCTCTTCCCAGTGTTATATGGTTTTTCAAGTATATCTATATTTTTGTTGTGGCCTGTCGGGCAGCATGTTTCATATATCTCATTCATTCCATTGTACCTGGGTTTCTCCCTATGGTTTTTTTCTTTCTCGTTTCTCTCCCCCCTGGCCGGTTCCCCCACCACCCTCCCTGGGTCGGTCCTGGTGGCCTTCTGTTTGAGGGAGGGGGTAAGCCCGCGCCAGGAGGCGCGGCTCGGGGGGGAGTACTGTTACGACCTGAACGCTGATTTTTATCCACGCTCAGGTTGTCCAGTTTCGCTCCAGCTCCACCCTATTCCGGGCCTGGTCTTACGGCCTCCTCCTAGGCTCATAGCTTTGACAGTGTATCAGCAGACTTCCAGCTGTCAAGCCCAGCTGCTCCGGCACAGCTGTCTGTTATTATTATTAATTACCTTCCCCGCTCCTGATTGGTTTCTGTCCCCCATTTAAGGGAGCAGCCGAGTATCACTCCTCACTGCGACCTAACGAAGGAATGACGGACATCGTGTTTCCACGACTGGACTTCCTACGCCCAACTCCGGTTTCCCGTTGTCTTTGCTCTTCACCCTTCTGTAAGTGCTGCTGCTCAGCGTGTGTTTTTCCCTCGCTGTCTCCCTAGCCTTTCTCCCGGGTTAGAATGTTATTCTAAGTTATGAGTGTGTTTTTGCCCCACGTGGCTCTTTACTTTGTTATTTGTATATTGAGTGTCCTTTATTAATAAAGTAACGCAAACTCACCGGTCGCCTATAGCGTCTCCTTAATGGCTCGTGAGAGCCATTCATGACACATCGTGTTGTTTGCTCTCTACATGTCTGTTCTTTTCGTCTTCTCTATTCCCTCACCCCCCAGCCAGCCGCAGCAGATGACTGCCCCTCTCTGAGCCTGGTTCTGCTGGAGGTTTCTTCCTGTTAAAAGGGAGTTTTTCCTCTCCACCGTTGCTAAGCGCTTGCTCACTGGGGATCGCCTGATTGCTGGGGTCTTTCTGCAATTGTGGGGGTTTCCCCTACAGTTGAAAGTGCTATGAGATTTTTTTTTGTTTTTTTTTTGTTACTTATTTGTACCCGTAGGTAGATTTGGTTTGCAGTCTGGTGACAAGCCACCGGCTGCTGGTCGCTGCGTGCGCGAGCGCCCTAAACCTACATGTTTTTGGTATGCGGGAGGAAACCGGAGAAATCCCGGAGTAAACCCGCGCAACACGGGGAGAACATGCAAACTCCACACAGCTCACTGTTGGTCGGGGGCTGGGATCGAACCCACGATCTCATGATCCCCGCGATCCCCCGGCCGAGGGTAAAACTGTGCTGCCACAGTGCTAAACCACTGCGCCACCGTGCAGCCCCAGAGATGACTGTTGTTGTGAAATAGCGCTATATAAATAAAGTTAAATAGAATTGAATTGACTGACTCTTTATTTCATCTGAAGATGCCAAGAAAAAAAAGGGAGCGAACTAAGTAGATACTAACACTAAAAGGAACAGAAGCTACGTTGCTGTTAGCCTCTGGTGGCTATCCAGGTTATCTCAGCTATTTGACAGATGGAATGGACAGGCTCAAGCTTTATTTAAGAACCCAATAAGAGACTCATAATCACTATGTGGTGGTAACACAATCATGGGTGCATAAAGGAGTTCCTCAACACAGCTAACAGGCTAATTAGTCACAGTGCATGTGTTGTGATGCAAAAACCCTCAAGAGAGATGTGTTGTAAACACTGGACAATGTGTACTTTGTGTCTGAAATCACAATAGGCCTGCTCTTTATTATGTCATGCTCATTTACTACCATGCTGCAGTGATATGATGCCACAGTCTTGTGTAATATTGCTTAATTACAAGCCTTGTCAGTAAGAAGGGAGGAAAAAAAAATAACCAGAAAAAAAACATTAACGGGTCAATTAATCGTGATGCTGATACAAGGTCAAATTACCCAGCCCTAGTATCATAATATCCAAAGTCACTCTATTTCCTCACCATCGGCAGCCAATGCAGTCACTAAGCTTGTCTGAGTAGGCCCTGTTTTCCCAACTCCTCCATTTTCAAAAGCAGGCTGGTTGTCCAACTCTTGGAGCTGCCAGTTGAGGCCAAAGAGGTGCATTGCTGTGAAATAAAAAAAAAAAAAAACACTTCTATGAGCTTTAAAAGTATAGATAAATAGCAACAGAAAAACAATCAAGCCAATTAGGCACAACAGACCTGTAGGAGTCCACAATGGATTAAGTCAATGAATGCAGAAAACAAAGACAGTTAACTTCCAATATTCCGTTTTAACTTTTGCTTTCAGCGGCTATGCTTCCATGGGTGGCTTTTGTGTAAGCACAGCACCAATGCAGGCCAGACAGAGCCATTTCAATCGATACTTAGCAACCCTGTTGCTGTCACATGTTTCCTCGGGGAGCGCTGTTCATTAACGCTCCAAAGTGTCTGCACACAAACGGGTACTGTATTTAAGAGAACAGCAGGCAGACTTTTTGTTTTGGTTAAAAAAAAAAAAAAAGCTTAAACTTCAGACAGGAGGACGGAATGCACAGGGAAAGTCTTAAATGCTATGGCACTAACACAAAGCCAGAAGAACACAAATGACAGTTAATGTGTTAAAAGAGAATGACAGAGGAAGACACGTACAGTGGGGGACTTTGAGGAAAGAGTAAACCAGTGTATTTGGACAGACACTCACAGCAGGAGAAGGAAGTGAGAGGCTAAGATGCAGTCACAGTCCTCCAGTTCGCTTACATAACTAAACTGTGTCTGGCTTTCATTCAGACAACCTGCTTTATTGTCACAGTATTGGGTGCAATCAAACTGTGTTTTTGTTGTTTTGGGAGACTGAGGTGCCTCCGTGTGCACAGCGAGCGGGCCAATCTCCTTCAAAGTCACCAGGCAGGGAACATGCTGAGGAAGCATCTTGATTTCCGACCATTTGATCTGCGGGAGGAACTCTTCTCCAACACCCATCGTTGTTGGCTGGGACGATGGATATCGACTGCAGCAAAATAACTTGAGAGGTGGGTGTGGGGCCAGAGAGACTATCAAATGTGAAGGAGACCAAAAGGGAGATGGAAAATTGTGCGGACAACATATTAATAGATGCTTTGTTAAGATGCAGGGCGCGTGTATGCAAGAGTGGGTTTTTTTTTCCAAACAGGATAGTGATAAAAATACATGGCATCAGTTTAGTATGAATGGATGCGGAGCCCGTCCTTGGTAGATCAAATGAACGGGCGCGCCATGGCCTTGAATTTCAGTCAAATAATGCAGATAACATTGAGTGATAATGTTTTGGGAGCTCAGCACATTCAGTCAACATCTCGCTCATTGTCAGGATCTGTTGCTGCAGGTGCAGCATGCCGGCAACATCACAAATAAAAAATGGTATGTGACTGCTTCATCAATAATTCTGACATGCCTGACTTTTCCCAGACAATACCTCCCAATGTGAAATCTGACGTTCTGTGCACACGGTTTTGATTTTTTATGCACTTTTTTCCCATCAAAATTTTCTGATTTCTTCTGTAATATTATGAAATCCTAATATAATTCACTGCGCACAGAACAGACAGGATCATCTCCTTGATATAAATTGTCAATGAATTGTAATGCAGTATATTCAACAGCTAAACCAACATGCAGGTTGTTCAGAAAACAGTCTGCTAAAGTACATCCAGATTGACAAGGACAAAGTTGAAGAAGTAATTTAAAGTGAAATAACTGAAAAGCATTTGACTCCTGCTACTGCAATATAAAATTAAATTAAGCTAGTGGAGAAACAACTGAGGGAGCAAAATATTTTATTTGCTAAATTAACCTTAAATGCTGCGAGTGAAAAGAATCTCTGAGCTGACAGGCAGAAGAAAGCAGGATTTATCAAAGAAGACAGTGAATGACAATTTACAAAAGGATTGGTCGGCTTACTGCTTAAAGGTCAACTAGCTTTATCATCCATCCATCCATCCATCCATCCATCCATCCATCCAGAATAGAACTTAGTTTAAGTAAACTAACATTTACTAATTGGTGCTGATGCAGCAGACAAAGATGTTGAGTAGTGCTGAGGATGACAGAATTGTTTATTTTTGGAGACATTTGGGCATTAGCAAAATGATTAAATGCAGTGAAATATTACCCTATAGTAGAGCCCAGTAATAATGCAGAATAAATTAACTTGAAAACACCATTATTTACAGTATGTTGTGGTGAAAATAAAAACAGGACATCTGCCTGTGAGGATCAATCAATCTCTCCATCACATTCTCAGAAATGTATTTTAAAAGTTTGAGACCACTTTGTAATAAGACTATGCTAATGAAGGATTAATTAATAGTTTATAAATGCTTTATAAGTGATAAAGAAGCAATTGCAAATAAGCAACAATCAATACAGGTCCACTATTTGGCAAGCTCAAGAGACATTTTGGCAAGAAATGCTTGCAGTGTTCAAATGCTGATCACTTACTGACAAATATCTGATGATGAAAATCATGGTGGGT
Source organism: Pholidichthys leucotaenia (assembly GCA_020510985.1). NCBI lineage: Eukaryota > Metazoa > Chordata > Actinopteri > Cichliformes > Pholidichthyidae > Pholidichthys > Pholidichthys leucotaenia. The sequence continues at coordinate 340,750,693 of CM035840.1, forward strand.
GAACATCAGTCGCCTCCCAGCAAAAAGGTCTTGGATTTGAACCCAAGAGCTTGCCAGCTGGGATCTATCTGCATGTCCCCCCACGTGTCTGTGTGGGTTTTCTCTGAGTACTTTGGTTTCCACAGCCCAAAAAACATGTACGTTAGGTTAACTAAGCAATATTACACGAGAGTCTCCCTGCATGGTGTCCTGCAAATGATGTAGGCTACATAGACAATTGGAACTCATTTTGGGGAAAACCTGGTCTTATTAGACGAGACGGCGTCTATCCCACTTTGGATGGTGCGTTTCTTTTATCTAACATTATTTTTATCCAAATTTCCGAAACACTGACAACTCAGAGTTGGGACCAGGAAGCAGAGTCACAGTCTAACACGCCTCTCTGCAGCTGCTCTTCATCCGCCACCCCTCAACTTAGCCCCTGTCTTCCCCATCAGAGAATCATTGTCTGCTCCCTCCAAAGTAAATAAAAATATAATGTATAAGCATCCCAAAGTGATTAAACAAAAAGTTAGTAAAACTCAAATTAAACATGAGAGTCTCTAAATTTAATGATTTGGCCTCTGTTCCTCCTCATAATTTAAAAATTAAATGAGGTTTGTTAAATATTAGGCCTCTAACTCTCAAGTCTCTGCTAGTCCATGATCTGTTAATTGATCATCAGATTGATTTAATATCCCTTACAGAGACTTGGTTAGGGCAAGAGGATTATGTTGGTTTAAATCAGTGCTTCTCAATTATTTTTTGTTATGCCCCCCCAGGAAGAAGAAAACATTTTGCGCCCCCCCCCACTCTCCGCCGCAACTATAAATAGAATCATTTGTCTATAAAATTGTTACAAGTACACCTCTGCATAACATTGTATCCTTATTAACATTAAAGAAAACAAAAAAAGAAAGAAACATAGATCAACTTACAACAAAGAATAACTTTATTAACATTGTTTTTTTAGTCTGTAACAGAAAAGATTTAAAGTGCATCAATTTGCCTGAAATTTAAAAAAAAATCCTTATTTAAACTATAAAAATTTATAATATAAACATTGTCATTGGACAGAGGGATAGTTTTTATTTTTGCAGCACTTGCGTCATCCAGCATGACAGAGACCATGTCTAATGCTGCAGGCAGTATCAGCTCCTCTGCTATGGTGTGGGGTTTTTTGCACTGAGCTATTTGGTACGCCACCTTATATGATGCTAACTGTGCTCGCTGGTTTACTGAAGTAGCATTCACAAAGCGGGATGATTGTTGGCAATATTCGGCACATTTTCGCTGAAAAAACTCAAGCGGCTTATCAGCGTGATTGGGGTGTAATGTCTTTAAGTGACGGCTTAATTTATTTGGCTTCATGCTGTCCGCTGCCAACATTTTTAGACACAGTAAACACACCGGTCTTTCCTCGTCTCCCACCGTAGTCACAGTGAAGCCAAGCGCTACATATGCTTGGTCATATTTCCTCGTCTTAGCTTTTGGGTGACTTTCGTTTGTCTCATTATCTCCGTCTCTTTCCGCCTTTCTTTTCATCCCTGTTAAATATTTTTCAATGGTGTCTCTTGAGGGTTTGATCACTGCACTTCATATCTCCTGCTCTGTGCTGTGTGTGCGCATGCACGGTGCAAAAAAACCCCTACACCATAGAGCTAATACTCCTTGTGCACACTCTGACAATGAGAGCGCCACTGCCACCTACTGTAGTGGATGTGCAATTACACTTTATTCTAGTACGGCCAAAAAAAAAGCATGTTCCCCGGGGTCACACGCGCCCCCCCGCCCCGGCATTGCACCGTGCCCCCCTCTATTTGAGAAGGACTGGTTTAAATGAATCAACTCCCTCTGGTCATTTAACCTGTTGCACTTCGGTGTACCGCGGGCGGGCACGTCTCTGCGTCCTAGGACGCACGAGGGCGCCCGAGTACGCACACTATGCGTCCTAGGAGGCACTGAAAAAAAAAAACCCACCTGCATTTCCGTTCTTCCACTACAGACACAGCCGCAAACAGAAAGCCAAAGGAGTGCTTTGATTGGCTTAGATGTGATTGACCTCTCATTTGTATAATAAGAGCCTTGAATTGGGATTCTGAAACCTTGAAGAACCAATGACTGAAAACCTAGCAAGAAGGACCCGCCTACCAACGGCTGTGAATACAGCCAGCCAATTGAAGCACAGAAGTTCAAAAGCTGTTTTGTGTAAGGCTGGGTGACACACAGGCGTTCACCAGTCTTTTTTTCTAACTACTGTTCTTATTTGTTTTGAAAAATCGTTCGCCAAAATCGCAATCACGGAAGCGCAAAACTGCAATAATGGAATTATGGTTTGACCGGGTCGCGAGACCAGAACCACGAGTCCGTAACAAGCAGACAAGCTTCATGTTCGTCTGACAATGAGGAAGAGAAGTTCGCCAGCTACGCTGCTGTTGTGAACAGGTAAGTGTTATAAGCTAAATTATTCTTTATCCCTGAAAACTGTAATCAAAAATGACTTTTGACCGATCGGTAAATTACAGCTGTGCGTAGTAGACCGCGGTGCACCGTGACCGCGGCGCAACGGGCGATGTCCGTCCTCTGTAGCGGGAGGGGGGATTGCCCCCCCACACACACACACAGCCCTGAGTGTCACCTTTCATTAGAGCCCAAGATGAAGCTTCTATATTGAATCATTCAAAAGTTACAGACATTTTTCCAAACTGTGCCATTTGGCACAATTTGGCACAGTTCAAAAACGCCTGGGAACAACCTGAGAACAAAGCTGTGTAATATATTCATTTTTTGTGGTATTGTTACAAAATTTTGACCTCAGCTGGATAACACTTGGTTCTACATTTCTGTTGCATTTTCCAGCCCGGATCTGAAGCTGTGTGTTATTTGCAAGCATTTGTATCCAAAAAAACACCCAGGCGAAATTTATTTTCTTCAAGTTCACTATGTTTAGATGACTGTTACTCAGTGGCCGGAGCACTTAGAGAGATTATGACTGTTTTGCCAAAAAATTCAAAGTGTTTTCTTTTAAATGAGACCAACCCCATGAAGATGCTGCAAAGGGTTGAAGAACAGCTTTTGATTTACTTTGGGCACGTTATTTTTTGGCGTTTTTAGGGAAATTGACCAGAGTGCAAGGGGTTAAACTGTCAAAATCCCAGAAGTTCTGGTCGTGGAGGAGGAGTAGCAACAATTTACCATTCCAAATTACTAGTTAATGTAAAGCAAAAAACACGTTATAATACCTTTGAGGGCCTGGTCCTCAGTATTGGGCATTTTAGCAATTTTAGGCTAAACCCAATTTTATTTGCCATAGTTTAGCGTCCTCCATCAGACTACTCAGAGTTTTTATCTGAATTTGCTGAATTCTTAGCTGATTTAGTGCTGAAATCAGATAGAATAATTATAGTAGGGGACTTTAATATACATGTAGATGTAGATAGTGATTGTCTTTATATGGCATTTAATTCAATATTAGACTCGATGGGGTTTTCTCAGAAATTAGGAAATTCTACCCATTATCTCCACCACACGTTGGACCTTGTTCTGACATATGGCATAGAAATAGAAAATCTGTTAGTGTCTTCTCATAACCCTGTACTGTCAGACCATTGTCTGTTAACCTTTGATTTTACTATTTCTGACTATTTGGCTCCTAAGAAAAATGTTACTACAGTAGATGCCTCTCAGATGATGTTGTTACCAAATTTATGCAGATTGTTTCTTCTATGCCATGTGTCAACACAACAGAGATAAGCTATGGAGAGCTTGCTCCTTCTGTAATTGATAGCATGGTAGATAGTGTTACAGTTTCTCTGTATCAGACTCTATACATGGTGGCCCCTTTAAAAAAGAAAAAGTCTAATCAGAGATTTCTAACTCCTTGGTTCAACACAGAAACTTGTAGCTTAAAACAGAAGACTCTCAATTAGAAAGAAAATCGCACTCCACTAATTTAGATGAAATCTACTGTATTTAGCTTGAAGAAATCATCTTTTAATTTATAAAAAATCTCTTAGAAAAGCTAGAACAAGTTATTATTCTGCATTAATAGAAGAGAATAAGAATTATCCCAGGTTTCTTTTCAGCACTGTAGCCAGGCTGACAAAGAGTCAGGACTCTGGCAATCCTAGCATTCCCTTAGAGCTTACTAGTCAGGACTTTATGAACTTTTTCAATAATAAAATTTCATCTATCAGAGATAAAATCAGTCAGATTCTACCCACCGTTAACTTAAATACAGTAACTACTATAACTCCCTCAATTGATATCTGTTTGGTTGAGTTTACTCCAATTGACCTTTTAGAGTTAGATAAAATAATTTCCTCATCCAAGCCTTCAACTTGTCTTTTAGACCCTATTCCTACCATGTTACAGTATTTAAAGAAATCTTCCCATTTATTGGTAGCGCTATTCTTCAAATAATCAATTCTTCATTAACATTAGGCCATGTACCACAGGCTTTTAAAACTGCTGTAATTAAACCCTTACTCAAAAAGTCGACGTTGGATCCAGGAGATTTAGCTAACTATAGACCAAGCTCTAATCTCCCTTTCATTTCAAAAATCTTAGAAAGAGGTGTTGCTACGCAATTATTTGACCACTTGCAGGGAATTGGTTTATTTGAAGAGTTTCAATCTGGGTTTAGAATCCATCATAGTACTGAAACAGCCTTAGTGAAGGTCACTAATGGCCTCCTTATCACATCTGATAATGGACTTGTTTCTGTACTCATCCTTTTAGACCTTAATGCAGCTTTTGATACTATTGATCATAATATTCTACTTGATAGATTAGAACACTATGCTGGACTTAATGGAACTTCGCTGCAGTGGTTTAGATCTTTTTTATCTGATAGGTTCCAGTTTGTTCATGTCAATAATAAGTTTTCTTCCAACTCAAAGCTCAGTCATGGAGTTCCACAGGGATCTGTGCTAGGCCCTACTCTTTTTAGCTTATATATGCTTCTGTTTGGCAACATTATTAGAAAGCACTGTATACATTTTCATTGTTATGCAGATGACACACAATTATACCTGTCAATGAAGCAAGATGATAGTAATCAATTAGCCAAGTTAGAAGCCTGTCTTAAGGAAATCAAAGCTTGGATGACTTGTAATTTCCTGCTATTAAATTCAGATAAGACTGAAGTCATTCTTGTTGGTCCAAAAAACCTTAGAAATACCTTTCCAAATAAAACTTTTAGTTTGGATGTGGTTACTCTTTCTCTGAATAGTTCTGTGAGGAACCTTGGAGTTATTTTTGATCAAGATCTGTTGTTCAATTCACATTTTAAATTCATTTTTAAGACTGTCTTCTATCATTTGCGTAATATTGCCAAGATTAGGAGCATCTTGTCTCAGAGTGATGCTGAGAAACTGATCCACACTTTTGTTAGCTCTAGATTAGATTATTGTAACTCTTTATTATCAGTTTGTCCTGAAACATCTTTAAAAAGTCTTCAGTTGATCCAAAATGCTGCTGCAAGAGTTTTAACAGGTACTAGAAAGAGACATTATATCTCTCCGGTTCAGGCCTCCCTTCATTGGCTTCCCATAGAATTTAGAATTAAGTTTAAAATCCTTCTCCTCACTTACAAAGCTCTAAATAATCAGGCCCCCTTTTTATTTAAAAGATCTGATACTACCCTATCATACTAACAAAGCACTGCGCTCCCAAAATGCAGGATTACTTGTAATACCTAGAATCTCCAAAAGTACAATGGGAGGCAGAGCCTTCAGTTATCAAGCTATCAAGATCTCTGTTTTTAAGAATAGGGTTAAAACCTTCCTTTTTGATATAGCCTATAATTAGGGTGGGATCATGTGCCTCTGAACCCTCCCTTAGTTGTGCTGCTAATAGGTTCAGAAAGCTGGGGGACCTCCAACAATGCACTGGGTTTCACTCCTTTCTTCACTCTCAACGAAATATTTTTGCTGATCATTAACATCTCTTTGTTCTCTCCTATAGATTGAGTCCCCATCGTGTTGTTTGCTCTCTACATGTCTGTTCTTTTCGTCTTCTCTATCCCCTCACCCCCCAGCCAGTCGCAGCAGATAACTGCCCCTCCCTGAGCCTGGTTCTGCTGGAGGTTTCTTCCTGTTAAAAGAGAGTTTTTCCTCTCCACCGTTGCTAAGCGCTTGCTCACTGGGGATTGCCTGATTGCTGGGGTCTTTCTGCAATTGTGGGGGTTTCCCCTACAGTTGAAAGTGCTATGAGATGACTGTTGTTGTGAAATGGCGCTATATAAATAAAGTTGAATTGAATTGAATTGAATTGAGAGTGAGAACGGTATCATGAATATAGTAACTCCAGGGTGTGTTGCGGCTTGTGTCCGCCGCACATCCGGAATTAGTATATTCATGATACCGTAATGAACTTGAGTGTAATACTGCTTTTATACAAGAACAATTTTGCAGTATTGCTGTCATTAAATGACAGCAATACTGGACAAAATATTATGATTTGTTTGTTTAACCAGTTATTTTGTACAGCTGAAAAAAAGGCCCGTCTGAATGTAGCCAGTAAATAAATGTAGCCAGTAACTGTTGCTAAACATCTCAATCAACATGAAGACATCTATTATCATTTCACACACGTAAACAAATTAAATATTGTCAAGTGCAAAAGTACTGTGTTTATAAAACATACGTCCATCAAGTCAGTACTGCAGAAGACCCCAGATCAAAACTTATCTAATGCTGGTCATCAGAACCACCGGCGGTAGCTAGTAATTAGCATGCTAGCGATTTAGCACACTTCGCTCGCTTTTCTTCACATTTTCAGATGAAACAAAGAGTCCATCACCACGAAGGTACTGTTGTTTGTTAATCGAGACAATAAATCAAACTCTAGCACTGCCTACTTTTTTAAACAGATGTGAAATTGCTTAATAAGCTTAATGATGAGAAAGGCAAAAAGAAACTTTTTTTTTTTTTTTCGAAAGGGTGGGACTTCCTGGTCACGAATGTACTGTATAATTTCTTGTCAAACAGCGTCTCACTGTGGAAATTAAGGTATCCAAAACTGGACTGCAATTGTCAAAGAGTTGATAGTAAATTACTGTTAGTAATTAACAGTTACATGAACACCTTTGATGTGGAGTGATACATATCCAGTGAAATTGGAGGGCAATTATCGTGGAATATAGTAACTCCTGGAATCCTTATTGTCCAATCAAATTGCTTGTTCGGAACCAACTGTTGTATAACTGGCATTAATTAGGATTCTAAATTGTCCATAGGTATGAAAGAGATCGTGAATGGTCGTCTGTCTCACTGTGCTGACCCTGAGATGGACTGGGGAGCTGTCCAGGGTGTACCTGGCCTCTTATCCAAAGAAGATGGTATCGGCTTCAGCCCCACAAAGACCTGAAAATGATTAAGCGGTTAAGAAAATGGATGGATGGAAAATCAAGCTGATGAGAAAATAGAGTGATCTAAATAAACTGATATTTGAAGCTGTGAGAGAGGTAATTGTGCCAGTGTAGTCTCTGTATTTGGCAGGAAACAGGTCACTATTTCCATTTGTATCTTCTGGTAAGTGATTTAATGGTTTATGATTTATAAAGTGTTTACAACATAAATAATAACCTACTCATGACCTACGCATTTATAAATGCTTTATTAGAGTAGTCTTATTGTAAAGTGGTGCCAAGCCTTCTAATATTCCTGTAAAGAGTAAAACATTTGACCATCAAACAATACCAGGTACTTTGCTTAAAGGAGTCATTGACTGCGCTTTTCCTACATTTTAACAGCTCCCACATGTCTTAATGAAATGTTTGTAATATCCATCCTTCCATCCATCCATCTTCTACCGCTTAATCCTTTTCGGGTCACGGGTGGGGGAGGGGGGGCTGGAGCCTATCCCAGTATCTTTGGGCAAGAGGCAGGGTACACCCTGGACAGATCGCCAGTCCATCCCAGGACCAACACCGAGAGACAGACAACCATTCACTCTCAAATTCATACAGTACCTAAGGACAATTTAGAATCCTCAGTTGATGCCAATTAACCTAACATGCATGTGTTTGGCCTGTGGGAGAAAACTGGAGCAAGTGGAAAAAACCCACACAGACTCGGGGAGAACATGCAAACTCCACACAGAAGGGCTACCGATGGTCAGGGATGGGATCGAACCCATGGTGGTCAAGGGTGGGATCAAACCCATGACCTTCTTCTTGTGCTGCCACAGTGCTAACAACTGTGTCATCGAGCTGTCACATGTTTGTGATACTGTATATTCTGGTCAAATTTTTTGTAATAATTTCATTATTGTGGCATCACTAGGAATCATCTTTTGCAGTCTTACTCAGAATGGCTCGTTTCAGTGCACATCTCTTTAAAACCTTAAGACCGCATTTCACTATCCTCCCTCTTACGTCCCTATTGCTAATCTTAGCGTTCTAGCTCTTAGCTTCGATTGAGCCTGAGCCAACTAATGTACACATTTGTCTTAAAGAATGAATGAAATAATACATCACTGATGGACAGGGGTGAGTGATTTCAGTAGTTGATAGGACCCTGGAGTACAATAAGCACAGAAACATTCATGAATGAGTGGCTGAACTGCTAGCTTCAGCTAGCCACCAACTGCCTAGCCAAACTAATGCTTACGGATTGATATAGCATCACAGCAAAAATTTAACAAAAATAAGCAAGAATGATATAATGAGATATTTTATTTGTATACTTTATTAATCCAAGAGGGAAATTCAGGGCATCCACATGGATGGATGAGGCAGCCACGGTGCGGCGCCATATATTATCCCACTGTGGATTAGTGCAGTGTTTTTCAACCGGGGGTCCTAGGATGCCAGGGGGTCCTCGAGAGAACATTCAAGGGTAGCTGGGAAATAGTCTATTTTCACATCTTAATTGGTCCAAGAAATTGCAAATACTTTAAACACTGTTGTAAATGGGTGACTGTAGTCGCACTTCCATGTCAGTAGGTGGCAGTATGAATGCAACAATTATGGCTACTCTCTTGTTCTTCTTCTTCCTCTTCTTCTTTGTGAGTCGTGCCAGAGGTTGCGGTCACTAGATGAAAAACAGCGATGGATAAATATTTGAGGAGGAAAGATTCAGATTCTGAATTGAGCCCTGTGTGGCACATATGTTTGGTTCATATTTCCCACAAGAGTGTGGCACAAATGTCTGGTTCATATCTCCCACAAATGTATGGCTTATGTGGATTGGGGCTTCACGTCTGGAGGAACAAAGAGTCTGGATCGATGGGGGCCGACAGGAGATGTCGAGGAGGTGTGAAGTCGGACCCTGTCTCAGAGAGGGAGGAGGCCCTGGGGGGATCCCCGGAACATCGGAGAATAAGAGACAATGGTGAATCTTCAGAGACTTGCATTGTGATTAAATGTTTGCAGAAGCACCATGTGACTTGAGTTCTTAATCCCCCGGAGGTATAAGAATGTGATGTGACATGATTCTGCCTCTTCTTGCTTTTTGAGAATGTTGGATGATTGTGTTCTGCAATAAAGCCGAACCTGAGAAATAAACTCAAGTCTCGTCATTGAACACAACTTCCACACTGGTGACCCACGACAAAGAATGAGCACAGAGAATTCTCCCGAGCGGAGCTCATCAGAGGCCAGCCTGATGGCTGCCTCCACGCTCCGGCTGCCCGATTTCTGGCAGCACAGCCCGCGCTCCTGGTTTAGCGTGGTTGAGGCACAGTTCAACCTCCGGAGAATCTCAAAGGATGAAACGAGGTTCTACCATGTGGTAGCGAAGCTGGACAGTCACACGGTCCAGAGGGTGGAAGACCTGGTTAACCACCCACCGGATACCGACAAGTACGGCGCATTGAAGGAGGCACTGATCAGCCATTTCACCCCCTCGGTGCAACAGCGAGCAGAGGGGTTCCTAGCGCTGACGGAGTCGGAGAACGACAGACCGGCGGACCTGATGGTGAAGATGCTGAGACTGAAAGACTCCGAGGATGGCGAATTTATTTTCGCCCACCTTTTCCTCCGAACTCTGCCGCCAGCAGTGAGAGTGACCCTGGCAGACTCACCCCGATTGGCCAAGCGGGACTACCATGGGCTCAGCAAGGAGGCGCAGCGACTCGTCGACGCCCACAAGCGGAGTGCGGTTTCGGCCGCGGCAGCTGAGCAGAGGGCGGCGCCTGGAGATGGTTTGGAGCCAGTGGTGGCGGCGCCAGACGAACCGTCGACGGCAGCGACAGGCGTCAGGCGACGCGGAGCTGAAGACGGCCTGTGCTTCTACCACCGCCGTTTTGCGGAGAGGGCACACAGATGCCTCCCACTGTGCCGCTTCAAGCGTCAGGGAAACGCCAAGACCGGTAGCCGGTAGCAGCTGCGTCCCTCGGAGAAGAAAGCAAGCTGCTTTACCTGACAGATGCACACTCGGGGAAACAATTCCTTGTGGACACGGGCTCCCAGCTGAGTTTCGTCACGCCTACGTACGCGGAACGGCTGATGCCGTCTAAAGCTCCCTGGGTGTCAGTATCAGCAGCGAATGGCTCAGCGATTAAGACATTCGGTGAGAGGACCATGCTTCTGTCCTTACAGGGCCGTTCATTTGAGTGGACCTTTATTGTAGCGGCAGTCAGTTTTAACATGTTAGGGGCTGATTTTTTGTGCTCACATGGTTTATTGGTTGATCTTGCTAATAGATGTCTGGTTAATGCACTGTCTTTTCATTCTATCCCTTGCACAGCTCGGGTGGCCCCGCCGACTGCACACGCCAACGTCACAGCTGCGGGTGGTAAGTTTCATGCTCTGCTCACTCACTTTCCAGCACTCACAGTCCCAAAATTTTCGGCGACAGTGGCCAAACACGGGGTGGAGCATTTTATCACCACCACTGGGCCGCCCGTTTTTGCAAAAGCCCGGCGCTTGGACTCAGCTAAACTGGCAATAGCGCGCGAGGAATTTGCCAACCTGGAAAAACTGGGCATAATTAGACACTCGAACAGCCCCTGGGCTTCACCGTTACACATGGTCCCAAAGGCTGATGGCTCGTGGCGACCCTGTGGCGATTTCCGCAGGTTGAACAACATCTCGGCACACGACCGCTACCCGATTCCGCACATCCAGGATTTCTCAGTTCATTTGGCGGGGACGCGCATTTTTTCTAAAATAGACTTGGTGCGCGGCTACCATCAAGTCCCCGTGCGCGCGCAGGATATTCCCAAAACCGCGGTAATAACCTTCCACACCTGGACAAAATTCTAACATACAGTAGGTGAAGGGCCGAGCAGTTGTCAAAAGAAAGCTAAGATGGTGAAGACAAGGCAATACAGAAAAAACTATCTTTGTTTGGATTTGCTTTCATTGGAGATGGATCTCCAGTGAAGCAAACCCAAACAAAGATAGTGCTGTACTGCCTTATTTGTTGAACCGGGTCCGTTATACTTGGTGTGCCGGGAAGAGCTATCCAACAGTGTCATGGTCCCACGCAAGCTTAAACCAGTGACCTGCGGTCAGGGAAGGCAGGTGAGGCTGAAAATCACAGTCAGAGGCTGCGCAGTACTGTTGCCCCAACAGGAAGGGGTGTGCCTGAGCAATGTAAACAGTTTTTTTTTAAAGGGAATACTCACTGAGAATATTATACCTCTACCTCTACCTCTACCTCATATTATACCTCTACCGAAAGCTGAGAACATAATAAACATGAATATAGTACTTTTGGAGCCTTAATTTCATCTAGAAAGAAAAGAAACTGAATTTTTTCCATTCATTCTGTGCACCCACATTGAGGCTCTGACTTCCATATTTGCCGACTGATTTGGGTGACGTTACAAGTTGTACAAACTGAAAGCTCAATGGCTCCAGCGCATGCTTGATTATGCATCTAACCCACATGCTTGATTATGCATCTAAATTGTAGAAATAAATGAATATTGCAGAAAATAGATCCCTATTTTCACTGCAAGCATGCAACTTGCAAGGAGAGGGTGAAGATATGAAGCAAAAATGATGACCAAGACTTGTCTAAAAATCATCCCGATCAATAGAGCACATATATTTGAAGAATAAGGTCCACCCTTGCTAAAAACATAATTTGGTATTAAAATAAGAAACACTCTAGTTCCTCTAAAATCTGATGAATAATTTTGGCTGAGTTGCCAATTGCTCAGGGACAACTTTTACACATATTATTTTTTTTTTTAATTTAGAGAAAAGACAATCGCAAAGTGGATTTCTAAATTTTCTATAATATAAAAGTAAGACAAGAAATATCAATAAATACATTTACACATACTGGTTGACAGTGACGTTAGGGTTAAGCTGCAACTCCTCTTCATTTCTCCTCGTTCATCATGGAGGTTCAGCCAAGAGGTGGCACACCACCCCCTTGGGTTGCTCTGCTGTGATCCAGCGGCTCACATGGGACCAAACAGCTCCCGTGGGGCTCATGTCACTGGGGCTCAGAGATGAAGGAGGGATCGCCGATGGACTCGGATTTGGGCTTGGTGGAAGTTTAAAAGCCGCTTCAGCCACCGTCAGCGGCGAGATGATGAGGGAGGAGCAGCCGGGCAGGAGGACCAGAGCTAACGGCTAACAGGGAGCAGCAGCTGGGCAGGGGGACTGGAGCTAATGGCTAACAGGGAGCAGCTAGACAGTGAAAAAAACCCTCCAGGACCGATTAAAGAGGAACTCACCATCCGGCTGTCTTGGACCCAGTTCATGCAGGTAAGCTGCAGGGACTGCAGCGTTAGCACTAGCTTAGTTTTCGTCAGCTTCAGGGTCAAAATCTCCCAAATCTCCATTATCATTATCGCTGTCTGCTAAATCACTCTTCACCTTCATCTTCCTCTTCATTGGTATCCACTTCAAAACTCAGATAGAGAATGCTGTCTTCCATTTTCCTCAAAATATGAATGCAATCTTGTCATTTTTAGATTGAAACAGGACTAGTAATTAATTCATTGTTCAGCTAGTGATGCCACACGTTTCAGGTTGACATTCCCAGAAAATTTCAGTCAACTGAAACCGTCACTTTCGCTGATTTTTTTCTTGCTCAGGAGCACAGTTTATTTCAAAAAATGGTGATATTCGAGGAAACTATTCCATTTCCTGAGTAAACATACCAAATTTGTCCTAATTAAAAATCAATAAACTTCTCCTTTAAAATAAAAGAAGATAAGGACATTTTTTTAACAAAGTCACAGCGATTTTTGTCCAGAAGGATTGGAAAATTTATTTCATTTACAAGTAAAGGTAAGACCATGCATGCACAGTAGTTGTAAATACTACTAATAATTTGTAATGAGTGTAAATTGTGGAGCTGCAACACAGAGAGAGATGCAGCTCTCTGAGCCACGATAGTTTACATTATTCCTTGGCCAGAAACAAAGTATAATGAATTTTGTGCCCAAAAAACTTGTTTGTAAAATAACTTAATACATCATGCTTTTGTAACTGATGGTGTCTGCACATTGTCTATACTCAAGGAGAGTTACAAAATGAAAACAAGGAGTTTTATTCCTGTCTTTTCTGTGTATTCCATTAAGAGATAATTTTGTTAAAAGCATTTATAAAATCTGATTTGTAAATCAGACCCTGAAAGCATCACAGCCTCACCTGAAATGAAACTCACCATATGTCACTGACTTAAACATCATCTCAAAACAAAACACCTATCTGTCTTTCTTCAGTTCCTGCCAGGATATCAGCTTTGTGTTCATCTCAACAGGCCCAAGTTTTACACTGAGTATAAACTAATTACAAGACTCAATTGTCATTGCATACAGTATGCTGTAATAGGTTACAATGTGTCTATTTTGGTGGCTGGTGGGGTCCCGTGAGATACTTTGAAGGAAAAAAAGGGTTTCTTGTCTGAAAAAGGTTGAAAAACACGGGATTACTGAACCAGGTGGAAACAGGGATGTTTATAACGGTAACTCAAATCTAAAGAAAATAACACAACAAACCATGCTTGATAAGGGAGCTCCCCAGTACCACTGTTAGATCTGAATGCCTTTGTTTGCAGACAGCTAGGCTAAAAACACCCTTTTTCAGTCTATGACTCCTTTAAAAGAGAAGTTTGACAGGAGAATCTAAAACTGACTAGGTAAGAATCTCTCCTCTTTCCTCCTGCCTCTGACCAACTGCATCAGTGGTGGTGATCTCTGGACTATTAGAGGGACCGCAGACCCACAGAGAGCTTCCTCTCTCTTAGTGCACCAAGGCATGAATCCTCACTTACCTCATCAACAAATTGCTCTGAGGTGAATAGCCCTCAATTTATAAATTTGCATAAGTTATTCCTGCAGCCTCGGCCAGTTCAATTAATATTTATGGAACGATGAGCAATTCTCTTCCCGAGCAAGAAGCTGGAAAAGCTGGCCCCTATTCGCTGTTGTCAAAATCTGCCCAGCGGATCATTTGCGCTAACAAGTGAATAAGAAGCTGAATTTATGAGCTTGCGTGTTCATTTGAGCTTCGTTATCAACATGTCACCGAGCAGAAAGGAACAAACACTTATGCATCATGCCCCCAAGAATATCCTCAAGTTGTTTCTTTCTTTTACTGATAAAGTGAAAAAGAATATTCCACAGAGGAACCTAAGGAGGTTTTTAGGTTCTTCTAGGCTCGCCACAGTTTTTTTTGTTTTACTGGACTGGAAGGACAGCAACTCAAAGTTCAACCACCCAAAATGATTGGGAGACAATTTGTTTTGATGCTGGGTCCTGCCTGCTTCCTTTCCCCAGAAACACCCTCCAGAACCTCCTAGATAAGGTGTGCAACTCCAGGAACGCTTAAGATCCTCCTGGTCTCTGGGATAGCGTCTCCATCGACTTCAAATGGATTAACAATATCTTCTATCACAACATGGTCTGTTGCTAAATTGAAGATAGCTCAATGTCTTTTTCTGTTAGTCTCCAGAGGACTCTAGTATTTGATAAGACTCCATCCTTTTCCCACCACAGTTCTCATCTTCAATCATGGAAGGAAGCACCTGCAGCATTCACTCTGTTCTGGCAATCCCTGTTAAAGCCAAAACTTCTCACATTTTGTCTGACAGGCACAGCTTCTCCATCAAGTCTCTCTTTCTCTCAGTTTTTCCCCAGGAATTGGTTTGTATCTGATATATCTGTGAGGTGCAGTTTTCCAAAGAAGCTGAAGTGAACTGACATCCAAAGGCAAATGTCCAATAAAGGAAGCCGCGCAAATTATTATGATTTTTTTTTTTTCTTAAATTTAATCAGACATCTTCAGGGAGGACGTTGTCCACATTTTGGCTTTGTTTATGCAGTTCAATTTAATGTGCATTTGTGAAAAATCCACATGGTGCTTCTGCATTCAATCACAGCATTATTGCCAGGCTCGGTCCTGATTGGCCCCCTCTATATCTGAACAATCGCTGAAATCCTTCCAATCAGGCCAGTTTGCAGAGCTGGAACGAGAAAGCTTCACCTCAGCAGGTTTGCCTCATTTGAATTGTAGGAGCTGCTGTTGTTGCTTAGCCAGGGTCCGATTTCTGAGGCTGTTTTGCTAGTGTGGCCTTAAGTCTTCAAACATATTCGATAAAAAGCATTTCATTTAAACTATACTTATCTCTAAAAAAGGGGGGGATACTACATGCAATATTAATCTGTGCTGCACAGCAAAAGAGCAGTTGAGTAATAAGATGTAGCCAGCCTCAAACAGCGTCCATTTTAACATACTGCAGATGCAGCTCTGCCTGTTTGTACGTATGTATGCGCTAGCCTTTGTACCAATGGGACTGTGCAAGCTGACAGTGGAAAGTATTAAAGTATGAGTGCACATTGTCGCTGCTTGAGTCATTGCACCTGGCAGGTAAATTGGCGGTGGATGAAAGAGAGAGGAAGTGGTGGAAACACTCTCAGACACCTGAGGCAAGTGGCAGAGGGCTGCATCTGTTTAACTCGCTCTCTCTCACACCTACACACACGTATACACCCGTGCTCCGAGACACCGGGTGCGCTCGAGCGTCATGCGCGCGCACACACACACACACACACACACACACACACACACACACACACACACACACACACACACACTCTGGAGTCGAGCCAGAAATACAATTCCCAAGCATTCGACAGGTCTACAATTAAACAAGTTGGTGATTGTTGGGATGAAAATGTTGTAAATGAATCCAATCTGTTTGAACTGTTAGTAACAACAGCTGAACAAATGACTGCTCCGGCACATTTTTCCTGTGTAAACGGAGCAGATCTGTTATGAGCAGAAGCTTATGAGGGACAAACAAAAATAGTAACTGATTCCTCCACACGGGCAGGTGGGGGGGGGGGCACACAAAGGCATTTTATGTACACACGCGGACTAATTTCATGATAGCTCATGGACCACAACAGGTAGCCAAACAGTGCAGTCGATGAAGGGATTATGAATATCGATAATAATATAACGCATTTATGACCTCTCCACCCAGTGAGCCCTTCCCTCTCTATTTAGCAATAAAACACTAGTTATGGGATCTTTCCAGGCTCGCCATATTTCTCCTTATACAACTGTGTCACATTTCCGCTGCCTCCCAGCAGGATGACTACTTATATATCCACTCAGGGAGAAAGGCACAGCGTTAAGATTAAGGGCTCAGATGACAAGCGAGGGCATGAGGAGAGATGAATCTGTAGCGCCTTCATTGCTGTGGTCAAGATTATAAAGGTTAGGAAGAAGTCAGCTCTGACATGTACAGTAAAAAGCTAACAAACACATTTAAAAGCTCTCTCAGGAAATAAAGCCCAAAGGAATGAAGGGGCGAGAGGATGAGCATTAGTTTATTTTTTCTGACCGAGATAAAAGCAGTTCCCGTTTGACAGAAAAACTGAGTTTTGGTTGTAGTACAGCAAAGGCTTTGTGGACAAAGGTCTTCTGTAAGTTTCAGGAGTTCATAACCGTTTCCTTTGTCGAAAGAGTTTGAAAGAGCTTTCAAACTTGTGTTTCGTTCTAAACTTGCCATCTGTGCAATTTTGAACTTCTCCCCATGCCCGTGTTACAACAGGAACCCCAAGGACACGAACGAGCTGCCGGTCCGTGAGCTGGGATCAGAAGTGTGAGGATGATGCACAGCCCCTGTCAAAGGGAAACAGACAGGAATGCCTTGCTGGTAACTGTCCCGATACCATGTCTGCATATCTGACTGAGAGCTTAGTCAGAGACACAACTGAATCATATCATAACTTCTGAAATTGCAGCAAAAAGGAAAAGGCAGTGAAACAGAAATACTCCTGGCAGATATCAAACTTCATAGAGAGTAAGAGGCATGCCATCCCCGTTCATACTAGGCAGCTTGCCTGCCATTTGTTCCATTTGACCGAGTGACATGTCTAACCGTTGTCAAACGCCACTGCAGATAATGGAGCCATGTTTTCTTTCCCTAAAAGTTAGAGCAACACATTGCCTTTGGCAGAGGAAAAAGAGATTTAGTCTTATGTACTCATATGTACTCAGGAATTCATTTATAGCGGACCACGAGGGTCTTCCATCCGGACCCCAAAGCCTTTTGATACAATCTGAACCCCCCCCCCCCCAAAAAAAAAACGGCTGTTTCATTTTGAGTGTGACTGAATCAGCGTTGGGCACACGCACGCGTCTCACATACGTGCTTGCGCCCGTTGTCCGTGTGATCGCTCTGTTCCTAACTGCCAACTTGGCCTTGCTGCCACTGTATATCAAAGAGCACACTCGTTGCCTGCGCGTGTGTGCCCGTCACTGGTGCAGCTACGTGCACCACTGTTCAGCTAATTGCCGCTGAAAGTTGCTGCATTCACTCTGCTACTCCCACAGCATGAACAGCCTGGTGACTGGCTGCCCCCAAAATCATCGTAAACCTGTCCATATCAAGTTATTTAGCTGAATAAAATGCATCTAAAGCACCAATGGTTAACATAAATGCATTTTTTTTCTTCAAATTTGCAGCTTTTCTCATAAATTTGTAACTTTTTCTCATTATTTTACTATATCTACTTGTAAATGTAAAACTTTTTTCTTGCAAATTTACTTTTTGCAACTTTTTTCTTATAAATCTACCACTTTTTTTGTAAATTTGCAACTTTTTTATTCTAAATATCCCACTTTTTCTACTAAATCTGCTACTGTTTGCATCATAAATCTGAATTTTTTTCTTGAAAATTTGTAACATTTTTCCCAATAAATTTGTGATTTTTTTTCTTGTACATTTACATATTCTCATAAATTTCCAACTTTCTTCTTTTAAATTTTCAGCTTTTTTCACAAGTGTACATTTTTTCTCGTAAATTTATGACTGACTACAATAATACTTATAGTGTATTATGTACAATAATACTTATAGTATTTAATCAGAATTTATTCTGAAGAAAATGTTTTGTTTATTGTGCTGTCCAACAGGGAAATGAAGCATCCACCTATGCAGCAAGTTGGCACTGATCTACAGTTTTTGGTTTTGTTTTGTTTTTCAGATGCTTATTAAGGTTCAAATATGTGGTCTATACAGTTGGAATCAGATTGATTTCTTTCAGCCTGAATAGTTCCTTAATTGCTTTCCAGAAGTCTTTCCAGAAAAAAAGACGTTGTTTTTCTTCATGTCTTTAGTTGGTAAAAACTGTCTGCCTACAAGTGCACAGTACACAGATTTCATTTTCACATGCTGGAGTGCATCCAAGCACAATCAGGGAAGGGGCCTTGAAAGCGGACCGATGAGAGACGGATAAATAGAACTTTTTAAATTACAGCCACAGAGCGGCAGTGAGCAAGTTTGACTGACAGCTGTAGGTGGAAGGCTGGTAGGAGTGTGGCCTTGAACTGATGAGGCTAATGTGTCTTTATCTGTGATGGTGAAGAGTGGCTAAAAAGAAGAGAGACGGGAGAGATACCGGTACCGGTGTGTGTGTCCAGAAATGAGACAGACAGAGAGACATGAATGGAGCGATGTCTTTCCATGCCAAGGATAAGTTCATATTTAAGCCTCAATCACAAATCATTGTGGCTAGGTCAACATGACACATTGAATATTTTGAGATTTTACTTAAGAAAGATTTGCAGTGAGGTGCTTTTTAAACAAAATGTGCTGTTTTTCTCACAGCAGAGCGGTTTATCACAGACAGAACACATACCTCCAAGGACTGCAACTTTAAGATTTGAGCATGAATAATGTTTTCTTGTCCTCCTTTCATTGATAATATTTATAGAGCAGCTCCTGCTTCCTCCAGTTCAGCACTAAGCTGTCCTTAACTCACTACATGTATCCACTTGCTGTTCTGTGCTGACCTGGACCCTTTTCACGAGGAAATACGTGTGTACCACTAAACACCCATGTGTCTAGCCACAGTGGGAGAGGATTATTTAGTGAAAGAGTTTATACTAGCTGTCCCATTTGAACAATGGTTTTGATATTATGCACTTGCAAAATAGGCAGGAAAAAACTATATAAGCATCAGTATAGAGTGATCAGGTATAACATTATGACCACCTGCCTAATATTGTGTTGATCCCCCTTTTGCTGCCAAAACCCTTCGAGGTATGGACTCCATTAGACCCCTGAAGGTGTGCTTTGATATCTGGCACCAAGATGTTTGCAGGGGTGTACTTTACACCCTTTCATGGAAACGGTATTCCCTGATGACTGTGGCCTTTTTCAGCAGGACAACGTGCTGAACCACAAAGTAAAAAAAAAAATAGTTCAGGAATGGTTTAAGGAGCACAACAACGAGTTTGAGGTGTTGACTGGGCCTCCAAATTCCTCAGATCTTAATCCAGTCGAGCATCTGTGTGCTGGACAAACAAGTCCCTCGAAGACTTAAAGGATCTACTGTGAACATCTTGGTGCCAGGTACCACAGCACACCTTCAGGGGTCAAGTGGAGTCCATGCCTCAGCGGGTCAGGGCTGTTTTGGTAGCAGAAGGGGGACCAACACAATATTAGGCAGGTGGTCATAATGTTATGTTAGACTTATATTTGTGCTGTAGTCAAGACCACACCAAAACCAAATTGAGACTGAGACTTAAGGGGTCAAGACCAAACAAAGGCCAAGAGCAAGGTAGGCAGAGACCAAATCAAAACCAAGACCACAACGATATGTACATATCATCATCAGAGGTCTCAAAATAATCTTGGCATCTTAAAGCCTTCTTGCTTTAGTCTTGATCTGGTCTTGGTGCAGTAGTCCCTTGAGGGTTTTTTAATAGTCAAATTATCAGATAAAATGTCTTGAGAGACGCAGTTCCAAATTACAAAGTTATCCTGTGGCCTGTTATCTGTGCCATTTATTCACCCGGATTGCTTCAGTATGAGCTATTTTGCTGAAATGTAGATAATTCTACTTTCCACTAAATAACAGACAACACCATGTCATTTGCCTTGTGGTATTTAAAGCATTAAAACAAGGGTTTGAAAAATTCTGTATGAATGTCTCTCCAGAAATCATGACCCAGTTACAGTAGCTCTGTTCTGTGCTCATGAGAGAGCGAGCTTCTTTTAACAGTCTACATCCGGCAAGCAGTGAAAGTGAGCAGCTAGCAAAGTTTACAACTCAGCTGACTCACAAGCACAACTTCATGGCAACATGGGAACTTTTCTGACACAGTGAAAGTTTGCAGCAATTGGCAGATGTAACCAGTAGATTCATTGTATTGTAGAACATTCACATCACACAATATTTAGTAGCATTATGTTCCACAGAAGGCAGACATCTTGACCTGGCTGCCGATATCTAACAAATAGGCACCATACAGTAAATAGCACTACAGAATATGAAAAATTTGTAAGGTGGATCATGGGTTAAACTGTCTCTTCAGATATAAAATGCAAACAAACATCAAAATCTTTTTAAAAATTCAAAGCTCGTATAGACTAATCTCAGCCTTACCTATGCAGTAGCAGAGAATGATGGACAGCACCACAGCTATGCCCACAGCAATCAAGGCGGTGCACTTCCAGGAGCAATGTTTGGGTGATTTCTTGAACTTGAAAGCCCCTCTGGACAGGCTGTTTCTGGGCAAAGGACGCGCAGGTGTAGAGTAAACAGTCCCCGTCGCCATGGTGTACCCCGGGGCTGCTGCGCCAAAGAAAGGAGTCGTTCCTGTGCCCGTTTTAAAAAGAAAGTGTCTGTAGTGGGAGGGAAAAAAGACAAAAAAAAAACAAGAGCAGAATAACATACACTGTGAGTTATGATTCAAAATATATCGATAATTGATTAGTAAAGCCAGATTTTGTCAAAATGTACTGGAGAACATCAATTTGGTCAACAGGAAAGCCTGATTAAAATGCAAAGCACCCAGTGATATCATAATTTCCGTGAGGATAACACTACAGAAGGACCAGATTGTACTATCCGGTACAATCCTGACATTGGAAAAGGTGAACAAGAAGCACCTCATAAAAACAATCATCTCCCACTTGCCCTTTTACAACTGGGCCTTTGCTAATAGCCCATTATACCTGGGGTAATTAAGAGGGTTTAATCAAATGCACTACGGAGTGATCGTCCTATTAACTTTTAAACCCCACGTGAAAAGCTCTTAAGTAAATGAATTAAGCCTTGTTGCCACTCTTGCCACTACTTAGAGATTAATACCCAAAAGCCTTCAAGCTTATGTGGACAGCCGGAGAAATTGGACAGATTGACCATGTGCCGCAAATGTTCTTCCAGTCCTCAGCTGTATAATCTCACTGCAATGTGTGCTCCTTTTTTAAAAAAATGTATAAATGCATTTAAAACACATACAAACAACACATACAAACACAGGTTTACTCTAAATTGGGAGAATTTCAACTAGAAAGCAGCATTCACTAAAACATGCTCTCCTGTTTAATGTTTAGATTCAAAGATTTTATTTGTCAGTACTACTATACGTACAGGACATAGAGGAGAACTGAAATGCTGTTTCCGTCCCTTCAGTGGTGTGCGCAATATAAAAAAAAGGAATAAGGCTGGAAAAACAACAACAGTAGTCTATGAACAGTAATGCTACCCGTAGTGCAAATAACAAGTCCCTCCAGGATTTCACGATGTTGCGATTGCGCCAATCAGCACAACTATTGTGCGACCTTGCAACTTTGTCTAATCACTGCAACTTTCCCACAATTTTGGCCAATCCTTGTCAACTTCCACCAATTTCACCACAGAGTTCAGGGTCCTGATGGCCTGGTGAACAAAGCTGCTTAGCAGTCTTGTGGAGCAGGCCTGGAGGCTTCAGTACCTTTTCCCTGAGGGCAGGGGGCTGAAGAGGGAGTGGGAGGGGTGGGAGGTGTCACTTGCAATGCTGATGGCTCTGTGGATGAGGTAGATGTCCGGGCGGGGGGGGGGGGCACCGATGATCTTGCTGGCTGCTTTCACTGTGTGTTGTAGAGTCTTCGGGCAGAATGCGGTGCAGCTTCCATACCACACCGTGATGAAGCTAGTGAGGATGCTCTCAATGGTACCCCGGTAAGAATGAGCACATGATGGGGGGTGGGACTCATGCTCTCCTCAGTTTGTGGGGGAAATAGAGGTGAGTTTGAGCCTTCTTGGCCAGTGATGTGGTGTTGTTGGACCAGGAGAGGTCCTCAGAGATGTGCACCCCCAAGAATGTGGTGCTGCACCATCGATGATCAGAGGGGGATACTGTGTGTCCCCTCTTGAAGTCGGCCACAATCTCCTTGGTTTTTCCAATGTTCAGGAAGAGATTATTGTCTTTACACCACTGAACCAGTTGGCTCACCTCATTTCTGTAGTTGGCCACTTCATTGTTGGTGATGAGGCCCACCACTGTCATGTCATCCGCAAACTTGATGATGTGGTTGGTGTTGTAGGCTGGTACACAGTCATGGGTCAGCAGGGTGAAGAGCAGCAGACTGAGCATGCACCCTTCTGGGGCCCCTGTGCTCAGCGTGATGGTCTGGGAGGTATTGCTGCCGACCTGCACGTTCTGTGGCCTCCCTGTGAGAAAGTCCAGCACCCAGTTACAGAGAGAGGTTTTGAGTCCCAAGTGTCTGAGTTTTTGTATTAGGTGCTGGAGGACGATTGTGTTGAATGCTGAATGGAAGCCCAAGAACAGCATTCGCACATAGGAGTTCTTTGAGTCCAGGTGGGTGAGGGCTGGATGGAGAGCAGCAGAGATGGCATCTTCTGTGGATCTGTCTGACATGTATGTAAACTGAGATGGGTCATGGGAGGGAGGGAGGGAGGAAGAACTTGATGTTCTGCATGACCGGCCACTCGAAGCACTTCATTATGATGGGGGTCAGTGCTACAGGCCAGTAATCATTGTAGCTGGATGGGACAGGCTTCTTTGGGACTGGTGGCAGTTTTGAAACGTGGGGACAACAGCTTGACTCAGGGAGATATTGAAGATGATGGCCAGGACATTCTTCAGCTCCTCTGCACAGTCCTTCATAATGCAACCCGATATGTTGTCTGGTCCAGCTGCCTTGCGTGGGTTGATCCTGGAGAGGGTCCTCATCACCATCACGCTAGCCGGGTCCAGACTTATAGCCTGCTCGTCTGGGGGAGGAGTGGTCTTCTGTGCTGTTTTGTGTTTCAAAGTGGCCAAAGAAGTCATTTAAGTTGTTAAACAGTGTGATGTCACTCGCACAGGTCTGAGGTGGAGGTTTGTAGTTGGTGAGGGTCTGTATGCCATGCCAGAGAGAACGTGTATCTCTGGTGTTGTTGAAGTGTCCGGATATTTTCTTCCTGTACTGTTGTTTTGCCTCCTTGATACCACGGGACAGGTTGGCCCTAGCTGCTGTTACTCCTGCAATGTCACTGGCCCTGAAGGCTGTGTTCCGAGGCCTCAGGAGCCTGTGGACCTCTGCTGTCATCCATGGCTTCTGGTTAGCACATACAATGATGGTTTTGCAGTGAGTGACATCATCAATGCATTTAGCTATTTTATTTAGCCTTTATTTAACCAGGTTAGTCCCACTGAGATAAGAGATCTCTTGTACAAGGGAGACCTGGCCAAGACAGCAGCAAATGTATGCTACAACAACCTCAGTGTACTACTCTGTGTTTGTGTGTCCATTGTGAGTGGCTGTATGCTTGAAAATGTTCCAGTCTGTAGTGCTGAAGCAGTCTTTCAGAGCATCTGAGGCCCCTTCTGGCCACATATGTACCTGTTTTTTTTGTTGTTGTTTATCTGCAACAATGCATTTAAACTTTAAAAAAGGCCAGATCAATATGTTACAAACAAACACTGAAGCAAAAAAAAAAAAAATGAACTTAATGAATCCAATGCGGTATGAACAAAAGTGGAAATACAAGAAAACATCAGTATATAAATTTTTGTAACAGTCTAGCACAGACTAGACAGACTGGCACTCTCACCCCTAGATCACGTACTTTCAGCTAAAAGCCTTACACAATGTTTTCCACACATCGTGCTCTGTGTGCGTGTTGTTTATATAGATCCCAGGGGGAACTGGTTGCCATGGCAACCGCTAATTTAAAGACCAATAAACTGCTAAAAAACTGTGTTTACTCATCAATTATTTGTGTGGCATCTGTGAAGTCTCGGGTGTAAGTTTTGTAAAAGGATGTTTTAATCGGCTGTGATTCTGCACTAAAGAGCTTGGGAATGGCTGAGCAAAAAGTCTGAATCTGAGAATTAAGAATCGAAAAAAAAAAAACAATCTATGTTGTAACACTAACTTGTTATAATCAGTGAGCTACCTCCGCTAAGGTGGGAATGTGATTGTGGCAGTTTGTCTGTCTATCTTTTAGCAGGATGATGTAAAAAATACTCAATGGATTTTGATGAAATTTTCACCAGAAGTGGTCCTTGAGCCAAGGATGAGCTTATTAGATTTTGGAGGTGATCCGAGAGTACATACCTCTGTCATGGCGGATGGAGGTACAGAGGTACAGACGGACAGAGGAAGGGCGTGAGGGAGGGACGACTGGATGGCCGGTGGGAGGGAAGGAGGGACAGATGGCTCGATGGCACCTTGGTGGGGGAATGCGCTCTCTGACTGCCTCTAGTTTATATTAGGGCTGGGTGATTAGCCGTAGTAAAACTGGAGCCGATATTCAGGCTGTAGAACCGACGTAATCTTGCTTGTTTTTTTTTTTTTTGTTTTTTTTTTAAAATTCCTGTCTCACAGTTGTATGCAAGTACATTTTTCATGTACTGCCCCTTTAAGATGTGCCCGCAGATTTACAGACAGGACTTGACATTAACTTTTTTGCTCACTTGCCACTGTGTCTAGTGACTTTCCAAAGTTACTAGCCACTCAGCCTTTTCACTAGCCACAATTTTGTAGTTGGAAAATTATGTTTAATATGATCAAATGTGACCCGTGCTGGCAAAACGAGTCGGAATGCGCACCGCGTCATTACGAGCTGCAGGCACGAGAAGTCATAAATCATGACTCTTTCTTTGTTTGCTAGTGGCAAGTCCCCGGAAAACCCCCATGAGTGAATGGTATCATTGCAAATTTTAGAAAACGTACTTTCTAAAAATACATAAGTTTCTGCGGAAGACACAACTCCCGACCGATCAAATGTGAGTTTTCAACCTAGCCAAAATATTAAAAAATTATCTTTTTTCGGTCCGTTTTTTAGCACTTCCTACAAATTAAATGTCATTTTGAAGGTCTTTCAATACAGAATATGGAAAAAATGTTACCTCAGTTTTTTTTTTCCCACAATATCTTTATTGAACCTTTTTTTTTTTTTTTAACAAACATGATACAAACAATCAAACACTAACACTAAAGTACTACAAAAAAAAAAAAAATGCACTAAAAACACCAACAACCACCAACAAAATCAAGTCTTCAACAATGCTCCTCTGTTTAGTCTAGACAATCCAATATATAAGTATACATATTATGTTCACCAGTTTGGAATTTACAAGGTCCACACACATCATTCACCTTCTTCTTCAAGAGTTATGTTTAAATTTTTTACATAATCAATAAAAGGTCTCCATATATTCTCAAACACAATTTCCTTTGATTTTAGTATATATGTTATTCTTTCTAATGGAAGGTTTGTTAACATCTGTCTTAACCACTGAGTCACATCTGGTCTATGAGTCTTTTTCCATAATAGTGCAATACATTTTTTGGCATTAAGCAAACTGAGGTCTATGAATGTTCTTTCACTTTTATTAAAATTATGCTTTTCTGGGTACAGACCCAACAAAAACAGTTTAGGATTCAATATGATTTGTTTTGAGATTATTTTTTCAGTTGTTACCCTCACCTCTTCCCAAAACATTCTTATTAATCTACATTCCCATAAACAATGAAATAGGGTTCCTTTACTTTCCATGCATTTTGTGCATGTATCTGGTATATTTTTGTTATATCTATTTAACTCCTCCGGTGTAACATACATCCGCATTAACCATTTGAAATGTATCAATTTAAGGCGTGCATTTATTGATTTGGTTTGAGCTTCTGTACAAGCCAATTCCCATTGTTCCTCTGAAATTTCAATTTGCAGATCTTCTTTCCAGTAGTTTAATCTTTTCAGTGAATTTTCACTTGAAGATAGTGTCAATGAGTTATAAAACTCTGAAATAATACCCTTTCTTTTACTATCTTTCATCATCATTTTTTCCAAGGATGAATAAATAGGTCGAGTGAGAGCTTTATTTTGATTTGATCGAATAAAGTTTCTAAGTTGAAGATATTTAAAAAAATGTGTTCTATTGAGATTAAATTTGATCCTCAGCTCTTCAAAAGACATTATGTTGTCTGCACATGGCAAATATAAATCCTGAATCTTTTGTATCCCTTTTAAATTCCATACTTTAAATACAGCGTCCGCTCTCCCTGGTTTAAAATATTGATTACCCCATATTGGACTAAATTGTGACAATAACTGTGGTTCTTTTAAATAGTTTTTAGCTTCACACCATATTTTGATCATATGCTTTACAAATGGATTTTTAACTTGTTTTTGTAATTTTTTTGCCGAATCTGAGTATATGAATATGGGAAGAGGTAAAGGTAAATTGTATGATTCCATTTCAGTCCAGTGAGGGAGATCATTTGATGAAAAATAATATGTCATAGACCTCAGTTGTGCCGACCAATAATACAACATAAAATTTGGACATTTCAGACCTCCACGATCAAATGGTAAATATAATAAAGACAAACGTAATCTAGCCCTCCTGTTGTTCCATATAAATTCCACTAACTTTTTTTTTATTCTTGAGAATAGATCTAAAGGTGGTGATAAGGGAATGTATTGAAATAAATAAAGTATTTTAGGTAAAATATTACTTTTAAGTATATTGATTCTCCCGATCATCGACATTGGTAGTGACATCCATCTCTGAGTTAACTCACTGATATCTGACATTAAGGCTTCATAGTTGACACTGGCGACTGATTCTAGCTTAGGCATAATTTGGATTCCTAAATATTTAAACTGATTTACAACATTGAATTGATTTACCTCAGGGGCTGGGTAATTTCTCTGGGTCTCATTTAGCATTAATTTTGAAGATTTAGTTTTATTTATTTTATATCCTGATATTTCCCCAAAATTCTTTATTAAATTCAACAAGGTTGGAATTGATTTTTTTAGATTCGACATAAACAAAATTATATCATCGGCGTACAGGGAGATTTTATGTTCTGTTGGTCCAACTTTAATTCCATATATTTGTGAATGTAAACGTATCGCTATCGCTAAAGGTTCAATTGCCATAGTAAACAGTAAAGGTGAAAGTGGACAGCCTTGTCGACATCCTCTATTGATTTTTATTGGTTTTGAAATATTGTTATTTGTTAGGATTTCTGCTGTAGCATTATTGTATATTATTTGAACCCATTTTATGAAATTATTTCCAAGTCCAAACCTTTGTAGGACTTCAAAAAGAAAGGGCCATTCAACTCTATCAAAGGCCTTTTCGGCGTCCAATGATAGGAGAGCTGTATCCGGTGCTTCTTTATTAAAATAAATAATATTAAATAGTCTTCTTACATTATGGAAGCCTTGTCTACCCTTTATAAAGCCATTCTGATCTCGATTAATAATATTTGGTAAAATTTCTTGTATTCGTCTTGCTAAAATTTTACAGATTATCTTAAGGTCGGCGTTTAATAGGCTTATTGGTCTCATATTTTCACATTTATTAGAGGGCTTACCTGGTTTTGGCAGCAGTATAATTAAGGCATTATTTATGTATGATGGTAAATTATTATTTTGAAATGCTTCTAAAACCATTTCCAAAAAAGGTTTTATTAATTTATTCTTAAATTTTTTATAAAGGTCAACTGGAAGACCATCTGGTCCTGCACTTTTTCCTGATTTCATATTATCAATGGCTAGCCCAACTTCTTCTTGACTAATTTTAGAATCCAATATCTCCCTGTTTTCATTTGGAATACACGGTATAGATAGTTCGTTCAAAAACCCATTTAGTTTTGTTAAATCAGGTTCATTTTTGGTATCATATAATTTTTCATAGTAATCTCTAAAGGCTCTATTAATTTCTAAAGGATCTATAACTACCTGTCCCTTACTTATAATACTGGTAATTGGTGTTTTAATTTCCAATTGTTTAATCTGCCATGCTAATAATTTTCCCGATTTTTCACCTTGTTCATAAAAAGATTGTTTCAATCTTAGAAGACTCGAGGCAGCTCTATTCGCTGATTTTTTGTCGTATTCAGCTCTCAAAATCAGTAATTCATTCTCCAACCTTGGGTCACTTCCTGCATACACTTTTTCCTGAAGATTTTTTATTTTATGTTCCAATTTAGCTCTCTCCTCTCGAGTCTTCTTAGATTTTGATCCTGTATAACTAATAATATGTCCCCTAATAAAAGCTTTGAAAGCCTCCCACTTTACACATGCTGATGTTTGTGTAGTATTGATGTCAAAGAACTCGTCTATCTGTTTTTCTATATACTTGACAAATTCCTCATCCTGAAGCCATTTATGCTGAAATTGCCATCTACCTGATTCCTTTGTCAATTTTTTATCTACATATATTAGACAACAGGGTGCATGATCAGAGATCACGATGTTATCATAAAAGCAGTTTTGAATCTTGGACCTTAATTCTGTGGAAATCAAAAAATAATCAATACGTGAGAATGTCTTGTAGGTACTGGAATAACAAGAATAGGCTTTAACTTGTGGTTTCATTTCTCTCCATATATCTAACAATCTCAATTCTTTCATAAAATGATTAATAGTCATCCTACATCCAATGTGCGTACAATCCAGTCCTGTTGATCTATCCACACCTGGATTCAATGTACAATTAAAATCCCCTGCTATTATATGTTGCCCTGTAAGTGATGATAAGATGAGAAATAAATTAGCAAAGAACTTCTGATCATCTATATTGGGACCATATAAGTTCACAAGATTTATATTTTCTAATAGCAAAGAACCTTGAATGATTACATATCTTCCAAATTTGTCTCCAATTACATTTTTCACTTGAAAAGGAACTGATTTATGTATGAGAGTCATAACTCCCCTGGCTCGGGATGAAAATGAAGAGGTGAATACACTTCCCTGCCATCTACTCCTAATTCTTTTAACATCCTCCTCTATCAGATGAGTTTCTTGTAAAAACACAATTCTTGAACCCATGTCCTTTATTTTATTCATAACTTGTTTAAGTTTTTTTAAATTTTGTAGACCTCTGCAATTCCATGAAGTTAAATTAAGATTAACACTTTGGTCCATGATCAATAGAGAGTTTGGGATTACCTTGCAGTGTAAACATGCTCATACAGAGAAGCAAAAACATGAGTGGTTGAACATTCATCCTACAAACTACACACAAACAAATTTCCCCTTCCCACACTTGTGGCAAACCCCCCAAAATCAAAAGAAAAATTCTGTCTCCCGATATAGCCATCGACCGTTCCACACCCACGGGGAACAGCCTAAGCCACTCCTTCTTCATCCTCCCAATCACCCTAACTCTACTGCTTTTAATGACGTAACATTAACTCTCCTCTGTAGTTTTCCAACTTAACTCCAAAATTTTTAACAACTTTATACATCATAGTTTTTTTGTTTGTTTGTTTGTTTTGTTTTTGTTTTGTTTTTTTTAATATATAATACAATCTATATTTTGTAAACTTACTATTTACTTCAAGTCAGTCAGATGCCTGTGCAAATGCTTAATTATTCTACCTTATATTTTGTTCATGCTTAGCTCCCACCAGTCTCTTCTTCTTCTTTGATCTTCTTGATGAACTCCTGCGCCTCCTCTGGGGTCTTGAAGATGTGGGTTCTGCCCTCATACGTGGTCAGCAGTCTCGCAGGATAGATTACACCATGACGAATCCCAAGGTTGCGCAGCTCCTTACGTACGGGATCAAACTGCTTCCTCAATTGCTGGATTCCTGTGGCCAAATCTGGGTAGAACCGCACCTGCTGGTCCTGGTGTTTAATCTCTCCTTTAGCACGTGCAGCGTTGAAGATCTTCATCCTGTCTCTGTTGCTAAGAAACTTCATAATTAAGGTCCTCGGCGGTCCCTTATCTCTCCGTGGGCCAATACGATGTGCTTTTTCCAGAACCACTGCTGATTGCAACTCCTCGCTGCCCAGCACCTCCGGAATCCACTTTTCCAGAAAGGAACATACGTCCCGACCTTCTGATTCCTCTGGAAGACCCACCAGCCTCAAATTATTCTGTCTCGACCGAGATTCCAAATCCAAAATATTATCTTCCAGAGATTTATTTTTTTTTTCCAAAGTGCGCACCTTTAATTGAAGACGGGTGACGTCATCTTCAGCACTAGCGAGACGGAGCTCCATCTGCGCCGTTCGTTCTACACAGTCACCCAATTCCTTTCTTATTCCTTCCAACGCTGTCATAATCCCATCAAATCTAGAGGAAAAGTCCGCTCTCATTGAACTCATGGCTGCCATCAGCGCATCTGCGCCATTCCCCGCAGAAATCGCAGCGTTGCCAGCCTCCTCCGCCATATATGGAGTTTTGTTTGCTGCGTCACAGACCTGAAAGTCCGTTAATTTGGACTGTTTCGGCGGCTCGCTTTTTCCTTTTCCTGGTTTTCCAGCCTTAGGCTTCGCCGACATATCCTCGCCCAAATGCTGGGATACGTTCTGTCCCAAATGAGAGAGTTATTTGCCGATTTTTTTTTTCCAGGAGCAGAGCAGAGCGAGACACGTCCGTCCTACGTGGCAGCCATAACCGGAAGTCCGTTACCTCAGTTTTGATCATTTCCTCAAAGTGACTCATTTTGCCAACATGGGTCACAAATTTGAGTATCGCTTGCTAAAATTTACTTGAACTAAATTTACAATAATTTTAAATATAAATGACCCTTATACATACATAAAAGTAGCAAGAGAAACACTGTTGAATTATTTATTAACAGCAGTAAATGCTGTAAAACAGTCTAGAAAAATATTTGCAATATGAAAGTAAAGTACAGGTAGATTTGGGGTCTGTCCCAATTCTCATTTGTATCCCTATCTATTCCCCTTTGCCTACTCCTACCCCTTGACCCTTGACAGAGAGATTGAAAATTATCCCTACGAATTGAGACACCCATTCAGGGCTGCACCAGGTCAATAGTACTTGCCGAAGGATTTAATCTAAATCTACATTACCTGTTTTCACCAGAAAAAAGGAAGAAAAAGATAACTGATGAAAAAAGTCTCATCTTAAGGAGAAAAATGTTTCAAATTTACACTGTGGTGGTCCACCAGGAGGTTCTACTCTCACCCAGTGACTTGGGGAGTAGGGGGAGGGGGCACAAGATGTAAATGTTCGCACCTGAGGCAGGAGGTGTAAATGTATGCGCCTTGGCACCTGGGGCAAGAGATGTAAATGTATGTGCTTTGGTGCCAAGGGGGACGAGGCAGGAGATATAAATATATGTGCCTTGGTGCCAGAGAGTCAGTCTTGTTGTTGGAGTGAATAAAGTTCTGAACTGGCAGCTCTCGTGTCTCGTCACATCATTCTTCCACACTGGTGACCTACGACGTGAAAATGCTCAGGCTGGAAGACAACGCAAACTCCTCTTCAGGAACATCCACGCTAGTGTTTCCTCCCAAGACCCCGGCCTCATTCATCATGGCAATTAAGCTTCCAGACTTCTGGTTTCATGACCCGGCTGCCTGGTTCATCCATGCGGAAGGTCAGTTTGCTTTCTGTGGAATTTCTGCAGACGACGCGAGATACCATTACGGGGTGGCTTCGCTAGACCCA
The DNA here is from genome assembly GCA_020510985.1 of Pholidichthys leucotaenia. Taxonomy (NCBI): domain Eukaryota; kingdom Metazoa; phylum Chordata; class Actinopteri; order Cichliformes; family Pholidichthyidae; genus Pholidichthys; species Pholidichthys leucotaenia. Next base: position 340,782,773 of record CM035840.1, read on the forward strand.
CGCTCCACTCAGCGCGCCATGTACATGCTCCGAGACCCCCCACTCCGGGGGAAATACGACGCTCTCAAACAGCCGCTATTACGGCGTTACACCCTCTCCGATGGGGAGAGAGCGGAGAAGCTCCTCTCCCACTCTGGGTTAGGAGACAGCTCGGCTGTGGAGTTAATGGAAAGTATGTTGGCTTTGCTGGGCACAGATGACGGATCTTTTCTCTTCGCCCATCTCTTCCTGAGGAAACTGCGGGTTTTGGCGAGGACAATTTTGGCCAACTCACCACGGCTGGTTGTGAGGGACTACCGCGCGCTGGCGAAAGAAGCAGACCGCATTATCCTGGTGAATAGGAGTTTTGGCGTCCACGTGGTGGCTCCAGGATCTTCGGCGGAGTCCATTGAGGTTGCAGAGCCAATGCTTGTAGCCGGGACAGCCACTTGGAGATGGCAGAATGGGACGGTGTGTTTCTACCATCAGCGTTTTGGCACCGACATGCAGCATTGTCTCCTGCCATAACGTTTTCAAGATGCCAGGAAACGGGCCAGCCAGCGGTCAGTAGCAGATGCGACCGCTGTCAACAGAGAGAAGCTGCTTTTCCTCGAGACCACACGTTCCGGGAAATGGTTTTTGGTCGACTCTGGCTCCCAGAAGAGTCTTATTTTGCCGGCCGGCGCTGATAGGCTGGCTGAAGGCTGTGGCCCAGCATTAACTGCTGCTAATAGCTCCCCTATCAAGACTTTTGGAGAAAGGTCAGTGACTGTGTGTTTTCATGGACGCAACTACAAATGGGACTTTGTGGTAGCTGCCTGCTCGGTTCCGATCTTAGGTGCCGATTTTTTGTGTGCTTATGGTCTCCTTGTAGATGTTGCTAATAGATGTTTGGTGGATGCTATGTCTTTTTCTTCACTACCTTGTATGACTCGGGTAGCTGGGCCACTAACACATGCTAAATTTTTTAGCCTCAGGGGATGTGTATCAACATGTGCTTTCTGATTTTCCCACACTCACCGTGCCTACCTTTTCCACTACTGTGATCAAGCATGGGGCTGAGCATTTTATCACTATAAAGGGCCCGCCGGTTTTCACGCACCCGCACCGCCTGGATACAGCTAAGCTAGCCATCACGCGGGAAGAGTTTGCTAACTTGGAACGTTTGGGGATCGTTAGGCACTCCAATAGCCCTTGGGCATCCCCGCTGCACATGGTGCCCAAGTTCAACGGTTCGTGGCAGCCATGCGGTGATTTCTGTCGCTTGAACAACATCACTGAGCACGACCATTACCCCATCCCGCACATTCAAGATTTTTTGGTGCACCTGGCCGGAATGTACATTTTTTTCTAAGGTGGATCTGGTCTGCGGCTACCACCAGGTCCCGGTTTGCGCTCAAGATATCCCAAAGACTGCGCTAACACCTTTCGGCCTTTTCGAGTTTCTTCATATGTCGTTCGGGCTGAAGGGCACAGCTCAAACTTTACAGAGGATGATGGACGACTTGCCATTCGTGTTTGTCTACCTAGATGACATTCTGGTGGCTAGCACGTCTGAGGAGGAGCACCTCTCCCATCTGAAACAAGTTTTCCGTCAGCTGGAAGCACACGGACTGATAGTTAATTCAAGGTTCCAAGGTTGTCATTGCCAGGAGTGGTGCTGGGGATAAGCTCCCAGCGCTCAAAAAATGCTTCTTATGGCATGCGTCTCAAATAGCCTCTGACAACCAAGTCCAACTGCTGGCCTGCCCGTGTTGCTTAGCTTCTAAGCCTGGTGAAACTGCTTCTACTGACAGGAGAAGGGGCGAACGTGAGTCTCTGGTGCATTCAAACCAGATGCTTCGGGTAGATGGGGCTCAACAACCTGGGAGGGTAGTCCATCTAAGGGAAGGAAAACCCTGATTTCAAACCTCTGCTGCCTTGTGGCATACCAGGTCACGGGAAAGGTTTCGGGAGTCAACTCTGACGTAAAATCCAGTCGGAGCCCCTAAGGCAGTCCATCATTGATTTAAACTTTGTTCTGGCAGCTCCTGCAACAGCGCTGGTGCTAAACTGTAACAGCCTTGCTGTTCCTTTGGATCCCTCAGTGACGTGGAGAGGGGGGACATGCTACATGGGCAACAGCCTTTCCTCCATATCGCATTGCCCAGGCTAGCATCCAGCAACACTCACCAACACAAACTCACACCCTACACCCTGGAGAGGTCACTCCAGCTTCACTTGCAGCGTCGACACAACATGGGGAACAACAGTTACTGGTTATAAGTCATTGTTCGACTGGCGTAGAGCTTGGCGCTGGGGGTTGTTCCCGATGGCGGGAGGAATCCTTGGATCTCACTGGACAACGACCGCCCGCCTCAAGCTGGGCAGCCCCCAGCCAGTAAGGTGTTGTCCCACCACAGTCTGCCATCCTCATTGGGTGCATGGGGATTAGGAAATGTCCAAACAGCAGACTGCAATCATCGCACCAGGAAACAAAACAAAACAACAAAATTAACCAGCTTTGAAACTGGGATTTTGGAACGTTCGGACAGTGATAACCAGTCTTTCTGAAAACCTGTCAGGACATCAGTGACTCCAAGAAAACAGCTGTCATAAATTATGAGCTCAGGAGGCTGCATGTGAACATTGCCACCCTTCAGGAAACATGCCTTGCTGACTCAGGCATGCTGGAGAAGGACTACACATTCTACTGGCAGGGGAAAGGCTCTGATGAGCCAAGAGACCATGGAGTCTGCTTTGCAGTGAGGAGCAACCTGCTGAACATGTTAGAGCCAGGCAGCAACAGCACAGAGTGTCCCCTCACTCTTTGCCTCAACAACATTGAAGGCCCAGTCACCCTTGTTAGCATGTATGCCCCAACACTGTCTTCCACACTGGACACAAAAGATGAGTTCTATGAGAAGTTCGCATTCATCATCGCAAGTATCCCCAACAAGGAGCAACTTGTTCTCCAGGGTGACTTCAATGCCAGAGCGGGTGCAGATCATGACTCTTGGCCCTCTTGCCTTGGACAGTTTGGTGTGGGCAAAATGAAAGAGAATGGCCAACGACTGCTTGAGCTTTGCAGTTACCACGAATTGTGCATCGCCAACTCCTACTTCAGGACAAAGCCTCAGCACAAGGTCTCTTGGCGACACCCACGCTCAAAGCACTGGCATCAGTTAGATCTTATCCTGGTCAGGCGTGCCGCCATCAAGAAGTCCTCCACACATGCTCTTACTACAGTGCAGACTGCGACACAGATCACTCCCTGGTCTGCTGCAAGATCAGGCTACAGCCAAAGAGGATCTATCACTCAAAGAAACAAGGAAACCCCGCATTGATGTCAGCAAGATGTCTCAACCAGACCTCGTGGAAAAGTTTGCAGAGACCTTCGAGAAGGAAATGCAAACCTCACAGCCCAGAGACTCTGCCACAGAGAAATGGGAAGTACTGTGGGATACCATGCACCACACCGCCTTGGCTACCTTTGGGAAGAAGTCCTCCAAGTCTCACGACTGCTTTGAGGCCAAGTCCACAGAGATTACTCCTGTCATCGAAGCCAAGTGCGCCGTCCTCACCGAGTATAAGCGGGCACCCAGTGAGAAGAGCCTGCAGATTCTCAGGGATGCCAAGAGCAAGGCTCAGCAGACTGCCAGGCGTTGTGCCAATGAATACTGGACAGAGCTCAGTGAAGACATCCAGACAGCTGCTGCTACAGGCAACATTAGAGGGATGTACAATGGCATCAAGAAGGCACTTGACATAATGCACGGCTCAGGAGACACACACGCAGGCTCAGGGTAGATCTAATAGCTTTATTAACAACAAGTGTGTATGAGTGTGTGTCTGCGGAATGTGAATGTGTTGGTGGTGGCGTCTGCGTCGGGCACGGAGGCAGGAGGCCGTACAGCCGGACAACCCTATGGGAGAAGCAAAGGGAGAAGGGTAACGGGCACCACACCAACACAGGAGATATGCAAATGGTGACTGGCTTACTTGGGAATGACAGGTGGCTGGCACAGCAAGGGTGAGGCCCGGTAGAGAGCGACCTGGAGCGCCCGGTGCAGCAGCGAGGGAATGGTGGCAGAGAGGAATGGTCCGCCGCCGGGAAATCCACCTGTGGACAGGGGAGCAGACTGGGAGAAGAATGAGGTAAGAGCTTCTTACCAGAATGTTGCTGAGCGGTTGAGATTCCTTACAGCAATAGTAGCGAGTGAAGACTGATGGCTTCAGGCCGAAGCCCAGGGCGAGGCGGCTTAAATCCCTCGCCGCTGATGAGATGCAGGTGTGCGTGCAGCTGGCGCCGCAGATGGGCGGCGAGGCGTGACAGTACTCCCCCCTCTAGCAGCGCCTCCTGGCGATGGTTTCTCTGGGTGCGCTCGGTGGAACTCAGTAATGAGGGACGGGTCCAACACAAATGACGAGGGTACCCATTGCCGATGTTCAGGCCCCTAACCCTCCCAGTCCACCAAGTACTGCAACCCGCGACCCCGGCGCCGGGAGTCAAGGATAGAGGAGACAGGCCAGGCCGGATGGCCATCAATCATCCGGGGCGCGGGCTGCACAGCAGGAGGAGGGCAAAGGGGATCGGAGACTGCCGGCTTCACCTTGGAAACGTGGAAGGTGGGATGGATGCGGAGGGAGGGGGGAATAGCTACACGCACAGCCACCGGGTTGATAATCCTGGTGATGGGGTATGGGCCCATAAAACGCTGTGCCAGCTTCCTCCTCTCACCCTTTAAAATGACGTCCTGGGTAGACACATAGACACGCTGACCCACCTGGTACGCTGGGGCAGGTCTTCTGTGCCGGTCCGCCGTGGATCTGTTGCGCTCCGCCGTGCGTAAAAGCGCATTGCGCACCGACGCCCAGATGGAACGGAACTGCCTGAGGTGCACCCGAACTGAGGGGACAGTTACCTCACTCTCCTGCGCTGGGAAAAGAGGAGGATCGTAGCCCAGGGACGCCTTAAAGGGAGACATCCCTGTGGCAGAAGAGCGGGCGGTGTTGTGGGCGTACTCAACCCAGGCGAGATGGTTGCTCCAGGACGCAGGCTTGGATGCAGTGACGCAACAGAGCCCAGCCTCCAGCTCCTGGTTGGTCCGCTCACACTGCCCGTTGGTTTGGGGGTGATGGCCGGAGGAGAGGCTTACCTTGGCTCCCAGGGCGTTGCAAAAGGACCTCCAAACCTCTGAGGAAAATTGGGGCCCCCGGTCCGAGACCACATCCACCGGAGTCCCGTGCAGCCTGCCCCAACATGTTGGACTAGGAGGTCCGCCGTCTCCAGGGCAGATGGAAGACCTCGTAGCGGGATGAAGTGCGCCGCCTTGGAGAAACGGTCTACTATGGTCAGGACAGTGTCGAAGGTGTTAGAAACTGGGAGTCCGGTGACGAAATCCAGGGCGATATGCGACCAGGGCCTGACAGGGACGGGCAGAGGCTGGAGCAAACCCGCTGGAGGGGCATTACCTGACTTACTGGTGGCACATACAGGGCAGGCCCGGGCGTAGCGGGCAGCGTCCTTCCGCAGGCCCGGCCACCAGAAGGACTGTTGAAGAAGGTCGATCATCCGGGAGGAACCAGGGTGGCAGGTGAGCTTAGATGTGTGGAGCCAGTGGAATGACCTCCCCCCGAACCGTGGATGGCACAAAAAGCCTCCCCTCCGGTCCGCCGCCAGGGTCAGGTTCCACTTCCTGCGCCTTCCGGATCTTGATTTCTATGTCCCAAGTGACGGCTCCCACGATGCACGACCTGGGCAGGATGGTGTGGACGGTGTCCTCAGACGCCTCAGGGGCAAATTGCCTAGAGAGGGCGTCGGGCAGGCCGTTCTTGAAGCCAGGCCTGAAGGTGATGTTAAAACGGAACCTGGCAAAGAACAAGGACCAACGCGCCTGGCGGGCGTTCAGACGCTTGGCAGATCTCAAGTATTCCAAGTTCTTGTGGTCAGTCAGGACCACGAACGGCAGGTCCGCCCCCTCTAGCCAGTGACGCCACTCCTGCAGCGCGAGCTTGATGGCGAGGAGCTCTCTGTCCCCCACATCGTAGTTCCGTTCCGCCGGGGACAAGCGCCGAGAGAAGAAAGCGCAGGGCCGTTTGACTCCGTCATCTGGCGACCGCTGAGATAGAACTGCCCCCACTCCCGTGTCCGAAGCATCCACTTCCACGATGCATTGCAGCGACGGGTCGACTTGGCTAAGGACCCGGGAGGAGGAGAACTCCGCCTTCAGCGCCTGAAAGGCAGCCGCGGCCTCTTCGGTCCACCGGAACGGGACCTTAGGGGACGTGAGGCGGGTCAGAGGGCTGACGACGGTGCCAAAATTCGGGACGAAGCGGCAGTAGAAGTTTGCAAACCCAATGAATTGTTGCACCTGTTTTCTCGATGTAGGTGTAGGCCATTCCACCACTGCCTTCACCTTCACTGGGTCCGGAAGCACCTGGTCGTGGGAGATGACGAACCCGAGGAAGGACGTTGTCTTGGCATAGAATTCACATTTTTCTGCCTTCACATACAACCGGTTCTCCAGCAGCCTTTGGAGGACCCGCCTCACATGGACCCGGTGCTCGTCCCTGGATTTGGAGAAGATGAGGATATCATCCAGGTAGACGAACACAAATAGGCCGATGAAATCCCGGAGGACGTCATTTATTAGGCGCTGAAAGACGGCTGGAGCATTGGTCAACCCGAACGGCATCACCAGGTACTCGAAATGGCCGTTCGGGGTACGGAAGGCTGTCTTCCACTCATCTCCCTCCCGGATCCGGACAAGGTGGTATGCGCTGCGTAGATCCAGCTTGGTGAACCAAGTCGCCCCCTGGAGGGAGTGGAAGGCGGTGTCCATAAGTGGCAGGGTGTAGCGATCCTTCTCCGTGATATCATTCAGGGCGTGGTAGTCGATACAAGGACGGAGGGAACCGTCCTTCTTGCCCACGAAGAAGAATCCTGCGCCTAATGGTGATGACGAGGGATGGATAATTCCAGCACTCAGCGATTCCTTGAGGTAGGAATTCATGGCCTCCTTCTCTGGCGCCGACAGGCTGTAGAGTCGCCCAGAGGGTAAGGGTGCCCCCTGGCGGATGTTTATCGCACAGTCGTAGGACCTGTGTGGAGGAAGAGACATCGCCCTGGACTTGCTGAAAACCATACCCAGGTCGTGAAATTCTGATGGCACTAGGGAGAGATCCGGGGGCGCAGCGTCCGTAGGAGTTGGAGAAGAGGACGGAGAGCAAGCAGCGGATTGCAGGCAGGTGCTCATGCAGAAGGAACTCCATGCCGATACCCTGGCGGACTTCCAATCCAGGACGGGGTTATGGAGGCGAAGCCAGGGGTACCCCAGGATTACGGGCGACACAGAGTTGGGGAGGACGTAGAAGGTGATTTCTTCCCGGTGGTTCCCAGAGATGATCACAGGTACAGGGACGGTCTGATGTGTGACTCTCCCCAGGGAGACATGGGAGAGGTTGACCAGGGCGAGAGGAGATTTGAGGGCTTGGCAACGGATGCCCAATCGGGTTGCCAGGCTTTGTGAAATAAAGCTGCCCTCCACGCCCGAATCCACCAGTGCGTGGGTGAGGTGCCCAGTGGGGCTGTGACAAAATCGGACGGGCAGCTTCAATTGGGAGAGAGGATTTAACCGATTGACATCCGCGAGGCCCCCTACAGTGAGTCGCGGACCTCCCCGTTTGGCCTTCTGTGGACAAAGCTCCACCGTGTGTTGGCTGTCTCCGCAATACATGCAGAGACCCAACTCACGGCGGCGTTGTCTCTCCGCAGGAGGGAGCTTTGTCCAGCCCGTCACCATCGGCTCCGACTCCTCGGAGCGCGATGGTGGCGGCAACACCAGGGGGCGAGCTTGGGACAGGCGCGACGAGGCACCACGAGAGCGAGAAGAAGACGACTTCCGCTCCGAGGTGCGCTCGCGCAACCTGTTATCCAGGCTGATGGCTAGGGACGTTAGCTCCGCTAATGTCTCCGGGATGTCCCGCCCAGCCAGTTTGTCCCTCAGACTATCATTGAGACTGCGGAGGAAGAGGCCGCAGAATGAACGTTCATCCCAGCCAACTTCCTCCGCCGCTACCCGGAAGTCGATCGCGTAATCAGCTGCCGACCGGCTTCCCTGCTGGAGGCTGAGAAGCCGATCGACCTGAATGCTCTCAGTACGAGAATGATCAAAGACTTCCAGGAACTGTCCCACGAATTGGCCATAGGTGAGGGTGGCGTAACTGGGCCTCGCCATTACGGTGTAAGCCCAAGTAAGCGCTCGCCCCTCCAGGAGATTCCCTATGTAGCCAATTCGGCTATGGTCTGAGGGAAAATCTCCGGGCACACGGTGGAACATGGACTCACATTGCATTATAAACCCCCGCGCTCCGCCGAGCTTACCGCTAAAGCGGGCGGGGGTCGGAATGGGTGTGAGCCGAACCGGTGCTACCGGAGCAGGCTGGACGGCCGCTGGAGCAGCAGGAGCCGCGCCGCCCTGACGAGCCGGGGGGAACGGCTGTTGGGGGTCCAAGCGGTCCAACCGGTTAGTGATAATGTATAATTGATTTAAAATCACCTGTTGCTGGTGGGCTATTAGGTCCACTTGAGCCTCGAGGGTGGAAAGTCAGCGTGTGAGCCCGCCGTCTGCCGAGCCGCTCTGCTGAAGCCGTACTGACATAATGCACGGCTCAGGAGACACACACGCAGGCTCAGGGTAGATCTAATAGCTTTATTAACAACAAGTGTGTATGAGTGTGTGTCTGTGGAATGTGAATGTGTTGGTGGTGGCGTCTGCGTCGGGCACGGAGGCAGGAGGCCGTACAGCCGGACAACCCTATGGGAGAAGCAAAGGGAGAAGGGTAACGGGCACCACACCAACACAGGAGATATGCAAATGGTGACTGACTTACTTGGGAATGACAGGTGGCTGGCACAGCAAGGGTGAAGCCCGGTAGACAGCGACCTGGAGCGCCCGGTGCAGCAGCGAGGGAATGGTGGCAGAGAGGAGTGGTCCGCCGCCGGGAAATCCACCTGTGCACAGGGGAGCAGACTGGGAGAAGAATGAGGTAAGAGCTTCTTACCAGAATGTTGCTGAGCGGTTGAGATTCCTTACAGCAATAGTAGCGAGTGAAGACTGACGGCTTCAGGCCGAAACCCAGGGCGAGGTGGCTTAAATCCCTCGCCGCTGATGAGGTGCAGGTGTGCGTGCAGCTGGCGCCGCAGATGGGCGGCGAGGCATGACAGCACTTAGACCAGTCCAGAGCAGGATAGCTCCCCTCAAATCTTCCACTGGGGTAGTAATTACAGACATGGGCCAACAGATGGAGAGATAGGTGGAACACCACTCCGACCTCTACACCAGACAGAACACAGTGTCCCCCACAGCTCTTGACGCCATCAAGAATATGCCAATCATAGAGGAGCTGGATATAGAGCCAACCATAGAGGAACTCAGGAAGGCCATTGACAGCTTGGCCTTGGGCGAAGCCGTAGGCAGCTACGGGATTCCCCTGGACCTGATGAAACACTGCAAGACTACCCTCCTGCTCCCATTGCATGAAGTCATCTGTCAGTGCTGGCAAGAAGGGGCTGTACCACAGGACATGAGGGACGCCAAGATTATTACCCTCTATAAGAACAAGGGCAAAAGAAGTGACTGCTACAACTACAGAAGCATCTCTCTACTCAACATCATCAGCTAAATCTTTGCTCTGGTCATTTTGATCTGCCTGCAGAAGCTGGTAGAACGCGTCTACCCAGAGTCGCAATGTGGCTTTCGTGCCAAGAGATCAACGGTAGACATGGTCTTCTCCCTCCATCAACTCCAGGAGAAGTGCAGAGAACAACAGATGCCCCTGTATGTTGCCTTCATTGATTTCACCAAGGCATTCGACCTCGTCAGAGAAGGCCTGTTCAAGATTCTCCCAAAGATAGGCTGCCCACCAAAGCTGCAGAGCATGATCGAGTCTTTTCATTCGGACATGAAGGGACTGTGCATTTCAACGAGAGTTCCTCCGACCCCTTCAGCATCTGCAGTGATGTCAAACAAGGCTGCATCCTTGCTCCCACACTCTTTGGGATATTCTTCACCGTTCTCCTAAAGCATGCCTTTGGCACTGCAACTGAAGGAATTTACCTAAGCACCAGGTCAGATGGCAGGCTGTTCAACCTTGCCCGCCTCAGAGCCAAGACGAAGGTTTGCGAAACGTTCATCAGAGACATGCTGTTTGCTGACAATGCAAGAATTGCAACACACACCCAACAGGAGCGGCAGACACTGATGGACCGCTTCTCATAGGCCTGCAAGGATTTTGGACTCACCATTAGCCTGAAAAAGACCAATGTCCTGGGACAAGACATTGAATCACCACCTGCCATCACCATCGATGACTATGAACTCGATATCGTCCACCACTTCATCTACCTTGGCTCTACCATAACCGACAACCTCTCCCTTGACTTTCCCTTGGATCGGGAAGGCAGCTACAACACTCGCTCGTCTCACAACCAGAGTGTGGACAAACCCCAAGCTGTCAGTGAAGACTAAGATGGCAGTGTATAATGCCTGTGTCATCAGCACACTGTTGTACGGCAGTGAGTCATGGACAGCATATGCCAGACAGGAGAAGCAACTCAACACCTTCCATCTGCAAAGCATCTGCCACATCCTGAGCATATCCTGGCAGGACAGAGTAACCAACGCAGATGTCTTGAATCGTGCAGGACTTCCCAGCATGTTCACTCTCCTCAGACAGCACAGGCTGCGCTGGCTAGGCCATGTCCACGATGGGTGCATCCCAAAGGACATCCTGTATGGAGAACTGGCATCTGGGAGGAGATCCACTAGTCGCCCCCAGCTCCAGTACAAAGATGTCGTTAAGAGAGACATGAAGGCCACCGACATCAACACAGAGACCTGGGAGAGCCTAGCAGGTGACCGTGCAAAGTAGAAAGGGACCTTGAAGCAACACCTGAAATCAGGGGAGGAGAAAATGATGACCGCTGCTGCAGAAAAACAAGCATGCAGGAAGGAAAGCAGCAGCTCCAAAAGACTAGAGACTACACACAGGTGTGACCTTTGCGATAGAGACTGGCATTCCTGCACTGGTCTATTTAGCCACAGATGATGCTGCTCCAGGTGAGCAGACAACCAGAACTAGGATGCTTCACCCATGGTCAATCCTGACCGACGGAGGCCTAAGAAGATAGTTAACCTTTTGAGTGTGAGAATTTGCGTGCCCCTAGTGGCAGAGCACAGCACTGCGCCTGCCTTCTCACTCTGACTTTGTCAAAAGTAAGTGAGAAATTTCTGTTGTTTTTTTTAAATGTACTGATTTCTTGTTCATATATGTACTTTGAAGATAAGATGATGAGGTACCGCTGTACAAAAAATGGTGTCAAAAGACTGAACCATTTTTTCTGTAAATATGTCCAAAATCCATCTGAACTATTTTATTGACAAAAAAATATTTACCACTCTTGACCACTAGGGGGTATGTTGCAGTTCTGCACCATACACACTCAAAGGGTTAATCCAGCAAAGTGTCAATTCGGGTTGCCAGTGATCGATTTCTTGGGCCACCACATCTCATCTGAGGGCACCGGGAGGTTCTACTCTCACCCAGTGACTTGGGGAGTAGGGGGAGGGGGCAGGAAATGTAAATGTATGCGTCTGGGGCAGGAGGTGTAAATGCATATGCCTTGGCACCTGGGGCAGGGGATGTAAATGTATGTACCTTGGCGCCAAGGGGAGGAGATGTAAATGTATGTGCCTTGGCAGCTGGGGCAGGAGGTGTAAATGTATGTGCCTTGGCACCAAGGGGGAGGAGGCAGGAGATATAAATGTATGCGCTTTGGTGCCAGATAGTCAGTCTTGTTGTTGGAGTGAATAAAGTTCTGAACTGGCAGCTCTCGTGTCTCGTCACATCATTCCTCCACAACACGAACAATTCTGATCAGTAGAAAAAGTCAAAAATTTACTAGAAAGAGAGCTGTAAATTCAGACAAAAACTTGGACCCCTGGTGGGCCGTTTTTGGCCTGCGGGCCACATGTTTGACACACATGGACCAGCACATTAAAAATACATAATTAGAGGTTTTATTTCCATGAAAAAGTTGCATATCACAGATATCATTCATAATCACAGATAAACGAAAGCTCACCTCAGAAGCTTCATTTGCTCTTTACAGCAACACATTTTTCTCTCTGTCATACAAAAACTTAAATTTGCAAAGCTGTGGACAGGAAACAGGAGCTTCTGGCTCTAAAAATAATCATATTTAACCACAGTGGTAGGAGCTAATGTGGGGGAAGAGTGCAGTTTAACTACTCACACTGTGACAACGAGGGATCGGGTGCAATTCTCCTGGTGGTCTGATTTTTGAGTGCGGGGACAGGTGTGTTCTGTTGGCCTGCTGTCAGTTCGGCAATGTTTCTGGCCACAAAATGAACTGACCTGCAGAGTACACCATCCCCGGTTTCTTCTGTACCCCAGCTTGAAGCAGTCCTGTGTGCCACATTGGCAGCTGAGCCAGGCCATGCCCACGGTGACAGTGGACTAATGACAATAAACTGTGTGTGCAGATAGTGCTCATGGGAGTTGTAGTTTTGTAGTCTCACTGTCATGTGGTGATCCTCGCGGATCACCAAGAGATGCCACAGAGTTCACCAGGGAGTTTGGCAAAGATGTTATTTATTTCCAGACGCGACAAAACACAACTATGAACCCCTTAGGGCTAAACACACACATGACGAGACTTGGGCTCGTAGGGCTAACCCAGCCGCTACGAGCTAACTGTGACATGACTATGATGAATAACTATGAACCCCTTAGGGCTAAACACACACATGACGAGACTTGGGCTCGTAGGGCTAACTCAGCCGCTACGAGCTAACTATGACAAAGCTATGATACATGACCTGACATGAAGGTCTGCGGCACTCACAGGAACGACGAGGCGCAGACCCAGGGCTTGGCAGGATGAAGCCACTCCGACGTAACGTTGACCAATGTCGACCGATACTCCTGCGTCTTACCGTCGCCAGTGCTGGGCTTAAAAGGGCGAAGCACTAACGACGGTAATGACAATCAGCTGACCGGCCGTTGACAGGCGGAAGCCCCACCGAGCACTTTCACAATAAGAGCCCGGTGAGGCCAGAATACAGCCCGCAGCTGTCAAGGCCGGCAGCGAGAAATAACAGCCCGAGCGCGATCAGAACCGGCGCTCGGGTCATAACAGTACCCTCCCTCCACGGGCGGACTCCGAACGCCCCAAGGAAAAACCCCCCCCCCCCCCCCCCAGGGTGGGAGGTTGGGGGACAGGTGCGGAGGGAGAGAAACCAACCCATGAACAAGACAAAAACCATACAATGACAAGACCAAAAAAACCATACAATGACAATGACAAGACAAACAAGAAAAAATGCACAAAGGAAAACAAAACCCAGAACTACAGGTTCAGATAAACTAAATACAAGAACATTACCTGCTCATACCTGACCTAACATGACAAAACAAAAAACAGAGCATTACCCGCTCATACCAGACTATGAAACAAAAACAGCAGGGCTACTGCAAACACACTTGAAGCAATCTAAAAATGCTTAACATAACATTACTATGACTAGACTATGGTTTTCAAAACAAAAGCATGAGCACAAAATACAACATAACCAGGACAAAAAAAGGCACAAATACAGAGACACCCAGGGACCACTACCACCCCCCGACAGTTTATGTCGTCCGATGGTCAACGGAAGCGGACCAGGCGGCTCACCAGAGTCCAAAGTCCCGCACGTCCGCTTCTCTGGTGGTCGAACTAGGTAGCCCCATGGCACACATAACAGGTCGGGTGGCCGAACCGAGGCGCCGAACCGGCGAAACAGTCCCTCCGGCGGCCGACCCGTGTCCTTCAGCCACCAGTCCAGGGCATCAACAACCCGCAGCGGCCTCCCTGACGAGAACAAAACTCGGGAGAACCGGGGCGAGCGAACAGGGACCCCCATGGCCCCCGGCGATGATGAAAAAGGGCGGTGATGATTCCGAGGGGGTCGATGAGCAGGGCGAGCCAAGAATCCGCTCCGCGCTGCATCACCGGTGGACCCAGATTGGGTCCCAGCTGCACCCACGTTGGGCCCCGATTGGGCCAGAGCCGCACCCGCGGTGTACCCCGATTGGGCCTCCGATGAACCCACGTCGGACCCCGATTGGGCCGAACCCGCCCCTGCGGTGGGACCCGATTGGGCCTCCGGTGCTGCTCCGCTGACGAACTCCATCCCCGAACCTGGGACCTCCACCTCGGTGACTCCGACCCGTTCCCCGCCGGCGACACTAAGCAAAAGCTCGGGGACAGGAAAACCGGGATCAGTATCACCGGTAGCAACGGAACCCAGCGAGACGAGCTCGGGCGCAGCAGACGGCTGCTCCTCACTCGTCTCCCCGAGAGGCAGGCAAAAATGCTCAACAAAAGAGGACGGAGACATAAGAGGGAGCACTTGCCTGCACTCGGGTTCCGTTGCCACCCAGGACTCCGACGATCCGGGTTCAGGGCAACTCTCGTCAGCTGACTTGGACTCAGCTGCGTCGGGCTCCGCAGCTGGCACGATGATATCTGCAGCCTCAGGTTCCTCCCACGCTGTTGTCCACGCCGACGACCCGTATGGCGTGGAGGCAGGGAACCCTTGACCCACTGACTCGGACCGCTCCGGCGAGGAAACCCGGGGACGCTTCCTTGTCGGCTCAGGCTCCGGGCCGCAGTCCGCTCCTCTCCTCCGTCCAAGACATGACTGCAGGGCCGGATGCAGGCTATCCAGCACTGCAGGAGCCCTCTTCGTCCGGCGACGCTGGCCTGGCGTCGCGGACCGCTCAACGGGGGAGAACACAGAGACAGTAGGTTTAATAATTTTATCCACAGCAGGTGGAGGGAGCTCGGGGGGCTGCGAACCCCGAACTCCGCCCCCAGGAGTCAGACAAGGCAGATCATTGTTAAGATGTGACAAACAAACGATCACTTGCCTTCCTCCAGGGGCAGAGATGGTTCCTGCTGTGGGGGACGTCGTTCCTCCTTCTCCCCGCTGGATGGCGACAGAGGGCCCCCTAGGAAAACGAGGTGGGGCCGCTCTCGAAGATTCGCTGACGGGATATGCCGGCAGCGAGTCCAGCCGGGGATTCCGCTGAGGATTGCCCGCGCCGTTACGCCGACGTCCTCGTCGGCCCCCAGACGGCGCGTACTCCTGGACCTGCTCCGGGATGGGAACGGGACACCAACGCGGGGAGCGAGGATGCCTCCACCTCTGCTTCCCGCTCTCTTCCTCCTCCAGCCCACGAAGAACCTTGCGCTGAGCGGCGAGTTCCTCCCACCTCGATATCACCTCCGGATGATCGTCGTAGTCGAGGGGAAGGCTGTCCAGATATTCCTCAGTGACGCCCAGATTCCAACGCATGAAACCGGAGGTGTCGTCAAATGTAGCGGCGAGGAGCGCCCCATCGGCGTATTCCAGTGCGCTCGCTACCTCCTGGTCCAGGCGCCGCCCGCGGCCCCTGGATGACAGCATTCTCCCAGATGTTGACACCCGAGCGAGAAGAAACAACAGTCCAAAAAAGGCACAAACTCCCGGTGAAACGGCGTCTCAATGCGGCGCCCCCGTTTGGACGACCTGGCAGGAGTATACTGTCATGTGGTGATCCGCGAGGATCACCAAGAGACGCCACAGAGTTCACCAGGGAGTTTGGCAAAGATGTTATTTATTTCCAGATGCGACAAAACACAACTATGAACCCCTTAGGGCTAAACACACACATGACGAGACTTGGGCTCGTAGGGCTAACTCAGCCGCTACGAGCTAACTATGACAAAGCTATGATACATGACCTGACATGAAGGTCTGCGGCACTCACAGGAACGACGAGGCGCAGACCCAGGGCTTGGCAGGATGAAGCCACTCCGACGTAACGTTGACCAATGTCGACCGATACTCCTGCGTCTTACTGTCACCAGTGCCGGGCTTAAAAGGGCGAAGCACTAACGACGGTAATGACAATCAGCTGACCGGCCGTTGACAGGCGGAAGCCCCACCGAGCACTTTCACAATAAGAGCCCGGTGAGGCCAGAATACAGCCTGCAGCTGTCAAGGCCGGCAGCGAGAAATAACTTAGCCCGAGCGTGATCAGAACCGGCGCTCGGGTCATAACACTCACACTGCAATAGGCTTATTATTTAGATGTTGCTTGAGAAAACTACAACCCGCTAAAGTGGCTAGTGGGGCTGGCTGTCTTACCCACCACCGGTGAAATCCATCCACCAGTGGCAGGTGGGCGGGTGTTAATGTGAAGCCCTGGTTACAGGCATGGGCACGTAACTCTGGAAGCAGCGCAGTCACCGCTGTTCACATGCAGCAGAACATGGGCGGAACAATTAATGACAGTTTGTAACAAAACAAACCTGGTCTCCATCTACATAGTATGTGATGATTGACTCTTTATTTCATTTGAAGATGCCAAGAAAAAGCAAGCAAAGTGCATGGATATTAACACTAAAAGGCGCAGAAGCTAAGTCACTGTTAGCCTCTGATGGCTATTTGTGTCATCAAGAGTTTTACAGAGGGAATGGACAAGCTAAGACTGTATTTAAGAACCCAACACCCTCAATTCAGCTAACAAGCTAATTAGCCACTGCACGCGAGACTCGACCCACAAATGCCCAAGATGTATGTGTTGTAAACACTGGACAATGTTTATTTTATGCGTGAAATGACAATAGGTGTCTTTATTATATTATGTTCATTTTCTACCATACCACAGTGATATGATACCACACTCTTGTTGCTTGATTACAAGGCTTGTCACTGCGGGGGGGCGGGGGGAGGGCGGGGTAACTGAAAAAAAAAATGACATGAAGCGGCCAGTTAACCGTGATGCTGATTAAAGGTTAAATTGCCCAGCCCTAGTTTATATAATAGGAATGGTGGGGTAGTATGCATTATGAGTTTAGATAGTTGACCATACTTGGTGTGAAAAAGTGTTTGCCCTCCTCCTGATTTCTCATGTTTTTGTATGTTTGTCACACTTACTGTAAATGTTATTAACATCATCAAACAAATTTAAATATTAGACAACAATAACACAAGTAAACACAAAATGCAGTTTTTAAATGAAGGTGTTTATTATTAAAGGTAAAAAAAAAATCCAAACCTACATGGTCCTGTGTGAAAAAGTCATTGCCCCCCGTTAAAACATAAATTAACTGTGGTTTATCACAGCTTTGGAAAGCTGAGTTCAATTTCTCTAGCCACACCCAGGCCTGATTACAGCCACACCTGTTCTCAATCAAGAAATCACTTAAATAGGACCTGCCTGACAAAGTGAAGTTGACCAAAAGATCCTCAAAAGCAAGACATCATGCTACGATCCAAAGAAGTTCAGGAACAAATGAGAAACAAAGTAATTGAGATCTATCAGTCTGGAAAAGGTTATAAAGCCATTTCTAAAGCTTTGGGACTCCAGCAAACCACAGTGAGAGCCATTATCCACAAATGGTGAAAACATGAAACAGTGGTGAACCTTCCCAGGAGAGGCTGGCCGACCAAAATTACCCCAGCAGCACAGCAACAACTTATCCAACTCATCCAAGAGGTCACAAAAGACCCCACAACAACATCCAAAGAACTGCTGGCCTCACTTGCCTCAGTTAAGGTCAGTGTTCATGATTCCACCATAAGAAAGAGACTGGGCAAAAGTGGCCTGCATGGCAGAGTTCCAAGACGAAAACCACTGCTGAGCAAAAAGAACATAAAGGCTTATCTCAGTTTTGCCAGAAAACATCTTGATGATCCCAAAGACTTTTGGGAAAATACTCTGTGGACTGATGAGACAAAAGTTGAACGTTTTAGAGGGTGTGTGTCTCATTGCATCTGGCGTAAAAGTAACACAGGACAATGATCCAAAACACACCAGGAAGTCAACCTCTGAATGGCTTATGAATGCCTCTTTCTTCCTGCCCTTCAGAGAGAACGGTCGCTTTTTCTTCTGTTCCCTCTTTCACCCTCCTCCACCCTCCCTAACTGAGAATCCCAGCTTGCTGTCTTGTCTGCGTCGCTGTTCTTCTGGCTGAATCTTGATCCAAATGAAAAAAATGGATTTGGTGAGCGGCTTTAATAAAATTAACAACTTTTTACATAAATTTGGGCCAGGGGGAGCCCCTATGGAGAGACCCATGGATTGGAACACATGTGTCTGCATGATTCGCCTGATGATGTGGAAACATCTATCTGGTTTGGCACGATCACAGGATTTTTCTGCTGATTGGCTCTGGAGTTTTCCTGGTGTATCGAAAATTTAACTAGAAGAGCTAATCAAAGCGGTCCCGGCGTAGCTGCTTCTTCAACAATTCGACTAGACGGGGGAGAGCACTAACTAACGGCAAGACTAACATGGAAATTACCATCTGGCATGCACTGTAGAGAGATGGACTCTGCCGGACATGCTTCCCATGTTTAGAAGGGAAACATCTGGAGTCGTTTTGGTGCCCTCCAAGAATGGATTTAAAGCCCATGTATGGAAATTATGAACACAGGATTGCAAGAGCTGTAAATTCTATGCTCTGAGTGATCTGTGTTATCAGACCTTGAATTCGGTGCCCTGTTGACTATTTTCCTCCTGGATTAAGACAAAACAGAAGATTGTGCTTCTCTTCATAAACATTCTGGTGTGCTACAATCTGAACTCTCAAGGACAGTGACTGGCTCAGGAAATTTCCATCTGCCATGCCTCAAGGACATGCTTCCGAGTTTCAGACACTAAGACATAACATCTCGGCTGGGAGAGATTTGCTGCCTCCAGTAACTGATAAACACCCACCTGCATTCAACATACACGAACACACTGATTCACATATATTGAATTACATCCATTCATTCACTGATCCTCTCTGACTTTTGGTTTTGTTGTCTGCTAAATGTGCATTGAGGGTTTTTTTTCCTGCAATCAAAATTTCGCTCACTCACTGAGCGCCATTTTGATAAACATGTTTTTTTCTCTCACCTACTGTGTCATTCCATATCCCTTCCCTTTTTCTTTCTTTATCACCACTATGACTGGCGCCTAGCGGCTGCCCCAGCCTTAGATGCGCTCTGCAGAGCGTGCCCAAATGCCAAGTCACGTTTCGTTACCTTGTATTCATACATGTGTAATGACAATAAAGTTGAATCTCATCTCATCTCATCTTAAGAAAACCAAAATGAAGACTTTGGAGTGGCCTAGTCAAAGTCCTGACCCAAATTCGATTAAGATGCTGTAGCATAACGGCTCATGTTCGAAAACCCTCCAATGTGGCTGAATTACAACAATTCTGCAAAGATGAATGGGCCAAAATTCCTCCACAGTGCTGTAAAAGACTCATTGCCAATTACAGCAAATGCTTGATTGCAGTTGTTGCTGCTGAGGGTGGCCCAACCAGTTATTAGGTTTAGGGGGCAATCACTTTTTCACACAGGGCCATGTAGGTTGGGATTTTTTCCCCCTTAATAATAAACACCTTCATTTAAAAACTGCATTTTGTGTTTACTTTGTCTAATATTTAAATTTGTCTGATGATCTGAAACATTTAAGTGCAACAAACATACAAAAACAATGAGAAATCAGAAAGGGGCAAACACTTTTTCACACCCCTGTATTATAAACCTTCCACAATGCTCACATCTCCCAACATTTCAGCTTTCTTGTGCCTCTGGTGTGGATTTCTCAGAGGAACAACCTCCTGTGATCAATCCTTGACAAAAAGAACAAATGTCAGATTTGAATCGTCCGACTTTACGATGCCTCGATCGACACGTGCCAATTGTGATCAGACAGGGATTCCATTTTAAAGGTTACCGCATTTCACTGTTGGAATGACAATGCACCAGGCATCTGCAAACCTGAAAGAAGTTCAGACTGCTCAGTCTGGAACAATCTGTACTGTTGCTGCTGCAGACTCTATAATATGCAGTTGGGTATGAATTGAGGTCAAAACTTGCACAACGTCGGAGGCGGCAGACGTGTAGTCAGACACAGAGGCAAACAGACGCTGCTATCGGGGGAGTTAAGTGTAAGTGGATGCAATCTGATGAGGTAGGAACAGACGTGGACTTGTGTGTTGGTGCATGTGTGTGCTGGTGGGGTTATGTACTCTATTTGAGCAAGGTGAATACCTATTGTAAGCTGGGCAGATGATTTGAATATAGGTTTGCCTGTAAATAAATGCAAATAAATTGAAGTGGTATGCTATTCAGGCAATGCTGACTGCATTTTCTTTCTTGAAAATGACATATGCTACACATATAACACTCAACGCAAGAAAAGAAGGCGTATTTTTGGCAATTTCACAATTTGACTGAATAAATGAACAATGTATATGGAAATTCAACTTATTAGTAGGCCAAAACCACTATGACCTGCATGGACTCTGTAAGACGTGGATGCTTTGGGGCATCAGGCAACAACAAGCTCACAGCAGATCCTTTAAGTCCTTTAAGTTGCTTTTATAGGTGTTGCTTGTTTTTTCACCAAAACCCACAGATGCTTGAACAGATTGAGATCTGGGGAATTCAAAGGTCAGGTCAACCCCTTGAACTCTTGTCGTGTTCCTCAAACTGTTCCTTAAGTGTTTTTATACTGTGGATGGAGGCATTCTCCCCGCTGAAAGCTCCATCATGCTCATGGAAATGTGCTGCCACAGACAGGTGTAATCAAAGGGGGCTGGAATGGGGGTGGTACCGGTTCCACTCTATGTATTCACAGGTTACAGGCTTTAACTTTTTCTAATCTTAAAGCCCCACTCAAACCGCAATTAAATTCTAGCTGCATTAACCCCCGAATCTACAGGATTATGAAACACAAATCTTACCGCCAAATCAGAATCAGCAATTAACCTAACAAGCATGCTATGGAACTGTAGGAGGAAAACTGTCTGGAGAACTCAGGGACTCAACCCAGGAAACTTCTTGCTACAGTGCAGACCACTGCTCCACCATGTGCAGTCCATGCAAGTATAATTACCTGTTCCTTATCCTCCTTGTGTCTCATGGCGCATAGGGCCTTCACGCAGCTTTTCCACCTCTCCCTGTTGGTCACCATAACATGCACCTCTTATGTGTTCCATCCCATTTTTCTTTCCAGCACTCCCATCCATCTCCATGTTCTTTCTCCTTCTGGTACCCAGGTCACTGCCACATGACAGTCATTCTCACGATCTTGTCTGAGAATATAGCCAATCATTTTCCATCTACAAATTTTCACCTCTTCACTCAGTGGTTTTATACTTGCTCTTTTCTGAAACTCATTCGTACTTATGTGATCTTGCCAACGATGCAGAGGATCACATCACATCCATACAGCAAGACAGGCAACACAAGCATCCTATGCAGCAGATGCTGTTAGAACTCCAAATTCTTTTCAGTCTGGCAAACACTCCTTCAATATCATGTCCATTGAGCATCATCCTTTTCTGATTCCTTGCATTAATTCTCAACACTTTCTTCTTTTCCAAACTGATACACAAGTATAAAAAAAAGCTCCCAACAGCTTATTCTTTTGGGAAGGTGGGCTCACACTTGCCTCACTTATATAACTCCCACAACATTTAAAACAATCGATGACCAAGGGCAACATGGTGAGAATAGCAAAAACATAACTGCTAACTTTTGAAATAAAAATGTTTGACTACAATTTTGAATCTTAGCACTGCAAAAATGGTTTGACTTATGCCAACAAACCCAGAACTTTGCTTTGAACTCATACTAGGCAACTTTTACTGTCATTTCATGAAATGGTGTATTTTTTTATGTTGCTCTTTCCCTTGTTAAATAACCCCTCACTGACAAATTATAGCAAGTTAGACAGCAGTGGATAAGTATAGATTTGAAAACCTCCACTCACACAAATCAGTACTCGTCAACGACAACCCATTTTTCAACACATCAACTTTAACAACTGACTCTCGTCTTGCTGCCTCATATATCCAGTTGCTTGACAGGTGCCATCGTAAGGAGATAATCAGTGTTATTCACTTCACCTGTCAGTGGTTTTAGTATTGAGGCTAATCGGTGTATAATTACCAGGAACATATGGCCCCATCCTTTTGGTGGTTTAAACGAAGAAAAAATAGGTTCTTGTCCATCATTTATAAGTCTTTTGCTTCATGTGTGGGAATGGCTCTGAAATTCGTCTGAATGCTTACCGCCGTTACTGAGACAAATTCTTGCCCTGGACATTTATTGCATTTGGTGTTTGGAAGTAATTCTGCTGTTGATGGTTTTTGGTGTTTGCCCCCCCACCCCCACCCACCCTACCCTCTTTCTAAAAAGCAGACTGAAGGGGTCGAAAGATGAAATGCTGTTGGACGTGATTAACAAACAGCAGACCAGTGTAAATGTCTGCAGCCATAGACAGTGGATGACCGGCTGTAATTGATTACAGCCAGTGTGATGCAACAAGGCACATTACTATGCTAATCCAGCAAGCCCCTGTGATAGCGATGTAGCGTGTTGTATGTGTGAGGGAGAGACAGGGAGAAGGGAAAGAGACAATCAAGAGAGTGTGAGACTGAAAGGGGCAGGGAGCAAGTGAATGGTTGCGTGTCGGTGCGATCGCAGTGCGTTTGCGTGCACGCCTGTCTGTCCCATTGAGAACCCTGGGACACAAAGGCGGCAGCCAGCCTGGTCTCCCTCTGCTCTCACAGCATTGCTTGTCATCATGATGACATTTGAAAACATCCTCACAGAGGACAAAAAAAAGGACTGAACAGTGAGTGGGTGGATTTGTCTACGGCTAACCTCCAGCTGCCGGGGTGAGAGAGCACACTGGAAACAATGTAAATCGAAGCCCTCAGAATACGTAATCTTCCTATTAGCGGCTTTCACTGTTAGCATTAGCATTTCAAGGTGAGGTCTAGAATAATCTGGCTGCTTTACATACAGTGGGCGGGGGTGGATTTGGGGGACTACAGATGTGGTTCAGCATTGCGGTGACTTGTTTTCACACATGCTGCTGTTGTGGTCTCTCCTGCAGATCAGCACCTGCCCTCTCAGCAGGGGGTGTGCTAGCAGGTGCTATTCTGGTACCGCTAGCTCTGTGCTGTGGACATATTTCAGTGCCACCGTGCTTATTTTGTGTCATCCTGCCCACAGAGCTCAGCGTGGTTCCAACTTGAATCACTCCAACTGAGTGCTCTGACTGTTTGCACATGGAATTTATCATATTTAACAAGTCTGATTAGGTTTGATGTAAGAAGAGATCAGCCCTTATGTACATAATGATGTGGCCCTTGGAGACTTAACTCAAGGCCTAAGGCGTTTACTCTGCGGCCTAAAATTTGAGGAACAGTTCTGGTGAGGACATTTTCCTCTACAGGCCAGATTTTGGTGTATTTTAACAGCTTCAGGATACATAGATACAGTTATGTGAAAAAATTAGGACACCCTGTGTAAGCCTGTGTGTTTTTTTAAAACATATTTGGACATATGGATATTTAATATCAATGTTAAAAGTACTGGGAGATTCATGTAATACAACTAAACAATTAAAAATGAAGTAAAGCCTTTCTTCAAATTTTCTGTAAAATGTAATTCTAAACAAATATTGAGGAATAAATTAGGACACCCCCACATTCATTCCCACTTAAAATGGCTAAAATAAAAGTTAAAAAATGCAAATAAAAACAAAAACAAGGATAGACACAGACACGTGAACATTTCTTAATGAAGAACTGAATATTTAATAAGGTGTACTAATTTTTTCATATGACTGTATATAGTGCCATGAAAAAGAATTTGTCCTCTTCCTGATTTATTTATTTTTGCATATTTGTCACATTTAAATGTTTCTATTACTTTTTCCACGTAGGGCCAAGATGGTTTGGATAGCTTTTTTCCCCTTAATAAATGAAAATGTAATTTAAAAACTGCATTTCATATTTACTCAGGTTATCTTTGTATAAAAATTTGTTTGATGATCTGAAATATTTAAGTGTGACAAATATGCAAAGATAGAAGAAATCAGGAAGGGGGCAAATACTTTTTCTCAGCACTCTTAAATGTGCAATGATGATTCATTTTCTAGGTTGATTTATTTATTTATTTTTTTTACTGTGTATGAGCGATTTTATAAAAAGCTTTAGCATTTGTTAGCAAAAATCATCTGGAAAAGATAAACTGCTTATATCTGCCAGCAGCAGCAGTAGCCTAAAATAAGAGTGAAATATTGCAGAACTCTGGAACCACCACGGAAATGTGTGCCTGGCACTAAAGATGTTGGCAAAATAAAAAGAAAAACATGCAGAAAAAAGGAGTAGGGAAAAAAAAAAAAAAACGTCTTGAGGATTACCACTTTGTCTACACTACCATCCACTTTGGCAGGTGACCAACGATCACTGCAAGCTCTTCTCTGTTCCAAAAGGCTAGCTGGCTGGTATCTCACACATGACTAATCAGTTCTGGTGACACCGTGGCTGGTGTACAACAGGAAAAAAAAGTTAAATTTTCCCCTGGTGTATAAAGCGTGACTCTCTTCACTCATGATTTACATGAGCATCCCACACAAACAATCACACATGTGCTCGCACTCAAGCCAAATCCTACTTGAATTACCCCTGCAGTTGGTTTTTTCTCTTTTTTTTTGCCCCCGAGAAAAATTCTGACACATTTTCCATCAGGAGAATGTAGCGTCGGTGAGACACCGCGGCACACGATGATTTTAGTGCTGAGACATAATTTCATTTCACCAGAGGACTCCCATGACACATGACTCCAATGAGGATTGACAGTACATTTATAACTGCACCGTGTGGCTGGGTAGCCCTTCAAAAGACTCATTCTGAAATGTCATAACGACTGCACTAGTTGAATCTCATTGAATTTAAGCAGGCTTCAAAGGACACACCTGTCCTGTCAGAGCGCACGCCAACCTGTTTTCTATCCAGTGAAGCATGTATAGAGCTTATAGGTTACGCCATAAAGGGATCAAAATACAAAATTCCCTTGCGCTTGTACTGTACAGCCCAAAGGATTAAATACTGTTCAGGAATAATTACTCCAGATGTGCAGTGGTCTCCTAAGAGACGCTGTGATTCATTTTTACAAAGAAATTCAATTGAATATTACTGACTGGAACTCTCTTACAAGTACACACACACACACACACACACACACACACACACACACACACACACACACACACACACACACACACACACACACACACACACACACACACGTTATGAAGACAAATGGTGAGAAAAGCACAGAGGGTTTTATTTCAAGTATTAACGAATTCCGTACTTTACCATATGAACATCTTCCCAGCTCTTGAGAATAGTAAAAAAAAAAAAGGAATTTTATAATCATTCTTTTATTCTTTTAATTGAGCCCTTGATACTGAATGGTCTAAGTTAGTATAAAGCAGAAGAAAATATGAACTAGAATCATTTTATAGAATTACATTCATCTTTAAAGGTCCCATTCACTCAAACATGGTGTGTTTGTTGGTTTTAACCTTCTGAAATGCTTTCTTGGGTCATGTGACTGCAGTAAAAATAATAAACTCTATCTTCATTTTGAAATAATTTGATTTTAACACTTCGGCAGAATGGGCAGAAGCTGGTTTGGCTCTTTCGAGATCTTTTTCCCTACCTTGCTGGCAAATGCTCCAGTCTTCATTTACAACCCATAACAGTGCTATTGGTTGCGATGATTTAAACCCCGCACCGACTTTGTGCCAGAGGTGTTAGCTTCGCAGCTTAACAGTGCTACTAATGAAGTTAGCTTACCAAACATGGTTTATATTATTTTCTTTAACTTCCAATCACCCGAGAAGACATCCCTATTCCCAACCAGTTCACTAATTAATTCACAGTTGATAACATATGTCACATCATTCCGATTAATTACCCACATCGATGACGAGGCGGCATGAGTAGGTCCAGCCGGGCTAACCAACTGGCCAGCCAGTTATGTCTGAGTTCTAAGTTGACAGGGAATGAGGCTACAGCCACCAAACTTGGTACATAGGTTGACTTTGGGACTAGCACCTATGGCTATACTTTTGGGGTCAAAAGGTCAAAGGTCAAGATCAGAATTCCAAATAATCTACATCTCAACAACAACGAGCGCTAGGGCCACCAGACTTGGTACATAGGTTCACCTTTGGATGCTCTCCTCGAACTATGGGTTTGGGGTCAAAAGGTCAATGTTTGCATTCCCTATGTCCTATTACTTTGAAAGAGTAAAGCTAGGGTCAACAAACTTAGTACACAGATTCACCTTGGGATCCTGACTATCGGATTTGGATCATAAGGTCAAAAGTCAGTCATCATAGGACTCACTATGACATCATCAAAGATCAAAGGCAGGCATCACTGAACGAGTGGTGACGTCAAAGAGCAAAGGCAGGTTTCACCATGGTTACTGTTGCCATGGTAACCATGTCAAACATCAAAGGCAGGCATGCAGCAGAAATACTTGCTTATACTTGGTTTCTACGGGCATGCACGGGTACCATGTCAGAGATCAAAGGCAAGCATGCAGAAATGCTTGCTTACACTTGCTTTCTATGGGCATACAGAAATACTTGCTTAAACTTGGTTTCTACGGGTATACACAGGTATGCACTAGTATCTCAAGAACAACAGAAGCTACTAGGGTCAACAAACTTAATATACAGGTTCACCCTGACCTCTGACTATGGTTTTGGGGTCAAAAGGTCAAGGTTTTAAAGGGCTGCTAAAGGCTTGGGTCCGTATCTAGTTATGTGCATTCTAGTTAGGTGATATTTTTGCAGTGATGGTAGATGAACAGTTAGGATTAGCTTGGCTGGGTGGTCAGAGCAAGTCTTCCTATTGTTCACTTAACTGTTTGACTTTCTATAAATTCTATCCACCTTTACTGGATTTCTTACTCACCTACTAACACTTAATTGTGTACTTCATTCTTTGACATTACTTTAGCTTATTTTACTATTTTACTCTGACCAGAACCAAAGCAGGCAAAAACTCACTTATTCAGAGTTGTTCCTGTGCTTACTGTTCTTCACAGGCCAGTCATATCCTATTGAACACTGAAACCACACTCCCTTGTCCAATGTCTTTAAGACAATAATATTAGCATGTGACATTATCAACATCCTAAGTGACATAAAAGGGAGGGTGGGGTGGCTTGGGGTTTATGATGGGGCTCATCAGGCTCAGGAAGATGTTTCACAAAAATGCTGCAATAATTAAATAATTAAGCGATATAACCAAAGCACGTTATAGATATTTCGTTAAGACCTGTGGCACCTGTCACCATGTGGAAATAGTGCAGTAAATGGGACCTTTAATAATATTTAATTTTTTTGAGTGCAAAAGAGATCACTGCATTTGCTTTTGTTTTACAAACGGTTCTTGTTTCTAATGTACAGTATAAGTCCAATATGTTTAACCTGCAGGTGTAAATGAGCCAACAATCCAACTGTTTTACTGTAGCACAGCTTTGGCAGCATAATCACAGAGGAATCAGTGACTTTATTCATTCATCATATAATAATAAGCAGGAGTTAACACTGGTAGTTACTGAGAGCAGCACTTCACTCATTTGAAAGAACACTGAAAGCTTTTCATTGTAAAACCTAGTTGGTATTGAGTCAAATTAACACACTCACGCTTTGAAGCCCAACACTTTTATGGGAGGTTACACACGCATAATTCATTACTGCTAATTGCTGTAAAAGTAGCTAATGCTGTCAAACGAGTGCTTTATTTTCAAGGAGGTCATCATGTCACAGGAAATAGATTAAACAAGATCATAACATTGTGATTTATGTACGACACTTTTTAAATCAACTGCCTTGTACAGAATTATTTACTGTCTGCACATATGGCCATGACTAGTGGCTCTATAAGAAATGACATTCAAGTCACAGTTGAGGATTTAAAGGAGATTCACATCCCTGCGGAGCTTTTGGCCACCTACTTATGTGTCATGCCCCCCCCCCCCCCCCCCATGAGGACTGTCTAATGAATACTTTCGGGAGCTTCTGTTTGCATTTCCCAACCTGGTGGTTTTCTTGACATCTGTAATTACGTGCTGAACTGGGTCTTCCCTTTTGGCCCAGTTGGTTCACAGCAGCCCTCTGTTCCCACCCACTGACAAGCACTTGATTTAGAGTCCACTGTGGTGATAGTGATTTATGCCGCTGCTGATGATAGGTGTGCACATATTGTTTTGTCGATACAGCTAAGACAGCTCAAGGTCATGGCGTGGTTAGTATTCAATCACCGCATCTTCTCGAGAAAGCGAAACTGTCACCGTGGATCCCAATTGATTCAATCGGGTCATAAGCGGTTGTTACTCCATGCTGCCACATGCAAAAATTCAAAGTTTGCATTAACCCAACCTGTGGAAAAAGGTGCACATTGCCAGGGAAATATTAGGCTAGAATGCATCCATCTACTCCAGGTCGTTTCTGAGTCAGGGTGCAATGTACCACACTTCATTAGCCAGGATATTTTGAGCTCACTGATTAAGAACGATGTAACTAATGTTTCTGGGGGGAAACTTGGCAATGGCTCTTATGACAAAGTAGTGTCTTGCACAGCAAATTTTGGTATAGCACACACTTGGCTTAGCAAGCTTCTTGTTAAGCTATGACCTCACTGATTTTAACTGGCAAGCACCCTGATATTCACATACTTTACTGTACTTATGCAAGTTCCTGCTTATGTGGATCTGTCAAATCTGCTAATTAGCCCATTGAATTGTAGCTGTATGAGAAAAAAAGCAAAATAAAAGTGAATACCAGGAAGTTTGAAGACATGGAATGCATACATGCTGTAATAATTTAACTAAATGAAGTACAGACCTACTGCAGCTTTCAAGCCTTTTAAATCTACATCCAGTTTCCTCATTTATATAGAGTTTGTAAGGTTTACTTGGAGCAAAAACTGGACAAACATTCAATCCCATAAAAAGAAACAAGAGCACCCTGAGGGGGGCAATATTCCCAACCTATGTTTCTTTAAAGGTCCCAATGTCTTGAATGGGAACAGTTTTAAACTTTCCCATATAATTATTGGGGCAGAACCAAATTATGATAAGCCTATCATCCATGGATATATATAACAAAAATAGTTTTACAACATCTAGAATTTAATAGAACACTTTTATTAGTCAATAATAGTAGTTTCAGCAAAACAAAGGGAAATAAGCCTATCAAGTTATCGGGAAAAATAATTAACAGAGGTAAGAATATAGCATCAGTCATGGGCTATAACTCTGGCAAAAATCATCCGATCAGCGCCAAATTGGAATATGCCCATCATCACTATACAGTGGTGTGAAAAAGTGTTTGCTCCCTTCCTGATTTCTCAGTTTTTTGTATGTCTGTCACACTTAAATGTTTCAGATCATCAAACAAATTTAAATATTAGACAAAGAGGCTGCACGGTGGCGCAGTGGTTAGCACCGCGGCAGCACAGTTTTACCCTCGGCCGGGGGATCGCGGGGATCATGAGATCGTGGGTTCGATCCCTGCCCCCGGCCAACAGTGATCTGTGTGGAGTTTGCATGTTCTCCCCGTGTTTGCGTGGGTTTACTCCAGGATTTCTCCGGTTTCCTCCCACATGCCAAAACATGCAGGTTAGGGAGTTAAGGGGCGCTTGCACACGCAGCGACCGGCAGCTGGTGGCTTGTCACCGGACTGCAGAACAAATCTACCTACGGGTACAAAATAAGTAAAAAAAAAAAAAAAGATAACTCTCCTCTCCAGTACCTTGGCATAGACCTTCCCAGGGAGGCTGAGGAGTGTGATCCCTCTAAAGTTGGAGCACACCCTCCGGTCCCCTTTTTTGAAGAGAGGAACCACCACCCTGGTTTGCCATGCCAAAGGCACTGCCCCCGACCTCCACGCAATGTTGCAGAGGCGTGTCAACCATGACAGCCCTACAACATCCAGGGCCTTGAGGTAATCAGGGCGAATCTCGTCCACCCCTGGGGCCCGGCCACCGAGGAGATTTTTAACCACCTTGGCAACCTCAGCCCCTGTGATAGGCGAGTCGTCCCCCTCGTCCACAAACCCTGCTTCCTCTGTGGAAGGCGTATCAGTGGGATTGAGGAGATCCTCAAAGTATTCCTTCCACCGCCCAACGATATCCCCAGTCGAAGTCAACAGCGCCCCATCCGCACCATACATAGTGTGGACAGGGAGCTGCTTTCCCCTCCTGAGCTGCCGGACAGTTTGCCAGAATCTCTTCGAGGCCGACCGAAAGTCTTGTTCCATGGCCTCAATGAACTCCTCCCATACCCGGGTTTTTGCTTCAGCAACCACCCAAGCTGCACCCCGCTAGGCCTGCCGGTACACCTCAGCTGCTTCGGGAGTCCCACAAGCCAACCAAGCTTGATAGGACTCCTTCTTCAGCTTAATGGCCCCCCTCACTGCTGGTGTCCACCATTTGGTTCGGGGGTAGCCACCACGAGATCCACCGACCACCTTGCGGCCGCAGCTCTGGGCCACCGCTTCAACAACAGAGGTAGAGAACATGGCCCATTCAGACTCCATGTCGCCAGACTCCCTCGGAATGTGGTTGAAGTTCTTCCGGAGGTGGGAGTTGAAGACCTCCCGGACAGGGGCCTCAGCCAGACGTTCCCAGCACACCCTCACTATACGTTTGGGTCTACCAGGTCTGAATGGCTTCCTCCCCTGCCATTGGATCCAACTCACCACCAGGTGGTGATCAGTTGACAGCTCTGCACCTCTCTTTACCCGAGTGTCCAAGACATACGGTCGCAGGTCTGATGACACGATAAGAAAATCGATCATTGACCTGCAACCTAGGGTGTCCTGGTGCCAGGTGCACATATGGACACCCTTATGCTTGAACATGGTGTTCGTTATGGACAAACTGTGGTTAGCACAGAAGTCCAATAACTGAACACCACTCAGGTTCAGATTGGGCAGACCATTCCTCCCAATCACTCCCCTCCAGGTTTCACTGTCATTGCCCACGTGTGCATTGAAGTCCCCCAGAAGGACAATGGAGTCTCCAAGAGGAGCACCCTCCAGCACCCCAGTCAGAGACTCCAAAAAGGGTGGGTACTCTGAACCATCATTTGGTGCATAGGCACAAATGATGGTCAGGACCCATTTCCCAACACGAAGGCGCAAGGAAGCAACCCTTTCATCCACTGGGGAAAACTCCAATATAGAGGCAGCAAGGTGGGGGGATACAAGAATACCCATCCCTGCTCATCGCCGCTCGCCCGGGGAAACTCCAGAAAAGGCCAAGCTCCAGCCCTTCTCCAGGAGACTGGTTCCGGAACCGGAGCTGTGTGTTGAGATGAGGCCGACTATATCTAGCCGGTATCTCTCAACCTCGTACACCAGCTCAGGCTCCTTCCTAGCCAGAGAGGTGACATTCCACGTACCAAAAGCCAGTTTAGAAAGCTTGGGATCAGTTCACCAAGGTCTCCGCCTTTCACCGCCACCTAATCCACATAGCACCGGACCCCCATGATCCCTCCTGCAGGTGGTGAGCCCACTGGAGGGCATACCTATGTAACTCCTTCAGGCTGAGCCCGGCCGGGTCCCATGAGTGAAAACCCGGCCACCAGACGCTAGCCATCGAGCCCCTCCCCCAGGCCTGGCTCCAGGGTGGAGCCCGGGTAACCCCATACCGGGCGGGGTACACTGAATCCTTGATCTAGAACATGCCAAGGTACTGGAGAGGAGAGTCCGGCTGTTGGTCGAACCTCGGATTCAGGAGGAGCAATGTGGTTTTCGTCCTGGCCGTGGCACATCGGACCAGCTCTTTACCCTCTCGAGAATTCTCGAGGGTTCGTGGGAGTTTGCCCAACCAGTTTACATGTGTTTTGTGGACTTGGAGAAGGCATTTGACCACGTCCTTCGTGGTTTTTTGTGGAGGGTGCTTCGGGAGTATGGGGTATCGGGCTTGTTGTTACGAGCTATTTGGTCTCTGTACGACCGTTGTGAGAGTTTGGTTCGTATTGCCAACACTCGGTCGGACTCATTCCCAGTGAGAGTTGGACTCCGCCAGGGCTGCCCTTTGTCACTGATCCTGTTCATAATTTTTATGGACAGGATTTCTAAGCGCAGCCAGGGAATGGAGGGCGTCATGCTTGGTGACCACAGGATCTCATCTCTGTTGTTTGCAGATGATGTTGTCCTGTTGGCTTCATCCAGCAATGACCTACAGCTCTTGCTGGGACGGTTTGCCGCTGAGTGTGAAGCGGTTGGGATGAGAATCAGCACCTCCAAGTCCAAGTCCATGGTCCTCAGCCGGAAAAAGGTGGATTGTCCTCTCTGGGTTGGGGACAGGCTCCTGCCCCAAGTGGAGGAGTTTAAGTATCTTGGGGTCTTAGTCATGAGTGAGAGGAAAATGG
Organism: Pholidichthys leucotaenia; assembly: GCA_020510985.1. Classification (NCBI taxonomy): domain Eukaryota; kingdom Metazoa; phylum Chordata; class Actinopteri; order Cichliformes; family Pholidichthyidae; genus Pholidichthys; species Pholidichthys leucotaenia. The sequence continues at coordinate 340,815,118 of CM035840.1, forward strand.
AGCAACAGATTGACAGACAGATCGGAGCAGCATCTGTAGTGATGCATATGTTGTACCGGTCTGTTGTCGTGAAGAGGGAGCTGAGTTTTAAGACAAAGCTGTCGATTTACCAGTCATTCTACGTTCCTACTCTCACCTATGGTCACGAGCTTTGGGTAATGACCGAAAGAACAAGATCGCGGATACAAGCGGCTGAAATGAGCTTTCTCCGCAGGATTGCTGGACTCACCCTCAGCGATAGGGTGAGGAGCTCAGTCATCCGGGAGAGGCTCAGAGTAGAACCGCTGCACCTCCACATTGAAAGGAGTCAGTTGAGGTGGTATGGGCATCTGATTAGGATGCCTCCTGGACGCCTCCAACTTGAGGTGTTTCGGGCACGTCCCATTGGGAGGAGACCCCGGGGCAGACCCAGGACTCGGTGGAGAGACTATGTCTCCCAGCTGGTCTGGGAATGCCTTGGAATCCTCTCTGAAGAGCTGGAGCAGGTGGCGGGGGAGAGGGAAGTCTGGGCTTCTCTGCTTGAACTGCTGCCTCCGCAACGCGGACCTCCGGAAAAGCAGTAGAAGATGGATGGATGGATGGATGGATGGATGAATGGATGGATGGAGACAAAGATAACATAAGTAAATACAAAATGCAGTTTTTAAATGAAGGTGTTTATTATTAAGGGAAAATAAAATCCAAACCTACGTGGCCCTTTTTTTTTTTCCAAGATGGCGCCCACAGTGGTCGACATGGTGTTTCGCTGCCCTTTAATTTGTTTAATTTGTTTGTTTCTGTTCGTCGATTGTGTGTCTGCCAGCTCTTACACCCGTGAAGAGCTATTAAATATCAGGACTCTCACTCCTACGGACCTTCTCCCAGTTTTTTTAGCTCCTGCCGCCAATCTGATTCATTGTTTGGCTCAAAAAGTAAGACGGCGAAAAAGAGGAAAGCGAGGGGGGATTCTCGCTCGGCTGCGAAGGAGAGGCACGCGAACAGCCTTGCCTGGCATATTTCTATCCAATGCCAATTCTCTCTTGAACAAGTTAGAAGAATTAAGACTGCTGATGCGATTTAAGGACCTCAATTCCTCGTCTGTCATCTGTTTCTCTGAGACCTGGCTTAAAAGGAACATACCGGACAGAGCGATCAACCTCGAGGGATTTCAGCCGTTTCGTGCTGACCGCGTCACAGAGCTCTCCGGTAAGTCTACTGGAGGAGGAGTTTGCTTCTACATTAACAGCAGCTGGTGCTCTGATGTAACGGTGATTTCACAACACTGTTCTACCGATCTAGAATTTCTCTCTGTTAACTGCAAGCCATTTTATTCCCCGCAGGAGTTCGCATCATTCGTTTTGATTGCTGTGTACACCCCTCCCGACGCGGACGCGCGAGAGGCCCAGCGCGCGCTCGCAGATCCCGTCCTACATGCGGAGCGGACTTTTCCAGACTCTCTGATTATTGTGGTAGGCGACTTTAACCAGAGCAATCTGAGTCATGAGCTCCCCCGATACAAACAGTTTATTAAATGTCCAGCCAGAGGAAAAAACACGCTGGATCACTGTTACACTACAGTGAAGGACGCATATCGCGCTGTTCCCCGCGCTGCGCTCGGACTATCTGATCACGTGATGGTCCACCTCATCCCCACATACAGACAGAGACTGAAACTCACTAAACCTGATGTGACCACCACGAAGAAACTGACCAGTGAAGCTGGAGAGAAACTGAACACATGCATGGAAATAACTGACTGGGACATGTTTAAAGGAGCCACACATGATCTTAATGAGTACACAGACACTGTGAACTCATATATCAACTTTTGTGAGGAGAGCATTCTCCCATCGCGCACCAGGGTGAGGTACTCTAATGATAAGCCCTGGTTCACTGCTAAGCTCAGACAGATCAGGAAGGAGAAGGAAGCTGCGTTGAAAAGTGGAGATAGGGACTGCTACAGGGAGGTCAAATATCGGTTTAACAAAGAGCTGAAGAAAGCTAAATCTGTGTATTCTGAGAGACTCCAGCAGCAGTTCACTGCTAATGACTCGGCTTCTGTGTGGAGAGGACTGAGGCAAATCACTAACTATCGGCCTCAGGCTTCTAAAGGTCAGGATGACAAAGCCCTTTGTCAAAAACTGTCCCAACATTACGCCCGTTTTGACACCTCGTCAGCTGTGTCCAACTCCCCCACTCCACCCAGCTCCACTGCCTCCTCGGCCCCTAATTCATCAAAAGCGGTCCCCCCTCCTCCTCCTCCCCCCTCTGCCCTTGTCATCAGTGAGCAGGACGTGCACAGACAATTCTCCAGACTGAACCCGCGCAAGGCCCCTGGGCCGGACGGTGTTTCTCCCTCCACCCTGAGACACTGTGCGAAAGAGCTGGCTCCTGTCTTCACAGACATTTTTAACACCTCCCTTAAGCAATGCCACGTGCCGACCTGCCTCAAATCCTCCACCATCATCCCTGTCCCCAAGAAGCCACGGATTACTGGACTTAACGACTACAGACCTGTAGCGCTCACCTCTGTAGTCATGAAGTCCTTTGAGCGCCTGGTCCTGTCTCACCTCAAGTCCATCACCACTCCCCTCCTGGACCCGCTGCAGTTTGCCTACCGTGCCAACAGGTCTGTGGACGACACAGTCAACCTGGCCCTCCACTCCATCCTGCAGCACCTGGACTCCCCGGGAACCTACGCCAGGATCCTGTTTGTGGACTTCAGCTCTGCATTCAACACCATCCGCCCCGCTCTGCTCCAGGACAAGCTGTCCCTGCTCGGCGTGCTTGACTCCCTCTGCAGGTGGATCACTGACTTCCTGAAGGACCGGAGGCAGCATGTGCGGCTGGGGAAGTCTGTCTCGGACTCTGTTAGCATCAGCATCGGATCACCCCAGGGCTGTGTACTTTCCCCCCTACTCTTCTCCCTTTATACCAACTCCTGCACCTCCTCCCACCAGTCTGTTAAGCTGATCAAGTTTGCGGTCGACACCACCCTCATCGGGCTCATCTCCAACGGTGACGAGTCCGTCTACAGGAAAGAGGTGGCCCAGCTGGTGTCCTGGTGCAGCCACAACAACCTGCAGCTGAACGCTCTGAAGACAGTGGAGATGATTGTGGACTTCAGGAAAGTCACAACCCCCCTGCCCCCTCTCACCATCACAGGCTCTCCCATCACCATTGCAGATTCCTTCCACTTCTTGGGCACCACCATCACCCGGGACCTCAAATGGGAGCCAACCATCAGCTCCCTCATCAAAAAGGCCCAGCAGAGGATGTTCTTTCTGCGGCAGCTGAGGAAGCTCAAGCTACCAACCAAGATGTTAGTGCAGTTCTACACGGCCATCATCGAGTCCATCCTCACCTCCTCCATAACCGTGTGGTACGCAGGAGCCACTGCCAGGGACAGACTAAGGCTGCAGCGCGTCGTGCGCACTGCTGAGAAGGTGATTGGCTGCAAGCTCCCATCTCTCCAGGACCTGTACATCTCCAGGACCCGGAGGCGTGCAGGCCGGATCATAGCCGATCCTTCACACCCTGGTCACGTACTGTTTGCCCCCTCCCCTCAGGTAGAAGACTTCGGTCCATTCAGACTAAAACCTCCCGGCACATGAACAGCTTTTTCCCCTCTGCCATCAGACTGCTGAACATTAAGTGACTTATTGACTCTCGTGCACTATATACAGCAGCTCAACCAGACTCATGTCATTCATCACTGTTTTTCTGTTGCATTATCGACTGCACTGTGGTACCCCATATTATCTGCTACTTGCTAATTTATTTAAAACTGCCTTGACTAGTATTACTCATTATTATTATTATTATTATTATTATTATTACTTATTATTCTACACTTATTGCATGTTTTTAGTCTTTTAGTTTTTTAGTTTATCTCTTTATCTCATCATGTTTTTAATGTTGCAGCATGGCACCGAGACAAATTCCTAGTTTGTGTACTACATGAACAATGGCAATAAATCTGATTCTGATTCTGATTCTGCCCTGTGTGAAAAAGTGATTGCCCCCTAAACCTAATAACTGGTTGGGCCACCCTAAGCAGCAACAACTGCAATCAAGCGTTTGCAACTCATTGCGTTAACTGGCAGAATCTTTTACAGCGCTGTGGAGGAATTTTGGCCCACTCATCTTTGCAGAATTGTTGTAATTCAGCCACATTGGAAGGTTTTCGAGCATGAACCGCCTTTTTAAGGTCATGCCACAGCATCTCAATCGGATTCAGGTCAGGACTTTGACTAGGCTACTCCAAAGTCTTCATTTTGTTTTTCTTAAGCCATTCAGAGGTGGACTTGCTGGTGTGTTTTAGGTCATTGTCCTGCTGCAGAACCCAAGTGCGCTTCAGCTTGAGGTCACAAACAGATGGCCGGACATTCTCCTTCAGGATTTTTTGGTAGACAGCAGAATTCATGATTCCATTTACCACAACAAGTCTTTCAGGTACTGAAGCAGCAAAACAGCCCCAGACCATCACACTACTACCACCATATTTTACTGTTGGTATGATGTTCCTTTTCTCAAATGCTGTGTTACTTTTACGCTGGGTGTAATGAGACCCACACCTTCTAAAAAGTTCAACATTTGTCTTGTCAGTCCACAGAGTATTCTCCCAAAAGTCTTGGGGATCATCAAGATGTTTTCTGGCAAAAGTGAGACGAGCCTTTATGTTCTTTTTGCTCAGCAGTGGTTTTCGTCTTGGAACTCTGCCATGCAGGCCATTTTTGCCCAGTTTCTTTCTCATGGTGAAATCATGAACACTGACCTTAATTGAGGCTAGTGAGGCCTGCAGTTCTTTGGATGTTGTTGTGGGGTCTTTTGTGACCTCTTGGATGAGTCGCCGCTGCGCTCTTGGGGTAATTTTGGTCAGGTGGCCACTCCTGGGAAGGTTCACCACTGTTCCATATTTTTGCCATTTATGGATAATGGCTGTCACTGTGGTTTGCTGAAGTCCCAAAGCTTTAGAAATGGCTTTATAACCTTTTCCAGTCTGATAGATCTCAATTACTTTGTTTCTCATTTGTTCTTGAATTTCTTTGGATCGCAGCATGATGTCTAGCTTTTGAGAATCTTTTGGTCTACTTCACTTTGTCAGGCAGGTCCTATTTTAAGTGATTTTTTTGATTTACAACAGGTGTGGCAATAATCAGGCCTGGGTGTGGCTAGATAAATTGAACTCAGCTTTCCATAGATGTGATAAACCACAGTTAATTTATGTTTTAACATGAGGGGGCAATGACTTTTTCACACAGGGCCATGTAGGTTTGGATTTTTTTTCCCATAAAAATAAACACCTTCATTTAAAAACTGCATTTTGTGTTTACTTGTGTTATCGTTGTCTAATATTTAAATTTGTTTGATGATCTGAAACATTTAAGTGTGACAAACATACAAAAAAAATGAGAAATCTTGAAGGGGGCAAGCACTTTTTCACACCACTGTATATCAAACCATGGTACCAAGTTTCAAAACATTTGGAATAAAACTGCAAGAGGAGTTTATTTCACAAGACAGCTACTGTCTGTTAACTGAGGTGAAATAGGACATCATCATTCAGGGGCTATAACTCCTGCAAAAGTCATTCGATCAGAGCCAAATTGCAATATGTGCATCATCAATGTATATCAAACAATAGTACCAAGTTTCAAAACATCTGGAATATGACTGTAGGAGAAACTGATTTTGCAAGGCAGTTACTGTCTATTAACTGAGGTGAAATAGGACATCCTAAGTCAGACACTATAGCTCCTGCAAAAATCATCCGATCTGAGCTGAACTGGAATATATGCATCATAAGTGTATATCACACCCTGGTACCAATATTCAAAACATTTTGAAAAAACTATAGGATGAGTTGATTTCACAAAACAGGTACCTTTTGTGGGACAGAAGGACGGACTCACATCACCATAACATAATCCCCCTTTGTCCATCGACCGACAGGGAAGAAAATCCTTCCAGTAAACTCACAATTTTGGAGCACTGGCCAAAATAAAATACTTTAATAAAAATATCAGTCAACGAGTGTTGTGCACTCCAGATGTTGTAACCTGCACTGGTATCTTGGAGGAGAGCTACAGTGCAGATAAGACTAAAAAGAAAAAAATAAGACTAAAACCAACATTGCCAATTCATGCACTGAATATTTTATTTTAAAGGTCAGTACAGGCCATTCGAATGTGGAATTGAGACATATTTTCCAAATGAAAATAACAGAAAAAACATTTCTTCAGGCTTGTTGGTAATGCTGGGTGTACTTCTTAAAATATGAGCTAATTTGTAATGTTTCAAACTCATATTCATAAAACTGGCTTTACAAAACAAAGCTGAGGCATCTAAAATGAATTCATCAAAAACATTAAGTAAAGGGGTGTACTGCACTCCCCCTCCATTTTAAACAGTAATCTCTTGGAGCATTAAATGAAGTTATCATTTTAAAGTCAAGTTCAGCTCAGGCTTATCTGTCCTCACATTATCATGGATCATGAGTCTAAGGTAACATCTGGACCAGTATTTTCCGGTTCTGTTGTAGGTCACTGAGGATCACTAACCTGCTCTCCAGGGCCACATTGCTGCCCAGGACCCAGCTGTCCTGCAGCTGGACGCATTCCGCCGTACTCTGCAAGTCAGCCGCCAGGCCGGCTGCGGGCGGTGGACTCGGGCTCCTTTGATTGGCCAGCGAGCTGCGGCTCAGGGAGGTGATGGAAGGGTGCTGCTTGTGCGGGGGCGGGGCTGGTGGGAGAGGAGGTGGAGCTTGCTGACTAGACAGGTGATCGCCTAGTGGGGAGGAAAGAGAAAGAGACATCAGGATTTGTTTTCTAGTAGTTTGCCCTACACAGGATAAACATAGTTAACTGGGCACAAGTTAGGACTTGGAATTTGACTTAGTGATGTCTGTTTTATCATATGACAAAGTGTCCTGACTCTGTTTGTTCCTAAGAAGAATGCATTTCTATTAATCTACCTACAAACAAGGGAGTAGGTCTTGATAAGTGTTAAACTTCTACCTACTCCCTTTTGTACATATGTCTTTAATATCATCCAGATATTGCTGTATGCATAGCACCAACCTCAACGTTGGATCTTATTTTTGTACCTTGTTATAGTTTGCACACCAATTAAGTCCAGAGCCAATTTAGTGCCCAATATCTTTTGAACTCATACAATAACATTCAAGTAATTCCAGCATTTTTATGTGAAAATCAAGTTGTTTTTTTTTAACCCTGTAAATAAATCTGTGTGAGAATTTCACGTTTGTGCATGTGTAAAAATAGATCTGTAAATGCAATTAAAGGGTACCTGTGGTGGTCGTCTAAACGCATTCAACTTGAAAACATTAGGCAAATTATTCGTTATTTGGTTAAATAATTATTGCCAGCCAAATACCACTAGAGAAATATGCAAATACGACCGCAGGCATGGCCAGCCAATGAAAACTCTGAGCACAGCCATGACACATGCGGATGTGACGTCACTTCGTTGATACTCAACAGTCAATGCTCCGCCTGTATGACAGACTAGGGTGCTTTTGTGAGTGTTTTTATTCTATTATGGCTGAATTGTCGGACTCTGTGGAAGAATTCGTCCAACATGGCTACAGGTTTGAGCCAGAAAGGTCTTCTGAGGATTAAAGTGACGAAGTGGTCCTCACACACAACGCAATTTCGTCTGAAAGGATTCGTCTGTGCCCTGTTCCGAGATCACTTTTCCGCTCCGATCTTCTGACAAGGTGAGCTGGGTTTGGCTACACAAATGAAGTGTTTATCTTTGTTTTTTCGCTTATTATTGGGACATCCAAAGGCTTTACATTCCGCCATGTTGCGATATCCATATCACATTGTATGTTTTTGTTGTTACAAGAGCGCCGAGTGTCTGCTGCTCTGCTCTGCTGCTCTCTCTCTCTGCTGCTCCCGCGGCGAGGGAGGAGCCCAGCCCGTCTCGCAGCTGTTAGGAGCTCAGATCAGACTAGACAAGCCGCTGAATTTAAGCATTTATTTATTTATTTTCTACTCGTTTTAGTTCTGCATTTATTATGAACCCTGAGTTTGAAATAAACGTTTGATTTTAATTTGAATATCCCGAAAGCCGCTGCACATCCGGGCACTGCAGGCTCAGCCAATACTGATCCAGATCGCGGTGTCAACGAAATTACGTCACAGGAAGCGTCCTGGAAGGCCATGTAGCCGCTAGTATGGCTGCACTCATGTTTTGCTGACATAGCTGAACCAGCACATCAGCAATGGATTTATATCAAATTGCTTTGAACATGAATTTCAACTTAAACTTGAACTAGAACGTGAGACAGGGGCTCAATATAATATCTTTTTTTTCACGACCACCACAGGTACGCTTTAAATTTATGAAGTTACAAGAAAAGGGCATTTTTCTCAGCATTAAAATTTATACTGTATAATTACTCTGCTTAGCCTTTGTTTTCTTAAGGGACTCAACATTAAGATAATACTTATTTTTGATAAAAAATCAAATCTAAATTAAAGGTCCTATAATGTGCATTTTCTATGGATTATTTTTAGACCTCTTTAAAGACGTGTGCAGTTTTGAAATCTAAAAAAAAAAATAAAATTCTTTTTTGCTTTACAGCTCATCAAAAAAATCTTTAACGTTCTGTATGTTAACCTCCCCTAAATTTGACTGGATAAACATATCCCAAGTAGGCCAATCACAATAACCCCCAATAAGCAAGGCAGTCAGGGTGTGTTTGTTTCGCTAACTTGGAGAACAGAAGGAGGTGCTTGGTGCTTTATGCCATAGTGCCCAGAAAGTGAAATCCACTCATTTCTTTAAAAACTTAACTAAACAAAGACACGGTGTAATTCTTTGTAAAGTGAATGTTTTAATACTTTAACATGTGACCAAAGCCTGTATTATACAACAGTTAGTTCTGACCAAGCAGTTTGAATGGACAACAGGGATTCCAGGAGTTACTATAATCTGCGATAATTGCACTCCAATTTCATTGGATATGTATCACTCCGCTTCAAAGGTGTTCTAGTAACGTTAATTAGTAATGGTATTTTTCTATCAACTCTCTTACAATTGCTGTACTGTTTTGGATACCTTAATTTCCACAGTGAAACGCTGTTTAACAAGAATTTATACATCCGTGACCCGGAAGTCCCACCCTTTTGCAAAGGTCTACTTCTGACTACCTAGTCATTTTAAGATCATTAAGCAATTTCACATGTGTTTAAAAAATAGGTAGTGCTAGAGTTTAATTTAGTTTCTCTATTAACAAACCACAATACCTTTGTGGTGATGGACTCTTTGTTTCATCTAAAAAGAAAGCAAGTAAAATGTGCTATATCGCTAGCCTGTGCTACATCACTAGCATGCTAACTACTAGCTTCTGGCAACCGGTCTTGGATACGTTTTGATCTGGGATTTTCTGAAGTATCACCTTAACAGGTATGTTTTATAAACACATTACTTTTGCACTGGACAATATTTAAATTGTTTACATGTGGGTGAAATGACAATAGACATCTTCATGCTGATTGAGATGTTTAGCAGCAGTTACTGGCTAGTAGCTACATTCAGAAGGGACTATTGTTTTCTCAGCAGCGCAAAATGACTAGTTAAACAAACAAATCCTAATATTTTGTCCAATATTGCTGTCTTTTAATAAACTGTGCTTGCGGAATTGTTGTATGTACTGTTGCCGAGGATACAAGCCACATCACACCCTGCTGGAGTTAGTATATTCATGATACCAAACTCACTCTTGTGTAATATTGCTTAATTACACTGTATAAGGATAAAATGCACAAAACACAATTTTTCACAATACGGCATCTCTAAAGGAGCCATCTGTAATTTTTAATCATGTCCTACTATCAACACTATGTGACAGCACTGTATCACAGAGAAACTTGGCAGATCACTCCAAATGCTGCTTTGTCCTGTGACATTTTTGACTTAACCTGCAGGCAAAACAAAGGTATTACAGGATGTAAATTCGGTACAGATCCCTGGCATCTCTGGCATAATGTAATAACTGTCATCTTCATACATTCTAACTATAATTATTAGGAGTGGGAGTCACCAGAGGCCCCATGATACAATATTATCACAATACATGGGCCGCAATGCACTATTACCCTGGGATTGCAATACCATATATTGCAATTTTCCATCTTGATCGTTTTCTTGTCCAGCTCCTTGCTTGATCACTAAAGTTCCTCTGTTGTTGTGCTGACTTAACCAGTCAGTGAACATTTCGCACCATTTAGTGGACTGAAAATTCAACTGGTTTCATCACTCTGGTACCTTAAGAGGTAAGTTTGTTTTTGCAACAATTATTTTTTTTAATAAAGTATTGCAATACTGGTGTCTCTGAACCAACACAGTATCGGCCCCACAAAGTATTACGATATTATGCTATATCATCTGCTCCCCCTACCCCTAATAATTATGGCTATTTTTAAAAAAAAATGTTTTAAAGTAGAAAAACTACAGCTAGTTCCTTTCAGATTTAAGAAATACAATAGAGGCAGATGGGTACAATTATGTATCTCAGTTTTATGTAACCCATGGCAATGTACAGCCACCAGACCCCGAAAGGTAAACACAACCAAGAGCAAGACATTAAAATGAGATGCAACCACTGCAAAAAAGAGGAAATAAGAACTGCTTTTATGGTGATACACATAATAATTGTCACAAAACGCCACATGGCTGACAGTTGGGTTCTCTTAAACAGAAGGTCACTTAGCAAGGCAGCTGTTCTTTTATGGCCGCTTAACGCAATGTTTCATGTTTGATTACAGCCAGAGAAGACTCTCAAATAACTAATGACCAGAACATCCATTAGAGCTCAGAGAGAACAGGTTTTCCAATTTCACACAAAGCTGTGTAATTGGCCCCCAGAATGGCATGTGGTGATTATCTATCCATCTTCCCTGTTTAAAAGGTAAAAACCCACAGTGCTGACAATTCTGATTTGCTCCAATGAGCCCCAAATGGGTAACGTCTTTCTTGCCTTCCAGAGGCTCGGAGAATATGGACAAAGCCCGGGAGTTGCGTTTTTAGGAGCTTCTGTTGTTTTTGCACTGACAGCACGATTTTTTTTCATAAAGCCTAAAGGAGTGTAAATTCACAGCATATAACATGGGAGCTCGGTGCATTACTTAACCTTTGCTTACTCAACCATGTATGCAAGGATCAAAATCTGCTCCACCGAGACGCTCCACGGAAAGGGCAAAAGTCACCTTTTTTGAAAAGATCCTCTAATGACCATGCAATTTTTGTCCTTGTCTTGTACGTACTTCCACTTTTCAAAGTACCCCCCATGCATAAAACAACCTATTCAATGCTGGCAAATGAGCCATTTAGTTCCACACAGCTAAGAGGAAATACAAATGCCATTCAAAGCAAGGAAATCATTTTGACCACTTTGAGGTCTAAAAAGAAAAAAATCTTAAGGTTACTGTACAAGTGCCTTTCAATACAAAGAACTCTCCTCTTGGTTAAAAGTGGGAGACTGCATGAAGCTTTACACTTTTACTTCTCTTTTTAAAAAAATCTGTAGACATATTGACAGACAGGCACATCATCAAACATGTAATTAGACAGAAACACATGGCACACGGCAGAATGAGGAGTGACAAGAGTCCGCTGACTTGGTGCAGAAGGCCAATCAAATATTAATTAATTTTCTCCCCGTAATCGCATAGCAACAGCATGTGGTCATAAAACCCATGAAAGAAAAATCATCAGAAGAAAATGAAGGTGTCTTTTTTCCCCCGTCTCAATTTTGTGAAGTGTGATTAGAGTTTTATGAAACCCAGTCAAACATGATCCCCTCCGTCGCCTTATGCCACCATGTTCAAAGTCAGTTCTCCGTTCCAGAGCATTACAGCTACCAGTGGTCTTGTTGTTTGAAAAATATATAAGTGTCATCGCTTGGATAATGCAACACCCCTTTTTCTCTGTCTGCATGCTCTTCTCTTGAGCTACACATTGAGACCTATTTGAGAAGTGTTAAGTAGGCTAATAGATATGTGGATTATCTACCAACACTGCCTGCTTTTACTTCACCTTTGGGCCTAATTCCTCCTTATGAGCCAGCAGCACCCAAGAGTTCCATTACTCTTTCCAAAAGTGTTTTTTTTTTTTTTTTCATGTCATCAGCAAGCACACGCTCCACAGAAAAAAAAAGAAAATGTCAATGAGCTACAAAGCAAAAAGAAGCTAAAATCATCTTAAGGGAAAAATAAATTGATCTGAAATTAAGGCAAGCAGAATGTGGGTTTACTCCTGGTAGTGAGGTTTCCTCCTACAGTCCAAAGACATGCATACTAGGTTAACTGCAGATTATAGAGTAGCCCTAGGTGTGGATGTTGATTGTTTCATGTTGAGATTATAAATGAGAATGTGCACCTATTGTCCTGCCTGGTTACATAAAGGTAATTTTTTAAAAAATGTTTGCATTAAGAAGGAAATGTTTTTTTGTATTAGACAATGATAGCCTGAGTAAATGCAAAATTTATTAAGGTAAAAAAGCTATCCAAATCAACGTGGCCCTATATGAAAAAGTAAAGCCCGCCCCCAATTACATCACAAATTAACTGTGATTAACCTCATCTTCTGGAGACCTGAGATCAATTTCACTAACCACACCAGACCTGATTACTGCCAGAACTGCTGAATCAAAAAATCACTTAAATAGAGCTTCTCTGAAAAAGTGAAGTAGACATCATGCTGCAATCTAAAGAAATTCGAGAACAGATGAGAAACAAAAACCCAGAACAACACCTGAAGAACTGCAGGCCTCACTTTGGACACTGATCCATGATTCAACAAGAAAGAGACTGGGCAAAAATGGCATCTATGGGAGAGTTCCAAGTGTCACGGTGAGTTGAAGGAGCTGAACCCATACGCGAGACTTAAGTTCCAAATTTTTTATTAGAGCTGGTCCAAACCCTGGCCAGCTCGAGGGTGTAAATAATAAATCCAAACGGGCAGGCAAGACAGGCAATCAAGGCAGAAAATAATCCAAACAGGCAAGACTGAATCAGGCCAGACCGAAGCGTGGTTAGACGCCAAAATAATGATGAGGACGCAGCACCCAGGTGAAGGGCTGCATCCTTTAAATAACAGGTGGAACAGATGGAACATAATTACAAACTGGTGTGTGCACTTAACAAATCAACAAGGCTAAATCCGGAAATACACAAAGGGAACTGAGGACAATCACAAAATAAAGCCATACCAAGACAGCAGAATGTGTCAGAAATAGCAGGGCAAACATAAACATGACTATGATAAGAAAACAAGACAGAATAATAATAAGGACCCTTACGGATACAAGAATGCAGAAGGCATGATATAATACAAATAATAAACAACCAAGAATCGGGCAGAGACAGACTTAAGGAATACAAAAGGCAGAGACAATGATAAACCAAAAAAAAAAAGCAAAATACAAAACTCAAAGCAAGAACATGGACTAGGGCCCATGCCCTGAAAACAAAGAACAAAGTCATAATTCAGGGTGAGGACGTGTGGCCCAGTCCATGCCCTGACACCAAAGGGAAAAGTGCTGCTGACCAAAAGGAAAACAAAGGTTCATCTCACATTTGCCAACAAAAACACCTTGATGATCCCCAAGACTTTGGCAAAATACTCTGTGGACTGACAAGACAAAAATTGAATTTTTTGGAAGGTGTCCTGTTACATCTGGCACAAAACCTACACAGCATTTCATAAAAAGAACATGATGATGACGTGATGGTCTGCGGCTGCTTTACTGCTTCAGGACCTGAACAACTTTGCATAATTGATGGAACCATGAATTCTGCTCTCTACCAGAAAATCCTGAAGGAGAATGTCCAGCCATCAGTTCGTGACCTCAAGCTCAAGCCCTCCAGTGTGGCTGAATGAAAATATTTCTTCAAAGAAGAGTGGGCCAAAATTCCTCAACAGTGATGTAAAAGACTCATTGCCAGTTATCAGATACAATTGATTGCAGTTGTTGTCTCCAATTGTGGCACAACCAGTTATTAGGTTTAGGGGGCAATAACTTTTTCCATATGGCCCATAGGTTTGGATAGTTTTGTTTTTCCCCCTTAATAAATGAAATCATCATTTTAAAAACTGCCATATATACATACAGCTGCACGGTGGCGCAGTGGTTTAGCACTGTGGCAGCACAGTTTTACCCTCGGCCGGGGGATTGCGGGGATCATGAGATCGTGGGTTCGATCCCAGCCCCCGACCAACAGTGAGCTGTGTGGAGTTTGCATGTTCTCCCCGTGTTGCGCGGGTTTACTCCGGGATTTCTCCGGTTTCCTCCCGCACACCAAAAACATGTAGGTTTAGGGCGCTCGCGCACGCAGCGACCAGCAGCCGGTAGCTTGTCACCAGACTGCAAACCAAGTCTACCTACGGGTACAAATAAGTAACAAAAAAAATAAATAAATATATATATATATATATATGCACATATGCACATCCACCAACCACAATGCTCCGCACTGTGTATATATATATATATATATATATATATATATATATACACTGTATATATATATATATTTATAGTAATATGTACATATGTATACTAGCTGTTCTTGTTTTTTCTTGCCTTCTGATTGTTGCTCTGAGTGTTGCTATCCCTGTGCTGTTGCAATCCTGGAATTTCCCCATTGTGGGACTAATAAAGGCTTATCTTATCTTAACTTATCTTATCTTATCTTATATATACACTACCATTCAAAAGTTTGGGGTCACTTAGAAATTTCCTTATTTTTGAAAGAAAAGCATTGTTTTTTTTCAATGAAGATAACTTTAAACTAATCAGAAATACACTCTAATATCTAATATACATTGCTAATGTGGTAAATGACTATTCTAGCTGCAAATGTCTGGTTTTTGGTGCAATATCTACATAGGTGTATAGAGGCCCATTTCCAGCAACTATCACTCCAGTGCTCTAATGGTACAATGTGTTTGCTCATTGCATCAGAAGGCTAATGGATGGTTAGAAAACCCTTGTGCAATCATGTTAGCACAGCTGAAAACAGTTTAGCTAGTTAGAGAAGCTATAAAACTGACCTTCCTTTGAGCAGGTTGAGTATCTGGAAAAAATTATTATTTCAAATACAAATCATTATTTCTAACCTTGTCAGTGTCTTGACTATATTTTCTATTCATTTTACAACTCATGGTGGTAAATAAGTGTGACTTTTCAAACACAAAATAATTGTCTGGGTGACCCCAAACTTTTGAATGGTAGTGTGTGTATATATATATATATATATATATATATATATATATATATATATATATATACGTACTGTATATATACTGTCGAAGACCCTTTGACCTTGTACCTCAGGATTGAAGTTTAGGTTTACCAGCTTGCAGTTCCTAGAGGAATTTTCCTCATAGGAAATTCTGTTACCTGTGTAGGTGTGCTTGGTGACTTTGAGAGTTAACACAGCTGCACTGTCTCCATATATTGGAGGATCCCCACTTCCTGTATACCAGACCTCCGACTGAGTGACCTGTCCAGTCAGACACCTGGAATACACCTCCAATATTAACGACAGCCTCTCATGGTCTTACATTGCTCTTGGTAATCTGGGTAGATGTTTAAAACCAGGAAAATTGGTTTATAGGGGATCTATTTTAAACACCATTAAAAAAGGAAATAACCTTTAAAAACTCAAAAATGTCACACCTCTTGTAGAAAGATACCTTCTTGAAAATCACCCAAGGAAAGTGGACGCTGAATCAGTGATCTCACAGAGTCCCATACTGTCTTTTAATATGCTGTGGTATTTATTAAAAAGTCAGCAAAGCTCAGCCAAAGCAGGATAAATTTGCATTGGACAGTCAATAAAATCAAAAGGATAAAAAGTAAAAATCAAACCCAAAACCTTGATTGTAAAACCTTGATTCATAAGTCAAAAGTTGTGAAATCAGTCATTTGATTAAAAAAATCAAAAGTTTCAAAAACCCAATAATGTTCAAAAATCAATGAACAGTCAAAAAATCAGAATGAAAAATCGACCAAAAACATACAAAACTTAAGTAAATTCAAAATAAAACAAACCCTTTGAATAAAACCTTATAAAAAACATCTTATTAATTTGTGGATATATGTCTAAAAAAGCCTAGGTGGTGAGATTTGGGGAAAAAGGATATGCATAATAGCTGATCTTCCCTGGGCGGTGGGACCGATGGCTGGGGAAGAGCGGTGAGTTGAGTCCCCGAAGCAGTGCCTTCAGCCCGGGGAGATTTCACTGCTTCTGCTTTGCCTCGCTGTTGATCCACAGCGGAGGTGACTCACAGCCTGGCCTTCGCTTTCTCTTTCCAATGTGCTATTATTGCAGTTCACAGCAGAGGATTTAAAGCTGTTAAAGAGTTGAGGAGATGAGATGGTGAAATGGTCCACTTCTTTCCCCTTGCGGTCCCTGTTCTTCAACTTGCTGCTGTGGGTGTATGATGAATCTTGAGAGTCCGCCGAGAAGTGAACATTTTGGCCGAAAAGGGCTTGGTTTAAATACCTTCACCCAAGTTCCCTGATTGGTCCCAAACTCACCCTAGGCTTCTTGGGCTCTTGTGATTGGCTTAAAGTTTAAGTTTTATATAACAATTACCTCATTCTGCACATGTTCTGGCTAGTCAATTCTCATAAACCATGTGACTGGTCAGGCGCTCATGTCTCATGGCCCAACTTGGGACTTTCTTGCTAGCCTCTCAGCATTTTCCATTACCAAAATACCCCAATTTACTGGACATCCAACTTTCATTTTCTCATTTCTCAAACATTTCCAGTAAACAGGGTTCTTTCCAACATTTCACAATCTGTTTCACATAAAACCTTCTTTTGTGCAGTTAAAAGGTACATACAATCATACAGTTTGATTACACTCATTATTTCAAGTGATTACATGTACTTCTTAATCAATAAGTATACATTTGCCTCACAGAATCACATTTCCATAGCATGTGAATTTAATATAACTTTTGCATTCAGTCTCTGCGTTTCACCAATGTTGTCTGCCGCCGCTCCCATCTTTTCTGACTGCTGGATTGTGGGCCTTCTGGTAATTTCTTGGCTCTTGTTGGTTACCCTGAGTAGATCTTTGAAGCCTATTATGATCAGCAGCAGGATTGCTCATTTTCCTTCCATAAGGGGTATATCGGTGTGATTGGGAAGGCCGACCGCTTTCAGCCTTTCTACGGTGATTGGGGTCATGTCGTGGGGTACTCGAACAATACACATATATATACACACACATATAACTCAGGTTATATTTGTCTCATATTAAAATTGGATTGATGATCTGAAACAAGTGTGACAAATACACAAAAATAAAAGAAATCAGGAAGGGGCAAATACTTTTTCACATCACTCTACATGCATTTGTCTATATATGTATGCAAACCACATGCCTGATCTTTAATATTTTATGCAAGTATATTCCTGAATATTGTACACCCTTCCATCACAAAATAAAACTGGGGACACACAACACATGATCCATATACCCACAACTGCATCTATTTAATTATACGTGTGGATAATAATGATAGCAACATTTTGATTGCTCATGTTTTCCTGCTTCCTTCCACTGTTCCACTTACCCTAAAACACTGAAAAAGAGACATCATCTAAACCCTTAAAATAAATAACATGCAGCACAGGTGCATTGTGGTTGATGGGAATAGTGCCGGCATAGCAAGTGCGGAGAGAGACGAGCCTCCAGTCTGAAAGCTTTTGCCATAATCAGTTTATGATTACTCTTGAATCAATTTCTGATGAATCAACATGTTAAAAGGCACGGCTGGGCTGTAAGATGAAAGAAACATTTTTTTAAGGTAAGAGCACACGCTAAGCATAATATTCTGAAAAAAAAAAAACACAAAATACCTTCAAAGGACTGGGATTTGTCATCCAGCATAATCCCACAATGAACTCGGGGAACAGAGAAGCCCATGAACTGAATTAAACCTGCTGTATGCAGTGTTTTACAAACTCCAACAAGGCTGCTGTGCCACTATTCCCAAATGTGTCTGTGAAATAACAAAGATCCAGCAGCTACACTACACTTACACTTTTCTGGTATAAATGAAAAAGTACTTTATGAAAAGACAATTCCCAGAAACCGTATCAAAATTCTGTAATTAAACTGGATTCACCATATTACATCGACTAAGAAGCAATAGCTTCGAGAATATATATATGCATCTCAAAAAACGCCAACCTGCTTTCACCATTTGGACAAACACATACATGCCACACACAACTTAATGTGCACTAAAAAAGGCATTTTCAGACAGGCACTGCAGCCGTGAAGTTTTCTGAGAATGACCGAATGAGGTGCACGTGGGCAAAATGGACATTAAATGGTCTTTAACCTTCTTAGCATCTAAGTACAAAGTGTCTTTGATGCTGGACTTCACCAATGTGAGAATAGCACATCGTCAGTGGGCGTCATGTCTCCTGACTCTTGTACGCTCAGCCCAGGCAGCACCTTCGCCTACACCAGAGTATTTCTAGCTGCAAGAATCCATCTATCTTCCGTTCTGTGCAATATATGAGAAAGGGCAACTCTGGACATTTCTGCAACCTGATTTTCCCTGACTTCACTCACAGGTCAGGTGTGAAAATGTCTCGAGTGCAAGAAGTAACTCTTCTAGTCACCTCACAGTTTGAGATACTTACTTGACCAAGTTATTATCCTTCAAAATTTTATGTCTGAATCTCTGGAGTGTGAAACTGTGATCAGTTATGAAAAAAAACATGTCTCATTCCTTTAAAGTTTGTGTGAAAAAAGCTGAAATGATTAAATAGTGTTTCAAAGGATGCTTTACATACCTGCATTTTAATAACCAAAGCAACATTTTTTTTAATTGCATACTAAGCTACATTTCACATACGACTGCTCCCTTGAGTCTGTCCTCCAAAAGAAAACAACAATATAAAGCATTTTTTCTAGCAGGAAGTACACCTTATAGTTAGGGCTTTAAAAAGCAACATCTAGTGATTGTGAAAATAACTACATGACATGAGATGCTGGCGGGAAAAAGGTGAAATGTGGGTGAGAGGTTTAATGTGTGAGAGATTTAGATTGTCACCCTTCCTCAACCCTAAATTTTTCTTTTTTTAATTGTTTGTAATAGCAAATCCTAACTATAGCTATAATCTTAAGTACATGTGAAACATATTAATGAATAAAAGAAGTAAATCGGCCATCCAGAAGTAAAGTGAAACTAAAAGCCAATAAGGATTTGCAGCTGCACATAAAACCACGGTCACCTGCATGGATTTCACTACCTTTGAAACACACATCACACAGGCATTTTTAACCAGACTGTCAATGATGAAGTAGCTCATTCCAGCCTGATGAAATCACCCCACGAGTGCCCAGATCTCCTGACCTTTGACCTTGACACTGACCTTGAGCACAACCTGGATGCAGACCCACCGGAGGATCATTGTGAGTGAGTTTGGTGACCATTGGGGCAACTGCCTATAGGAGTAGCAATTCCCATGAAATGTGGATGGACAGACAGACACTATGTCATTGCATTAGCTCCGTTTGGCTTCGCCGGAATGAGCTAAAAACGTAGCTTTTCACAATTTGGCTTTTCATCCACAGTCAGACACAGTTTTTGGACAGTAAAATTAACTTTTCGAAAAACTCCTTCCATTATGAAGATTTGCACTAATTGAAGCGGCAACATTTGCATGTGGACTGGAAAAATTGAGGGTTTGGCTTGCAAGCAAGAGCAGACTGTGGACCACCTTCACTCTAGTTTGGCATCATAATAACACACCGTTATCCCCTTTGTTTTCATGGCAATGGCAGAGGCAGCCAAGACTGTGCTGCTGCTAATTTTGTTAACAAAACATTTTTTACATTTGTCCATACTAGTGCATCTCAGTAGAGAGCAGAATATTGTGAAAAAGTGTTTTTTGTTTTTTTTTTTGCAATATGATTCAAAAAGAAAAACATGTATTCATGCTGATTTTTCACACAAGGAAATATTTCAAGCCTTTTTGATGATGGTTTCTGAAATTAATTACAAATCATATATTCTAATTTACTGAGATGCACTGGTAAATGGACAATTAATCGCCCGCTGTATTGAAAAACACATATGCGCAATTTCATCTGGACAGGGATTTTTTTGTAAGCAGTGCTGTGTGGAAACAACCTTTTTAATAAACAGAGGAGGAAAAACTGTATGTGTGGCCTATGCCAGTGTCTTTGTTGTACGTCGGTGCCTGTAGTGGCTCTTCCATGTCTGCTGGTGGGGTGGCACTATGAATGTTATCTTTCATCTTCTTCATGAAAAACTCACCCCACAGAGAGGCAGGGCATATGTAGCCGCTCTTCCACAGCAACCCCCCCCCCAAGAAAAAAACAAAACAAAAAAAACCAAAACACTGCCATATCTGAGCCCATAAAACCACTGGAGGGGCACACCACCCCTGAAAATCTCACTACCTCTTCCAGAAACTGCATCCTTTTGTTTGCTGCACCAAACAAGCAGTGAGTGACAAGGCTCTCACAGAGTTCTGCTAACCCATCCGTCCATCCCTTTGTAAGTCTCATTTACACACTGATTTATTCTCCCAGTAATGGTGGAATATCAATGCTGATTTTTATGTAAATGCACTGCATTTTACACCAAATATGAACAAATTACAATGTAAGTGCAGCCGGACAACCCATGGCTAAGTTTTCTGACAGCTGCACAATTCCAGAAAGTTTGGAAGGATAAATAGAAAACTGAATTCCAAAACTCTAGTGTGGGAGCATTGTGGACTGAAGCCACATGAGCCAGCAGAGCCTGGTAATGTCAACGAGCCGGTATGTGGCCTATATTTGAAAACAGTGCATGAAAAATGCATTAAAAACATAACCATCCCACTCATTTTTTTCAGGTGAGAACCAAACTGTGCTCAGACGTGCAGAACCCTCCATTTCCCCACAGTCTGGTATAAAGGATCCTTTAACCAGCAATGCTGATATAAACATGACCTAACCTTAACCCTTACTATTAAAAATGTATTTTTTGACAAATTTGTTATCGTTACAGGCCTAATTACAATACTAAATTGTCATTAGATATGCCAGAATAGGCTACAATGTGTCATTTTATAACATTTTGGGTTGGTGGGGTGCTGTGGGATTTTTTCAATATAAGAAGAGTGCCGTGGCTCAAAAAAAGGTTGAAAAACACTGGTCTAGGTAAGAGGTGCCACAGTTACTGCTCTCTAATTAGTGGTGTTGTGTTAAATCCAATTTGAGACAAACAGCTTTACACTCATGACACAGTTTCCATATGATGAAACCACTGAGTACTAACTGCATTGTGATTCTGTGAGCAAAATGCAATGCTGGGAATGAAGCAGCTCAGTGCTCAATCTGTGTACTTCATGGCCAGAGTTAAAGGAAAGCCACTGGGGTAAACCATGCTCAAATACGGACATTTGGCACTGCAAAGTTTTAATTTACACCCCCCACTGCTTAGTGTATGCTGCACAGTGCGTTTGAAAAAAATAAGCAAACTAAAGGCTTAAAGGCTGAAAATGCCAGCCTTTAAGAAACCCTGGCATTGTCTTCCATCAAGACACATGGGGAATTAAGCTGGCCTTTAATGTGCAGACTCAGTGACTAGAAAGGCAGATGAAACAGCTGTGTGGTTTATGGGGCTTTGCTTTGAAATCAGATCAAGACGGATGCCTCCTTTGCATAATTCCTCAACTTCAGCTTGTCATCAACTCCATCAGCAACATGCTTTAAAAGGACCCCTGTGATTAATACTGCATGCATGTGCAGAAATGACAGACTCATTCCAATCTTAACGATGCCTGCACTAACTATCAAATGCAGATTTATGAAGCTTCTGCCTTTTTGCATAAACACCTTGAATGGATCTTTTTTTTTAATTACGTTTACTGCCCTGTTTTTGAAAGTCTGTGATCCGAGCACTGAATTATTACACACTGAATGCAGGAAAGAAGGGCCCTGGGTTATACCGGGGCCCGAGGTCACACTATACTTTCATCGTTACCTGGATTTTGAAAGACAGGGTTCTAAAAATTCTGTCATAAGCTATTATTATCATCCATCATGTAAATTTCACATAATAAGATGCCACAAATCTTTTTTGTTCACATTTTATTTTAATCATAAACCTACAGAATACAGCATGCAGATTATGCATTTATTTATGGTAACTGTGCATGTTGGTGCTTCACTCTCCAGTGCACCAGTCTCTCTTTTCTCACTACTCTGATGAACAACATCACAACTATTTGGCTGTTTAACAAAAGTTTTCACACTCAGCTGCTTTGACTTTTTTACAGAGACTGTGTGTAGCTGCACAGAGACGAAAAAAGTGAACTGGCGTAAAAACCGCACATTAAAATAAAAAGCAAAACAATACTAGATAATCACTATTTGATATGTGCTATAATAGGGCTGGGTAATTAACCAAAATAAAACCGGAACCAGCATTCTGGGTGTAGAACCAACATAATCTTGCTCATTTCATTTCTTTTGGTTATTCCCCTCTTCCTGTTGTATGCATGTACAGTATGTGAGCGCTTTTCATGTACGCCCCTTTAAGATGTGCCTGCAGAGTTACAGGCGCAGGCACATAACTGAGTCAGCGCTGTTCAGATGCAGCAGAACAATTAATGATTGTAACAAAAACAAACACGGTCTCCATCTACAGAGAATGTGATGATTGACTCTTTATTTCATCTGAAGATGCCAACAAAAAGCAAGCAAAGTACGTGGATGCTAACACTAAAAAGAACAGAAGCTAAGTCGCCTCTGACGGCTCTCCATGTCAACTGTTTTGCAGAGGGAATGGACAAGCTAAGGCTGTTTTTAAGAACCCGATAAAAGACTCATAATCACTATGTGGTGGTAACACAATCATGGGAAAGGACTCCAATGTGCCATGAAGCGCCTCTACGAGGCGAAGAGAGACAGGCTCAGGCGCTGGATTACACCCATGACATTTTATTAAAGAAAAGAACTAAAGTCCCCAAAATGTGCAAACATACAAAAATGCAAACAAGAGCAAACTTACAATTGGCGTCCCTGGGCCGACATCACCCAGCGAATGCAGGAGAGATGAGAGGGAATACAGATGAATATGCACGTTGGCATTCAATGGTGCAGCGTGGAATGACTGAACATGAATAGACTAAATACAGACCGATAACAAAGTAAGTGACCACCAGTGTGGATGCACCTGAGCGAGGGGAAGGAGAGAATCATAATGGAGATTGGAATCAGCTGATGATAATGAGAGGGGAGTAGTCGGGCTGGCAGTCTGACAGGCAACGCCCATACAAAGTGCTGGCCCGAACATGTTGTCTGACAGCTGTCAGTCAGAGAACCAATAGGAAAAACAAACTCAGAGACAGACTAAAAATCGTCAGCCTCCGTCGGTCTATGATGACCATGGAAGAGAATCCTAAACGTCTACTTTGCTGGAACAGCACCGCCTGTGGCTGAACAGGCCGATGCGCGAATGGCAGTCCCTGTCACACAGGTCGCACTTGTGGGTGGTCTCCGTGCTGCTGAGTCTGTGGCGATTCTTCCTGCGGGTCCTTTTTTCATCTGCTGCAGCAGTCAGTCTCTCTTCACCCACCTTGAGCTGTCTGGTCAGGGTGCCTCTCCATTTGGAGCGGTCCGTTGCAAGGTCCTCCCAGCGCTCTGTGTTGATCTCCAGGGCCTTCATGTCTCTCTTGCAGACATCTCTAAAGTGCAGTTGTGGGCGGCCAACGTCTCTCCTGCCAGTCGCCAGTTCTCCGTAGAGGACGTCTTTGGGGATTCTGCCATCCTCCATACGGTGAACGTGGCCTAGCCAGCGGAGCCTGCACTGCCTGAGTAGAGTGAACATGGAGGGAAGGCCGGCGCAGGACAGAATTTCTGTGTTGGGCACTTTGTCCTGCCAGGATATGTCCAGGATGTGGCGAATGCAGCGCAAGTGGAAGGAGTTCAGTCTCTTTTCCTGCCGGGCGTATGTTGTCCACGTCTCACTCCCATAGAGCAGTGTGCTGATGACGCAGGCGTTGTACACTGCCATCTTCGTCTTGACAGAGAGTTTGGGATTCTCCCACACTCGTGTGGTGAGGCGAGCGAGTGTGAAGGCTGATTTTCCAATCCTCTTGTCGATCTCTGTATCAAGGGAGAGGTTGTTGCTGATCGTGGACCCCAGGTACGTGAACTGATTCATGACCTCCAGCTCGTAGTCGTCGATGGTGATGGTTGGTGGTGCTTCCGTGCCTTGCGTCAAGACATTAGTCTTCTTCAGGCTGATGGTAAGCCCGAAGTCCTTGCATGCCTGGGAGAAGCGGTCCATCAGGGTCTGAAGCTCCTGCTGTGTGTGGGTTGCGACTGCAGCGTCGTCTGCGAACAGCATGTCTCTGATTAGAGCCTCACGTACTTTGGTTCTGGCTTTCAGGCGGGCGAGGTTGAAAAGCCTGCCGTCAGATCTTGTGTGCAGGTAGATTCCCTCTGTTGCTGTGCTGAAGACATGCCTCAGGAGCATAGCAAAGAAAATCCCAAAGAGGGTTGGCGCAAGTACACAGCCCTGTTTCACTCCTCTGCGTATGTTGAATGGCTCTGAGACGTTGCCGTCGTGCTGCACTATCCCCTGCATGTTGGTGTGAAACGATTCGATGAGGCTTTGCAACTTTGGTGGGCATCCTATCTTTGGCAGGATCTTGAAAAGGCCCTCTCTGCTGACCAGATCGAACGCTTTGGTGAGGTCGATGAAGGCGACGTATAGGGGCATGTTCTGTTCTCTGCATTTCTCCTGGAGTTGGCGGATGGAGAATATCATGTCTACCGTCGATCGCTCAGAGGGGAAGCCACACTGAGACTCGGGGCAGACACGTTCGGCAAGCTTCTGTAGATGAATGAGAAAAACTTGTGCGTAGACTTTGCCAACAACGCTGAGGAGGGAGATGCCCCTGTAGTTGTTGCAGTCGCTTCTCTCCCCTTTGTTTTTGTAGAGGGTGATGATCTTGGCATCCCTCATGTCCTGTGGTACGGCACCTTCCTTCCAGCACTGGCAGAGGACGTCATGCAATGGCAGCAGTAGGGCGGTCTTGCAGTGCTTGATCAGGTCGGGGGGTATGCCGTCGTTGCCAGGTGCCTTGCCAGCGGCCAAGCTATCAATGGCCTTGCTGAGTTCGTCGATGGTTGGCTCGGCGTCAAGTTCGTCCATGGATGGCAGGCAATCGATGGCATCAAGGGCTGACAGTGTCACAGTGTTCTGTCTGGAGTAGAGGTCGGAGTAGTGTTCCACCCATCTCCCCATCTGCTTGTTCTTTTCTGTGATCATCTCCCCATTGGAGGATTTGAGGGGGGGCGTCTTGCTCTGAGTCGGACCAAGTGCTTTCTTGATGCCATCGTACATACCACGGAAGTTCCCTGTTATGGCAGCGGTTTGAATGTCTTGGCTGAGCTGAGTCCAGTGCTCGTTGGCACAGCGCCGAGCAGTCTGCTGAACTTTGCTTCTCGCAGCCCTTTCGTTTGGGTACTTCTTGTACTCAGCAAGTGCTGAGCGCTTGGCTTCAATGACGGGGGTCATCTCGGTCAACTTGGCATCAAACCAGTCCTGTGACTTCGAGGTAACACCAATAAATTACAAATAAAACAGGACATGGCAAAAACAAGAAAAATAATGACAAGGAAAAATGGGAGACAATAAGAAAACTCAAAAGGTATAACAATACATATAGTATAAGTATGAAAAGTAAGTATAAGGATGAAAACAGAAAAGCCATGATGCTGAGCTTGGGAGGAAACCGAGGTCAGTTCATGACACAATGGCACATACCTGCAAACTCAGAAGGTAGAAAAAGGTGACAAACTAAATCCCTGTAGGGGGCTCTGGAGGCATCCCCTGCCAGAAAAATTTTGTGATTTTAACACGTAAATTAAGCATCCTGGTGTACTCTGAGAAGAAAATAAAGAGGAACAAGAACACTTGCTTCAGATAACAAAGCAAATTTATTAACAGCATTTAACACACTTAACACTTACAACTAATTTTTTTAACCTTTCAATGCTGCACGTTAATGTAGCATTTTTTTTATATTTCATACTTAAAGTCATTTGGTTGAGAATACTTACATACTTATGTAACTTAAGTTTTGAATGCTGAACATGGGTCATATTTTGGCTGGCTGTGGTCAATATAGTGCACACTTTCTGCCCATGTGCCTCATTTTGGCAGTGTGCCAAAAGAGCATCAGAGCCCTTGTTGCCATAATTGATTTCCTTTGAACAAAGACTGCATTTTGCATACCCCACCTTGTCAATTTAAAAAAAAAATGTGACAGTGGGAAGCTGTGCTGAACTCCTTTGACTTCTGTTTTAACCTCACTTTACCAAGCCCAGCTCCATCTGCATCTCTGTCCTGACTCAAGCCTTCCCAAAATTATTCGCTTTGATCCGAGTGATATTGTAGGCTAACGTTAACACACAATTCACAGATGCTAACTGACCCCTTAACAAGCAGACGAGCTTTCCATTAAAAAGTTAAACACGTTGGAAAATGTGCTGCTAGAGAAAAGAATCACGACACACTTTACCAACGTTAAGTTACACAGCACAGTGTTTCCTCTGGCTTAAAGACTTTGGCGGGGTGGCAACATGTATATATACAGTATATACGTGTGTGTATATATATATATATATATATATATATATATATATATATATATATATATATATATATATATATATATATATGTACTGATCAAAAAAATTAAAGGAACACTTTGAAAACACTTTGAAAACACATCAGATTTTAATGGGAAAAAATAAGCTGGATATCTACACTGATATGGACTGGATAATGTGTTAAGAATGAAAAGATGCCACTGTGGGAATGCATATTGTGGGGGAATCTGCAGACAACGTCTCAGTCAGGAGGCAGTGATTAAACATAAGAGAATAATAGGCTTTTCTGTGTATGAATGTTGAGAGTGTTAATAAATTTTGTCTGCTCGTAAACTGGCCTCCTCATTTCCCACACTCTCCACACTGGTGACCCTACACGTATTATGGAACACGAGGCTAGAACCCCGGAGTCGGCCCGGACGGGAAGCCCCAGCAACGCGGCAAGCATCCCACAGACGGCCCGGACAGGAACCCCCAGCAACGCGTGTGCTGTTGCAGTCAAGCTACCGGACTTTTGGCAGCACAACCCGCGCTCTTGGTTCCACCACACCGAGGCCCAGTTCGCCCTCCGGGGAATAACAGCAGACAACACCAAGTTTTTCCATGTGGTTGCAGCGCTGGACGCTCGCACAGCTCAGCAGGTAGCGAGCCTGCTCGACCAGCCCCCAGCCCACAGCAGATACGAGGCTCTCAAAGCTGCGCTGATTCGGCACTACACGCTCTCGGACTGTGAGAGAGCAGAGAGGCTCCTGAGGCGTTCCGAGTTAGGAGATGGTTCGGCCGTCGATCTGATGGAGAAGATGTTGGCGTTAATCAAATCAAATCAAATCAAATCAAATCAAATCAAACTTTATTGTCATATTGCTGTACATACAACTGTAGTGCAGGCAAGATGAAATTGCGTTTCTCTCGGCATCCATATAAGAAGCAGCATGATTAAGACACACTCCCACATAGCTCCCACCCCCCCATCCATTCACACATCCCTGAGACATACTTGGGGAAAAAGAATAACTAACTATAATATACAAAATGTCCATAGGTGCAGTAGTGTGTATGTGAGATTCCGGGTCAGCTGTTCAGCATCCTGACAGCTTGTGGGAGGAAGCTGTTGATCAGTCTGGTGGTTCTGCCTCTGATGCTCCGGAATCGTTTACCAGATGGAAGAAGTTCAAAGTGTTTATGCAGAGGGTGAGAACGGTCCTTGACAATGTTCAGTGCCCTGCTCCTACAACGGTTCTGAAAAAGTTCTTGGACAGAGGGGAGGGAGACTCCAATTACCCTCTCCGCCCCCTTGACTATCCTCTGCAGGGCTTTTTTGTCTGACATACTGCAGCTGGAGTACCATGTAGCAATGCAGTACGTCAGAACACTCTCCACCACACCTCTGTAGAAGGTCCTGAGGATGCAGATGGGGAGAGAGGCCTGTTTGAGTTTCCTCAAGAAGTGTAGTCTCTGCTGAGCTCGCTTCCTGATCTCCAAGGAATTCTTGCTCCAGGTCAGGTCCTGCGAGATCTGCACTCCGAGGAACTTGATGTTCTCTACTCTCTCCACTAAACGGCCGCCGATGCTGAGGGGGACGTGCTCAGGCTGTGACCGCCGGAAGTCGATAATCATCTCCTTTGTTTTGTCCACGTTGAGCACCAGATTGTTCTCCCTGCACCAGCCCTCCAGGTCTCTAACTTCTTCCCTGTACATTGATTCCTCATCCCTCTGAATAAGTCCCACCACCGTGGTGTCATCTGCAAACTTAATAATCTGGTTCCCCTCGTGTTTGGATACACAGTCATGTGTTAGAAGTGTAAACAACAGTGGACTGAGTACACAGCCTTGAGGGGTTCCGGTACTCAGCGTGACAGAGTTGGAGATGTTGTTTCCAACCCGGACAGACTGAGGTCTCTCAGTCAGGAAATCCAGGATCCAGAGACATGTGGCGGTGTTCAGACCGAGAAGGAGTAATTTCTCTATCAGTCTCTGGGGAATAATGGTGTTGAATGCTGAACTGAAATCAATGTACAGGAGTCTGGCGTAGGTGTCTTTCTGGTCCAGGTGGGTGATGACAGAGTGTAGGGTGGTGACTATAGCATCCTCCGTGGAGCGGTTTGAACGATATGCAAACTGGAGCGGGTCGTGTGATGCAGGGAGGCAGGCTGTGATGTGTGGTTTGACAAGCCGTTCAAAACACTTCATCACAATTGGTGTAAGTGCAACAGGACGATAGTCATTCAAACATGACACCACTGGTTTCTTTGCCACCGGTACAATGATAGAGGTCTTGAAGCATCTGGGAACGATGGCCTGACTCAGGGAGATGTTATAAATGTCAGTCAGGACATCCGCCAACTCGCTCGCGCAGTCTCGGAGCACACGTCCCGGAATGTTGTCTGAACCTGCAGCTTTGCGTGGGTTGATTCTGGATAGGGTCCTCCGTGTGTCCGCTGTGTTAATGGTAAAAGCTGGTCCGACCGATGGTGGGAGTGGGCCGGCCCTCCCTCTGATTGTCGAGTTTGATGCTTCAAAACGTGCAAAGAAGTCGTTAAGCCTGTTTGGAAGCGAAGCGTCGTCATCATCGACCCCCTGCCTAGACTTAAAGCCCGTCAGTGTCCGAACTCCCTGCCACATCTGCTTGGTGTTCCTAGTGTCACAGAGGTGTCCCTGGATTTTCTCCGCATAGGCGCGCTTTGCCACCTTAATTCCCTTTGAAAGCGCAGACCTGGCTGAGCGGAGGGCAATCCTGTCCTTCACTCTGAACGCTGAATCTCTGGCTTTAAGCAGCGAGCGCACCTCTGCAGTCATCCAGGGCTTATGATTACCCCGCATAGTGATGGTCTTCACTGTAGTGACATCCTCTGTGCACTTCGCGATGTAGCTGGTGACCGAATCAGCATACTCCTCCACATCTGTCCTGTCTTTCTGGGAGGCTGCTATTTTGAAGATCCTCCAGTCTGTGTGATGAAAACAGTCTTGCAGTGCAGAGGTTGCACTCTCTGGCAAAATCCTGATTTGTTTCACTGCTGGCCTGCTGCGCTTCAATAAAGGTTTGTAGGCAGGAACCAGCATCACGGACATGTGATCAGAACGGCCGAGATGGGGGCGGGGTAACGCTTTATATGCATCTGTGTTTGTGTACACTAAGTCCAACATATTCTCTCCTCTGGTCTTAAAGTCTACACATTGTTTAAACTTGGGGAGCACAGTCTTTAAGCTGGTGTGGTTAAAATCCCCCGCAACCACCACAAAACTGTCCGGGTGTGACGTTTGGATTTTACTGATTGCATTGTGCAGTTCCCCGAGTGCCTTCTTAGCATTAGCTTTAGCGTTAGCGCTCGGCGCTATGTAAACACCAACTACAAACACGTTGCTGAATTCCCTCGGCAGATAAAAAGGCCGACAATTAACAATAAGGAACTCCGCCAACGGAGAGCAGTGTTTAGACACTAACGTGTCATTAACGCACCAGTTCTTGTTAACATAGATGCATAGCCCACCCCCCCGGCTCTTACTGGAGCTCGCCGTTTCCCTGTCGGCCCGGAACATCGCCATATCTTCCAGCTGAATGGCCTCGTCAGGAATGTTGTCGTGGAGCCATGTCTCGGTGAAAACAAACACACAGCAGTCCCTCCATTCTCTCCGGGTTTCTTTCAGCAAACGCAGCTCGTCTACCTTGTTTTCGAGGGCGCGGACGTTTGATAGAAGAAGCGACGGTACCGCTGGTCTGGAGGGGTTAGCCTTTAGCCTAGCATGGATCCCGGCCCTTTTTCCTCGCTTTTGCTTGCGCTCGCTCCGCTTCCGCTTCCTCCTCTCCCGGGTAGCTTCCAGCGGGGACTCCGCCAAAATTCCATGCTGGCGTAGAATGTCCAAATCACAACCGATCGCCGCGATTCTTGCAGCGTGCAGTACCTTGATGTTTAATAAGGTCTCACGGTTGTAAGTTTCACAGAATGTACGTCTGGGATGATTAAAACTCTCACACTCGCTGATACCAAGAGGGGCCGCTGCGTCTAGGCGCGCCGCCATCTTTTTTTTTTTTTTTTTTTTTTGGGGGCACGTACGACGGGCATTTTCTGTTTGCCCACCTTTTCCTCTGGAACCTTCCAACAGAGGCGAAAGCGGTCCTGGCCAATTTGCCGTTGCTGGCCGCGCGTGACTACCGTGCGCTAGCCCAGGAGGCAGACTGGATAATCCTCACCACCGCCGCATGTTTGAGTCAGTTCACACTTTGGCGCACCCAGGAGTGCGCGCGTCAGTCAAAATGGTGGGAGCGAAATTTGTGTGGCCAGGCCTGCGCAAACAAGTGAAAGAGTGGGCAGCAGCCTGCGTAGCGTGCCAACGAGCCAAAGTGCACAGACACACGAAGGCTCCTTTGGAGCCGTTTAGGATACCGGCTAAAAGATTCGACCATGTTCACGTAGACCTCGTGGGCCCCCTCCTGCCGTCGCAGGGGTGCACACACCTTCTGACAGTGGTGGACCGCACCACACACTGGCCAGAAGCAGTCCTGCTGGCGGCAACCATGTCCGCGGACGTGGCGCGCGCTTTTTTGACAATATGGGTGGCGCGTTTTGGAATCCCGTCGGACATCACGTCCAATAGGGGCCCTCAGTTTGTTTCCGAACTTTGGTCTGCGATGGCCCGCAGCCTGGGTGTTGCAATTCATCGCACAACCGCATACAACCCACAGGCAAATGGGTTATGCGAGCGTTTTCACAGGTCACTGAAAGCAGCGCTCAGGGCTTCGTTGACGGATGCAAATTGGGTTGACCGGTTGCCGTGGGTTTTATTGGGGTTGCGTTCCGCACCAAAAGAGGATTTGGAGGCTTCCCCGGCTGAGCTGGTTTTTTCTCAGCCACTGTGGCTACCCGGGGAATTTTTGCCAGACAATCCCGCGCTGGACAGATGCCCGTCTCAGCGTTTGCAGCATAGTGCAGACACAGGCACGCTGCCCGGTCCGGCTCACCACTGTTTTCCACGCGCTTTTGTGCCAAAAACTTTGAAGAATGCAGAGTTCGTGTTCGTCAGACACGATGCCCACCGCCTGCCACTGCGCCCACCCTATGATGGCCCGTTCAGAGTGCTGGAAACAGGGGACAAGCATTTTTTGCTAGACTTGAGGGGGCGTTGGGAGAAAATATGCATAGACAGACTTAAGCCCGCCTTCACAGTGGCGGACGAGCAAGTGCTGCTGGCCCGGGCCCCCCGGCGTGGAAGACCCCCACGGAGTACTCCCCAGGTAAACGATTCACCAGGACAGCCACACGGGCAGAGCGAGGTTCCCCCCCCCCCCGCCTTGGCCCACCCGCAGTCAGACACACGTCCAGCAGCCCCCCACTGGCACAGAGACCCCAGTTAGAGACCCAAATTAGCTAATAGCTATACACTCTATGTGCAACACATCAGTTACAGCAGATATGGGAGGAGACTGAAGCCCAAAAGACGTAGTGACTGAAACTCTGTCTGGGGGTGGTGATGTGGGAATGCATATTGTGGGGGAATCTGCAGACAGTGTCTCAGTCAGGAGGCAGTGATTAAACATAAGAGAATAATAGGCTTTTCTGTGTATGAATGTTGAGAGTGTTAATAAATTTCGTCTGCTCGTAAACTGGCCTCCTCATTTCCCACACTCTCCACACCATGTCTTTTGATGGAAATAAAAACACTCCAAAACTTTAAGTGAAGAAATTGTGGCAGGCTAGTCCTGCTTACTCAGATTAAAAAGTGTTCCTTTAATTTTTTTGAGCAATATATATATATATATATATATATATATATATACACACACACACATTTTTTTTTGGGGGGGGGGGTGTATGTGAATATGAGCGTAGACACCCAAAAAATTACTAGTTGAGTAGAGTACTAAAACACCTACTTAAAAAATACTTGAATAATGACTTAGTCTTGAAAGTCTGAGGTTTTTCTCCTAAATTTATAATGATTTTCTACTTCCACTGTTTTCTACTTTTTTTCTCTCTAAATTTGTTTTTACCTAAATTTGCAACTATTTTCCTCATAAATTTGTAATTTCCTTTTGTAAAATTATGACTCGTTATGCACATTTGAGACTTTATCATTAATTCGAGGCTTATTTTATGGTTGGTTTTTGTCTATTTTTAAAATGAAAATGACTGTTTTCTAATAAATTTTAAATAGTTTATGGGAATTTTTTTTCCTCATAATTGAAACTTTTGATCATAATTTTGCAAAGCCAGAATAGAACAATAAATTCAACTCTGATTTCAAAGAAATATGTAAAAGTATTAATAAAAGTAAATTTAATGAAACAAAATTAACTAAAATGACCTTATATTTCCATATATTTATAATTTTTTAGAACACTCTTCACCAACCAGACAACAGGAAAAACCTCCCATATTTTGAAATCTGAATATTATCAGGTTTAGTTTGTCTGAAGGCTGGAGGATGTTAACGGATTTAAGCCACTGACTTCATGAATTTGGGTCATTATAACTTGCCAGATACATAAAAATGAACATAAATTACTTAATATTGTACTGGTTGGTGAAGAGACTACAGTCACAGCATAGCGACAGAGTGGAAATGAATCTGCCAAATTAAATAAATTTTGAAGACGCAGCAGAAAAACGTGTACGTCACAATTACAAAAATATCAGCGCATCTGGGAGCCAGAAGAAAAAGAGCACTTTTTTACTCACTCTCATGTCTGCTGCAGACAACAGTTCCTGGCTCCCTTTACATTAACGGGCACCTCTGCTACTCTCTATGTCTGTGAAAGCACCCTCCGAAAAAGAACTCAAGACACACACTACACTTAATTACAAACTCCCAGTGATGGCGGCAAAAGATGGGAAAGAAGATGGAAAACTACGCAGTTATCTTGATTGTGATTGGCCAAATGACGATGCGTGATGTGTTTCACCAAAGATGTTGTGAAGAAAATGACTGCCCCCCATTGTTTATGAAAGCCCCGTAGCCCCGTTTCTGGGAAATTGATCCCCCCCCCCCCCCACACACACACACAAAAAAAAAACCTCTTTAGATTTACCCGATTCACGTGAGTGACATATTTCGGATTCATTTTTGCGATTTTTGCCAAAAAGCGACTAGTTTGCAGGTATGATGGCAGCTATCAAGCTAATTGCCCCCTGCAGATGTGAAGTGGCCCACAAACCCTCAAGAGGTATGTGTTGTAAACACTGGGCAATGTTTATTTTGTGTGTGAAATGGCAATAGGTCTGTTGTGATATTATGTTCATGTACTACTGCACTGCAGTGATACGGTATCACATTCTTGTGCAATATTACATAATTACAAGCCTTGCCAGTAAGAAGAAGGGAGGAAAGAATAACAAAAATAAACATGACATGAAGGGTTAATTAACCGTGATGCTGACTTAAGATCAAACTGCCCAGATCTACACTACATAGTGGACAGGTTGGAATTACAAGTAAAAGTTAGAATAGATCACCCTCAGTGTCATCTGTTAAAATAGCAGAAAGCCTTCAATTTTTTCTGGGATAATGTTTTTATTTAACATTCCAGCAAAATCTATACAATCTATAAATATGTTTTGTCAATACTGAATGTCAATATTGTCATTATTGAATGAATATTGATTTAGAGTGTTCTCTTAATCACACCCTTAAACATCTGATGCCTTTCTCAAAACTCTATTTAAACCAGGATGTTTTCAGTAATGTCCAGTGCTTTAAAATATATATTTTTTGATTAGGGCATTGACAAGCCAAGAATATGGGGTGTAATGTTCCAACTCCAAGTCAGGACACAATTAAAAGCCGTTTTGCACTCACTAAGCTTGGCGAGCTTGGTGAAAGCCTTTTCATATTCATTGTATAAGTACTGCAAAAGGTCTTGTGCCATTTTACTCTCCATTAAGAGACTGATGCAACTGCTAATGGAATTGAAAGGGCATTTGCTTTGACTGGCTTGCCCTTCACCAATAGGAAAATTGCAGTGTGTGTGTGTGTGTGTGTGTGTGTGTGTGTGTGTGTGTGTGTGTGTGTGTGTGTGCGCGCACCAGAAGAATTCCATCAAAACAGATCACCAGTAACTTATGGAGGCCACATCTTTTTCTTATTACAGATGTACACTTTACAGTGGAATATTTACAATTACACAAAAGAATCCAGCACCTTTACTCTGGCTTTTTGAATTTCAAGGGGAAAAATCATGGAGGCATAACAATAAGACTCCTCCGGTTTTATTTTTGTATACCATATAATGAATAATGGATGGACTTCATGACAAAACATGCCATTTTTGACCAGGTAGAGCCAAGATGTTCAAATCAATCAATTCTTTCACAGCAAAGACGGGATTTCTTTTTTCACCTCGGCACAGCTGTAGTTCCTTGTTGAAGGCAGCAGCCATATTCTTCACTCGAAAAAGAGACAGCAGCTTCTCGCTGAGAGGCCCCAAAGCTAGGGTGGGGGTGTGGGGTGGGTGGGCGGTGTCTGGTGGTGCGAGTGGGAAGGGGGGCATCAATACCCAGAGGAATTTGGGACCATTAGAACAACCTTGCCCTGGGTGAGTTTTGGGGATTTACTCTGCAAAGAGTGTTGGCAATTTTCAGGGGCTTGGGGGTTTGAAAAAAAAAAAAAGAAAAAGAAGAAGAAGAAGAAGAAACAGCAGTGTGAATTCCATCATATTTCCTGCCAGAGTACCTTCACTGCTCTCACAGCTTTGCCCACACTTCTGCCGACTTTCTATCTGATCAAAGGCTGAAATTTCTTTAAAGTCATTTCAGAGCAGGAGAATCAGGATGTAACCAATATTTCAAGCATTACATAATCATTGCATTATAGAAACTGCCGTTCCATTTACCCATACTTAATGTGCTCCTACAGGCTCATATAGACGTTCATCAACCCACATTTGACACAAACTCTAGACTGGGGTTCGTTTAAAATATATAATTTGTAAATAAACTTCGAACGCTGAATCCACTGAGGATGCATGGTGAATATGAGAAGACTCACATCACTGTTTTTTTTTTTTTCTTCTCTCCCTTCCTCTGTCTCCTCCACATTGCTACAGATGGCAGATCATCATACAGATGATGACTGCTTAGCAGTTCTTTCTGACAGCTCTCCGATTACATAGTAATTACACTCCTTCTCAAAAGCTGCTTTGACAATTAGCCTGCTGACAAAACACTTAGTTGTATTTATTCATGTGTGGACAGCTTTGGCTCCCTTGTTTGTCCAGAAAGACTGTGTTCACACCTAGACGAGAATGCTACAGCTTCTAACTTTGGTGCATGCAGGCAGCGCAGTTTTTGAGTAGTGCCATTACACGTATCACTGTGTTTTCATAAACCTAAGGAAAGCTGTCACAGTCCGCAGGGAAGTGTGCCAGTTTTTATTTTTCTCAAATTTATGCTTGATATGTGTTACCAAGTAAAATTTCACCTAAACCTAAGTAAGCGCATTGTGTTTGAAGAAGAAAAGGCTATGTTGATTTTCACTGTCACAAAAGTGTATTTTTACCATTTAGAAGCAAGTGTCAAAATATGAGCAATGCCACAAAGCAAGCACTCAGGTTTCTGCGGCAGCCTCCAAAGATGCACACAAACTAAACAAGCGAGTCGTCAGCTGAGGTGACGTCGGTTCTACATTAGAAATGACACAAAGACAATTAGATGCAGACACAGAGGAGCATATCAGAATATTAGCAATTAGCAAATTGGAAAATAAATCAGTGATTTATCTTTGTGATTTCAGCAAAAATATGTCTATTTCCTATTCATTTTCTCAAAAGCCATTGTGATAAAAAATAGAAGGCAAACAGAAGTTTTACTAATCACTTTAATCTAGGCTCAGTGCCTAAACCAGAAGCCTTAGTTTTGCCAGTAGGTGTTTGGGCTATTCCTGCTATTATTGTCTTCTTTGTTTCTCCCAGGCTGTCAGAGATTATTCTCTCTTAAGCCCCAGTCCCACTGGCCAAAAAAAGACAGGAAAACCCTCCAAGACCCAGTACTGATGGGTTTTTATAGGGGTGAGAATCACCAGAGGCCCCACAATACGATATTATCACAATACTTGGGCCGCAACGCAGTATTATCACATTCTTACAATGCACTGAGTATTATGATATACTGTATATCATATATTGAGAGTTCCCATCGCGATCCTTGTCTTGTTCAACTCCTGACTAAAGCTCAGGGGTCTCTCCTTTGATGTGCTGACCTAACCAGATAATGAGTATTTAGCAAAATCTAACGCAGTGGCCTCCAACGCCTTAGCTGCGACCCAGATCACTTGGTAGTGGGCCACAGAGAGCTGCAGAGAAAAAAAAATATTCTCTTCTTCTGTACTGACTATCAAAGTGTTTTATTTTGAAATTTTTCATATACTGTATATTCTCTTCCTGCCTAACTTCCTGCCTGTTATGTCTGTGCGGTCTTAACACATAATAAACAGTCATCATTATAGGAGGGGCACCGATCTGATGGACTGAAGAGTCAACTGGCCTTTATTACTCTGGTACCTAAATAGGTAAGTTTTGTATTTGCAACATTTATTAATAAATTGTAATAAAGTATTGCAATACTGGTGTCTTTGAATCACCACAAAATATCATGATATTAGACTGCATTGACTTTATTGACCTCACCTTTAGTCATCAGCGACGTGAACAGCATCACCCAGGTGTATGTGAGAATGTATGCATCAGCGTAGGCATCTCACTGGTAACGGAGGGCCAGCATAATCAAACGGGGCAGAAAAAAAATTAAAATGCAGCGGCTGCTTTCTCACTTGCTTCCTAAGTTGGGACATTTGTGACAGCACCAACGTGATGACAACAAACACGATTTAGCAGAAGAAAAAAAAACAGAAATGGAAGTTTGCCACCTGGGTATCGGACCCAAGTTTGCTGGCAGCAGGAAAGGTAAGATAAGACAATCCCTTATTGGTCCCACGACGGGGAAATTTACAGGACTGCATCAGCAAAGATATAACAGCACTCTGAGCAATAATAAATAATAAAATAAGGTTAAAAAAAAACAGCATATAGACAGCAGAGGCTGCGATAACGGACAATTGTCCTTCATTGACAGATTTGTTTCAGCAATGACAGAATAGCTGAGGGTTGTCTAATTAAAATCAGCTAAAATGAGATGAAAATAGAATTTAAGAGAATTTTTACAACCCTGTCTGTCAAAATGACAGATACCAAAATAGTCTAGCACAACTGCTGAAAAAAAGTAAAATAGAAAAAATAAAGTAAAATAAAGGTGAAAGGTAAAAAAGGAAGTAAAAAAAGAAAATAGTACTTACAGTGCTAATAAGCAGGCAGTACTAGTAAAGAGATAAATTATTTGCAGTGCATACTGTATATACATATATGTATTAGCAGTATATTTCATAGTGGATTGAAAAGGAACATTCTTCATTTGTGTAAAGCAGTAGTGTTATGTGCAGTCTCTATGAACACTGCAGATTGTAAAGTTTGACAGCAGCAGGTAGGAAGGACCTCCGAAACCTCTCCCTCGTGCACTTTGGATGGAGCAGCCTGTCACTAAACGAGCTCCTCAGTGCACTCAGCGTGCCTCGCCTGGAGTGGGACTCGGACTCCAGCAGGGATGGCAGCTTAGCCGCCATCCTCCTCTCTCCTATCGACTCCACTGGGTTGAGGCAGCACCCCGCAACAGAGCTGGCTTTCTTCATCAGCCTGTTCAGTCTCTTCTTGTCGGCAGCCGCGATGCTGTTGCCCCAGCTGACCACACCATACAGGATGGATGATGCCACCACAGAGTCATAGAAGGTCTTCAGGAGGGTCCCCTTCACTCTAAAAGACCTGAGTCTCCTCAGAAGGAACAGCCTGCTTGATCCCTTCTTGTAAAGTGTGTTTGTGTTGTGTGACCAGTCCAGTTTAGTATTCAGGTTAGCACCCAGGTACTTGTAAGATGTCACCATCTCAATGAAAGGAGTCAATGAAGGGTTGTTGGTGAGATTAAAAAAAAAGCAAAAAAAAACAAAACAGGTACAATCACAAATTCTGGTGTGAAAACCGCTATATTCACCAAGAATCAATGAGCTTTTTCGTGCTTCCAGCAAGCCAATCTGACAGTTTCTCCCAGATCTTTTAAACTCAAAGCTGTATTTTGTCATTTTTACTATCCGACGGTCAGTAATTTAACCCACCTTCACTTCTCGTACACCTCGCTCACAAACCTCCACTGAGTCTCCTTCTGCTCCCCTAACACCATCGGTACCAGGAATCCAGGGGTCCTGTCCACTGTATCTCGCGCCATCACTGGGCATCATTGAGCTCAGTTGGTCTCACCTTAATTAGAATTTGCGTTTACCTTCTATTTTGTGTCACAGCAGCTCTTGCGAAATGGCCCGGCCATTATTTGGGCCAGCCAGGGCACAAAGTTACATGGGGCACGCTGTTACGCCCCCTCCTGCCTGTGCTGTGTATGCGTGGCCTTTCAAATTTTACTCATAGAGGGCAGGAGGCCGCCTATCAAACCTGTACCTTCAGTACACCTGCCAATCCAATCTTGCTGTTCCTACAAGTCCTCGGCCTGCCAGTTTGCCTGCATCTTTCATGTGTTGTCATAATGAACACAACAGCAGCGTCGTGACACTTCCCATCAACGCATCCTCCTTTTTAAACCCCAGAGGAAGAATGTGAGCATAGAGCGACATAACAAATCTAATCAGTTTTATATAAACAAATCACTAAGAAGAAGGACACAGGGAGACGCAGGAGGGGACAGTCTTTCTCCTAAATGTATTTCTGCTCATTGCCTTTGCAGGGATTCTAACATTTCTTTTCAGATGTCTTTAGAAATGAAGTTGCCCATTTCCATTGTTCTCCAGTGAATGTTTGGCATGTTTGGCCTTGACGGTAGTCATTCCTTCACCGGTGAAATACAGTAGCTGTGGTGAATAGCTCAAGAATGCAGTCAGAGCTAGGAGCTGAGAAGGCTACTGGCGGGTGAAGCAACGTGAAACTTTAGTTTGGGCGGCCCTGGCCACCACAGAAAGGCTTTTAAACTTTAATTTATGAGCATAGAGTGATGATACAGAGTGAAGTACGTGGCGGTAATGCACCTGTAAGCTGGTTGCCAACCGCCAATCAAATCTAAAAGAAGAAGAAGAAGATTTTCGACTGAAGAGAGTCTCAGTGTGAGGGATAACACCGTAATGATGTTATCCTGCTCAGTTTGTACAGAGTCTGACTCACTTCCCCCGCTGAAATCCTATAGATTCAAACTAGTAATTGCAAGAAAATGTACATGATCTTAGGGGGTCATGAAATTGTCATGCACATTCTGAAGACTATTCATGTGCCTCCTCATTCATTTACAGCTCGCTTCCCAAATCACTTGAGAAAATGGTTGCAGGAAAAAAAAACAAACCACTCTCAGTTGTAGAGGCACAGCCTCCTTCCAATGGCTGCTATAATTGCATTTCCTGTGCAATTCACTCAGTTTGTGGGGAAACCAGACAAAGGAAGCTGCAGCCATCTAAAAATGGGAAAGCCTATCTTTTCCTGATTAATTGTTGGCATATTGTTTTCAATTGGATGCACTCCACTTGCAGAGATGACTAATTTTCACCTCCATTGTGGGAAAATTTGAGACGGAGATTTACACTGTGCATCTTTCACAGCACAGTGAATAAACAAATATGACAATGAAACATACAGTATATGTGATATTCTGGTCTAAAACTTGAAGAAGAATTCTATATTAAACCATCATCTACTGGCTCTTGGCGAGATGAAAAGTATACACTCTAACAAACAATGCCACAGTGAGTCTAATGAAATTCAGTGAAGCTACAATAAAAAAAAAAAACAAAAAACATCAGATTGAGTATTGGGTTTCAGAATAAAGGAAACTCAAAGTCTGATCACACCAGGGCTGCCTGCTGATTAACGCCCAATAAACACAATTCATGTTTTGCACGTATAGAATTTCTCCTTTTCAGCCACCCCGCGTATAATTCACCTCACCCACATTTCTCGCAGTGTCTGGGTCCGGAGCAGAAGCTATAGCACACAGACTGAAAATCCCTCTGCTTTCCAAAGAGCTTTCCCGGGGCCAAGGCTGTGAATTGATACCCCACTGTTGCATTACTCTTGGCCACAGAGCAGAGCACGGGACAGGAATAATAATGGGACAAATCATCGGTTTATTCTTATACTGCTCGACCAACTTGTGCCTTATGGTGGTGGGGCGTGTCCTGCTGGAGATGTCAATATCCTCCGTGGGGACAGGTGATAAACTTTATGTGTGTGCAAGCACGTCTTAGCGTCTACACACATACACACACTTTAAAGCCCAGTGAGAAAAGCCTTCCAGCACTACTGATGTTTCGGAATTTTTTTTCCCCCCCCCCCCCTTTAGAACACCCTGTGCTTCTCTCGGCGAGAGGAACTAAGATGTAACCCGCTTACCCTCTGAGGCTTGGTGCATGCTCAATCAGCAACATGATATGGCCCACAGCTCTGCGCTGAGGTCACTGCTGGAGTCGTGAAGACTGATCATGCATAAGGTAGCACCGCAGTGTTTGCTCACTAATGTGCCAAGCTATCCATGCTGCTTCCACGGCTACTGTTCAGCTGCAGAGCCTCAATTCCACCCAGAGGTGCCTGGGATTTTCTTTAAAAACTCTGAGTTCCGAGCAATGATGTGAAATGAGTAGGGATTTTTTTTTTTTTTTTTTTTGTAAGATTAAAATTGCTGCCAGTGTACTGTCTTTTATTTTAAAATGTCCACTATGCTAAGAAATTCTTGGAGCAAGTCAGATTTAGGGATGTGTCACTCTAGTACTTCAGGCCATGAAACTGGTTTTTCAGCTTGTTATGTTGGGACAGCTTTTCCATGACTAACTTACAAATTCAAAATGGCGACTCCCATTTGCCGCACATCAACAGCAGTGAAAAAAAATACACTATTTATTAGCACTTGTGCTTTACATGTTTCTCCTAGTCAGTGATACACACTGGCTAAATTCTTTTTTACCTTCACCAAGGAGGTAACGTGATCAGGGCGCTCTGTCTGTCTGTCTGTCTGTTAGTTAGTTAGCAGAATAACACAAAAACTACTAGATGGATTTTGATGAGATTTTCACCAGAAGTGGCTCTCGTACCAAGGATGAACCAATTCGATTTTGAAGGTGGATGGAGGTACGGAGGAACGGCGGGACGGAGCGTTGGCAGAGGTATGAACTCTCTGAGTGCCCTCTTGTTTGAACATGTCACCACAATGTTTTTAACGTGCAAATTATCATGTGCTGCATTGTTTTCGATGGGTGGTGCTAGCAATGCAAAACAAAACACTAGCTAATTTGGGATGCTAATTATAATTTAAAAGTTAAAGTCTTAAAATTCCTATCCACGCTGGGTTTGCTCAGGCACACAGTGACGTGTGTCAGGTAATATTGCCTCTAAACATCAGTAAAGGATCGTGTTTTTCTGGGTTGTTGTTAAGGACCATGGCTGACTTGGACGTGATGCAATTTCATCAGACATTTTTTTTTTTTTTATGCCTCAGACAGAAAAGAAATGCAGAATAATCCTCCCTAATCAAGAGGACTGTACTTTTGCACAACCCCAGTTGGAGGCGAGGTCTCTGGAGTGGCCCAGCATCACAATTCATTAGCGGGACTGGCCTTTAAAGTTTAATCTGCCATGCAGTCGCTCCTAATTTTCAACCTCATCCTCCCCTTCCATCGCGGAGTGGCTCTCACGCATGCCCACATCATGTTAATCAATAATAAAAGTAATCAGGGAAGTCAGCTGTACCGTCCTTCAAATCTCTCTAATGCCGCTTTGCTTGACAACAGCAGACAGGACTGTCTGCGTTCCAGTCTTCATTCACCTTAGAAAATACCACCCTAAGCCTCATCTGTCATGTATTGGCTGCAGCCTAACATTTCACTTTGTTTGGCAGACATTGATTTTTACCTCCAAGGTGTTGTCAAGGAGGCATCCAGCTCATACACACCTCCTCTGCTGTCTCTCCAGAGGCTGCTTTAGAAGGAATGGCAGGAACACACACACAATGGAAGGCTCATGCAAATGACTACAAGGTAGCCTAAAATATTGCCAAATTTGTTGAATAAAGACACTAGAGGGGATGAAATGTGTGGGTGATAAGCTAAGGCTTATCAAAGCACCATTTCTCAGAAGCTATTTTTGTTGTTCCTGCACTGTAAAAGACTTGGCAGTAAGTAATCCACACTTTAAAAAAAAAAAAAACACATTATAAATACAGATAACAATCCCAAATGATTGTTGATGGGTA
Organism: Pholidichthys leucotaenia; assembly: GCA_020510985.1. Lineage (NCBI taxonomy): Eukaryota > Metazoa > Chordata > Actinopteri > Cichliformes > Pholidichthyidae > Pholidichthys > Pholidichthys leucotaenia. The sequence goes on from CM035840.1 coordinate 340,858,079, forward strand.
TCAAAGCTTATCTGATATACAATTGTGGAGCTCTTGTGGTTTTAAAAGGTGCTCCACATGCTCACTCCTTCCAAAAAATAAAAATCCTCTAAGGACAGCAGAAGTCACAAAAAGGGTCACTAAAATATCTTGAACTCACTTCAAAGGATTTAACTAAACGTTGAAAGTGTTTTGACACCACAGCTGAATAATAATAATTTATCATCCCCAGCGTTGGTAGTGCACGCTCTGTTTCTGCTCACACACAAATACACTTTAGTAGCCTTGTTGAGCAACACTTTATATTCATTAAGTGCCAAAATGGTATGACAAATAGCTCCCCTAAAAGAACAACAGTATATCTTGTTTAAGAGATATTTGGCACCAAAGAAAAATGATCTATGAGGAACACTCAAAGGTAACATCCTCTCACTTTTTAATAATAATATAAACATCAACACTAATTATGATAAACTGTGACGAAGCGTTACGTGTATCATCTTAAAATATCCACCCTACTTCAGCTCAGGTCAGAAAAAAAAAAAGAACTACTTCACCCACTTATTTCTTTATCCCGGCAAGTCCACCCAAATCAAACCCCTGTATGCCTCACTGGCTACAGTGGTCATGGGTAGTCGTTTTTATAAGCCTGAAGAGATCGGCAGACTAACAAATGAATCTGATGTGTGTAAACATTCTGCAAGAAAACACGTTCACAGCGAAAGAAAAGTTGTTGAATGTCACACCTCCAGAGCAGATGTGCCTACTGTCAGCATGTTATGCTCATTTTCAGCTCAATTTTGTTATTTTTGGACTCTGTCAGGGCAGCTTTGGACATCCAAAAAGATATTTATTTGCTTCATATCATGCAGGTAGGCGGGGGGGGGGGGGATGCATCGTGTGCCAGAGATGACCACGTTAAAAAGAAATCTTCCCTCTTTGTTAAAATAAATCAAATAACAGAAAGAGACCATTTAGAGCTGTTTGAAGCCAAAGCTCATTATGTGAAACATTTGGTTGCCCTGCTAAGTTTAATATGATCGTGCCGCACTGTAACTGTAACAAAGCAGAAAAGAAGGGAAAGCATAATGTTTCTGCATTAGGCACAGCGGGGACCTGAATTATGATTTAACATCAGCATGCTCACACACCCTCAGGGCAACGCGAGCATATTTATATTTAGTGACTTTAATGTTTATCTATACAGGTGTACCGTCTTAGCGTTGAGACTGAAGGTGCATGGATTTTGCGTTTGGCCACAAGGCACAGGTATTGGACAAATCATAATGTAAATGTCAAACACACAGCTGAGTTAGAAGAAAAGGTAGAACACAATCAAATTCATCCAACAGTAGGAAAAAAGTGCCTGAATTCTGTGATAATCTAGCCAATATAGGGCTGGACGATGAGTCAGATCAACTTTAGTTTCTCTTTTGAACTGTGCATTCAGTTATTTTTTTTAAATTTCATAATGAGAAGCTGAAGCTGCTACTGCTAACACTGAAAAGCAGCTGATCAACTGATCTTCTGTTCAGTATGTGCATTTGTTTTTAAACAAGCTGTTGCTGGCACCGTCTGCACTTTCAGAGACTCACTGAATACAATAAATATCAGCTTGTACCAGATCATTGTGCCGTTATTCACGGTCACAAAGCGCTATTATTAATTTCATACTGAATTTAAAGCAGCACTATGTAACTTTCTTATTCTTGGTAGGAACTAGGACTGGGCAATTTGGCCTTAAATCAGCATCATGGTTATTTGAACCACTTTTTGTCAGTTTTTTTCATCCTTTCTTCTCCCTTATAGTTCACTGACAACGCTCATAATCAAGCAATATTACACAAGAGTGTGGTATCTATGACTATATCCCTGTGTTGATTCAGTAGTAAATGAGCGTAATATAATAATTTCACACATAGGTATGTATCCAAATTAAATATTGCTCAGTGCAGCAGTCAGTGTTTACAATACATGACTCCTGAATTTCTGTGGGTCATGTGACTCGTGGTGGTAATTAGCATGTTAGCACTTTGGATTGTATTACCACCACATAGCAATTACAAGGTTCTTAAATCGAACCTCAGCTTGTCCATTTTCTCATCAAGTCCCACTGTAAAACAGTGGCTAACAGTGATTTAGCTTCAGGTCATGTATGTGTTAGTCTAAGTGCACTCAATAATAATGGATTAGATTTATATAGCGCTTTACATGTCAAGTGACATCTCAAAGTGCTTACAGTGAGTCCATTATTCATTCACACCAGATAGACTTTTTTGATAGTGGTAAGCTACTTCTGTAGCCACAGCTGCCCTGGGGCAGACTGACGGAAAAATGGCTGCCAATCCATGCCAAGGACACTGGGTATGACACTGGGCAAGGTGGGTAAAGTGTCTTGCCCAGGGACACAACGACAGGATGGCTGGTGGGAGTGGGATTCGAACCACCAACTCTCCGGTTAATAGATGACCCGCTCTACCTCCTGACCCACTGCAGCCCACTCGCTTTTTCTTGGCATCTTCAGATGAAATGATAATAACCATCATATACTATCTGGATGGACACCACATTTCTTACAACCCGTTTTAAATTTTCCACTGTATTCTGTTGCTTCCAAACAGCACTGACTGCACAGTTTCTGGGGTGCAGTCACGTGACCACTCACACAGGACACATTTTAAAGGGGCAGGACATGAAAGTGCTCATATATATGTGCATGTATATATACATATATACATGCATATATATATGCATGTATATACGTACATGCACACAACAGGGAGAGCAGAAAAATTATGTCAATTATACAACCCAAACATTGGTTTTCAGTTAATCACCAAGCCCTAGTAGGAACACCAAAAGAACTACAATTTTGCTACTATGACCTCAGCCAATCACAGTGTGCCTAGTTATTGGTTGCTACAGTTGTTTCCTATACTATGGCACTATGGAGTCCCTCTGAAAATCAATACGCTGATCAGCAGATTCTACACCAACTTTGAATGTAGCATAATAATGAAGGGCACCCTGTCCGAAGCATTTGCTGTAGAATCAGGTGTCCATCAAGGTTGTATATTGTCTCCTATACTATTCTTAGTCACGATTGACTGGATAATGAGGTCAACCACAGCTGACAAACCAAGAGGCATACAGTGGATGCAAACAACACAACTAGAAGACCTTGATTTTGAAGACAATTTGGCCCTAGTATCCTAAAACCAACATGACCTGCAAGACAAGACTGGCAGGCTAGACAGATATGCCAAATGGACTGACCTATACATTAGTTCCACCAAGACTAATGCCATGTTTTGTCAACCCTCCAAAACCAACACAAATCACACTCAACCACCAACAGCTTGAGGAAGTGGATGACTTTGTCTACCTGGCTAGCACCATAAGCAAAGACCAAGGTATCAGCAAAGACATTAGAGCCAGAATGGCCAAAGCTCAGAATGCCTTTTCTACACTCAAGAACATTTGGAAGTCCAAACAGTACTCATCAGAACCAAGGTAAAGATCTACAATAGCAATGCTAAGACCGTGTTGCTGTATGGCTCTGAATGTTGGAGTATTGTTAAGAGAGCCATTCAGAGAGTTGCTGCATTTCATAACAACTGCCTGAGAAGGATCTGTCAAATCTTTTGGCCAAACAAGATCACTAATGAGGCACTGGACAAAAAGATCAAATGCAACAGCATCCTCCCAGAAAGCAAAAGAAGAAGACTCAAGGGGTTAGGCCCTGTACTCCAAATGAACCATGATCGCATCCTGTGAATAGCTCTCCACTGGAAATCTCAAGAAAAGCCCAGACCTGGACACCCAAGAACAACATGGCGAAGGACTGTTACTGCAGAGCTGGAAGAGGTGGGTTATTCATGGCCACAGGCCCATGCGATGGCAGATGACCGGGAGAGGTGGAGAAGCAGCATCGCAGCCTTATGTCCCACCGGGGATCAATAGAGGATAAAAAAACAAAACAAAAAAAAAACCCCAGTTGTTCCCTGTGATTTGCTGTTGGGACTTTACTGTCATTGCCATAATAATATAGTTATAAAAAGTGAGATATTGTTTGAACATCTTCTTACTGGCATAGCAGGATGTCAAAAACATGTACTGTGTGGCATTTAGCACAGTAAAACAACAAAACTGACTGAGGTCATAGTCGCCATAGTTGTAGTCCTTTCAGTGTTCCTACCAAGAAGAGAGCTGTTGTAGGCACTGCGGGCCAATTCAGGCCATGGAGGAAGTGACATTCACCCGGTTAAAGGTTGCTGTACCATCAAAACAATTTTTGGACACATTATTTCAAGGTGAAAATCTTACTTAGTGTTGCATTTATTTAAGTCCCCATATGTAAGGGGGATAGTGAATTAACATGCACACAGTGGGGAAAGCATCAAGAGAGTGGGAAAGAAATTGAAATAATCACCATGACCAGAATTAAGTTGGTTTGAGGGTCTGACTGTCAGTTTTGGTTATTTTTTTAATCGCCCAGCCTGAATCCAAAAACTGTTATAAAGCAAAAATACGATTGATGACTTTTCAGCTAAAATACCAGCCTCTGTTATACAAGGGTTCCAAACTTCCTTGATGTTCATAAACGGAGCTACACTGCCTGGCAAAAAAAGTCACCACCATTGGAAAAAAGACTTCATTATGCGAGTGAGCATAAAGGTTGGAGTCTGATGGAAGAAGGTCATGTGATCTGATGAATCCAGATTTACCCTGTTCCAGAGTGATGGGCGAATCAGGGTAAGAAGAGAGGCAAATGAAGTGATGCACCCACCATGCCTAGTGGGTACCGTACAAGCCTATGGGGGCAGTGCTATGATCTGGGGTTGCTGCAGTTGGTCAGGTCTAGGTTCAGCAACATTATGTGCCCAAAGAATGAGGTCAGTTGACTACCTGAACATACACTGCCTGGACAAAAAAAATAGTCACACACTCTAATATTTCGCTGGACCGCCTTGAACTTTGATTACAGCACGCATTCGCTGTGGCATCGTTTTGATAAGCATCTGCAATGTCACACCATTTATTTCCATCCAGAGCTGCATTTATTTTTTGCCAAGGTCTTGTATTGATGATGGGAGAGTCGGCCCATTGCGCAAAGTCTTCTCCAGCACATCCCAAAGATTCTCAATGGGGTTAAGGTTTGGACTCTGTGGTGGCCAATCCATGTGTCAAAATGATGTCTCATGCTCCCTGAACTACTCTTTCACAATTCGTCATCGGGGAAGAAAAAAATCCATTGATGGAATAATCTGGTCATTCAGTATGTTCAAGATTCAAAGATTTTTATTTGTCAATACTTCTATACATACGGGACATACAAGAGAAGTGAAATGCCGTTTCTCTCTCTCTTAGTGGTGTGCACAATATATAAAAAAAGAAGGAATAAAGATGAAAAACAACAACACCAGTCTATGTACAGTAATGCTACCTGTAGTGCAAATAACGATAAAAGATAAAACCCAACAATCCTATATACAGAAAAAGTGGAGCCGTAATACCTGTAATTGCAAGTCCAGTGCGGTAGTGTAGGTGCAGACAGTGACAGATTGGACTGCACATGATCAATATTTCAATAACAGACAGACAGCAGCAGATGTAATTACTGTTGGTGTGCCAAGTCTTTCTGTGCAAACTGACGTAGTTATTGTGTGGGTGAGTGTGTTACGGTCCAGGGTTGGGGGGGGGGGGCAGAGTTCAGGGTCCTGATGGTCTGGTGAGCAAAGCTGTTTAGCAGTCTTGTGGAGCGGGCCCGGAGGCTCCGGTACTTTTTCCCCAAGGACAGAAGGCTGAAGAGGGAGTGTGAGGGGTGGGACGTGTCGCCTGCAATGTTGATGGCTCTGCGGGTGAGGTGGGTGTGGTAGATGTCCGGGGGGGGGGGGGGTGTAGAGGGGCACCGATGATCTTGCTGGCTGCTTTCACTGTGTGTTGTAGTGTCTTCCGGCAGGAGGCGGTGCAACTTCCGTACCACACCGTGATGCAGCTGGTGAGGATGCTCTCAATGGTGTCCCGGTAGAACGAGCACATGATGGGGGGTGGAACTCATGCTCTCCTCAGTTTGTGGAGGAAATAAAGGTGAGTTTGAGCCTTCTTGGCCAGAGATGTGGTGTTGTTGGACCAGGAGAGGTCCTCTGAGATGTGCACCCCTGGGAACTTGGTGCTGTGCACCCTCTCCACAGCTGCTCCATCGATGATTAGAGGTGGATGCGATGTGTGTCCTCTCCTAAAGTAGTTCAAGTAGTCAGCTGACCTCATTCTTTGGGCACATAACATTGCTGAACCTAGACCTGACAAGTGAGAGGCTCTGACCTAATATTTGCTTAGTCAAATCCAGGTGGGAACTTTTTTTTTGACCAGGCAGTGTATATCCAGCATAGGCAACAATGGATAAAGAGGAAAATTTCAGCAATATTATTTAAGTTTATAATGATAATCTTTTCAGGTTTTATTACATCAATTCTGACATTATCACACTTTTGGACAGAGCCCTAATAGTGTCGCTGCATGCTGTTCTCCAAAAAAGCCTCAACAGTAAAAATAATAAAAGGCAGTGTCAGGATTTAGCTGTACATTTCTCTGCCTGCTTACATCTCTCTGAGAGCAAGCATCATAAAGCTGCTCTGTTTTTAAAAGCATGTGATAAATATCCTGAATATTTATGAAAATAGAAGAGACCGGGGAGAACAACTTCATTCAGATGCACAGCAGACTGATAAATGTTTCTCACAGCTGACTGGTTTATATATTAGAAATCCTCTTCATAAAGGTCAGAAGTTCAGCTTCTTCAACAGCTAAATTTTTTCATTGTGCAAGTCACACAATTGTTATATGTCCGCATATTGTGTCTCACTCTGGAAGAACATCAACTAAATGTTTGATATGAAAAATATATATTTCATTTCAGCTAACAGCACAAGTAGGGGAAAAGTATCATTCAGGCTAATGGCTTTAAATGCAATCATTGCCATTTAATGGCTTTGGTGGGTATATGCATACCACTGAACCTAATGAGGAAAGTTTCGTTGACTAATGGAGTTGAATTTGCATCTGTAGTTTTTGAATATCATTTCAGTATTAGATTATTATTTTTTCCCAGTAAAAGCTCAGTTATACATGGCTGGGATACACATGTGTGATGTGTGTTTGTGAACGGGACATTGTGCATGAGCAGGCAAATGATGCTAACATGGCGAGAACAACTGAACAGCACTGAGCAGGTAGCGGCGGCATGTCAACGGCATCCATTATGCTTCTCTCCGCTTGCTCTCCATTTAGTCACTTCATATGACTCCGCAGGGCTGTGCATGTCTGCAGTTTGGTCGCTGTACTTGTAAACTATGCAATTTGTGTTTCATGCCACAGCAGGCATCAATTAGCACTTCGCTCACGCCTCTCCATCTGAAATGCATCAAATTTGGTTGTGCTGCTTGGAACATGATGTGAATTTGTCATGACTCAACTGAAAGGGAGGAAATGTTCAACGCTGGGGAGCTTGCTTATTGCTCACCTTGGGCTTTTAAATCAAGATTGAATAGCAGATATTGTGCTGCATGATTAGTGTGAAATGGTATTCATCACTGCTGCAGGATTATGTGGGGGGAGAAAAGGCACAATGTGACTGACAGGAAATAAACAGACATTTTGTTTGGAATGCACCTGGATTATTTAATTAGACAAAAAGTAAAGCAAAGCTATATTTTGGATTAAATAACTGTCTATGACATTGTTGCATTTAAGAAATTTCATTCATAGTGCAAAATAAAAGAGATCATAGATGCTCCAGATAAAACTGACTATGAGGTCAAAGTTTTAAAACTTTTGAAATGACAGAAAATCCACACAGTGGAAAAAAGAAGAAATCAGAACAGACATAAATATAAGAGTTAAACCAAATCAAGAATATTATGAATCTTTTTTTCCTTAATAAGATGTAATGGCACAATAAGAGGTAGTATTTTCCAGTACACCCATACAACTAACAGCATCCTGTAATTTTTATTCAGTTGCAGAATAATTGCAAATTGGAATGAGCTCCTTTGTTATGTTTTTTTTCCTGACTTCAGAATGTAATTTTCAACAAGCGCAACACTGCTGAGCATAAAGGGACAAAAAATCTCCTGGATGAATGCACACCTGTTTAACTGCTGTTGTCTGGGGTGGCTGATAAATGTGTATGTTGGTTGTTTAGGTCTGTCATCCGAAGCTGATGGTCTTCAGCAAAGTGATGCATCCTGCACCATAATGCTCAATGACACATAATCACCTACTGCAAACATATTATCTATTATTGTTCCATTTTATTAACAAATCAATGAACTTTCTAGTCAACCTTATTGTCAGATAATCAATAAGCTGTGCCACAAACATTGTAGCAGTATTATTTAACTAATAATCCCTATATCAGCACAGATAAGGGGCTCTCCAAAACACTGAGCTAAGTTACACTCTCAATTAAACCAGAAATCATTTACAAAAAGGTTAAATTACAGGTCAAAAAATATAACATGGTTCTGCTAAAACTGGATATGATCTAAGGCCAAAAAATAAGTGAAATTTATTATGCAGAATTGAGTTTAAAAACATACAGCACATCATAAACACATAAACTTGCAAACAATCAAGTAATTCTGTAATCAATGCAATCAAAATCTAAAAAATGAAAAAAAAAAAAACCAACCAATACTAATTGGTTAAACTGAGGTGGTGGAGTGTTATTAATTTCCATCATTTTATCATGTTTTATGGGGAGGAGTATGCACAATATGTTTGATGATGATGATGATGATGATGATGATGATGCAGTAGTGGTTGATGTACAATATGTGTCAATAGGTTGTATGAGTGCTTGTAAATTTTTTCTTATGATCTTTGTATTTAATCTCAAGACAGCAAAGTACATCACTTGAATGATGTCCCCATGTCCCCACGTACTCTCCCCCCTGGGGACAATAAAGCATGTGGTGTCACACTGCATTATATTGCCTCACATCGTATCGTATCATACCACTTTGTATCGTAGAATAGATTAATTTCCAAATTGTCATAATATGGAAAGCATCTACACTAAGGCATACTTGACCTATAGAATTTAGGGATGTAACAATACAGCTTTATTAATCCATACATCTTCTACCGCTTTTCCGGAGGTCCGGGTCGCAGAGGCAGCAGCTCAAGAAGAGAAACCCAGACTTCCCTCTCCCTAGCCACCTGCTCCAGCTCTTCAGAGAGACTAGCTGGGAGACACAGTCTCTCCACCGAGTCCTGGGTCTGCCCCGGGGTCTCCTCCCAGTGGGACGTGCCCAAAACACCTCAAGTGGGAGGCGTCCAGGAGGCATCCTAATCAGATGCCCACACCACCTCAATTGACTCCTTTCAATGTGGAGGAGCAGTGGTTCTACTCTGAGCCTCTCCTGGATGACTGAGCTCCTTACCCTATCTCTGAGAGTGAGTCCAGCAATCCTGCGAAGAAAGCTCATTTCAGTTGCTTGTATCCGCAATCTCGTTCTTTCGGTCATTACCCAAAGCTCATGACCACAGGTGAGGGTGGGAACGTAGACTGACTGGTAAATCAACAGCTTTGCCTTAGAGCTTAGCTCCCTCTTCACCAAAACAGACCGGTACAACGTCCGCATTCCTGCAGATGCTGCTCCAATCCGTCTGTCAATTTCTCGCTCCATTCTCCCCTCACTCGTGAATAAGACCCCGAGATACTGTACTTAAACTCCTCCATGTGGGGCAGGAGCTTGTCCCCAACCCGGAGAAGGCAATCCACTTTTTTCCGGCTGAGGACCATGGACTCCGACTTGGAGGTGCTGATTCTCATCCCAGCTGCTTCACACTAAGCGGCAAACCGTCCCAGTAAGAGCTGTAGGTCATTGCTGGATGAAGCCAACAGGACAACATCATCTGCAAACAACAGAGATGAGATCCTGTGGTCACCAAGCATGACACCCTTTGTTCCCTGGCTGCGCTTAGAAATCCTGTCCATAAAAGTTATGAACAGGATCAGTGACAAAGGGCAGCCCTGGCGGAGTCCAACTCTCACTGGAAATGAGTCCGACCGAGTGTTGGCAATATGAACCAAGCTCTCACAACAGTTGTACAGAGACCGAATAGCTTGTAACAACAAGCCCGATACCCCATACTCCCGAAGCACCCCCCACAAAAAACCACGAGGGACGCGGTCGAATGCCTTCTCCAAGTCCACAAACCACATGTAAACTGGTTGGGCAAACTCTCATGAACCCTCAAGGATTCTCGTGAGGGTAAAGTTATTTTTGATCAAGATCTGTTTTTCAATTCACATATTAAATTCGTTTCTTAGACTGCCTTCTATCATTTGCATAATATTGCAAAGATTAGGAGCATCTTGTCTCAGAGTGATGCTGAAAAACTGATCCACGCTTTTGTTAGCTCTAGATTAGATTATTGTAACTCTTTATTATCAGATTGTCCTAAAACACATCTTTAAAAAGTCTTCAGCTGATCCAAAATGCTACAGCAAGAGTTTTAACAGGTACTAGAAAGAGAGATCATATCTCTCCGGTTCTGACCTCCCTTCATTGGCTTCCCCTAGACTTTAGAATTAAGTTTAAAATCCTTCTTCTCACTTTCAAAGCTCTAAACAATCAGGCCCCTTTTTATTTAAAAGATCTGATACTACCCTATTATCCTAACAGAGCACTACGCTCCCAAAATCAGGTTCAGGTTCAGGTTACTTTATTTGTACCCGTAGGTAGATTTGTTTTGCAGTTGGTGACATCCATATTTACAAGCCACAATTACATTCAACATAGACACAAACACAGGCACACATCTTACAAAATAGGTAAATATAAAATATGTACAATATAATTTTTATAGCTTGTTCAACTCTTTGACAGCAGCAGGGACAAAGCTGTTTTTGTAGCGCTGGGTTCTACTTTTTGGGACAGCAAACCTCCGTCTGGAGGGAAGAAGCTGAAAGTTGCAGTGCAAAGGGTGGGAGTCATCATTTAAAATCGAGTCGGCCATCCTCTGTACTTGTCTGGTGTACAGGGATGTCAGGCTCAGCTGTGACTCACCAAGCAAACGACTGGACCATCTGACTACCTGATCCAAGGATTTCCTCTGTTTCAGTTTTATCTGACCAAACCATGACATTAAAGAAAAGGATAAAACAGATTCAATAAAAGCCCGATAGAACATAGTCATTATGGTTCGGTCAATTTGGAAGCGTGCAAGTTTCCTCAAACAATGCAAATTTTGCTGACCCTTTTTGCACACCCTTTCACAGTTCACCTCAAAGTTCAATCCACTATCAATAATCGTCCCAAGATATTTGTACGATTGTACACATTCGGTGGTCTGGCCTTTTAGTATGGTGACTTTGTGCCTGGGAGTTTTCCTCCTAAAGTCAATAATCATATCTTTCGTTTTTGTTGTATTCAGCTGCAGGTAGGAATCCTCACACCAGTGAACAAAGTCATCAACTACTGGGCCATGGCCACTCTCACCATCCTGGAGGAGACTGACAATGACTGAGTCATCAGCATACTTTATAATGTGTCTGTTGTCATGTCTGCTCCGACACATGTTTGTGTACAGGATGAAGAGTAGTGGTGACAACACACACCCCTGAGGAGAGCCAGTAGAAGAGCACTTTAGGTCAGACAATGTACCATTGACCCTTACTCTCTGCGTCCTGTTGGTTAAGAAATCCAGAATCCAACCCACCAGATTATTGCTTAAATCAAATTGTTGCAGGAGCCTTTCAACTAAAATATGAGGTTGGATTGTATTAAAGGCAGAAGAAAAGTCCACAAATAAAAGCCTGGCGTGTGTCCCATTAAAATCCAGATGTTTAAAAAGCATGGGAGGCAGAGCCTTCGGTTATCAAGCTCCTCTCCAGTGGAACCAGCTGCCAATCTGGATTCGGGAATCGGACTCGATCTCTGTTTTAAAGAATAGGGTTAAAACCTTCCTTTTTGATATAGCCTACAATTAGGGAGGGATCATGTGTCTCTGAACCCTCCCTTAGTTATGCTGCTAATAGGTTTAGACACCCGGGGGACCTCCAATAATGCACTGGGCTTCACTCCTTTCTTCACTCTCAATGAATTTTTTTTTTTTTTTTTGCTGGTCATTAACATCTGTTTGTTCTCTCACATAGATTGAGTCCCCATCGTGCTGTTTGCTCTCTACATGTCTTTTCTTTTCATCTTCTCTATCTCCTCACCCCCCAGCCAGTCGCAGCAGATGACTACCCCTCCCTGAGCCTGGTTCTGCTGGAGGTTTCTTCCTCTTAAAAGGGAGTTTTTCCTCCCCACCGTCACCAAGCGCTTGCTCACAGGGGATTGCCTGATTGCTGGGGTCTTTCTGCAATTGTGGGGGTTTCCCCTACAGTTGAAAGTGCTATGAAATGACTGTTGTTGTGAAATGGCACTATATAAATAAAATTGAATTGAATTAAATTGAAATAAACAGCTGGTCCAATGTGCCACGGCCAGGATGAAAATCACACTGCTCCTCCTGAATCTGAGGTTCAACCAACAGCCGGACTCTCGTCTCCAGTACCATGGCATAGACCTTCCCAGGGAGGCTGAGGAGTGTGATCCTTCTAAAGTTGGAGCACACCCTCCGGTCCCCTTTTTTGAAGACAGGAACCACCACCCCTGTTTGCCATGCCAAAGGCACTGCCCCCGACCTCCACGCAATGTTGCAGAGGCGTGTCAACCATGATAGCCCTACAACATCCAGGGCCTTGAGGTACTCAGGGTGAATCTTGTCCACCCCCGGGGCCTGGCCACCAAAAAGATTTTAAACCACCTTGGTGATCGCAGCCCCTGTGATAGGCGAGTCGTCCCCCTTGTCCACAAGCCCTGCTTCCTCTGTGGAAGGCGTGTCAGTGGGATTGAGGAGATCCTCAAAGTATTCCTTTGACGATATCCCCAGTCAAAGTCAGCAGCGCCCCATTCGCACCATACACAGTGTGGACAGGGAGCTGCTTCCCCCTCCTGAGCCGCTGGACAGTTTGCCAGAATCTCTTCAAGGCCGACGGAAAGTCTTGTTCCATGGCCTCACCAAACTCCTCCCATACCCGAGTTTTTGCTTCAGCAAACCACCCGAGCTGCACTCCGCTTGGCCTGCCAGTACACCTCAGCTGCTTCAGGAGTCCCACGAGATGCCCCGACGACCTTGCGGCCGCAGCTCTGGGCCGCCGCTTCAACAATGGAGGTGGAGAACATGGCCCATTCAGACTTCATGTCTCTAGATTCCCTTGGAATGTGGTTGAAGTTCTTCCGGAGGTGGGAGTTGAAGACATCCCGGACAGGGGCCTCAGTAAGACATTCCCAGCACACCCTCACTATACGTTTGGGTCTACCAGGTCTGAATGGCATCCTTCCCTGCCATTGGATCCAACTCATCACCAGATGGTGATCAGTTGACAGCTCTGCACCTCTCTTTACCCGAGTGTCCGAGATATACGGTCGCATGTCTGATGACACGATAACAAAATCGATTATCGACCTGCGACCTAGAGTGCCCTGGTGCCAGGTGCACATATGGACACCCTTATTCTTGAACATGGTGTTCGTTATGGACAAACTGTGGTTAGCACAGAAGTTCAATAACTGAACACTACTTGGGTTCAGATCAGGCAGGCCGTTCCTCCTAATCACCCCCCTCCAGGTCTCACTGTCATTGCCCACGTGCACATTGAAGTCCCCCAGAAGCACAATGGAGTCTGCAAGAGAAGCACCCTCCAGCACCCCAGTCAGAGACTCCAAAAAGGGTGGGTACTCTGAACCATCAGTTGTGCATAGGCACAAATGATGGTCAGGACCCGTTTCCCAACCCGAAGATGCAGGGAAACAACCCTTTCGCCCACCGGGGAAAACTCCAATATAGAGGCAGCAAGGTGGGGGGATACAAGAATACCCACCCCTGCTTGTCGCCTCTCGCCCGGGGCAACTCTAGAACCAGAACCGGAACCAGAGCTGTGTGTTGAGGTGAGGCCGACTATATCTAGTCGGTATCACTCAACCTCATGCACCAGATCAGGCTCCTTCCCCACCAGAGGTGACAAACCACATCCCAAAAGCCAGTTTAGGAAGCCTGGAATCAGACCGCTAAGGTCTCCGCCTTTGACTGCCACCTGATCCACACAGCACTGGACCCCATGGTTTCTCCTGCAGGTGGTGAGCCCACTGGAGGGCGGACCTATGTAACTCCTTCGGGCTGAGCCCGGCCAGGTCCCATGGGCAGAAACCCAGCCACCAGATGCTAGCCATCGAGCCCCTCCCCCAGGCCTGGCTCTAGGGTGTGGCCCTGGTAACCCCATACCGGGCGGGGTACGCTGGATCCCTGTTCTAGCGTTCATCATGAAAGTCTATTGGATCATTCTTAGTCTGGCCCTTCATCCAGGACCAGTTTGTCTTGGGTGACCCTACCAGAGGCAAATTGCCCCGGACAACATAGCTGCTGGGATCACTGGGCCACGCAAACCCCCCACCACGATAAGGTGACGATCCATAAAACACACACACACACACACACGCGCGCGCACAGTGGTGTGAAAAAGTCTTTGCCCCCTTCCTGATTTCTCATTTTTTTGTATGTTTATCACACTTAACTGTTTCAGATCATCAAACAAATTCAAATAACAGACAAAGATAACACAAGTAAACACAAAATGCAGTTTTTAAATGAAGGTGTTTATTATTAAGAGTAAAACAAATCCAAATCTACATGGCCCTGTGTGAAAAAGTGATTGCCCCCTTGTTAAAACATAAATTAACTGTAGTTTATCACATCTTTGGAAAGCTGAGTTCAAATTCTCTATCCACACCCAGGCCAGATTACTGCCACACCTGTTCTCAATCAAGAAATCATTTCAATAGGACCTGCCTGACAAGGTGAAGTAGACCAAACGATCCTTTAAAGCTAGACATCATGCTGCGATCCAAAGAAATTCAGGAACAAATGAGAAACAAAGTGAGATCTATCAGTCTGGAAAAGGTTATAAAGCCATTTCTAAAGCTTTGGGACTCCAGCGAACCACAGTGAGAGCAATTATCCACAAATGACAAAAACATGGAACAGTAGTGAACCTTCACTGGAGCGGCTGGCCGACCAAAATTACCCCAAGAACGCAGCAACGACTCATCCAAGAGGTCACAAAAGACCCCACAACAACATCCAAAGAACTGCAGGCCGCACTTGCCTCAGTTAAGGTCAGCGTTCATGACTCCACCATAAGAAAGAGACTGGGCAAAAATGGCCTGTATGGCAGAGTTCCAAGATGAAAACCACTGCTGAGCAAAAAGACCATAAAGGCTCATCTCAGTTTTGCCAGAAAACATCTTGATGATCCCCAAGACTTTTGGGAGAATATTCTGTGGACTGATGAGACAAAAGTTGAACTTTTTGGAAGGTGTGTGTCCCATTACATCCAGCGTAAAAGTAACAGAGTATTTCAGAAAAGGAACATCATACCAACAGTAAAATATGGTGGTGGTAGTGTGATGGTCTGGGGCTGTTTTGCTGCGTCAGGACCTGGAAGACTTGCTGTGGTAAATGGAACCATGAATTCTGCCGTCTACCAAAAAATCCTGAAGGAGAATTTCAAGCCATCTGTTTGTGACCTCAAACTGAATCACACTTGGGTTCTGCAGCAGGACAATGATCCAAAACACACCAGCAAGTCCACCTCTGAATGGCTTAAGAAAAACAACATGAAGAATTTGGAGTGGCCTAGTCAAAGTCCTGACCTGAATCTGATAGAGATGCTGCGGCATGACCTTAAAAAGATGGTTCATGCTTGAAAACCCTCCAGTGTGGCTGAATTACAACAACTCTGCAAAGATGAGTGGGCAAAAATTCCTCCACAATGTTGTAAAAGACTCATTGCCAGTTATCACAAATGCTTGATTGCAGTTTTTGCTGCTAAGGGTGGCCCAACCAGTTATTAGGTTTAGGGGGCAATCACTTTTTCACACAGGGCCATGCAGGTTTGAATTTTTTTCCCCCTTAATAATAAACACCTTCATTTAAAAACTGCATTTTGTGTTTACTTGTGCTAGCTTTGTCTAATAATTAAATTTGTTTGATGATCTGAAACATTTAAGTGTGACAAACATACAAAAAAATGAGCAAACAGGAAGGGGCAAACACTTTTTCACACCACTGTATATACAGTCATGTGAAAAAATTTGGACACTCCTTTAAATATTCAATTCTTTATTAGGAAATGTTCACATATCTATGTCTAATCTTGTTTTTGTTTTTATTTGCATTTTTTAACATTTATTTTAGCCATTGTAAGTGGGAATGAATGTGGGGGTGTTCTAATTTATTCCTCAATATTTCTTTAGAATTACATTTTAAAGAAAATTTGAAAAAGTCTTTAATTCATTTTTAATAATAAGTTATAATAATAAGTTTATTTATAGAGTACTTTTCACAGTCACAATTGCTTAATATGGTAAAAAACAAAATAAAAACACAGGCCCATAAAACAGGAAAAAATAAAAACAAAGTAAACAGTAAAAGCACATAAAAATACAATCAACACATAGTTAATTAAAAAGCCAGGCTAAAAAGGTGGGTCTTAGTTGCTTCTTAAAAACATCAATGGAAGGTGCAGATCTAAGTTCAAAAGGTAAGGAGTTCCAAAGTCTGGGAGCAACAGCAGCAAAGGCTCTATCGCCTTTGGTTCTGAGCCTCGTGCTAGGGACTACCAATAGATTCTGATGAGAAGACCTGAGAGACCTGCTGGGCTGGTGTAGATGGAGCAGGTCACTAATATAAAAAGGCGCCTCTTCATGAATGGCTTTATAAGTAAGAACAAGAACTTTAAAATCAACTCTATATTTACAGGAAGCCAATGCAAGGAGGCCAAAACGGGAGTGATATGACAGAATCTACTGGACCTAGTTAATAATCTCGCAGCAGAGTTCTGGACTAACTGTAGGCGGTGTAAAGAGGATTTGCTAAGACATGTGAAAAGAGCATTACAGTAGTCCAAACATGAAGAAACAAAGGCATGAATAATGATTTCTAACTGACTGTAGGAAACCAATGACCTAATTTTGGATAAGGTAGAAAAAACAACTTCGGGTCAGAGATTTGACATGCTGATCAAAATTCATCGATTGATCGAAAATGACACCAATTTTTAAATAGTTATATTACGTGAATCTCCCAGTATTTTTAACATTGATATTAAATATCCATATGTCTAAATATGTTTAAAAAAAACACACAGGCTTATACAGGGTGTCCTAATTTTTTCACATGACAATATACTGTATATATATACACACTGTCATTCATCAAGCATATAAATTCACATTTATCTCTATTTGAATAAAAATAATAATTGTAATAAAGTTAATAATAGAGTATGTTAAGCTTTATAAATCAGCAACAGATTAACAGCAGAACGATCATTGTGTTAATTAATGTAACTGATAAAAATTTAGATTGATCATTATAATATGCAGTGTGAACATTAATATCAAATAACAACTAATAAACATCATGATTTTTTTAAATCAGTTCATAAATTACAAAGGACAGTCTGAACTCTGTGAAAACATCACAGGAAAAATATATTTATAAAAGATGCGAGTTTATGTCTAGTATGATTTTGAGGAGTCTGATATGAAGCTGTAATAATAACAGTCACAGACATCTGTCCCCATCACAGCTCTAACAAAGTTATATTTTAGTCATGTTCTGTAACATCTAATTATGTCTGAGGAAATATCTTTGGAAAGAAAATGCCTGCTGTATGTAAGATAATATTATGACTGAACAGTAACATAAAAAATACTTTTTGAAAAGAACAATTTAATAATTTTGTAAATAAATAACAGCTCACCTCACCATCATAGCCATTGGAGGGATGGAACCTTATCTTGAATATGTTGTTGGTTTTTTTTGATTTTTATTTTTGCATTTTTGTCATCCAGAAGACAAATTTTAGCATTACTGGAAGTAAACCAACAAAGACCTTCATTTATGGCAAGTGTTCACTCTGTCAGTCTCGAAAGAATTTATGATGGATTAAATATGCAGAACAGATAAATTCAGTTATCTATTTGTCTGTAAGTCTTCCATTTCTTTTATTTATTCATTTTTAATAATGTTTTTGGTTGCAAATATATTTTTTCATCTCCATCAAAATAGTTGTTAGCAACCATTTTGTCTGTAACATTACATCTTTGACATGCAGTCTCTGCTTACACACAGGAGAATGTATCTCAGGACCCACCTGCTGTGGAGGGAGGGAGAGATTTTTATAGAAACTTGAGGAATTTCAGTAGACATCTATTGGTTTATTTATGTTTTAGTGGATCTTTTTTTAACTGCTCCCCAATTCTGAGCCAGTCATTTTTCCTAGACCAAACCTGATACCAATACTCCACAATGGACTGGCCCATCTCTAATAGACTTTAATGGCATTTAAATGAGTTCTGTAATTTTAAACAATGCCATTAGGTTGCCTCAAAGTTATTCTTTGAGAAATTAGGAATTTGTGAGTTCAAATGATTTTTTTTATTAACTTTGGGTTAAAACGAAATTAATACACAGCAATTACTACTTTCAAACCATCATGTGAGCATGAAACTAATAAGTGATAAAAAAATTCTTGTTATACTCAACAATTTACACAGATTTAAAGTACAACTTCAAGAAACTGTTTTCTTTAGCCACACATAGCAGATCTTTATGTAATTTCTATATTTTACATCTGTTTTTACTTTATTTTATTATAAACACAGTAATTTACCTTCCAGTAGGGGCCGAAGATCAAGAAATGCTGTTTATGTTATCATGATGATCCACCTACTTGGTAGCATAAATATCCATATTTTGTGGGAATAATCATTATGGTTAGGGTTAGGCTTTGAACAGCAGTGTCATGTTTTTCTGCTGAAAATGGTGTTTGATGCCATCATTAAACTCTGCTGTCTGCAGCCTGTCTCACAGCAGCACATGCAGCAGAAACGTGCATGACTGTGAACCATCTCAGTGGTGGAAGACACTGATCGTCCTTCAGATTAGGCTTAATCATGTTTGCTTTGCCTCAATTAGATAAGGGAGGTGCGCCATCGATGCGCAGGCTTTCTCATGCCTCCTCTCACCATCCCCATGCTTTTCCCTCCCGCTCACCAAATGGCAGCAGTAGGAGGCAAAGGATGGTCCACATTCACACCCGGCTGAGTCATTTCACACTGGAACACATCCATCAGAATAAAGATCATAAAAAGCCAAGACAAGACTGACAATGGAAACTGAGAAGTGAAATCTGAGAGAAAAGGCGATAGTGACAGCATATGGCTTAGCAAAACCGTAAGTTGTCAGTTTATCAAAAGGTAGCAGCTGGTTAAGTTTCTTGGCTAGGATTAATGTTGCATGACGGGGCTGTATATTGTTCCTCTTGATCAGATTAGGCTGCTCAAAGGTGTATTGATGCAGCAGCGAACCAATAGTTGATACCACAGTCTGGACTTGCACTTGTTCCTAGAATCATGTTACAGCCATGTATCTTGATGATATCTTTTATCTTGGCTTATGCCATCTAGACTAGAAAGTTGGATTAAGGTAGAAGACACCTTCTTCACAAAATCTTTGTTCAAACAAACAAACAAAAACAATAACCATGATTATTTAGATGCACAATATCGCTGCCATGCTAGTAATACACATATGAAAACTGTCGCCTCTCCAGCGTCTCTTAAAGTATTTCCATTTCTGTACAATGTGGTTTGTTACAAGGTATCAGCAGTGCACCTTAGTGCTTGAATGTGCGAAAGTAATTTTATGAAGAAAGATGTTTCCTGTGCTGCAGAACTTTAGCATTGTCGGGTTATATTAATGTGACAAATTGCATTCGATATGCATGATATAGGCATTTTATGTATCACTATCTACAGATTCATTGAGTATATTCGGTGTATCACCCAGCCCTAGTTTCCACTCACCAATAAAACAAAGAAGAAGACGCCATTAACAAGCTACAGCACTACCAGCAGTGTGTTCCTAGAACTGATGGAGAAAATCATGCCAGAGGAAGCAGTAAAGTATGAAAAACTCTATCCACACCCTCAAAAGATTAACTAGTATGGTAGTTTTTTGGGGGGTTATCAAGAATGTGGTGGGTGCTAATCAGCTTAGTGGTGCAATGGTTAGCATTGCTGCCTCACACCTAGAAGGTTCCTGATTTGTACTGTACAACTGTACAATGACAATAAAGCCTATTCTATTCTATTCGACTCCCCAGACTGGCAGGGGTAGGAACTGTGTGAAGTTTGCATGTTCTCCCTATGTTGTGTGAATTCACTCCAGGGGCTCAGGTTTGCTCCCACAATCCAAAGACACGCATATTAAGTTAGTTGGTAATTCACATTTGTCCCCAGGTAGCTATCTTTAAAAGTCAGTAGAATAGAAGCTTAGTGTAGTTACTAGTTAGGTGCTTTGAGTGGGTCTTTAAGGGAGCATTCAGACAGCCACTAGTTGGTCCGAATCAAAGGACCAAACACTGGCTTCTGCGGATAGTTCGGTTCGTTTGGTGCAGTCTGAACGCACATTGGAACTCTGGTGCGCACCAAACAAGTGAAGTCTGGTCCCCCTGAAAAGGGGGTCTCGGTTCTCTTGCAAACAAAGTCTGGTGCGTTCCACTTGCAGTGTGAATCTAAACAAAGTATCCAGCAGACCAAAGGGCGGCAGTGCCCCTTGGTGTTTGTGTAACCATAGCAACACGTAGTCTGAGAAGAGGAAGTGGCATTTACCATATTACATTTTGGGTAGAAAATAATAAAGACAACCGCACAAATCTGAGAAATCCTTTTTCCGGTAAAAGCTGAGGAGAAAAGTAAAAAAAAAATGTCTTGTTTGTGACGGACAAACAACCTGGCTGAAGGGAACGGATTTCCATTTTCGGTCCTGGCTAATCGATGAGTCTGATTTTTCTTCTTCGCCGAGATTTTTTCATCCTGGTCAGTGGTGATTTCAGCTACAGTGCCCCAAACGAGCAGTTGTTGTAACTGCGTGACACTGTCCAGGCAGTTTGGTCTGTTCAGTGTGAATGCAAACCAAACCAAACAAAGGTGTGAAAATTCGACATTCCCCGCCCAGTTAAACCAGGACCCCTGGACTATCCTGGTCTGAATGCAGCCTAAGGCTACACTCACACTGTAGCGCCTGTTTGTGCTGACCAAGGTTTGACCCCTAAAGTCTGGAACACTTGATAAGTGTGAGCCCACCCTACTGTTCTCCAGAAAGGAACATTTCCTCAGCTTTGTGACAGTCGGCAGAGGTAGTCTCAGGAACGAAATAAATGCAAATGTTATTGGGGTAAGTTGAAGATGCTGTGCTGCTACCATCAGGGACTCCTGACAGGAAGTCTGGGAACCGTGCTTATCAGAAACAGTGTGAGTGCTAGCCAGTGCAGGCCCCAGCTGGCAAGCGCAGAGGACCATTTCACTTTGGAACGGAACAAGTCACCTAGCACCAGTGAAAGTGTACCCTAAGATGAGAAAAAGTGCTACACAAATAGAGGTCCTCATTAGTAACATTAGAGGCCCTGTCTGCAAGAAATGTGGAGTAAGCCAAATTCACATCCATCCTTCTTTGAAAATGTAGTGACTAAGTTGCAATTAGTTTTCTATAGCTGAAAAGACACTTGTATAGTTACGCATGCAGTGTTTCATCAGAAACTTAGAATAAGCAAAGTTTGTTTTCTATAGACTGTGATAATACACTTACCACAGTTATCATTTTCTTGTGATAACAGTGGAGCGAAAATGTGATACCATGGCAGCTACAGTCTCAGCTAATACGCTTTACATACAGTGCACTTCACCGCCAACATGTTAATTCTGAACATAACAAAACCACAGCAAATCACACAGATGTATCCTTTCTCCCTGTTAGAGCTAAAATTATACCAAGACGATAGAATGTTTAACATTGAATTATGATAATTCTTTAGATGAGATAATTATTCAATGCGAGTGGGATACGCTCTGCTTGCTTTAAAACCCTGACATGCTCTGTGTGCTGAGCAAATAACGACAGACAATGAATTTTGACCTCATCCTGATGTTTATTCAAGGCACTGTCAATAATGTAATCCCTATGATTTAGTTTAAAATCAAATCTGCCACACTCAGGTGAAGGCCACCTCCTCTTACATATTCATAGGCAACACTATTGACTATATGTCTTGTCAGGCTAAGTATACAATGGAAAGTGTGATACTGGAGGATCAGTTGGTGTGAATATATGCAGAGGGGAAATGCATACAAGAGACTGTGGGATTACCTCTGAAAGCTAGTATGCTAACACAGCCTCTCGAGGCAAGCCTGGACACTGACACAGAGGAGTATAAGTAGTAGGTGATTTGAAGGGGGATGCTATCCATCTTGTTAGCAAAATGACTCAAAATCAACTCCCTTGTTACCCTTCCAGCAACATTCATAGGTATAAATCAAGGGGGACAGGGGAACATTTACCCCTCAACCTGGAAAAAAGACAGCGCTGTTCTCCCAATATCATCATAAACCTTTCTATATCACGTTACATAACTGAATAAAATGACATTGACTCACTAATGCTAAGCAGAAATGGGAAAAAAAAATCTTATAATTTTAACTTTTTTGTTAAAATGTTTCAACTTTTTTCCTCTAATTTTGCAACTTTTTTTCTTATAAATTTTTAACATTTTCCTGATAAATTCCAAGTTTTTGTCATAAATTTGGAACTCTAATAAATTTGCAACCATATTTCTGTAAATTTTTCAAAAAATTTACTCATAAATTTGCTACATTTTTCTCATAAATTTGCAACTTTTTCTCATAAATTTTCAAAATTTTTCTGATAAATTTGCTACTTTTTTCTCATAAATGTAAAACTTTCTCATGTAAATTTGTAACTTTTTTCTGTAAATCTGCAACTTGTACTCATAAATCTGTAACTTTTTTCTCATAAATTTGCAACTTTTTGTAGACTTGCAATTTTTTCCGATAAATTTGCAAGTTTTTTTTCTGTAAATGTGCAACCTTTTTCAAAGATTTGCAGCTTTTTTCATGGAAATTTTCAGTTTTTCTCATAAATTTGCAACTTCTCATAAATTTTCAAAAATTTTCTCATAAAGTTGCAACCTTTTTCCCTGTAAATATGTAACTTTTTCTAGTAAATTTGCAACATTCATATGGATGCTGGTTAAATTTTTATTCTGTGAAATGAAATTGTAATTTACAACTTGCATCTTTTATCATATTCTTCTTCCTTTATTCTTGCAAGTTTGTACCTAATTTACAATTATACATTTGTGCCTTATACGAAATTTGTGAATACCCCCCACCTCCCTTGTTAAAAAAAATAAATAAATCACAAACTGACTATACGTGTAATGATCATTTCCAAAATAACTAGGAGCAGTGCATAAATTCCCATAGGGGTAGAAAGACTTTGAAGTTTCCTATGGTTTCAGGGCCAGGCAGTCAAAAACAACAGTCTCCACTTTCAAAACTCCATGCTGTAAATTACACCTGTTGCACACTAACCTGCGGCCACACTAGCCTTAAGAGGTCAATAACTATGGCAAGACACATTTACCGGGAGCCTTTGTGTTCTCAGAGTGACAATAGAATCTCATTGTCAGGTGTTTAGTCAGATAAGGTCGCACACCCGCAGGGATTAGCGTCTGCTTTTCATCAATGTAATGCTTTAAAAACAGGGTGTGCAAACGTGCGGTGGATCAACCAATTTAAATGCTAAACCTCTTTCTCTCTCAGAAGATTGGGGCCAGGGGCTAAACACATACAGATAAACAAATCAACTTAGCTGTAAAGACTTAGAGCGAGGCAAACAAATGAATGACCCTCGCACCTTTATTTGTAGAGAGAGTACTGGGGAATTGCTGATATAGCCTGCAAAGTGTTACGGTAAGAGTCTGATTTCCTCCTTTAGTGTGATCATACCTACAGTGTCGAGTTCTTCCGATGGAGAGAGAGAGAGCCATCCTGAGGCTCTGTATTCAGAGCCGAAAATGCAAACAGGACTTCAGGAGTTTGTGATAACAGTAGCAGCAGGTGATTTTGAAATGCCACGACTTCTGATTCTACACAACGCCACTGTTGCCACGTATACGAACACTTACAGTATGCAGCATCCACAGCAGTAGCTGAATTAGAAGCCGGCTGGAACATGCTGGGAAATGGCATTACTCCGCTAGAGCAGCATAATGATCCCTATCAATCTCTTTATTGTCGAGTCACATTAGTGAAATATCAGGGAAGAGTGCTGGACAGGGGAACGAGACTGCCGAGAGACATCCTCCACCATGGCGACATGGCAGTGCATTAATCACAGTAGTGGGACCCTATCTGTGTCCAGGCTGAAATCTGTCAGGGAAAACAGTCTAGCCAATAGAGAAGCTACAGTAAATGCTGGAAGGAAAAAAAGAAAGTCATTGCTGGTGGCCCAACACATTGGCAGATAATGCCATCTTTCACTTTGCAACAAATCGTCACAGCTCGCTTATTTCAGAATCCCATTTCTTCTCTCAGGCCATTTCAAAAATGTCACCGCAGATATCCTCCCTCGTCTTTTTGAAGAAACTAGGAATTGAGCAAGGAGACAAAGCGGTCATTATTTCATAATCAGTCAGCCTCAACAAAAGCTGTAGATACTCAGCTCAGTCATTCTCAATGCAATAACAAGGAGGAAAGATGCTGTATTTAAAACTATAATACCACATCTGGCATGCACCATGAAACAACTGCATGGACACTTCACGACTTTCAAAGCCTATATAGAGAGCAACGTCTGAGAACTCGTAACGATTTCATCCATTAACTCCATCAATCTGAGTTTGCTCCATCAGTTTCAGTTAGTGTCGAGTGTCTCAGCAGTCTCTGGCAGAAAGCTGCTACAAGTGCCCTGGCTAAGAGGGAAAAAAATGTGGAGGTGAAACTTTTTTCGAACCTTCTTTTTTTGCATCTAGTATAGCGGCACACATGTCATAGTCAAGTGGTTTATGAAACCACAGTTCCCCGACTCCACTACTGCCATCTAAATAATGAATACTCTGCCACTTGCAGTAATCCTCTAGCAGCCATTCCCAGAAATAGAACAAAGTCAGACGGAGCACCCGTTCTCTCCTCTTCACTTTTCAAAACAAATAATGCTGATTCCTGGAAAAATCCCTTCAATTTGCTGCCACTCAATTCATGCTGCATGTTAATGATGTGCAGCAGCTCCCTGTTTGCAAACAAAATATTTCATGAACTCCCAAGTTATCTCGGCGATTCGACATTCTCGGCCACATTCAGGTTGTGACTTCAAAGTTTTGCCTTGTATCCATTTGAAAGCAACATCAAAGCGTCTGCAAGCCAATGATTTCAAAAGGCATCAAGAGCTAACCAAAAAGGTACAGTAACTGCGAAGGGCACCTTTGGGCTTCCTGTGATGGATGATAAGAAAGAGAGAAGGCAGGGGAAAGGGGGAGAGAGAGGTGGGAGAAATGGGGGGGAAAGGAGAAATTGCTGGGGAGAGAGCCAAGCTTATATGAAAGGTACCCTTAATTAGATGTAATGTTTGCCCTCTTCCACCAATTCCTTCATGAGCTGCCAGGAAAAGAAGACCAAAGCTGATGAGTCTGGGGAGAACTATCTGCCTAAGTGGCCTTTTATTGAAGGATAAAAAGCTACTCTTTGCTTCTGTTCCCATCCACTGGCCCCGATTATGAAAGAAGTGAAGGCAGATGAAAGGAGGGGCCAAGGATTTCTGACACATCCTATTGTATCCAGATGTGACAACAGGCTGGCATTTGGCAGCTGAAACCACTTTTAAAGAATCCATATAAAGTCAGAGAGAGCACAAATCCTACATAGGTACAGTATATGAGAAATGGAGTTTAATGACATGCATGATATCTAGCACACCTTGTAGTAATCGCTATGTTTTATTCTATTTATCTTTCATTGGAGAAATACTTTAGCACAAAAAAATGTGTTGGAATATCTTGAGTTTTGTGGGCATTATACCAAGCCCCCTCGCAAACCCACAATGATGTCAATCATGCAGCATGCTTAAGAAAACCCCCATTAAATGTCAATTACATCTGACATACGAGAACCCTGCAAACAACAATGATGATCCAAACAGGTATCACAGCAATCCTCCTCCATCTAAAAAATAATATAGCCAACTTTGGCACTCGCCGCAGCCCTGATTGATCAAGTGACACGCTAATGAAAGCCCTGGGACTGAGGGAGATTAGGCGGCTGGTAAGCTTTGACCCTGGGTCTGAAAACATTGAGGGCCAGGGATGCTATCATGAAGCAGCTAAATGGCTTATTTCACCTCCAGCTCTGGTAGCCACCCACTGGCATCACTGTTTGGATAATGATACCCATAAATGTCCGCTGTAAACAGCTGAGGAACAGGGGCCCTTTCCCATCACCATTACATGAGGTAAGGATGATCATTATCTTATGAATCCAGGTCACTACAGTGAGGGGAACCACAAATGCCATTAGGAATCACAATCAACTCATTAGCACAGGCTAGGTGGTGAAAATTTGGTTCAACATAATGTGTGTTTAGCTTGAATTATCCTGGAATGTGAAGAAAGTTGGTTGTTTCAATAAAGTCGTCATGGTTCTGAGAATGTAGGAGCTACACTGAATTTTAAAGGTTGCATATTATGATGTACACTAGCAGAAACAAATAACACCTTTGCAAGTTTTCAGAAGCCTACAGCTAACAGCTGTCAGTATTACTGAGAGCAAACTGCAGTTTCCACAACATTACCACAATGTTGCCCCTAGGACATATTTTCAGGACAGAGAAGAGTTGGCACTGGTCTCCAAACTATCTCATAGTTAAAACTGTCAGGAGTGATATCTTGAAGTGTAAGTGATAAGAACTTCGATTAGATACAATAAGATAAGATAACATACTCCTTTATTAGTTCCACAACGGGAAAATTTACAGTACTGCAGCAGCAAAGGGATAGCAGCACTCACAGCAATAATAAACAATAAAATAGGGGAAAACAGTACATACACACAGTGCAAGAAGTAAAAATAGTTTATATATATATATATATATATATATATATATATATATATATATATACTATATATATATATATATATATATATATATACACAGTGGGGCAAAAAAGTATTTAGTCAGCCACCAATTGTGCAAGTTCTCCCACTTAAAAGATGAGAGAGGTCTCCAATTTTCATCATAGGTATACCTCATCTATGAGAGACAAAATGAGAAAAAAAAATTCAGAAAATCACATTGAAGGATTTTTAATGAATTAATTGGTAAATTCCTCTGTAAAATAAGTATTTGGTCAATAACAAAAGTTTATCTCAATACTTTGTTATATACCCTTCGCTGGCAATGACAGAGGCCAAACGTTTTCTGTAAGTCTTCACAAGGTTTTCACACACTGTTGCTGGTATTTTGGCCCATTCCTCCATGCAGATCTCCTCTAGAGCAGTGATGTTTTGGGGCTGTCGCTGGGCAACACGGACTTTCAACTCCCTCCAAAGATTTTCTATGGGGTTGAGATCTGGAGACTGGCTAGGCCACTCCAGGACCTTGAAATGCTTCTTACGAAGCCACTCCTTCATTGCCCGGGTGGTGAGTTTGGGATCATTGTCATGCTGAAAGATCCAGCCACGTTTCATCTTCAATGCCCTTGCTGATGGAAGGAGGTTTTCACTCAAAATCTCACAATACATGGCCCCATTCATTCTTTCCTTTACACGGATCAGTCGTCCTGGTCCCTTTGCAGAAAAACAGCCCCGAAGCATGATGTTTCCACCCCCATGCTTCACAGTAGGTATGGTGTTCTTTCTCCTCCAAACACGACAAGTTGAGTTTTTACCAAAAAGTTCTATTTTGGTTTCATCTGACCATATGACATTCTCCCAATCCTCTTCTGGATCATCCAAATGCTCTCTAGCAAACTTCAGGCGGGCCTGGACATGTACTGGCTTAAGCAGGGGGACACATTTGGCACCGCAGGATTTGAGTCCCTGGCGGCGTAGTGTGTTACTGATGTAGCCTTTGTTACTTTGGTCCCAGCTCTCTGCAGGTCATTCAGGGTCATTAGGTCCCCCCTTGTGGTTCTGGGATTTTTGCTCACCGTTCTCGTAATCATTTTGACCCCACAGGGTGAGATCTTGCATGGAGCCCCAGATCGAGGGAGATTATCAGTGGTCTTGTATGTCTTCCATTTTCTAATAATTGCTCCCACAGTTGATTTCTTCACACCAAGCTGCTTACCTATTGCAGATTCAGTCTACCCAGCCTGGTGCAGGTCTACAATTTTGTTTCTGGTGTCCTTTGACAGCTCTTTGGTCTTGGCCATAGTGGAGTTTGGAGTCTGACTGTTTGAGGTTGTGGACAGGTGTCTTTTATACTGATAACAAATTCAAACAGGTGCCATTAATACAGTGGTTCTCAACTGGTCTGGCTTTGGGACCCACCATCACCCCTCAATGACAAGCCGTGACCCAAATCAAAGATTTTCAAATTCTCAAATTTATTGAATGTAAAGATTGTGCATTTTGAACCTGAGGTAGAAGAACAGAATATCACAGAATACAAACACAAAACAAATTTAATGATTAACCAAAATGACCAGTAAGTGGCAATACAACAGAGGGAACAATTTCCTTTAATGCTGAATTAGCTGCATTTTAAATTAAAAATTAAACAAAAAGTGCAATTCAAAAGAATTCAAGTCTCAAAATTGACTTTTCTTCTGATTGTTTTTTCAGTATTTACCTACTGATAAGGTTATGTGCTTTGAAGAAAATGAAGGAACACTCACTAAAACCTGTAACAGTGACATCATAGACCTGAGTCTGGAGGAATTAATGGGAGAACTGGGGATGTTTTTTGCTCTTGACAAGAGCCTCAGTGTCTGGAGTTATATTAGACAAAGCGACTCTGAGGTCATGCTCAATGTCCAGTCTGTTTCTCTGTTTTGTCTTCAACTGAACCAGAGCTGAGAAGCCACACTCACAGAGATAGGTAGTGCTGAAAGGTAGGAGGGTTTTTACTGCTCGAATGGCAAGAGAAGGATACTCGCTCATCACAGTGCTGCACCAGAACTGCGAGAGGCTTACCTCCGTGAACCTCTTTTTCAGCGTGCGGTCACATGATAGCTCCACCAGCTGACTCTCTTCGTTGCTTGGCAACGTAACGCTTTCCATGTCGATTCCAAAGGGATCGCATATCCAGTCGTCATCCTTCTTTTTCTCGGGAAAGTACTCATTAATATAGTCCGTGTCGTATCTGCGTTTCGCCATGCTCAATTAGCATATACAAACAGACGTTGCGAGTCTTCTTCTATGGTGCAAAATATGGTGTCGCCCGCCACCTACTGCCATCTACTGTTAAGGAGTGTGAATCGATGACACTATGTTGATTTATTTCTTGATATTTTATTTGCCCAGGCAAAGGCCCGCGACCCACTAAAAACAGGTCCGCGACCCACCAGTTGAGAATCACTGCATTAATACAGGTAACGAGTGGAGGACAGAGGAGCCTCTTAAAGAAGAAGTTACAGGTCTGTGAGAGCCAGAAATCTTGCTTATTTGTAGGTGACCAAATACTTATTTTACCGAGGAATTTACCAATTAATTCATTAAAAATCCTTCAATGTGATTTTCTGGATTTTTTTTTTCTCATTTTGTCTCTCATAGTAGGTATACCTATGATGAAAATTGGAGACCTCTCTCATCTTTTAAGTGGGAGAACTTGCACAATTGGTGGCTGACTAAATACTTTTTTGCCCCACTGTGTATATACACACACACACACACACACACACACACACACACACACACACACACACACACACACACACACACACACACACACATTGCCAACAACGGATCTCCCACCTTCTGGCTGCATTAAATTGTAAGGGGATGCTTGTGACGGCGAGGACTGATGAGGCCGATGCGTGAAGCAAATGGCATATCGCAATTGGAACAGATGTAGTACATCTGTATATGTAGTACATATGTAGTACATAATTGGCTGAGTGACACCGACTGCTGTAGACGTCTCTGTTGCTTGGTGGCATTGTGACGTGCTTCGTGGCGGGCATCCAAACGGGCAGTTCTATTTCTCTTGAAGAGGTCAACACTGCCTTCATGGCAGATCTTTCGCCAAAGGGGGCGGTTCTTGGCCTGCATTTCCCATGTCATAGGATCAATCCCACACGACTTGAGTGAGGCTTTGAGCACGTCTTTATACCGCTTCCACTGACTGCCCCGTGACCTCCATCTTTCGTCCAACTGGCCAAATAACAGGATTTTAGGAACGCGCTGATCTGTCATCGGAGCAACATGGCCAGTCCAGCGCAACTGGGCACGTATGATGAATGACTCGATGCTGGTGATATTGCAGCAACGAAGGACTTCAGTATTGGCAACTTTGTCTTGCTCCGTGATTCCACACAGCTTCCTTAAACACCGCATGTGAAACTGTTCAAGTTTCTTCACATGGGGACAATAGGTTGTCCACGACTCACACCCATAGAGAACTGTAGATAGAACAACGGTGTGATAGACCTTGATCTTGGTGCTTAGACGAATGCCACGCTTCGACCATAGACGATGCTGTAGGCATCCATAGGATGCGCTAGTCTTGCTGATGCGGTGGGTAACTTCATCATCAATCTTAGCGTTCTGCGAGATGGTGCCCCCCAGGTAGCAGAGCTTGTCAACTGCCTTGAGGGGCTTGCCACCGATGGTAATAATAGGATTTACCGGGAGCGTACCAGGACGAGGTTGATGTAAAACCTCTGACTTCTTGATACTTTTAGTGAGTCCATAACGATTTGTTGCTCTAGCAAACTGATCATCGATGAACTGCGAGTCTTCAAGAGTGTGAGCAATGAGCGCGCAGTCGTTGGCATAGAGAAGATTTTGCAGCATCATGCGTGGCGTCTTTGTTTTAGCCTTTAAACGTTGCAAGTTGAATACACTGCCGTCAATGCGAAACCGGATCCTTACACCGCTGTCGCAGTCCTTGAAAGCATCAAGGAGCATTGCGGCGAAGACGATACTAAAGAGCAGTGGGGCCATAACACACCCCTGCTTAGTGCCGTTGATGATAGGGAATAGATCAGAGATTAAACCGCTTTCAACCACCCGCCCGACCATGCCATCGTAGAATGAGCGGATGATACTGACGATCTTAGGAGGGCACCGGACCCTGGTGAGCAGCTTCCACAGGCCATCTCTCCCAACAGAGTCGAAGGCCTTAGTCAGGTCTACGAATACTATGAACAAATCACAATTTTGTTCTCAGCACTTCTTTTGTATTTGCCTGGCTGCAAACATCATATCAATGGTGCCTTGTCCTGCTCGAAAGCCACACTGACTCTTGGGAATGATGTTGTCGACAACATAGTGATTGAGGCAGTTTATGATCACACGTTTTAGAATCTTACCAGCAATGGCAAGGAGCGATATTCCTCTGTGGTTATCGCAGCAGTGGCGGTTTCCCTTATGCTTGTACAGGTGAACAATCATTGCATCCTTGAAGTCTTGTGGAACAGCCTCCTGCTCCCATATGGTGGCAAATAACTGGGCGAGACGGGCGACAACGATGTTACCGCCACACTTATAGATCTCCGGCGGGATAACATCTCCACCAGCTGCCTTTCCACTAGACGTCTGTTTGATGGCATCTTTAATCTCAGTAACCGTCGGTGGGACATTCAGCTCCTCTATGATAGGTCTCTGAGGAAGCTGTGCGATGGCTTCATCAGAGATCACAGATTGGCAATTCAGGACACCATTAAAGTGTTCTACCCAACGCTCCAGGATGACAGCCGGCTCCCTAATGAGCGTCAGACCATCCAAAGAGTACATTGGCGTACTGCCCTGTGATATCAGACCGCAGACCGCCTTCAGGCCATCGTAGAACACTTTCATGTCATTCTTGTCGGCAGCTTCCTGGCGGTCCTCAGCTCTAGCAATCCACCACTGGTCCATTAAACTACACAGCGAGATCTGCACTGTCTGCCGGACATGGTGGAAGGTGTCCTTCTTTGCAATCGAGCTCTTATCATTCACATACTCAAGATGGGCACGGCGAAGACAGTCCAACAACTGGATGGCTACTACATCGTTTTCATCAAACCAATCCCAATGTTTTGATGAAGCCGAGAACTTCCTCCGCTGCTTCATAGATATTATCATGAAGTAAAGTCAAATGGCTGTCAATGGTTTCAAAAAGGGCATCGTCAAAGTCAGTAAGTTTCGTGACAAGTTGCTGCTTCAGTTGGGTCCTGGCCTCCAGTGAGCTGAGCTTGGCCACATTGAGCTTCTTCACCGGTGTCTTCCGAACCCTGCGCCGTGGGGGCTTGAAGGAGAATGCGACTCTTGACCGCAACAACTGGTGGTCTGAGACACATGTCATTCCTTTCATTGCTCTGGTAAGGTGCATATCCTTGATGTCCCACTGTCGTGAAATAACAAAGTCAATCTGGTGCCAATGGCCTGAACGCGGGTGCATCCATGTGGATTTCAGTTTGTTCGCCTGTTGGAAGAACGTGTTGGTAATGGATAATTGATGCTGGGCTCACAAGGAGAGGAGCAAGGTGCCATTGGAATTCTCCTTTCCAACACCGTGGTGGCCAATAACGTTCTTCCAGGTGGTCCATGCAGCTCCCACGCAAGCGTTGAAGTCCTCTAGGACCACCAACTTGTTGGTATGAGGAGTGGCGTGAATGACACGGTCTAGTTCCTCATAGAACCATTCCTTGCACTCGTCTGTGTGTGTTATAGTTGGTGCATACGCACTAATACATATTATGTACCCAGTATCGAGCTTCAGGTGGGGCACCATAAGTTGATCACTGACTCCATGCGGTAGAGAGTCAAGCAGGCTGACGTAACATGTCTTGAGGGCGAAGTCAACTCCTGACTGTTGTGCCTCGACAATCGGGTGCCCACTGCAATAGAACGTGTAGCCAGACCCATGCTCAGTGATCTGTGTTGCGTCAGACAACCGAGTCTCACTAAGGGCAGCTATTGCAATGTTGTAGCAGATTAATTCTTGAGCCACAATGGCTGTCCAATGTCGCAGGCTGTTGTCACTGTCTTGGAGGGTATGGACATTCCAAGCAGCTATGTTTATTGTGTTTTTCACTTTCTTCATTTCTTTCATTTTTTGACCGCGGCTAGCGAGCAAGCCAAAATGGAGCAAGCTTTCTTTAGGGGTCCTATTCTCCCCCTCTCTCCGTCTGGAGAAGGAAGTGCTATCCCTAAAAAGGGCTGCCTTGTCATCCAGGCAGGATACGAACTGGGCCACTGCTCCGGGTCGACACTAGAGCGACCATCACACCCGGACCGCCATGTGTGGAGAGACGTGACTAGAGGCTCCCAGAAGCATCCTCTTCCTGCCCCCATCGCCACCTCATTCTTCGCCGCAGGACTTCTATGCATGTGATAATGATACTGATGGTAAGTAATGCAGCAGCCAAAAGAAGACACCTACACCTGATGATTATGGTGGTAGTGGAGTGTGCAAGCCCAAGGCCACCCTCTCTTCCTGACACCCAGCTTTGGTGGTAGGGGCAGAAACCGAAACGTGCAGCCACTGGGGCAGGTGCAGCAACCGACCAGGATCCTCATTCCAAGGACTGCCCTCACAGCTGTTGCAAAAGCTGATCATTTAACCCATGACTGGGGGGTACAAAGGGGGTGGACAGATATTCCTCCATTTCCCAGCGAGGTCCTCTATGCTGGGTACCCGTATGTAGTTTAGCCAGCGAGGCAATGCCTTTGCCCAGGTTGTGGCCGCTACTGTACCCACGGCAGCTACAAGGAGCCATACGTACGAGTTGGGGTGGGCGTGGGGACCAGGGTATTCAAACCACCCGAGGAGACGGGGCACCTGTCCTCCTTCCAAGGGACAAGGTATTACCCCTCCGCCACAACCCCCCAAACAACCCCCCCCCACACACACACATAGCTGAATACATACACATATGTATACATACATGCATACATACATATATTCAGCTATATATATATATATATATAAACAGAATATTTCACAGTTGGATTAGTGCCGTGTTGTTCCAACCTTCAATTAGAGGGCACTGAGAGAGTGCATACCTCCACCAAGGCTCCATCCCTTCCTCCCTTTGTCCTCCCCTCCGTCCTTTTGTCTGTCCATATCGTCATCCACCTGTACATTGTGAGATAGGGCCTTGGCAGAGGTATGCACTCACAGATCACCTCTAACATCTAATGAGTTCATCTTTGGGCCAAAGACCACCTCTGGTGAAAATGTCATCCAAATCCATCTAGGAATTTTTGCGTGATCCTGCTAACAGACAGAGAAACAGCAACAAAAACAATGAGACTACATTATATGACTACAATATAATAATCATAAGATTGTCATGACTGTACTGACAATACACTGGGGCTGGGCAATTCCACCTTAAATAAGCATTACACAACAAAAATATTTTTTTTGTAAATTGTCTGCTTTTTCTACTGATTTAAGACAATTTTGCACAGCTGAATCCGAAAATTACATCAGTTTCTCTCGATCAAAAGAGAGCTATTAGAATAATCAACAAAGCAGCTTACAGGGAACCAACAAACCCACTTTTTCTTAAACAAAAAACTCTCAAGTTGAAAGATCTGATCGACTTTAAAACCGCAATAATAATGTTCAAAGTGAAGAATCTATCACTGCCCGCAAATATCCAAAAGTTGTTCCAAACAAGGGAGAAACGATATCACTTCAGAGGAACATGTATATTTCAAAAGCCTACAGTGAGAACAACTACCAAGCAACACTGTATTTCAGTGCAAGGTGTCAGATTATGGAACGATTTTGGACCTGAATTAAAATCATGCACAAAGCTTGGACAATTTAAACAAAAACTAAAGGAAGAAATACTCCAAACATATTTACAAGACGACATGTAAACTCACATAAGGATTGACATTTCCAGCCTGTGTTGTGTTATAGCTTAGTTTTTCTTTTTTCTCTGTGACACTATGTCTTAGATTTGTTTTTGAATAGTAACCGCTTAACTTAGACTAGCTCAGTTTTCTTTTTCTCTCAGTCATATTTTGTCTTAGCCTTGTTTTAAATTGTAATCGCTCTTGTCTTGTTTTCTCTTTTTTCTCCTTTGAATTCTTGGATGGAATATGGGTGGGCAATATAAGCTGCGGCTTCAGCCATCACCCATTTCGGATAACTCACGTGGAATTGTATAGTAGAAGGAGTCTTTGTCTAATTTGACCTTGTTGTTATATTATACAGTTTCTTTTAACCTGTAATGTACTATCCGAAATAAATTCATTAATTCATTCATTCATTCATCAGGTCAGGTTTTTATGTCAAGTTATAAGCAGTTGTATAGCAGTTGTACAGTTGTACTGTAAATTGAATAGTAGACATTGATAAAGGTAAGTACATCTAAATTGAATATCAGAAGAATTTCTGAAATTAAAAAGAATTTTGCATCATATAAAGCGAAAATACCCATACATGTAAACAAAAACATAAAAACATGTGGCTATAGTTCAAAAAGTTGACCTGACTGAGCAAAACCAATGTGATTTTTGGATTCAGCACATCAAAATTGTCCTAAATCAACTAAAAAAACTTAGACAATAAATTTTATGTTGACCAGTGTTATGGTTTATTGAATCTTTCAAGTTGGTTTTCTTTTTTTTTTCTCTTCTCTTCTCCCTTACAGCTTACTGACAAGGTCCATAATTATTAAGCAATACTGTACACAACAGTGCGGTATCACATCACTGTGGCACGTAGTAAACGAGCATAATAGAACAGGCCTATTGTGATTTCACAAACAAAAAAATTAAACATTGTCCAGTGCTGAAGTTTACTGTGTTTACATACCGTGTGGGTCATGCGGCTGCAACAACATCCTTGTCTGCAGGCCGGAGTTACATCCACACACACTCCAAACCCCGTGTTAAACTGCACACTTTGCTTGCTTTTTCTTGGCATTTTCAGATGAAACAATGTCAATCAGCACATACTATGTGGATGGAGACCACATTCATTTTTGTTCCAAGCTGTTTTACCTTTTCTGCAGTGTTTGGCTTCCAGGCTGCGGAGGTGTGTGGCCATGCACCTAACTTAGTGGACACGTCTTAAAGGGGCAGTACATGAAAAGCACAATATTAATATATAAAATAATTTTCAAAAAATTCCTGGATCCAGATCGTGATCCAGATCACCACCAAAATCTAATTATTTGTTCCCCGTGCCATTACACACCTTTCCTTGAAAATTTCATCAAAATCCGTTCATAACTTTTGGAGTAATGTTGCTAAGAGACAGACAGACAAACCAACAAACAAACCACCACCAGCAAAAACATTACCTCCTCCCTTGGTGGAGGTAATAACAACGACATTAATGGGGATTGGTTGTGCAAAGTAGTGGTAGTGTTAAGTGCAGTCTCACTGAGCAGCATATATTTTAAAGTCTGGCAGCAGCAGGTAGGAAGGACCTGCAAAACCTCTCCCTCATGCACTTTGGATGGAGCAGTCTACCACTAATCAAGCTCCTCAGTGCAGTCATCGTGTCACGCGTGGGGTGGGACTCAGACTCCAGTAGAGATGACAGCTTAACCATCCTCCTCCTCTCTCCTATCACCTCCACTGGGTCGGGGCAGTACCCCAGAGCACAGCTGGCCTTCTTGACTAGCCTGTTCAGTCTCTTCCTGCCAGCAGTTGTGATGCTGCTGCCCCAGCAGACCACTCCATACAGCCTATATAGAATTTTTCTAAGTTTCTAAGTACATTGAGTAACATTAACCCTTTATGCTATGGACATAACAGACACAAACCTGTGACCAATTTAGAATCACCAATTAACCTTATATTTAAAGGTCCCAAACTGCTCATTTTCCAATTATTAATTACCAGGTTTTGACATCCTCAGGAGCATGTAAGACCGAAAAAAAATCTTGCTGCTGTTTTATAGTTCGTCAAAAAAGTTGTCTGTAAAGCTAAGTTAATTTTCAGTCTGCTCATTAATATTAATGATCTCCTTATCTGAACTGGTATGGTTTTTTGAGAAGGCCAATGACAAGTTAGGAGGCAGTCAGAGTGTGTTTGTTTTGTGAACTTAAAGAACTGATGTGGAGCTTGTTATTTTGTGACATCACAAAACCCAGGATGAAATGCTTAACTAAATACAGACAGTGTGTACTTTGTGAAGTGGCCGTCTAATATTTTAACAGTGTACTTGTTAGCCATGGATATATTTTAAAAGTTTAACCTAAAAAAAAATACACATTATGGGGACTTTGATACACTTTACTATCTAGGGCAGGGGCCACCAACTGGTGGACTCCGGTCCGGTTCCAGATCCCAAGCATTCTCCATCCGGACTCCAAAGCCTTTTGATATAGTTTTGGAAAAAGGGAGACTGCTTTGTTTTGGCGAAAGAACAAAGTGGAAATGAAATGCTGTATTGGCGGCCGCCTGAACAGTTTATGGTGTGAGCCCCAGGGTGCTCTCCACTCTCTACTGTCTCACCAACATCTGCTCCTTGCAGAGACTGTGGGTCAGACTGCCGGACCAGCATCAAAATCATGGGTCACTGTGGGTGCCACACACACAGGCCAAGATATCTACTTGGACAGAGATGTTTCGTTCCCTGTCTATATCCACGAAATGAAGTGCTATTGTGAAATTTAATGTATCTACCGTGGTAATTCTGCCTCCGATTCTGCCGAGAGTATTCCATGCTGGGATGGAGGGGTGAAGTCGCTTCACCCGGGACCACGATCCCATTGGGCCCATGCTGATTATGGAGGTTCTTTTCGTAGCCTCTGACATCACGTAAAA
This sequence comes from Pholidichthys leucotaenia, assembly GCA_020510985.1. Taxonomy (NCBI): domain Eukaryota; kingdom Metazoa; phylum Chordata; class Actinopteri; order Cichliformes; family Pholidichthyidae; genus Pholidichthys; species Pholidichthys leucotaenia. Next base: position 340,895,980 of record CM035840.1, read on the forward strand.
ACTACGTAAAAGCTCTGTGTGTGACTGAACATGAAACATTCCACCTCCCCTCTCCCTGTAATCATGGAATTATAGCTCCATCTATGCTAGAACAGAGTTTACAATTGAAATCAAACAACAACAACAACAACAACAAAACTGTCTGAGGAATTCTGTCTTTTTTTTTAGGCTTACAGTTTAAAACAGTTTTTTTTAAACACCGAAAATATAGGTCTATGCCAGGGTACTAGAGAGAACAGTCCAGCTGCTGGTCAAACCTCGGATTCAGGAGGAGCAATGTGGTTTTCGTCCTGGCCGTGGAACATAAGACCAGCTCTTTACCCTCTCGAGAATCCTCGAGGGTTCATGGGAGTTTGCCCAACCAGTCCACATGTGTTTTGTGGACTTGGAGAAAGCATTCAACCGCGTCTCTCATGGTCTCTTGTGAGGGGTGCTGTAAGGAATATGGGGTATCGGGCTCGTTGTTACAAGCTATCCGGTCCCTATACGACCGTTGCAAAAGTTTGGTTAGTATTGCCAACACCCAGTCAAACTCGTTTCCAGTGAGAGATGGACTCCGCCTGGGCTGCCCTTTGTCACCAATCCTGTTCATAACTTTTATGCAAAGGCTATCTAGGCACAGCCAAGGATTGGAGGGTGTCATGCTCAGTGACCACAGGATTTCATCTCTGCTGTTTGCAGATGATGTTGTCCTGTTGGCTTCATCCAGCAATGACCTACAGGCCTTGCTGGGACAGTCTGCTACTGAGTGTGAAGCAGTTGGAATGAGAATCAGCACCTCCAAGTCCGAGCCCATGGTCCTCAGCCGGATAAAGGTGGCTTGTCCTCTCCGGGTTGGAGACAAGCTCCTGCCTCAAGTGAAGGAGTTTAAGTATCTCGGGGTCTCAATCACAAGTGAGGGGAGAATGGAGTGAGAGATTGACAGATGGATCGGAGCAGCCTTTGCAGTGATGCGGACGTTGTACCGGTCTGTTGTGGTGAAGAGGGAGCTGAGCTCTAAAGCAAAGCTGTCGATTTACTGGTCAATCTACATTCCTACCCTCACCTACAGTATGATCATGAGCTTTGGATAATGACCGAAAGAACGAGATCATGGCTACAAGCGGCTGAAATGTGCTTTCTCCATAGGATTGCTGGACTCAGTCTTAGAGATAGGGTGAGGAGCTCAGTCACCCGGGAAAGGCTCAGAGTAGAACTGCTGCTCCTCCACATTGAAAGGAGCCAGTTGAGGTGGTTTGGGCATCTGATCAGGATGCCTCCTGGACACCTCCTACCTGAGGTGTTTCGGGCATGTCCAACAAGGAGAAGACCCCGGGGCAGACCCAGAACACGCTGGAGAGACTACATCTCCCAGCTGGCCCAGAAATGTCTTGGTATCCTCTCTGAAGAGCTGGAGCAGGTGGCCGGGGAGAGGGAAGTCTGGGCTTCTCTGTTTGAGTTGCTGCCTCAGCGACCCGGACCTCTGGAAAAGCAGTAGAAAATGGATGGATGGCTGGATGGCTGGATGGATGAAAAGTATAGAGGTGGACTTTTTGTGAAATTCTATTTGTTATAATCTTTTTGAAATGCAATGCTATGTATTTTGTGTTTCCTGTAAAACTTTTCATTTTTATAATTTTAGTTGTAGATTGTAAAATTTTATAGCTATTTATTTGGAGTCAATAATTTAGTGTTCTCTTGTATTATTAAATTTTATGTTGCATTGGGTTTTTTTAATTGAGCAAATAATTCGATTTCTTTTGTTAAAAAATTAATACAAAACTAAAAGCATCTGAAATATGAGCTTAATGAAATATTGCATAAAAGAAGTTTAATGATACTGGCCTGCCTGGAGACAGCTGTGGTCTTCTGAAAGACTGTCCATGGAAGGATAACTTTTCTTAAAATCACATTTTGAGATAAATTTGTCCATGTGACATGACACATTTCTCTTCCATTTGTTTAATTAAAAGCTATTGGAAGTAAATTGGAAGTAAAGCTATTGGAAGTAAATTCAAATACTTTACAAGTACTAAGTTGTCACACAGTGGGAGGGAAAACTCCTGAATAGAAAAAAAAATGCATTAAGATGCATCAAGAATCGTTTGAAAATCAAATCCAAGCCTCTGAATCATAATCAAATCATGAGATGCCAAAAGATTCCCACACCTAATTTGGACTTCAGCTGGGGAGAAGGACCGACTTATCAGACCTCTTGCAGTTTTAGTTGGTGACCCCTGACCTAGGATGTGCCAAATAGGTCTAACAGTTTTCCACCAAATGTAAGAGACAAATACTAAGTTGCCACAGAATCTGCAGCTACAAGCATTTAACTTTTAAGACATTTTAAGACCTTTTAAGCCACTTGTGTCATGATCCGTGCCCAGTCTCCAGTTTAAGTTTATTCTGTTTCTGTCTGCTTCTCTGTTATTTTGTCCAGTTATTGTCATTCTGTATTTGTAGTATGTTTACATTTTCTGGTTTGTGTTTTATTTTGACAGCGCTGTGCAGCTTCCGGCTGTCAAACTGTTCGGAGCAGCACAGCTGTCATTCATTCTGTTATTTTCTCCACTCATGCATCCACACCTGTCACTTATTATGTAACGGTATAAAAGGGCACCACAACTGCTCTCTGTTGTCGTGTCCTTCTATCACTGCTGTCCTCAAACGCCGTGTCGCGCTCTGAGTGTATCTGTGCTGCTGTCAAAGAGAATGGGTGTGCTCCGCCAGGTTAGTTTTTTCCCTTTTATTTCCAGCCGTGAGCCCGCTTCCTTTCAAGTGTGCTCCGACTAGGATTCTGCCCCTTTGCCCGGTGTTCCCAGGCTTCCACCCTTCTGTGCGTTGAGCCCCGGTCTCCTCCAGCGCTTCTTTAGTTTCTTGTTTGTATGTTCAGTGTTCTGTGTATCATTTGTCTTTATGTTAATAAATGTGCAGAAACCACAGTGTGCATTTAGTGTCCTTCAGTAGCCCTTGAAAAGGGTGATTTATGACCTTTGATCAACTTGATCAAATCTCAGACCTCATGTTTGCAAAAACATTAGAATTAACCTTGCGCAGTTATTTACTAGAACTGAAATTATGACAAATTTTGTGGACTCAACCCAGCTCACATTAAATATGCACTTCACTAGGACCAATGTTGCAACTAGGCAATTAAACTATTTAAGTGAAAAAGTTGAACCTACCCCCACAACCAAAAGTTTCAATTTAACATGGAACAAGTTACAAATTTACACAAAGAAAAAATTTCAAGTTTATAAGGAAAAAAGTCACAAATTTCTTAGAAAAATACTGCTAATTTACAATAAATGACTGTAGTGAATTTTGATCATTTCACTTTCAATTATATGAAAAAATAGTAACTACAAATTCACAAAATTGAAAGAGGATTCCACTCCACAGGGCAAGAAAACGTAACTATTATGTTTATTATATCTTCTAAAATGAAGATTTAAGGATTAACTGTCATTTTTAAGGATAATTAAAGACTTAATTTTGGAAAAACACATTTAAGACTTTTTAATACTTTAAGGATCTGTGGACACCCAGCTTGTTTGCAAAACAACACCTGATATATAATATACAGTGGATATAAAAAATATACACACCCCTGTTCAAATGCCAGGTTTTTGTGATGTAAAAAATGAGACCAAGATAAATCATTTCAAAACTTTTTCCACTATTAATGTGACCTATAACCTGTACAACCCAATTGAAAAACAAACTGAATTTTTTTAAGGGGAAAAATAAAAAACTTACAATAACTTGTTTGCATAAATATGCACAACCTGTTATAACTGGGGATGTGGCTGTGTTCAGAATTATCATATGTTAAAATCACATTCAAACTCATGTTAAATGGGAGTCAGCACACATCTGCCACCATTTAAAGTGCCTCTGATTAAATAAAGTTCAGCTGTTCCAGTAGGCTTTTCCTGACATTTTTGTAGTCACATCTTACAGCACAAGCCATGGTCCACAGAGAGCTTCCAAAGCAACAGAGGGATCTCATTATTCAAAGGTATCAGTCAGGAGAAGGGTACAAAAGAATTTCCAAGGCATTAAATATACCATGGAACTCAGTGATGACAGTCATCATCAAGTGGACAAAATATGGCACAACACTGACATTACCAAAAACCGGACGTCCCTCCAAAACTGATGAAAAGACAAGAAGAAAACTGGTCAGGGAGGCAGCCAAGAGACCGACAGCAACACTGAAGGAGCTGCAGGAATTTCTGGCAAGTACTGGCTGTTTAGTACATGTGACAACAATCTCCCGTCTAGGGTGGCAATACGGAAGCTTTATCTTACAAAGAAAAACATCCAAGCCCGGCTACATTTTGCAAAAACACATCTGAAATCTCCCAAACGCATGTGGGAAAATGTGCTATGGTCCGATGAAACCAAGGTTGAACTTTTTGGCCATAATTCCAAAAAGTATAGTTCGCGCAAACACAACACTGCTCATCACCAAAAGAACACCATACCTACAGTGAAGCATGGTGGTGGCAGCATCATGCTTTGGGCTGTTTTGCTTCAGCTGGAACTGTGGCCTTAGTCAAGGTAGAGGGAATTATGAACAGTTCCAAATACCAGTCAGTGTTGGCACAAAACCTTCAGGCTTCTGGTAGAAAGCTGAAGATGAAGAGGAACTTCATCTTTCAGCACAACAATGACCCAAAGCACACATCCAAATCAACAAAAGAACGGCTTCATCAGAAGAAGATTCAAACTTTGGAATGGCCCAGCCAGAGTCCAGACCTGAATCCAATCAAACATCTATGGGGTGATCTGAAGAGGGCTGTGCGCAGGAGCCGCCCTCACAATCTGACAGATTTGGAGCGTTTTTGCAAAGAAGAGTGGGCAAATATTGCCACATCAAGATTTGTCGCTGATAGACTCCTACCCAAAAAGACTGAGTGCTGTAATAAAAGCCAAAGGTGCTGCAACGAAGTATTAGTTTAAGGGTCTGCATATTTATGCTGACAGGTTATTCTAAGTTTTTTTATTTTTCTTATTAAAAAAATTCAGTTTGTTTTTCAATTGGGTTGTAGAGGTTATAGGTCACATAAATGGCAGAAAAAGTTTTGAAGTGATTATCTTGGTCTCATTTTTTTACATCACGAAAACCTGGCATTTGAACAGGGGTGTGTAGACTTTTTATATCCACTGTAGTGTCTTTAAAATGAATCAGAAATGCAGTATATAATGTAATACCACATAAACTTTCAACATCTGACAGTAAATTTCTACAAAACATAAATTATTCAACATTTAGTAAAAAAACAAAACGCTAGCACTAAAATTGAAAAATATACTAACAGAGATAAATGTTCCACATCAAGAGTGGAGTATAAACATCTACTACAACACTGTTAAGTTTTCAAACCAGTATGATCCCTGAGTGTAACTTCATCTGTCAGAACATTTATTTTTGGTTCATTTTTCAATCGGTAAATATGTTTTGAGTAGTGAGAAGCAGCACACTGAACATTTCCAACCTTGGGGTTTTAAAGTCAAAATTTGCCTTCAGTCTGAATTGAGTTTTGACTACTTGACAGCTGAAAAAAAACATCATCCAACGCAAAGTCTGCCTTCAGTAATATTTGTCCACCATTGCATTTAGATGCTGCTGCACTACTGCAATACTGGAGTAGTTCAAAATTATACTCATTATTCCCATTATATAAAAAGTTAACAAGCTTAAATCTGCATTTTATAGCTTTATTGCTTTTGTATTGTTCAAATTCTGCCTTTAATTTTATCATTAAGATTTCAATTGTAATTATATTTCATATTTAATTAACTTCTCCCAACAGGCATTGGCTGAAGCTTTCAGGTGCGCCGATTTCACTGCCACATTATTTGACAGAGTTTTAATTAAAAACAAGGGTTCACTCTCTCCCACATGACATCCCTCTGAACAATTTCACACTCACATGCTTTCCAAAAACCCCATTAAGATCCTTTTTAGATGTGGATATGAAGATAATGTGGGGGAAAAATTGTAACGGCAGGTTTGTCTCCTGAGAAACTGAGCGCAGGCACTTTACTGCTTTTCAGTCAATTACAGAATTGCTATACCTGGTAAAATATTAAGCATATACTACAGTGCAGTGCTGTGAAAAACAGTATGTCCTCTTCCATTTCTTATGTTTTTGCATATTTGTTACACTTAAATGTTTCAGATCAAACAAATTTTAATATTAGACAAAGGTAACACGAGTAAATACAAAATGCAATTTTTAAATGATGATTTAAACTGATGGCCGGTCATTCTCCTTCAGGATTTTCTGATAAAGAGCAGAATTCATGGTTTCATCAATTACAGCAAGCCGTCCAGATTCTGAAGCAGCAAAGCAGCCCCAGACTATCACACTACCACCACCATGTTTGACTGTTACCCAGGATTTACACTGACTCCGGATGCAGTCCACTGCAGATGCAGCATGGATGGCCCCTTGCGTTCATCCCTACCAGCTCTGTTTGTGTTTTGCGGCGGCATGGATGAGAACAGAGTTTGAAACACAAGAGCACGAGAGAATTATACAAAATAACGTGAGATCTTGAGAAAGACCCGAGAGTGACTGAGATGAACCAATCGTGATCACGTGATGACAACAAGGAAGTGTGATGTAGCGGCTCTCCACCTGGATTTTTGGGCTCTAAATAAAACGCAAGTAGCCCAGTAAGTAGTAGTAGTAGTAGTAGTAGTAGTGATTTCTTGATTCCTCAGGTCTGGCAGTTGTCATATCCGGCTCTAGGGAGCCGGGCAATCAGAGCCAGGGACAAGCCAGTGAGTCGAGATGTTTTATTCTGGGTAAGGGATAAGGGATGAGGAGAGCACAGACACTCATACAGACGTACATTCTCAGGCTGCACAGCGCAGGGGTAGGTAGCTCGTACCGGACATGGGGGTAACAAGACGTGCATACTCACAGCGGGATACAAACACCGGAATGCTGCAAGGGGAGTTAAGGCTGACACCAGACGAAGGGGCTTCAGCCTAGCAGTGCTTATGTCGCAGCCCCGAATGATCGAAGCTGCTCCTCTTTATACTCATTAACAGCGCCCCAGCTGATGAGGATTAATTGGCCCCAGCCGTCCCGTGACACTGACAGCTGGGAACCAGCTGAGGCACTGCCCAATGAGAGGCAGGGATAAAAGGAGCATGGGCTGAGCGCCGAGCTGGCGTCTCACCCCATGGTGACAGAGCCTCCCCCTCACGGTCGGGCTCCCGAACGACCAGGAACATCCCAGCCCCCCCCCCCCTCCCCACCTAGGGCGGGCGGAAGGGAGGCAGGACCGGAGGGGAAGATGCAAAGGGAAGGACAAAAAAAAACAATAGACCAATGTAGGGCAGCAGGGCAGAGAAAAAAAAACCCCAAATACAATACCCTACAACACAGGGAAAAGGATTAACCCAGAGCACAGTTAGGGAGAAAACTGAGTTAGGACACAGGTAGGGAAAATACCAAATATGACTACAGACAGCATACAAATAACGTATAGATCGGGGCAAAAAAAAGAAAACCAAAAACCCACCAAAAAGGTGGCAGGAATGAATAAAGCAATCACAGAGTATAGTTAAGGGGAACAAAACACACTACTCCATAATGCACCAAGACAAAAAATGATGAAAAACGCTGTGCATGGATACTAAAGAAAACAAAACACACAGCACTGAATATATAAAAGATCACCTAAAGAAACAGAGGTGACAAGGACAAATGGGTAATAATGAAGTACGGTTAAGTGGGAATGAAACACATTACTTCAAACAATAACAAACACAGTCAATGTTAAAGTCGGGGCTAGGGAAGGCCCCCCACGAGGATAATAAGACAGAATGGGGTGATCACAGAGTATGGTTGAACAGGAAACCACACGCATACTCCATGATGCACCGACGAGGCCAAGGCTAAGGTAAGGATGAATGAAAACGCTGAGTAAAGATAAGAAAATGCAATACACAGCGCGATACATAAGGTGAGTCACCAAGAGGAAAAAAAGGTGACAGGGTAACAGGATAACAATACGATAAAAATGCTGAGTATGGTTAAAAAAAACAACACACAGCACAAAAACATATATTCCCCTAATGGACAAAGAAACTACACCCGAGTGACCTCAATAATAATAAAAGTAGTAAAGGACACCCGAGGAGACGGCAGGCAGAGTCCAAAACGGCCGGAATTGTTCTGGTAATCTCCCCACCCATTGTCCAGCTGGCAACCCGGGGAAGAGAAATGTTCGGACGGCGAACTCTGGGCCCAGATCCCAGGAATCCAGTCCAACGGCTGCCGAACCAGGCCGCCCAAAGGCAAACACAGACCAGTGGGGGGAAACCAGATCGCCGAACCGAAAGTTTTGCGGGTCGGGTCGTCGACCCGCATCACTCAACCACCAGGACCGTTGAGACGGACGAAGGATCAGAGCGGATCCCGGTGGAAGAGGCTCAGGGGAGAGCCGATGACGAGGGCGGCGGGCCTCAGGGAAACGGCCACCTCCTCACCGGACCTGGACAACACTGGGGCAGCACCCACGTCGGACCCCGATCGGGCCTCAGGCGAACCCACGTTGGACCCCGATTGGGTCTCGGGCGAACCCACGTTGGACACTGCACCAGAACCGACCTCCAACGTTGAACCCGGACCCTCCAGCACCACGAGGAACAGCAACTCCTCGCCGGTGACCCTGGAAGAAGGCTCAGAAGAGAAAACAGAACCGGGGTCAGGATCACCGGCAGCGCCAGAACCCGGCGAGACGAGCTCAGACGCAGCGGGCGGCTGCACCCTGCTCGTCTCCCCTGGAGATAGGCTGAAGTGCTCAAAGATAAAAAGAGAGAAAAGAAAGGAGAGCACTCGCCTGATCTCGGGTTCTGACGCCGTCCAGGACTGCGAAGATCCAGGATCCGTCGTCAGGAGGTCGTTGTCAGGCTCCCATCTAGCCGCGTCGGGCCCCGCAGCCAGCACGATGGTCAGCGCAGCTTGAGATCCCTCCAGCTCAGGTAACCCCGCCGACGACCCACTCGGCGTGAAGCCAGAAGAATCTCGTCCCGCTGGACCGAACCGCTCCTCCGTGGAGACCCAGGGACGCTCAGTCGTCAGTGTAGACTCCACGCAGCAGTCAGTCCCCCTCCTCCGTCCGCAATGTAGCAGCGGAACCACAGGCCCTCTCCATATCCCACCACGTTGACCCGGAGCCGGGGACCGCTCGGCGGAGAGAGACACAGAGGATGCGGGATTAGGAATACAGGTTACAGCAGGTGGGGAGAGTTCAGGGAGCTGCGAACCCTGAACTTCTCCTCCAGGGATGTGACAGAGCAAATCATTAAGCAGGTGTGAAAACACAATGACTTGCCTGCCCCCTGGAGGTTGAGTATCGCCTGCTGTAGTGGAATCTGCTTCTTCCTCTCCCCGCCCGGCGAAAACGGAGGACCCCCCGGGAATTCGTCTGAGGATCGCTCGCGTTGTCTCCAGCAGAGAGCTCACCAGGCCGGGATTCCAGGCACACACAGCGGTCAGGAAGCGCGTCGAGGAGGAGGGGGAAACAGCCGGGGTGAGCCAGCCCGAATGTCCAGGAATGACAGCGGGGGAACGAGGCTCAGGGGACGAGGCTGTAGAATCTCCACACTGACGAGGCGAAGGGATGACAGCTGCGTGGGAGGAACGGTCCTGACGATGACCCAGAACTGGATCCGGACGAGGTTCGTGCAGAGGTGACTCGGCGATGTGATGACGACTACTCCCAGGGGACGAAGCGAGGGGGAAACCCAGGATTCGCCGCTCCAGATCGGAGATCGAGACGAGGAAGGCGTCGAGCACGGGAAAGCTTCGTAGCCCTGAAGTCCTCACCATCAATCTCACTGCCGCCGCCACATGCCTGAAGGTGGTGACAGGGAACACAGTAGAGCTCGCGACAGCCACTCGACCCCGGACATAACTGCTGTCAGCTGCGGCTCCTTGAAGGGAATCCCGAGTGACGTGGCGCAGGTCGGGGGAAGTCCTCTGGTTGGCGCGAACTCCCGGACTGGAATAGCGGCAGGAACGGGACTCCGAAGCGGGGAAAGACGTCGCCCACTTCGACTCCCTGCCGGGATTTCCATCCACCCCGTGGAGCTTCTCTCGCTGTGTACCTGCAGCGTCTATCCTGGCACTGTCCTCCAGATGGTACAGAGAGTGAGGGTGACAGTCCAGGAGTTCCTCAGCACGGCCCGGATGCCAGCGTCTCGCGTTGGAGGCGTCGTGCAGGGTGAAGAACGTCCCGTCGACAGCCTCCGAGATGGACCTCAGCTCGTCGCCCTGGCGCCGGAAGTGACTCCTGGGAAACGGCATGCTAGCAGCGTTGACACCCGGACAGAAAGGTACATTTCCACAGCGACTCACGGCCGCCGGCAACTCTTCTGGCTGCGACATACTGTCATATCCGGCTCTAGGGAGCCGGGCAATCAGAGCCAGGGACAAGCCAGTGAGTCGAGATGTTTTATTCTGGGTAAGGGATAAGGGATGAGGAGAGCACAGACACTCATACAGACGTACATTCTCAGGCTGCACAGCGCAGGGGTAGGTAGCTCGTACCGGACATGGGGGTAACAAGACGTGCATACTCACAGCGGGATACAAACACCGGAATGCTGCAAGGGGAGTTAAGGCTGACACCAGACGAAGGGGCTTCAGCCTAGCAGTGCTTATGTCGCAGCCCCGAATGATCGAAGCTGCTCCTCTTTATACTCATTAACAGCGCCCCAGCTGATGAGGATTAATTGGCCCCAGCCGTCCCGTGACACTGACAGCTGGGAACCAGCTGAGGCACTGCCCAATGAGAGGCAGGGATAAAAGGAGCATGGGCTGAGCGCCGAGCCGGCGTCTCACCCCATGGTGACAGCAGTAATCAGGCCTGGGTGTGGCTAGTGAAAATGAACTCAGCTTTCCAAAAATGTGGTTAATCACAGTTAATTCATGAATTAACCAAATTAACCATGAATTAATTACTTTCTCCAGGTAGGTTTGGATAGCTTTTTTCCCTTAATAAATGAAATCATCATTTAAAAACTGCATTTTGTATTTACTCGGGTTATCTTTGACTAATACAGGGGTGTCCAATCATGTGCCATGGAGGGCCAAGACCCTGCAGCCTTTACCTCCAATCAGTGTCTGCAACAGCAGATTTCACTGAATTTCTTCCCACTGATTGCTGATCAGTGGAAACACCTGCTGAAGAGACTCGGTAGAAGAGAAAACCTGCAGGGTCTTGGCCCTCCATGGCACATGATTTGACACCCCTGGTCTAATATTTAAATTTGCTTGATGACCTGAAACATTTAAGTGTGAGAAATATGCAAAAAATATAAGAAATCAGGAAGGGGGCAAATAATTTTTTCATAGCACTGTGTATTTTAAATGTACAAATAAGTGTATAAATGTGTATGATGTTGTAATATACTACAGGTATCTTCATACTTAATTGGAGACTCTAAAGTGGCCCTAGGTGTGAATGTGTGTGTGAATGGTTAAGGGATAGCGCCGTACCGTGGCTCCTTCATCCATACAGGTGGATGCCCTCAATTTCCCCTCTGGGGATCAATAAAGTATACAAAATCAAAACATCAAAAAAAAAATACTAACATTTGAGAAAAAAAAGGTACAGTAATTTAGGAACAAAAGTTACAAGTATTCAAAGTTATTTTGTGGGGCAGCTAAGTTTTGTGAGTCAGCTCTTAACTTAGACCCAATCATGAATTCAGAGGTCTGCGCGACGGGCCAAGAACAAGCTCCGCATCCAGATATTACATAAATTAAACAACAGTTCATCCTTTCATTGCATAAATTATGGAGCAGTTCATTTAGAAACCACACCATAATGCACAACAGCCTTTGTTGGCGAAGGCTCTCCGAATGGCCCCCGAATGTCCTGATGTGCGTTTGCCAGTAAAGACTGAGAGCAGAATGGGACTGGCAAAGCTGCTTGCTGAAACATGAGATAAGAAAATTAAAACAAAAAAAAAATTGCTTAGACCTCGATGTTGATGCAAGTGCCGAGCAGCTGTCGTCCACTGAGGAAAGCAATGAATCAAAAGCAAGCCTCTGCAAAGCGAGGCTTGTAAAAGGGCTTATGATTTGATAACGGTGTTATTGTTCACTTGTGCTGAATGCCGCCATTAAAACTTTACCTCTCCTCCAAGTGTATATATACCACTCGGTGTACATGTATGGAGGTGCAATCACCTCTTTCTCCGGGGACACCGAACCACTTTTTCAATGTAATTACCAGTGACACATATTAAGATGGCTGAATCACAGTATACCAACCTCCTCAGCACCACGTCCACCCCCTCAATTACTTCAGCATACAGCTGAGCGAGCAAACGGGACCAAATCTCTGCCAAGGCAAAAAAAAACAAAAAAACAATACCACCGAGGGACTGCAGATTTAAAATTGTGCAACTAATGGATGTTAAACTGAAAAGGAACAAACATGCAAAGCAAATAATTACTTCTTGCCATTCAAGCAGCTGAAAACATATCCGCGTTGCTCCACAACTCACCTCATGGCCCGGCGAATGATTCATTTCCATACCCCGGAAAGATGCATTGCCCCACGGAGGGGAGGCTCATTGCATTTACCTGCCCATATTTACCTGTCACCTGTAAATGTATGCGGGACTGCCACAGTATGACCCTTTGCAGCACTCAGACTTATTCTTCTGTTGATGCATCTGTTCCACTCGCATTGGCCACCACTCGCTACACACCAATTACTCTTTGTCTTTGTAGCTATTGGTCTGCTAAGCACTTCAATCCATCTCTGTCTCAGAGGCCATGACGTCAGCCTGAAATGATTAATCCAAAGGAAAGTCGGCACCCCCCAAAAAAATGCAACACTTCGGGTCCACAGTTTGAGTACATTACCCACAATACTTGGTGGACGCCGTGTGAAATAATGTGTGAAGAATTCTAACAAGAGCAGCAGTTTTCTTCTGGGGTGTGAGCCAAGAAAAGGCAAGTATAATGTCTTATCATTCTGTTCCCTTTTTAGAAAGCTTAAGGCAATGTTTTTTCGAATATTCAGTTTCATACAATATTAAAATACCCCTTTATCTTATTTTACCCCCCACATAATGAAGTGCTACTACTGATGATGTGAGAGAAACAATAACCGTTTTTGCTATGTGTGCTTATGAGCAGGAGCAGTGGAATTCACCACAAAACCCCAGAGGAAAAAGAAAAAAAAATGTTTCAGTGTGACCACAGAGCAACATGACCCCAAAATGTGCCTCCACTCGTCCCACGACGCAAATGATTTCAAGTGCAACATCCTCTTTTATCAGCGTGCACGTGTCAGGCTGCAGTACTGTTTTAAACACACTACACCCCCTCATATGAAGAAGATCCATAAGGGGATTGAAAAGACTACAATAGACTGTAGATTCCTGCAGTAACAATAAGGCCCAGCTAAAGAAAAGGAGCTGGTCGTACCCAGCCCATGTAATGCATTAAACATTAGCTCGCCACATCCAAGTTGTTGACAGATGCAATTCACATTTAACTCCACATTTGTCAGGAAACATATCCGGAGAAAGAATAACATCAACAAAGCAGAGCAAATAAAACGAATTGTGCACCAAGTCGGAATTTCTATGCTTCATTACAAGAAAGCATTCAAAGAACTCCAAGTGTTACCTTGAAGAAGCTTGTCTGTAGCAATTCCCCCACTGACGCTTTACTGTATAAAGGTCCACTTCTCAGGCTGCGATGCTGCTTGTATTGGATTTACAAATGCTCTGGTTCTCCTCCTCCTCCCGCTGCCGCTGAGCAAGCCACACACTGCACGAGAGCACTATCGCACTGACACATGGATGGCACTCAAGCGATGTCAAAAGGGTTAAAACCTAGTGGACCGGAAAGTCACACCAGCATCGTTCTAGTTGCCAGCCAGCGCTGCTTGCTGCACTCTCCACCGGCTCTCCACTACCTCCTCCTTCTCCTCTGTTTTTTTTTCTTCCTTAACTGAACCTATCTCGTGGGCTTCTCTCCCCCCCTCCTTATGTGAGATGGTAGACGAGAGCGCCGGGCGATTTGCACCACTCTATCATGGATCGTGTTACGCTGTCTGGCTGTAGCGGCGGTCACAGATGAGAGGCTGAGGAGCTTTGCGTGTGTGTTTACCCCGTTGAAGAAGCTGCGGCATAAGAGAAGAGGGGAGGAGGGAGAGGTGGGATGCTTCCCTTAAAACACAGGGGAAAAAAAATGGATGAGTACCCAAAAAAAGATGAGTGAGCTAAGTGTCGGGCTTTGACATAAAAGCTTGATGTGGATTCATAAGGGAGAGCGCCACTGAGGTACAGCATGTGCCACTTTTAAACGGCTCCGCCATCAGTTTGACATCAATTTGATTACCGCCTTCCAGCCCCATCTGCAATTTATCTTTGTTTTTGCGGACATACATAATGAATCACCTTTATTTGTCTTTAAAAAATTAAGCTCAGCAATAACACACACAGCAGTGTTGATGTGACTCATTCAGCTGCAGACAGAAGCAACAGACGCCATCAACAGTGTTCCTATTACATGCTCTGATTTTCTGATCACTCATGAATAAGTCCACGAGGACACCAAAAATAATTCATTAATGCGACACTTTCACACTGTCTCTGTCAAAACAAAGAAATGAGAAGCTTTTCCCTTTTTCGCTTTGAGCCGGTCATGTTGATTAAGTTGTCAGCATTGTTTACTTTTGACAGCCTTTTATTAAAAGAATGTTAAATGTTTTGATAGAAGACATTCTTTCCCAAACACTGAAATTTCATTGCCCTTTGTGAATTAGAAATGGTCCTGTCCTCATTAGTGTTTTATCATTTTCTGTGTGAATACATCCCCAAAGATGAACAAAAACTACAAAACAGTTTTGCTATTCTCCTATGATATATGTAATTATATGTTGTTATGGACTACTTGGGGAAACATTTATGCTGTACCGTATATCTTCCCTTTTTTATTTTAATCTAGTTGTTATTTTTTTCTAAATGTATACACAAAGCAAAAAGGCCGTTTCCAGCTGTGTACATTTGGTCAAACTCTGCCCCCTATCTGAAACTTAGAATGTTTTCACACCTGAAAGTCCACACCAAGGTCCAGACCATAGTTTGTGTTTTTGATACATTTTATACACTTGGTCCGGTTAGGTTTGGTTTCACACTGCTACTTTTCCAAGCGAACTAAACAGCTTTTATGTAACACACCTATGTTTTATTTTCATGACGATGTTAGCAACCACACTACTCACCCTCCAAGATGTTTTCTGCAGCTCTGGGCTCATTGGTAACCACGCTTTAAGTTGAAACTGGGGAAGACTTCATCATATCAGCGGAGTGAACTAGTTCAGTGAGGTTAGAATATTATGCAGGTCTTCATTAAAAAGGACGTTTGTCCTTCTCATCAGCCATAATTATTTTCAGGTGAAATTGCCTGGCCATTTTTTCTCAAAAACCAGCTGCAACATCCTCTCCGAAAACATCTGGTAAGTTTTTGCACTTTTATGACTTTTTTTTTTCAAGTGACTATTTATGCGGCTAGCTTCTCTATTTCTTCTCCCAGAGTGCTACCACGGCTCATTTTCGCTCTTGTCGGCTGCCTCAAATGTGCTAGAGACAAGATTCTGACCTCCTGGCCAGCAGGTGTTGCACTTACTCTTGCATCAACTGCTCAGTAGAGATACGTGACATCAGCCCAGTCTAATTGGCTGTGACTGGCTGTGACATCTTCGCCAGTCATAGATATATGAATAATCAATAGAACATGGTGAGCCGCTACGCTAGTCACATTCAATATACATAGCTTAGTTACATGATTACAATAAATACAATAAACAATTGTTTGTGCATCCTGTTATCACAATGCTGCAGGTGCTGTCAACTATTATTATAACCCACAGAATATGGCACCTCCATTTGCCATTAAAATATTAGCCATGTTCTATCTAGTGTATCATATATACATAGTACCGGCCACTGGAGTCTTGTTCACCCAGCTGATCGGAGTTAAATATTTTGATTATTTCAGTCCTATAAAAATTTTCATTTTTTCAATTTTAATTTTTAAAGAATATAAAGGCTTTAATTCTTTGTGGATGTATATTTTTCTTAAATATTTGTTTTCATGAAATGACTTGTCCTGTTCACCTTTCATGTCTTAAGAGTTTGATCAAGACCGAGCTCGCCTCTTTTGTCCAAACCTTGGATCAGAGGCGGTTTCACACCTACAATTTTGGTCTGTGTCAAACAGAAAAGTCTGAAAGTCCAGACCAAACAGGTTAGGTGTGAAAGCACCTTAAGTCAAAAAAAAAAAAAAAAAAAAAAAAAGAACTGAACAAAGGTGAGGTAGTTTTCGTTCAGTAAACTATAATTATAGCCTTGTTCCCTGGAAAACGACAAATGACTTGTACATGGAATATGATTCACAGTTGCATTGTATTTCTTTCAAGCTATTCAAACCGAGTAAAAACTAGCAGTCGAC
Organism: Pholidichthys leucotaenia; assembly: GCA_020510985.1. Taxonomy (NCBI): domain Eukaryota; kingdom Metazoa; phylum Chordata; class Actinopteri; order Cichliformes; family Pholidichthyidae; genus Pholidichthys; species Pholidichthys leucotaenia. The sequence goes on from CM035840.1 coordinate 340,912,476, forward strand.
AAATGCAGTAAAATTCCCTTGCCTTGTCAGATATCAAATAGTGTCGTGTATAAAATGTACAAATATTCTGTTCTTGACAATGACAGTGATTGGGTGACACGTTAAGAGCTTTTGAAGACTCGATTGCAAACAGGGCCCCCCTGGTGGTAGCAGTTCAGAATACAGTACATTAGTGAACAAGGACAGTACTTCAGCAGGGCAGGGAAACAGCTTTCTGAGCTGAAATTTTGGCTCTTTGGTTTGGACCAAGGTTAAGGGGAGCTTTCATACTAGGGGTGGGAATCTTTAGGCACTCAGTGATTTGAGCCGATTATGACTGAGAGGGCTCCGATTTGAGCCAATTACGATTCTCGATGCATCTTTTTTCTATTCAGGGTTTTTTCCTCCCATTGTGTGACAACTTCTTACTATTAAAACATCTGCAATGTCCCATGAATGTACTTCCAATATCTTTTGTTTCAAAAAACCAACATGAAAAGCGCAACTGTAGCAGCACATTTGCTCCTATAAACACAGACTTCAGACTATCCTGAATTTTAACAAATGAGACTTAACAAACGTTCTGTTATGTGCAACAAGAAACTGATCCTTCAGTCAAAAATACTCAGAATTTCTAACAGAAATGTTAAATTTCTAATGAAAGTTCTCCTGTTATATTCAACAACTGATTCTTCAGCCAAAAATACTCAATTTCTAACAGAAATGTTAAAACTTCTAATGAAAGTTCTCCTGTTATGTGCAATAAGTAACTGAGTCCTTCAGTTCAAAAACCCAGAACATTTTGCTGTATCAAAATCACATTTACCTTTTATACAAAAATGTGCAGTTACCATTACAAATGATTTGGTGGTAATGAATGTCCACCCATCACATGTGATAGGAATCCTACCTGCTGTCTTCAGTGATTGCACGACTTTGGCTTTGGTCTCCTTGTAGAGAGTAGGAATGGCTGTGTCGGGAACAAGTCAAGCACCCCAAGTGGACCGTGGGATCCAACATGTACAAGTACATTTTCAATCCAGTGATTTAAAAACTGATTCATAATTTTCTAAAGCCTCATTCAGAACATTATAGTCCCACATACCTATTCTGTGGATTTTCATCTGGGGACAGCCAGCGATGACGAGCAGCAGTGGTGGAGAAGAACGTCCATATTACAACGATGGGGTCAGATGAGCAGTTATCACTGATGCAGAATGCGTTTATGGGTGTGTCCAAGTTCATTTCCTTATCACAACAGCATGAAAACGAACCTTCTGCCGGCGAATGATGCAACAAGACCAATCTAATCATTCAGAGGTGTGTTTTGGATAATCCAATCCAAAGCGTTCCTTCCCATCCCTTTAACGCAAAGAGGTGCATTATCTAAAGTGAATTGTGATCATGATGGTTTAAGACGGGTTTTGTGCTGACCAAAGCCCGTGTGTGTGAGCCAAAATGCACGTGATAGTAATGCTGCTTGGTAATAAGGAAGACATCAATCACAGTTGATGTCCAGTTAGTTATGTTACAAAGAGCAAACAGTGAAGAATGGGCTGACAAATCAGCTGAATGCGCACGGACGGTCATCCACGCACTTTTCAGACAGACTTTCCGCCGTGCGCTAGTGTTTTTTCTGTCAGTGCATTGTCTGTTTTTTTACGCCTTGTGTCACACCATCAAATTACCAGTAGACAGTGTGCCCACTATATGTGCTCAGAGGAGGTGCCTCATTTCAAAGAGGTGTGGCAGCACACTATTATACTTACTATTATAGTGCATTCTATGAGAATCCGCTTTTGATCAGGAAAAAGGAGGTCTATCATCAGAAGCGCATTGTTTACTATAATGATATTTCAGTGGCGTGTTTTGACATCGCGCAGCTCTGGAGCTCAGGAAACGGCATGCACTGGGATCTTGTAACAGTCATAATCGCCCGTCATTTTAATGAATAAATGTAGCGTTGAGTCCTTCAATTTGTAAATATAATTATCAATAATTATTAAGCTAAGTTTAAAGCTTATTAATAATACTTGTAATACCTTGTTTGTAACAATAGGTGTGGCACCACTCAATTTTTTAAGAGTCGTGAGAACTCTGCTAAGAGCCAACTTAACTTAGGAATTTGGCAATTAATAAGTTAAGCATTAATCAATAATTTAATTAGCAATATTTGATCAGTCTCATAATCTGAAGGCAGAATTCTTGACACTGAGTTGTTACAATAATGGACAAGGAGAAATCACACCTTCTAGCTTTAGTAACCCCTCTTTATTAAACTCGATGGAGTGGCACAAACAAAACATTTAAGATCAGCAGAATACAACATGGCAATAATTGGGGTTACTTGCTTGCATGAAATATGAACATACCGTACACTTAAGGTCACCACATTATCATCATGATTAAGCTCTGGTACTTAAAGGTCAGATCTGTGCAGTCACCCTGAGGTTAAAGAAAATTTATGCAGTTCTAATGAAAAATAGTTACAAAAATTTAGCATAGAATTTGGATTCTAATGGACTTAAAGAGAGGGAGAGAGAGGGGATGTGCATAATCAGGAATGTATCTGAGACCAAGAACCATCGAAGTCTAACCGACAGGCTTGCAGCTGCTTTTCTAATGAAACAAATTTCAACCAGCATGACCACCAGAACCGATGAGGTGAAAAAGGTGAGTGCCTACTGTGGGTATGAAGCCCTGGCGAGGGTTGTTCCAGGCTGAGGGAAGATGGTCCTCCTCGGATCCTCGTTGGGGATTTTGGCCAACAAAATCCATATGGCTTCACTCCTAGGTCACTTGAAGCAGGCTTGCTTCAGGGAGAGTGGGAAGACCCGGTCCTGGGTCTCAACCCACTGATATACTGGATAAGGGCGGCTGGTCTGGATACAATGCTGGTATATACAGTCTCCCACTGATCGGTGGCTAAACTAGGTAAATTCTTAAAAAGACAAAAACTACTCAGGCTTTAATCCCTAGCTCAAACAAAGGCGAACTCTACACAAAAATGTGACCTACAAAAATCTACAAAACAGTAACTAGGGCAGCTTGGTAGCACAGTGGTTAGCACTGAGGCAGCACAGTAAGAAGGTTGTGGGTTTGATCCCACCCCCTGACCATCGGTGACCTTTCTGTGTGGAGTTTGCATGTCCTCCCCGTGTCTGCGTGGGTTTCCCTCGGGTACTCCAGTTTCCTCCCACAGGCCAAAAACATGCAAGTTAGGTTTACTGGAGACTCTAAAGTGGCCCTAGGTGTGAATGTGTGTGTGAATGGTGAAGGGATTGGCGCCGCACCGTGACTTCCTCATCCATCCACGTCGGTGTCCTGAATTTCCCTCTGGGATTAATAAAGTACACAAAATACAGAAAATATATGATGATCGCACACTATTTTTTTAAAAATTCCATCCACACTCTCATTTCAATTGCAGAGTCTATCGATTAGGCATTAATGTATGATTTTTTCAGGGAATGAATGAATGAATGAATGAACATGGAGCATGTGTGCCAGTGTGTTCCAGGGTGGCGCGCGGTGCATGAGGGGGCGATTTTCGTTATTATCATGGACTTATTAGGCATTAATGTGTTTATTTTTAGGGGAATAAATGAATGAACAAGGAGTGTGCAGCATTTTATTTTTCACTAACTCCCCAGAGAGACAGGAGATGTGTCCACATTTGTGTCGGTCATGCAACCCAGGTTTCCAGTCCAGCAAGCTCCCCGACAACTACCCGTCAGCCCCTGCCAGAGGCTGCTGAGAACGGGCTTGCATCATGGCAGGGGCCGGAGGTAGCAGATCGCCTCCACCTTCCTACCCAGGACGGATAGGGGGAGACTCTCAGTCAGCGAAAGCAACAAGAGAGGGAGCACTCCATCTCCTCACAGCCGGAAGCAACTTCCACGCCATCGTTAATGAAAGTTTATCAAAGTTTGCACAGGCATCATCCTCTTTTCTTCATGTCTGTGTTGCATCCATGCCCGTTCAGCTGATTTTTTCAGTCCATTCTTACCTGTTTGGCCTTTTTTATCATAACTAACTGAACAAGCACTACACAAAGAGCAGAGATAAACAAACTTATCATCTGGTCAGTCACTGCAACAGATACTGGAGTCAGTTTGTCTTGGCTTGTCCTTGCAACTGATAATACCTCTATCTGCCAAGAATGTGCCGCTAGTCCAGCAAAAGCTAGCGGTACTCAAATACTTTGCAAGCAGTTTCATGAAATGGTCAGTCAGAAAGCAACTCATACCGGCTCGGACGTCGCTCAGATTAACAAGGTCAGCGGTTCCTGGCAGCGGAGGGTGAGGGTCAGAGCTGCGTGGAGGAATCTGATCAGACCTAAATGAAACAGTCATTGTCGCCCCCGATAGACTGCTATGATGATGATGATGAACTGGGCATCAACTATGACTGATGTCTTCCTTATTACCAAGCAGCATTACTATCACATGCATTTTGGCTTACACACACGGGCTGTGGTCAGCACAAAACCGTTTTAAACTGTCATGATCACAATTCATTTTAGATAATGTGCCTCTTTGCGTCAAAGGGATGGGAAGGAGCGCTTTGGATTGGATTATCCAAAACACACCTCTGAATGATTAGACCGGCCTCTTTGCATCATACACCGCTGAAAGTTAATTTTTATGCCACTGTGATAAGGAAATGAACTTGGAAATGCCCATAAACGTGTTCTGCATCAGACAACTGATCAATTGACCCTGTCGTTGTAATACGGCCCCATGATTGTCCCAGCGCATGCCGTTTCCTGAGCTCCAGAGCTGTGCGATGTCAAAACATGCCACTAAAATATCATTAAACAATGTGCTTCTGACAATAGACCTCATTTTTCCTGATCAAAAGCGGATTCTGATGGAATGCACCATAATAGTGTAATGTGCATTAGATTGTGCACCGCCACACATCTTTGAAATGAGGCACCTCCTCCAAGTGCATAGCGGGCACACTGTCTACTGGTAATTTGATGGCGTGACGCAAGGCGTAAAAAACAGACAATGTGCTGACAGAAAATAAAAAAAACACTGGCGCACAGCGGTAAGCCTGTAAAAAAGTGTTCGGATGACCATCAAAATAGGGCCCGAAAAGTCTTTTGAAAGCAGAAACAGTGCCAAAACCTTATCCGGGTCAGCTTAATTGTCATCTTAAATATATACTGTATATATTTTTTACACTTGTTGGTGACCGGGAAAAATCTTTCCAACAGCTTTACACAAAATATTACGACGTTGTACCTCGACTCTACAGTGTGCATCATAACGCAAAAGTCCTGGTTCTCGACGACGAAATATGGGCGTAAATCCTTGGCAATAAATTTTGTAATTTGCTTTGCCCTTTCCGAGTTGTGTGAAAGTTTTGACATTGCTTACTCAATGGTCCTCTGATGGGCGATGGCAGTCACAACAGTTTTTTTCCCTCCATCTGTTGGGTGAAGAGTGCGATATGGTTTTGCATGTTTGTCATGTTTCCAAAATATTTTAGTTTAGTCTGACAGAGCTTACATACGGTGGGGGTCTTATCCAAGTCTTTTTTCCCATTGACTTCATAAAAACCGAAGTATTGCTGTACGTTTGCTTTTAATTAAGAGGGGGCCGATCGTATATTCTGCTCCGCCATTTTGTTTCTTTTGTGTCACGCCATAAAGAGTCCGGGCAGGTCCAGATGCTGACTTTTTTGTACCAGCTGCCGACTTTTTGTTCTGGTCATCCATCCATCCATCCATCTTCTACCGCTTTTCCGGAGGTCCGGGTCGCGGAGGCAGCAGTTCAAGCAGAGAAGCCCAGACTTCCCTCTCCCCAGCCACCTGCTCCAGCTCTTCAGAGGGGATACCAAGGCGTTCCCAGACTAGCTGGGAGACATAGTCTCTCCACCGAGTCCTGGGTCTGCCCCGGGGTCTCCTCCCAGTGGGACGTGCCTGAAACACCTCAAGTGGGAGGCGTCCAGGAGGCATCCTAATCAGATGCCCATACCACCTCAACTGACTCCTTTCAATGTGGAGGAGCAGCGGTTCTACTCTGAGCCTCTCCCGGATGACTGAGCTCCTCACCCTATCTCTGAGGGTGAGTCCAGCAATCCTACGGAGAAAGCTCATTTCAGCCGCTTGTATCCGCGATCTCGTTCTTTCGGTCATTACCCAAAGCTCGTGACCATAGGTGAGAGTAGGAACGTAGATTGACTGGTAAATCGACAGCTTTGCCTTAGAACTAAGCTCCCTCTTCACCACAACAGACCGGTACAACGTCCGCATCACTGCAGATGCTGCTCCAATCCGTCTGTCTGTTCTGGTCAAATTAATTATATTATTAATAATATTTAATAACTGGAATCTTGACATTTGTGCATCAATTCAGAATCATTCATGTCCGCATCAGGATGCATCAGAAAATAATTATTTCTCCCATCCCTATTTCATACCTAAAACTTTGGTCTGATTCAAACTGAAAAGTCTCAAAGTCCAGACAAACGGCTTATGTGTGAAAGTACCCTCAGAAAACTTTCAAGACTTTACTCATCTAAAGATTCTCAGAACCCTGTATGATTGGAAGGTGTTCAGTTTTATACTTAACACACTGGCAAAGTGACTTAAAAATGAATTTAATTTATATGAAATGCAACTGATATCAACACAGCTCACAAATACACAAATAAATCTAAATAATAAAAATATATCTGGCCAACATTACTCGGCTGAGTTTTAAAACGATAATACCGATCTGAAATTTAGTGCAGTCGTCTAATACAGCTGCGAAGCTGCTAAAATGACAAAGTTTTGTAACTGCAAAGGCAATCATCTACCACTGTTGTTTACTCAGTAAAAGGAACTAAAAACTCCTGTTTTGCTACAGCAACATACTGGGTTAGAAAGTTTACACCTTCAGTTTGCAACAGCTGTGTGTGGTAGTTTTGGATGTTGAGCTCAAAGTAAAAAATGATGATGATGAAAGTCAGATGCCCTTCCTGATGCAATCCTGCCCATTTATCTGGGCTTGGGACCGGCACAGGGACTACACTGGTTATAATAAACATTAAAAACATAAGCGTTCTTCCGGTTATGGCGGCCACGTAGGAAGACGTGTTTCACACGTCTGCGAATCACACGTCTGTCAAAAATCTGAACTGCTTTAAATTAATTAGATATTACATACCTTACGAAGCAGCTGCACTGTATATGCATTCTATGGTTTTCTCTCATATATCATACTGTTTGACAGTCTGGGCTCAAGCAGCCCCTTCCACAATAAGACATATAGGTTCATTATATAATCAAACCCTAAAAATCTTGGACAAAAAGCCCATTAGGTGGCATCACTGTAATGTTTTAAAAAAATACAACCTATTGAGTTATGAGAGCTTCACTGACCTCTGTTTTCTGAAATTAACGTTCAAATGTCTCCATAAATCAGCACCTGAGCCACTTGCTGGTTTCGTCCAAAGACAGGACAGCAGCAGAGCCACCAGGAGTTCTGTTAACAATAACTGTAAAATATTCCACCGCAGAACCACATTTGGACAAACAGCTTTCTCTATAAAGGGCAGTCACATCTGGAACACAATGCCAAATGTAATTAAAATAATAACGGACTTTAAAACATTCACTAAAAAGGTTAAAAACTGGCTGAAAAATAAACAAGAATGTACTCATGTATGAATTAATTGTCTGCAAAGTGAGAGTAAATGAAGGGAAGGAATAAATGTGTTTGTTTATAGTGAGTGACGAAGGGAGGGAGGCCTGAAATAGGCAAACGTGAGTTATATGTGTTAAATGTGAGTCAGGCTGTTATATTTGTGTATTTATAATATTTATAATATTTATGTTAAATGTGAGTCAGGCTGTTATATTTGTGTATTTATAATATTTATAATATTTATAATTGTGTATTTATAATCTTTCTGCATTGATGTATGTGGTTATTGTGTATATTTTTTTTTTCCATCTTTTACTTGATTCTTTTTTCTAAAGCCCATCCAGGGACAAGAGTTGCAAATTAGCTAATAGCTATACACTCTATGTGCAACACATCAGATTGATTGTCTTTGATTAATTGTCTATGTTTATTGCACTGTCCCTGTCAAATAAACTAATCTACTACTACTACTACACTGTTCTGCTCCTAAAAATAAAAAGTTTGGTTAAACTCTCTTAATTGGAACAAAAACCCATCCCAGCGCTTAGGCACGGATATGGTAAAGACCAAGGCTGGGAAATCAGGTGGCGGAAAAAGCAATTTGACAAAACAACCAAAGCTAACAGACTTCCACGCTCGAGGCGAAGCACAAAAAACTTCAGAGACTATGGCGGAGGATGGAGCCAGCGGCGGAGCGGGAATGGCTGGGGAGGGGACTAATGCAGTGCTCACTGCCATCAACTCTATGAGAGCAGAGTTTTCGTCTAAATTTGATGGGATTATAGCAGCAATAGAAGGAATGAGAAAGGAAATAAGCGACTGTATGGAACGAGTATCGCAGGCGGAGCTCCGAATTTCAAGCGCTGAAGATGACGTCACCAGCCTACAATTAAAGGTGCAAACATTGGAATCAAAACGGAAACGTCTGGAAGATAATGTCCTGGATTTGGAGTCCCGTTCGCGACGGAATAATTTGAGGGTGGTGGGCCTCCCGGAGGGAGCGGAGGGACAAGACTCATGTTCCTTTTTGGAAAAGTGGATTCCAGAAGCGCTGAACAACGCGGATCTGCAGTCATCGGTCGTCTTAGAGAGCGCTCACCGAATCGGCCCACCGAGAGATAATAAGACACCACCGAGGACGCTGATTATGAAGTTCCTCAACTACAGAGACAAGATGACGGTCACCAACGCGGCGCGAGTTAAAGGGGAAATTAAATACCAGGATCAACAGGTGCGGTTCTACCCAGATTTGGCCACAGGAATACAACAATTAAGAAGGCAGTTTGACCCCGCCCGTAAAGAGCTGCGCAACCTCGGGATTCGTCACGGAGTGATTCACCCGGCAAGACTGCTGGTCACATATAAGGGGAGAACCCATATCTTCAAGACCCCTCAAGAGGCGCAGGAGCTCATTAAGCAGATCCAAGAAGAGACTGGTGGGAGCTAAGCATGAACAAGATAAAGGTAGAACATTTAAGCATTTGTACAGGCATCTGATTGATCTGAAACATAACATGTCTACAAAATACAGACTGTATTACATTAAAAAAAAAGCTATGATGTACAAAGTTGCTATAAAACTTTGAAGTTATGTTGAAAAAGCTACAGAAGAGAGTTAATGTCATTAAAAATAGTAGTAGTGTCAGGGTGATTGAGAGGAGAAAGAGAGAGTGGTTTGACTGATCCTCGACGGTGTGGAACAGTCACTAGCTATAACGGGAGACGGAATTTTTTTTGATTTTGGCGGGATTACCACGAATGTGGGGAAAGGGAATTTGTTTTTGTGTAGTTTGTAGGATGAATGTTCAACCATCCATGTTTTTGCTTCTCTGTATGAGCATGCTCATATTGCAAGGTAATCTCAAACTCCTTATTGATCATAGATCAAAGCGTTAATCTTAATTTAACTTCATGGAATTGCAGAGGGCTACAAAATCTAAAAAAACTTAAACAAGTTATGAATAAAATAAAAGATATAGATTCAAAAATTGTATTTTTACAAGAAACTCATCTAATAGAGGAGGATGTAAAAAGAATTAGGAGAGGATGGCAAGGTAATGTGTTCACCTCATCACTTTCATCCCGAGCTAGGGGAGTTATGACTCTCATACACAAAACAGTCCCATTTCAAGAGATAAATGTAATTGGAGACAAATTTGGAAGATATCTAATCATCCAAGGATCTTTGTTATTAGAAAATATAAATCTGGTGAACTTATACGGCCCCAATATTGATGCTCATAACTTCATTGTCAATTTATTTCTTTTTTTTCCCACAATATCTTTATTGAACCTTTTTTTTTAACAAACATAACACAAACAATCAAACACTAACACTACAGTACTACAAAAAAAAATGCACTAAAAACACCTACAACCACCAACAAAATCAAGTCTTCAACAATGCTCCTCTGTTTAGTCTAGACAATCCATTACATAAGTATACATATTATGTTCACCAGTTTGGAATTTACAAGGTCCACACAAATCATTCACCTTCTTCTTCAACAGTTATGTTTAACTTTTTTACATAATCAATAAAAGGTCTCCATATATTCTCAAACACACTTTCCTTTGATTTCAGTATATATGTTATTCTTTCTAATGGAAGGTTTGTTAACATCTGTCTTAACCACTGAGTCACATCTGGTCTATGAGTCTTTTTCCACAGTAATGCAATACATTTTTTGGCATTAAGCAAACTGAGGTCTATGAATGTTCTTTCACTTTTATTAAAATTATGCTTTTTTGGGTACAAACCCAACAAAAACAGTTTAGGATTCAATATGATTTGTTTTGAAATTATTTTTTCAATTGTTACCCTCACCTCTTCCCAAAACATTCTAATTATTCTACATTCCCATAAACAATGAAATAGGGTTCCTTTACTTTCCATGCATTTTGTGCATGTATCTGGTATGTTTTTGTTATATCTATTTAACTCCACCGGTGTAACATACATCCGCATTAACCATTTAAAATGTATCAATTTAAGACGTACATTTATTGATTTGGTTTGAGCTTCTGTACAAGCCAATTCCCATTGTTCCTCTGAAATTTCAGTTTGCAGATCTTCTTTCCAGTAGTTTAATCTTTTCTGTGAGTTTTCACTTGAGGATAGTGTCAATGAGTTATAAAACTCTGAAATAATACCCTTTCTTTTACTATCTTTCATCAACATTTTTTCCAAGGATGAATAAATAGGTCGAGTGAGAGCATTATTTTGGTTTGATCGAATAAAGTTCCTAAGTTGAAGATATTTAAAAAAATGTGTTCTATTAAGATTAAATTTGATCCTCAGCTCTTCAAAAGACATTATGTTATCTGAACATGACAAATATAAATCTTGAATTTTTTGGATCCCTTTTAAACTCCATACTTTAAACACAGCATCCGCTCTCCCTGGTTTAAAATATTGATTACCCCATATTGGACTAAATTGTGACAGTAAGTGTGGTTCTTTTAAATATTTTTTAGTTTCACACCATATTTTAATCATATGTTTTACAAATGGGTTTTTAACTTGTTTCTGTAATTTTTTTGCCGAGTCTGAATATATGAATATGGGAAGAGGTAAAGGCAAATTGTATGATTCCATTTCAGTCCAGTGAGGGAGATCATTTGATGAAAAATAATATGTCATAGACCTCAGTTGTGCCGACCAATACAACATAAAATTTGGACATTTCAGACCTCCACGATCAAATGGTAAATATAATAAAGACAAACGTAATCTAGCCCTCCTGTTGTTCCATATAAATTCCACTAACTTTTTTTTAATTCTTGAGAATAAATCTAAAGGTGGTGGTAAGGGAATGTATTGAAATAAATAAAGTATTTTAGGTAAGATTTTACTTTTAAGTATATTGATTCTCCTGATCATCGACATTGGTAGTGACATCCATCTCTGAAGTAACTCATTAATATCTGTCATTAAGGCTTCATAATTGACACTGGCGACTGATTCTAGCTTAGGCACAATTTGGATTCCTAAATATTTAAACTGCTTTACAACATTGAATTGATTTACCTCAGGGGCTGGGTAATTTCTCTGGGTCTCATTTAGCATTAATATTGAAGATTTAGTTTTATTTATTTTATATCCTGATATTTCCCCAAAATTCTTTATTAAATTCAACAAGGTCGGAATTGATTTTTTAAGATTCGACATAAACAAAATTATGTCATCGGCATACAGGGAGATTTTATGTTCTGTTGGTCCAACTTTAATTCCATATATTTGTGACTGTAGACGTATCGCCATCGCTAAAGGTTCAATTGCCATAGTAAACAGTAAAGGTGAAAGTGGACAGCCTTGTCGACATCCTCTATTGATTTTTTTTGATTTGGAAATATTGTTATTTGTTAGGATTTCTGCTGTAGCATTATTATATATTATCTGAACCCATTTTATGAAATTATTTCCAAGTCCAAACCTTTGTAAGACTTCAAAAAGAAAGGGCCATTCGACTCTATCAAAGGCCTTTTCGGCGTCCAGTGATAGGACAGCTGTATCCGGTGCTTCTTTATTAGAATAAATAATATTAAATAGTCTTCTTACATTATGGAAGCCTTGTCTTCCCTTTATAAAGCCATTCTGATCTCGATTAATAATATTTGGTAAAATTTCTTGTATTCGTCTTGCTAAAATTTTACAGATTATCTTAAGGTCGGCATTTAATAGGCTTATTGGTCTCATATTTTCACATTTATTAGAGGGTTTACCTGGTTTTGGCAACAGTATAATTAAGGCATTATTCATGTATGATGGTAAATTACTATTTTGAAATGCTTCTAAAACCATTTCCAAAAAAGGTTTTATTAATTTATTCTTAAATTTTTTATAAAGCTCAACTGGAAGACCATCTGGTCCTGCACTTTTTCCTGATTTCATATTATCAATGGCTAGCCCAACTTCTTCTTGACTAATTTTAGACTCCAGTATCTCCCTGTTTTCATTTGAAATACACGGTATAGATAGTTCGTTCAAAAACCCATTTAGTTTTGTTTAGTCAGATTCATTTTTGGTTACTTATAATATTGGTAATTGGTGTTTTAAATTCTAATTGTTTAATCTGCCATGCCAATAATTTTCCTGATTTTTCACCTTGTTCATAAAAAGATTGTTTCAATCTTAGAAGACTCGAGGCAGCTCTATTCGCTGATTTTTTGTCATATTCAGCTCTCAAAATCAGTAATTCGTTCTCCAACCTTGGATCACTTCCTGCATATACTTTTTCTTGAAGAATTTTTATTTTATATTCCAATTGAACTCTCTCCTCTCGAGTCTTCTTAGATTTTGAACCTGTATAACTAATAATATGTCCCCTAATAAAAGCTTTGAAAGCCTCCCACTTTACACATGCTGATGTTTGTGTAGTATTGATATCAAAGAACTCATCTATCTGTTTTTCTATGTACTTAACAAATTCCTCATCCTGAAGCCATTTATGCTGAAATTGCCATCTACCTGGTTCCTTTGTCAATTTCTTATCTACATATATTAGACAGCAGGGTGCATGATCAGAGATCACGATGTTGTCATAAAAGCAGTTTTGAATCTTGGACCTTAATTCTACGGAGATCAAAAAATAATCAATACGTGAGAAAGTCTTGTAGGTATTGGAATAACAAGAGTAGGCTTTAACTTGTGGATTCATTTCTCTCCATATATCTAGCGATCTCAATTCTTTCATAAAATGAATAATGGTCATCCTACATCCATTGTGCGTACAGTCCAGTCCTGTTGATCTATCTATACCGGGATTCAATGTACAATTAAAATCCCCTGCTATTATATGTTGCCCTGTAAGTGATGATAAAATAAGAAATAAATTAGCAAAGAACTTTTGATCATCTATATTGGGACCATATAGGTTTACCAAATTTATATTTTCTAATAACAAAGATCCTTGAATGATTAAATATCTTCCAAATTTGTCTCCAATTACATTTTTCACTTGAAATGGGACTGATTTATGTATGAGAGTCATAACTCCCCTGGCTCGGGATGAAAATGATGAGGTGAAAACACTTCCTTGCCATCTACTCCTAATTCTTTTTACATCCTCCTCTATTAGATGAGTTTCTTGTAAAAACACAATTTTTGAACCCATATCTTTTATTTTATTCATAACTTGTTTAAGTTTTTTTAATTTTTGTAGACCTCTGCAATTCCATGAAGTTAAATTAAGATTAACGCTTTGGTTTATGATCAATAGGGAGTTTAGGATTACCTTGCAGTACAAACATGCTCATACAGAGAAGCAAAAACATGAGTGGTTGAACATTCATCCTACAAACTAAACACAAACAAATTCCCCCTTCCCACATTCGTGGCAATCCCCCCAAAATCAAAAAAAAAATTCCGTCTCCCGATATAGCCATCGACCGTTCCACACCCACGAGGATCAGCCAAAGCCACTCCTTCTTCATCCTCCCAATCACCCTAACTCTGCTACTTTCAATGACATAACATCAACTCTCCTCTGTAGTTTTCCAACTCAACTCCAAAATTTTTAGCAGCTTTGTACATCATAGTTTTGTGTTTTTTTGTTTGTTTGTTTTTTTTAATATATAATACAATCCACATTCTGTAAACCTGCTACCTGCCTCAAGTCAGTCAGATGCCTGTGCAAATGCTTAAATATTCTATCTTATATTTTGTTCATGCTTAGCTCCCACCAGTCTCTTCTTGGATCTTTTTGATGAACTCCTGCGCCTCCTCTGGGGTCTTGAAGATGTGGGTTCTGCCCTCATACGTGGTCAACAGTCTCGCAGGATAAATTACACCATGACGAATCCCAAGGTTGCGCAGCTCTTTACGTACGGGATCAAACTGCTTCCTCAATTGTTGGATTCCTGTGGCCAAATCTGGGTAGAACCGCACCTGCTGGTCCTGGTGTTTAATATGGCCTTTAGCTCGCGCAGCGTTGAAGATCTTCATCCTGTCTCTGTTGCTGATAAACTTCATAATAATCGTCCTCGGTGGTCCCTTATCTCTCCGTGGGCCGATAACGATATGCACTTTCCAGAACGACTGCTGATTACAGCTCCGCGCTGCCCAGCGCCTCCGGAATCCACTTTTCCAAAAAGGAACATGTGTCCCGACTTTCGGATTCCTCCGGTAGACCCACCAGCCTCAAGTTGTTCCGTCTCGACCGGGATTCCAAGTCCAAGACATTATTTTCCAGACTTTTATTTTTTTTTTCCAAAGTGCGCACCTTTAATTGAAGACAGGTGACGTCATCTTCAGCACTAGCGACACGAAGCTCTACCTGCGCCATTTGTTCTACACAGTCACCCAATTCTTTTCTCATTCCTTCCAACGCTGCCATAATCCCATCAAACTTAGCGGAAAAGTCCGCTCTCATTGAACTAATGGCGTTAAGCACCGCACCTGTGCCGTTTCCCACATTCACCGCACCGCTGCTCGCTTCCTCCGCCATATATGGAGCTTCTTTATCTGCTGCGTCACAGACGTGAAAGTCCGTTAATTTAGACTGTTTCGGCGGCTCGCTTTTTCCTCTACCTGGTTTTCCAGCCTTAGGCTTCACCGACATATCCTCGTCCAAACGCTGGGATAGGTTCTGTCCCAAATGAGAGAGTTATTTGCCGTTTTTTCGTCTCCAGGAGCAGAGCAGAGCGAGACGTGTCCCCCTCACGTGGCCGCCATAACCGGAAGTGTCAATTTATTTCTTACTTTATCATCACTTACAGGGCAACATATAATAGCAGGGGATTTTAATTGTACATTGAATCCCAGTATAGATAGGTCAGCAGGACTGGACTGTATGCACAATGGATGCAGGATGACCATTAATCATTTCATGAAAGAATTGAGATTGCTAGATATATGGAGAGAAATGAAACCACAAGTCAAAGCCTATTCTTGTTATTCTAATACCTATAATATTATATATATATATATATATTATATATATATTTACATATTTATTCCATCTAGCTACAATGCTCTGCACTGTGTGTTCATATATTCATATATTTATTCCATCCAGCTACAATGCTCTGCACTGTGTGTCTGTGTGTGTGTATATATATATATATTTTATAGTAATACGTACATATGTATATTAGCTGCTCTTGCTTGCTTGTTTTTTTCTTGCCTTCTGATTGTTGCTCTGAGTGTTGCTATCCCTGTGCTGTTGCAATCCTGGAATTTCCCCGTTGTGGGACTAATAAAGGCTTATCTTATCTTATCTTATCTTATAAGACATTCTCACCTATTGACTACTTTTTGATCTCTGCAGAATTAAGGTCCAAGATTCAAAACTGTTTCTATGATAACATTGTGATCTCTGATCATGCATCCTGCTGTCTAATATATGTAGATAAGAAATTGACAAAGGATCCAGGTAGGTGGCATTTTCAGCATAAATGGCTTCAGAATGAGGAATTTGTTAAGTACATAGAAAAACAGATAGATGAGTTCTTTGATATTAATACTACACAAACAACGGCATGTATAAAGTGGGGGGCTTTCAAAGCTTTTATTAGGGGGCATATTATAAAATCTAAGAAGACTCGAGAGGAGAGAGTCCAATTGGAACGTAAAATAAAAATTCTTCAAGAAAAGGTGTATGCAGGAAGTAACCCACAGCTAGAGAACGAATTACTGATTCTGAGAGCTGAATATGATAAAAAAATCAGTGAATAGAGCTGCCTCGAGTCTTCTAAGATTGAAGCAATCTTTTTATGAACAAGGTGAAAAATCAGGAAAATTATTGGCATGGCAGATTAAACAATTAGAATCTAAAACACCAATTACCAGTATTATAAGTAATGGACAGGTAGTTATAGATCCTTTAGAAATTAATAGTGCCTTTAGAGATTACTATGAAAAATTATATGATACCAAAATGAAACTGACTTAACAAAACTAAATGGGTTTTTGGGAGGATTATCTATACCGTGTATTCCAAATGAAAACAGGGAGATACTGGAGTCTAAAATTAGTCAAGAAGAAGTTGGGCAAGCCATTGATAATATGAAATCAGGAAAAAGAGCAGGACCAGATGGTCTTCCAGTTGACCTCTATAAAATATTTAAGAATAAATTAATAAAACCACTTTTGGAAATGGTTTTAGAAGCATTTCAAAATGGTAATTTACCACCATACATGAATAATGCCTTAATTATACTGTTGCCAAAACCAGGTAAACCCCCTAATAAATGTGAAAACATGAGACCAATAAGCCTATTAAATGCTGATCTTAAGATAATCTGTAAAATTTTAGCAAAATGACTACAAGAAATATTACCAAATATTATTAACCGAGATCAGAATGGCTTTATAATGGGAAGACAAGGCTTCCATAATGTAAGAAGACTATTTAATATTATTTATTCCAATAATATCCCCATTTATTTATTCCAATAATATCCCAATAATAATAATATAATAATATCCCCCTCATGGATCGTCACCTTATCGTGGTGGGGGGGTTTGCGTGCCCCAGTGATCCCAGGAGCTATGTCGTCCGGGGCAATTTGCCTCTGATAGGGTCTCCCAAGACAAACTGGTCCTGGGTGAAGGGCCAGACTAAGAACGATCCAACAGACTCTCATGATAAATTGTATATCAAGGATTCAGTGTACCCCGCCCGGTATGGGGTTACCGGGGCCCCACCCTGGAGCCAGGCCTGGGGGAGGGGCTCGAAGGCTAGCATCTGGTGGCCAGGTTTCCACCCATGGGACCCGGCCGGGCTCAGCCCGAAGGAGTTACATGGGTCCGCCCTCCAGTAGGTTCACCACCTGCAGGAGGGATCATGGAAGTCCGGTGCTATGTGGATTAGGTGGCAGTCAAAGGCAGAGACCTTGGCGGACTGATCCCAAGCTTTCTAAACTGGCTTTTGGTACGTGGAATGTCACCTCTCTGGTGGGGAAGGAGCCTGAGCTGGTGTACGAGATTGAGCGATACCGGCTAGATATAGTCGGCCTCACCTCAACACACAGCTCCGGTTCCGGAACCAGTCTCCTGGAGAGGGGCTGGAGCTTGGCCTTTTCTGGAGTTGCCCCGGGCGAGAGGCGACGAGCAGGGGTAGGTATTCTTGTATCGCCCCACCTTGCTGCCTCTATATTGGAGTTTTCCCCGGTGGACGAAAGGGTTGCTTCCCTGCGCCTTCGGGTTGGGAAACGGGTCCTGACCATCATTTGTGCCTATGCACCAAATGATGTTTCAGAGTACCCACCCTTTTTGGAGTCTGTGACTGGGGTGCTGGAGGGTGCTCCTCCTGGAGACTCCATTGTCCTACTGGGGGACTTCAATGCGCACGTGGGCAACGACAGTGAAACCTGGAGGGGGGTGATTGGGAGGAACGGCCTGCCCGATCTGAACCCGAGTGGTGTTCAGTTATTGGACTTCTGTGCTAACCACAGTCTGTCCATAACGAACACCATGTTCAAGCATAAGGGTGTCCATATGTGCACCTGGCACCAGGACACCCTAGGCCGCAGGTCGATGATCGATTTTGTTATCGTATCATCAGACCTGCGACCGTATGTCTTGGACACCCGAGTAAAGAGAGGTGCAGAGCTGTCAACTGATCACCACCTGGTGGTGAGTTGGATCCGATGGCAGGGGAGGAAGCCATTCAGACCTGGTAGACCCAAACGTATAGTGAGGGTGTGCTGGGAGCGTCTGGCTGAGGCCCCTGTCCGGGAGGTCTTCAACTCCCACCTCCGGAAGAACTTCAACCACATTCCGAGGGAGTCTGGAGACATGGAGTCTGAATGGGCCATGTTCTCCACCTCTGTTGTTGAAGCGGCGGCCCAGAGCTGCGGCCGCAAGGTGGTCGGTGCATCTCGTGGTGGCAACCCCCGAACCAAGTGGTGGACACCAGTGGTGAGGGGGGCCATTAAGCTGAAGAAGGAGTCCTATCAAGCTTGGTTGGCTTGTGGGACTCCCGAAGCAGCTGAGGTGTACCGGCAGGCCAAGCGGAGTGCAGCTCGGGTGGTTGCTGAAGCAAAAACCCGGGTATGGGAGGAGTTCGGTGAGGCCATGCAACAAGACTTTTGGTCGGCTTCAAAGAGATTCTGGCAAACTGTTCGGCGGCTCAGGAGGGGAAAGCAGCTCCCCGTCCACACTGTGTATGGTGCGGATGGGACACTGTTGACTTCAACTGGGGATATCGTCGGGCGGTGGAAGGAATACTTCGAGGATCTCCTCAATCCCACTGATACGCCTTCCACAGAGGAAGCAGGGTTTGGGGACAAGGGGGATGACTCGCCTATCACAGGGGCTGAGGTCGCCAAGGTGGTTAAAAATCTCCTTGGTGGCCGGGCCCCGGGGGTGGAC
The DNA here is from genome assembly GCA_020510985.1 of Pholidichthys leucotaenia. Lineage (NCBI taxonomy): Eukaryota > Metazoa > Chordata > Actinopteri > Cichliformes > Pholidichthyidae > Pholidichthys > Pholidichthys leucotaenia. The sequence goes on from CM035840.1 coordinate 340,931,415, forward strand.
AAGATTCGCCCCGAGTACCTCAAGGCCCTGGATGTTGTTGGGTTGTCATGGTTGACACGCCTCTGCAACATTGCGTGGAGGTCGGGGGCAGTGCCTTTGGCATGGCAAACCGGGGTGGTGGTTCCTCTCTTCAAAAAAGGGGACCGGAGGGTGTGCTCCAACTTTAGAGGGATCACACTCCTCAGCCTCCCTGGGAAGGTCTATGCCAAGGTACTGGAGAGGAGAGTCCGGCCGTTGGTTGAACCTCGGATTCAGGAGGAGCAATGTGGTTTTCGTCCTGGCCGTGGCACATCGGACCAGCTCTTTACCCTCTCGAGAATTCTTGAGGGTTCGTGGGAGTTTGCCCAACCAGTTTACATGTGTTTTGTGGACTTGGAGAAGGCATTTGACCGCGTCCCTCGTGGATTTTTGTGGGGGGTGCTTCGGGAGTATGGGGTATCGGGCTTGTTGTTACGAGCTATTCGGTCTCTGTACGACCGTTGTGAGAGTTTAGTTCGTATTGCCAACACTCGGCCGGAGTCATTCCCAGTGAGAGTTGGACTCCACCAGGGCTGCCCTTTGTCACCGGTCCTGTTCATAATTTTTATGGACAGGATTTCTAGGCGCAGCCAGGGAATGGAGGGTGTCATGCTTGGTGACCACAGGATCTCATCTCTGTTGTTTGCAGATGATGTTGTCCTGTTGGCTTCATCCAGCAATGACCTACAGCTCTTGCTGGGACGGTTTGCCGCTGAGTGTGAAGCGGCTGGGATGAGAATCAGCACCTCCAGTCCGAGTCCATGGTCCTCAGCCGGAAAAAGGTGGATTGTCCTCTCCGGGTTGGGGACAGGCTCCTGCCCCAAGTGGAGGAGTTTAAGTATCTTGGGGTCTTGTTCACGAGTGAGGGGAAAATGGAGCGAGAGATCGACAGACGGATTGGAGCAGCATCTGCAGTGATGCGGACGTTGTACCGGTCTGTTGTGGTGAAGAGGGAGCTTAGTTCTAAGGCAAAGCTGTCGATTTACCAGTCAATCTACGTTCCTACTCTCACCTATGGTCACGAGCTTTGGGTAATGACCGAAAGAACGAGATCGCGGATACAAGCGGCTGAAATGAGCTTTCTCCGTAGGATTGCTGGACTCACCCTCAGAGATAGGGTGAGGAGCTCAGTCATCCGGGAGAGGCTCAGAGTAGAACCGCTGCTCCTCCACATTGAAAGGAGTCAGTTGAGGTGGTATGGGCATCTGATTAGGATGCCTCCTGGACGTCTCCCACTTGAGGTGTTTCAGGCACGTCCCACTGGGAGGAGACCCCGGGGCAGACCCAGGACTCGGTGGAGAGACTATGTCTCCCAGCTAGTCTGGGAACGCCTTGGTATCCTCTCTGAAGAGCTGGAGCAGGTGGCTGGGGAGAGGGAAGTCTGGGCTTCTCTGCTTGAACTGCTGCCTCCGCGACCCGGACCTCCGGAAAATTATAAATTATATTTATGTAATAGATTACCTAGACTAAACAGAGGAGCATTGTTGTTGATTTGCTTTTGTTAATGGTTGTTGTTTTTAGTAATTTTTTTTTGTTGTTGTTAGTGTTTGGTTTTTTTTAATTTTTAAATTACTTTAGTGTTAGTGTTTGACTGTCTGTGCCATGTGTGTATAAAAAAAGGTTCAATAAAAAATATTGTGAAAAAAAAATATAAGCTTTCAAAATAAATTAATTAATCATTTAAGCTGACAAGAGCACTCTGAGATGAGTGCAATATCTCCCGCCTCCGTTTTCTTTGAAGATCCTAATACTTATTGACAGAAAGCAGTTTTCAACTTTTCAATATAATTACTGTGGCAGAACCAAATCATGATAAACCCATCATCCACGAATATACAACAAAGTATACAGCCCATAGTTGTGGGGCAGGATGCTCGAGGTGAACCTGTGTACCAAATTTGGTGACCCTAAAAAGTTTTACATGTTCTATAGTAAGAGAGCACAGGGAATGTTAACCTTGACCTTTGACCTTTTGACCCCAAACCTGCAGTAAGAGGTCATGGTCTCAGAGTGAATTTAAGGGATAGCGCCGTTCCATGGCTGCTTCATCCATCCAGGTGGATGCCCTCAATTTCCCCTCTGGGGATCAATAAAGTATACAAAATCAAAAAAAATAAAATAAAATTGTGTACCAGGTTTGGTGACCCTAGCTTTCTTTGTTGTCAATATAGTTTATAAGCCATTTTGATGTTGACCTAAACCCAGAGTCAAAGGTCAGGATCCCAAGGTGAACCTGTGTACCAGGTTTGGTGGCCCTAGCTTTACTCATTTCATAGTAAATTTAGCATTTACCATTGTGCAATTGGAATGTTTGACCTTTTACCCCTCGACCCCAAACCCATAGTTAGGTCAGGGTGTTAGTCTTCCATGATGTGTATTAGCTACAACTACTGCATCGATTTGAAAAGCCTACATCATTTCTTTCAGTAGTTATTGTGTTTAGAAAATTGAGGGAAAATGTGACTTGTGACCTTTCACCTCAAGGTCATCCAATGAGAGTCAAGTTGCAATATGTGCAACATCAGAGTATATCAAATGCTGGTACCAAGTTTCAAAACATTTGGAACAAGAGCACTCTAAGGCGAGTGCAATATCCCCCGCCTCCGTTTTCTTTGAAGATCCCAATACTTAATGACGGAGCGCAGGTTTCAACTTTTCAGAATAATTACTGTGGCAGAACCAAATTATGACAAACCCATCATCTATGAATATAAAGTATTCCATTGATGTAGGGCAGGATCCTGAAGTGAACCTGACAGAGTAATATTCACCCCTGCAAAAATCACACAAGAAGCCACCTATGGCTTAATAATTCATGTATCCTACTAAACACTAAAAAAACTGTTTGCATGATGTTCTCACAAACAGCGATCAAATATTACAAACTCAAACATTTTCTTACAAGGGGAGGAGCTGCAGTTAGTCGAGGAATTTAAATACCTCAGCGTAATTTTAGATTCATCATTAACCTTTAAAAAACACATCAAAAAAATCTCAAACATAGTCAAATTCAATCAGAAATTTGAAACAAATTAGACCATTGCTGACAGTTAGTGCAGCCAAAGTGTTTCTGCATGCAGTGATCTCACACATCAATTACTGTTTTACCAGCTGGTCACTCACTGGTATAACAATAATCAAACCTACTGAATCTTTATACAAAAAAGCCATAAAAAATCTTTGATAAGAAAGATCATTGTTGTCACATCTGCAAGAAATACAATTTTCTGTCTTCTGAAAATTATAAAACTCTCAAATTTGCCTGTTCAATTAATAAAATATTAAATGGCTATGCACCCCTTCCCCCTGGGAGAACATGTTAAACTGAGGACTGTCACCGGCACAATCACCAGAGCAATCACTAGAGGAGACTGTGAGGTCCCCCATAAACGCACCACATTTGCTCAATATGTGCCATCAGTGAGGGGCACCAAAATCTGGAATAATACACCACCTGCAATCAGAAGAACGTACCACACTAAACACTTTTAAGACTCATCTTAAAAATTGGCTTTTAAACAACCAAAACTGTACCCATAACTAGTGGTTGCTCTGTGGCATGCACATACTGTATATACGTATGTGCCCATGCGTCACACACATAGGCCCCGCCTCTTGTTCGTTGCTGTTGTTTGTTGTTGCTGTGAGGTGCTAGGGTGCATGTGTGTGTGTATGCATACACAGCACTTCACTTGTGTGACATTTGAATGTTTTGTTTTGAAGCAACTTAACTCTTGCACTTTTACATATCCACTTTGTACAGTTTATTGAAGATGTTCTTCTTGTGTATGATTGTTTGTTTGTGTGTTTTTGTGACCCGCCGGGGGACTACAGATGCAAATTAGCAGTATTGTTAAATCTGGCATACTTACATTTGTATTAATGTTCATTAGTATGTAATGTCCCTTTCAAATAAACATTAAACTAAACTAAACTAAACACATTCTATAGCAAGAAGGCAGAGGGAGTGCCAACCTTGACCTATTGACCCCAAACCTGTCGCCAGAGGTCATGGTCACAGAGTGTACCTGTGTACCAGGTTTGGTGACGCTAGCTTCCTGTGTTGAGATCTAGTTTATAAGCCATTTTGATGTTGACCTTTAACCTTACGATCGCAAAACCATAGTCACACTTCAGGGTCACAGGGTGAACCTGTGTACCAAGTTTGGTGACCCTAGGCTTACTCATTGTGCAGTAATAAAGCATAGGGGATGCTAATCTTGACCTTTAACCTTTTGATCCCAAACCCACAGTCAGAGGTCAGGATTTCAAGGTAAACCTGTGTACCAGGTTTGGTGGGCCTAGCTTTTGTTGTTTTATAGTAATAGTGCAAATGGAATGCTAACCTTGACTTTTGAACTTTTGACCCCAAACCCATAGTCAGAGGTCAGGATCCCAAGGTGAATCTGAGTACCAGATTTGGTGGCCCTAGTTTTGTTCAGTGACCATAGCTTTTTTTTGTTGCTGAGATATAGTCTAAAAGCCATTTTGATGTGACCTTTGACCTTGCAATCAGAAAACCATAGTCACACTTCAGGGCCACAGGGTAAACCTGTGTACCAAGTTTTGTGACATTAGCTTTACTGATTGTACAGTAACAAGCAATTGGGAAAGTTAACCATGACTTTTGACCTTTTGACCCCAAACCCATAGTCAGAGGTCAGGATCCCAAGGTGAATCTGTATACCAGGGTTGGTGGCCCTAACTTTACTCATTTTATAGTAAGTAAATGTAACATTTACCATAATGCAACTGCAACATTAACTTTGACCTCTGACCCCTTGACCCCAAACCTGTAGTTAGGTCAGGGTGTAAATCATCCAAGGTGTGTACAACTACTGTATCAATCTGAAAAGCCTACATAATTTTTTTTCAGTAATTATTGTGTTTAGAAGGTTTAAGGAAAGTCTGAATCTGACCTCTGACTTCAAGGTCATCCTTTGAGAGTGAAATTGCAATATGCACATCATCAGAGTATATCAAACCATGATACCAAGTTTCAAAACATTTGGAACAAAACTGTAGGAGGAGCTGATTTCACAAGACAGTTACTGTCTATGAAGTGAGGTGAAACTGGAGGTCATAGGTCAGGAGCTACAACTCCTGCAAAAATCATCCCATCAGAACCAAATTGCAATATGCATGTCACTAGAGTATATCAAACCCTGGTACCAAGTTTCAAAACAATTGGAACAAAACTGTAGGAGGAGTTGATTTCACAAAAATGGGACAGACTGATAGACAGACGAACGGACCCAAAACATAATCCCCCCTTTGGTCTTCATCCAAAGGGCTCTTCGACCCCTTTGGGCTTTGCCCAGTGGAAGATAACAAAACTGTAGGAGGAGTTGATTTCACAAGACCGTTACTGTCTATGAAGTGAGGTGAAACAGTAGGTCATAGGTCAGGGTAGGGCTGTTGCGGTAGAGGAATTTCCCCTGCGGTGATGGTGGACAGCTCAACACCGCCTTATGCAGTATGGGGAGGGTACCACAGCTGTGGAAAACATCTTGTGTGGTACCTGTACCAAAAACTTCCCACCCCAAAGACCTGAACAGCTACAGACCGGTGGCCTTGACGTCCCACTTGATGAAGATCCTGGAGAGACTGCTCCTTGCTCACCTCCGCCCCCTGGTGGAACCAGCGATAGATCCACTCCAGTTCGCCTACCAGCATGGCATTGGGGTGGAGGATGCGGTGATCTTCCTCCTTCACCGTTCTCTGTCCCACCTGGAGAAGCCCGGGAATGTGGTGAGGATCATGTTCTTTGACTTCTCCAGTGCTTTCAACACCATCCAACCGATGATCCTGAAGGACAAGCTGCTGCGCGCAGGGGTGGACCAGCACCCGTCATCATGGATCCTGGACTACCTCACAAACCGGCCTCAGTTTGTGAGAACCCGGGACTGTGTGTCCGACACGATCATCAGTAGCGCGGGGGCCCCCCAGGGAACGGTGCTGGCTCCCTTCCTGTTCACTCTTTATATTGCGGACTTCTCACACAACACAACACACTGCCATCTACAGAAGTTCTCTGATGACTCTGTAATCGTTGGCCTCATCTCCAATGGAGATGAAGCTGAGTACAGAGGGCTTATCCAGGACTTCGTGGACTGGTGCCATCGGAACTGCCTCCAGATCAACGCGAGGAAAACTAAGGAGCTGGTGGTGGACTGCCGCAGGCAAGGACAACCCCTCACAGCACCAGTAAATATACAGGGAACAGACATTGAGATGGTGACATCCTTCAAGTACCTGGGTGTTCATCTGAACAATAAACTAGACTGGTCACACAATACTGACGCACTCTACAAGAAGGGACAGCGCAGGCTGTTCCTACTGAGGAGACTCAGGTCTTTTGGTGTACAAGGGACGCTGCTGAAGACATTCTATGACACGGTGGTGGCATCAGCCATCACTTTTGGAGTGGTCTGCTGGGGCAGTGGCATTACTGCAGCCGATAGGAAGAGACTGAACAAACTGATCAAGAAAGCTAGCTCCGTCCTGGGGCAGCGCCTTGATCCGGTGGAGGAGATAGGAGAGAGAAGGACGGTGGCTAAACTGTCATCTCTGCTGGAGTTCCACCCTATGCAGGACATACTGAATGCACTGAGGAACTCATTTAGCAGCAGACTACATCATCCCAGGTGCACAACCGAGAGGTTTCGCAGGTCCTTCCTACCAACGGCTGTCAGACTGTACAACCTAAGCAGGGCTGCTCGCAGAGATAGCAAAAAGACGTAACAACCTAATAGTTTTTTGAATGCAAAAGATGCAATAGACTTACACAATGGTCCTCTTCGGCATACAACTAGGAAAATACCGGTCGCTATGGAGGGTGAGAATATGTATGGGCACATAATCATACCATGTAGGATAACTAAGTAGACGGTTGTGCTGTTTCATCCCATCTAGCAACAATGCTCTGCACTGTGTGTGTTTATACATTTACATATTTATTCCATCTAGCTACAATGCTCCACACTGGGTGTGTTTATGTTTATGTTTATATTTATATATCTATATATTCTTTCCATCTAGCTACAATGCTCCGCACTGTGTGTTTATATATCTACATATTATTCCATCTAGCTACATTGCTCCGCACTGTGTTTATATATTTACTTTTTTTTTTTTCCACCTAGCTGCAATGCTCCGTACTGTGTGCTTATATACTCATATATTTATCCCATCCAGCTACAATTTTTTTTTTTTTTTTTTTGTTACTTATTTGTACCCGTAGGTAGACTTGGTTTGCAGTCTGGTGACAAGCCACCGGCTGCTGGTCGCTGCGTGCGCGAGCGCCCTAAACCTACATGTTTTTGGTATGCGGGAGGAAACCGGAGAAATCCCGGAGTAAACCCATGCAACACGGGGAGAACATGCAAACTCCACACAGCTCACTGTTGGTCGGGGGCTGGGATCGAACCCACGACCTCATGATCCCCGCGATCCCCCGGCCAAGGGTAAAACTGTGCTGCCACAGTGCTAAACCACTGCGCCACCGTGCAGCCCAATGCTCTACACTGTGTGTCTGTGTGTATATATATATATTTATAGTAATATGTACATATGTATATTAGCTGCTCTTGCTTGCTTGCTTTTTTTTTTCTTGCCTTCTGATTGTTGCTCTGAGTGTTGCTATCCCTGTGCTGTTGCAATCCTGGAATTTCCCCGTTGTGGGACTAATAAAGGCTTATCTTATCTTATCTTATCTTATCTTATTATTGCAAGTGTCTTTAGGACCCTGTGGTCTCGTAATTTAAACAGGGTTCATAATGTGGCAAACGATGCTGTGAGAAACTCGCTGCAGCTCCGGTTTCAACTTCATGTGCGTGTGTAACAACTGTGTGGAGCTCTGGTCTTACTAGGCATGAACTGCTGATTCTGTTAAAAAAACCCTGATCATTTTCATAAAGCAGCGACGGGAACTCCAGTGTTTTAACTATGGCGTGTGTGGACTGGAGACTGCAGTGACATTCAGCTTATTTAAACAGGACAGCCTCCGTACAGCCCTGCGTGGCTCTTGTCTCCGTGATTTTTGGATTTTTGCCGCTGCCCGAAAAATCATGTTCAAACAAGCAATGCACTATGCAGTAGCTGTTTGGCTCTTGGAGCTCAATTATGAACATTCGTCTCAGAAGGAAATAACACCCTTTGTGCCCTTTCAATGTTTACTGTCACGGCTGTATTTAGCAAGAAGTCCAAAAGCTTCTACCACTGACTGCCTGCTGGAGTCTGTCTGGAGAGAGAGTTCCCCACACGGTGCTGCTGCCGTTAATACCGGGTGCAAACAAGCTGTTGGCAATAAAAATACACTTACATTTAACTATTTATTTATTAATCAAAAGGGGCACATAAGTGAACGACAGTTAGCCACACACAAACAAAAAAAGTGAACACTGCGGTTGTTGCGGTTGCTTGTTTTCCTCCGCGGTATGCTTGTCCATAGTGCGGCATTACATAATTGCGGTTATCACGACAGCCCTAGGTCAAGGGCTATAACTAGGGATGCAAGTTATCAATTAATTCATTAATTATTAATTGATTCATCTAATCGATTGATTAACGACTAACTGATAAGCGGCAATTTTCCTGAGAATCTGAATTTCCCTCGGTACAATACGGTCTATCTTTAACATACAAAAACTTAATTACTGTTTTTGATATACTGAATAAAACATGAACATTATATTCCTCAATGATTTATTGTACCATTTGCATTTTTTTTTAACTACAGACAATGGCATTTTTTGTAGCTTAATAAATTTTGTACTGTATAGTGTGCACTTATGTGCTGGTAAGTCTCAGTAAATTACAAATGTCATGATATTTAATTTATTTTAAAAACTATTACCAATATCATAAATTAATCTTTTTTAGTTATACTACAAAAAAAAATAACTTTCACGGTCTAATTTACTGAGATGCACTAGTAGACTGTTTTAACAGAAAAATAAATTGTGAGCTGCTTCATCTGTTGCATGTTAAACATTATCACAGTACCCCAGAAATCCAGACAAACCCAGAACGATGTGGGCTCCTCTGTTGTCTGTTACCTCAGTGGCAACTTGAGTCCAGTCTGCTTTTCTGTTTTGTGGTGCGGGGCAGCAGCAGTGGGGATGTTTTTTTGCGCCCGTGTAATCTTTTTATTTGCTCCGGTCCGTTTCTCCACTATGTTAATGTGAAGCAGGTGGACCTTCAAGCTCGTGTGCCATTGGAACTTGTGGCACTCCAATGTATCCCGCAAGGGCGAGTTTTTCGCTCTCCCCAGCGCATGCGCTCTGGGGGCTTGCCGTCTTCTTCTTCTTTTTTGGTTGAAATGCAGCAGTGGGTGACCATATGCACCCCCCGTCTGAACAGTGACGCCACTACATTTCATAGAATAAACTCCCATTGACAAAGACTGCTGAGTTATCAATTAACTGACAACTAATTTAATTTAGTCTACTAAATTCTTATCGACAATTAATCGAAAGTCAGTTAATCATTATCCCTAGCTACAACTCTTGCAAAAATCATCCGATCAGAACCAAATTGCAATATGATCATCATGTATATCAAACCATCGTACCAAGTCTCAAAACAATCGGAACAAAACTGTAGGAGGAGCTGATTTCAAAAGAGTGGGACAGATAAACGGACTGACAGACTGACCCATAACATAATACCCAAAACTGTGATGACCCGCTCTCTGCCATTATCTGCCACAGCTGCGCGCACACCTGCTGCTCATCACTCACGGGCTATATAACCTGCTCTGCCTGCAAGACTGACACGGAGCCGTCTGTCTCCCTGGCTACGCGAAGCTCTACCCTCACCGTCCAGCCTAACATTCAGCCCTTGTCATCCCTGCCGTGTCAGCTTCTCCCTGGAAGGATACTCCTCTATCTCCAAGTAAGCTCTTCATTCTACTGACCTGTTCAGCGTTGTCCCCTGTGCACAGGCGGAGCTCCCAGGCGGCGGAATCCTTTCCTCCAGGCGGCGGACTACGCCAACCTCTCACCTTCACACCGTCTCTCGTCAGCAGCGCTGGGCGGCAGACGCTGTCCTTCGGGATTGCCTCCAAGCCGACCTTCATTCTCCATCACAGCTGTAACAGTAAGCCTCTGTCAATCCACCACTACACTCCTGAGTTGAACTGTGCTAGCACCGTGCCTCTGCTCTGTCCTCAGACCCGCCTCACCTCCCCCAAGAGGGCTTTCCGGTGGACTGAGGAGGCTGCTGCCGCGTTCGTCACCCTTAAGGAGCGGTTCTCATCCTCCCCCATCCTGACGCAGGTGGAACCCGCTCTTCAGTGTCTGGTGGAGGTGGACGCTTCATACTCAGGGGTAGGGGCTGTGCTTTCTCAGCATTCTCCAGTGGGTGGAGTGGCCCAAGCAGCCCATCCTCCCATCATCTTGCATCGTGGGCGCTCTCTCGTGGAATGTGAAGGAGAAGGTCTTGAGGGCGCAGGAGGCCGAACCGGACCCAGGCGGGGGGCCAGCAGGTAAACTGTATGTTCCTTCTTATGTCCGAGGGGAGGTGATTCACTGGGCCCACTCCTCCAGGCTTGCTTGTCACCCAGGGTGGTCCCGCACGATCAGGATTCTTCAGAGGTTGTTTTGGTGGCCATCCCTCCGGAAGGACGTCTCCAACTACGTCCGCGCCTGTCCTCAGTGCGCTACGGGTAAGACCCCATCCTCTCCTCCCGCGGGGTTGCTCCACCCCCTTCCTACTCCCGGCAGACCCTGGTTGCACATTGCACTGGACTTTGTTACTGGTCTCCCTCCATCTAACCATCACACGGTTGTTCTCACCATAGTGGACCGTTTCTCCAAGGCCGCCCACTTCATCCCCCTGCAGGAGCTGCCCACAGCTAAGATGACGGCGGATCTGCTTGTGCATCACGTGGTGAGGCTGCACGGGATTCCTTCTGACGTTGTCTCCAACCGGGGCCCCCAGTTTGTGTCTCGTGTGTGGAAGTCATTCTGTAACGCTCTGGGAGCCATGTGAATCAGAATCAGAATCAGAATCAGAAAAAGATTTATTGCCAAGCACATTCACAAGTAAATAACTGGTAAATATACGAGGGATTTGACTTGACACTGAGAACGACATAGTTGACATTTTCAGTGACGCGGCAGCGTCAGTGACGCGCCTGTCAGCAGAATGGGAACAGGAAGCAATGGGGGAGAAAGAGGATAAACACAGTAGGAGAGAGAAAAAAGCATTGTTTATCAGAATACAGTTCATATATGATCAATATTATGATTACAAGAAAAAAACTCTCAATGCACAAATAGCAGACAATAGAATCCATACAATGACACAAAGAGAGCAGTGAATGAATAATCTTCAAGTCAGTATAGTGAGTCAGTGTGAGTGAGGGTGTTGAGTGCAAACAGTGATATCAGTTAAGGACAACAAAGTCTCTTCCGCAGCAGATGTTATGTCTACCGTCTGGGCAGGGGCGCGTGTCCTTGGCACGGCAGATGGAATAGTTTGCCAGACAGCTGGCTGTCCTTGAGAGTCAAATGCTGCCCGCCATGTTATGAAAAACAAGTATACTGAAGATAATCTGGAGGACTGTGAGCTGAGGGCGTCAAAACAAGTCGAATAACACTGACTTCAGAGAAAAAACTTTATATTCTCTTACAGATTCAGTGCTCAAATCCTTCATGGCTGGACGTTGAAATTATCATGGATGGCTCTCAGCGTGATCGGGATGTAATCCATTTTCCTAGACAGTTCTCCATTAGCCACTGTCAGAGTCCTGCCCAGCTGGTCAATTTGATGGTTGAGCCTCGCCGGGTCCGCTTTTTGATAGGCTCCATCCATCTTCTTCAATTTGCGGTACACCAGAACAATCCCAGATCCAATCAGTAGAATTCCGATGACCATTGCTACGAAGAGGTATAAATCTTTAACATCTTCGATAGAGAGATCACACAGGCACAAGAGTTTCCAATTACTTGTGTCTTTCAAATAACCCGCGGCAGCTGTTCCTGCGGGGCAAATCGGCTCCCCCGGGCCAGTTTTTCTCGTTGAAAAAACAGTGTCAATTGCGTTCAAAGCCCAGCTAATTAAATCCATAATTTCGTTTGATAATCAGCAGTAAAGACACGCAGACAGACAATAGCAAGCTGGGATCCAGTCAGTTAGGGAAGGAGAGAGATAAGGAGCCGGAGCTGGGAGAAAAAGCGTCTGCTATCTTTGGAGGGCGGAAGTGAGCCTGTCCTCAGGCTACCACCCACAGAGCAATGGACAGTGTGAGAGGGCCAACCAAGAACTCGAGGCTGCGCTGCGTCATCTCCTCCAACCCTGTGTCATGGAGCACGCATCTCCCTTGGATCAAGTACGCCCACAACTCCACAGTGTCGTCAGCGATCGGCATGTTGCCTTTTGAAGTCTCCTTGGGCTACAATCTCCCGCTTTTTCCTGAGGAGGAGGGGGACATTGGCGTACCTTCTGTCTGGATCCACCTGAAATGCTGTTGACGGATTTGGAGGACGGTCCAAGCGGCACTCCAACGCATGGCGGAGTGCAACTCCAGGGTGGCTAATCGCCGCAGGAGACCAGCCCCACCCTACCAGGTGGGTCAACAGGTTTGGTTGTCCACGCAACATGTTAATCTCCAGGCTGAGAATAGAAAGCTGTCTCAGCGTTTCATTGGGCCTTTTCCTATCGAGCGAATTATTAACCTAGTGGCTGTGCGCTTGACTCTCCCCCCCTCCCTCCGCATCTGTCCTACGTTTCATGTGTCACAGATCAAACCTGTCTTCTCTAGCCCAATCTGCCCCCCTCCCAGGTCTCCACCTCCACCAGTGGTGATTGACGGTGACCCGGCGTGGAAGGTCAACGCCATCCTGGACGTCCGCCGCTGGGGTCGCGGCCTGCAGTATCTGGTGGACTGGGAGGGGTATGGCCCCGAGTGGCATTCTTGGGTGTGTCCATCCTTCGTGTTGGATAGTCAGCTCATCAAGGATTTCCATCAGACGCACCCAGGTAGGTTGGATCAGGTGCAGAGAGGCACCTCTCGGGGGGGGGGGGGGGTGGCGGTACTGTGATGACCCACTCTCTGCTATTATCTGCCACAGCTGCGCGCACACCTGCTACCCATCACTCACGGGCTATATAACCTGCTCTGCCTGCAAGACTGACACGGAGCCGTCTGTCTCCCTGGCTACGCGAAGCTCTACGCTCACCGTCCAACCTAACATTCAGCCCTTGTCATCCCTGCCGTGTCAGCTTCTCCCTGGAAGGATACTCCTCTATCTCCAAGTAAGCTCTTCATTCTACTGACCTGTTCAGCGTTGTCCCCTGTGCACAGGCGGAGCTCCCAGGCGGCGGAATCCTTTCCTCCAGGCGGCGGACTACGCCAAACTCTCACCTTCACACCGTCTCTCGTCAACAGCGCTGGGTGGCAGACGCTGTCCTTCGGGATTGCCTCCAGGCCGACCTTCATTCTCCATCACAGCTGTAACAGTAAGCCTCTGTCAATCCACCAATACACTCCTGAGTTGAACTGTGCTGACACCGTGCCTCTGCTCTGTCCTCAGGGTTGCCAGATTGCACGGCGTTCTGCTCACTCCCTGCTGTCACGAGTCTATGGATCCACACACTTACATCCACATTACTTCACACACACGCATCCACACAAAAATATTATCACAATAAAGATTACTGAAATCTACTCTTGAGCTTGTGTCTGTTCCCTGGGTCTGTGCATTATGTCAAAAAAAAAAATTGACAACAGCGATGTTACAGCATGGATATTCCCAGTTGCAAAGTTCATAATCAGCATAATCAGAAGATTTGTTTTAGTTTTAGTTTTAGCGTTACTTTGGATAGACTACTTCCTACAACAAGAACTCATCACATTTCAACCCACTGCGATAACAGATAAGAACTGCCAAACTTCTGCAGGAGAAAACCTCATGTGGTGCAGTCATGGAAAGAAGCGGAGTGGTGGCCTAGTTGGTAGAGCATCTGCCCCACATCCGGGAGACCTTGGTTCATATCCCAGCCGGGTCATGCCAAAGACCATATAAAAGTAGAACTTCCTGCCATCCAGATTGGTGCTCAGCAATAATGGAACGGAGGAGGGAAATGTGGCGGCGCCTTGCATAGCAGCAACCCCTCTGATTCTACATACTGTATGTCATTAACATTGTAGATAGGAGAAACGTAATTTCATTCTACTGTACATGATTGGCTGTATGGACTGAATGACAATAAAGCTGGCTCATCCTTAGGCGAGAGAATGGGACCAGAAATCATTTATACCAGACCTAAAAGGAACAACTTACTGTAGGAGTGATTGTAGCTTTCCTGTGCGTGTTATGAACTCCTGTTGGTGTACTATTAAGGTGCGTTCAGACCAAATGGGAAAGTGCAAATTTTTCGGGTGGCAATTACATGTTAACTCTATGTAAACATGCAAATAGATGCAAATTTACATCTGAGCAAGTTGCAGAGGGGTGGAGTTGCATTCATAACTTCTGCAGCTGCTTTCTACCTACTGTGGAAATCCCAAAAAATGCTGTCATCTTTAAGTTTACAATGCTATCTGGTGGGGCTGTCACCTGGGAAAATGCCTTGGTTCCTCCTCCAAAACTGCACCTGCATGACGGTTGTTTACACTGCTACCCTGCTAGTCCTCATTAGCACATCCGTAGCAGGAGTACGTGATGGACAAGTAAAGTAGACTCCGCTGGATCAGAAATAGTGTTCCCCAGGGCTCTGTTCTGGCACCAACCCTCTTCAACATCTATATTATTGATCTACCACGAATAACCTCCCTACAGTACAGCTATGCTGACACTCTTGCTTTGCTGTACTCCAATGTCAGTTGGTCCAAGATGGAGGAAATTCTCACTGAAGACATCGTTGCCATCTCAGACTATCTAAGGACATGGAGGCTGAAACTCAGCATGGCAAAAACTACTGCTGTGGCGGCATGAAATAATAAGGAGCGAACTGAGAGTTTTTGAGGGATTTTATTAATCATACCGCCATCACGAGAACTCACTCCAGCGCCGTGCATGCGCGCCAGAGCGAGCCCAGAGGCTCTCGTCAGGAGACACGGAATGCGTGTATCAGAAGCAGTGGTCAGAGAGAGAGAGAGAGTTACAGAGCATATGCAGTTTTTATACCCCACTACAGACAATGCATTCACAGCAGTAAGTATGGACATTTGCATTTGAGAGTCACACATAACAATAGGAAGATTACTGGCCGGAATTCGCCTCTGCTCCGGAGCTGTAGGACAAAAGAGGTTACAAGGCACATCAACATATTGTTATCAGTCCATAGATCACGCTGCTACGTTAATTGCTCCAGCTGAGCGCTCTGCTTGTCCCAGTATGTTGTGGGAGTTACCCACACTGCTATAGCATTCCACCTGGCTAACAGGAATGCTAACCACCAGCTCAGTGTCACCCTGGGAGATTCAACCTTGTCATACACCCCCATGCCAACATACCTTGGAGTCAAACTTGACAGACAACTCACCTACAAGCACCATCTTGTCTCTCTGTGTGCTAAAGTATCATCAAGGAATAAGCTCTTGCAGCACTTTGCTGGTTCTTCAAGCACACTGTACTGGAGCACTTGCACTGGTATACAGCGCAGCGGAATATGCCTCTCCAGCCTGGAGTAGAAGTGTTCACACTAAAAAGCTGGATGTTACACTCAATGAGACCATGAGAATAATCACAGGCTGCCTCCGTGCCGCACCTGTGGATTACCTGCCTGTTTTATCTGGCATCGTTCCTCCTCCCCTCCACAGAAAACTTCAAACACACATGCTTGTGAAGAAGGCCACTGAAGATAACAAGCATCTTTTACATCATTGCGTCCAAGCTGCCCAAGATCTAGGCACTCCACATCTACGCACTCGCAAACCCTTCAGTAGACATATTGTCTCCCCCGAAATTTCCAATTTTAATCTTCTGGAAAGCTGGAGATTCACTTGGCAAGAGACAAGAAAACCACCTCAGCTCAACATCACTCCAAGCACAAAACCACCACCAGGGGCCCAGCTTGGCCGCAGAAATTGGGTCATACTCAACCGCCTGCGGACGGGAGTCGGCCATTTCAACGGCAGCATGCATAGTTGGGGCCTTCGTTTGTCACCAGCTTGTATTTGTGGCAACCCAGAGCAAACAGCACATCATTTCCTATCAGAGTGCCCTGACCTCAGACCACCTGAGGGTGTCCATGTGGACCTCACCAACCCCACCCTGGAGACAGTGACCTGGCTCCACAGCTTACATGACATTGCTTAGTGACTTTGGGAGTCATAGGAAAGAAAAAAGAAGAAGAAGCAGGGGTACGCGGGTGGATAAGCAACAGACACTCCATTCCATCTGTCTGCAGGTGAGTGGCAGTATCATTTTCAAACTAGTTCACTCTCAAGTGTTGATACTTGACTCTGGTGATGGCAGAATCTCAAGGCTGATTACTAGCTATCGCTCCCAAATGCCTCAGATGTGAATGTATGAATTTACATGTTTACACTGAGTTAACATGTATTTGTGCTGCATGAAAAATCCGCTTCACATTTGGTCTGAATGCACCATTAGTCTTGTCCTTAGCATGGAAACATGTGTGACTCTTCTCAGGAGAGGAAGAGGGACCAAGCTTCAACTGCTTTGAAAGTGAAATGCAGTACCATGTTAAAACATTAGTTGTCAGTGTTACATCATATTCCTTTAAAAGCAATACATACATTATAATTAGGGATGATTCAGATATTGGTACTGGGTATTGGCTGGTGTTAGTCTATTCCAGTGTTCTTCAGCCAGGGGTCCTGGGAACAATCATTTTCTGTGGGGAATTTTCTAATTTTACTCCTTAATTGATCCAAAAAATTGCAAATAATTTGCCATTGTTTTGCATGACTTCTGTAGGCACCCACAGATCCTTGAACAACAATGGCAAAACATTTTAAATTTTTTGGATCAATTAAGAAGTCAAAGTAGAAAATTTCCCATAGAAATCTGAACATTCCATGGAACACTGGCTGAAAAACACAGCAAATTTGCTACTCACACTAGCAAATTTGCATTAATACTCACATTGATATTACAATGATGTACAGTGCAGCTACAGTGTACTGTATATAGAAGAGGAGTTATCTAGTAACTACTTGACCCTTTCAATGTGATGTCAGACCAATGTCAGAATAGTGGAAGTACGTTAGAGTAAAAGGTTATGACAAGGAAAAAGCAGGATGCACAAAGAATGGAAACAAAAAGATTTTATTAATGAAAGAACCTTAGTGAGCAACGTCACACACCGCATACCCATACCTATATCAGTTCTGATATGGACATGTATGTAATCCATGCCCTCATCTGACATGAATATAAACCAGCCATGTAGCCAAAGGAATTTCAATAGAAAAAGGTTCATATTCAAGTCCTTTTAGTTGCTGTTTACCTTGCAGGTTCACTCTCATTAGACTGATCATAAAATCAAACTTAAATTGATGGGTTAAAAGTTCTGTATAAATTTGACTCAATCTGATGAGAAATATAGAAGCTCGATTGGTGACAACATAAAATATCAAACGAATGGATAGACGGACAGACAAATCAAAAACATTACACCCTCAGCAACTTTGTTGCGGTGGGTGTAATGAAATTGCCAGTATTGGTATTTAGACTGAAGCATCCATACTTCATATTCAGTCTGAAAAAAATGGTATCTGTGCACCCTTTTCATTATATATTCATATCAATACACTGAAACCTTTAACACTTTTCAAAACTAATTTACAAGCGCATTATGGCAAAATTAACGAGTACCACTGTCTATTTGTTGAAATGGCAGAAGCAGGAGATACTGCATCTATCGTATCAGTGAAAAGAAGTAGAAGAAGCCTTATTTGCACTCTAGTTGCACTTCACTCTAAATGCAACATTCTTAAAATGTTAGTCATCTGAAGACAAATGCACTGGTAGCAACATTTGAAATGCTAGAGTGGTGACTGGGGAAAATTTATGTACAATCAATTTAAGCTAAAATACTATCAAAACTAATACTATTAACTTCGTGCATGACCACGTAATTGTTTAGCATTTCGTTGTAGTAGTAGCATAATTATATTCTTTTGCAATCTTTTGTTCACACAAATTAGGATAACCTTCAGTGTCATGTAAAATCGAATATATCGCCCTAGCTAACAAAGCAAACTAGCTAGTAGCAGGTTTTGCAAATAACTCTCCATAATTACCCACTTATAATTATTAATCTATTTATTTATCTGAAAGCCAAAAATCCCTTAAACCCATTACTCTATTTTTCTATTTGTCAATATGCCTGTTTTTAAATTTGGAATATAAAAACCTTGGTTCATTAATTACTTAACTTATTCACACATAAATCATCCCTGCTTAATTAACTACTTTGCAGTGACAAGGTGAAAAGTTTGCAGATGTAAAATTCTCTACTTTGTAAATTTCTTCTGACAGGAGTCACACAGCGCAGCGGTACATCATATCTTACTGCAAAATCAATGTGGCATTTCATTTTTATAAATTATCATGTGGGCGCAGGAGCCTGTAATAATCTGCTTTAATGACCAACAACTAAAACAGCAAAGCAAAGCGCTGATAAGACGCCTTTGAAGGTGGACATCAAAAGTGATGCCTCTGGGGCCGAGAACAAGGGAGAGCTTCTTTGACATTTTCCCTGCGCAACCACATATTGACTCAAAGGAGTTTGGTCACGCCTGTGGGCTCTAGTAGCGAAATGCATTTGGAGTTCGGGCCATGGCCCTTGTAATCAAGGAGTGCCCCAGTTCAGCATGGCGCGAATGAAATCCATATCGAGTGGCCCAAATTATTACATTCATCATCCATCCTGAAGAAAAGGTATTTGAGACCTGGTGAAGGACAGGCTATTTTAAGATGGAAGAATCTCTACATTAGTCACTGCAGAGCACCTTGGATACGATGCCGATTTCAGTTCTTTTGGGAACAGCAAATGACCTCATTATAATTCCCAATGGGTGTGCCTTGGGGAGGTGGAAGAATTAAAACTAGACACAGTCACGTGGGCGAGCGAATTCTTACTCACAACCTTTTACTGCAAGAGTCCAAGTTCTCTTATCAGATTTCTGTGTTTTTTAACAATAGGAGCCAATACACAGTGTGGTATTTGTGCATGTTTTCTCTTGTTGTTTGAAATGGACAACAGGGCACAGTTTAGTTTGTCCAAGGAATAAATATCGGTCTGTTGATATACCTGTTGTTTTTTTTTTCCTGATGTCACCCGTCAACATTTATCCATCTGCTGTCAGAGCAGGTTGACCCCAGAAGCCTCTTGATACTAAACCAGAGGGAGCCAAGCAGCTCATTTTCACTATAGCGCCATGTGCAAACAAAAGAGGGTGGGGGAAGGCGGGGGGGTGGGGGGTGGAATGGTATTGGCGCTGGCAAAGATGGTGCAGTAAATTTCACCCGAGTAAACAGTATGGGAAATGGGCCAGGATTTTCTTCACATAATATGCTTAATTCTGCCACTGAAGGAGGGGGAAACGGACTCTTATTTCCACAAAAAAAAAAAAAAAAGCTCTTGCTAAATGGCGGCTATTCAGCTCAGTTTCAATTTTGACATGCCAAAGCTGTCTGAGGTACTTCTGTTACTGGGAGTGGGATGTGGGCGGGGGTGGCAGGTCTCTTTGCTCTCCTTGAGCGCGATGGTTTTAGTCCAGCTGGCCTTTAGAATATGGATTATGTGGTGCCGTGGCCTGGCTCTCGCACCGTGGGGGGCTGGACTGGGTGCCCAGCTTCAGCGGACTCCCCACTGAGACCCCTGGGTGAGAGGACGCCGAGAGCTCTCTCAGTTCTCAAGGATGGATCATTGGGAACATGGTGGATGCTTCCCACACTGGCGCCATACGTCAGCGTGTGAAAGAAAAGTAGCAAGGAAATAAAACACAGTAAAAAGGAAGATGGCGGGTGGGTGGGTGGGTGGATGGGTGGGGGAGAGTGGGATCGGGGCGAGGAACATCGAGAGGAAGAAGCAGAAGCAACAACTGTGACTGTGGCAGAACTGCGGCACTCCATTACCGCCAATCACATTGCCAGCTCTGTCAGGGAGAAAAAAAAAAGGGGGGTGGAAAAAAAAAACAGAAAAAGAACCTTGGGAGTGCAGCTGTGCAGTAGATTTACCTTTCAAAAAAGTCTGGGGCGATAATAAGTATCCAAATGACAGCTCTGTGCCGCTGCATCCCAGACTAAAGTTAACCAGAGGTCCTAATGTCGAGTGCCAGCAGCAGACACAAAGGTCTGAACAGTGGGGCGCCGAGGCAGCTAGCACAGCATGGCTAAATGGGGCAGGTGATTTCCCATCTCCTCCACTGCCCTCAAGGCACAGCCAATCACTGCTGGGGAAAAGTGCCGCACCAGCCTGCAAGCTAGGAAGTCAGCGAGTGGAAGGGCTGGCGAGAGAGAGAGTGAGAGAGCGCCCGAGTCTATCTGGGACCATGCATTATTCACATGCATTGCTACGGCACTAAGACCTCCACAAAGGAAAGGCCTCAGGTTCCATCAGTGCCGACTTGTTTCCAATCTATTATTGATGGCAACACTACACCCTATACTTTTCCCTGATTTACTGGATTCTATCATTGTTTCTATAATAAAGGCTATTTCCAGTAAAGTCAGAACAAATGAGCAGAATGTTTCCAAGCATGGTGCCAGTAGGTGCTGCTACACACAGAAACCCTTCAGAATTGGCTTTAATTACACAAATCATGCCCAGTATTATCCTATCAAGAAAATGAAGAAAAGAAATAGATTTTCTGCAGAGTAATGGGGAATGTGCTCACCCTAATATACACAGCATAACCTGAAACCTTTGTGTGAATCATCAATCATGTCAAGGTAGGTTACCATGCAAAATTAATTTCAGCGTGGAGACCTCCAGTTAGACCTAAGTGAAATAAATGAGCTATCCAATTACCACATTATGATCACATGTAGCCGCCATAAAAAATGCAGTGACAAACATTTCCCACCTGCAGCAACTCTGTATTCAATGGAGTCTTTATCCTCTAAAATTCATTCAAAAGTCGGCTGCCCGTTTCACCCAAGAGACAGGGCTGCAAAAAAAATGGAACAAAAATGCACCATTTTATAAATACTGAAGTACGCTACAGAACGCAAAAAAACATAGCTGAGCATAATGAGAGATTCTGGAGAACAGGAATACAAGCAGCTACAGTATAACTACTGGTATCTAAAGGTGAACGCCCATTAACCAAAGGATTGATCAAAATTCACTCTTCCCATAGCAGTGTAAGGTTTTTATATAGGGCAACCCGGGGCAAAAAGTCACATTTTTATTTACAATTGTCAGATAAACTGTCCTCATTTATTTGATTTATTTGTTTTTGTATTATATTACATGAAATATTAAAATGTATGTTGTTACAGTTGGTGGAAAGTTGATAAATTCAAGACAAAAAACTTTTTTCTCAAGTTTTTATTCAAATTGTAAACAAAACACTTATACTTTCAAAACATGCCTTTATATCTGAAATAAAACATGAATGCAGTGTAGCAGTCCACACAGACAAAGATGTCACACTGCTTAGTAGGCTGTATCTAACAAATGTATCGTGATAATTATTTCTGTAAATATACTGTTCATTTGATCATACCTAAAATGTTTAGAAGCTTTTTTTACATACAGTAATTACAGTGTTATAAAATATTAACAGTAATGACAGTAATCCACAATGCCATATAGTAGTGACGCTGTAACAGTGTGCCCCTGGTCTCTCTGCAATACCTTTTCCCATCATCACGAGTTAGTTCTGACACCACCTGCAAGGATCCCTGTCCTACTAAAGCTGGATTTATGTACCTGTATCATTTCAACACCGTTGCCAACACACATGACCGATGCGATATCAGCACATTTTTTTGTGTGCTGGTTTAAATGTATTGCTGCCTTCCCAAAATGGGTTTCTACCAATGTGTGGAGTGATTTGTATTCATGGTGTGTTTTTGTTTATTAAATAGTGATGGGCAAAAGCAGCTTGTAATGGCGTTGGAGCTAATAAATGTTAAAGAAGCAACTTTTCATACGATCACTTCAACAGAGACAAAAGAGGGTACATCAGAAAAAACGGTACGTACAACCACCGCCACTGTCGTCATTTGACAGTCTATGGAATTAATGAGGTTAGGACATGTCACACAAAGGTTCTGTATCTGCTAACTTCCTCAATATTAATTTGAATTAGGAATGTTGTTTATCCGACAGAGCAGAGACGAGAACCAACTCACAACTCTCCATTTATGAAGATGTGTGCGATGGGCGACACAAGTGGCTATCGCGCAGGGGTGGGGAAAAAAATTTGATGCATCAGTGTATTGCAATACTTTGTGGTGGTGATACTGTATCGATTCAGAGACACTGTATCGTGATATTTTATTAACATTTACTAATAAATGTTACAAATACACCGGTACCAGAGTAATAAAAACCACTTGACTTTTCAGTCCATTAGATGGTGCGAGGGGTGGTGCAAAAGACTGATTCAGCATAGTATTGCAATACTTGACAGTCGTGATGATGTGCAATCCCTAAATGCACGTACCAATCTTTTATTAATTCTAGATATAATATAGGGTATCACAATACTTACTCGTAGTATTATGATATCGTTGCATCGCAACCCAAGCATCGTAATGCGTATCATATTGTGAGATCCCTTGCAATTCCCTTCCCTGGTACTACATCACTGCATCACCCAAAAATGTGCCCAAGTGGCCTAATAAGTCTAGTTTCACGAGCAAAACATTGCGCACGAGTTCATTTATCTGTCCTCTCTTATGTACAAAGATCCATATGCATGGCCCATGTGTGGATGGAAAGCAGAGTGTGTTGTGCATGCACTGAGTCTAAAATTAGAAAGGTCACACACGTGCAATGCAAACACTAGAGGGTGTTGCACCCTACCCTGTGTAACTTTTTGCCCCAGCTTACCCTAGATCTGAGCATGACTTTCAACATCAGGAAAAAAAAAACAATTAATGCCTTTCTCCATTGTTTGTCCCCAAACAGCTTTTTGCAGCATGATAAACTAACTATTGTGAGGTAACTGTCAAATTGTTCAGAGAGATTGAAACAGTTAACTGATAAAGATAATCGGATTACTCTGTTTACATGACAGTTTGAATAATCAGGTAACTCCAGAAAGCTGATTGTAATTGGTTTGCTCATGACCATGTAAATAGCGTCATTGACATATTTAAAATCAGCTTTTCCTTTCTCACCCTTTTACCCATGTGTCTTATTGAGCGAGCACCTTTCTGAGCCACAGTTCATGCAAACTTAATGAAAATACAGTATAGGGCTCCACCGGCTGTACTGTATACATTACATGCACACAGTCATAGTCTTGTTTCAATATGATTTAAAAAATAAGCACAAATGCTTTCCAAAAATAATAAAATAATTCCTATTATGAACCCAAAACGACACCCCCAGCAAAATTCTGCTACTGTGCTGGAAAACTTTTCACCCTGTAGAGAGCAACCCACTCAGTAAGAAGTTAAAAAACCTCTCTAAACAAAGTTGAGAACTGGGTAAAAAGTTTTCAGGAAAGTTTTCATTGAGAGGCACTGAAAAGACATCAAGAGACAAAGTTCATGTTGTTGAGACGAGACTGAAATCTCTTCAACATCTTTGACTCACTGGGATGAAGCTCTACTTTGCTGACCACATTTACACTCACATGGGGTCCAACTTGGGTTAAATTTGGCTCCATGAGACCGATTTAAAAAGCCTCAATTTTAGATGACTCTTTTAGGCCATGACCGCCAGATCAGATTTAACCAGCGTCTGTGGATGTCTGATTTCTGATGAGGTTTAAACGGTTTTAAAGATCAAAACAAAGGCAGCGAGTTGTCATTATTATCATCATCATTGTTGGGAAACAGCACAGCTCTCATGAAAATGTACACTTTATTCTTGCATAAAATAGTCCAAGAACTTTTAAATCAGTAATGTGATCCAAAGATATGCTAGTAATCACAGATGAAATGGTACGCTATCAGTATGTATATTACAGTCTCACATTATATCAAAAAGCAAAATTATCCTCTACATTAAGATTTCAATCAGGGAACGCAAAAAAATCTCCGGCTCTTCAACTCAGAGCTGGGTCTACATTATTACCATGCACACATCAAAGATTCCCTCCTAAATCTCTGCAGGAAACACAATCAATCTGCTCAGTATGCGGAGCTAGGACAGCGGGCCATCTCTCCCTTTGAGGATGTCGAGGCATTTGACCGATGTGCAGTCGATCCTCCAGATTGTGGCTAATCATCATTACCGGCTGCTCAAACAATGACTTTCCTTCAGCCCACTCAGCTTCGAGAAGGACACAGGGGATCTGACAGTTTTTCTTATGGTGGCTTAACACTTGAGTCGGGATTTGAGGAATTAGGGCAGACGTGGACACAACAAAATGTGCACTCTGATCATCCGTCCAAGTCATCAACTATGGCCCCAGCTCCCACTGTAATCTGCCTGACGAATTAGGCACAATTCAGGCAATAGATACTGTATTCTGGGTGGAAAAAAACCAAAAAGTGTAACGGTGCTGCAGTTTCAGCCGAGGGAGTTTTGACTCAGAACAGTTGCAGCCTGGAAACAAATGATGACTGTTGCACAATCCTAAAAGGAAATAAAATATATAGAGAAAATAATGGAAGGAAAATGAGGACTGATGCATAGAAGGTGGTGCTAGGGGAATACTCCAAAATGGACAGTGGATTATGAAAAATGACTTCTTCCTTGCAATGTTTAAAGGTTAGGTCTCTATTACACAAAGAGCAAAATGTCAGCAGTATCCCCCCGAAAGAGTGGACTGTGATATTAATGGAGAGTCCAGGGAATGGGCTTCCCCTGACTGAGTTTCCCCCTCTACCAGACACATTATTCATTTAGTTGTCAGCCCACACCTGGTGCATATAACACTAACATCTACAAACTAAATGATGGAGAGAGTATAGCCCACCCTGGTATGCAGCCAGTGGTGAAATGAATGTTGTCTGTGAAGTATAATGGAAAGTAAGGGTACTGCCGCCACGAGATAATCTAAGAGCTCTTCACCCCGTGCAACTGAAGTTGTCGTCCAGGACATATTAGCATAATGTTCAATTTTCTACCTAATACTGCACTTTCATTTGGCTCTTAGCTACCTCTGAGGCTGTGAGGATGGGTAAAACCAAGTATGGGGGGCTCGGGAAAAATACTCCCGTTAAGAATTGTGGTGGACAGATTACCCGGTACCGCCTTCTACAATGATGTACATATAATTCATTGTATCTCACAGTGAAGATAGTTTACATCTAAACATACTGTAGCTATAAATCAAGGGGTGGGGGGTGGGGCATGTCCCCGCAAACCTGGAAAAAAGAGAGACTAGTCCCCCCTCAGTATCATCATAAAACTTTCGTCATGTTACAGGATTGAATAAAATGCATTTTAACTCCTTAAGGATTAAATCTGATAACATGATCTGCCTCTCCTGTGGCTGGTGTCGCAGATCTGCGCCTGTCATGTGATTGGTCAAAAAGTAGGGGAGAAAAAAAAAACAAAATAAACCCAGATGTACCAAGCATTTCACATCACTAGATGGCAGACACGTATAGCTCACTGGTCTGCACTGGAGGACTGAGCTCAGCAAACCCAAACCGCGTTGAATCTGATACCACTTCCAGGGAGCAAAAGAAGAGATGTATAAACAATTGTGCAACATATATTTCCACAGGGAGGAAGCATTTGCTCCAAATTTTGCCAACTATGATTCTAAAAGGGATTATTTAGCTTCTGAAGGGAAATAGTTACCTTCTGGACAGCACAAGATGGACAGGAGCAGAACACTTTTCGTCCGCCATTGACGAAGCTGCATGTGACGGAGAGGACAATACTGTTGGTTCGGCTGCATTGTCTAACCAAAACTGAGGTGGAATAAATCAGAAGATAAATGTGATTGTTTCTGGATGTGGGAGAGAAAGCAAAAATGACCGACAGAAGACAAAATAAGAACCAGGGATGAGCACACAGACGCATGGCGACACATGACGAGCGGTAGGTCTTATGTTTTTTATCAGTTTGTTTACATTCTACTGATTTTTTGGTTTATATATTTTGAAGATAAGATAACAAAAAACCCCCCAAAAAACAAAAACAAAGACAAAAACAATCAAAGCCATCCTTTGTGTAAATATGTCCAAAGTCCACTTTGACTGAAAGTTATATAATCTGATGTGGCTGCTCTAGGATCGTAATGTAGGATGGCAGTGCCCTAGGCTAGGAGGGGTGATGTCCCACCTCCGGGGGGTGGCGTCATCTGGAATATATAAGCCTGGAGCAGGAGACATATTGTCTCCTTGCTGTTACTCCCGTACTCGCAGTAGGGTCTCCCTATGTGTACATAGTTCTTGTAATAAACTTTATAAAACATCACCTCATGGCAGACCTAAAACAGCTGGCGGGTGAGTGCAGGTTTGGGGCCCTAGAGGAGGAGATGGTCCGTGACCAGTTGGCCAAGCATGTAGCCTACTCCTCGGCGAGGGTTCACCTGCTAACTCACGCTGGTGAGCTACGTTTGCTAGCTGCCATGGAGCTAGCGCAACAGCACGAGGCAGCAGAGCGGCTGAGGAAACACCTCGGCTGCGACAATGCTCCACAGAAGAGCGGGGTACACGGGAAGACCCTGACGATGGCAGCAATGACGAGTACGCAGCCATTGTCAAGATACGGTCCACCCCGGGGACACCACAATGTTACAGCTGCAGAGCCAGCAGGCACCGCTATTGAGCCAGGGAGTGCACGGCGAGGGGCAAGCGTTGTGGACGGTGCGGTTTGCTCCATCATTTCGCCAGAGTTTATCGCAATTTTGACAAGGAGGAACGGAGACCGGTGAAAAGAACTGTTAAGAAGAAGGCCCCTACGGTGGTCCACACAGTCTCGCCCAACACAGACGGTCGCATCGTTTGTGACATTTTGTTGGACGGGACATCAATACCGCTGTTAGTGGACACTGGGTCAGCGGTCTCCATCCTCAACTTGGCAACTGTAAGTTGTAGTTTTCCCCACTATAGAGTGAGTAACACTAATATCACCTGTTATGGTTATAGTAGCCACCCGCTGGATGTTGTGGGCTTGGTGTGGCTGTCGGTGAGGTACAAAGGGGCCTCCATGTGCACCAACAAGTTCATGGTGTCGCGAGACGGTAATAACCTAATGGGCTGTGATTTATTCTATGGGCTCGGTTTCACCATTACCTGCGGTGAAGTGGAGGAGTGGTCAGGTGGTGGCTTATGGGACCAGCCTTTCTACGTGGGAAGTGGCGATGAAGTGTAGGACTTTGGGTGGCCTATTCTGGGTGAAGAGGGACACCGCCAGCACCTTAGTACGCCGAATAGGCAGGGGTCCCATGCCAGTGTTTGTGGTCCCATGGACGGTGGACCCGAACGGCATGGTTTGACCTCTGTGGTGGCGGAAAGGTCCGACGAGCGTGAGCTACAGGGCTCCGGTGGCTGATGAGTTCTGGCTGCTGAGCCAACAGTGACTGGTGCCGCTCTGACGCAACAACATCTGGTATCCGGGGTACCTCCAGACGGCACGAACCCTAGCCGTGCCGACACGAGGAGTCATAAGGGAGCCAGATCGCGGCGCAGATGACGGAGGAAGCCAGTGAGTGCTCCCCTGGGCGAGGGTGATGACGTGCACCCTAGAGTCGAGCCTCAGCTTGGTCGGGTGCACAGTTCCAGGAAACGGACAGCTGGGCAGGATAATCTGCTGGTGGTCCAGTGGTGGTCCAGTGGCGACGGCTACCTGAGTGTGACTGATGGGTCGAGACGGCATTCCAACGAGTTGCGACGTCGGAGCATGAAAGGGCGTCTATGCAGTCTGTCTCCAGTCATGACAAAACGGAGATGCTCTGGAAGTGGGCCACGTGACAGACACTCCGGGAGGGGGGGGGGGGGGGCTTCGGGAGACCCGGGTTGAATGTATGAGGGCTTACGGTGTGTCTGAAATGTGCATTTATTAGTAGATGTGTTTTGTTTACAGTTATTATGGTTAATGGGTTCTGAATATATTCACATGTTGAAGTTGTATGGGAATGGGGTTGAAGAGAACCATGTGAGTGATGTGTAATGTGTATAAGTTGGTTCCCATGGACATTTACCCTATTAATGGTACAACTTATGTGACTATTTAGTTTGTTCTGCATTTATATATTAAAAAAAAGAAAACAGTGTGTTTACAGAATTGGTCAGTGTAACTGTCTACAACATTTTGATATGTTGTATTTTATTTCTATTTCCAGCACGAGATGCTGTGTTTATTTCCCTGTCTGTGGTGGGGCCTCTATGGCTGTTTACATTATTGTAAGTAATGAGATATGTCTGAACCTCAACCTCAACCTCGGTGTAGGAGCTGGTGTACAAGGTTGAGAGATACTGGCTAGATATAGTCGGCCTCACTTCAACACACAGCTCCGGTTCCGGAACCAGTCTCCTGGAGAGGGGCTGGAGCTTGGCCTTTTCTGGAGTTGCCCCAGGCGAGAGGCGACGAGCAGGGGTGGGTATTCTTGTATCGCCCCACCTTGCTGCCTCTATATTGGAGTTTTCCCCGGTGGACGAAAGGGTTGCTTCCCTGCGCCTTCGGGTTGGGAAACGGGTCCTGACCATCATTTGTGCCTATGCACCAAATGATGTTTCAGAGTACCCACCCTTTTTGGAGTCTGTGACTGGGGTGCTGGAGGGTGCTCCTCTTGGAGACTCCATTGTCCTACTGGGGGACTTCAATGCGCACGTGGGCAACGACAGTGAAACCTGGAGGGGGGTGATTGGGAGGAACGGCCTGCCCGATCTGAACCCGAGTGGTGTTCAGTTATTGGACTTCTGTGCTAACCACAGTCTGTCCATAACGAACACCATGTTCAAGCATAAGGGTGTCCATATGTGCACCTGGCACCAGGACACCCTAGGTCGCAGGTCGATGATCGATTTTGTTATCGTATCATCAGACCTGCGACCGTATGTCTTGGACACCCGAGTAAAGAGAGGTGCAGAGCTGTCAACTGATCACCACCTGGTGGTGAGTTGGATCCGATGGCAGGGGAGGAAGCCATTCAGACCTGGTAGACCCAAACGTATAGTGAGGGTGTGCTGGGAGCGTCTGGCTGAGGCCCCTGTCCAGGAGGTCTTCAACTCCCACCTCCGGAAGAACTTCAACCACATTCCGAGGGAGTCTGGAGACATAAGATAAGATAAGATAAGCCTTTATTAGTCCCACAATGGGGAAATTCCAGGATTGCAACAGCACAGGGATAGCAACACTCAGAGCAACAATCAGAAGGCAAGAAAAAAAAACAAAAAAAAAAAACAAGACATGGAGTCTGAATGGGCCATGTTCTCCACCTCTGTTGTTAAAGCGGCGGCCCAGAGCTGCGGCCACAAGGTGGTCGGTGCATCTCGTGGTGGCAACCCCCGAACCAAGTGGTGGACACCAGTGGTGAGGGGGGCCATTAAGCTGAAGAAGGAGTCCTATCAAGCTTGGTTGGCTTGTGGGACTCCCGAAGCAGCTGAGGTGTACCGGCAGGCCAAGCGGAGTGCAGTTCGGGTGGTTGCTGAAGCAAAAACCCGGGTATGGGAGGAGTTCGGTGAGGCCATGGAACAAGACTTTCGGTCGGCCTCAAAGAGATTCTGGCAAACTGTCCGGCGGCTCAGGAGGGGAAAGCAGCTCCCCGTCCACACTGTGTATGGTGCGGATGGGACACTGTTGACTTCGACTGGTGACATCGTCGGGCGGTGGAAGGAATACTTCGAGGATCTCCTCAATCCCACTGATACGCCTTCCACAGTGGAAGCAGGGTTTGGGGACGAGGGGGATGACTCGCCTATCACAGGGGCTGAGGTCGCCAAGGTGGTTAAAAATCTCCTTGGTGGCCTGGCCCTGGGGGTGGACGAGATTCGCCCTGAGTACCTCAAGGCCCTGGATGTTGTTGGGTTGTCATGGTTGACACGCCTCTGCAACATTGCGTGGAGGTCGGGGGCAGTGCCTTTGGCATGGCAAACCGGGGTGGCGGTTCCTCTCTTCAAAAAAGGGGACCGGAGGGTGTGCTCCAACTTTAGAGGGATCACACTCCTCAGCCTCCCTGGGAAGGTCTATGCCAAGGTACTGGAGAGGAGAGTCCGGCCGTTGGTCGAACCTCGGATTCAGGAGGAGCAATGTGGTTTTCGTCCTGGCCGTGGCACATCGGACCAGCTCTTTACCCTCTCGAGAATTCTCGAGGGTTCGTGGGAGTTTGCCCAACCAGTTTACATGTGTTTTGTGGACTTGGAGAAGGCATTTGACCACGTCCCTCGTGGATTTTTGTGGGGGGTGCTTCGGGAGTATGGGGTATCGGGCTTGTTGTTACGAGCTATTCGGTCCCTGTACGACCGTTGTGAGAGTTTGGTTCGTATTGCCAACACTCGGTCGGAGTCATTCCCAGTGAGAGTTGGACTCCGCCAAGGCTGCCCTTTGTCACCGATCCTGTTCATAATTTTTATGGACAGGATTTCTAGGCGCAGCCAGGGAATGGAGGGTGTCATGCTTGGTGACCACAGGATCTCATCTCTGTTGTTTGCAGATGATGTTGTCCTGTTGGCTTCATCCAGCAATGACCTACAGCTCTTGCTGGGACGGTTTGCCGCTGAGTGTGAAGCGGCTGGGATGAGAATCAGCACCTCCAAGTCCGAGTCCATGGTCCTCAGCCGGAAAAAGGTGGATTGTCCTCTCCGGGTTGGGGACAGGCTCCTGCCCCAAGTGGAGGAGTTTAAGTATCTTGGGGTCTTGTTCACGAGTGAGGGGAGAATGGAGCGAGAGATCGACAGTCGGATTGGAGCAGCATCTGCAGTGATGCGGATGTTGTACCGGTCTGTTGTGGTGAAGAGGGAGCTTAGTTCTAAGGCAAAGCTGTCGATTTACCAGTCAATCTACGTTCCTACTCTCACCTATGGTCACGAGCTTTGGGTAATGACCGAAAGAACGAGATCGCGGATACAAGCGGCTGAAATGAGCTTTCTCCGTAGGATTGCTGGACTCACCCTCAGAGATAGGGTGAGGAGCTCAGTCATCCAGGAGAGGCTCAGAGTAGAACCGCTGCTCCTCCACATTGAAAGGAGTCAGTTGAGGTGGTACGGGCATCTGATTAGGATGCCTCCTGGACGCCTCCCACTTGAGGTGTTTCAAGCACGTCCCACTGGGAGGAGACCCCGGGGCAGACCCAGGACTCGGTGGAGAGACTATGTCTCCCAGCTGGTCTGGGAACGCCTTGGTATCCCCTCTGAAGAGCTGGAGCAGGTGGCTGGGGAGAGGGAAGTCTGGGCTTCTCTGCTTGAACTGCTGCCTCTGCGACCCGGACCTCCGGAAAAGCGGTAGAAGATGGATGGATGGATGGATGGGATATGTCTGCCACTGTAACAGGGTGATTAAGGGATTAAAAGCACAAGACCACCTTTGTTGGGTGACTGTTGTTGAGTGTGAGGTGCAGTAACACCTGGGTGTGAATGATTAGGTTTACTGCCCTATACTGTGAGAATTTTGTTTTGTTTGGGGAGTTCTCTGTATGTGCTTTTATGTACCCTGTGAGTTTATGGGATCGGGTACCACCGTTGTATATGTCCATATTTGTTATGTGTTTAGCTTAGGAGGGATTAATTTAGTTTGGTGTGTGGCCCATTTTTCTTTCAAGGACTATTTGATTACATACTGGAGAGTTCCACTGGGCCAGTATGTTGTGTGAATGTGTAGGCCTATTCTCCTCTGTATTAGTGTACGATTCGGGTGTAAATTATTTGACTGGGTAATTTATATGCTTGTGTAATTTATATGCTTGCATTTTTTCGAAGGGGGGGGGAGAATGAAGGATCCTAGGCTGGAAGGGGTGATGCCCCACCTTCGGGGGGTGGTGTCACCTGGGATATATAAGCCTGGAGCAGGAGACATATTGTCTCCTTGCTGTTACTCCCGTACTCGCGGTAGGGTCTCCCCACGTGTACGTAGTTCTTGTAATAAACTTTATAAAACGTCACCTCGCCTCCTCACTTATTCGGACACTACAGCTGCCGTCACATTATGCAAATTAGATGCATAAAATACTCCTATAATAAACTTTAGATCATATTCTACATCTTTCTCATTTACAGTAACCATTATCTCTTACCACTTTCAAGTTACTAATGCCTTTGCAATTTGTGATATCTAAATATTTTCTTGAAAAAAATCTTCACCACCAGAGGGTGCATGTAGAGGGTGCAGATCTGTGACCTAAATCCTCAAGTAGTTAAGTACAAATCCTAAGGATACATGCAAAACAAATAAGTTTTTTTTTTTGGGGGGGGTGCAACTTTTCTTACAGATTTGTGAATTTTTTTCTTATAAATTTGCAACTTTTCCTCATTAATCTGCATCTTTTTCATGTAAATTTGCAATTTTTTTCTCATTAATTTGTAACTTTTTCTCATTAATTTGCAACTTTTTTCATGTAAATTTGCAACTTTTTCCATTATTCTGCAACTTTTTCATGTAAATTTGCAACTTCTCATTAATTTGCAGACTTTTTCTCAATTTGCAACTTTTCATTTAATTTTGAAACTTTTTTGATGTAATTTTGCAACTTTTTTCTGATTAATCTGCAGCAATTTCTGATTAATTTCCTACTTTTTCTCATTAATTTGCAGCTTTTTCTCATTAATTTGAAACTTTTTTCTTGTGAATTTGAAACTTTTTTCTCATTAAGTCGCAACAAATTTGGATATTTTTCTTGTAAATTTGTGACTTTCTCTCATAAATTTCAGAACATCCACATGGATGCTGGTTAAATTTTTATTCTATGTTGGTTATTTTTTTTATCATTTATGTTTGCCTAGAGAATTAACCCATTTTATTTTACAGACACACGCACACACACACACACACACACACACACACACACACACACACACACACACACACACACACACACACAGTGGGTTTAAAAAGTCTTTTTGTGATGTAAGAAAGTGAGACCAAGATAAATCATTTCAAAACTTTTGCCACCATTAATGTGACCTATAACCTGTACAACCCAATTGAAAAAAAAACCTGAAATCTTTTAAAGGGAAAAATAAAGAAGTTACAATAACCTGGCTGCATAAATATGCACACCCTTAAACTAATACTTTGCTGCAGCACCTTTGGCTTTTATTACAGCACTCAATCTTTTTAGGTAGGAGTCTATCAGCGTGGCACATCTTGATATGGCAATATCTGCCCACTCTTCTTTGCAAAAATGCTCCAAATCTGTCTGATTGCAAGGGCATCTCCTGTGCACAACCCTCTTCAGATCACTCCACAGATGTTCGATCGGATTCAGTTCTGGACTCTGGTTGGACCATTCCAAAACCTTAATCTTCTGGTGAAGCCATTCTTTTGTTGATTTGGATGTGTGCTTTGGGTCATTGTCATGCTGAAAGATGAAGTTCCTCTTCATCTTCAGCTTTCTAGCAGAAGCCTGAAGGTTTTGTGCCAACACTGACTGGTATTTGGAGCTGTTCATAATTCCCTCCACCTTGACCGAGGCCCCAGTTCCAGCTGAAGCAAAACAGCCCAAAACATGATGCACCACCACCATGCTTCACTGTAGGTATGGTGTTCTTCTGGTGATGAGCAGTGTTGCATTTGCACCAAATATACCTTTTGGAATTATGGCCAAAAAGTTCAACTTTAGTTTCACCGGACCGTAACACATTTTCCCAGCTGCGTTTGGGAGATTTCCAAATGTGTTTTTGCAAAATGTAGCCGGGCTTGGATGTTTGTCTTTGCAAGATAAGGCTTCTGTCTTGCTACCCTACCCCACTGCCCAGACATATGAAGACGAGAGATTGTTGTCATATCTACTAAACCGGAGTGTACCGAAGTGGTGGCCTAGTTGATAGAGCATCCGCCCCACAACTGGGAGGCTGGGGGTTCAAGTCCTGGCCAGGTCATACCAAAGACCATATAAAAATGGTAATTCCCGCCTTCTAACTTGGTGCTCAGCATAATAGAATGGGGGAAGGAAAAGTTGTTAGTGGCGGTGCCTTGCATGGCAGAGGCCTCTCTGATTCTAGATGTGATTAACACTGTAGACAGGAGAAACGTAATTTCACTCTACTGTACATGATTGGCTGTATGGACTGAATGACAATAAAAGTTGACTTCTTCTTCTAAACAGTCAGTACTTGGCAGAAATTCCAGCAGCTCCTTCAATGTTGCCGACGGCCTCTTGGCAGCCCCCCTGACCAGTCTTCTTCTCGTCTTTTCAGTAAATTTTAGAGGGAAGTCCAGTTCTTGGTAATGTCACTGCTGTGCCATATTTTCTCTACTTGATGATGACTGTCTTCACTGTGTTCCATGGTATATTTAATGCCTGGGAAATTCTTTTGTACCATTCTCCTGACTGATTCCTTTGAACAATGAGATCCCTCTGATGCTTTGGAAGCTCTCTGAGGACCATGGCTTATGCTGTAAGATGTGACTACAAAAATGTCAGGAAAAGCCTACTAGAACAGCTGAACTTTATTTGGGGTTAATTAGAGGCACTTTAAATGGTGGCAGGTGTGCTGACTCCCATTTAACATGCGTTTGAATGTGATTGGTTAATTCTGAAAACAGCCACACCCCCAGTTATGACAGGGTGTGCATATTTATGCAACCAGGTTACTGTAAGTTTTTTAACTTTTAATTTTTCCCCTTAAAATATTTCAGTTTGTTTTTCAGTTGGGTTGTACAGGTTATAGGCCACATTAATTGGGGAAAAAGTTTTGAAATGATTTATCTTGGTCTCATTTTTTTACATCACAAAAACCTGGCATTTGAACAGGGTTGTGTGAACTTTTTATACCCACCGTGCACACACACACACACACACACACACACACACAGTGGTGTGAAAAAGTGTTTGCCCCTTTCCTGATTTCTCATTTTTTTATATGTTTGTCACACTTAAATATTTCACATCATCAAACAAATTTAAATATTAGACAAAGATAACACAAGTAAACACAAAATGCAGTTTTTAAATTAAGGTGTTTATTATTAAGGGAAAAAAAATCCAAACCTGCATGGCCCTGTGTGAAAAAGTGATTGCTCCCTAAATCTAATAACTGGTTGGGCCACCCTTAGCAGCAACAACTGCAATCAAGCATTTGTGATACGTGGCAATGAGTCTTTTGCAGCACTGTGGAGGAATTTTGGCCCAATCATTTTTGCAGAATTGTAGTAATTCAGCCACATTGGAGGGTTTTCAAGCATGAACTGCCTTTTTAACCCTTTAACTGCCCAGATTAAATGGATGGGTCACGCACCCACAGTGGCACAGCGCAGCAACTGCACGTGTCAACTTATTGACGTCCCCCGGCTATGTGAATATGAAAATATGTTGGGGTTTTTTTTTTTACATTTTATTGATTTTCTGGTTCATATACTTTGAAGATTAGATAAAAACATACCCCTGTAGACAAATCGGCGTAAAAAAAAAACAAAAAACGGACCATTCTTTATGTAAATGTGTCCAAAGTCCACTTTTGACTGAGTTATGTAATTTATATAGCTGCCGCGACATTATGCAAATTAGATGCGTAAATTTAATCCTATCTGAAACTTTGGATCATATTCTATATCTTTCTAATTGACAGTAAGCCATTATCTCTTGTAACTTTCAAGTTATAGTCTTGGAAATCTGAACTATTCTATTGACAATTTTTTTTTTACCACTCTTGACCACTAGGGGGGGCCTTGCCCACCCTTTAACCGTCCCTGTCGCCATATGGCGCCTGGGGAAGTTAAAGGGTTAAGGTCATGCCACAGCATCTCTATCGGATTCAGGTAAGGACTTTGACTAGACCACTCCAAAGTCTTCATGTTGTTTTTCTTAAAAGGAACTCCGATTATATTGGCATGTTAGCGCTATATGCTTTATTTTTATGTTAGTAACATAACTATAATATGATTTTTTTGAAAATAATTCCCAGTTTTATATATTTTTAAAAAACTTTATTACGATGAAAATCGCCATTTTTGTTTACGTCGCAATGCATTCTGGGTAGTGACGTAGAATGGTTGCAGCCGTTTTTTCTGTCTTATACAAGCCAAGAAGTGAAGCTACTAACTACTGCCATTTGTCAGTGAAAATGCCACATTGCGCGGCTTTTGGATGTAATTTCCAATCAAAGGGAAATAAAGAGAGCGGGGTAAGCCTCCATAGCTTTCCTAAAGAGGGAAAGTGGAGTAAAAAGTGGGGCGGCAGCGGCTCAGCAGGTAGAGCAGGTCGTCTAATAACCCGATGGTTGGCGGTTCGCATCACGCTCTCTCCAGATATCCTGCCGTTGTGTCCCTGGGCAAGACACTTCACCCGCATTGCCTCCAGTGCCCATAACACTGGGTATGAATGTGTAAAAATGTTTAAATGTTCGGTGGAGGCCGTTGGCGCCAATTGGCAGCCACATTTCCGTCACTCTGAGTGTCTGTAATCACGCACTACAGCGCACGCTTGATAAAGCTGACATATATATTAATCACGCTGTGATAAAGCACGATATCGCTCCAGCGTGTGGCACCGGGATTCCTCTCTGTTCCTGAGGTGCAGAACAGAAGAGGATGCGAGGCGCATCTGCATAGTGATCAGTCCATACCTCTCACGCTGAGCGCTCTGCCAGCCCCGTACGCTGTGGGGGTCACACACGAGGTGTTCCTCCACACTCTCAATATTTTTTTTTCCCGTATATTTTTCTTTTTGGCGTACAGAAATGGCAATACGCCCGTATTTGCTAAAATTGCATTTTCCCCGTATTAAAATACGGCGAAACCGTATCACTTGACAGGTATGCCATGACAAAATTCGAACCGTGATTCGCTTGAGCAAAGCGCACGCTCTGAGCGATATCGTGCTTTATCACAGCGTGATTAATATATATGTCAGCTTTATCAGGCATGCGCTATAGCGCGTGATTCGCTTGCGCACACTCAAGCGAATCACAGTTCGAATTTTGTCACGGCATACCTGTCAAGTGATACGGTTTTGCCATATTTTAATACGGGGAAAATGCAATTTTAGCAAATACGGGCGTATTGCCATTTCTGTACGCCAAAAAGAAAAATATACGGGAAAAAAAAATATTGAGAGTGTGGAGGAACACCTCGTGTGTGACCCCCACAGCGTACGGGGCTGGCAGAGCGCTCAGCGTGACAGGTATGGACTGATCACTATGCAGATGCGCCTCGCATCCTCTTCTGTTCTGCACCTCAGGAACAGAGAGGAATCCTGGTGCCACACGCTGGAGCGATATCGTGCTTTATCACAGCGTGATTAATATATATGTCAGCTTTATCAAGCGTGCGCTGTAGTGCATGATCACAGACACTCAGAGTGACGGAAATGTGGCTGCCAATCGGCGCCAACAGCCTCTCCGGCCTCCACCGAACATTTAAACATTTTTACACATTCATACCCAGTGTTACGGGCACTGGAGGCAATGCGGGTGAAGTGTCTTCCCCAGGGACACAACGGCAGGATATCTGGGGAGAGCGTGATGCGACCCGCCAACCATCGGGTTATTAGACGACCTGCTCTACCTTCTGAGCCGCTGCTGCCCCACTTTTTCCTCCACTTTCCCTCTTTAGGAAAGCTATGGAGGCTTACCCCGCTCTCTTTATTTCCCTTTGATTGAAAATTACATCCAAAAGCCGTGCAATGTGGCATTTTCACTGACAAATGGCAGTAGTTAGCAGCTTCGCTTCTTGGCTTGTATAAGACAGAAAAAATGGCTGCAACCATTCTACGTCACTACCCAGAATGCATTGCAATGTAAACAAAAATTGTAACAAAGTTTTTTAAAAATATATAAAACTGGGAATTATTTTCAAAAAAATTATATTATAGTTATGTTACTAACAAAAATAAAGCATGTAGCGCTAACATGCCAATATAATTGGAGTTCCTTTTAAGCCATTCAGAGGTGGACTTGCTGGTGTGTTCTGGATCATTGTCCTGCTGCAGAACCCAAGTGCGCTTCAGCTTGAGGTCACGAACAGATGGCTGGAAATTCTCCTTCAGGATTTTTTGGTAGACAGCAGAAATCATGGTTCCATTTACCACAGCAAGTCTTCCAGGTCCTGAAGCAGCAAAACAGCCCCAGACCATCACGCTACCACCACCATATTGTACTGTTGGTATGATGTTCCTTTTCTGAAATGCTCTGTTACTTTTACGCTGGATGTAATGGGACACACACCTTCCAAAAAGTTCAACTTCTGTCTTGTCAGTCCACAGAGTATTTTCCCAAAAGTCTTGGGGATCATCAAGATGTTTTCTGGCAAAACTGAGACGAGCCTTTATGTTCTTTTTGTTCAGTAGTGGTTTTCGTCTTGGAACGCTGCCATGCAGGCCATTTTTGCCCCGTCTCTTTGTTATGGTGGAGTCATGAACGCTGACCTTAACTGAGGCAAGTGAGGCCTGCAGTTCTTTGGGTGTTGTTGTGGGGTCTTTTGTGACCTCTTGGGTGAGTCGTTGCTGCGCTCTTGGAGTAATTTTGGTCGGCTGTCACTCCTGGGAAGGTTCACCACTGTTCCATGTTTTTGACATTTGTGGATAATGGCTCTCACTGTGGTTCGCCAGAGTCCCAAAGCTTTAGAAATGGCTTTATAACCTCAGTTACTTTGTTTCTCATTTGTTCCTGAATTTCTTAGGATTGCAGCATGATGTCTCGCTTTTGAGGATCTTTTGGTCTACTTCACTTTATCAGACAAGTCCTATTTAAGTGATTTCTTGATTGAGAACAGATGTGGCAGTAATCAGGCCTGAGTGTAGCTAGATAAATTGAACTCAGCTTTCCAAAAATGTGATAAACCACAGTTAATTTATGTTTTAACAGAAGGGAGCAATCACTTTTTCCACACAGGGCCATGTAGGTTTGGATTATTTTTACCCTTAATAATAAACATCTTCATTTAAAAACTGCATTTTGTGTTTACTTGTGTTATCTTTGTTTAATATTTAAATTTGTTTGATGAGCTGAAACATTTAAGTGTGACAAACATACAAAAACATGAGAAATCAGGAAGGGGGCAAACACTTTTTCACACCACTGCGCGCGTGCGCGTGCACACACACACACACACAATATACACATGTGTATATATCCACTGTATATACAGTATATAGTATATAAACATATATACACAGCTGTTTTTTCTACATTTTATAGGGTTTGAATTCTTCCCCATTACATAAATCTTGCATATTGCCCTCCAAAACCCAGGAGTGGACCTGACTACAATAACACTTAAAAGAGTCCCCCTCAGTATTTGCTCTTGAGAAAATGTTCTGTTTATTGCCCCCCCCAACAGTGAAATGAAATATCTGCCCATGCATCTAGCTTTAAAAAAAAATGAATGGAGGCAAAGGGTTATCTTCTGTTTGAATCTGTACACTTTTATGTTTTAGTCTTGACCACAGAAGCCCTCATCAAATTACTCAAAGCAATTATCGGAGCATTTTACCATGTAATCCAAGCACATAACATTACTTAGAACATAAATGATAAAAAATGTTCTTTGGAAACATGATAGACCCGGACAGAATGACACGATGATTTAATATGTTACAGAGCCAAGTCATCAGTCACACAGCCACCACTTTATCTAAGATGCAAAATGGCTTCTGCGTGAGGCAGTCTGTGGCGGTGGATTATTTGTGAGTAATATTCTTTTGCCATGGTAAATATATTGTGTCATGCAGCGGAGGGTGGAAGAAAAATTCTCTCTCAAGCTGTTTTAATGAAGTCCCAAATGTCATCCTCATACTTCTTTCAAGAGCAAACTCCAAGAAACTCCTCTTGAAGCCTGACTGTCCCTCAGTGCGTCTTCAAGTGATCTGAAAACAAGTCACTTCACTGAGAGGCAGCCTAAAAAGAAAAATAATAAAAAAAATTTGTCTAGTCCCAGAAAGGAGTTCACAGTAGGCAGTAAACTGGTGGTTTGGGCTATTAAATCCATCTTTATGATTGAAGACGGTGTAGAATGTTAGAGACATTGGTTTTCTCTGATTAAACATGGCTGGAATTTTTTTTTAGTTTTTCATCCCAGAATAACTTGTGAAATGACGGTAGAGTTTTGCCAATTCTACACCAAAAGGAGCTTTAATAATCACTATTTTACAATTCATTTGAAATCACCTCTTACCGCCACATCCTTACAAGAGGACTAAGAGGGGAAAAGGGGATTTAAGAGTAACAACATTAGAGTTTAAAATGTCAGTGTAATTTAGTGGCTTTGGTAAGTGCAGTGAAGAGCGTCAGAGGCTGAGTTTGAATTAAAGGAAACACATTTTTCTCGCAACAATGGTGTGGAGCAGAAAAAGGGGGGAGGCGGGTGGACATCCAATTACTGAAGTACTATGTGTGTCATCTTGACATCACGCTTGGGTTTCTTCGACAATGTATTAAAAATACCAGGCATAAAAGGCTACAGCGCTGTAATCACTGAGCGACTGAGATGTTTCACACAAACAGCCTAATACAGTGTCATTGTTTACTTTGGTGATGTATGTCATTGTGAATCTTGTCAAAAGTTAAAATGAAGCAGAATAAACATATGATTAGTGTAGTGAGAATTCCTCCATTTTTCAATGTGATTCCACATTAGCGAATGTGACAGACACCGGCTCACCTTGCTTTGGTTTTCAGAAAAACAGCACAGACGTAACATTAAAGGGAGGACAAGCATTATGTATTTAAAATTGATGTTTTGAAAGTTCTAGCATTTTTCAAACATGCTTTGCTAGTGGATAATGAGACAAAGAGAATTCAGATTCGATGTTTGATTTTTTTTATGACACTAGTCCATTCTTTTCTCTCACAGTAAAGACTAGTTTTCTCAGGAGATCAGTATGAATGCATCAGCAGTTGTGTGGATGAAATAGGAAACAGATGCTGGTTGTGAAAGGATGCCACCATCTGTTTAGTGAACTGGTGGAAGCAGAAGTTACAACAGCTAACGTATCAGTGAACAGAAGAAAATAATTTTCAATTCATGCCTTAATCTCAAAGCCCCAGTGCCCAGTTTAGCTGTGAGCTGTTGTTTGGCAGTGACGAAAACAAATATCTACTTCAGCCCCATTTGACAGGATGGGGGTACAGGACTGGGAAAAGCTGCCTTCAAGATCTTTGAAAATTTTTATTGAGTACAGTAGTTCCCAACCTTTTTTCCATGGGGGACAGGTCGGACTCACCACCAAAGACTGAAGTGATTCATTAAAATTCTGTTAATACATATTAATGTATGTTTTAATATGTATTAAGCAGGGCTGGGAATATTAAAGTGTTAACTTTTTTGATGAATGCCAATTCCAATGAATGCATTAAAAAAATTATCACCCTCACATCATTTCCTGTTATTTTCCTACATTATATCCTGTCCACACTCCAGCCCAGTTGGTGGCGCTAATCTACCTCGAAGCTGGCTTGCACTTCCTGTGGCTACATTAAGTGCTAATGATGGAAGAAGGAAAAATACTTTTAGATGGAAAGTTCTCTTTTGAAAGGTTATCAGATGGCTCTTTGGGCAAAACAAAAGTTATATGCAAGCACTGCAAGGCTGAATTTTATTATCATAGAAACAACTCATCTCTATTGAAGCATTTGAGAACAAAACACCCAGGAGCCACAACCAAGACATCTGGGACTACCTTATTTCAGCACAGTACTCAAGGTGGGTCATTAAGTAAACAAGCAGCAGTGACAATGGTACTTTCATCTTGCCCTTTGATTGTCTCAGATTCTGATACTCCAGCAGCATTTTTGTTGAATATGATCGTCACATGTATAT
Organism: Pholidichthys leucotaenia; assembly: GCA_020510985.1. NCBI lineage: Eukaryota > Metazoa > Chordata > Actinopteri > Cichliformes > Pholidichthyidae > Pholidichthys > Pholidichthys leucotaenia. The sequence continues at coordinate 340,973,355 of CM035840.1, forward strand.
TTAATGAAAAAAATGCAATTAAAAGTTTCTTCTTTTTCACAGTTTTGTCTTTGTAATTTTAGCAATTATTCACAATTATAGAAAAATGCTCAATTAATTAGTTAAGTCAATTTAATCAATGCACAGCCCTAGTAATACAGTGCATCCGCAAAGTATTCACAACACTTCACTTTTTCTACATTTTGTTTTGTTACAACCTTATTCCAAAAGGAATTAAATTTATTTTTTCCTCAAAATTCTACACACAATACCCCATAATGACAAGATGAAAAAAGTTTTTTTTTAGATTTTGGCAAATTTATTAAAAATAAAAAACTAAGAAATCACATGTACATAAGTATTCACAGCCTTTGCCATGAAGCTCAAAATTGAGCTCAGGTGCATCCTGTTTCTACTGATCATTCTTGATATGTTTCTACAGCTTAATTGGAGTCCACCTGTGGTAAATTCAGTTGATTGGACATGATTTAGAAAGGCACACACCTGTCTATATAAGGTCCCACAATCGACAGTGCATGTCAGAGCACAAACCAAGCATGAAATCAAAGGAGTTGCCTGTAGACCACCGAGACAGGATAGTCTCGAGGCACAAATCTGGGGAAGGGTACAGAAAAATTTCTGCTGCTTTGAAGGTCACAGTGAGCACAGTGGCCTCCATCATCCGTAAATGGAAGAAGTTTGTAACCACCAGGACTCTTCCTAGAGCTGGCCGGCCATCTAAACTGAGCAACTGGGGGAGAACGGCCTTAGTCAGGGAGGTGACTAACAACCTGATGGTCACTCTCTCAGAGCTCCAGTGTTGTTCTGTGAAGAGAGGAGAACCTTCCAGAAGGACAACCATCTCTGCAGCAATCCACCAATCAGGCCTGTATGGTAGAGTGACCAGGTGGAAGCCACTCCTTAGTAAAAGGTACATGGCAGCCTGCCTAGAGTTCGCCAAAAGGTACCTGAAGGACTCTCAGACCATGAGAAACAAAATTCTCTGGTCTGATGAGACAAAGGTTGAACTCTTTGGCGTGAATGCCATTCGTCATATTTGGAGGAAACCAGGCACCGTTCATAACCACGCCAATGTTGGTAGCAGCATCATGCTGTGGAGATGTCTTCAGTGGCAGGAACTGAGAGACTAGTCAGGATAGAGGGAAAGATGAATGCAGCAATGTACAGAGACATCCTGGATGAAAACCTGCTCCAAAGCGCTCTTGACCTCAGACTGGGGCGACGGTTCATCTTTCAGCAGGATAACAACCCTAAGCACACAGCCAAGATATCAAAGGAGTGGCTTCAGGACAACTCTGTGAATGTCCTTGAGTGGCTCAGCAAAAGCCCAGACTTGAATCCAATTGAACATCTCTGGGGAGATCTCAAAATGGCTGTGCACTGACGCTTCCCATCCTTCCTGATGGACGCTTGAGAGGTGATGCAAAGAGGAATGGGTGAAACTGCCCAAAGATAGGTGTGCCAAGCTTGTGGCATCATATTCAAAAAGACTTGAGGCTGTAATTGCTGCCAAAGGTGCATCAACAAAGTATTGAGCAAAGGCTGTGAATACTTATGTACATGTGATTTCTTAGTCTTTTTATTTTTAATAAATTTGCAAAAATTTCAAAAAAACTTTTTTCAAATTGTCATTTTGGGGTGTTGTGTGTAGAATTTTGAGGAAACAAATGAATTTAATCCCTTTTGGAAAAAGGCTGTAACATAACAAAATGTGGAAAAAGTGAAGCGCTGTGAATACTTTCCAGATGTACTGTAAGTGCTTTTATTATATGCTTTTACTAGGGGTACACAGACTTTTCATCATCCACTTTGATCCATTATGATGATTTCTTTTTTAATTTATTATGCAGAAATATAACTTTAACTATTCCACAAACTCAGAGCCTCAACCTTAAAGCCTTACAGACCCCTGTGACTTCTGGTCAACACTGGAACAATTGCCCAGGAGGAATAGTGATTTTTGTGAAACATGGACAGATGGATAGATGGACAAATGCTGGATGCAGCATCATTGCATTATCTCCTTTCAGCTTTTCCAGAGTGAGCAAAGTAGTCTTGTCTCTAAGTTGTTCAGGCCCCTCTACAATGATACTCCTACACAACGACTGAACTATAACTTCACCATCATGGACAGAAGCTGGTGAAGGCAGCTTCTTCACATGGAATTTCCTAATGATCAGAACAAGTACTTCTGTCAGAAGCCACGGTTACATGTGCAAAATTTCTTCAATCTGATTACAATTCAGATCAGAACTTATTGTTTACATGGATCCTGAAAAAGTTGATCCGATTAGGACGTGCGTTTCCATGTGTCACACGTTTGAACGGACTAAATCATTTTGACATGCGCACAATCGGAAATACGTCACGTCGACGTGTGGCTGACGTACAGACATGCGCAGTAAACATATTTTCTACCCAAACTTCGGAATAAGTGTTTATATGCGCACCAGTCGGATTAACAATCGGTATATCGGTAGTCAAACTCTCGGCGCCACACCAGTCGGCTGCCTTTTGCAACAGCGGCTCGATTCCGAGTCTTTTTCCCTTCCTCTCTCTTTTGATCCGTCTTTTTTTTTCACCCCACTTATATCACGGACACACAGATCGTCCTAAATGTCTCCTGAGCCGGTGGACGGAGCCACTGTTTATAGCAGGATACGATACAGCAGAGAACAGCTGCTAGCATTCAACCGCCACCCGGTCCCATTGGAAAAACTCGACATACCGAGAGAACTGAGGCGAAAATGCCGCGGCTGCCGGGCTGGAGTAAGGCGGAGGACAAAAAATATAAGGTACAGACCCTCCCTTCCATCTGTTGTCATGGGAAATGTACGGTCGATACTGGGAAAGTTAGATGAGCTAGCGGCTATCTCCCGTTATGATAGCACATACCGGGAGTGCTCTCTCCTTTTGTTTACTGAGACGTGGCTAACTGAACTAGCAGCAGATGCTAACATTGAGCTGGAGGGTTTTCACATGATACGAGCTGACCGAACACCAGACAGTGGCAAGGCTAGGGGCGGTGGAGTGATAATGTATGTTAACAACAACTGGTGCAGACCGGGACATATCACTGTTAAACAACGACACTGCAGCAAAGACATTGAGTTGCTAGCTGTTAGCATGAGGCCTACATATCTCCCGAGAGAACACTCACACGTGATCTGCATTGTTGTTTATGCAAATCCGACGGCGAACGCTGGGACAGCACGTGACGTCATCCATTCAGTAACCAGCAGGCTGCAGACAGAACACCCAGATGCTCTTCTCCTCATCTCAGGCGATTTCAACCATGTTTCACTGTCTCCCATTCTACCCACGTTCACCCAGTATGTCACATGCCACACTAGAGACAATAAAACACTGGATTTATTCTACGCAAACACTAAGGAGGCGTACACCTCATCACAACTCCCCCCACTCGGGAGATCGGATCACAACTTGGTTCATCTCCGGCCGGTGTACAAACCCCTAGTGCACAGACAACCTCCGGCCATGCACACTGTGGAGTTATGGTCTGAGGAGACAATGGACACCCTAAAGGGCTGTTTTGAAGCCACCGCCTGGAAGCAGCTCTGCGATCCACATGGTGAGGACATCGATGGCCTCATTCACACCTTCACGGGCTACCTCAGCTTCTGTGTGGACAAATCCGTTCCCACCAAGACCATACGGCGTCACTCAAACAACAAACCCTGGATCAACCCTGAGATAAAAACACTTCTGAGAGAGAAGAAGAGGATCTTCAGGTCAGGGAACAGGGAGATGCTGAAGTCCGTACAGAGGGAGCTGAGGAGAAAGATCAGAGAAGGCAAGGACAGCTTCAGGAAGAAGATGGAGGACAAGCTGCAACAGAGCGACATCAGCGGGGTCTGGAGAAACCTCAAAACCATCTCGGGGCTCCAGAATACCTCCCCCCAGGCCACAGGGGGCAGGGAGTGGGCGAACAACCTGAATCTGTTTTTCAATAGATTTGACCAACCGCCCTCCCCCCTGACTGCACAACAACCACTGCTGCCTCTAAAGAAATCAAGTCCTGCTGCCCACTCCCCACTCCACCAACACCCCCCCACTCCCAACACACAGCCCCCCATCCTGACCCTGACCAGGACCCAGGTGAGGACGGAGCTGAGGAAGATCAAGGCGAGGAAGGCGCCGGGACCGGACGGCATCAGCGCAAAGCTCCTCAAGTCCTGTGCAGACCAGCTGTGTGGGATTGTGACGTATATCTTCAACATGAGCCTGAAACTGGGGAGGGTACCACAGCTGTGGAAAACATCTTGTGTGGTACCTGTACCAAAAACTTCCCACCCCAAAGACCTGAACAGCTACAGACCGGTGGCCTTGACGTCCCACTTGATGAAGACCCTGGAGAGACTGCTCCTTGCTCACCTCCGCCCCCTGGTGGAACCAGCGATGGATCCACTCCAGTTCGCCTACCAACATGGCATTGGGGTGGAGGATGCGGTGATCTTCCTCCTTCACCGTTCTCTGTCCCACCTGGAGAAGCCCGGGAATATGGTGAGGATCATGTTCTTTGACTTCTCCAGTGCTTTCAACACCATCCAACCGATGATCCTGAAGGACAAGCTGCTGCGCGCAGGGGTGGACCAGCACCTGTCATCATGGATCCTGGACTACCTCACGAACCGGCCTCAGTTTGTGAGAACCCGGGACTGTGTGTCCGACACGATCATCAGTAGCACGGGGGCCCCCCAGGGAACGGTGCTGGCTCCCTTCCTGTTCACTCTTTATACTGCGGACTTCTCACACAACACAACACACTGCCATCTACAGAAGTTCTCTGATGACTCTGCGATCGTTGGCCTCATCTCCAATGGAGATGAAGCTGAGTACAGAGGGCTTATCCAGGACTTCGTGGACTGGTGCCATCGAAACTGCCTCCAGATCAACGCGAGGAAAACTAAGGAGCTGGTGGTGGACTGCCGCAGGCATGGGCAGCCCCTCACAGTACCAGTAAATATACAGGGAACAGACATCGAGATGGTGACATCCTATAAGTACCTGGGTATTCATCTGAACAATAAACTAGACTGGTCACACAATACTGATGCACTCTACAAGAAGGGACAGCGCAGGCTGTTCCTGCTGAGGAGACTCAGGTCTTTTGGTGTACAAGGGGCGCTGCTGAAGTCATTCTATGACACGGTGGTGGCATCAGCCATCACTTTTGGAGTGGTCTGCTGGGGCAGTGGCATTACTGCAGCCGATAGGAAGAGACTGAACAAACTGATTAAGAAAGCTAGCTCTGTCCTGGGGCAGCGCCTTGATCCGATGGAGGAGATAGGAGAGAGAAGGATGGTGGCTAAACTGTCATCTCTGCTGGAGTCCGAGTTCCACCCTATGCAGGACATACTGAATGCACTGAGGAGCTCATTTAGCAGCAGACTACATCATCCCAGGTGCACAACCGAGAGGTTTCGTAGGTCCTTCCTACCAACGGCTGTCAGACTGTACAACCTAAGCAGGGCTGCTCGCAGAGATAGCAAAAAGACGTAACAAACTAATAGTTTTTTGAATGCAAAAGATGCAATAGACTTACACAATGGTCCCCTCCGGCATACAACTAGGAACATACCGGTCGCTATGGAGGGTGAGAATATGTATGGGCACATAATCATACCATGTAGGATAACTAAGTAGACGGTTATGCTGTTTCATTCCATCTAGCAACAATGCTCTGCACTGTGTGTGTTTATATATTTACATATTTATTCCATCTAGCTACAATGCTCTGCACTGGGTGTGTTTATATATTTATATATCTACATATTATTCCATCTAGCTACATTGCTCCGCACTGTGTGTGTTTATATACTTGCATATTTATTCCACCTAGCTGCAATGCTCCGTACTGTGGGTGTTTATATATTTACATATTTATTCCATCTAGCTACAATGCTCTGCACTGTGTGTTCATATATTCATATATTTATTCCATCCAGCTACAATGCTCTGCACTGTGTGTCTGTGTGTGTGTGTATATATATATATTTTATAGTAATACGTACATATGTATATTAGCTGCTCTTGCTTGCTTGTTTTTTTGTTTTTTTTTGTTTTTTTTTTCTTGCCTTCTGATTGTTGCTCTGAGTGTTGCTATCCCTGTGCTGTTGCAATCCTGGAATTTCCCCGTTGTGGGACTAATAAAGGCTTATCTTATCTTATCTTATCTTATAACCCACTCGTCTCAATAGGAAGGAAATTTTGATCCAAATGAGTGTGATTGGGTCACAATATTCAGATTGGCGTGTTTACATGAAGCATTTTTATCCAATCAGGCGTTTAATCCGGTTACTTGTGTCCATGTAAATATGGCTAGTGATCATTGAGTTGGAGTCCATGTACTGTATGAGACCAAGGGCAAACAAATCATTCAAAGGCCCACAACAACAGCAATATAGCAACCATGCCTTAGATGTCCTTAAGGCCCACACAGACCAGTGCACATGAACACTTGTGAACACTTGTACATAAATGCAACATGCTCAAAGGTGGAAAACTGCATTTTGGGTTCATGGCATTAATTTCTTCATAACTACAATTCATGTGGAAATGCTTGTCAATATGTACAAGTCACAATGGCTGAAAAGCCCCAACCTTGCTTCACTTGGGTTTACTTGCTATTGTTTTTTTGCCATCCTTTGCACTTAACTATTATTATTATTATTATTATTATTATATTATTATTACTAGTGCATACCTGTGAATGCCCGTACATACCCGTAGAAACCAAGTGTAAGCAAGTATTTCTGGATGCCCGTAGAAAGCAGGTGTAAGCAAGAGTGTAAGCAAGCACATCAGCACTCGTTCAGTGATGCCTGCCTTTGATCTTTGATTGTGTCATAGCAAGTCCTATGATCTTTGATGTCATAGCGAATCCTATGATCGTGACTGATGACTGCCTTTGATCTCTGATGTCATAGTGAGTCCTATGATCTTTGGTGATGTCATAGCAACTCCTATGATGCCTGCATTTGATCTCTGATGATGTCATAGCGAGTCCTATGATCTTTGCAGATGTCATAGTGAGGCCTATGATCGTAGGTGATGCCTACGTTTGATCCTTGATGATGTCATAGAGAGTCCTATGATCGTGAGTGATGCCTGCCTTTGATCTTTGATGTCCTATGATCGCGAGTGAGTGTGAGTGATTACCTCCGCCAGGAGGTTATGTTTTTGCCGGGGTTTGTCTGTCTGTCTGTCTGTTTGTCTGTTGGTTAGCAAGATAACTCAAAAAGTTTTGGACGGATTTCGATGAAACTTTCAGGCGTTGTTGGAAATGGTACAAGGAAGAACTGATTAAATTTTGGGGATGATCCGGATCACCGTCTGGATACAGGAATTTTTTAAAGGATTCTTTATTGTAACAATAATAGGTATCATGATCATCATCGTAACTACAAGTTTCTGAGTCTGTTCCTTCTTCTTCTTTTAGATTTGATTGGCAGTTGGCAACCAGCTTACAGGTGAATTACCGCCACGTACTTCACTCAATATCATCACTCCATATATTTTGGCCGTGGCCCAGGTCTGTTCCTGTCTAGCCTTATGGTCATAGTTCATTTCCTGTTTTGATCCTCATACCTTAATTAGTCACGGCTGTTTCTTATTTCCTTCTTACGTGGTTTCTTATTTATTTTAGTCACCCTCTATCCTCATTGCAGTGTCCTCATTGTGTCTACATTGAACATTTTTCTCCATGCGCTATCTTGGCCTTTTTTCAACAAACTGCAAGTCATCTGCCATTATGGCTTCCCTTGTGTTTATCAGCTCTCGAGCTACATTAATTTGTTAACAAACTAGTACATACCTGTGCATGCCCGTGCATACCTGTGCATGCCCGTAGAAACCAAGTATAAGTAAGTATTTCTGCATGCCCGTAGAAAGCAGGTGTAAGCAAGGGTGTAAGCAAGCACGTCAGCACTCTTCTTCTTCTTCTTTCAGATTTGATTGGCGGTTGACAACCAGCTTACAGGTGCATTACCACCACACACATCACTCTACATCAGGGGTGCTCATTACGTCGATCGCGATCTACTGGTCGATCGCGGAGGTAGTACTGGTCGATCGCAGTTTGTACGACTGTTGACTGATTTCTGTACCTTTATCTTGTTCTCAGTAAAGTTTGGGGAAAAAAAAAACCTGGTCGATCGCAGCGTGACATTAAAAAATATATTTGTCAGCCTATCAAACATCCCGTCAGTTGATTGACATACAGGGCAACCATTCAGATGACAACTGAATTTTGACCTTTAGGTCACCGCTCATGCGTAAACAACGGCGCTAAGCGCAGCAAAACTTACAAGCTAGTCAGCGAATTACCTCAGATTTTAAGCCAGGGGTCGGGAACCTATGGCTCGCGAGCCAGATGTGGCTCTTTTGATGGCTGCATCTGGCTCGCAGACAAATCTTTAAACTTTAGAGATTTTGTTTTTACAAGAGCGCTGAGTGTCTGCTGCTCTGTATATAGTTTTAGAATCATCTTCCGTGTTGCGGCCATTACGAGCTCAGATCACACGAGACGGCTCGCTGAATGTAAGCATTTATTTATTTATTTTCTACTCGTTTCAGTTCTGCATTTAATATGAACCCTGAGTTTGAAATAAACGTTTGAATTTGAATTTGAATATCCCAAAAGCCGCTGCACATCCGGGTACTTCAGGCTCAGCCAATATTGATCCAGATCGCATAGTTTTAGAATCATCGGCCATTACGAGCTCAGATCACACGAGACGGCCCGCTGAATTTAAGCATTTATTTATTTATTTTCTACTCGTTTCAGTTCTGCATTTAATATGAACCCTGAGTTTGAAATAAACGTTTGAATTTGAATTTGAATATCCCAAAAGCCGCTGCACATCCGGGTACTTCAGGCTCAGCCAATATTGATCCAGATCGCATAGTTTTAGAATCATCGGCCATTACGAGCTCAGATCACACGAGACGGCCCGCTGAATTTAAGCATTTATTTATTTATTTTCTACTCGTTTCAGTTCTGCATTTAATATGAACCCTGAGTTTGAAATAAACATTGGAATTTAAATTTGAATATCCCGGAAGCTGCTGCACCTTCGGGTATTCCAGGCTCAGCCAATATCGAGCACCAGAAGTCACATTAATGGTAAGAAATACTCATCATTGATTAGCAACAGCATAACAATGTTATTAAAACGAATTCAGAGATTTATTGTACTTTAAAAGTGTTGAAATTACATAAAATGCACACATTTACTTGTATTTTTAGTTTTAAACATATTGTATGGCTCTCACGGAATTACATTTAAAAATATGTGGTGTTCATGGCTCTCTCAGCCAAAAAGGTTGCCGACCCCTGTTTTAAGCCCTTGCTAAAACATATGGTGATCAAAATGAGTCGGACTGTTCATGGAAAATACGACATCGACTTTCCGCCGAAAAGCCAGCTGAGAAAGAGAAAGGTGGAGGAACTAAAATCCCAGTTGTCCGGACAGCAGTCATTTTTCACTCAACAAACTTCAAAAGCGAAAGCCGCCACCGAAGCATCGTTCCGGGTGAGTCACGCCATCGTTAAAAACAATAAGTCCTTCCAAGACGGAGAGGTGGTAAAAGAAGCATTCGTTGAAGCAGCTGACTCATTTTAATTTTAATTTAATTAAAATTAAAATGATTAATTAATTTAATTTAATTAAAATTAAAAAAAATTAATTTAATTTTAATTTTAATTATATGTTTTGCATTTTTGTAGTGGGTAGATCATTTTGACTTGGTTGTTTTATAAGTAGCTCGCATGCTGAAAAAGTGTGAGCACCCCTGCTCTACATCATCACTCTGTCTGGTCAGGAGCTGTAGTAGTCCAGCCTCACGTCAGCACTCGTTCAGTGATGTCTGCCTTTGATCTTTGATGGTGTCATAGCGAGTCCTATGATCTTTGATGATGTCATAGCAAGTCCTATGATTGTGAGTGATGACTGCCTTTGATCTTTGATGATGTCATAGTGTCCTACGATCTTTGATGATGGCATAGCAAGTCCTATGATGCCTGCATTTGATCTTTGATGATCTCATAGTGAGTCCTATGATCTTTGACGATGTCATAGCGAGTCCTATAATCATGAGTGATGCCTGCGTTTGATCTCTGATGATGTCATAGCGAGTCCTATGATCGTGAATGATGCCTGCCTTTGATCTTTGATGTCCTATGATCATGAGTGATGCCTCCCTTTGATCTTTGATGTCCTATGATCGTGAGTGAGCGTGAGTGATGCCTGCCTTTGATCTTTGATGTCCTATGAACGTGGGTGATGCCTGCCTTTGATCACACACAGACACACACAGATTTTCTTGAATCACTCTATACTATGGTGTCTATATGACATCATATAGACATCATGTAGACATCATAGACACATCATAGGCGATCCTATGATCTTTTAGCGAGTCCTATGGTCTTGACAGACAGACACACAGACACACACAGATTTCTTGAAGTACTAGTGCATACCTGTGCATGCCCGTAGAAACCAAGTATAAGCAAGTATTTCTGCATGCCCGTAGAAAGCTGGTGTAAAAAAGGGTGTAAGCAAGCACATCAGCACTCATTCAGTGATGCCTGCCTTTGATCTTTGATGGTGCCAAAGCGAGTCCTATGATCTTTGACGATGTCATAGCGAGTCCTATAATCGTGAGTGATGCCTACGTTTGATCTCTGATGATGTCATAGCGAGTCCTATGATCGTGAGTGATGCCTGCCTTTGATCTTTGATGTCCTATGATCATGAGCGATGCCTCCCTTTGATCTTTGATGTCCTATGATCGTGAGTGAGCATGAGTGATGCCTGCCTTTGGTCTTTGATGTCCTATGAACGTGGGCGATGCCTGCCTTTGATCACACACAAACACACACAGATTTTCTTGAATCACTCCTATGGTGTCTATATGACATCATATAGACATCATGTAGACATCATAGACACATCATAGGCGATCCTATGATCTTTTAGCGAGTCCTATGGTCGTGACAGACAGACACACAGACACACACAGATTTCTTGAAGTACTAGTGCATACTTGTGCATGCCCGTAGAAACCAAGTATAAGCAAGTATTTCTGCATGCCCGTAGAAAGCAGGTGTAAAAAAGGGTGTAAGCAAGCACGTCAGCACTCATTCAGTGATGCCTGCCTTTGATCTTTGATGGTGCCAAAGCGAGTCCTATGATCTTTGATGATGTCATAGCGAGTCCTATAATCGTGAGTGATGCCTGCGTTTGATCTCTGATGATGTCATAGCGAGTCCTGTGATCGTGAGTGATGCCTGCATTTGATCTTTGATGTCCTATGATCATAAGCGATGCCTCCCTTTGATCTTTGATGTCCTATGATCGTGAGTGAGCATGAGTGATGCCTGCCTTTGATCTTTGATGTCCTATGAACGTGGGTGATGCCTGCCTTTGATCACACACAGACACACACAGATCTTCTTGAATCACTCTATACTATGGTGTCTATATGACATCATATAGACATCATGTAGACATCATAGACACATCATAGGTGATCCTATGATCTTTTAAGCGAGTCCTATGGTCATGACAGACAGACAGATACACAGACACACACAGATTTCTTGAAGTACTAGTGCATACCTGTGCATGCCCGTAGAAACCAAGTATAAGCAAGTATTTCTGCATGCCCGTAGAAAGCAGGTGTAAAAAGGGGTGTAAGCAAGCACGTCAGCACTCATTCAGTGATGCCTGCCTTTGATCTTTGATGGTGCCATAGCGAGTCCTATGATCTTTGATGATGTCATAGCGAGTCCTATGATCGTAAGTGATAACTGCGTTTGCTCTTTGATGATGTCATAGTGAGTCCTATGATCTTTGATGCTGGCATAGCGACTCCTATGATGCCTGCATTTGATCTTAAGATAAGATAAGATAAGCCTTTATTAGTCCCACAATGGGGAAATTCCAGGATTGCAACAGCATAGGGATAGCAACACTCAGAGCAACAATCAGAAGGCAAGAAAAAACAACATCTAGTAAACATATGTCCATATTACTATAAATGTATATATATATAGACACACAGTGCAGAGCATTATGGCTGGTGGATGTGCAGCAGAAAGTCTAAGCTCTCTCTCCGCGGATGCAGCGGGCCAGCTGGAAGTCTTTGGGCATGATGGTGACCCCCTTAGCGAAGAAGAGACCACCAGATGGGCCTCGCTGGTCTCCTGCAGAGCCATGACGGCGAAACTCAGGAAACGCAGGACGGTCTTGAAGTCCTGAGCGATCTCCCTCACCAGGCGCTGGACGGGCAGCTTACGGATGAGCAGCTCCGTGGATTTCTGGTAGCGACGGATCTCTCTCAGAGCCACGGACCTGTGACGGCGAGGCCTCTTCACTCTGCCGGTGGCCAGAGCGCCTCTCCGAGCAGCCCTGTGGCTAGCTGTCTCCTGGGGGGCTTCTTCCTCCAGTAGATTTTACGGGCGGTCTGCTTGGTTCTTGCCATCGCTCTTTATTATTCTGTCTTATATTTCTTTCACGCCGCCTAAACTCCAGCCCGGCACCCGCTTCGTTTTCGCTACAGCTCCCGGTATGTCGAGTTTCCCATTAGCACCGGGCGGCGGCCAAGTGCTAGCTAGCACTAGCTCCTCCCCGCTGTAACGTCTCCCGCTGCAAACCGTGGCTCCGTCCGCCGACCCGGGAGACCCCCGGGGCGATCCGTGCGTCCGTGATATATATACAGAGTGAAAGGTGTAGAAAGAAGAAGGAAGATAAAAAAAAGGCTGTTGCAACAGGCAGCCGACTCGTGTGGCGCCGCCGGTCCGGCGGAACCGGAACCAGAAAAAGGTATCTTTGATGTTGTCATAGCGAGTCCTATGATCTTTGATGTGTATAGTGAGTCCTATGAGCGTGATGATGCCTGCGTTTGATATTTGATGATGTCATAGTGAGTCCTATGATCGTAAGTGATGCCTGCCTTTGATCTTTGATGATGTCATAGCGAGTCCTATGATCGTGAGTGATGCCTGCCTTTCATATCTGATGTCCTATGATCGTGAGTGATGCCTGCCTTTGATCACACACAGTTTTCTTGAATCATTCTATAATATGGCGAGTCCTATGGTCGTGACAGAAAGACAGACAGACAGAGAGATTTCTTGAATTATATATAGGGAGTTATATAGAGTGATTATGGAAATCATGGCTCGTCACCTTATTGTGTTGGGGGGTTTGCGTGCCCTAGTAATCTCAGGAGCTATGTTGTCCAGTGCAATTTGCCTCTGGTAGACTCACCCAAGATAAACTGGTCCTGGGTGAAGGGCCAGACTAAGAACGATCCAACAGACTCTCATGATGAATGTTAGAACAAGGATTCAGTGTACCCCGCCCGGTATGGGGTTACTGGGGCCCCACCCTGGAGCCAGGCCTGGGGGAGGGGCTCGATGGCTTGCGCCTGGTGGCCGGGTTTCTGCCCATGGGACCTGGCTGGGCCCAGCCCGAAGGAGTAACATGGGTCCGCCCTCCAGTGGGCTCACCACCTGCAGGAGGGACCATGTGGGTCCGGTGCTATGTGGATCAGGCAGCGGTCGAAGACAGAGACTTTGACGGTCTGATCCCAGGCTTCCTGAACTGGCTTTTGGGATGTGGAATGTCACCTCTCTGGTGGGGAAGGAGCCTGAGCTGGTGCATGAGGTTGAGAGATACTGGCTAGATATAGTTGGCCTCACCTCAACACACAGCTCTGGTTTCAGAACCAGTCTCCTGGAGAGGGGCTGGAGCTTGGCCTACTCTGGAGTTGCCCCAGGCGAGAAGCGACGAGCAGGGGTGGGTATTCTTGTAACCCCCACCTTGTTCCCTCTATACTGGAGTTTTCCCCGGTGGATGAAAGGATTGTTTCCCTGCGCTTTCGGGTTGGGAAACGGGTCATGACCATCATTTGTGCCTATGCACCAAATGATGGTTAAGAGAACCCACATTTTTTGGAGTCTCTGACTGGGGTGCTGGAGGGTGATCCTCTTGGAGACGCCATTGTCCTACTGGGGGACTTCAAAGCGCATGTGGGCCACGACAGTGAAACCTGGAGGGGGGTGATTGGGAGGAATGGCCTGCCCGATCTGAACCCAAGTGGTGTTCAGTTATTGGACTTCTGTGCAAGCCACAGTTTGTCCATAACAAACACCATGTTCAAGCATAAGGGTGTCCATATGTGCACCTGGCACCAGGACACCCTAGGTCGCAGGTCGATGATCGATTTTGCAATCATGTCATCAGACCTGCACCCGTATGTCTTGGACACTCGGGTAAAGAGAGGTGGAAAGCTGTCACCTGATCACCACCTGGTGGTGAGCTGGATCCGATGGCAGGGGAGGATGCCACTAAGATCTGGTAGACCCAAATGTATAGTGAGGGTGTGCTGGGAACATCTGGCTGAGGCCTCTGTCCAAGAGGTCGTCAACTCCCACCTCCGGAAAAACTTCGACCACATTCCGAGGGAGTCTGGAGACATGGAGTCTGAATGGGCATGTTCTCCACCTCCATTGTTGAAGTGGCTGCCCAGAGCTGTGGCCGCAAAGTCATCAGTGCATCTCGTGGTGGCAACCCTCGAACCAAGAGGTGGATACCAACGGTGAGGGGGGCTATTAAGCTGAAGAAGGAGTCCTGTTGAGCTTGGTTGGCTTGTGAGACTCCCGAAGCAGCTGAGGTGTACTGGCAGGCCAAGCGGAGTGCAGCTCGGATGGTTGCTGAAGCAAAAATTCGGGTGTGGGAGGGGTTCGGTGAGGCCATGGAACAAGACTTTCGGTCAGCCTTGAAGAGATTCTGGCAAACTGTCCGGCAGCTCAAGAGGGGAAAGCAGCTCCCTGTCCACACTGTGTATGGAGCGGATGGGGTGCTGCTGACTTTGACTGGGGATATTGTCGGGCAGTGGAAGGGATACTTCGAGGATCTCCTCAATCCCACTGACATGCCATCCACAGAGGAAGCAGGGCTTGTGGACGAGGGGGACAACTCGCCCATCACAGAGGCTGAGGTTGCCAAGGTGGTTAAAAAGCTCCTTGGTGGCCAGGCCCCGGGGGTGGACGAGATTCGCTCTGAGTATCTAAAGGCCCTGGATGTTGTAGGGCTGTCATGGTTGACACGCCTCTGCAACATCGTGTGGAGGTGGTGACAGTGCCTTTGGCATGGCAAACCGGGGTGGTGGTTCCTCTCTTCAAGAAAGGGAACCGGAGGCTGTGTTCCAACTTTAGAGGGATCACACTTCTCAGCCTCCCTGGGAAGGTCTATGCCAGGGTACTGGAGAGGAAAGTCTGGCTGTTGGCCGAACCGCTGATTCAGGGGGAGCAATGTGGTTTTCGTCCTGGTCATGGCACATCGGACCAACTCTACACTCTCAAGAATCCTCAAGGGCTCGTGGGAGTTTGCCCAACCAGTTTACATGTGATTTGTGGACTTGGAGAAGGCATTCGACTGCGTCCATCATGGTTTTTTGTATGGGGTGTTTAAAGAGAATGAGGTATCGGGCTTGTTGTTATGAAATATCCGTTCTCTATACGACTGTTGTGAGAGTTTGATTCATATTGCCAACACCCAGTCAAACTCGTTTCCAGTGAGAGATGGACTCCGCCAGGGCTGCCCTTTGTCACCGATCCTGTTCATAATCTTTATGGACAGGATTTCTAGGAACAGCCAGCGAACGGAGGGTGTCATGCTCGGTGACCACAGGATCTCATCTCTGTTGTTTGCAGATGATGTTGTCCTGTTGGCTTCATCCAGCAATGACCTACAGGTCTTACTGGGATGGTTTGCCGCTGAGTATGAATCGGCTGGGATGAGAATCAGAACCTCCAAGTTGGAGTCCATGGTCCTCAGCCAGAAAAAGGTGGATTGTCCTCTCCGGGTTTGGGACAAGCTCCAACCACAAGCGGAGGAGTTTAAGTATTTCGGGGTCTTATTCATGAGTGAGGGGAGAATGGAGCGAGAGATTGACAGATGGCTCAGAGCAGGATCTGCAGTGATGCAGACATTATAATGGTCCATTGTGGTGAAGAGGGAGCTAAGCTCTCAGGTAAAGTTGTTGATTTACCGGTCAATCTACGTTCCTATCCTCACCGATGGTCATGAGCTTTAGACAATGACCAAAAGAATGAGATCGCGGATACAAGTGGCTGAAATGAGCTTTCTTCGAAAGATTGCTGGACTCACCCCTAGAGATAGGGTGAGGAGCTCAGTCATTCGGAAGAGGCTCAGAGTAGAACTGCTGCTCCTCCACATTGAAAGGAGCCAGTTGAGGTGGTATGGGCATCTGATCAGGATGCCTCCTGGACGCCTCCCACTTGAGGTGTTTTGGGCACGTCCCATTGGGAGGAGACCCCCGGGCAGACCCAGGACTTGCTGAAGAGACTACGTCTCCCAGTTGGTCTGGGAATGCCTTGGTATCCTCTCTAAAGAGCTGGAGCAGGTGGCTGGGGAGAGGGAAGTCTGGGCTTCTCTTCTTGAACTGCTGCCTCTGCGACCCGGACCTCCAGAAAAGCGGTAGAAGATGGATGGATGGATGGATGGATGGATGGATGGATGGATTATAGAAACTATTCACCTCACACGCAAGTCTGTCTTTATGCCCCAAAGGGGCAACCACAACAGTAGGACGCTGCTAGTCCAGGACTCATCGGGCAAAATCGGCAAGAGGAGGAAGAAATGTAGTCAGGAGCAGCTTCAGGTCGTATCTGCGGTCAAGGATTTAGTGCCACTGCCTGGAGCAGCTCTTCCAGTGAAGACACGATGGACTGCTGGGGGGGAATAGCCAACCTGTTGGAGGCCAGGCCATGCTTGCGCGCCCACCCCTGGGTGCAGGGACTTGCTCTCCCTGCAATGTCACCGCTTCCGGCCATCTCCTCCTCGCTGGAGCCAGCCAACTGGCCGCGAGTACTCACTCCTGTTGAGCGGAGGGAGTTCTTTGGCAGTCGATTGTTATTCGGGGGATCTGGGTGAAGGGGAGGATCAAAGAAACATCATCCTCGAGTTTTCATGACTGAGTCCTCAGAGTTCACCATGCCTGCCTCCTCAGCCATCTCTCCAATTCAATTCAATTCAGCTTTATTTAGACTGCGCCACATCACAACAGAGGCCGTCTCATGGCGCCAGAGTGCAGAGAAAAACCCCACAGTCTCAGAAAAACCCAGCAATCAGACAATCCCCTATGAGCAAGCACTAAGCGACAGTGGAGAGGAAAAACTCCCATTTGGTAGGAAGAAACCTCTAGCAGAACCAGGCTCAGGGAGGAGCAGTCATCTGCTGCGACTGGCTGGGGGTGAGGGGATAGGGAGGATGGAGAGGACAGACATAAAGAACATAACAGTAAGGTGCCAAGTACATTATTGAAGGTCAACCAGCAGTATGGCTCAAATAACAACAGAACAAAAGTGGGGATAAAAGACACAAAATCCCTCCTTAAACGTAAGCTATATTAAAAAAGAAGGACTTTACCCTGTTCTTAAAAACAGAGACTGAGTCTGACTCCCGGACCCAGAGCGGTAACTGGTTCCAGAGAGAAGGAGCTTGGTAGCAGAAGGCTCTGCCTCCCACTGTACTTTTGGAGATTCTGGGCACCACAAGTAAGCCAGCATTTTGGAAGCGTAATGCTCTGTTAGGATGGTAAGGTAGTATCACATCTGTTCTATATTGGGGGGCCTGATTATTAAGAGCTTTGAAAGTAAGAAGAAGGATTTTAAACTTGATTCTAAATTCTATGGGAAGCCAACGAAGGGAGGACAGAACCGGAGAGATATGATCTCTTTTTCTAGAACCAGTTAAAACTCTAGCAGCAGCATTTTGAATCAACTGAAGATTTTTTAAGGATACTTTAGGACAACCAGATAATAACAAATTACAATAATCTAATCGAGAGCTGACAAAGGCATGAATCCGTTTCTCAGCATCATTTAGAGACAAAATGCTCCTGATCATGGCAATATTGCGCAGATGATAGAAGGCAGTCTTAGAAACAATTTTAATATGTGAATTAAAGGGCGGGCGGCGGTGGCGGAGTAGTTAGCACTGCGGCAGCACAGCAACTCACCCTTGGCCGGGGGATCCTGGGTTCGATCCCAGCCCCCGACCAACAGTGATCTGTGTGTAGTTTGCATGTTCTCCCCGTGTCTCCGTGGGTTTACTCCAGGATTTCTCCGGTTTCCTCCCACATGCCAAAAACATGCAAGTTAGGTTAATTGGCATCAAACTGGGGATTCTAAATTGTCCTTAGGTATGACTGTGAGAGTGAATGGTTGTCTGTCTCTCTGTGTTGGCCCTGCGATGGACTGGCAATCTGTCCAGGGTGTACCCTGCCTCTCGCCCAAAGATGCTGGGATAGGCTCCAGCACCCCCCCCCCCCCCCCCCCCCACCGCGACCCAAAAAGGATTAAGTGGAAGAAGATGAATGAATTAAAGGACAAATCTTGATCAAAAATAACTCCAAGGTTCCTCACAGAACTATTCAAAGTGAGAGTGGCGGCATCTAAATTAAAGGCATAATTTGAGAAGGAATTTCTAAGATGTTTTGGGCCAACAAGAATGTCTTCAGTCTTATCTGAGTTTAATCGTAGAAAATTACAAGTCAACCAAGCTTTGATGTCCTTAAGACAGGCATCTATCTTGGCTAATTGATTACAATCATCAGGCTTCATTGACAGGTATAGTTGTGTCGTCTGCACAACAGTGAAAATGTATACAGTGCTTTCTGATGATATTGTCTAACGGTAGCATATATACACTAAAAAGAGTAGGGCCCAACACAGATCCTTGTGGAACTCCGTGACTAAGCCTAGAGTTGGATGAAACTTCATCGTTAATGTGAACAAACGGAAATCTATCTGACAAATAAGATCTAAACCACTGCAACGGAGTTCCATTTAGTCCAGCAAAGTGTTCTAATCTATCAAGTAGAATGGCATGATCTGATAGTGTCAAAGGCTGCACTGAGATCTAAAAGAACAAGAACAGAGACAAATCCATTATCAGATGCAATCAGGAGATCATTAGTGACCTTCACTAAAGCAGTTTCAGTGCTGTGATTAGCTCTGAACCCAGATTGAAACACCTCAAACAAACCAACTCCCTGCAAATGGTCAGTAAGTTGCACAGCAACAATTCTTTCCAAGATTTTTGAAATGAAAGGCAAATTCGCGAAGTGCACAGAGGATGTCACTACAGTGAAGACCATCACTATGCGGGGTAACCATAAGCCCTGGATGACTGCAGAGGTGCGCTCGCTGCTTACAGCCAGGGATGCAGCCTTCAGAGCAAAGGACAGGATCGCCCTCCGCTCAGCCAGGTCTGCGCTCTCAAAGGGAATTAAGGCGGCGAAGCGCGCCTATGCGGAGAAAATCCAGGGACACCTCTGTGACACTAGGAACATCAAGCAGATGTGGCAGGGAGTTCGGACACTGACGGGCTATAAGTCTAGGCAGGGGGTCGATGATGACGACGCTTCGCTTCCAGACAGGCTCAACAACTTCTTTGCACGTTTTGAAGCATCAAACTCGACAATCAGAGGGAGGGCTGGCCCACCCCCACCATCGGTCAGACCAGCTTTTACCATCAACACAGCGGACACATGGAGGACCCTAACCAGAGTCAACCGACATAAAGCTGCAGGTCCGGACAACATCCCGGGACGTGTGCTCCGAGACTGCGCGAGCGAGTTGGCGGATGTCCTGACTGACATTTATAATATCTCCCTGAGTCAGGCCATCGTTCCCAGATGCTTCAAGACCTCTATCATTGTACCGATGGCAAAGAAACCAGTTGTGTCCTGTTTGAATGACTATCGTCCTGTTGCACTGACACCAATTGTGATGAAGTGTTTTGAACGGCTTGTCAAACCACACATTACAGCCTGCCTCCCTGCATCACACGACCCGCTCCAGTTTGCATATCGTTCAAACCGCTCCACGGAGGATGCTATAGTCACCACCCTACACTCTGTCATCACCCACCTGGACCAGAAAGACACCTACGCCAGACTCCTGTACAGTGATTTCAGTTCAGCATTCAACACCATTATTCCCCAGAGACTGATGGAGAAATTACTCCTTCTTGGTCTGAACACCGCCACATGTCTCTGGATCCTGGATTTCCTGACTGAGAGACTTCAGTCTGTCCGGGTTGGAAACAACATCTCCAACTCTGTCACGCTGAGCACCGGATCCCCTCAAGGCTGCGTACTCAGTCCACTGTTGTTTACACTTCTAACACATGACTGTGTATCCAGACATGAGGGGAACCAGATTATTAAGTTTGCAGACAACACCACGGTGGTGGGACTTATTCAGAGGGATGAGGAATCAATGTACAGGGAAGAAGTGAGAGACCTGGAGGGCTGGTGCAGGGAGAACAATCTGGTGCTCAACATGGACAAAACGAAGGAGATGATTATCGACTTCCGGTGGTCACAGCCTGAGCATGTCCCCCTCAGCATCGGCGGCCGTTTAGTGGAGAGAGTGGAGAACATCAAGTTCCTCGGAGGGCAGATCTCGCAGGACCTGACCTGGAGCAAGAATTCCTTGGGGATCAGGAAGCGGGCCCAGCAGAGACTGCACTTCTTGAGGAAACTCAAACAGGCCTCTCTCCCCATCTGCATCCTCAGGCCCTTCTACAGAGGTGTGGTGGAGAGTGTTCTGACGTACTGCATTGCTACATGGTACTCCAGCTGCAGTATGTCAGACAAAAAAGCCCTGCAGAGGATAGTCAAGGGAGCTGAGAGGGTAATTGGAGTCTCCCTCCCCTCTGTCCAAGAACTTTTTCAGAACCGTTGTAGGAGCAGGGCATTGAACATCGTCAAGGACCGTTCTCACCCTCTGCATAAACACTTTGAACTTCTTCCATCTGGTAAACGATTCCGGAGCATCAGAGGCAGAACCATCAGACTGATCAACAGCTTCCTTCCACAAGCTTTCAGGATGCTGAACAGTTGACCCGGAATCTCTCATACACACTACTGCACCTACGGACATTTTGTATATTATTTGTATATTATAGTTAGTTAGTTTTTCCCAAGTATGTCTCAGGGATGTGTGAATGGATGGGGGGTGGTGGTGGTGGGGTGAAGCTATGTGTGAGTGTGTCTTAAATCATGCTGCTTCTATTCATATGGATGCCGAGAGAAACGCAATTTCATCTTGCCTGCACTACAGTTGTATGTACAGCAATATGACAATAAAGTTTGATTTGATTTGATTTGATTTGAAATTAGAGATTGGTCGATAATTGGCCAAAACTCCTGGATCGAGAGTTGGTTTTTTGAGTAAGGGTTTAATTACAACAGTTTTAAAAGCCAGTGGTACATAACCCAGAGTTAAAGAAGAATTAATTATAAGAAGAATACGGCTACCAATAATTGGGAAGATGATTTTAAATAACCTAGAAGGAATAGGGTCTAAAAGGCAAGATGACGGCTTAGATGAGGAAATTATTTTATCCAACTCTAAGAGGTCGATTGGAGTAAACTTATCTAAGCAGATATCAATTGAGGGAGCTGTAGAAGTTAATGTACTTGAGTTTACGGTAGGAAGAATCTGACTGATTTCATCTCTAATGGATAAAATTTTAACATTGAAAAAGTTCAGAAAGTCCTGACTAGAAAACTCAGGGAGGATGCGAGGATTGATCGAGTCCTGGCTCTTTGTAAGCCTGGCTATAGTGATGAAGAGAAACCTGGGGTTATTCATGTTCGCTTCTATTAATGCAGAATAATAGCTTGATCTAGCTTTTCTAAGAGATTTTTTATAGATTAAGAAATGATTTCTCCATGCTAAGTAGAATTCATCTGAATTAGTTGAACGCCATTTCCTTTCCAATTGACGAGTTTTCTGTTTTAAGCCACAAGTTTCTGAGTTAAACCAAGGGGTTAGAAATCTCTGGTTAGACTTTTTCTTTTTTAAAGGGGCTACCAAATCTAGAGTCCGATGCAGAGAGGCTGTAACACTATCAACCATGCCATCAATCACGAATGGAGCAGACTCTCCATCTATTATTTCTGTTGTTTCTGTTGTGTTGACCCATGGCATAGAGGAGACAATCTGCAAAAACTTGGCAACAACGTCATCAGAAAGACATCTGCTGTAGTAGTATTTTTCTTTAGGAAACAAGTGATCAGAGATAATGAAATCAAAAATTAAGAGACAATGGTCAGACAGTACAGGATTATGAGGGGACACTACCAGATTTTCGATATCTATACCATAAGTCAGAACAAGGTCCAATGTATGGTCGAAATAATGGGTAGAATTTTTTACTTTCTGGGAAAACCCCATTAAGTCTAAAATTGAATTGAATGCCTTATTAAGACAATCACTCTCTACATCAACATGTATATTAAAGTCCCCTACAATAATTATTCTATCGGATTTCAGCATTAAATCAGCTAAAAATTCTGCAAATTCTGATAGAAACTCTGAATGGGCTGAGGAAGGACGATAAACTATGGCAAAGAAAATTGGGTTCAAGCCAAGATTGCCAACAAACCCCACACTGAGGACCAAACCTTCAAAGGAATTAAAACATAATTTTTGCTTAACATTAACTAGTAATTTAGAATGGAAAATTCTATTCCAAGGATATCTCCAGCCATTTCACCATTGGGACTCTGTGGTCGATCCTCCTGTACCAGCTCCCCGTCGCATCCGTGCCCCAGGGGTGATCAACCATCATTCAGCGGAGCCTGCGCAGACAAGTAAGCGTCCCCTGGCTCCATCATCCTTGTCACCTCACCGCTCATCAGCACCTGTACCAGCTCCTGGCCACTTCCCAGCTGCTGCTCCCCAGAGGGACATGCTCGGATCATCAGTGGTAGCATCAGCAGAGCAGGGGAGAAGGCAAGTACATTCTCCTCATTTTTTTAACATCTTTGAATAATGTATCTTGCCTTGTTCTAGGCAAGAAGTTTCAGCGGCAGTTGCCGGCTGTTACTGAGCCCTCGCCACCTGCCTCTACTGTACTGCCACTCCAATTTGTGCACCATCACCTACCTCTACCTTTTCTCCCCCGTTCGAGGTCATCTCCTCCTCTGTCTCCACGTCAGAGGTGATGGATTCCTCCTTTGCAGCTGCTGCTCCTCTCCTGATTCCCTCAGCAGCTGCTGCTTCTCTCCACCCAACCTCCAGCACAGCTGCTGCTCCACACCTTGTCTCCACACCATTGGCACCTATCCACCAGACCTCCACGCCATTGGTGCCTGTTCTCCAGCCTTTCAGCATAACTGTTGTTCTTCACCCGACCACCAGCACAGCTGCTGCTCTTCACCTCTCCTCCACGACATCGGTGCCTGTCCTTCAGACCTCAGTGCTGTCAGCACCTGCTGCTGTCTTCCAGGCCTCCTCACCTGCTGCTTCGCTCCAGATCTCCTCAACTGCTGTTTCACCAGTTTCTCCTCTCGAGGTCTAATGCTTCACCAATCCTGGGTTGGGGTCTCTACTCATCTTGTCAGGGTTGTTTGGTATCCACCCTTAAAGGGAGGTACTATCTTTGGTCTGGACATGGTCTGTGACCATGTCCATGTTTTTTGTTATCCTTTGGATCTCCTGTCGAGCCTTATGGTCATAGTTCATTTCCCGTTTTGAGCTTTATATCTTAGTTAGTCACGGCTCTTCCTTATTTTCTCATTGCTTGGTTTCTTATTTATTTTCACCACCCTCTATCCTCATTGCGGCATCCTCGTGTTTACACTGAACGTTTTTCTCAATGCCACAACCTTGGCATTTTTTCAACAAACTGTAAGTCATCTGTCATTACGGCTTCCCTTGTGTTTATCAGTTCTCGAGCTGCATTACTTTGTTAATAAATTATGGAAACTATTCACCTCACACGAGTCTGTCTTTATGCCCCAAAGGGGCAACCATGGCACTGGGCTGTATGTCTGCTGTTACCTGTAAATATGTGTGATTTCATGGCAAGTGAGCAAGTGCACAGATGCATTTTAAAAATTATATATACCAAAAACCAGTTTAAAAAGCTTGGGATCAGTCCACCAAGGTCTCCGCCTTTGACCGCCACCTGATCCACATAGCACCAGACCCCCATGATCCCTCCTGCAGGTGGTGAGCCCACTGGAGGGCAGACCCAAGTAACTCCTTCGGGCTGAGCCCAGCCGGGTCCCATGGGCCGAAACCCGGCCACCAGACGCTAGCCATCGAGCCCCTCCCCCAGGCCTGGCTCCAGGGTGGGTCCCCAGTAACCCCATACTGGGCGGGGTACACTGAATCCTTGATCTAGTATTTATCATGAGAGTCTGTTGGATTGTTCTCAGTCTGGCCCTTCACCCAGGACCAGTTTGTCTTGGGTGATCCTATGAGAGGCAAACTGCCCTGGACAACTTAGCTCCTGGGATCACTGGGGCACTCAAACCCCCCACCATGATAAAGTGACCATCCATGAGGGGGGATCGCAGATCGCGGATACAAGCAGCTGAAATGAGCTTTCTCCGTAGGATTGCTGGACTCACCCTCAGAGATAGGGTGAGGATCTCAGTCATCTGGGAGAGGCTCAGAGTAGAACCGCTGCTCCTCCACATTGAAAGGAGCCAGTTGAGGTGGTATGGGCATCTGATCAGGATGCCTCCTGGACGCCTCCCACTTGAGGTATTTTGGGCACGTCCCACTGGGAGGAGACCCCGGGGCAGACCCAGGACTCGCTGGAGAGACTATGTCTCCCAGCTGGTCTGGGAACGCCTTGGTATCCTCTCTGAAGAAATGGAGCAGGTGGCTGGGGAGAGGGAAGTCTGGGCTTCTCTGCTTGAACTGCTGCCTTTGTGACCTGGACTTCCAGTATAGAATCTATATATCTAGATAGATAGATAGATAGATAGATAGATAGATAGATACACACACAATGACAATGTTAGAAATAAATATTTTAAAATGACAGTATGTGTCTCAGCTGCAGTGGTCTCTGGGCAATCATTCTTGCAAGCCTTTATCTCACTGTCTCGTTCTTAACTGTACCTGCCCAATAAAGGCAAAAAGGATTGAAAATAAATTCTAGTGTTCAGTGTGCACCACACCTGTCTATCACTTGGGCCAGCATGTGCTACAAATACATATAATTATATGTACACAATCACCACCTCTGGTATTTGCTTATATAGATCTGTTTGAATGAGGACATTGTTTGAAATGTAAAAATGAACTTTTATACTTGACTTAATTATAATTAACATCTAACACAAAACAAATCTTCAAGCTATCTATGAAGTTCACAAAAAATGGCTATAATATAATACTTAAACAAAAGGCAATCCATCCATCCATCCATACATTCATCCATCCATCCATCCTCTACCGCTTCCCTGAGGGTCCAGGTCACAGGGGCAGCAGTCTAAGCAGAGAATCCCAGACTTCCCTTTCCCCTTCCAGCTCTTCAGGGATGCCAAGGCATCCTGGGTCAACCCTGGCCCCAGGGTTTCCTGTTAGTGGGACAAGCCCGAAACACCTCAAGTGGGAAGCATCCTGATTAGATGCCCAAATGATCTCTGCTAGCTTTAATTGATGAGGAGGAGAAGCAGCTCTACACTGAGAATCTCCTGGATCACTGAGCTCCTCACCCCATCTCTCAAGCTAGTATCTCACAAAGCGGCAAATACTGACAAACGTTTCTAATTTTTGAGTTTTGTCAGGGTCGTAAAAGGTTGCAAAACAGTTCGCAGTTTTTCTTGTCGCTTGTGAATTATTTTTTCCGCAAACAGTTGCAAACATTTGCAAAATAGTATTAAGCATTTGAAAACGGTTGTAACACGTGTCACTAAAGTTCTATTTGGTTCACCAAGTAGTGAACACTAGCAACTGTTTAAAGACCTTTACAAACCCTTGAATCTGAATGCTGGGGAAGGGGGGGGGTGTCCAAGATTCACCTGACATTTGCCTGGTATTTTACCTGGGGTTGGCAAAAGGTCCCAAATGCTTCCTAACAATGGCAAAAGAGTGGCAAACAGTTGCTAATCATCGCAAACACTGGCACTAACATTTGCTAACAGTCACTAATGTTCACCAACTGTCTTTCTCAAACACTTCCGCAGACATTTGAGTAAATGTTGCAAGTTGTCACCAAACATCGCTAAATGTGGTTAATGACAGAGGAGAGCCCTTATTTTCGCAAACATTAATCACAAAAGTTAGCAAATTGAAAAATCACATTCGTCAGCATTCACTGCTCCGTGAGACACTAGCTCAAGGGTGAATCCAGCCATGCTTCGGAGAAAGCTCATTTCAGCTGCTTGTATCTAGGATCTTATTCATTTGGCCATTACCAAAAGTTCACGCCCATCAGTGAGGGTAGGAACATAGATTGACTGGTAAATAGCTTTGAATTTAAAGATGACATCACAGGTTTTGAATACAAGCACCCACATAACACAATACATATTGTATAAGGCTGAATATTGCGTTGGAGATGTGTTTAATTCAGACTGTGGATGATCGCACTCAAAAAGATTATGATACCATACGTATTTCTGCCAAATCACCCACCCCCAAAAATTCGACCAAACTTTAAGGAAGTCACATCTAAATAGTCAATATGTCTGAACAAAATGCTGAAAGTTTGTATGAAGTTTGTACTGAAGTTTGTAGCATCTTTTTCGGCTGAAAGTGAACTGGATCCTCACCTGGCCACTTAAGTGACTATTGTGGCCAATTTTCTGAATGCAGGGTGCTCTTGGGCTAACGCAATGTGGTTAGCCATGGGTCTTAACACTGCACCCTTCGTCAACCAGAATATTCTGAACCGACCTCAGGGGCAATGCCAGCCCTTGGGGGGGAGGGGGGATGAGCGCTGGCAGAGAGGGCGTGCTTTGCTGGGATCCCATCAACCAACCTGATCACGTGGCTGAGGAGCCACAGTCTCCCTCTTCTGATGATAGTGAAGATGGGGATGGGGCAACCAGCCCTCCTGTAGAACTCGTCATTTGTGATGTGGTGGACCCATCGGATGCCGAGGATGTTATGGAGGCAGGTCCGGTAGAATGCGTCCAGATGGCATGTGGTATTTTACAACCATAGTGTAAAATTATTTAAGTAACAAAAACAACCAGAAGATGAAACCAGATCTTCTTCTTAGTCTGGCTGTTCCCTTTAGGGGTTGGAACAGCGGATCATCTCACCCTATCCCTTGTATCTTCCTCTATAATGCCAACACTCTCTATGTCCTCTTTCACTACATCCATGAATCTTCTCTGCGGTCTTCCTCTTTTCCTCCTGCCTGGCAACTCCATCTTCAACATCCCTTGTTCAATATACCCACAATCCCTCCTCTGCACATGTCCAAACCATCTCAGCCTTGCCTCTCTTACTTTGTCTCCAAACTGCACAACCTGAGCTGTCCCTCTGGTATACTCATTTCTAATCCTGTCCCTCCTAGCCACTCCCAATGAAAATCGTAGCATCTTCAACAATTCCTCCTCCAGCTCTGTCCCATGTCTTTTTGTCAGTGCCACTGTCTCCAAACCATACATCACAGCAGGTCTCACTATCATAAGATAAGATAAGATAAGATAAGCCTTTATTAGTCCCACAATGGGGAAATTTCAGGATTGCAACAGCACAGGGATAGCAACACTCAGAGCAACAATCAGAAGGCAAGAGAAAAAAAAACCCCAAAAAACAAGAGCAGGAAGTATACATATGTACATATATATATATATATATACAGTATATATATATATATATATATATATATATATATATATATAGAGAGAGAGAGAGAGAGAGAGAGAGAGAGAGAGAGAGAGAGAGACAGTGCGGAGCATTGTAGCTAGATGGGATAGATATATAAATATATAAACACAGTGCGGAGCATTGTAGCTGGATGGAATAAATATATGAGTATATAAAACACACAGTGCGGAGCATTGTAGCTAGATGGAATAAATATGTAGATATACAGTATAAACACACACAGTACGGAGCATCATCTTGTAAATCTTCCGTTTCACTCAAGCTACTATCCATCTGTCACAGATCACCCCTGACACTCAACTTCACCCACTCCAGCCTGCCTACACTCTCTTCTTCACCTCTCTTGTGCATTTCCCATTGCTTTGGATGGCTCACCCCAGGTATTTAAACTCATCTACCTTCACTACCTCTACTCCTTGCATCTTCACTGTTGCACCTGCCTCCCTCTCATTCACACACATGTATTCTGTCTTGCTTCTACTGACTGTCATTCCTCTTCTCTCCAGAGCATAACTCCACCTCTCCAGGTTCTCTTCCACCTGCTCCCTACTCTCACTACAGATTGCAATGTTGTCTGAAAGCATCATGGTCCACGGAGACTCCTGCCTGACCTCGTCAGTCAGCCAGCCTGTCCATCACCATGGCAAACAAGAACGGGCTCGGAGCCGATCCCTGATGTAATCCCACCCGTACTCTGAATCCATCTGTCACTCGTACAACATACCTCACCACCATCTTGCTGACCTCACACATGCCCTGCACCACCCTCACATACTTCTATGCTGCTCCTGACTTCCTCATACAGTACCACACGTCCTCCCTTGGCACCTGATCATATGCTTTCTATAGCTCCACAAAGACACAGTAAAACCCCTTCTGACCTTCTCTATACTTCTCCAACACTCGTAAAGCAAGCATTGCATCTGTAATACCCTTTCTTGGCATGAAACCATACTGCTTCTCACTGATTGTGACCTCTCTTTTTAACCTAGCTTCAACAACTCTTTCCCATATCTTCATAGTGTGATTGATCAACTTTATGTTTCTGTAGTTACTACAACTCTGAGCAACACCATTGTTCTTGAAAATTGGTACCAAAACACTTCTTCTCCACTCCTCCCGCATCCCCCCACTCTCCAAGATTGTGTTAAACAATCTGGTTAAAAAGTCCACTGCCATTTCTCGTAAACATTTCCATACCTCTACAGATATGTCATCTGAATCAACCGCCTTTCCATTCTTCAGCCTCTTCACAGCTTCCCTCACTTCCGCCTTGCAAATCCTCAGAACTTCCTGGTTCACTGCCTTTCCATCATCCATCCTCCTTGCTCTCTCATTTTCTTCATTCATCAGCTGCTCAAAGTACTCCTTCCATCTTCTCAACACACTCTTGCCACTTGTTATTACATTACCATTTCTGTCCTTCATTAGCCTAACTTGCCGCACATCGGTTACACCTCAATTTCTCTTTCTTGCCAATCGATACAAGTCCTTTTCTCCTTCCTTAGTGCCCAACCTCTCATGCATCTCACTATATGCTTTTTCCTTTTCCTTTGCTACCTCTTTCATTGCCATGTGCCTAGCTTCCAAATACTCCTGTCTACTTTCTTCATCTCCCTGTCTATCACACTTTTTCTTTGCCATCCTCTTCCTTTGAATGCTTTCCTGTACCTCCTCATTCCACCACCAAGTTTCCTTGTCTTCCTTCCTCTGTCCAGAGGATACAACACATAACTTTCTACCCGTTTCCCTCAATACTTTTGCTGTACTTTCCCAGTCTTCTGGTAATTCTTCCCTACCACCCAGAGCCTGTATCAACCCCTTCCTGAACTCTGTGCGACCTTCTTCCTTCTGTAACTTTGCCACTTAATCTTTGGCTCTGCCTTCACTCTCTTCCTCTTCTTTTTTCCAAAGTTATCCTACAGACTACAATCCGATGCTGCCTAGCTACATTCTCCCCTGCCACCAACTTGCAGTCTCCTATCTCTTTCAGATTTCTCCTGCATAAGATGTAGTCGATCTCTGTGCGCCTTCCTCCACTCTTGTAAGTCACCCGATGTTCCTCTCTCTTCTTAAAGTATGTGTTCACCACAGCCATTTCTATCCTTTTAGCAAAATCCACAACCATCTATCCTTCCACAATTCTCACCTTTAGATCATACATACACAGAACCTCCTCATGATCTCTGTTCCCTTCACCTACATGCCCATTAAAATCTGCTCCAATCACCACTCTCTCCCCGCAGGAACACTCTCTGCCACTTCATCCAACTTACTCCAGAATTCCTCTTTCTCTTCTACCTGACATCCAACTTGTGGGGCATACGCACCAACAACATTCAACATCACACCTTCGATTTCTAGCTTCAAACTCCTGTCTGACTCCCTCTTTACCTCCTGAACACTCTTCACATTCTCTTCCTTCAAGATTACCCCTACTCTATATCTTTTCCTATCTACACCATGGTAGAACAGCTTAAATCCACCTCCAATGCTCCTAGCCTTCCATCTGGTTTCTTGAACACACAGTATATCTACCTTTCTTCGGTCCATCATATCAGCCAACTCTGTCTTTGCCAGTCATAGTCCCTACATTTAAAATCCCTACTGTCACCTCACCTTTCCTTTTCTCCATCTCCCTCCTAACAAGCCTTCCTCCTCGATCTTAAACCAACAGTAGCCCAATTTCCACCGGCACCCTGTCGGTTAACAGCACCGGTAGCAGTCGTTGTTGACCCGGGCCTTGACCGATCCGGTATGGAAGTCTCATTCATCATCATCCGTATGTTTGATTTGGCAAAGGTTTTATGCCAGATGCCCTTCTTGACACAGCCCTCCCCATTTACCCAGGCTTAGGACCGGCACACAGAGTACACTGGCTTGTGCACCCCCTGTGGCTGGGTTCAGAAGATGAATCCAAATTAAAATTGTAATTAATAATAATTCCGATAGACTGGTGCCTCAGTATTTGGTATAATAAAGATACAGTATATGCCTGGTTTTAAAAGATGATGTATTGTATATTTTATATACATATTATTCTTGTGTATTTTTGTCCTACATGCATGTTTTGTCATATTTTATGTATTTATTATGTCTAATACTCAAATCTGTGTTATAGGAAGTAGAATTTTCCTTGAAGGTATTTATTTAAAGCTGAATTTAAAAATAATGGCTATTGAATTATTCACATTTTCTAAATAATCCTCTACTATTGTTATAGTTGCATTCAGTTTTAAAAAGTTGGAGTGTCTTCATATGACAAACGGTATACCCCTTTTATTGTGGCAACACTGGATTGACATATGTTGCAATATTGTTCTGCTATACCCTCTTTATAAAGGCATTTTTCACACAATCACCCCGTCTGCTCCCATCTCCGGCAAATCCCTCTTTCCAACCTTTCGAGCTGCCATGCAAAACTCTGCAGACAGCTCCTCCGGGTAATGTAGAGAAAGACAATAGGTGGAAACTGCTCTAACCTATTTGCCAAATGGTCTGTCATCTAATGCCCTGGTGCTGTTCTATTGTCTAATCCTGCTGCTGAGGCCTCTAAAAGGATACATCGGTCTAATAAGATGAATGGGCTTTGACCCTGGAGCTGCTAAAAGCCAACCTGGCCAATTTATCTGAGTGACCTCTACTCTTGGCAGAGACGGGCCTCACCTCTCTTGGAAGCCTTTAGGCGAGATCAATAGCACAGAGGCAAAACAATCCAAAACTATGAGTGCCTGGCCGTTACGACTCAACAGCTCATTGCCTTTTTATAAACCGGGATTATGAACTTAATATCAAAGACCAGCGTTAGATCAATTGTCTCTATTATGTTTTTTTCCCTCCACATTTACTTTCTTGTTCACTCTGTTCTGGTGAAGATAAAACCCCGGTGACTTCATCTCCACACTGCAATAACAGTAGAAGGAATCACGACTGAAATAATGGGAATAAATTTATTTTTGATTACACAAGAGATTTTTCTTTTTGAATCAAAAAAAAAAAAATCTTCCCTAATGTAATCAGGTATTCTCAAATCACAGACGGCTAATGCGAAATAAGACCAACAAATAAAAAATGTAATCTCCATACTAATTTGTTGGTAATTACATTATGCAAACTATGATCGTACCTATTCCGGGGCCAAGATTACAATATGGAGCGGCTAATTTTGAGGGGGGGAAAATAAGATCTTGTTGACTAAATTAAAGATTCTGTTTCATGTTCTGTTTGTTGGTGTTGGGTTGTGTTCAGCCGAGATAAAAGGCCCCACTTAGATGATCGGGGGGCCAGGATATGAAGAAGAGAGACCCATCCGTACAAGGGAATATGTTTTCTTTCTTTGAGCACGAATCAGTTTACATGGGATACAATATCAATCGTTGGCCTCAAATCTATATCTGCAAAGTGCTTAGGTTTGCATTGGTGATTAGATGAATTGAACCGAGAACAGTCTGTTACTTGAGCATCCCTTCACAGCACGGATACCTAATGCCTCTCCCCCCGGCCTCTGAAGTGACCACAGTTTCAGGATGCTTTGCTCTAGGCACTTGGCCAGAAAGCTTTATGTATTCTGATACCATTCATTTTTAATCAGGACCAGAATATCCTTCCAAAACCTCTTGAAAGCTGCCTTTGGCTTCAATTTTGTTACGTTTTAATTGATTTGGCAAGTCCTCCTTATTGAGGATGGTATAAGTTGACTGTTGCAACAACTGGTAACATTCCAGCTGCTGCACCACTCTTTAAAATACTTTTTTCTTTTGTCTTTTTTTCTTGTAGCAAAATTATGCCTCCTCCTACTATAGAGTGTGGTGTGAAGGTATTGTCTGTTCAGCATATTTTGGTCTGACGTACACATTTCAGCCCCTCCCCCCCCCCCCCCCCCCCCCACACACACACACACACTTGCGTGCACCAGAAGGGATTTGCAAGAGCCGGGATGGGGAATCTTCCTCTGTGGTATAATGAGTTTGACAATGAAAGTGACACTGCGTCCTCCCTGGACCTTGCTGTGTGATCAATCATAACAATGGCTCACCATTTCCTCCTCTGGATACTGACCTTTCTACCTTAAGGAAAGAAAAGTGTGCAAGGAATGTCGGCATGTGTTTCTCTCTGTTTCACTGTGCCATCACCTTCTTTCCAATCAGCCCTTAAAGACCTTCAATACAGCCATTAAGGTGTCCTTTAGCAAAGGTCCTTTGCCAAGCAAAAAATGGACAAGGGAGGTTGGGAAAAAAAGCCATACATAGAGAATACAGACCTATTCAGTTTAGTCACCCAAACTATTTTAAGCATGAGTAACACACTCGGAATTTTCAAGAGTAGTGACATCAGGCTTATATTTCTTAAATCCCGTCACCTGAACAGCTTGCAAGGTGATTGATGCTGCTACTCTGGTAAGCAGAACTGCCAAGACTTTCATGCAAACATCGACGGGCGAGATTATTTTAGGCTGAATCACTCTTGGATCAGCGCTTATAAAGAGTGACAGGGACAGGAGTGATGAGCGAGGGAGAGCAACCCCACCTCAAACCCCCGTCTAACAGATTAGTCAACGGGACACTTCATTACGAGTCTGCTTTCTATATTTTTCTGTAGTTCTGTTTCTATTTATGTTTGATGCTGCATATGAGCAAGTCTACCCTAAATACATCCTGAGAGATTAAATAATGAAAAAAAAGCCACAAATTTCCTACATGAGCAATAACCCATCTTGTCCTGATTTTATAGCCCTTTTTAAAGCATATTACATTTAATTTTATCTGCACCATAGATGTACACACTTCCTTTAATGTCTTTAAAACAATATAACAATCTAATCAATATGCTGCTTCACTTGGCAAACAGCTCAAGTGGGCAAATCGTGGACTATAAATTTTCAGTTGTAAAACATCACTCCGCAAGGCAAAACATTAATGGATAAATCATGAAAACATCTAAGTTATGCTACCTTTGAGCATACAATTGTGTTACACTGTCCTAAACCCAACCACAAGCGTATTTTTTTTTATATTTTGCAATAAGTGACATTACAATAAAACTTTGGACTTTTTTATTTTTTATTTTTAGCAGGTCTTCCTCTGAGGGGTACATTCTTCTTGTACATAACCAGAGAAGCAAACCAAGAAGTATAAAATATTTGTGGATGCACAGTGATAATTTAAGGCAACTCAGATGAGCATATCAACATTTTTATCAGCTCATTTCGACTTTAAGAGAAGAGAGTGTCCACTACTTTTATAACAAGGCAATTGACTGGCCAACATGTCTAGAAACCCTTCATATTTTTACAAGTTATACAGAGAAAAAGCACACGGCAAGTTAACATATCAGGTTTAAGTCCCCACCAACATTTTTCACCTTATTGGCTCAGGTAAACATTACTGGCTTTGTGGTATGGGACAGGTAAATTGAGATTGAAGCTCTTTGATTTGCGGCATTGTTGGAGCAAGATGAAAGGTTCACTTGATGAAAATGCCCCGAGATCCTGAGTGAAGTCAAGGCCCTTTAATCAAACATTTATTCACACAGATAAAAAGGCTCAAACAAAATTTCAAACACAGACGGAGAAGTTCCAGTGGTATAATTTTCAGTAAAAGAAAGAATGTGCTTTTAATTACACTTGTCAAAGAGGAAAATTAGAGCAGCCGAATACAATTAGGAAATATATTTCTGTGCACATTTTGTTGATATATGTGAAGTTAAATGACTGCAGTGAGTTAGAAGGGAGATTAGCTTTTAAAAAGATCCATAACTGTGGGTTACTTTAAAGGTTCCATATTGTGCATCCTCTAGGGATTAATTTCAAGTTTTGGCATCCTCAACAGCTATAGATGTAGTCAGTAGAGGAATTGCAATTCTTTAACAAAAGAGAATGGTCTAATGGGACAGACATGGACAAAGATTAGCATAGGCAAGACGCAATGATAAACATGCAATTTTGTAAGAGTAAAGGTGTAAAAATATAATAAAAGATGCTGCGCTACAATTAAAAATCTCACAAATTTTCCAATAAGCAAGTCCAAAATTTATGAGAAAAAGTTACAAATTTTTGAGAAGAAACTCTGTGCCAAGAAAACAGTTATGAGCTTTTAAGTAACAAGAAAAGTCTCAACTTTGCAAGACCTAATTTGTAAATTTACAAGAAAAAAGCTGCAAATTTTACAATAAAAGAGATGCAAATCTAAAATGTAAAAGATCAACTTTTTATCAATGCTGGCCAGTTTATTTATATAAGAATTAGGCCTGTAACGATAACAGCTAAAACGATTAATCATACGATAAGAAAAACATCCACAATAAGTTGCCATTTACGTGTGTGTGTGTTTTTTTTGTTTTTTTTTACATAATGTGCATCATTTTCAGCTGGCCGCAGATGCTTCTGTCCCTCTTCATGCTCCCCATACGAGGTGGAGCTCATACTCTTATACTACTCAAGCCTGCTTCTTCTTAACGGCGTGATCACGTCGCACAGTGAAGCCCTTGTTTTCTTCCCCCTGATTGAAGAGGTCGGCTTCAACTATCTCGGTCACTCATGTAATACCCATATTTATGCTACGTTTGTATGATCAGTTCATACCATCAGCCAAGTTACAACACAGTAGCTACCAGGAAAAAAAACAACTCAAAACAGACGGCAAGGTCTATGAAGTTGAAGTGCTCCCCATGTAGTTCTCTATTGTGCTATGTCAAAGACTGCGCATATTGTAAACAAATGGCAATTACCGATGATGTAAAGCCACATGTGTTGGTCATCTGTGGCAACATAAACAGTAGTGACAAAAATAGTATTTATTTATTTTGTTTGTTTTATTTATGTTTTATTTATTTAGGTTACTTCAAATACTTTTTTTTCATATTTCTATTCCAGTATTTAATAATGGAATAGAAATAAAAAAAAATCCTAAAATTTCTATTCCAGTATTTATTAATGGGTTCCAAGGTTGTCATAGCCAGGAGCGGCACTGGGGTTAAGCTCCCAGTGCTCATAAAATGCTCCTTATGGCGTGCGTCTCGAAAAGCCTCTGACAACTAAGTCCAACTGCCCGTGTGGTTTAGTCTCTAAGCCCGGCGGAACTGCTTTTACTAATAGGAGAAGGGGCGAGGGCAGATCTCTGGCGCCTTAAAACCAGATGCTTCAGGTAGATAGTGGCTCGTCAACCTGGGAAGGTAGCCCATCTAGGGGAAGGTAAACCCTGATTTCAAACCTCCGCTGCCTTGCGGCACACCCGGTCACGGGAAAGGCTTCGGGAGTCAACCCTGAGGAAAAATCCGGAGTCGGAACCTCTAACGCAGTTCTCTGTTGTGCTCAACATCGTTCTGGCAGCTCCTGCGACGGCGCTGGTGCCAAACTGTAGCAGCCCTGCTGTTCCTTTGGATTCATCAGTGACGTGGAGAGGGGGGACATGCTGCATGGGCAACATCTTGTCCTCCATATCTTCCTGCCCAGGCTTGAATCCTACCAACGCCCAATGCTGGAAGGTAGAACACCGGATCACTGGAGAGGACACTCCAGCTTCGCCTTTGGCGTAGACAAAACACGGGGAATGACAGTTACCGGTTATAAGCCACCGCTCAATTGGCGTAGAGCGCAGCGCCAGGGGTTGTTCCCGACGGTGGGAGGGATCATCGGATCTCACTGGACAGCTACCGCCCGCCTCAAGCTGGGCAGCCCCCAGCCAATAAGGTGTTGTCCCGCCACAGCTTGCTTTCCTCATTGGGTGCATGGGGATGAGGAGAAGTCCAAACAGCAGGCTGAGAACCTTCACACCAGGCAAGACAAAAAAACAAAAGAGACCAACTCTAAAACTGGGAACTTGGAACATTCGCACTATGATGACAGGACTCGCTGCTAACCTCAAGGACATCAACGACACCAGAAAGACTGCCATCATCAATAATGAGCTGAAGAGACTGGGAGTGGATATCGCCACTCTCCAGGAAACACGGTTGGCTGACGCAGGCACACTGAGAGAGAAGGACTACACGTTCTACTGGCAGGGAAAGGGCAGTGACGAACACAGGGAACACGGAGTGGGCTTCCCAGTGAAGAACACCTTGCTGAAGATGGTGGAACCGGGCAGCAATGGCTCTGCACGACTCCTCACCCTCCGCCTCAACACCACTCAAGGCCCAGTCACCCTCGTCAGTGTGTATGCCCCAACACTGACAGCCACACCAGAGGCAAAAGACGAGTTCTACGAGAATCTCGCAACAACTGTCAGGATCATCCCCAACTCTGAACAAATCATTCTCCTTGGAGACTTCAATGCCAGAGTGGGTGCTGACCACGACTCCTGACCCTCCTGTCTTGGACTATTTGGCGTGGGCAGAATGAACAACAACGGACAGCGGCTGCTTGAGTTCTGCACATATCACGATCTGTGCATCACAAACTCGTTCTTCAAGACCAAGCCCCAACACAAGGTTTCCTGGTGACATCCGCGCTCAAAGCACTGGCACCAGCTGGACTTGATCCTGACCAGGCGCACCTCACTGAAGAACGTGCTAATCACCCGTTCGTTCCAGAGTGCAGATTGTGACACAGACCATTCATTGGTGTGTTGCAAGGTCAAGCTGCAGCTGAAGAAATTTCATCGTGCTAGACAGCCTGGAAAGGCACGGATTGACACCAGCAAGATGGCCCAACCAGAACTTGCTGAGCAGTTTGCCTCCACCTTTGAGAAGGAACTTGGTGTACCACAAGAAGGAGAATCTGCAAAGCAGAAGTGGGAAGAGCTGCGAAACACCATCCACCGCACAGCCTTGGCTACCTTTGGGAGGAAGACCTCGAAGTCACAGGACTGGTTTGATGCCAAGTTGACCGAGATGACCCCCGTCATTGAAGCCAAGCGCTCAGCACTTGCTGAGTACAAGAAGTACCCAAACAAGAAGAATCTCCAGATTCTCAGGGCTGCGAGAAGCAAAGTTCAGCAGACTGCTCTGCGCTGTGCCAACGAGTACTGGACTCAGCTCAGCCAAGACATTCAAACCGCTGCCATAACAGGGAACATCCGTGGTATGTACAATGGCATCAAGAAAGCACTTGGTCCGGCTCAGAGCAAGACGCCCCCCCTCA
This sequence comes from Pholidichthys leucotaenia, assembly GCA_020510985.1. Classification (NCBI taxonomy): domain Eukaryota; kingdom Metazoa; phylum Chordata; class Actinopteri; order Cichliformes; family Pholidichthyidae; genus Pholidichthys; species Pholidichthys leucotaenia. The sequence continues at coordinate 341,011,157 of CM035840.1, forward strand.
AATCCTCCACTGGGGAGATGATCACAGAAAAGAACAAGCAGATGGAGAGATGGGTGGAACACTACTCCGACCTCTACTCCAGACAGAACACCGTGACACCGTCAGCCCTTGATGCCATCGACTGCCTGCCATCCATGGACGAACTTAACGCCGAGCCAACCATCGACGAACTCAGCAAGGCCATTGATAGCTTGGCCACTGGCAAGGCACCCGGCAACGACGGCATACCCCCCGACCTGATCAAGCACTGCAAGACCGCCCTACTGCTGCCATTGCATGACGTCCTCTGCCAGTGCTGGAAGGAAGGTGCCGTACCACAGGACATGAGGGACACCAAGATCATCACCCTCTACAAAAACAAAGGGGAGAGAAGCGACTGCAACAACTACAGGGGCATCTCCCTCCTCAGCGTTGTTGGCAAAGTCTACGCATGAGTTGTTCTCGTTTGTCTACAGAAGCTTGTCGAACGTGTCTACCCCGAGTCTCAGTGTAGCTTCTGCGCTGAGCGATCGACGGTAGACATGATATTCTCCATCCGCCAATTCCAGGAGAAATGCAGAGAACAGAACATGCCCCTGTACGTCACCTTCATCGACCTCACCAAAGCGTTCGATCTGGTCAGCAGAGAGGGCCTTTTCAAGATCCTGCCAAAGATAGGATGCCCACCAAAGTTGCAAAGCCTCATCGAATCGTTTCACACCAACATGCAGGGGATAGTGCAGCACGACGGCAACGTCTCAGAGCCATTCAACATATGCAGCGGAGTGAAACAGGGCTGTGTACTTGCGCCAACCCTCTTTGGGATTTTCTTTGCTATGCTCCTGAAGCATGCCTTCAGTACAGCAACAGAGGGAATCTATCTGCACACAAGATCTGATGGCAGGCTTTTCAACCTCGCCCGCCTGAAAGCCAGAACCAAAGTACGCAAGGCTCTAATCAGAGACACGCTATTCGCAGACGACGCTGCAGTCGCAACCCACACACAGCAGGAGCTTCAGACCCTGATGGACTGCTTCTCCCAGGCATGCAAGGACTTCAGGCTTACCATCAGCCTGAAGAAGACTAACGTCTTGGCGCAAGGCACGGAAGCACCACCAACCATCACCATCGACGACTACGAGCTGGAGGTCGTGAATCAGTTCACGTACCTGGGGTCCACGATCAGCAACAACCTCTCCCTTGATACAGAGATCGGCAAGAGGATTGGAAAATCAGCCTTCACACTTGCTCGCCTCACCACACGAGTGTGGGAGAATCCCAAACTCTCTGTCAAGACGAAGATGGCAGTGTACAACGCCTGCGTCATCAGCACACTGCTCTATGGGAGTGAGACGTGGACAACATACGCCCGGCAGGAAAAGAGACTGAACTCCTTCCACTTGCGCTGCATTCGCCACATCTTGGACATATCCTGGCAGGACAAAGTGCCCAACACAGAAGTTCTGTCCCACGCCGGCCTTCCCTCCATGTTCACTCTACTCAGGCAGCGCAGGCTCCACTGGCTAGTCCACGTTCATCGTATGGAGGATGGCAGAATCCCCAAAGACGTCCTCTACGGAGAACTGGCAGGAGAGACGTTGGCCGCCCACAGCTGCGCTTTAGAGACATCTGCAAGAGAGATATGAAGGCCCTGGAGATCAACACAGAGCGCTGGGAGGACCTTGCAACGGACTGCTCCAAATGGAGAGGCACCCTGACCAGACAGCTCAAGGCGGGTGAAGAGAGACTGACTGCTGCAGCAGATGAAAAAAGGACCCGCAGGAAAAACCGCCACAGACCCAGCAGCACGGAGACCACCCACAAGTGCGACCTGTGTGACAGGGACTGCCATTCGCGCATCGGCCTGTTCAGCCACAGGCGGTGCTGTTCCAGCAGAGTAGACGTTTAGGATTCTCTTCCATGGTTATCATAGACCGACGGAGGCCGACGACGATTTAATAATGGTGTCATGAAGGATGTCATGCTCGGTGACCACAGGATCTCATCTATGTTGTTTGCAGACGATGTTGTCGTGTTAGCTTCATTCAGCAATGACCTACAATGACCTACAGGTCTTACTGGGACGGTTTGCCGCTGAGTGTGAAGCTGCTGGGATGAGAATCAGCACCTCCAAATCTAAGTCCATGGTCCTCAGCAAGAAGAAGGTGAATTGTCCTCTCCGGGTTGGGGACAAGCTCCTGCCCCAAGTGGAGGAGTTTAAGTATCTTGGGGTCTTATTCACGAGTGAGGGGAGAATGGAGTGAGAGATTGACAGATGGATCGGAGCAGCATCTGCAGTGATGCGGCCGTTGTACCATTCTGTTGTGGTGAAGAGGGAGCTAAGCCCTAAGGCAAAGCTGTTAATTTAACAGTCAATCTACGTTCCTACCCTCACCTATGGTTATGAGCTTTGGGTGATGACCAAAAGAACGAGATCGCGGATACAAGTGGCTGAAATGAGCTTTCTTCGTAGGATTGCTGGACTCACCCTTAGAGATAGGGTGAGGAGCTCTGTCATCCAGGAGAGGCTCAGAGTAGAACCACTGCTCCTCCACAATGAAAGGAGCAAGTTGAGGTGGTTTGGGCATCTGATCAGGATGCCTCCCACCTGAGGTGTTTCGGGCACGTCCCACTGGGAGGAGACCCTGGGACAGACCCAGGACTTGCTGGAGAGACTATGTCTCCAAGCTGGTCTGGGAACGCCTTGGTGTCCTCTCTGAAGAGCTGGAGCAGGTGGCTGGGGAGAGGGAAGTCTGGGCTTCTCTGCTTGAACTGCTGCCTCCGTGACCCAGACCTCTAGAAAAGTGGATGGATGGATGGATGGATGTTTAATAATGTTCATACATAAAAGCTCTTTGAAAAGTTGTACATAGGCTACTGTCATTATATCACTATATCCATGGCATAAAATGGACTTCATGATGTAAATGATAATGTCATTTATTGCAATAATCTTGGTGAAAATTTATTGTCCATTAAAATCTGTTATCATTACAGGCCAAATAAGAATGCATTTATTGCCTTTGTATGGAATGTGAGAGTTTTTCCTTTTGAAGTTTCATTCGAACATTTTTGTTTTAAATTTACAGCTTTGTTAAATTTGCAAGTTTTTCCTGGTAAATTTGTGACTTTTCTAATAAACTGAGTATTTTCTTCCTATAAATTTGCATATTTTTGTCATAAATGTATTACCTTTTTCCACACAAATTTACAATTGTATACTCATAAATTATTTTTTTTTATCTTAGATGTGTTAGTGTGAGGAAAATCAAACTCCACACACGAGTCATGAAAGTACAAATTTGTGAAAAAGCATCTCTCGTATCTAGTCCATGCTTCACTCGCACCTTTGATTTTGTAGTTTAGAAAATATTATTATATTAAGGATCAGTGAGTTGGGAAGATGCTGACATATTCAGTTGTACTGTAAAACTATCCTTACTGTGTTTATGGGCATGGATAGATGGCACCTTAACAAAGGAGATATTTTTGGTCATTTTGCTAACAAGGGGGATAGTGTCCCCCGTCAATTTGCATACTGTATGTAGTTTTAAACACCAAAAATGATTTCTCCTAAGTTCTGTCTGAAACAGTCACTTTTCAGCTTATTCATTAATATTAAGGGGTCTCTAAACTGATTAGGTAAAGTTTTTTTTTTTTTTTAAAGCGCCAATCACAAGTAGTGATGGGATCCACAGTTCACTAAAATGTACTGAATCACTTCGGTTCGTTCACAAAAAAAAATTCGTTCTAAAGATTCGTACACTGAAGCACTCAGTGCCATTCTGGAGCTCTAAATGCCTGCCACTCACTGAACTGAAAAACGTGGCTGAACTGAGCGGCCGGGGCTCGCTCCTTCACTGCTCTTCAGTACTCTCACTGACTGAACTGATGAGAACGTGAGGGAGACAACTGCTGTACAAATCAGCAGCCGGTGTGTCGGTCTCTGCTCCACAGTACACGTTCGTTCGTTCATGTACTGACAACGTGTGGGAGGCAGCTGTACGAATCAGCAGCCGGGCAAAGCAGCTTGGATTTGTGCTGTGCGTTTAAACATGGTAAAGAGATGTAACAGATTATTATTATTATTATTATTATTATTATTATTATTATGCTGGATTATTTTAAGAATATATTTAACCCTTTTCTTTTAGTAGTTGGGGGTTTATGCATTCTATTGTTTTTAATTGAGTTTGCTGGGGTTTTTTTGTTTTTGTTTTTTTTACTGGTTGATTTGTTGCATGTTATTATTATTGCATGTTTTGTTGTGGTGTTTTAGTGTTATTTTAAAGTATAACAAAAAAAACAGCAATTTTAAACTTAACTCCACTCCTGTATATAGCCTGACAGTGATTGGTAATAAACCTTGTCTACTGCCTACTGTTCCTTACTGTGGTGCATCACCCAAATGAGGAGCTCTGTTGTTTAGGGAGCTTTTGCCCCTGTTACACAGACACCTTTTTATGAGTCTGGCATTTTAGAGGTTTGCTTGATAATTGTTAGATATGACCACAGGTTTTATTATGATTTTTTTTTAAGTCTTTTTAACTGATCTGGATCATGTTCATAGCAGCAGTTGTCTCAGTCAGAGCTCACATAGAGTATGCTGTTACCTCCCATTTAAGTTTGCTCATTGTCCCCCTTATAGTCATTTACAGGTTTTACTATGGAGTGTAAACAGGGAACAAAGTGAGATCAGAGAGTGCATACTTTTTAAGTTGAAATAATGGCTGAAAGAAAACCACTGTTGTTTTTTTTTTTTTCCACTTCGGCGCTCCCCATTCATTGTCTAAATGGGAAGCTTCGTGGCACATTCTGGGCAGGTCGCGCGCAATTTTTTTCAGCTGTTGAACAGAGTCAGCTAAAAACTCTTAAACACGCAGATGTGTGTGTCATATAAAAACAGATTAAGCAACTAAATTATATATTTTTCGCTTCAAAATCACTTTTGCCGTTTCATTTTGCTGTATTGAATCCATCCATTGTTTACTTCCTGGTTCCTGCAGGTCAGGCAGGAGGAGCCTCTCCTGAACGACTCCTCCAGTAAAAGCAGCTCCTTCTTGGGCTCCAGGTATGCAAGGCTGTAATAGGCTGTAGAAGGCTAGGAGAGCTACCAGTCAATGACGTATACGCGAATCGGAAGCAGGGGATGAAACGGCTGCTATTTCCTAAGTGATTCTGTCATGATCAGGTGAGCACCCCCCTCCCTTCTTGCAAGAGGTTCCCCGTCTCTGCAGGTAATCATCACACCTGCGTGAGTGGACACACCTGTTGTCTCTGCCTTGCCAGCGCTTATAAGGACCAATTTGTAAATGCTTCAGCGCTGGCTCATTGGGTATATTGCCTTCAAAAGCAAGCAAGTATGTTTTTATTAGTAATCTGAGGAATCCTGTCTAATTCTCTTCTCCTCCTTTTCTCCAGGTTGCTGCCATCTTTGCAGTGCGTCTCCGGGGCTCGTTGTGCACTCACCTGCTCTATCACTCTCATCACCGCTTCAGCTGTTTATCTCCACCCAGTCAGACACCTCACCCAGCTCCACTCTTTCCCTACTCCATGCCAGCTTCATACCGCTGGTTTGTCTATTCCTGCTGGGTTTCTCTGTCGGGTTCTCTGCTCAGCTCCCATAAGTTATATTTTGTCATTCCCCTTTCCCGGTCGCCCTCCTCCTACTAACCAGCTCTTGTCTCCTTCTTACAGACTGAGTCCTCCTCTGGTGAGTGGTGTCTTTCCCTAACTGCGTGTTCCTTTTTGGATTAATAAATTGTGGTTAAACGTAGCTTCTCTGTGTCGCGTGTGTTTTCTCTAGTGTAGCACCCTGCACGTGAGCTGACCATTCTCTCATTATGACAGATCCGTTCAGTTACGGTAGGTGATTCAGTACAGTTCGTTCACCCAAAAGAACTAGCACACTCAAACGAATCGTTCATGAGCGTTCCAACTCCAATCACAAGTAAGGAGTTAGTTGAGTGTTTGTCTTGTTTAGAGAACTGAAGACACAGCTTTTTGGTTTGTGACATCATAAAAACCAGGGAAGTGCAATCTGCTTGTTTCTTTAAGAGTTTAACTTAAAATAGAGAGTGTGTATTCCTTTGTGAAGTGAATGTTTAATATTTTAACAGCATACATGCGACCCACGGAAGCATTTTAGATAGTTAAAATCCACAGAAACACAATTTTGCAGTTAATGGGACCTTTCAATGTGCATTAATCATATTTCTTAATTTTTTGATTGTCTCCTCCATATTGGATGTTAAAATCAGACAAGAGGAGATGACACCCTGACAATGGCTGTAACAAATATTCCCATGTCCCCAGGTGGGGGAGAAAAAGGAGCTCGTAAAACAAGAGAGACATAAAACCAAACAAATTGGTAAGAGTCCGGGGACAACACCTGAACATCCAGCGTCAATCTGAGACAAGAAAGAAAATCCATTTCACAAGAACCTCAGCATTAGTCTTCTTTATGGCAGCTTTTTAAAACTGTTAAGACAATTAATGCCACACTCTGTGGGCCTATTATTTTTCACAACACAGCTGAGTAATTGCTGATCGATGGATTAAAAAAAGATATCTGATTGCAGACACCAGACATAAAGTTATGAAACAAACCAATGGCTCAACATGCTAATCCCGGTTTCTTACATTGATATTCATAGAGTATAAAATGGTTTCCTGGCTATTTCTGTATTACATGGTAATAAAATCACTCAATTAAGCTGTGTGATGAAATGAAATGAGCCATTTTCTCTTGAGGAAGGTAAATAGTGGCTCTGATAATTGACAACTGCAGAGTAATTCCTAATCATAACATGTCCAGCAAGTGATTAGAGCCACATGAGTTCATTCTAAGACCGTGTTGTCAGTGATATTAAAAATAAAAATAAAATAAACCTAAAATAGTAAAAAGGGGGAAACTGAGTGACAGAAGAGTGAAGAGGGAAAATCTCATAGTTTCTCAGAAGTTGGGGGGAAATGTAAATGAAAATAAGTTAAAGTACAAAATTTAAACAAGAAAAGCTAAACAATAGTGAGTCTGAAAGTACGATTCCAATTATGTTTCTACTTATGTCCGGAATGTTTTATAACACAACACTTTAAAACTTTTTTTTAATATCATACAGCAATTGTCTAAAGGTGCAACATGAAATATTCAGCCTAACCTAGACACCAGATTTCAAAATGCAACCACTTCTTATTTTATCAATCACCACCCTTCCAAAGCCTGTCGGGCAGCATGCGTAATCAAAGTTTGACATAAAAACTCAGAAAGACGTTACGGTGGTCCAAGATGGCTGACTGCATGGGGAAGGGCCCTCTTCCTGTGTATTAAAAAATATCTCAAGGTACAGAAAAGGTACCTTGCACCGTGCACCGTGGCTGCACGGTGGCGCAGTGGTTTAGCACTGTGGCAGCACAGTTTTACCCTTGGCCGGGGGATCGCGGGGATCATGAGGTCGTGGGTTCGATCCCAGCCCCCGACCAACAGTGAGCTGTGTGGAGTTTGCATGTTCTCCCCGTGTTGCGTGGGTTTACTCCGGGATTTCTCCGGTTTCCTCCCGCACACCAAAAAAAAAACCAAACATGTAGGTTTAGGGCGCTCGCGCACGCAGCGACCAGCAGCCGGCGGCTTGTCACCAGACTGCAAACCAAGTCTACCTACGGGTACAAATAAGTAACAAAAAAAAACAAAAAATGTAACAACCTTAACCTGAGAGTGATTATATAATAATGAAAACAAAGCTAAGATTTTGTGCAGCATTATGTTTCAGAATACACATTACCCAACAATTTTAGACACTCTACCTTCAAGTCATTTACGGTGTAAAAGCTTCTAAATTTTTAAAGTTTGTTTTAAATGATTGTCACTAAAATGTGTGTTCGGGAGATGGATGAAATAAAAGTGTATACAATTTCCTGACATTATTAGCTAAATAAGATTAGCAGCCTACAGGCATATATAGTACAAACACACACCCTTTTGGCTGCTCCCTATTTGGGGTTGCCACAGCTAATCATGGGTCCACATATTGATTTGACAAGGATTTTTATGGCGGATACCCTTCCTTACGTAAAAGGAAGGGTATCTGCCACTAGTTTTGTACTTCCCCCTGTGGCTGGGTAGTCAGCCTTCCTTTCCACATTCTATTTATAGGCTGAGCACCAAGCTACAAGAAGAAGAAGCCAACTTTATTGTCATTCAGTCCATACAGCCAATCATGTACAGTAGAATGAAATTACGTTTCTCTTATCTACAATGTTAATCACATCTAGAATCAGAGGGGTCGCTGACATGCACCGCACCGCCACAAACAACTTGTCCTTCCCCAATTCTATTACATTAGGCACAAAGCTAGAAGTTAGAAAGTACCATTTTTATATGGTCTTTGGTATGACCCGGCCAAGGCTTGAACCCACGACCTCCCGGCTGTGGAGTAGATGCTCTACCACTAGGTCACCACTCCGGTAAATAAATAAATAAGTTAAATAAATAAATGGTATTACCCCTCCATGGATGGCCACCTTATCATGGTGGAGGAGTTTGAGTGCAATGGTGATCCCAGGAGCTATGTTGTCAGGGGCAACTGGCCCCTGGTAGGGTCTTCCAAGGCAAATTGGGCCTGAGTGAAGGGCCAGACCAAGTGTGGTCTACTGGATTCAATTTCAATTTAATGCATCTTTATTGATATAGTGCCAGATCAGTCATGGGATCCCCCTAATGGACTCTACAACAAGGATCTAGTGTACCCTACCCGGCATGGGGTAACCAAGGCCCCACCCTGGAGCCAGGTTGGAGGAATGACTCAACGTCAAGTGCCAGGTAACCAGGTTTCTGGCCAGGAGAACCACGCAGGTCCGACCTCCAGAGGGCTCACCACCTGTAGGAGGGATCAGGGGGATTGTGGCTTGAACTGCTGCCCCCGCGACCTGGACCTCCAGATAAGTAATAAAAGATGGATGGATAAATGGTATTTATGGCAGCTATCAGTGAAATTATTTTATGTTGGTATACAGCTTGTATTTATTGAAGCTTTGCTGAAAATATATTTTGTTAGTAAATTATTTGGTCACATCTCTCAATATCCAAATCCGGAAAAAATAAAATACAAGAAACCATCATCATCATCATCATCATCATTAGCAAATACTTTTTAAAAGGCTGACATAAACAGTATAAACTATCTCTGAAGTATTGAAATTACATTGCCGGCTTCAAGAAAACCATTTTTTTCCCTTATTAACATGCAAATTTATACAGCAAGACACTCCAAAGTCTAATCAGATCATCTACTCTGTGGGAGGTGGCTGTGGTGTGAATACTTTTTTTTCCCTTTTCTTTTTCTCCACCATGTGTTGCTGTTGTGTTAACGTCTTCATGAGAAAGTGTCTTCACGTGCAAACACAAACAAGACAAAAGGAGTCACAGAATGCGTGTGGGAATCAGACCCGGGCCTGATCCCAAACTCCCCACTCACAGACAGTCTCACAGATGTCCGCGCGGAGTGCTATCAAATTGTCAAGTGCATACTTCTTGAGCACAATATGCACAGAAAGGGTGCAGACATAATGAGGAAGTCGGCAAATCAGGAATGTTTCTGTACTAGAAAAAAAAAAATGGCTTCTTGATTTTGTGGGCATTTTTTCTGTGTCTGCAGAGTTATCAGCATTTTCAATCAAAAGTCTAAAAGAGGCATTTTCATGGCTTGGGAATTTGCTATTATGTATAATTGCACGTGAAAAAAAATAAATACATTCAGGAGGTGGAACAAACCTAAACATTATGGCTGTAAAACAATAATTTGCCTTTATAAAAATAACTTTAATTTTTCAGATTTCAAACATCTTAACTGGACCCTAAATCTTACTGAGAACAGTTAAATGTATCAAATGTTATATATAGAGCATATAATGATCTAAAATTATTAAAAAGTTCCAGTGTATTGCCATCGTTTCATATAAAAATAATACAAGCAAGGGGACTATAAAGATAATAAGCTAGAAGAAGCCATCTCTGCTGTCATTCAGTCCATCATGTACAGTAGAACGAAATTACGTTTCTCCTACCTACAATGTTAATCACATGGAGAATCAGAGGGGTTGCTGCCATGCAAGGCGCCGCCACAAACAACTTCTCCTTCTCCCATTCTATTATGCTGAGCACCAAGCTAGAAGGCAGGAAGAACCATTTTTATATGGTCTTTGGTATGACCCAGCCAGGACTTGAACTCCCAACCTCCTGGTTGTGGGGCAGATGCTCTTATCAACTCGGCCACCACTCTGGCATACACTCCGCAAAAGAAAAAAGAAAAAAAAAACACTCCAATAAACAGAAAAGAATTTATTATGATAATATGAAAAGAATAAATAATAGGGCTGGGTGATGAGCTGAAATAAAACTGGAACCGACATTTGGGGTGTAGAACCGATGCAATCTTGCTTGTGTTTTTTTCAGTTTTTTTCTTCCCCCTATTGTGTGCATGTATGTGGGAGCTTTTCATGTACTGCTCCTTCAAGACGTGCCCACGGAGTTACAGGCACGGGCGCATATCTCCGGAAGCAGCACAGTCAGTGCAGTTTGGAAGCAGCAGAACACGGGCAGAACAACTGAAGACAGGTGGTAACAAAAACAAACGCGGCCTCCATCTACATACTATGTGATGATTGACTCTTTATTTCATCTGAAGATGCAAAGAAAAAGCAGGTGTAGTGCACAGATTCTAACACTAAAAGGAGCAGAAGCTAAGTTGCTGTTTGCTTCTGACATCTCAAGTGTTTTACAGAGGGGATGAACAAGCTGAGGCTGCATTTAAGAACCTAATGAGAGGCTCACAATCATTATGTGGTGGCAACACAATCATGGGTGCATAAGGGACTCCACCAATGCAGCCAACAAGCTAGTTATCCCCACAAACCCCCAAGAGGTATGTGTTGTAAACACTGGACAATGTTTATTTTGTGTGTGAAATTACACTAGAACTATTCTTTATTTATTATATCGTACTAGTTCACTACTGCACTGCAGTGTTATGATACCACACTTGTGTAATATTGCTTAATTACGAGCCTTGTCAGTAAGACGGAGGGAGGAAAAAAATACAGAAAAAAAACCAAAAACCAACTACTTTCACCCTCTCTGGATGCTAAGATACCCAGAACTTTTACCTAGAGCTCACTTAAAAGCAATCATCAGTTCAGCTCAGAATCTCAAAATATCTAAAAAAAAAAAAAGGCGCAAAATTCTAAAAATATTGTCTGAGCAGGATGCTACATCTCATTTCTTGGCCTTATATAATTTCAAAAACTCGTGAATTTACACACATCACCCCGCAGCTCTGACGTCAATGAAGCGCACGAGGGTTTAGTGATTAGAGTTTACGTCTGAGGCTGAGACTGACATATAAACACTTCTTAATATCCACAGCTTTAATATCTTTGTAGTCAGGACAGTTTATGATGGTTAATGGGTTTAATGGTTTCCTGATTGATTTGACTGTTTCAGGGCTTTGATTGCTCACCCTGTCAGAGGAATGTGGTCGTCTGATTACTAACACATGTGTGGGGTGTGGCCAGTATTAATGGAAGATGAGGCAAGTGATATTAATCTGGCCAATGGTTGAGATTTGGGTTGCAGAAGAACAGACCAAAACAGTGCTCCTTCATCAGCTAGATCAATATATAGCACAATATTTTTAGTTGCTTCAGCAGTCTTTCTTATTAAAACAAAGCCTGCTTGCTCCATTGCGGCTGCACCCAGCCTTTCCACTCCATTAGAGCTTCTCTGAGTTTCTAGTTATATTAATGTTACAATTGCATGTTCAGCATGGTAATTATTTACCGAGTTTAAACTGGTCATTTACAAATGAACGGTTCTTTTCAAAGCCACCAGACTACTTAAAACAGCAATGTTCGTCACATAAAAACTGGATTCTGGAGCAATACGTAACTTTTACTTTTTAATGTCTGACTGTCAGTTGTCTGTTTACAAGTAAAGTGGTGAAAATGTTCAAAAGGAAGTGTACACTTAAACCTATATGTCTGGTTTAAAGAGGCTAAAATCCTGCTATTATTACTACTGACTAGAGATGCACCAAGTGTGACATTTTGAGCCGATAATTTACCGATTATTTCTTTCGTTTTTATTTTCATCTATTCTATCTTTATTGTCAGTGAGACAAAAATATGCATTATAAAAAATAACTGAACTGAAATACTGTAATTGGTCCTGTCAGTTGAATAAAAGTTTTAATGATGATTAATCACACTATGTCCCTAGTTAACACTTGATTAATTAATTGCAGATTTTCTATCTGTTCTAATGTAAATATAAAGCTGAATTTGTCATTAAAAAATGGACTTTACTGTGTCTGTTTCAACTCATGGAGGCTTTTTTCCAGGTTGCTGTCCACAGCGTGCTGCACTGCTTCCTGATCTACCAAACTGCAGGACGAGCAGAGGGCTTAAGAATTAGGTATAAAGCCATCAGGGTCAAAAACAGCGGTCCACATGCTGTCAGACGGGGAAGTGTGGGAACTCGTTATTACTGCATTATCTTTGACAGCACTGACTTCATAATGGTTTGGCCCTGGATGCTTCCTGAATTTGCAGCATGAGTCTACAGCTTCTGCTTCTGTTTCAGGGCAAACATGAATGCCACACAACTGGGACACACCAGAAAAATCTTATTTGCTGATAGCTGATATGTTGATAATATGAATATCTGCCGACATGAATGTTGAGCCGATATTATTCTTCTTCTTCTGCGGTTGATGTCCATTGGCTGTGCTGCCAGGAGGTCCACTGTACTTGGCAGGTCATCACCCTTTTTCACAACACTGCAGGCTCTGTACCACAGAAGCGCACAACAGTGGTGACTCTATCCGGGTTAAATAAAAGTAAAAAAATAGTTGGATAGGATCACGTGGAGGAATGCTGCTGTACACGCCAGAGAAATTGTGGGAGATTATTTTCACCTCTGCTCTTCTGAATAATATTGCACTGGATAACTGTACCAGACAGCTGCAGCCAGCTGAGTGCACAACAGGGAGGGGTGACAGAGAAAGGACTTCATTGCTTCTAAAATCTAAGTATTAAATTGCTATGTTTGACATGTATGCTTTTAAAATGACCAGGCAAAGTACATTTTTGGCAGAAAGTTTATTCATTTATCACACTGTTGCCTGTGATAGAGCCAGTCAGTGCAGTCACTTGCTCCTCTGCTGGGGTCAAAGTCTGAACATTTTTTAACCTCAATATAAAGAATTGTGATTATATAGACAATATAGCCAAGGCTGCACAATTTATATCATGGCTGTATAGATTTAAATTTTAACCTTCAGCTGGAGTTCACGCCCAGCTGTTGCACATCACGGATCTTGTTCCAGCCATGGTTCTTCTGCATTTAATGCCACTTTTGTGGTTGCCAAGCAACACTACTTTATTATTTTTTTCACTTCTCATATAATATTGTCAACTTCCACTTCCCAGTTTTTTTTGCGTCTTCCATTCCACCATATCATAAAAGCTGGGGGAGAGGCAGGGGCGCGGTATTTAAATGACGACTGTTTCCAGCCACCAGATTTATCAATGACCGATCGATCGTACAGTGAGACTGACCTCATACGCACAGTTTCATAAATGCCACATGGACCTTTGATGTACGATCATTTCTGCACCTGAATGTGCCTTGATTTCTACGCACTTTTGCTAAATGGGGGCCACTGGATTTTACACGTGCACATTGATCTGATGAAGGCATGAAGGTTGAAATGTCATCATTCAATAAATGATGCAGGTGGAGCCAGAGTTTGCAGCACCTTTTTCTTGCTTTCTTTGAGGCCGAGTCGGTGCCATGGTTTTAAAAGATAAATCTAAATTATTAGCAGTTAGCTTGTTCGATTATGGCTCAAATGACAGCGACCTTTACTCCTGCTCCAAAACCGGGCGCTGACCTCGTCGAGACTTTCCAAAATAGAATCCAGAATCTTTTTTTCCACATGACGGATGAGCACCACCCCCAGCCATGTCACCTCGGTGTGTCATCACCGAGTCCCACTTCCCCTCTGTCACCTCCGTCACCAACAATGCGAGCACTTAACTGGTGACAGTGAGCATGGAGGTGATGACAATAAATGATGGCAATCAAAGCACTGCCTCCTCTTTTTGACAAGGCACCCGATAAAGCTCAGACACCTTCCCAGCCCCTATTAACAACTGATGAAACCGTTTTCTCTGCCAGCTTCAGAGTGCTCTTCACAAAATATCACAGATGGCCGGCCTCTTTGACCAAGAAAAATAATAATTAAAAAAATCCCCACTGATGTTATTTATTCTTTCTTTTTTTTTTTTTTGTGCTCGGCTTGTGCCATGCTGAATTATGAAAGCGGTGAGGAAGGGTTTCTTCACGCTACGATCAATAGGCAGATTCCACTGTCACAATACGAGGCGCATATCTGAGGCAGGAGTTTTGACAGATGGCGCGTCACCTTCGTCAGCACGATGCCCCGTGTGCAGGCGTGCGTGTGCAAATGTCTGCAACTTCAGCTTGATTTTTTCTAATCTTAGGAAGATAAAGTGTGAGAAACAAGTGTGTGCATGCGCCCGCGTGTGCGTGCAAACATGAACGCGTGCACACGGAGCGGCGCGCTCGCGGACGTCTGATACGCTTTCATACTCCCACCCAAAAAAGCCTTTGGTGCTTGCTGTGCTGCAGCACACTTTGCCGTGACTCCACTGATTTAATTAACCTTTTACTGGCACTGTTCACACAATGAATCTGCTAGCTACATTCCACTGTAAAATGTGTATGACTGCGATGTAGACCCGTGACTTGGGCAAAGTGAAATTTTCCTCCTGCCGCATCCCCGGGTAAACAGTCGCCGATGAGAGGATGGAAGTAAAGACAAGCGAGGTATTGCTATATTAACACCGACCATCCATCTGTGAAAACATCAGAAATATGTCTGCAAAATTTACTTGCTCACAAGGGGCAAGGCCAAAGCAAATGATGCTCCTTTAACAGAGGATGACAGGCATCGCTGCAGAAGTCCCCCCCACCCACCCCACCCACGAGGCAGGGGTCAGCAGGCACCAGGCCCCTCCTACTTAACAATAGCCCTCATGTGTAATGGTTTATATGGGCGAGGTGAGTTGTCACGAGGTACTGCAGTCGTGTAGCTGCAGTACCGTACAAGTAAGTGTGAGCTTTTTCACACCCTATTAGGAATACAACTCAACTGGGCCATACCGTTTCTGTTTCATGCAGTCATTCATGTTTTATGAGGGGTATAATATTGATTTTGAAGCCTGCGCAGTCAACTTTGGAGTGGGGGAAAAAAAAAAAAAAAAAGAAGAAACAGTCTTCACGGCTGTTTTCACTTTTACCCAGGCGCTATAGCACGTTGAGGTAACAGTCTCGGCTAAATTTGAATATTTACATCACAAAAACAGGAGGAATGGGAAAACATTATGAATACACAGCAGGGACGTCTTATTGGAGTTCAAGGATAAATTTAAGCTAAACTTTAATATCACTCTCGGGGGGGGGGGGGTTTGGCTGTTTTGAGTTTTTGAGTACAGTGTATTTTAGGGTATTTACTTTATTTGCAATGAATTTGAAATGATGATTTTAAAATTAAAGTCATATCCAATCAAGGAGCTATAACAATACAAAAAAAAAAATAAGAAAATACAAGAAATATATTGGTTTATGTTTTCTGAAGCTAGTCAAACAAATTCCAACCATTTCAGAGAGAAGTGCATGTCTGAGCAGGGCTGAATTAGCCAGGGACACCAGGTGACCCAGATTCTAACCCATGCACACACACTCTTTATGCATGCTTTAAATTAATAAATGCCAGGAGAAACAGTGCTTTAGAAAACACAGAGGTCACCAATTAAAACCTCCTCTGTGCTCTGGCATTTGGTCTGTGGTTAGCATTTTAATAGTGGTTTACAAACACATATTAAATGTGTTTTCTGTTTTGTTTTAACTCGTACATCGTCAGTGTCGGGCGCAAACCAGCCACCAAAACAGATGGGAGGTTTTTTTCAGGAATATGAGAAGAACTCTGCATTTTCTGATTTGTTTAGCATTTACTCATTGGTTTAATATCATATAAAAACATACAAAGACACAGAATGTGTTTACACAAAAATCTAAAAAAAGACTAAATATGGAGGTTTTCACCCTACAACGATGACATTCTTTTCTACTTGTGAAAGAATTACAATGCACACATTAATATCTATACATATTTTCCCCAAATGCAAGAATTCTAACAGAAAAGAACTCTGCCTTAATCTTAATTCATTTGCTCCGTGCAAAGATTTCTTTTTTTTTAATCCATTTCCAATTTACAGCGGACTCGCACTCCCCACAGACACGAAGTTCTGACACGTTCTGGTTGGTAGATGTCAAAGTGTTAAATGCAGCACAAAGTGACACAGGAAATGAGCCTGAGTCTGTGCGCCTATGACTGCACACCTCTGTGTCTGTCTTGTTATTTTTAAGGGGTGATGCAGTTTAAATTCAGCACAAGGTGAGCGTGTTTCTTACATGCACGTTGCTGGAATCACGGACCTACTGTACAGCAGGTAAAAGAGAGAGTCTCATGGATGCATTTTTTTTTTCCAAGTATTGCTTAAACAGCTACAATGAAAGCTGTTCAAACGCAACCCTACAAACTGCACAGAGTCTCTGATTGAGATATGCACCGACTGCTCACAAGGATGTGGCATTCTTACAAGTACAAAAAAACCAATAAGACAAACACTTGAACCAATCAATTTTGTTTTCAAGGGATTCCATCAGTTGCTCAGGATTATCTTAATTGTAAAATCAATGCAAGCTACTGAAGGTGCTGAGCTCTCTTTCTTTGCACCTTTTTTTTCCCTGAAAAATGTGACATTATTAAACAGTTGTTCTTGACCTGAAAATCTGACTATTTGACAAAAATCTGCTTTTTATTAGTGTATCTAAATGCTACTGACATTTTCAAGAACACGCCACAGATCAGCTCCTCTCATCCAGCCTGCGCTCCAGATTTGATCATTTCAAACTGCACGCTGACCACTCAACGGCCTCTCCGGGTCCACCGCTAAAAAAGGTGGCCCTCCTCCTCCTCCTCCTCCTCAAAGAGGCTAACATTTGCAGACACGATGGTTGGCGAACGTGCCGAGGCGTTGGTACTTGTCTGTGTTGAACACTCTATAGAACAGAGCAAATTAGAATGAAATATTGAGTTCATTTATGAATAAGTGGGGCTGAACGGCCCCTTGTCGGAGCTTCAGCGTGCATATTCAGTTGATGGAAACCTTTGGATGGGTCATTTCTCTTAGCTGCTTCATTAAATAGTGAAAGTCAAAAGTGCACTGCCTCCTGACGGGGGAAAAAAGGACCCTGAGATCTACAGGAATGGACCAGTGGTGCGGTTTTTCTAGATGATGATAAGCAGGATTAAAGGAGGTTCAGTTTTTTAAATAATGCTACAAAACTGTAAACTGTATAAAAGCACAGTCAAGTATCATTTTACTTCTGAAGCGTTTCACCATTCATCCAAATTGCTTCGTCAGTCAGGAATGAATGCACAGAAGGATGTTAAAAAAATTATTTAGTTAATTTTTTTCTCCCCCTCTTATTTTGCATATTGAAATAGTGCATATTGTTATTTTTTCAGCGCGGTGGCGGAGTGGTTAGCACTGCGGCAGCACGGCAACTCACCCTTGGCCAGGGGATCCTGGGTTCGATCCCAGCCCCCAACCGACAGTGATCTGTGTGGAGTTTGCATGTTCCCCCCGTGTCTGCGTGGGTTTACTCCGGGATTTCTCCGGTTTCCTCCCACATGCCAAAAACATGCAAGTTAGGTTAATTGGCATCAAACTGGGGATTCTAAATTGTCCTTAGGTATGACTGTGAGAGTGAATGGTTGTCTGTCTCTCTGTGTTGGCCCTGCGATGGACTGGCGATCTGTCCAGGGTGTACCCTGCCTTTCGCCCAAAGATGCTGGGATAGACTCCAGCCCCCCCGCGACCCGAAAAGGATAAAGCGGAAGAAGATGGATGGATGTTATTTGATCAAAATTTTGCTGCTTGGTGTTGTCACCATTTACTGTTGTTATATGTCTGTTAAAAAAACATTGCATGATGCCCCCCAAAACAGACAAATACATAGACATACATATATACATTATACAGTGGTACCTCTACTTACGAACGTCTCTACATACGGAATTTTCAGGTTATGACATGCCTCAACGGGAAAATATTGCCTCTTGTTACGAAATAAATTTCAGGATACGAAAGGCAAAAATACAGTACGCGCTGCTACTCGCAGCTCCCAGAGTTTACCGAACGTAAACATACTTGTAGCTGCTCTGCCATTGGCTATCGCCTAGCATCTTCCTGGCATCCCATTGGCCACGAAGTGTTCGGACAGTTTTACGTGTGTGTATTAACTTTTATTCACTATGGACCCCAAGAAAGTGATGGAGAAAAGTGGAAAATAAGAAAAGAAGAAGAAGAGAGTTTTTTTGTCCATACAAACAAAGCAAGAGATAATAGAAAAGTATGAAAAAGGGATGCATTTGGTTGATCTCGCCAAAGAATATGGCCGTAATACATCTACGATCGGCACGGTATTAAAACAAAAGGAAGCCCTAAAAGCTACGACTCCTTCCAAAGGCCTCTCTGTCATTTCGAAGAGGAGGTCGGCATTTTCTTTACAAAACGTCAGGCAAAAACCACTGCTGAGAGAGAACATGAACCAAAGAAGGCAAAAGGTGACGACGATAGCAGTTAAAAGGTAAATGAACATAATTTTTATTCTTTACTTTATTCTTTGTTTTTTACATTATGTACAACTCTCATTTTATGTTTATTGTGCAGTAATCTAATTGTAACATGTATTTGTTACATGTTTTGATGCATTTTTATGATTTATAAAAAATTTATGTCCGAATTTTGGGGGGCTTGGAACGGATTAGGGCATTTACATGGAAAACGCGTCTCTACTTACGGAATTTTCAGGTTACGAAACTACTTCCAGAACCAATTAATTTCGTAAGTAGAGGTACCACTGTATATGTATATGTACATTATATATATACATATATTCATTAGGTATATCCTGGTTGGATGCCAAACACATCCCCCAAATTTCTTAGGAAGTTTGAAGACAGTAATGCACTATAGATAGATGGTAGGTTGTGTCTAAAAGCCCGTGTTTCTGTTGACTGAAGATTCTCCTACATGAACATAAATGGCCTCTTTAACACCCCTCTCAAACCTCTCTCTCTAAAATGTGTACGTCATCATCTTCAAACGAACGTCCTTCATCCATAAGGAGGAGATAAAATTGTCAAAATTTAAAAAAAAAAATAAATCATAGAATGCCATAACATTGTGTATTACGTTTGTAAAAAACGGACGGCCAAATCCTAAACACATTAACAAAATGATTTTGCCTTATGGACTTTAAAAAAATGGGTGCAGCTAGGCTAAATGAGAGCGTTTATTTTCCCCATGAAACTAATTGAGACAATAGTGAGTTGTAAGTCTCAGCAGGATGTTGTAAAAAACCAGAGCCAATCAGCAGCAGCGTCTTGAGGTGTTTCCAAAAGAAACCCAGAAGGAGGTATGCCAAAGGGGCTGTACTGTGGCGTGCGCGAGTGTGCGTGCAGTTTAAGTGGTGGAGGGCAGGTGCGATGAAAGCTCAATAGAGAGCCTACTGAAGCTCAGCTCCTCTTGTCTGGCAGAATGAGCAATGGCGTGCGATGCGGTGTTTCACCCTTGGCATAAACACCATCAAATATGCCCGGATATGAGCGGCTGGGGTTGCGAGGTGCTCTGTTTACCAGCACCTCTGTGTTTAGCGCTCTGCTTTTAGACACTCACAAAAAGTATACAGCATATTTGGTGAAGCAGCAAAGGCCAGACACACAGACAAACACAACGGGTCTGAATTCTGATGGCATTTTGAAAAGGTAAAATGCTTTACTCTGCACCCCCCACCCCAAGAGACAGGCTCACCATGATGAATACTGCCATTAAGAAAATGACTTGTCTCAAATGTCAGACTGCGGCCAATATTTTCAGAATAAAAATGGATAGCACACGAACGCGGGACATTTTCCTTTTTACCCCTCTCTTTAACGTTCTTGCCAGGAAAGTGTAATCAAGCCTAATTATTTAAACCGCCTGCCACTCTTGAAGACCATCGGTTTTGCAAAGAAATAATTAAAGCTTTACATTGCGTCTGCGATAATGGTGATGGCTCGCGCAGTAATGATGATGAATGATGTTCGGCGTCGGGGACACTTTCAGTCATCAAGTTGAGAAAAGAAACTTTACGCCAAAACATATGCACTCGAGACGATAAAGCTAATGGCAGCCTGATTTTGAGCATTTCAGTGCATTTCAATAAAAGGAAAAAAATGAATAATGGAAGAAGAAAAGCTGTTGATAACGGGCCTTGCATGGCACTTTGCAAAGGACAACGATCACGAAACGGAATGTAGAAACAGACTACCAAGATGAATGCATTTAACAACAATACAGCAATATAGCTATCTCATATGCACTGCCTCCCATTTGACGCAACAGAGATCTGCCCTCTTCAAACACTGAATCTCAATCCTCCATCTCAGGTTTCTAAGCATGATCAAATTTGCACTTCAAACCATTGTGCCCGTTTAATCAGCCGTTATGTATGCCCAGTCAACCACCGCAGAATTTCCAAGCAAAATCTCAGGCCGAGGCACACAAAGCTATCTTTGATTATACGCTAGCCCATGGGGAAACTTTATCAAACTCCTTTGCTTCCCGTGGAGCAGGAACCAGGTGACTCGCAACCGCTCAATCTGAAGGCCGGATTCTTTTCCACATGCGGCGAGGAAGGGAATCATTCCTTTTGATCCAAAACAAAGACAGCTGCAAGTGCCTCTCCAGATAGCAGCCCCGCCAGTCGCGCCCTCCACTTCCTTCCACCAATCAGGGCCTCGTCTCTGGCACCAACCGTAATCCAGCCCACTGCTGCTCTTTCTCACAGTGATTTCTCCCCTTTGGAAAGCGACACGCGCACGGGCTACAGGCAAACAGCACATTTTGTATGATGAAAGAATGAAAAGCGTGCCCTACTCACCCATCTCGTTGTCCGATTTATTGTCCATTTCTGTGTCAGTGAGAGTGAGCACAGAGTTGGAGCGGCTGGAGAGGCATGAATTCTGCCCGGATTTCGCCCCCGTTCCCCAAAGGGTAATGGTACGTTCGGGTGATACAGGTTCATGGTTTTCTGTGGCGACGGGTCCCCTCGAGTAGCTGCTGAGCGGATGGGAGAGGCCGGTCTCGGGGCAGAGAGCCAGTCCCCGGCGGGCGGATGGCTCACAAATCCCGAGCTGCCTCAGTGAAAATGTCTGCCCTGTGAATGACAGAAGTAGTAAAGTTAACAAACCAAGTAACAACATGGTTAATAACCAAGCACGGGACTACTTTAAAAAAAAACAAAAACACTTAGTATAAGCCTGGCAAAAAGGCAGGGGGTAATTGTTGTATTAAAGCCTTAACAACTTCCAAGCTACTTAGCACTCATCACCTTATGAAGATCAACAGCTTTTTTTCCTCTAATAATCCTGTCTATGCAGTTAAAGTTCCCATATTGTGCATTTTCCAAGGATTAATTTTAAGTTTCGGCATGCTCATGGATAAATATGTAAGCTAAAACAAAATCAAAAAATGTTTTAAAGCTCCTCGGAAAAAAAAAGCTGTCTTTAAAAGTTCTACAGTCAGATTTCAGCCTGTCTATTAACATTAATGGATCCCTAATCTGATTGGGTAAAGGCTTTTTATCACAAGAAGGCAATCATGGGTGCATTTTTTTTTTTGCTAATAGAGAACTGAAGCCATGCTTTGCTTTAAGGCTGGACTGTACCAACAAACTGAATAAACCAGTTTAAATCACTGCTTACAACTAAATTCCGGTTGCACCAAACTAGTTTAAATCATGACAAAATAAATTTAAAACTCTTTTTGAATTCAGTTTTGTTTTACCTTTAAACAGTGGGCGGTGTTCATTTTTAACAAGGGTTATGGTACAAATATATAAGCATAAAGTACAAATACAAATATGTATATTAAGTGCAGTAAACTTGCAAGAATAAAGGTGCTGAACTATGACAAAAATACTAATTTAGAATTTAAAAAGTCACAATTTTATGAAAAAAAAAAAAGTTAAATCCATGAGAAAAAGCAACTCAAGAAAGCAGTGGGGGGAAAAACCTTTCCAAGAAAAAAAAAAAATCATAAATATGACAAAAATAAAGTTACAAATTTACAATAAAAAAAACCTTCAAATTTGCAATAACAAAAGCTGCAAGTTGTACAAATTTGGACTTTTTTTTCCTCAAAAATGTTCCAGTTTGTGAGGATTTTTCTTGTAAACTTGCAATGTTCTTTAAAAATTAATAACTTTATAAATTTGCAACTTTTCCCTGGCCAATTTTTGATTTTTTTCAGATAAATTTATTTGTTTCCTATAAACTGGCACTTTTTGTAAAAAATTTGACATTTTTCGCTAATGAAAATGGAAGTTATTTCTCATAAATTTTAAAGATTTTCTTATAGATTTACAGCTATACTCACCAATTTGTGATATTTTCCTCTTAGAAGTATTAATTTGAGGGAAAACATACAAACTCCACATGGGAGTCATGAAAGTACAATTTTGTAAAACATCTACTTGAGTACATGTATAACTATAACCAGTTACTATGTATCCTTGCACTCATTATGGGGATGGGCATGGAGGGGGGATGGCAGGTTAACAAAGAGGATGGTTCCGGGTAAGTTTGCTAACAAGGGGGGTGGCAACCCCCCCAACCACCTACTGTCAATAAACCAAGATTAAATTTATTCTGTTACACCATTAAACCAGCAGTTGTGAAGGAACCCACATGAGTTTTATAAATATAATTATTACTTTTTTTTAAACAAGACACCAGTTCAATAAGGACACTCCCATGATGAAAATCTTGTCTCACACTTACCACATCTTTTTTGGCTTTTGTCTTTGTGTTTTTCCAACAAGCTTTAACAGAACTGCCAACTTTTCAGAGACATTTGTGGCGAGATTTAGCGGGAATTGTGCGCAGAAAGACTGGGAGGTAGGGGTGGAGTGAGCGCTCATGCACAAAATTCAAGTTTTTATTTTTTCAATGAATACGCTTCTTAACCTCAGAAATAGTTTTATAACGTGTTCAGTCTGCTTTATGCTGTCTTGAAAGCTCTTATTGTGAGAAAAATGTGAAGAAAGTCAATACAATATTGGCAGTAATTTCCTCATTTGAGTGAGAAATAAGGTTTGTGGTGGGAGAGAGGGTAAAAGAGTGAGAGTTGGCCAATGTTGCCAGCTCCTCAGTAAGGAAAGTATTGGCTGTCCTAAAAGTCGCTAGAAGTCACTAAATGATGTCAGCACCTAATTTGCATAATTGGTCATTTGCATGTAATTGTAATGGACACTGTAGGAGAGAAGAATAATGTCATGGGAGAGACAAAACTTCAGTAAAAAAAAAAACCCACCCTAAATATGTTCAGAACTACAAATTAACTTCTGTTGATTCTTGGTTTCTTTGTTTTAATTTTGCTATTTAAATAGGCCATCACTTCTCAAAATAACTTCATGACTTTAATGGTGGGGCAGTGCGGTGGCAGAGTGGTTAGCACTGCGGCAGCACAGCAACTCACCCTTGGCTGGGGGATCCTGGGTTCGATCCCAGCCCCCGACCAACAGTGATCTGTGTGGAGTTTGCATGTTCTCCCCGTGTCTGCGTGGGTTTACTCCGGGATTTCTCCGGTTTCCTCCCACATGCCAAAAACATGCAAGTTAGGTTAATTGGCATCAAACTGGGGATTCTAAATTGTCCTTAGGTATGACTGTGAGAGTGAATGGTTGTCTGTCTCTCTTGTGTTGGCCCTGCGATGGACTGGCGATCTGTCCAGGGTGTACCCTGCCTCTCGCCCAAAGATGCTGGGATAGGCTCCAGCCCCCCTGCAACCCAAAAAGGATTAAGCGGAAGAAGATGGACTTTAATGTTTTGTCTAGACCCACATTACATAAGTCAGTTTTGTCCTGCACTGTTAAATGTTAGAATATCAAGTTTAATCAAAAGACTGTTATGTGGGGTGGAACTGCTAGCTCTACGTCCAACCCTCCTCCTTTATCCGGGCTGGGGACAGTGCAGGCAATATGCCCGTGTATCATCTCCAATAAACGGCTTCAACCAGCCTTTGAATTTAGGGTTTGATTCCCACTCCTTTCTGTATTTTTGAGCATATAGTTTAGACTGTGACATGATGATCTAGCTAGCTAGATGTTTAGCTTATGTCACAGAGAGACACACACAGAGTGGAAGAGGTGAGTATGTGACTGAGGCTGTAAGTCAAATGCAGTGATTTATTAGTGTGACACTGACAGTGAAGAAACATTTACATCCCGCTCTGTAAAACACGGCGGGATTGGCAGGGGGTTTGTGCATGCGCAATTCATTTGCAGTCTGGATGCCAGTGGCGTGGGTCTCCTCTCTGACTGCAGCTAACTGCTGCACAAGACTCAGTGCTTTGGGATGGGGAGAGGCTCACGGTAGCACCTGCTGCTTGTTGAGGAAAGTAACTGCAGAGCAACAGTGCTTTCACGTCAGAGTCTCCAAAACACCAGAAAAATCTCCGATAACACCAGAAAAAGTTGCTAGATTTGTTGCTAGTCACTTTTGACAGAAAAAAAAGTTGCCAAGAGGACTTAAAAAGCCACCAGATTTAGAGAGAAAGTCACCAAGTTGGCAACACTGGTTTTAAGCTAGGCTACTTCTGTTTCTCTTTTGTTAAAACAGTCAGCCAATTGCTGCCAATGAGTCTTTTTCTCTTTCTTTTTTACTATAACATTGCCTTGTTTTTCATCTTCTGTGATTTGGCCAAATTTTTTTATTAATTCAGCCAACAGGTTATACACAAAGGATGAAAAATTTCAGCTCCTCTGCTGCACCACCACAGCACTGTCAAGCCAGCAATTTTTGAGCTAGCTAGCACCACTGTAAAGCAGCCATTAACAATGGTCCTTCGCCAAATAAACTTGAAGGACCAAATTTTACGTGAAATTGAACAACAGCGCTCAGTTTAATTTGACACCTAAATTAACTCTTTACCTGTCAGTAATCTTACATGATGCAACTCTCTTGCCTAAAATGTTGCAATTATTCACCTGTCATGTTTTTTGTAAAAAAAAAAAAAAAGGCCCAAAATCCCAGATGTACTAATCATTTCGCATCACTAGATGACAGACACGTGTAGCATAAATCCTAGCACCCCCTCACTCTGGAGGACTGGGCCCACATCCGCCCAGAACCTCTTCGAACCTAAAGTGCAGAAGAAGAGATGTTCAAACAATTGTGTGGGAGGATGCATTTGCTCTGTATTTTGCTATGATTCTAAAAGGGATTATTTAGCTTTTGAGGACGATTCTGAAGGGTAATATTTACCTTCTGTGACAGCGCAAGATGGACTGGCACATGTAATACCTTTTGTCTGCTGTTAATGAAGCTGCACGTGACAGACAGGAGAATACTGCCGGTTCGGCGGTACTGCGTAACCGAAGTCGGGGTGAAATAATCAGAAGATAAATGTGAGTTTCTGAACGTGGGATAGAAATCGAAAATGACTGACAGAAGACAAAATAAGGAACCAGGATGAGCAAACGGATGCATGGAGATGCATGACGCACGGTAGGTCTGATGTTTTTATCAGTTTGTTTACATTCTACTGATTTTCTGGTTCAAAACAAAACAAAAACAAACAAACAAACAAAAAATCATCTATGTAAATATGTCCATAAGTCCAGTTTTACTTAAAGTTATGTAATCCGATACGACTGCCATCACATTATGCAGGTTAGATGAGTAAATTTACCCCCATCATAAAGTTTGGATCCTATTCTACATTTTTTTCATTTACAGTAAGCCATTATCTCTTATCACTTTCAAGTATCAGCTGTTGGAATTTCTGAAATTCTAAATTGAATATTTTCTTCGGAAAATTCTTGGCCACTAGAGGGTGCGTGCAGATGGTGTGACAGGTCGACTTTTTAGGCTAAAGGGTTAACAAATTTCAAACTGGGTTTTATTAAACTCTGATTAGAGCTAATGTCAAATTACATTCAGTCTTGTTGGTGTAATCCAGTATTAGAGTTTAACTAAATAAACCAAGTGTGTATTTATCTATTAATTTAGCATTTTAATATTTTAATGATCTACTTAGCTGGATTTTGTAAGTTTAAAATACATGAAAATAGGATTTAGCATAATGTTGTCCATTTTAATTGTCCATCTGAGTCCTCAACCGGACTCATGACAATTATCACTGTTTTCTTTTTGCATTACCGACTGCACTATGTGGTACTCCACAATATCTGCTGCTCGCTAATATATTTAAATTGCTTGACTAGTATTACTCATTCATATTCTACAATTTTATTGCATGTATAGTTTTGTTTTGTTTTTTTGTTTTTTTTTTATTTCTATCTTCTATTTTTATCATGTTTAATGTTGCAGCATTGCACCGAGACAAATTCCTAGTTTGTGTACTACATGAACAATGATAATAATAATAATAATAATAATGCATCGGTTTTATATAGTGCTTTATCATATATACTCAAAGACGCTTTACAATTAGGTACATTATTCATTCACTCCAGACAAATAATGGTAATGGCAAGCTACTTCTGCAGCCACAGCTGCCCTGGAGCAGGCTGACAATGGCAATAAATCTGATTCTGATTCTGATTCTAAAAGCAAAACATACACAATGAAAAATACTTAATAAAGTCAAGTGCTGCTAAAAAAAAGTAATGCAAAAATCATATGGCTGGGAGTATTAATGTGTTAACTTTCTCCATTAATGTGGGCCAATTACTGCATTAAAAAAATGATGTTGTCAGGTCACTCCCTGAGGTGGTGTCGGCAGTAGTGAATGGTTTGTCTCACCAAATGGCTCATCTTAAAACAAGAATAAGTTTTGTTTTTCAGCATTTAAATTTACACCACACTAAACAGATCCTCTGGTACTCAGGGCAACCTCATTCTGCAGAAACAAAACCCACTTAAAGCACATACACATATGCACACCTGCACCCTGACATATTGATTAGGGTGTGAAAAGAGGGAGAGTTTCTGTTAGAGTGAGCCAAGAAAAACACAGACTCCAATATAAAGTGAATAAAAGCTTCTAATTCATCATTAAGGTTGGGAGCTCTGGAAATCAGTTAAGAATTGCTCTGTTTTATTTGTTCTTTTAAGGGTTGAGATATTTAGGAAAGTTACCTTAATTAGAAACACTGACTTCCTCCTTGGCCATTTCAAAATAAAACAGGAAATGTGACAGCACAACTGAAAATTAAAGTTTTGCAGAGAAATTGACTCCCATTTTATAATGAACTGAAAAAAGAATATCAAAAATTGCTGTCATAAACATTTTTTGATTGAATTCATGATTTGTTCATGATTATAAAGTGTTTTATGATGCTCTAGCAGTATTTTTGTTGGAATATGAGAGTCACAGGTATATTTTATTTAAAAAAAA
Source organism: Pholidichthys leucotaenia (assembly GCA_020510985.1). Lineage (NCBI taxonomy): Eukaryota > Metazoa > Chordata > Actinopteri > Cichliformes > Pholidichthyidae > Pholidichthys > Pholidichthys leucotaenia. Next base: position 341,038,751 of record CM035840.1, read on the forward strand.
GCAATTAAAAGTTGCTTAAAAATACTTTTCTCTCATTGTTTCCTCATTGCAATTTTAGCAATTAATCACAATTAATTAAAGAAAATGTGCAATTAATTAGTTTTAAAAATTATCAATTCCCAGCCCTAAAATTACCAAGTGCAAACATACTGTCAATAAATTAAATATATGTAATATCAACAAAATTCATTTTACACGTGTATTTAAACCTATAAAAAGAAAATCACATAATAATTTGAGCAATGTACCATTTATGTTACTCAAAATGCATATCAAATATACTGGTTATTTGTTGAGACAGAAACTAATACAGTATAATTGTATCTGATTTACTTAATTAACAGAATTCAGTGGGTTTCTAATGTATTTAAATTCCCACCATTTGACATGCTTAGACATGTCGGCGCATTTAATCCAAATAAATTTGTATCCAAAAGTGGCAAAATGAAAAAGTATATTTAATTTGCCTTGTGTCACTTCTAAAATGTTGAAGATCTCAATCCCTGCTACAGAAAAAAAAAAAACTAACATTACAGAGAACTGCAGAACTATCATTACCTGCAGCAATTTTCACATGCACGTGCAAACACACACACACACACACACACGTACACAGAGCACAATGAGCAAACAAAGCATCTAATTGACACAAAATATGCTCAGTTTCCATCATCAACATTAAATCTGACATTTACTGTGATGATGTAAGAAACACTCGTTAACACTGAACTCCTGGATTTTCAAAAGAAATAAAAGAAAACTCTCTTTCCTCCCACAACTTCATCATAATGTCATTAATTCAAAAATGGACCCCAATTAGCACCAACAAAAATGTAAAAGGGTAATGGATATTTTTTTTTCCCATAATTGCAACCTCATGAGCCATAGGAGTGCTATAAAACAGAATAAACTGCTCAAACTTTTTAATTACAGAAATTAAGGCAGCTTCTAACAGCCAATTAAAGGAGAGGATTACTTATTGGGCACTTTTACTATATTATTTTAGCTTATCCGAGCAGTGTTTGAATGCTTTATGAGGACAGAGTTAGCCTACTGTATCCCAGCCCACATGATTCCTCTCCTAGAAAGTTTAGGAAGAGAATTATGCATCTGTTTGACATCTATTAATTGTGTTTACCACTGTCTCCTTCAGATAAAGTGTAAGATAAAACTAGGATAAAATGCATTAAACAAGCAAACAAACAAACCAAAATCCCTGCAACTGTGTTCCTTTACTAATGAGTTTTCACACTGTTAAACATCAGCAGAGGAACACAGATGTAGGAAGTTTGTTGTCGCTGGGTGCTAAATTTTAACTAACTGAAAAGAACAAATCAAAAAGAACAACAAAAAGACAGACTATATGCTATATAACAGGAAGCCTGGTTTGTGTGCTCAGGTGGTACAGCCCATAAAGTTGAACTCAGCAGTCTCCAAGGCTCAATAACTGCTCCTCTTCAACTCATATTGTGGAGATTTATCAGACAAACAGAGGAAAAATCCTGCAGACAACGGGAGGAAACATTTGTTCTCGCTAACCTGGCCTGGTGTACTCGGCACTCTCCTTGTGGACCATCTCCTTGACTCTGCCCCCGAACAGCATCCGCGAGGGGTCATGGTCGAAGGCCTGGATCGTCTCGCTAGAGCTGTAGGATTTCTGCGTCGGCACGCGGCAGGGTCCCTCGTCGCGGTCGACCGAGGAGGCGGTGTAGCGGCGCTCCCGATCCTTGTCTCTGTCGCCTTCTCTCTCCCTGTCCCTCTGGCTCTTGGACAGCGAGCAGAAAGGCCGCTGCTCCCTCACCCTTTCCATGGTGCCTGCATGCTGGGTGTCCCGCTCCCCTCCCCGTAACTGGCGACACTCTCCTGAGACACTCGCCACTGGATTATTTCGCTCCTTTCCGCCCCCCCGCCCCCCCAGCACCACCACACACAAGTCGTCTTCCTCCTCGGGCTTTGATTCTTCTCCTGTAACCGATTTCTTCCCCCGCGATCCCTCCTCCTCCCCACTTCTGAACCTCTGTCGAGACCACGTCTTTCAGACCATTCAGCCCTGCAGCCACTCTACCTGGAAAAGAGAGATGAGGAAAGGAAGCAAGGAGCTCAGATAACACTAATCCACATGCTTCATCTTCTAAAGCACACACTTATCCCCTTCTCACAGCACCCCCACCCCCCCCCACCAATGCGGCACTCCCCCCCCCCCCCAAAAAAAAAAAACTCACCCGTGAACTCCTGCATGCATGACCCCCCCTCCCTGAAAGGATCACCTCCTTTTGGGCCCAGTGGAAACTTCAATCAAGCTCATCTTCAGTGTGCTCTTAGTGTATAAATGCTGTCCTTCAGAAACTCACATTTTTTCAAATCAAGCAAAAGCGGTTACACAAAAAAAAGGGTTGGTTGTGCAAAGCATGTTTTTCATTTATTTTTTTTTAAATAAGCTTTTTTTTTTCATTTTTGAAGTCATGGTAAATTGTTTGTTAACAGACACAAATTGCATATTATGCTGTCCAGTCACTTTTTGACCCTTTGATTTCAGTTGAAATTGTACAGAATACGATGACACATGAGCACTTAATTAGAGATGCTTTGAAGAGCAGGGGCGACAAGTGTGATGACATATTTGTTTTAAATTAAAAAAATCATAAAGCATTTGTGTATTTTCAGAGTTTAAATACATGCGACATTTTAGTGAAAAATGCAACTTTTAAACCACAAAGTACAAAAGATAACAAAAGAAAAAATGTGATTTCAGAAGGATTTTGTTTCCTCCTGTTCCTTCCTCTGCAAGTCAACAGACTGAAAATAAACAGATCCCAAAAGAAGGATTTCTTTGGCTGAATGTAGCTACGATGACCCTGGGAAAATGAAAGCGTGAGTATATCACCAAAACTTACTCTGACTGTATCGTCTGCCAGTGTAAAATATGGTATGGTGTGATGGCATTTCTTCTTCACGTGTGTGCATGTGTATGTACAGTATGTATATGTACAGTATATGTGTGTTTGTACAGCTCTAGAAAAAAATCGGAGACCACAGCAAAATCCTTCCTAAATTAGCATCTCTACATGTATAACAGCCGTTCATTCCGAGTATCTACTGGATTCCAACACAAGGACACCTCGGTCTGCTGAAGGAGGGACTGACTAGGAGATCATCTAAACACTAAGATGCATGAAAGCTGTGAATAAAAATCAGAGTTATTACAAAAATACAGATTTCTGAGCTCTTCCTAAGTTAAAACCTAAGCGTTGCCGTGTTTGAGAATGAACATGAACTTATTTTCTTTGCATTATTTGATCTCAAACCACATCTAAAAGCACCATCTGTTTTGTTGTTTTGGCCAGTTGTCATTTTCTGTAAAAATTTTCTGATGATATTTTGACTTGGAATTTGGATGAGTTGATTACAGCAGGTTAGAGGATAAAACAAAATTGTTCATTTTACTCAAACACATATGTATAGTAAAGCCAAATAAAGTTATAATTTTGCAGCAGTCTCTTAATTTTTTCCTGAGCTGTATGTGTAGTATGTAGGCATGTATGTGTATAGTATGTTTATATGTGCGCGTATATGGACATATACACACATAGATATAACTGAGTTTTGTCTCTGCATTTTACAGGTCTTAACACCTTGATCCTCTGGTTATCTTCAACATTTTTCTCTGATTTACTTTTTCTTTTATTCTCTTCCAAAAGCCTCCTATAGGTTTCGTGAATTAGCATATATTGCTAAAACACTTAAGCAAACTTTCTGGTTTGCCCAATAAATTTGTCTGTCCATATCCAATCTAATAAAGTTGAACTGAGTCGAGTATCAGTCAACTCAAGGTGGTAAGGTCACGTCTCAACATTGTTAAGAAAAAAATCAAGTGAATAATTAAAGTGAAAGAGAAGAACTTTTGTTCTGGAATTCTTAATTGTAGAATGATAGAGTTCTTTTTTCCCCAGTTAAATGCTGTGTTTGTTTATTTCTGTTTGGACGATGAGTATAATTAACCTATGCAATACTACTTTTTTATCTATTTCATATCAAAATAGTTTATGTACTGCATATTTATTTACAGATATTGCTTGCTTTTCTCTGCTTACACAATACACAATTTTATTTGTACATAGTACATTGGTGTATATATGACAAAATATGTTAAATTGTCATATTTTATTTTATACTTATGTATACTGTATGTTCTTATTTATCTTGCACCCCATATACTTTGTACTGTAATTGCTGCATTTGATTTTTTTAAATTTCATTTATTTTTGTATAGAGTGCTTTTTATCTTATCCATCCACCCATCTATCCATCTATCTGATTTTAAAATGTCATTTCCTAAAAATGTAAAATGTACAAGGAGGCTACACTTGCCTTATTGATATATTTATAACAAGGAAAAATAATGTGTTCACATAAAGTACACTCCAACATGCAATCTGCTGTGTAAAATACACAATACCGTTTAATATTTAAAATAAATTATTGCATCATATTTTAATCTAACTGAAATTCAACACTTAATGGATACTCAAAAAGTAAAAGAATTAACGTCTTTTAAAATTTTTTTTAAAAATGATTGAAATGCATATCTCAACAGTGAAAGTACCCAAGTAAGTAACTAGCAAATATTTAAAAAAAATAAATAAATAGCTTCAGATACTAAAAAGGGGAAAAAGAGAGATTAATGTGAGACCCCTACATTAAAAACTTGAGCATCGTTGTATTCTCGCCTCTCTGCATGCAATGATCATTCATGGTCATCAAGCACCGGGGGTATATAAACATATTTTGGCTCAGTGCTCACAGACATTAGAAAAATTAGCGTTAAACCCTTAACTTGTTAGAAATTCAAAGACGAGACTCTGACTCCTCTTTAAAACGTGGACGTGGACGGGGTGGTGGGGGGTACTATTACTAATCCACAAAACCCCCTTGAGTGGAATGTGGATGGGAACCATGGCGTGTCAGAAGTGTTTATTAGCAGCCATTTTCTACTGCTTCTTGAGGTGCGCGTACGCACACGCACACACACACACACACACACACACACGGTTGCACAAGAGTCACACTTGCCACACACCACAATTTCATTTCTCTCTTGGCTGAGCTGTAAGACTTGAGTATCAGACTCCTTCTTTCCCCAAATGAGATCTACTTCGTTTCACATCAAGCATCAAAACCTTCCAGTGAAGCCAGGATAGCGTAGCACCGCACTGCGAGATAGCACCGGCCCCAGAGAGACGTTCCAAAAAACTGAAGCAGTTGTGGCTGGAGAACAGGATGCAGGGATAATGAAAACTGTGGGCTGCTCGAGGCCTCTTAAACTTATTTTTCCCCCCTTCTTCCCCCGCCGTTGCGTGATATCGTTCTGTTCTCCCGATGGGCTGAGATGCAATCAGTGACACACTCACTTGTAAGGCTGACACTCAACTATCAATGCTACCCCCCCCACCCCAAATCTCACACGCACCCTTGTTTTATGATGCTGCGGACCATCTCAATCACATCTCATCACTTTCAGGAAATTGTACACACGCGTCCAGATTGGCAGATTAATGCACAGGATAAGCACAAGCAGACACGCCCAGAAGCCTCCCTGATTACCAACACCCCTTCTTCTTCTTTATGGACTTGTAAGGGGATTCGCCATCTGAGACACTGATAATGCCACAAGTCCGACCCCACTGAGCCGTGAGCCTGCCACTATAGGAGGAATTAGATTTGTGTTCTAATCAGCTATAAGCCCTTGAGTGACCAAGAAATGTCCCTTGTAAGCATCCCGGTGTCACTCCGAGGCGGCAAAGATGCCGGGGTCTTCCTCGCAGCTCATCTGCGTGTCCTGCTAGCATGCAGGCAGTGCACATGGGGGCACTAACAGGATACAAGAGGGACATTCGTTATGGTTTAAATTATGCACAAAAGGTCACAGGGGCTCTAAAGGGAATTCTATTGTGTTTCTGCAGGCTTTAAGTTGCAGATGCTTTAACTACAGCACACCATGAACTACACTATGTCCACCAGAAAAGGATAAAAAAAAACACTCGAGTCCTTTTTTGATTGTGCAAAGTCCATTAAGAGTAAGGGTATATGCAATGGATACAACCTTAAAGAAAGAAAGAAAGAAAGAAAGAAAGAAAGAAAGAAAGAAAGAAAGAAAGAAAAGGCTGAGTGAGCACATACCTGTACCTCCATTAAGATTTAAGTGCTAGATCCAGATTTCTGTTTGGCTCCACACCATATTCTACAGACGTATACCTGCCTGATTTTTTTTCCATCAAGCTATATGTATGATCCTCTGAGAAATTAATGAATATGCCCCAAAAAGCCATATGTGGCAATGTTAAAAAAGTTTTTTAAAAAGCCTAGCCACACCCACTGATTATTATCTACTCCAAAATCTAATGGGCTCTTCTGTGACCCAAGCTTCACCTTTCCACCAAATTTAACTGAAATAGGGTCAGTAGGTTTTGTGTAACGCTGCCCAGACACAGAAAACACCCTAGCCTGCAGTCAGGCAAGGTGCCAAGATTTTTTTTTTTTTCCTCCCAGTGCTAAGTGGAAGGTTGAAAATGAGTTGGGCGATTAAAGAATTAAAACTGATTAGAAAACAATCCATTGCAGCTTTGACTTATGGGATGCTTAGAAGGGGCTATGCAGCTCTGTGAAGGGGTTATAGCACCCCCTAGCCACAGTGCTGTGCCGTGCTTGCTTGCGATGTTAAAGAAAGTGGAGGGAAAAAGAAAAACTTGATCCACCTCTTGCTTCAGACTTGCTCCAAAAACAAAAGAGGTATTTCTGTGGCCTAAGCACTAAGCTTCTACCAAATTCCATGCATTGGTACATCTCAGAAAATTAGAATGCTGTGAAAACTTGTTTCATATTTCAATATTTTTATATTCGTTACACTTAAAGTCAGCCATTTCAAGCATTTTTTGCTTTAAATAATTATTTTTCTGACCAAGCTCTTTGACTTGAATTAAGGATGATGATATTTATTTTTTTAAATGCACTAGTAAATGTTTTTAATCCTGCTAACACAGCCAAGCATGGTGCTACATGTGGCTAAGGGATGCTATAGCCCGTTTGCACAGTGGCATAGCCCCTGCTAAGTCTTCCCAAGCTCCAGTTGTCGACCCTTCTTTAATTATTTCAATATATCAATTTTTTTTTTATCTCCCCATTTTTCAAGCTGCCCTTAGCGCCAGGAGGGGAAAAAAAAAATCTTGGTTCTGTGCCTGAATAGAGAAAATGCTCTGTCTCACAATGTTCATAGATATAATGGGGTGTTCCCTGGCCTAAACTTCACCCTTCCACCAAATTTCATTGAAATCAGGTCAGCAGTCTTTTTGTAATCCTGCTAAGAAAGCAAACAGAACGCCGCCACGATAAGCATAACCTCCTAGACAGAAATATAAACTGTTCTTGTGTGCTCATCATGAAACATGAATTCAATAAATTTGCCCCCTTTTCATTATCATTTCTCTCTTCCCTGGTATCATTCTCTTCTACATTCCCTTTTTCCTTTGATCATGCGGTTGAATCAGGACAGTCAGTCACCCATGACCACTCGGTGGAACAGCCGACACTGCAAAATTAGTGTCACACAGAGGTCCTCTCGTGAGCCAGTGAGGCAGGGAGAGAGACAGTTCATGATGGACGCGGCAGAGCTCCACACACGTCCCAACGACTCCCATGCCGGCCGAGTAGAGTCCCCCCGACGCCTGCTACTGTCCTACACCTCTGCACTTCTTTGAAGCATAAACCATAAACCATCTGTATAATATGGACTGAAGAAATGTGTCCAAGTCAATTGGCTGTTCGGGGCAGTTGGACAGGGTTCAAGGGTCTGAGGGAGATTTACTTGTTTCATGTCTGACATTCTGTATTTTATTCATCAAAAGCTGACAGAGGAGATGCTTTATGCTAACAGCTTGGGACTTGAAAGGGATGACCAAAGGGGAGAGCAACATTTTTTCAGGATGTCCTGGGAGTTGGTTCACAGAAAATTAAGCACACAAGCAATTCTCATCAGTATGTAATCCATCCAAAACATAAAATATAATTCTGACACCACGAGCAAGGACGGAATCAACTTTCTAAGCAGCACTAAATCAATTAGTCAGCTGAAGAGAGTTGAAAATTATTAATTAACCGAATAGTGAAAAGAAAATTAAACTAATTTTTGATGTCATTCTTCAAGGACAAATTTAATTTGGTCTATATTTTTAATCAAACACAAAAAAATTCTCCATCATCACAGTCATCAGTGGGGTTTGACCGACATGTAGCAGAAAAAACCAAAAGCAGTCTGGCTTTAAATTCATATTTTTTTGCATTCTGAGTTGGTACAAGTACAGCACTGTAATTTTAGGTCCCTCGCATCTAAAACTAATCCCACAAATATGAGCTACTTTCTTCTGTTGAAAAAGTGCTCCAGAGTTAAAATGTGAAAAAAACAAAACAAAAATGACAGATAGCAAAAACCGTATGTTCAGTTTAATTATCGTCTAGTGTGTTTAAACAACATCTTGACCTCTCTTCCCACTGTTAATGGTTACATATACGGACCAGACTTGTTAGGGTTATGATTATAGGTGGGACTCTCGAGCCACTTCACAATTCAATTTGATTACAATTTCAGAGGGCTGTGATGCAATTATAAAACGATTCTTGATGCAACTTTTTTCCTATTCAGGATTTATTTTTTCTCACTCTTGGCTATCTGCTACTTTCAAAGCAAAGTATTTGTAATGACCCATAATGACTTTACCTCCAGTGTTTTTTGTTAGTAAAACAAATGGAAGAGAGATATGACAAGTCACCTGGAATGTAACATTGACTCTGCTTATCACCCACCACAGATATTGCAGTACCTGGTTATTTCCTTTTCAGTTGGTTGAACTCAGGACATTTTAAAAATCAATTCTTTGACATTTGTGCATCAATTCAGAATCTTCCACATATGGTGACTCGATGCATCTAAAAAAAATGATTATTTCCCCCATCCCTAGTTATCATAAAAAAATAACTTTTGGAATTGTTGGTTATAATCTCATACAGTATCACATTTCAAATTAATTCTTTAAAAGAATGTTTTTGTGATACTTAGGTTTGCACCATTACTCATGTTTCTTACATCAATGACATTTTTTAATGATCCCCCCCTCCTTTTTTTCCAAAACGTTGGGATGTCTGTATAACTACCTCCGCCAAGGGAGGGGGTGATGTTTTTGGAAGCGTTGGTTGGTTTGTCTGTTTGTCTGTTAGCAGCATAACTCAAAACGCTCTTAACGGATTTTGATGAAATTTTCAGGAAAGGTGTGTAATAGCACAAGGAACAGATGATTAGATTTTGGTGGTGATCTGGATCACGATGTGCATGCAGGATTTTTTTTTTTTGAAAATAATAATAATATTGGCTTTTAAGACGTGTCCACGGAGATATGTTCACCTCGCACCCATATACAGTATGTGATGGTTAACATTATTTGATCTGAAGACACCAAGAAAAAGCAAGCAAACTGCGGTTTTTGAACGGATTTTGATGACATTTTCAGGAAAGGTGTGTAATGGCACAAGGAACACAGTATCGGCAGACAAGCTAAGGATGTCTTGTGAGGCACATTACCCACAAGGTATGTAACCACACAGCACTGGACAATGTTTCATTTTTATTACCTTGTGACTGCATTATTTTAATTACTTATAATCCTAAATCAAATTTGTTTCCAGTTCAAAATGCATCATAAGTGTTAAATATATCTTATTATACCTAACTCAGTACTGTTTACCTGTTGAAATATATATTTTATGGCTAATATAACCCCATAACTACAATATGGCACCTGGTGATCAATTTTTGGCAGCTGATCACTTTTTGCCACGATACCGGCATTGCTTTGTCTGTCTGTCTCTTAGCGACATTACTCCAAAATTTATGACCAGGTTTTGATGAAATTTTCAGGAAAGGTATGTAATGGCATGGGGAACAGATGATTACATTTTTGTGGTGATCCGGTGTTCTGCCATTTTACCATACTTTATCAGAATACCATACCCCTATGGCAAACCAATAGATATAGTTGTCGGTTTAGCATACTCTCAGAATCAGTTGCACTGCAAATATGCCACTGTGGAGGAATAAGTTCAGGCGAGATATGACGAGCTGGAAGGTTGCAGTGTTTTATTTCCTCCATCAAAATGAGACGTGCTTGTAGCGCTGTGCGCTACAGTGGTCTACTGTGTGCTGTGTCGTGTTTTCTTTTATATGTTATACAAACAGAGAGAATTTTTTTTTTTTTTTGCTTTTGTATACTTTATTGATCCCCAGAGGGGAAACTGAGGGCATCCACCTGGATGGATGAAGCAGCCACGGTACGGCGCTATCCCTTAAACATTCACACACACATTCACACCTAGGGCCACTTTAGAGTCTCCAATTAACCTAACCTGCATGTTTTTGGCATGTGGGAGGAAACCAGAGAAATCACAAAGTAAACCCACGCAGATTCGGAAAGAACATGCAAACTCCACACAGATCACTGACGGTCAGGGGCTGGGATCGAACCAGGGATCCCATGGCCAAGGGTGAGTTGCTGTGCTGCCGCAGTGCTAACCACTGCTCCACCGTACCGCCCAGAATGCATGGCACATTAGCATACTGATATACATATCAGTCAATACATATGATTAGCCTGACAAACTGGTGCCCGGACGTCTTCAACTTAATCTGGGGATGTATAAACAATAGTCCATTGTTCTGGTTGTCCCCCCAGGGGCTCTCTGTCCGTATGTGAATGGTCCTCTGCTTCTTCCAGACCTTCTGATTGTGAGGATGAATGTCCCTGTAGATTGTGGTGGGTCACCACAGGGCTCCCCCCAGAACCCCCCCCCCCCCCGTCGTTTGGCTTCAGCTCTAGTAGAATTGTCGGAGGGCATGTCAGTCCGTGGGGGGGGGGGACGGGGGAGGGGTGGAAAGGACAGTGTGCTCCGCTCCGAGTTCCAGCATGTTGAACGGCCGTGGATCGTGGGCGCCGGGGCCGGTGTGCTGTCGTGCGTAATGGAACCAGATGGCGATCGGCCGGCTTTATGGAGTGAGGTGCGAGAAGAGCGCTGTGGAGGAGGAGGGGGAGGGGGGTGGGAGTAAGTGAGTGCCGGCCCGGGACGTCAAAGGTGTCTGGGCTGCGCAAAAATTGCGTGTGGATCCGCGATGGTGAGGGACTTTCCCGTTAAACCTGGCGGTGATCCACAGCGGCTGTGAAAAAAAAAATGTCTCTGACTCCTCTCGCAGCTCGATCCAGCGAGGATGTGGGGAAGGCGAGCGGCAAAATTCCCCGAGGATGCGTAGCGGCTGTGAAACAACTGCAGCTTTGTGAGGGACCTGGCGGTTTGGCTTTTAGGTGCGGAAGCAGCACTAAAACCACCAGGGAGAGCAATTGGCTAAACTCCCAGTGTGCGCCGTGGCTGAGAAACCTATACAATGTCTTGTGTGTGGGCTGCACGTTTGCTTCAGGTACGTGAGCAGCCCTGAAGGTTCCGAGGGTGGCAATTGGCCGTGTTTCTCGGGCATGTGCAGCGGCGGAGGATGATGTATCGGTCTGTGGAGCCGGCTTGACTCTATGCGTGTCGCGCGCGTGGCGCAGTGACCACTTAGCAGGCAGTTGCCCTGTCCTTGTAATCCTGCGGTGTGTGTGCGGGGCTTCTGTGCGTGGGAGGTCGGCTGCCGTGAGTTGAGTCAGATTTGGGGAGCTTGGTGGAAATCAACGCAGTCAGCGCCGATGTCCTTCCCCGTTCAGGCTGCCTCCTTCGGCTCACTCATGTCGCCGTTCATGGTGCGTGTCGGTCCAAGTGCTGCCCGCTCCAGGGAGCGCGCTCCGGTGAGGATGAAGAGGTTGCAGGCGTTCTCTGGTCCTCTGGGGTCCACAGCGCGGTGAGAGGGAGCAGACAGTCATTCTCTCTCGTCAGGTCACCAGTGTGGAGGGAAAAGATCAGGCGAGGGGCGCACCATGACATGTCGGGTCATCAGTGTGGAGGTAAAAGATCAGGCAAAATATGACGAGCTGGAAGGTTGCAGTGTTTTATTTCCTCCATCAAAATGAGACGCGCTTGTAGCGCTGTGCGCTACAGTGGTCTGCTGTGCTGTGCTCTGTGTGCTGTGTTGTGTGTTCTTTTATATGTTATACAGAGAGAATGCATGGCACATTAGCATACTGATATACATATCAGTCAATACATATGATTAGCCTGACCAACTGGCGCCCGGACGTCTTCTCCTTAATCCGGGGATGTATAAACAATAGTCCATTGTTCTGGTTGTCCCCCCAGGGGCTATCTGTCCGTACGTGAATGGTCCTCTGCTTCTTCCAGACCTTTTGAGTGTGAGGATGAATGTCCCTGTAGATTGTGGTGGGTCACCACAGCACTAACATTACATAATTGCTTACCTTCCATCAGCTGGACCGTAGTATGCTATTGTTTACTGTCCGTCAGCTGCATTGAGTAATTTTTAACAGCAGGAAATGTATATAATGCATATAAATAGACACACACTGAAAACGCGCCACATTTTTGTATCAGCCAATCACAGTGCAGCGTCATCAAGTGTTTCCGTCAGCTGTACGCTGAATCCGTATGCTGAAATTATGAGCGGAAGCGTACACGTAGGTTTACACGTACGGTTACACGTAGTAACCCCAGGGTATGGCTGTTCTGATAAGCATGGTAAAATGTCAGAACACCTGATCACCACCTGGATCCAGGAATTTTTAGGAAAAATCAGTATCAACTTGGTTAAATGTTACTTTTGCTGGTACACCAGAATTTCTGTAGCTAAGTTACCTAATACTATTTACATATTTGTTATTTCAATAAATCTTATAGAAGGAAATTTGAATTAGTATTTTTCATCAATATCAAATGCAGAAACGCTGCATTTAAAAAACTGCTGCATTTCTAACAATGTCATTTGGGGGAAATGAGCTGCTTGCCGGAGGTCTGTGCTCTCGGAGTGCTTTTCTAGTTGTTTTAGCTGCCGTTTCTCTGTCTGTTAGCAGGACCACGCAAAAACTCATAGATGCATTTGGATGACATTTTCACCAGAGGTGGCCCTTGGCCCAACGATGAACTCATTACATGTTGGAGGTCAACCACGAGTGCATACCTCTGCCAAGGCCCTATCTCGTAATGTACAGATGGATGGCGATATGGATGGGCAAAGGGACGGAGGGGAGGATAAAGGGAGAGAGGGAGCCTTGGTGGAGGTATGCTCTCTCTGAGTGCCCTCTAGTTTTTAAAATACATTTAAAATGGAAGAAAAGTCTCTAAGGTGGAAAAACAAATGTGGTCAAATTTCATATTACACCGTCACTGTTAGTCCTAAGAGAAAAAAAAAATGTTCAACGTTACTCATTCCTAAAATATTAAAAACCATGTGCTACTAGATTGTGATCTAAAATGACATTAATAACTTTAATGATGACAATGTCTGAGATATCGTGACAATGAAAATCAACACAATGCAAAACAAAACTGAAAAAAAAAACACCTATTGAGATGCATGCAAGGATTTAAGATTGAACAGTGTGAATGGGGGGACAAAATAAAAGATATTCCAACACTTCCACAGAAGTAATAAGTAAGAACAGAGCCATGTGAAAAACTTAAGACACACTGTATAAGCCTGTGTGTTTTGTTAACATATTTGGACATATGGATATTTAATATCAATGTTAAAAATACTGGGAGATTCACATAATACAGTTAAACAATTAAAAATGAATTAAAGACTTTTTTTTTAATTTTCTATAAAAACTATTTCTAAAAAATTGTGAGGAATAAATTAGGACAACCCCCATCTTTTTTAGGACACCCTCACATTCATTCCCACTTAAAATGGCTAAAATAAATGTTAAAAAAATGCAAATAAAAACAAAAACATGGTTAGACATAGATACGTGAATATTTCTAAACTGAATATTTGATGGGATGTCCTAATTTTTTCACATGACTGTAGGTTAAATGTAGTCATAATATATGTAATAAAAATGTAAAAACTAAAAGTGGAAATTAAAATTATGTTAAAAGGAGGGAATATACATAGAAGAATACACATGCACAAATATGTACACCTTGTCCTTTCTGCATGAAACACTGAGAAACACACATGGTGCATGTAGTTGTGCATGTAGTTGGCTATGTGACGTGTTAAAAATGGGAGATAGGAAATATGCATACTATAATAATGTAAGTTATTTTGTGAAAAAATGGGTACTTTAGTAAATTAGTAAGACTCTTATTTCCCCCACTCCTCTCCCTGACAAATTTTTAACATCTAACAGTTTTCTTTTTTGGCGCAGATTGTTGCATTTTCTGCACTGATTTTAGTTGGAAAATTTTTCCTTTACATGAAACACATAATTTTGACACTGGGGCACCATGGTGGAACAGTGGCTAGCACTGTCACCTCACATCAGCAAGCTCATGGGTTTGAACCGACCCCGGCAACCTTTCTGTGTGGAGTTTGCATGTTCTCGCTGTGTCTGTGTGAGGTTTTGCCAGGTACTCCAGTTTCCTCCCACAGTCCAAAGACATGCATGTTAGCGTAATTGTCACTAACTGGGGATGAACTGTCCTTTGGCATGAATGCGAGAGTGAATGGTTCTCTGTCTGTCTGTCTGTGTTGGTCCTGTGATGGACTGGTGATCTGTTCAGGACAGACCCTGCCATTCATCAAAGATGCTGGAATCCCCCCCCCCCCCAACCAGAAAGGATTACGCAGCTCAGAAAATGAATGAATTCTGACACTGGGTAAATTTCAAAAAAGTTCTCAGGGATGCTGTTTCATTGTCATATTTATTCTCCTGCATTCTCTTGTGTCAAAAGTATAAAGTGCAACATAAGTATTCTTTAAGTATATAAGTATTCTGATTATTGAGAGAGAACCCTCCACCCCGCCCCATCTTCCCTAAAAACTATGCTGATAGACCCATACTGCTCACAGGTCATTTTGCACAACAGCAGCAGTCACTGCTGACTAGAATGCTGAGATGGCATCTACTCACAATTCACCAAGGCTTTGTTCTGTAATTATATTTCCTCAGGGCTGCCGTACGTATCAGCTCCGATCTCTCTGTTGATGACCTCTGTAAATAATGATAATAAAGAGCGTATCTGTCTTTGCTATTGTGCTCCTCCAAGACAATTCACCTGTCACCAATTGGCCCGGCTCCCACCACTCCTTTCTCGCCGTGCTGTTGGCCATTTGCCGGAGCACAGATCAGACGGCTCTCAGCCATGGAGAGTGGTGAGAGTGGTTGATGGAGCTTGTGGAGATCAGGGCTGGCTCCCTTTAATACAGCCAGCACCTCCAACAATAGCCGCCTCTGACAGCTTTGCATAATTCATCTTGTCGAGTCTCTCTCCTTTTTCCTCCTTGACGCTCATCTCTCTCTCCCTCTCCTCTTTCAGCTTCTCCCCAGTTCTCCTTCTTCTTCTCTTTTTTAGTGCCTCCCAGCGCTTGGAGAAGGGGCGAGGGAGAAGCAGGGCAGTGTTCCATCGGATGCTGCCTGCCCCCCTACCCCCCCCCCCCCCCGACACCAGTGATTTGGGAGACAGAGAAGTGTTTGTCTGCAGCATGGTGCCCAGATTCTGCAAATTCTGGATGCCATCTGAACCAGATTGTATTCCCTCTTCATCTAGGCTCAATGCTTTAATCCCTCACTGGAACATGAGGTGTACGTAGGAGGACCATTACCTAAAAACATCCGAATCAAGACAATTCACTTCCTCTCAGTGAGCTGATGTGAACTTTAAGCCAACTTCTCAACTTCCCTTGATAACATGTGGCAAGGTTCAAAGTCTGAGTTTCATTTTTGTCACATCATGTAGAAAAACATATAGTGGAATAAACTGGTACTACTGTATAATTGCAATATTGTGTGTATTTCCTATAGAAAATAATGTAGTTTCATAATATACCATTAAAGCTACCACTGCTAGCCCTTTACTGACCTTTGCATGATGTTTGCAGAAAAATAGGCAAAAAAATCATTTTTTGGTGACAAAATCATTTAAATACCCACATTATTCCTGTTGCATCTTGCAGATTATTGATAATCTTGCTTATCAATTAACATTACAATAGGAACTTAATAAAGTTGTGTTCTTTTGATCAAGTATCAGTTTGAATGCTTGCAATTAGCCAGTTTTTCCGAAAACATCTGGTGACAATTTTGTTTGGAAATTTTGAGCCTCTAGGCAGGAATTTGGTTTCATTCCATCTGTATAGCTGATTAACTGGGAAATCTCCATGTCTTCTACATCAATCTCTTTGTAATTTTGTTTGTAATAAGTCAGTACCCAACATGTGAATATTCTAGAGCTTTCCCAAATACCAGCTTCAAGGCTTTAAATATTTCTAAGCAATCCAGAGTGAATATCCAAATTTTCTGTAGTCCTTTTTCACAAAAAACTGCATCATTTTTTTCTGAAATATGACCTTTCTTATAAATCTGGAACTTTTAAATGTAAATTTGCAACTTTATTTAATAGATTTGTAGCTTTTCTTGTAAATTTGATGTTTTCTCTGACAATTTACATTTTTAATTATAAATATGCAATTTCTTCCTTGTAAATTTAATGGGGGTTTTTTTTCTTAATTTTGATTTTCTTGTCAACTCTAGGACTTTTTTGCTCATAAATTTGCAGTTTGTCACATGTTTTTTGTTATACATTTGCAAATTTCTTAGGCAAATTTGTGACTTTTCTAGTAAATTCCTGACTTTATCATCAAGTTGCTATTTTTTCTTGTAAATCTGTGATACTTTTCGTCTAAATTTCCAGGGGATATCTTGGTAAATGTGATAGAAAGTGATTTTGAAATTCACTTTTATTTTTAAAGTCAAGTAGTGTGGAGGGGGAAAGTGAATATCTAAATCCTAAATTTGAAAACCAAATAACAGTGTAATGAATGAATAGTCAAATAATCAAACGTTTGTGTACAGCTCTTGTATATTCTAACACTAGAAAGTTTCGGACTTGTCCCACTGGGAGGAGACCAGGACACACTGGAGAGATTAGGGGCCCTATTAGGACGATCATCTGTGGACAGACTTTTCTGACAGACTTTCCGCCATACACCAGTGTTTTTGCTAGTTTCTGCCAGTGCATTGTCTGTTTTTTACACATTGTGTCACGGCATCAAATTACCAGTAGACGGTGTGCCCGCTATGTGATGGGAAGAGGCACCTCATTTCAAAGAGGTGTGGCAGCGCGCAATCTAATACGCATTACTATTATAGTGCATTCCATGAGAATCTGCTTTTAATCAGGAAAAAGGAGGTCTATCATCAGAAGCGCATTGCTAATGATATTTCTGTGGCGTGTTTTGAAATTGTGCAGCTCCGGAGCTCATGAGGAAACAGCATGTGCTGTTTTTAATGTTATTTTAAGAAAGAGTTGTAACAGTCATCATATAATCACCTGTCATTTTAATTATATGATGGTCACACACTATTTTTTTACTCTATCCACGCTCTCATTTTAATTGCCGACTTACCATTGGAGTCTATAGATTAGGCATTAATGTAGCATTTTTTAGGGGAATGAATAAATGAACATGGAGCATGTGTGTGCAGGGGGGAGGCGTGTTACTCCAAAGATTTTTCTTCCATCTACATTTTCATCTTATTACGGGCTAATTAGGCATTACTGTGTTTATTTTTAGGGGAATAAATGAATGAACAAGGAGTGTGCAGTGTTTTACTTTTCACTGCAACTTCCCACAGAGACAGGAGATGGGTCCACACATCTGCCTTGGCTGCGTGCCCCGGGTTTCCAGCCAGGCTGCGGTTGTGGTTCTCCACCAGCAAGGTCCCCGACTGCCACCCATCAGGGGCTGACAGAAGCTGACGAAAGCTGGCTCGCTTCATGGCCAGGGTTGGCCGCGGACAGGAAGCCGCGTCAGATCTCCTCTTTCATTCCCGCCAGGAAGGGACTGGGGGAGACTCTTGGTTAGCAAAAGCAAGAGGAGAGGGAGCACTTCATCTCCCCTTGGCCAGGAGCAACTTCCACCCCATTGTTAATGAAAGGTTCTGAAAGTTTGCACAGGCATCATCATCTTCTAAAGTTTCAAACCCATTCATGTCTGTGTGCTGCATCCATGCGCACTACATTAAACCATTCAACTGATTTTTCAGCCCATTCTTCCCCATTTGTTCTTTGTAACGTAACTAACTGGACATCAACTGTGACTGATGTCTTCCTTATTACCAAGCAGCATTACAATCGCTTGCATTCTGGCTCACATACATAGGCTTTGGTCAACACAAAACCCATCTTAAACCGTCATGATTAGAATTCACTTCAGATAATGCACCTCTTTGCATTAAAGGGATGGGAAGGAGCGCTTTGGATTGGATCATCCAAAACACACCTTTGAATGATTAGACCGGCCTCTTTGTGTCATGCGCTGGTGGAAAGTTTGTTTTTATGCCATTGTGATAAGTAAATGAACTTGGAAATGCCCATAAACACGTTCTGCATCACTGACAACTGACTAAACACCATGTCATTGTAATACAGCCCTATGTCTTCCGGCTTATCTGAGAACGCCTTGAAGAGCTGGAGTAGCTGGCTGTGGAGAGGGAAGTCTTGGACTCTGCTTAGACAGGTGCCTCGGCAAACCGTACCCCTGGGAAAAGTGGTAGAAGATGGATGGATGGATTTACTAACCCTGCCCCTATTCCATTTTCAGTTTGGTAAGCACACACACACACACACACTTAAACACAGTTGTTAAAGCAGCACTGTGTAACTTTCCTATTCCTGGTAGGAACACTGAAAAGACTATGACTGTCATGTTTTGCATCCAGAGTCCTAAAAGCCAATCACGAAGTACTTTGTTATTGGGTGGCTAAAGACGGACCCTATGATTGGCTATTGTGACACAGATAGTAAAATGTGCCAGTTGTAGTCTTTTCAGTTCTCCTATCTGAACAGCAAAGTTACAGTACATAACAATGAACGATAATGAGCTATAGTTTACATTATATAAGTTTAATAACTTCCCTAAAAGGTGGATTTTTTAAAAAAAAAAATTCAACTTTTGATATTTGTTTTGGAATATGCCTGCTTTTGTCTACAAGAGTGGGGAAAAATGGATATTGCATAATATCATGATAATTTGTGATGATGAAACTGTATTGATTCAGAGACACCAGTATCATAATACTTCATTAAAAATTATTAATTAATGTTGCAAATACAAACCTTTCTATTTAGGTACCAAAGTAACTAGAACTGCACTCAACAGAGATGCAGACCCAGGCCTTACAGCCCTATCCCTGCTGGAATGTTGGAAAAAAAAGAAAATCCCTGGTTGACTTTCTGCTCCAATTCTGATGGGACGCCATTACCTATTTTCAGACCATACAAGGTCAAATAGAAACTCAAGGTCAATGGATATTCAAGAGGTGCCCCAACCGCCATTCTAACTTGTCTTGAAATGTGGTGGTTCAAGAGCTCATAATAAAGTCACAATAAGCCAAAACTGATTTTGACCTTTAATCACCCTGTGACCTTGACCTTTGATCCCAAAAGCATAGCCAAATATGATACTCCCCGGGTCAACTTGTCTGCCAAGTTTGGTCACCCTGGCATAATCTCCTCTTGAGTTACAGCACGGACATGCAGACAGACGGACGGGCAGATGTGCAGAATCAGGCGACCGCCCTACCCACATGACTCCATTGATGTGAATAATGAAAACCATTCGATTTTCAGTCCACTAGATGGTGCTAAATGTTCACTGTCTGTTTAGGGCCACACAGCAAAGGAGTGACTCACGAGATCCAGCTGGGAGTTGACCAAAATTCAAAGATTCAAGATTCAACGATTTTTGTCAATACTTCTATATGTACAGGATATACAGGAGAACTGAGATGCAGTTTCTCTCTCTCTTAGTGGTGTGCGCAATATATAAGAAAAGAAGGAATAGAGATGAAAAATAACAACAGCAGTCTATGTACAGTAATGCTACCCGTAGTGCAAATAAAGATAAAACACAGCAATCCTATGTACAGAGGAAAAAAAAGGAGAGCTGTAATACCCATAATTGCAAGTTCAATGTGGTAGTGGAGGTGCAAACAGTGACAGATTGGACTGTGCATGATCAGTATTGCAATAACAGACAGCAGCAGGTATGGCATTTGTACAAATAGTTGCAGTAAGGTGCAGAGACATATGTCACGTCGCGCCGCTCATCAGCGGCGCCAGCTGCACGCACACCTGCACATCATCAGCGGCGAGGGATTTAAGCCGCCTCGCCCTGGGCTTCGGCCTGAAGCCGTCAGACTTCACTTGCTGGATTGCTGTGAGTTACCTCTTACTCCCCAGCAAGCATCGCGGTAAGAAGCCCTTACCTTTTTCCCTTTCAAGTCTGCTCCCCTGTGCACAGGTGGATTTCCCGGCGGCGGACCTTTTCCTCTCCGTCTCCATTCCCTCGCTGCTGCACCGGGCTCTCCAGGTTGCTGTCTACCGGACCTCGTCCTTGCTGTGCCAGCCACCTGCTCACTCCAAGTAAGCTCCTCTCCAACTTTTACATCTCCTGTGTTGGTGTGTGCCCGTCACCCTTCTCCCTGTGCTTTTCCCATAGGGTTGTCCGGCTGTACGGTCTCCTGCCTCCGTGCCCGAAGCAGACGCCACCACCAACACATTTACATCTCGGAGACACACATTCATACACCCTTGTTGTTAATAAAGCTATTTGAGCTACTCAGAGCCTGCGTGTGTGTCTCCTGAGCCGTGCAGTATGTCAGTACGGCTTCAGCAGAGCGGCTCGGCAGACGGCGGGCTCACACGCCGACTTACCACTCTCGAGGCTCGAGTGGACCAAATAGCTTACCAGCAACAGGTGATTCTAAACCAGTTGATCAGCATAACTAACCGATTGGACCGCTTGGACCCCCAACAGCCGTTCCCCCCGGCTCGTCAGGGTGGCGCGGCTCCTGCTGCTCCAGCGGCCATCCAGCAGGCTCCGGGAGCACCGACTCGGCTCATGCCTATTCCGACCCCCGCCCGCTTTAGCGGTAAGCTCGGCGGAGCGCGGGGGTTCATAATGCAGTGTGAGTCCATGTTTCACCGTGTGCCCGGAGACTTTCCTTCAGATCATAGCCGAATTGGTTATATTGGGAATCTCCTAGAGGGGCGAGCACTAACCTGGACTTACGCCGTAATGGCGAGGCCCAGTTATGCCACCCTCACTTATGACCAATTCGTGAGACGTTTCCTGGAGGTCTTTGATCAGTCTCGTACCGAGACAGTCCAGGTCGATCGGCTTCTCAGCCTCCAGCAGGGAAGCCGGTCGGCAGCGGACTATGCGATCGACTTCCGGGTAGCGGCGGAGGAATTGGGCTGGGATGAACGCTCATTCTGCGGCCTTTTCCTCCGCAGTCTCAACGATGATCTGAAGGATGAACTGGCTGGACGGGACATCCCGGAGACTCTAGCGGAGCTAACGTCTCTAGCTATCAGTTTGGATAACAGGCTGCGCGAGCGCTCCTCGGGGCGGAAGTCGTCTTCTTCTCGCCCTCGTGGAGCCTCGTCGCGCTAGTTCCAAGCTCGCCCCCTGGCGACGCCGCCACCATCGCGCCCCGAGGAGTCGGAGCCGACGGTGACGGGCTGGACAAAGCTCTCCCCTGCGGAGAGACAACGCCGGCGTGAGTTGAATCTCTGCATGTATTGCGGGGATAGTCAACACACGGTGGAGCTTTGTCCACAGAAGCCAAACGGCGGGGTCCGCGAGTCACTGTAGGGGGCCTCGCGGACATCAATCGGTTAAGTCCCCTCACCCAATTGAAGCTGCCCGTCCGATTTTGTCACAACTCCACTGGGCATCTCACTCACGCACTGGTGGATTCGGGCACGGAGGGCAGTTTTATTTCACAAAGCCTGGCAACCCGATTGGGCATCCGCTGCCAGGCACTAACTACTCCTCTCTCCCTGGTCAACCTCTCCCGTGTCTCCCTGGGGAGAGTAACACATCGGACCGTCCCCGTTCCTGTTATCATCTCTGGGAACCACCGGGAGGAGATAACTTTCTACGTCCTTCCCAACTCTGTGTCGCCCGTCATCCTGGGGTACCCCTGGCTACGCCTCCACAACCCCGTCTTGGACTGGAAGTCCGCCAGGGTGTCGGCATGGAGCACATTTTGTATGAGCACCTGTTTACAGTCCGCTGCCTGCTCTCCGTCCTCTTCCCCAACACCTACGGACGCTGCGCCCCCGGACCTATCCCTGGTGCCATCGGAATTTCACGACCTGGGTATGGTATTCAGTAAGTCCAAGGCGATGTCTCTTCCTCCACACAGACCCTACAACTGTGCAATAAACATCCGCCAGGGGGCACACTTACCCTCTGGGCGACTCTACAGCCTGTCGGCGCCAGAGAAGGAGACCATGAACGCCTATCTCAAGGAGTCGCTGAGTGCTGGGATTATCCGTCCCTCGTCATCACCATTGGGGGCAGGATTCTTCTTCGTGGGCAAGAAGGACGGTTCCCTCCGTCCTTGCATCGACTATCGCGCCCTAAACGACATTACGGAGAAGGATCGCTACACCCTGCCCCTCATGGATACCGCCTTCCACTCCCTCCAGGGGGCGACTTGGTTCACTAAGCTGGATCTACGCAGCGCATACCACCTCGTCCGGATCCGGGAGGGAGATGAGTGGAAGACAGCCTTCCGTACCCCGAACGGCCACTTCGAGTACCTGGTGATGCCGTTCGGGTTGACCAACGCTCCAGCCGTCTTTCAGCGCCTAATTAATGACGTCCTCCGGGATTTCATTGGCCTTTTTGTGTTCGTCTACCTGGATGACATCCTCATCTTCTCCAAATCCAGGGACGAGCACCGGGTCCATGTGAGGCGGGTCCTCCAAAGACTGCTGGAGAACCGGTTGTATGTGAAGGCCGAAAAATGCGAATTCTACGCTAAGACAACGTCCTTCCTCGGGTTCATCATCTCCCACGACCAGGTGCTTCCGGACCCAGTGAAGGTGAAGGCGGTGGTGGAATGGCCCACACCTGCATCGAGAAAACAGGTGCAGCAATTCATCGGCTTTGCAAATTTCTACCGCCGCTTCATTCCTAATTTTGGCACCATCGTCGGCCCGTTGACCCGCCTCACGTCCCCTAAGGTCCCGTTCCGGTGGACCGAAGAGGCCGCGGCTGCTTTTCAGGCGCTGAAGGCGGAGTTCTCCTCCTCCCGGGTCCTTAGCCAAGTCAACCCTGCGCTGCAGTGCATCGTGGAAGTGGACGCTTCGGACACAGGAGTGGGGGCGGTTCTATCCCAGCGGTCGCCAGATGATGGAGTCAAACGGCCCTGCGCCTTCTTCGCTCGGCGCTTGTCCCCGGCGGAACAGAATTACGACGTGGGGGACAGAGAGCTCCTCGCCATCAAGCTCGCGCTGCAGGAGTGGCGTCACTGGCTAGAGGGGGCGGACCTGCCGTTCGTGGTCCTGACGGACCACAAGAACTTGGAGTACCTGAGATCTGCCAAGCGTCTGAACGCCCGCCAGGCGCGCTGGTCCTTGTTCTTTGCCAGGTTCTGATTGAACATCACCTTCAGGCCTGGCTCCAAGAACGGCCTGCCCAACGCCCTCTCTAGGCAATTTGCCCCTGAGGAGTCGGAGGACACGGTCCACACCATCCTACCCAGGTCGTGCGTCGTGGGAGCCGTTACCTGGGACATTGAAAGCAAGATCCGGAAGGCGCAGGAAGTGGAACCTGACCCTGGCGGCGGACCGGAGGGGAGGCTGTTCGTGCCATCCACGGTTCGGGGGGAGGTCATCCACTGGTTGCACACGTCCAAGCTCACCTGCCGCCCTGGTTCCTCCCGGATGATTGACCTCCTCCAACGGTCCTTCTGGTGGCCGGGCCTGCGGAGGGACGCTGCCCGCTACGCCCGGGCCTGCCCAGTGTGCGTCACCAGCAAATCAGGTAATGCCCCTCCAGCGGGTTTGCTCCAGCCTCTGCCCGTCCCTGGCAGGCCCTGGTCGCATATCGCCCTGGATTTCGTCACCGGACTCCCAGTTTCAAACACCTTCGACACCGTCCTGACCATTGTGGACCGCTTCTCCAAGGCGGCACACTTCATCCCCCTACGAGGTCTTCCAACCGCCCTGGAGACGGCGGACCTCCTAATCCAGCATGTGGTCAGGCTGCACGGGATTCTGGTGGACGTGGTCTCGGACTGGGGGCCCCAATTTTCCTCAGAGGTTTGGAGGTCGTTCTGCAACGCCCTGGGAGCCAAGGTGAGCCTCTCCTCCGGCCATCACCCCCAAACCAACGGGCAGTGCGAGCGGACCAACCAGGAGCTGGAGGCTGCGCTCCGCTGCGTCACGGCGTCCAAACCAACGTCCTGGAGTAACTACCTCGCCTGGGTTGAATACGCCCACCACACCGCTCGCTCTTCTGCTACAGGGATGTCCCCCTTTAAGGCGTCCCTGGGCTACGACCCCCCGCTGTTCCCGGCGCAGGAGAGTGAGGTAACTGTCCCCTCAGTTCAGGCGCATCTCAGGCAGTTCCGCTCCATCTGGGCGTCAGCGCGCAATGCGCTTTTACGCACGGCGGAGCGCAACAGAGCCGTGGCGGACCGGCACAGAAGACCTGCCCCAGCGTACCGAGTTGGCCAGCGTGTCTACGTGTCGACCCAGGACGTGATTTTAAAGGGCGAGAGGAGGAAGCTGGCACAGCGTTTTATGGGCCCATACCCCATCACCAGGATTATCAACCCGGTGGCTGTGCGTGTAGCTATTCCCCCCTCCCTCCGCATCCATCCCACCTTCCACATATCCAAGGTGAAGCTGGCAGTCTCCGACCCCCTTTGCCCTCCTCCTGCTGCGCAACCCGCGCCCCGGATGATTGATGGCCATCCGGCCTGGCCCGTCTCCTCCATCCTGGACTCCCGGTGCCGGGGTCGTGGGTTGCAGTACTTGGTGGACTGGGAGGGCTATGGGCCTGAACATCGGCAGTGGGTACCCTCGTCGTTTGTGTTGGACCCATCCCTCATTACTGAGTTCCACCGAGCGCACCCAGAGAAACCATCGCCAGGAGGCGCTGCTAGAGGGGGGAGTACTATCATGCCGCGCCGCTCATCAGCGGCGCCAGCTGCACGCACACCTGCACATCATCAGCGGCGAGGGATTTAAGCCGCCTCGCCCTGGGCTTCGGCCTGAAGCCGTCAGACTTCAAACGCTGGATTGCTGTGAGTTACCTCTTACTCCCCAGCAAGCATCGCGGTAAGAAGCCCTTACCTTTTTCCCTTTCAAGTCTGCTCCCCTGTGCACAGGTGGATTTCCCGGTGGCGGACCTTTTCCTCTCCGTCTCCATTCCCTCGCTGTTGCACCGGGCTCTCCAGGTTGCTGTCTACCGGACCTCGTCCTTGCTGTGTCAGCCACCTGCTCACTCCAAGTAAGCTCCTCTCCAACTTTTACATCTCCTGTGTTGGTGTGTGCCCGTCACCCTTCTCCCTGTGCTTTTCCCATAGGGTTGTCCGGCTGTACGGTCTCCTGCCTCCGTGCCCGAAGCAGACGCCACCACCAACACATTTACATCTCGCAGACACACATTCATACACCCTTGTTGTTAATAAAGCTATTTGAGCTACTCCGAGCTTGCGTGTGTGTCTCCTGAGCCGTGCAGTATGTCAACATACAGCAGCAGATGTATTACTGTTGATGTGTCAAGTCTTTCTGTGCAAACAGCTGAGGTAATTAGTGTGTGGGTGAGTGTGTTACGGTCCAGGGGGGAGTGGGCAGAGTTCAAGGTCCTGATGGCCTGGTGAACAAAGCTGTTTAGCAGTCTTGTGGAGTGGGCCTGGAGGCGCCGGTACCTTCTCCCTGAGGGCAGGGGCTGAAGAGGGAGTGTGAGGGGTGGGAGGTGTCACCTGTGATGTTGATGGCTCTGCAGGTGAGGCGGATGTGGTAGATGTCCAAGAGGGAGGGCAGAGGGGCACCAATGATCTTGCCGGCTGCTTTCACTGTGCATTGTAGAGTCTTCCAGCAGGAGGCAGTGCAGCTTCTGTACCACACAGTGATGCAGCTGGTGAAGAAGCTCTCACTGGTGCCCTGGTAGAATGAGCACATGATGGGGATGGGACTCGTGCTCTCTTCAGTTTGCAGAGGAAACAGAGGTGAGTTTGAGCCTTCTTGGCCAGTGATGTGGTGTTGTTAGACCAGAAGACATCCTCGGAGAGGTGCACCCCCCAGAACTTGGTGCTGCTCACCCTCTCCACAGCTGCTCCATCGATGATCAGAGGGGAATGCTGTGTGTGTCCTCTCCTTGTTTTTTCCCATGTTCAGGAAGAGATTATTGTCTTTACACCACTGGACCAGTTGGCTCACCTCATTTCTGTAGTTGGCCTCTTCACTGTTGGTGATGAGGCCCACCACCATTGTGTCGTCCGCAAGCTTGATGATGTGGTTGGTGCTGTAAGCTGGTACGCAGTCATGGGTCAGCAGGGTGAAGAGCAGCAGGCTGAGTACGCACCGTTGTGGGGCCTGTGTGCTCAGTGTGATGGTCTTGGAGGCATTGTTGCTGATCCACATGTTCTGTGGCCTCCCTGTAAGAAAGTCCAGCACCCAGTTACAGAGAAAGGTTTTGAGTCCCAAGTGTCTGAGTTTTTGTATTAGGCGCTTGGGAATGATTGTGTTGAATGCTGAACTGTAGTCCAAGAACAGTATTCGCATATAGGAGTTCTTTGAGTCCAGGTGGGTGAGGGCTGGGTGGAGAGCAGCAGAGATGGCATCTTCTGTTTATCTGTTTGACCTGTATGCAAACTGAGATGAGTCATGTGAGGGAGGGAAGGTGGACTTGATGTTCTGCATGACCAGCCGCTCAAAGCACTTCATTATGATGGAGGTCAGCGCTATGGACTGGTAATAGTCATAGCTGGATGGGACAGGCGTCTTTGGGGTTGGTATTATCGTAGCAGTTTTGAAACACGTGGGAACAACACCTTGACTCAGGGAGATGTTGATGTCAGCCAGGACATTCTTGAGCTCCTCCGCACAGTCCTTCAGAACGTGACCTGGTATGTTGTCTGGTCCAGCTGCCTTGCGTAGGTTGATCCTGGAAAGGGTCCTCTTCACGCTAGCCGGATTGAGACTTATAACCTGCTCGTCTGGGGGAGTAGTGGTCTTCTGTGCTGATGGGCTGTTTTGTACTTCAAAGCGGCCAAAGAAGTAATTTAGGTTGTTAAGCAGTGTGATGTCACTCGCACAGGTCTGAGGTGGAGGTCTGTAGTTGGTGAGGATCTGTATGCCACGCTAGAGAGAACATGCATCTCTGTTGTTGTTGAAGTGGCTGGATATTTTCTTGCTGTACGGTCATTTTTCTTCCTTGATGCCTCGGGACAGGTTGGCCCTAGCTGGTGTTAGTCCTGAAGTATCACCGGCCCTGAAGGCTGCTGTCCCAAGCCCTCAGGAGCCTGTAGACCACTGCTGTTATCCATGGCTTCTGGTTAGCACAAACACTGACGGTTTTACAGTGAGTGACATCATCAATGCATTTAGCTATTTATGCAACAACAACCTCAGTGTACTCCTCTATATTTGTGTGTTCACTGTGAGTGGCTGCATGCTTGAAAATGACCCAGTCTGTACTGCTAAAGCAGTCTTTCAGAGAATCGGAGGCCTGCTCTGGCCACACACGTACCTGCTTTTTGTTGGTCTGATGGCTCTCACTCTGGGTCTGTATGCCAGCCTTAGCAAGATGGTGATGTGATCAGAGAGACCCAATTGGAGGAGGGGGGAGGCTCTGTATGCTTGCTTGTGAGTTGTGTACACCAGGTCCACCAAGTTGTCTTCTCTTTTTGGAAAGTCCACATGTTGGTGTAGTTTTGTTTGGATGACCTTTAACCCAATGACTGTGGATGGCGCTCCGTTGCGCCATAAGCCCCTAGTGGTGAAGGTTTTTTCAAGAAAATATTCAGTTCAGATGTCAGAGATTTCCGAAGCTATAACTTGAAAGTGGTAAGAGATAATGGTTTACTATCAATTAGAAAGATGTAGAATATGATCCAAAGTTTGAGATAGGAGTAAATTTACGCATCTAATTTGTATAATGCTGTGACAGCCATATTGAATTACATAACTTTCAGTCAAAACTGGATTTTGGACATATTTACACAATGAATGGTTCTGCCTTTTGTCACCGTTTCTTGTTCTGGGCATTTTGTTATCTTTTCTTCAAAGTATATGAACCAGAAAATTAGTACAATGCAGTACAATGTAAACAAAACAATAAACAAACACAGACATTCGTCACTTACCGCTGGCAAAGGCGGCTCGCTTCGCCCTTTTTGCGGCATCTTGGCCATTATTTTCTCTTCTGTCAGGCATTTTTGCTTTCTCTCCCACATCCAGAAACTGATATGATTACCCCACCTCAATTTCGCTTTTATTCTGCCACTATTCTGACACTATTTATGTTATATTTATGGAATGGAACCGGAGTGATTGTTTTCCCCAGTCACGTGGCGCTGGGGGGGCAGCAGGTGAACATCAGGCAGCTTCGCCCACCCTCTGTTATAACAAAATGTAAACATGAACCTTCATAAGCTAAATAATCTCTTTTTTGAATCATAGTTTGCAGATTTGGAAGCAAATGCTCCTCCGTCCGCGACTATGTCCACAGCAATCGGTAATGTCCATATGTGTTTGTCTAAAAATTTCTTCCTCTCTGGTGTAAATAAGGATGCTTCTATGTCCGCCATAATTCCTCCAAGGCAAGAGCAGTAAGTTATACGTGTCTGCCACCTTGTGAGGTGGAATTCTTAGTACAACTGGGGAGTGTCTGGCACATCACAGTCGCAGGTGCAGTGCACGCCGCAGCGCTGCGCCTGTCACAATGGTGGCGCTGTCCGTTCATGCAATCAACAATGTGAAAGGGTTAAATCTGCATGGTTGAAGTCTCTTAATGTGATGAGGAATCTGTCTGGATGTGCTGTTTGTGTCTCACTGATAGCCTGATATTCATTTAGTGCCTCTCTTCTCTCGCCGGTGGCGGTGGGCAGGACATACATGGCGACCAGCAGGATAGATGTAATTTCGCTTGGTAAGTAGAACGGTTAGCACTTGATGACCATAAACTCCACCAACGGGGAACGGTGTTTGTGCACAACAGTCACATTTTGGCACCAAGCATCACTGATGTACCACCCCCCCCCCCCCCTCGGGTCTTCCCTCCTTCCATGAACACCCGATCCGCACAATAGCATGTTAGCCCTGCTAACTCTATAGCAGAGTCTGGGATATTGTCATGTAGTCATGTTTCCATACAGATAAAAACACAGCAGTTCCGCGCATCACACTGCGTAGATCTCAGCAGCTGTATGTGGTCTATTGTGTTGTCTGGTCAGGGAAGGAATCGGGAGTCTGTGTGGGCTAGCGGCTAGCTTAGTTCTGATTTCTCCACGCCTACATTGTTTTTGTTACTTCTCACACCATCTGCAACATCAACATCAACATCAACTGCAGAACAAATCTACCTACGGGTACAAAATAAGTCAAAAAAAAATAATCTATGGTGTCTCCATTTGGAATGAGACACAGCAGTTGAGTCGGGGGGTGTGGAAGTCTGGTGGAGAAGTCCTAGGCCACAGAGTTCCTCTGTAACGCTCTAGTCCAAGACGTAATGTTTGATCATATTCCTTATCTCCAGAAGGCTGTGGTGACTGTAACTTGTGCGCAGTATCATATGTGGATATTAAACACATGAATATACACTTAAGCATAATTTAAACAACACTGAATGGCACAAAACACGAAGAGAGAAGGGAGGCCGCTGCATGTTCATGTGCTGCCTAGTGGCCAGCCAAAGTAGCAAGACAAAGATCAGGATAGGAAATCACAATATATGACATCGCAATACTTAGCCCATTGCAAGATCATGATATTATCACGTAGCAGCTCAAGTATCATGACAATATCATATCCTGGGGCCTCTGGCGATTCACTCCCCTATACTGACTTATTGAATGACTAAGCCAGATTATCCGTCCAGAACAGTCAAAGAAAGGCTTCCTGTATTATTTTGTAGGTAAACTAAGGATAACTACCAGTGAAATGTAAGTAGATGGAGAGTTATGTTGTGTCGTGACATGCTGATCTTGAAAGAGTCAGGAAGAGGCGGGGTACAAAAAGAAAAGGACAGAAAAGGTCCCGGTAGCATTTACCAG
This sequence comes from Pholidichthys leucotaenia, assembly GCA_020510985.1. NCBI lineage: Eukaryota > Metazoa > Chordata > Actinopteri > Cichliformes > Pholidichthyidae > Pholidichthys > Pholidichthys leucotaenia. The sequence goes on from CM035840.1 coordinate 341,068,981, forward strand.
CAATAAAACTTCAGTGGTACCTATATCCTTGGAATAGTTGTTGACGGATGAGCTTACTGCACTTAGTAAGAAAAAGATGATGAAATCCAGCTCCACGCTATGTCTCTTGTCTCGGTGTATGATGCATATTCACAAGTGGAGTAAAGTGATGCAAATCTCTGGTACAGTCACTTCGCATTATTCCACGCGCACGGCGCTTTAGGCTTCATCCCACATGGTTACAGCACATTTAAAAGACAAACAAAGCCACTGTGGCTATGAAACAACAAAATCAAAACTATAAAAGGAAGCTGAGTTGAACTCCTGGTGTTTACCGTTTCTCTTTCTTCCCTCCTCTCCCCATCTGTCTCTAAATCATAGCGGTCAACATCTAACCCTCACCATTTCATTGTTTGCCTTTTTTTTTTTTCCTTGTGTGAATTAAATAATAAAAAAAAGGCATGTGCCAGTCCCCAGGATACGACACAATAAGCTGAGCGGGGATGTTTACAAATCCCCCAAATAATCCTTCACCTGTGACTCATGTGAGTTATATATTCATTGAATCTTTAGTGGGAAAAATCGCAAGCACAGCCGGATTCATTTTTAAAATGTAATTGCTAGGTGTGGACAATTGGAATATAGAAAAAAATGTATGGCTTTATACTATTTCTTCTGCAGTATCTGCCTGCATCTCAAATGGTAATAACAGGTTTTTCAGCAAATTCATGCACACACACACACACACACGGGGACTGCCATATTTATCTGTATCCAAGGCTACAATTATTAAAACCAGGTCTTATCAAATAGGTGCTCCCTTCCATATCACACAGCCAATTACATGAAATGGTCTTAATTCAATGGGCCACGGTTTGCTTTTCTTCCAAAATTGGCATCGCAGCAGAGTTATTTCAAAGAGCGGATCTAGAGAAGTAATGGCGCTCATGTACATTCACCTAATTGAGAATCTTGCAAGACAGTGTCAACAATTACCATCTTAATGCTCACTCACAAATGAATCGACTCCATTGCGCCAAAGACCGGTTGCAATTTGCAGACAAATCCATGATCGACCCATTGTTACAAGAACAAATTCAATTGAGCCACATTGTAACGAAGCAACAGAGCAATCATGACGTCGCAGAGGGGGGTCCAGAAGAAAGATATTTACATCACCACGTCTGTCAATAACAAACCAACAACAAAAAAAGGTCAGACTGTAAATAATTCTGAGGGAGGAAAAACAGCAAGTACAGTCATCGTCTTATTTGTTTAGACAGCGGTTCAGTTTTAATTACAAATTCAAATATCAGTCTTCCTTGACGGTCTAATCTGGACATCTGTAGGACCACTGAAGCCAATCAACAAGGCACTTGGAGAAAGGCTGAAAAAAATCATTACTCAGGCAACACTTGAGATGCTGCAAGCATACAAACCTGGCACGAGATAAAAATTCAAATGCAGAGAGATATACCAAAGTGCTGACATTGGGTGTCATTGGAATGCCTCTCACATGATCGTACAACAGGCTTTGTGTTGTTGTTTTTTAAGCACGTGCAGGAGGAGATAGAATAGGCACTGCATGCATACAGTGCTGTGAAAAAAGTATTTGCCCCCTTCCTGATTTCTTATATTTTTGCATATTTGTCACATTTAATTCTTTCAGATCATCAAAAAAATTTAACATAAAACAAAGATAACTCAAGCAAATACAAAATGCAGGTTTTAAATGGTGATTTCATTTATTAAGGGAAAAAAGCTATCCAAACCTACATGGCAATATGTGAAAAAGTAATTCCCCCCTAAACCTATTAACTGATTGTGCTACCCTTGGCGGGAACAACTGCAATCAAGCATTTGCGATAACTGACAATGAGTCTTTTACATCACTGTTGAGCAGTGTTGGGCGATTTTCTAAAAAATAGTAACTAATTACAGTTACTAGTTACTTCTTTTCAAAAGTAATTAAGTTACTTTACCAATTACTGCATGATTAAAGTAACTAGTTACTTGGAAAAGTAACTTCCACATTACTTTTAAATGCATACTTAAATTATCTTGCACACATAGCAAGATAATTTAATTAATGGATTACATTACAGACTTATTAATGTCAGGCTGAAAACAGACCTTTTCAGACAGAGCTTTTAGAGCATGTTCAGTCTGCTTTATCCTGCCTTGAGAGCTCTTATTGTGGGAAAAATCTAAAAAAAAATCAACATGATATTGCCAGTAATTTCCTTATTTTGGAGTGAGAGTTGGCAACACTGCATAAAGCTGTCCATGTTTATCTTACCTTTATGATATGGATTTAATCCGCTGTGCAGTGATCCAAAGAAAATGTCCATTATCCACATTTCAAATGTCTGCTGTGACAGAGACATGATCCAGTCCCTCAAATTCCTTTTTGAGATCAAAATCCATTTCTGAATAATCTTTATTCAGGTAACAAGTAAATGTGTTTTAACTTCAGAGGATCACAGTCTCAGCTGTCTGATGGAAAGTCACTATTTACATCACGTCTTCAGTCTGCAACGATGTATCTGGCAATCAGTCGGTTTAATTCTTGCTGGGTCACAAACTGTCCAGATGCATACCTGTGCTTGAAATCCAGCTGTGGCTGTTGCGACAAGAATATTTCCACTTTACATCCAGGCATGACTGTTCAGACAGCGTAGATCCACTAACACTGTGTTGCTCGCATAGCTAGCCGTTACTTAGCACTAGCTCTGTTGGAGCTTCGTTGCCATTTTCAGATGCTTCTGAAGATTGCAGTAGGTTTCAACCGGCACTTTAGCTTGCAACTCACCAATATGCTTTTGTCCTTAACCGTGACAAAGGAAGAATAAACTATCTATTTCCACAAAAACAAAGTAGCTTCATCTCTTCCTCCACTCAGTAGTGAAGAGTCAGCTCTCTGCAACAGGTCACGTCAACTGACGGCTCGTCTCAGCTATGGTAGGGTCAGTCTGTATATTCATTTATTTGCGCTAAAAAAAATATATCCATATTAATAAAGCGAGTAACAAGTAACGCAATCAAACTGATCAAATTTTAGTAACTGTAACACATTACTGAATTTTTAAACAGTAATTTTGTTACACAGCACGTTACTGCAAAAGTAATGGCATTATAGTCATGTGTTACTCCCAACACTGCTATTGAGGAATTCTGGCCCACTCTTCTTTGCAGAACTGTTTTAATTCAGCCACATTGGAGGACTTGAGCTCAAGGTCACGAACTGATGGCCAGATAGCATCCTTCAGGAATTTTTGGTAGAAACCAGAATTCATGGTTCCAAAAATTACAGCAAGTTGTCCGTGTTCTGAAGCAGCAAAGCAGCCCCAGACCCTCACACTATCACCACCATGTTCGATAGTTGGTATGATGTTCTTTTTATGAAATGCTGCATTAGTTTCCGCCAGATGTAACTGGATGCACACCTTCCGAAAATTTCAACTTATGTACTGTTGGTCCACAGAATATTTTCCCAAAAGTCTTGAGGAACATCAAAGTGTTTTTTGGTAAATGTGAGATGAGCCTTTGTGTCCTTTTTGGTCAGCAGTGGTTTTTGCCTTGGAACTCTGCAATGGAAGCCACTTTTCCCCATGCTCTTCCTTATTGTTGAATCAAGCACCGGTGTCCAAAGTGAGGCAAATGAGGCTGGCAGTTCTTTAGATGTTGTTCTGGGTTTTTGTTTCTCATTGTTTTTGAATTGCTTTAGATCGCGGCATGATGTGCTGCTTTTTGAGATCTTTGTTAGACAGGTTCTATTTGCACGATTTGTTGATTCAACAGGTCTGGCAGTAGTCGGGCCTGGGTGTGGCTAGTGAGGTAATCACAGTTAATTCTTGATTTAACAAGAGGAGCAATTACTTTTTTCACATAGGGATAGGTAGGTTTGGATAGCTTTTTCCCTTTTTTTCACTTTGGATAGCTTTTTTTGTAATTAAATCATCATTTAAAAACTGGATTTTGTATTTTTTTGGGGTTATCTTTGTCTAATATTAAAATATGTTTGTTGATCTGAAACATTTAACTGTGACAAATATGCAAAAATATAAAAAAAAAATCAGGAAGGGGACAAATACTTTTTCACAGCACTGCATATTGGTATATAACAGAGGCAGATGACTGCGGAGTATGAGGGAGGGCTTCAGTGGTGAATACTGCAATGGGAATGCAATACTCTGGCTCTGCTGCAACTGTTAGAAAACATCAAATCTTACCAAACAGACTTTGATGTACTGCCGATGCTGTTAAACATCTTCATAACTGTTAGAATAGAAAATTAATCAATACTCTAACTTTAATAGCGTGAAATTGGAAGTAAAAATTGCGAGAACACAATGAAAACAACTCTTTTTTTTTAGGCTTAACAGAGAATAATACATGGGGTGTGTTTTCTCTTTAGGCATATAGCAGCACATAAACCACACAATATATAAAGAAACTGGAGGGTTTTATTCTCTGGTTGTCAGCTTTTTAAGGCGTATGTAGGTCATGATGGCACACTATTGGAATACTGAGAGACTGCGGGCCTTATAAAAGAAACATCAATCTGAAAACTCCAACACATTGCACTGGTTTCTCTCCTTCCAGGGGTGAAACTCGGTGAATGTGGCCTGCAGACATTGGCCGAGACCAACTCATGGACACACGCTGCTCTCCACTGGAAGTCAAAGTTTGCTGACCTGTATACCATTACACTGAAGCACAGGCACTAGTTTCACTCTTCAATGGCCTCAATATTCGATTTTCTTCTCCCTTCACCGTGCTGACAATAAAAAGACGGAATGTGTTACCGACTGGCTTCCCACATGAACAGGCACCTCCACGTTGTCCCCCATCATCGTTCCTCGTCAGCCACTAGACCTGAGGCTTTCAGCTTCAGAGAGGTCGTGTCAGCTGAATTATTGAGGCCATCAAGCGGCTCCATCGACAAGCATAGCTGACGCCCAACTACCCACTGGGCTGTCGAGGGGCCACAAAAGGCCAAACTGGAGGCCCTTGGCAGGTCGAAAGCTATTCTGGGAAACCATCCACAGGGCCGGTGCTGCTTTGTGCAAGGAAAAAACAGCAAATGATCTTGTACATCGAGAGACTTCTTGGTATGTTTATGGAATTTGAAGGGAATACAGTAGAACACTATAGCGCAATCCTTGAAATATGTGATAATTCTCAATGTCATATTTGTCTCCTTCGAGTACAATCTCTGTGATTTTACACAACTCGAATACAGACGCCTCACAGGCATTCACTCAAGGCAATTTTGCACAAGCAGAGAGCACAATGCATTTCTATTTTATTCTCCCTATGACACAACCATGCACATTTCTGTTTGGCTCTGCCCACCAGGCTCAGCCCAGGAGCATGCGGGGAGAGTTGTGCTGTTACAAAGTCGAGCCCGCTCCTCAGTCTTGCCACTTGGTCTTGACCCAGAAAGTCCAACAGAGCACACTGTGCCATAAATGCTAATGTCTAGGTTACAACAGTGTGAAGCGGTGCTGCCCCCAGAGCTGGACCAGCGGGGCAGCATCCTGTGGCTAATGGCAGGTGGCTTTCATCTCAGCCTGCTTTTTGGCCAAAGAGCCTGAAACAAAATCCAAGAGCTGTCAGGCTGGAAGGGGTCGCTTTTTCTCGATTTTTAAGTAATCCGTCCACACACAGCTAAGGACTGGCTCCCACTTCATCACAAACAATTACCAGCTTGGCCGCTTTGTCTGCCTACGCCCACATGCAACATCGCCACCAGTGTGTTTGCATGTGCGCAAGCAATGAGATCCAGGGCTCAGTTTGTGCTATGCACAACACGCCGGGTCATGCAGTCAGTCTACAACAGCCATGAGGCGGATGCAACAGCGGCTCCTTTGAGAGTGCTCCTCTTCCATCGCAAATCAAAATGCAGTGGCAGGATTTGCATTACACCGAGCAGATATAAGGATAAAAAAAACACTAATTAAATCCATCTGTGGGGTTAATATAAAAACACCATTTATATTCTTCACTGTTTCAAGCTCTTCCCGACATCCATATTGTAATTCAATAAAGCCTCCAGCTATAAATTGGGGGATAAAAACAAATTTGTTTTAAAGCCATTTAGCATAATGCAGACAGTATACTGTATACTTCTACAACAGCTCGCATCCATGCCATGTGCCCCCCCCCCCCCACCACCACCTCTCTCTCTCCCCCTCATGCAGCACACAATGTAGTTAAGGACCACAGCGGTAATGCATCAAGTGCTGTCACTAAATATCCCTACTCTAAGCACATTTCAAGAGCACGCAATCGCTTCGCTCCCAAAATGCTAGGGTGACTTTCAGCAATAATTCAGCAACTTGCATGGATCGCCAACAACTTTATTTAAAAACCAAAACAAAAAACTAAAACTAAACTTCTCCACAGGTGTCACACTGAGGTCCTTAAAAAGCAAATATGTCAGTCCTGTCTCCGATGAATCCCCCGATTCTCGAAGAACGCATCGCGCCGCGGTTTCACTTTCACACCCCCACTATTCATCATGATGTCTGGTTCACGCTCCGGGGAGTGAGGGGAAAACGCACGGGGAAAGAAGACAGGTGAAAGAGCAGAGCAGACACCATCCAGACAGCCCACGTGTTAATAGCAGAAGATTAGGGGGCAGCAATTATGGAGAGTAAATATGACATGGAACCGATCTGTTGAGCCCAGGGAACTGTGGGTAGTTTGTCAGGCTGCATTAACCTTCACGTGTTTGCTGTGATGTGTTGAAACAGGCGACTTGGCCACGCTGCTCACCATGTCAAATGTTATAATTCCTAAGGTCGCCCCTAGAAAGCCACAGCCGGCATCCACGAGTAATAAGGGCGAGATGCTACATGTGGAGGCCTGTGCATCGACTCTCAGAACATGGAGGGGTCGTTCTTTGCAGACGGAGAGGAGCTATCCTGATTGGCCCTTAACAATCCATAAAACTGTTTAGGACCACTATTCCAGCGGCACTGCCCCTAAAGGAGGCAGTTCTCATCACAAAGAATATTAAATTCGCCGCAGGAATAATGAAAGAGGGAAATTACTTAAGGAAGGGAACATCGAGTGGCAGTGTTGTGTACACTGTTCTTCTAATATTTCTGAATTAATTAGATGGTTTTAAGCTCAAGATGTGGTTTAAAAAAAAGAAAAAGATGAATCACCCGGAGAGTTCCCTGCTTTTGCCCGCATCAGAAATTGTAGTCGCTGGCTTTAATTAGCGGACTTAGAGGCCAATGGGGTTTAAAGAAGAGGTATTAGGCTAAAGCAGAAGTAAGGTCGGATAAAAAAGCTCAAACGTGTCAAAGCTTGATCCGCCACGTTACAGCACGTGGGACCAGATTGGGCTTATTGCCCTTCTCCGTGCTGGCTCCAGGTGTGCTTGTGAGGAACGTAAGCACACAACACACTTCATTTATCAGGGAGCTGCTGCAGCCACCACGGCATTTGTCATATAGATTGTTATGTCTCATTCTGGAGAGTCAATTTCAATTATCATCAGTGCCACTGAGGGGGGGGGGGGGGGAATACACAATGCGAGCCGTACTCGTGTTCTGGTGCCCTGCTACAAAACCACATGTTCAATATCACCCAATAAGTGTCACTGTAATGCATTTAGGGACCGCTACAAGAAAAGACAGGCGGCTTCTGTGGTAGCTTGAAGCTGTTGTTTGTTCTTATTTGGCCCACGGCAAAACTTAAAATTATATGTATTTATCTGTAAAAAAAAAAAAAAAAAAAAAGATCCTTCAAAACATTTTCCCCCGCCGTAATGCACCTGCAGCTCTACATTTAACACAGCTCCGGTGCCATTTTTTCACATTAATGGAAGTATGTCTAATGATTTGCAGGGGCACAACAAACCTTTCAGCTGGAATAATTCACTGCTGAGGCCTGAAGTGTCTGAAGAGCTCTGCTACTGCTTTGCTATTCCAGTCCTTGTCAGACACAGAATATGAAACACAAAACAGCCCCGGCCGCAGCAGTTCCTCAACAGCACTCAGGACAATACCCATAAATCAATTTAGCTGGACACATACACTTGTCCTTCTGGGCTACCGTGTGAGCTTAGACGCATGTGTTCGGAGACTGCCTTCAGTCTCATCCACGCCACAGTGGAATCAGATCATCCTTTCTTTCCTTTTGTCTGCTGTTGTCGTTTTTCCCTCTTCTCCAGCCAAGTCTCCCTGAGCCAAACACAAAAGGTGGAAATCAAACGCGCTGATGCCAACACTGTTACGTCTAATTAACAGCACTTCTTGATGCTCCTCGAATTATGCCTCCTCTGAAAGACAAAATCAAATCGCAAATTACATGTTGAATACATTTGCGGTTGTCAGGCAACTAGCCTCCCCTGGAACTGAGGAGGACTTGCCATAAAGGTTGTCAGTACTGTGACTTTTCTACCGTCTTGTGCCCCTGGAGATGGAACCGCATTTGGCACCGACGGATTTCTAATGTCATCCAAGGTCAAGTGTAGAGAGAATCTGTGTGAATAGTTTTAAGAATTTATAGCTATTTGATAAGAGATAAATCCAGAATTAGGAGTGGAACCACTCAACTATGGCAACTTTTAGTCAAAGGAAAGCATGGATAGGGTTATTCAGATTTAGTGGGAGAATATTAACTGGAATAACATACAGAAGAGAAATCCAGTCCTTTAGTTTGACTTCTTCTCCCCAAAAATTTGCAGACTTAGGATCTGCATACTCTATAAAAGCATACTTAATTACTTTTTTGATTAAAAAAAACATTTCTAAAGCATACATATGTCACTGCATTGAGGTACCTCTGCTTAGAAAAACTACCGGATATGATTTCCTTTCTTTGTTTTTCCGTTTCTTTCTTCTTCTCCTCCACTAGGCACTGATGCGAGACTGTGGCAGCCTGCGGTCCGCTTCTTGACTCTTCACAGTGCGGCACACAAGCCAAATTAGACACCATTTACCATGCAAGGAGCAGAGATTCTGCCATCTCTTCAAACGACAAAAAGATGGAAGGAAATTAAAACAAAATCAGCTGCATACTGACCTGCACGAGCTTCCGTGTCCGAGGCGGCGGCATAGAAACTTCCAGCGGCGCGCTTTAGTCCAAACTTGCAGGCAGCAGCGGACCGTGTGCGTACCGGAGCCTCTTCTTCTTCCACGAAAGAAAAGAAAAAAAGAAAAGCGCCACGCGTGTAATTTCGCACAGTGTTAAGTCTTTATGCGCGTGCTATTTTACCAGCTCCAGTCCCTCTGCTTGAACAAGCACGCAGACGGCGACCTGCGCGGCACGGAGCGGCACAGCTGCGCGCCGACGCCGCGGTGGTGCGTCGTGGTTGTTGGGAAGCAGCGATTCAGCTGCAAAGCTCCGGTAGAAAACGTGTTTCCGCTCGGAAAATCGTCCCGGTGGCTCAGCGGTTGTGTCCTATTTGGCAGGTACAACACGTTTGTATTTTTTTTTCCCCTCCTCCAGTTGTGTCGGATTTTTTTTTTTTTTTAAGAAAAAAAAAAAGTCACTCGGCGAGGATGCGGAGGCTCAGCAGCCGCTGCGCTGCTCCGTCGTCCGATACGCACTTGTCAGCTGATAAACTGCGCATCCCGTCGCTTTTCCTCCGCCTCGTCTCTGCCTATCAGCAGCGGTGTAGGCCGTCAGGGTCAACTGCGACCACCAGCTGGTGAGCAGCAACATGCATGCAGCTGCACCTGTGTGCAGAATCGCTTCCACTGAAAAAACAACAACAGCAGAATAAAAACAACAGTTTATCTGCAAAGAATCTCACACCAAACAAAATGCATCCCTTTAAAGTTCCACTTAAGATATGCTTCTTGGGGTTTATTATGTTGATCCACCTGCCTGTTTCCTTCCCCTCTCTCTCTCTCTTTTTTTGTATTGTGAAGCTGTTCATTTAAGCTTTACCTATGGACGTGCACGCGGCACCATAATTGGCTGACTCACAAATCTCAATTTCCCACCTCCAGCGTGACAAAGGCAAAGGCAGAGTGATGCACATAAATACATGTGGCTATTCCTCACAAGCAAGACTGGCAGCTCGGGGTTGTCGAAGCTGTTAAAACTGTTGGGTAAACAAGAGGGCCACAATGATGACACTTGGCGCTTAAAATGAAAACGCCGCGGACTGAAGCTTGCTTCATATTGTTTTCGGCTAAACCGCCATCTGTGGTGGAAGTGATCAGCTGCAGCGGCGGAGATGTGCACAAACCAACAGGAAAGGTTGTTCCAATCCAAAGACTGGGTCGAGATTAACCTTGGCGAGGAGGTGAGGGCGCTTTGATGGGGATTTAGCTGCTGATTTCATGGGCAGAACTTGGAAGTTCTTCTGGGCTCCAGTTGAAGAGATAAAGCGCGCTTGCCTCCAGGCCATTCTCTGACCAGCCGAAACCAAACCCACTTTTGCTTTGAAATAGCTTTGTGATGTATGAAAAACATACAGACACTATCAGATAGGCTCCAAGTGATAGCATTTAGGGGGGACATACCCGTGCAAAGCAGAGTTTCATTAATTACAAAAGCAACAGTGCGCTAATCCCGCTAGAAAGGCATTTCTGAGTCTGAGTCGTTTCGCTTCTGATGGAAGGAGAGAAGAGAAAAAGACTAACAATGCTAACAGTAGATCACAGACCTTCAAACTATGGTCTGCAGGCCTCACAGCTCAATAGGGGGCAGCTCTGACTGGGCACTTTTTTTTTAATCCCCTTCCTGAATTTACGCCACGTCCGACCACATGCGGCGATGAAGTTATCACTGAGGACAGCCTTTCTCCAAGCAAAATCAACCCAAGCCTTCGATGCTTGATTCTTCTATTATACCCGGGAGCACATCAAAAACTCGCCTTCATCAAATGGTATTATCTGCATGAAAGGCAACTGCCCAACAATCTATCTCCAACTCTGCCATTCTATCTTCAGTCAAGGGCAAGTGCAAAAAAGGGAGGAAAGAAAGGACATTAAAAATAGAGAGAGAAAGAGAGAGAAGGCTCCTGAAGCCAGTACCCCTCCCCCCCTTTTTCCCTCCTTTCCCACTTCTGTAATATTCTTGGGGGCCTTTCAGAGTGACTGTACGTGGAAGTTAGTTACTAAGCAACATATTCACAGATTTCATCCATGCCAAGGTTCTTTTACGTTCGCCGCACACCACCGGGTAAATGATAGATTAGCAGCCCTTCACTCTCTTGAACCAAGCAAAACAGCTCATCTGGTCTCACAAAAAAAATCTTTTCAGTACAACTCGAATTAGGCTCCCATTCTTCAAAAAAAAAAAAGATGTCCTAGACCTTCAGCAGAGCTTCCCCCAGATCTCACCAAGCAGCCAGTCCGTGCAGTCAACTGTGCCCTCTATTGGAGGCCAGTCACTTTCAACATCTAAATTCAAAGACAAATGCACACTGTGTTTTTGCATGATGAAAAGAGGACTAAATGGAATTTGAAAGTGCAATTTGAATGAGACAGAGATGTAAAGATTAAAGAGGGGAGAAAAAAAAAGTTTTTTAAACCAAACGAATAACCCACGGACATGTTAAAGATAGATAGATACAGCTTTATCAGTGTGAACATACAGGGGTTTGATTCATGCCTCCTGCAGTGCCGTGCCTTTTTTTAGATTCATATACTAAAGTCACTAAAAATTATAGAAACACATCAGGAAATTTGCAGCCTTGTTGTTCACCGCCTTTGCTTCCCGTGCAGCGTGCATACAGTGCTGTGAAAAAGTATTTGCCCCTTCCTGATTTCTTATATTTTTGCATATTTGTCACACTTAAATGTTTCAAATCATCAAACTAATTTTAATATTAGACAAAGATAACCCGAGTAAACACAACGTGCAGTTTTAAAATGATGATTTCATTTATTAAGGGAAAAAAGGTCACAAACTGATGGCCAGACATTCTCCTTCAGGAATTTCTGGTAGAGAGCAGAATTCAAGGTTCTATCAGTTACAGAAAGTTGTCCAGGTCCTGAAGCAGCAAAGCAGCCCCCAGACCATCACACTACCACCACCATGTTTGACTATTAGTATGATGTTCTTTTTATGAAATAAAGTGTTAGCTTTATACCAGATTTAAAGGGACGCACACCTTCCAAAAAGTTCAACTTTTGTCTTTCAATCTACAAAACATTTTCCCAAAAGTCTTGGGGATCATCAAGATGTTTTTTGGAAAATGTGAAATGAGGCTTTGTGCTCTTTTTGGTCAGCAGTGGTTTAGCTGGTTTTGCCATTTTTACCTTGTTTTTTTCGTAATGTTGATTCATGAACCAGTGTCCAAACTGAGGCAAGAGAGGCTGGCAGCTCTTTAGATGTTGTTCTGGGTTTTTGTTTTTCATCAGTTCTTGAATTTTTTGACATCACGGCATGATGTGCTGCTTCTTGAAATCTTTGTCAGATAGGCTCTATTTAAGCGATTTCTTAATTCAACAGGTCTGGGAGTAATCAGGCCTGGGTGTGACTAGTGAAATTGAACTCAGCTTTCCAAAAATGTGGTTAATCACAGTTAATTCATGATTTAACAAGGGGGTGGGGGGCAATTACATTTTCACTTAGGGCCAGGTAAGTTTAGATAACTTTTTTCCATTAATAATTAAAATCATCATTTAAAAATTGAATTTTTTTTCTTTACTCATGCTATCTTTGTCTAATATTAAAACTTGTTTGATGATCTGAAACATTTAAGTGTGACAAATATGCAAAGATGTAAGAAATCAGGCAGGGGACAAACACTTTTCACAGCCCTGTACCTACGTGCGGCTTGTGGGCTGCGCGCCTGCAAAACATGAACCAGAAACTTCACCATTGAAGCCCAGGAGCATAGCATACATTAAAGAATAAAAACCCATATCTCTCCTTGGCGCTGTATGTTATACATATGTACGGTATCAGCAGAGAAAACAGATGGGCCACACCGTTGGGACAGGGAGAGCTGTGGACATCATAAAAAAGCAACATGGGCAAATTATGCGTGTTCTCCCTTACTCGTCCAATGTATGCAGGAATTTGTCCCCGAGGGGTTCAACAGCAGTGTCTGACGTGTTCGGAAACTGTGTCTTGTCTTGTCCGATGTGTTTTAAAAAGCAAAAGTTACAATGGATGTGCTCCCTATATGTGTGCACTGTATTATATTTACAGTGTAAAGGCCGTTGGCTTTTGTTAGTCCAGCATTGTGTTCTCCAAACTGAACGGACATGTATAAAGGGATTGGACAGAACTTCTCTTTTCATGTGGAAATGAATTCCTTCCAAAAGGGACAAAACAGCTTTCACAACCAGTTATACCATGAGAATCTTAGAGAAGCGCCTTTTTTGTATACTGTATCAATAGGAAAACAGAGTGGGAAAAGCAGAAATTCATACACAAATAATGATAGGCAATGTAAACATAAATCGGCTTATATTTTAAATGGAGAAAAAGTGTTGGGTTTATTCAGAAGACTGAAGTCTGTCAAGGACAAAGATGGATGCCTGTCTGTGAAGCTTTTATATCTCAGAGGACATGTTGAAACAAGGTGGGAGAGCTTTTTTTTGATGATTTTTTTTTTCTGAACATGTTGGTATTGATTGTAGTGGGTTGCTGCAGCATCACAAAGCCAAAAGAGGGAAAATCTCAAACAAATGACAAGTAATTAATGAAAAATCATAGACCAAAGCTTTAATCATTTGCACAATTAAGAATGACCTCATTCATGTGTACATCTCCTGCTTCAGCTGCTCAAGCATCAATAACTTTGACAGAAAAAGGACATTTTTCCTTTGAAAATTTCCCTGCAAAGGAAAATATTTCCCATGACAATTTATTGTGAATATGTTGTCAAATGAAACTCCACAACCCCTTTAAACTTCAGCCTAGAGTTTCAGCATTTCAGTACGTGGTCAACTAAGGAAAGTGAACACCTTCTTGCAATATCAAAGAGGCTCAGTGTCATTCTGCATTTTTTAAAGATGGACGGACAACCTCAAAGGCTACAGACCTGTGGCAAATCAAAGGCAGGAGCCAAAAGACCCTGTGAACCGCATTCAATTCATTTGAAAAGATTAACCGGTAAGCAAGAGGGGCATCCTTCAGAGATTAAAGCACGCTTCTCTGGATATGAAGAGTTTGATGGGCAGACAGTGGCAGAGTGTGCAGGAGCTGTTTTATTTTCCATGAACATTATATAACAACACATCTGTGGAATTACGGGGGGAAAAGGAACATGATGAAAACACACTCCTCAACAGCGAGCAGCATTCAATTTTGCAGGCAGAACATTTTTTTGCAAATTTTCTGGCTTTTATTTGGCAGATGGTCCAAAATATGATATTGGAAGTCATAATTGAGTAGAATATAGTCCGACTGTAGAATACATTTTCCAAATTAAGTTGTGATTGCTATGTGAATGGCATTTTATCTACAAAATGTTCCAGAGAAGGTATACTAAATCCATTTCTTTTTATAGCAGACTATGGATTTGTGGAAATAAAGCAGTGATTATATTGCTTTTTATACTGTTTATTTGTACTACTTTTAAGCTATATTACTTTGATGTATACAGTTATTATGGCCAAAATTGTAGGTGGTGATATTTTCATGGTAAAGGTGGAAAATTTCAAATTTTGTTAGTATAACTTTGTGGTTCCTTTTTATTACTGTATGCATAACTGTACAAAAACAACAACTGTGCTTAACAGATTGTGAAAAAGCAGCCACACTGACACAATATATTGCATGTATATTATTATTAACACAATATCAGTTATTGTATTTTCAGTATTGCGGCTATCATCAATATCTGGATTTATATTTTGTCAAGTGCTAAAATGTTTTGAAAAGATTAAAATTCAGATTTTTTTAATCCAAACAATTCCAGCTGGTACCATTTAATAGTAAGTCTACCTTTATAAAGGATTATCATTATAATTATTATTGTTATTTTAAGATTATTATCAATCATTATTAATAAGATGTTAAGACATGATAATAAAGAAAATGATGGCTTGTAAACATGTGTCTATTCTCTCAAACTTCAGATATCAGCTCATTTAGCTTTCTCATCAGCTAGATTTTCACCATCAGATATTTGTCATTAAGCACTGTGAGCATTTCTAGCCAAAATCTCTTGATCTTGCAAAATACTGAGCTTGCATCAATGTATGAAATAATGTTTACACATGTACTGATGGTGAAATTTTAGACCAATTCCAATATTGACATTTAAATAATAATTTGGCCAATGGCTAATAGGTGATAGCAACTGTTTCTTTTCTTTTATTGTCATTTATTCCCACTTTAATTCCAGGGAAATAAAGAAATGTGCGTTACAAAAAATATAAATGTAAAAAATAGGGCTGGGAATATTAACGCTTTAACTTTTTCAATTAATGTGGGACAATTAACCCTTTTTTTAAACTGATGCGGTCAAGTCACTCGCTGAGGTGGTGTTGGCAGTGGTGACAGGTTTGTCTCAGCCATCTGCTCAGCTTAAAACAAAAGCAGGTCTCTTTTTTTGCTTTTAAATTTTAAAGTTTACACCACACTAAACTGATCCTTCGGTACTCAGGGTGACCTCATTCCGAGCACATACCCCATTTAAAACACACACACGCACACACACACATGCACACACACACACACACACACACACACACACACACACACACACACACACACACCTGATGTAGTATTCATTAGGGCTCCTTGCTCAAAATAATGAGAAGAAGAAGAATTTGACAGAGTGAGTGGAGAAAAACACTCAAACATAAAATGAATAAAAGCTTCTAACTCACCATTAAGGATGGCAGCTCTGGAAACCAATTAAGAATTGCTCCATTTGGTTGATATTTGAAGGGTTGAGATAATTACGAAAGTTGTGTTAAATAGAAGCACTGACTTCTTTTTGACAGTTTCAAAATAAAACAGGAAATGTGACAACAATCTTAACAAAAAAATGGCAGTTCAGAGAAACTGACTCCCTCATTATAGTGAATTGAAATAAATATTACAAATTGCTATGATAGAAAAGTCTTTGATTATACATTCATGATAAGCAAGTGATTTATGATGCTAGCAGTATTTTTATGGAATATGAGGGTCACAGGTACATCTAATGAAAAAATGCAATTAAAAGTTCTAAAAAAATTCTTGTTTTTCATTGTTTCTTCATTGTAATTTTAGCGATTAATCACAATTAATTATAGAAAATGTTCTAGTTAAAAATAATTTTAATCAATTCCCAGCACTAAAAAAATAGTCTCAGATATTTTCTGTATTTGGAGTTGTAAACTATTGTCTATTTCATGGTAAAATCAACATTTCTCAACTGGGACACATCAGATAAATATTGGCCACTGATATCAGTCAATCTTATCTTATTTTACCAATAGGAAGATATCAGCCTGCAAGGTAAATATTGACTGATATCAATGTTAAGCTGATATACTTGCCCATCCCTGCATATAAATTATTTATAACTGAGAATTTATGATTTTTAAAGGATTTATCACCCAATTAATAAAATATATATTTTTAAATCCTTTATTATTGCAGTCATATTGTGAAGTGGTACCTTCCCATTATAATGAAAATGCACAGTTATTACCAGTATTACTGTCAGAAAACAAAAAACAAAACAAACAAACAAACAAATTAGGCCAGAATGTTATGCACACAGAGAGAAGGAAAACCACAAAGAGATGCTGATAAATAGAGAAGACTCATTCCCTCCAGTTTGTCTACAGAACATTGTTAAGAGTACTGGAAGATGTTAAACAGATGTCGTTGTCTTGCATGGAAGCTACTGCACTTCTACACATCCGAGCTATCATCATGACTAAAATAAGCATCATCATCTGTTCGGCTGTATTGGAAGCAGATTTATATATATATATATACACATATATATATACACACACACACAGTGTATATATATATATACGTATATATATATATATATATATATATATATATATATATATATATATATATATATATATATATATATATATATATATATATATATATATATATACAGTATATATATATAGTGTGTGTGTGTGTGTGCAAGCTTTTTTTCAATGTAGAGTCATGTGAAAGAATAAGGACACCCCATTAAATATCCATCCATCTATCCATCTTCTTCCGGTTAGTCGCGGGGGGCTGGAGCCTATCCCAGCATCTTTGGGCGAGAGGCAGGGTACACCCTGGACAGATCGCCAGTCCATTGCAGGGCCAACGCAGAGAGACAGACAACCATTCACTCTCACAGTCATACCTAAGGATAATTTAGAATCCCCAGTTTTGATGCCAATTAACCTAACTTGCATGTTTTTGGCATGTGGGAGAAAACCGGAGAAATCCCAGAGTAAACCCATGCAGACACGGGGAGAACATGCAAACTCCACACAGATCACTGTTGGTCGGGGGCTGGGTCGCCAGATTTATATATTTAATATATATAAATATTAATTTAATTAAATATTCAGTTCTTTATTAAGAAATGTTCGCACATTGATATCTAATTTTGTTTTTATCTCTGGAAAAGAAGGTGATTTAATTGCAGGTAAATAACAAAAATTAACCTTGTTTTACTCATTAAACAAAACATATCAACAAAAATGCATATTCTAGCCAAGGAAAAAGTTAGGACACCCTACCGCCTAATAGCTAGTGTTACCCCCTTTGGCTGAAATAACTTCAGTGAGAAATAACTTCAGTGAGACTCAGCCATTCCAGGACTCTCCATTTCTTAGTTTTTAGCCAGTCCTTGGTGGATTTACTGGTATGTTTTGTGTCATTGTTGCAGGGTCCAGTTCAACTTCAGCTTTAATTTTTGTACAGATGGTTTCACGTGGTCCTCAAGCACCCTCTGATAGAATTCATGATGGATTCTATGATGGTGAGCTGGCCAGGCCCTGCTGCAGCAAAACATCCCCAAGCCATGACACTTCCACCTCCATGCTTCACAGCTGGTACAGTATGAGGTTCCTTTCCTGGAATGCTGTATTTAGTGTACGCCAAACACGTCCTCTGTTCTGGTGTCCAAATAATTCAATTTTAGACTCATCTGTCCAAAGAACATTATTCCAGAAGTCCTGGTCTTTGTCTACATTCTCTCTAGCAAACTTTAGTCTGGCCTTCATGTTTCTCTTAGAGAGCAAAGGTTTCCTCCTTGCATGCCTCCCATGCAAGTTAAACTTGTGAAGTCTCTTTCTGATTGTAGAGGAATGCACTGTCACATCAACAGTAGCAAGAGCCTGCTGTAGGTTCCATGATGACATTTTAGGGTTTTTGGAGACTTCTTCTAGCATCTTGCGGTCTGCTCTTGGGGCTAACTTGCTTGGACAGCCAGACCTGGGCATGTTGGCAGTTATTTTGAATGTCCTCCACTTGTAGACTATTTTCTGGACAGTGGAGTGGCTGATTTCAAATTATTTCAAGATCTTTTTAAATCCCTTACCAGACTCATAAGCTACTACAATCTTCTTTCTGAAGGCCTCAGACAGCTCTTTCAATCTCACCGTGGTGTTCATTCTCACTTCAACAGTCAGGAGCACACCAAACTAAATGTATGGGGTTTAAATCGGACAAGCTTCCTTCAGAATGCTGAGTAATGATGTTCTAATCATGTGCACCTGATGTGATACACCTGTGTGTGATTTTAGCCATTTTAAGTGGGAATAAATGTGGGGGTGTCCTAATTTATTCCTCACCAGAAATTGCGTGTTTTTAGATTTACATTTTACAGAAAATTTTAAAAAGTCTTTTCTTTAGTTTTAATTGTTTAGTTATATTACTTGACTCTCCCATTATTGTTAAAATTGATATTAAATATCCATATGTCCAACTATATTAAAAAACCACACACACAGGCTTTCATAGGATGTCCTAATTTTTTCACATAAATGTATCTCTTTGGGAAACTGTCCACTTTATTAATTACATTATTTTATTTTTTAAGGGTGTTATTTTGGGGCTGCACACTGTCACAAAGACTTATACAGGCACTTTCTGGAGCTGCCTGCTTTGTCCCATTTTATCAAGCATATTTTTAATTTTAAAAATACTCTTTCTACTTGATATATTAGTTTATCAGAGTATCTCCACTGTCTCCACTTTGCACTAGTAGCACGGAAAGGTGCTTTTTTCTTATTTCAAAGCACTATTAGCTTGTATATACAGCCTTTTTAAGAGAGTCTTTTTTTCCCATGTGGGCACCCAGTGCAACCAATTCAAAGGTTTGCAGACACACCCCTGATTCCAAGAAGAGGTATCTCACAAGGAAACAAGATGCTCTCTAAATAAGTGCACATGGACATACTGAGCAGTTTCAGGATCGTGGAGAGCTGCAAAAATTCCTATCAGAGAAAAAGATATTGGATAACAATGCCTTGTGGAACTAGAGGTTGCTATATAATGATTTTGAGTTTGGAAATACACTGGCCCTCACTAAAAAGAAAAAAAGCATCCGTTTTTTCCCATCTGAACATGAACAACTCGCATTTGTCAGATTTTCTACGCCAATACATCAGTTAGAAAACACATATTTACATAGTAACATGCTTATTTTTCACTTTTATTTAAAGCGTGAGGCTCTCTATAAGTTTTTAATTTCCAGAATCGTTTCTTCCTGAATAATACTGCTGATTGCAACATTTGTGTGTAAAAACTTGACATCTTCACATCCAACATTTATGAATAATAATAATAATAATAATAATGAATGCCTGCTGTTAATTCAAAGCAAACAACATTAGCTTCCAGTGTTGCTGTGTAGTTACTTCAGCAACGTAACCATTGGCTACAAAGAGGATAGTTATTTATTAACACCCTCAGATATCTTATGTTACAATACCTGATTGTTGAACACACAATGTAGCACTGATTAAAGCAGTGAATTAGAGAAATGATAATTAGCTCTGCTAGTTGATGTTTGTCAGACTGTTGTTAAAAGAAGTGTCTTGATCATGTTGGTCATGGTTATAACTAGCTGAAGTAGACAGTTGATAAAATATTTTTTAAATCATGTTTATTGGTCTGTCTGTATGTCTGTTAGCAGGATTACACAAAAACTAGGGGACAGACTAATTGAATTTTCACCAGAGGTGGCCCTTGGGCTATTGATGAACCCATTAGACTTTGGAAGTGATCTGCGTCAGGATGCAGATTTGGGATCACTTTTTACTTTCTTTAACACTGTGAGATAGGGCCCTATCGGAGGTATGCGCTATCTGAGTGCCCCCTAATTTAGTCAATAGCCCCATTTCAACTACCAGGTGCCAACTGAGGGGGCCTGGAACTTCTTAAGGGCCGTATTTCCTGTATTTAGCTCTCTCACCTGTCATGTCTCCATTATGGGAATAGGAACCATCTGTCTCCAGAGGATTTGCTGGTGATGTGATAGGCTGACAGTTTTGGCTCAACACAGTGTGGCAAAGTAACATACACTCTAAGCAATTGCTGTTAATTTACGGCCAATTTCCAACAGTAATATACTGTATTAATGTAATACGGTTTTGTATTGCAATTTGCAATGCATCTTGGGCTGTTCAACATGAAGCAACAGCGCACAGGCCATCAACAGTATGCTAATGTTTTAAAATACAGTAAACTACAGTACTTTTTAGAATGGGTGTGGCAAACTCACGAGGGAAAATTTGGAAAGCCTTTCAGAGCATTAGGACATGTGTTGCTACTCATGAACAAGAAATCCAGCTTCATCTGCATCAACTAGATTGTGCATCTACTGTATAAATAACAAGGTAATTAAAAACCGACTTATCCTTATTACTTTGCCAGTAGAGTATTACCAAAAATTATGTTTGAAAAGGTCATTGAGCTCTCTCTGTGTCTTGCTCTTAACTCCACATGCTGTTCTGAAAAAGAGACTTTGATATTATCGGCTTCATAAGCATGTAATATTAGGAGGTGAGCGCAACCCAAGCGTCACCCAGAGCAAACAATCCACCCAATTACCATTGGAGAGCGCACCATGCAACGCCGTTTTAAGCGACTGGTGAAAACGTTCACATAAGCCATTAGCCTGAGGGTGGTACGCTGTAATACAGTGTACCTGCACTCCCAAGGACCTCGCAAGCGCCGACCAGAGCTCTGACACGAACTGGGGGCCCCTATCGGCGGTAATATCTGATGGGTGCCGAAACGCGCAACCCAGGAAGAGAGAAATGCATGTGCCATGTCCGCGGCCAAAGTGGAGGACAGAGGGATTACTTCTGGCCACCTAGTGGTCCGATCCACTATGGTGAGCAGGTGCGTAAAACCCTGTGAAGGGGGTAGAGGACCCACCAGGTCCACATGCACATGGTCAAAACGTTAAGCTAGAATCCGAAACAGTTCTAGGGGTGCCTTGGTGTGCTGAGGGACTTTAGTGCGTTGACATGCCAAGCATGCGGCCATCCACCCCTTGACATCCCTGCAGAGGCTGGGCCAGACAAACTTGGCTCTGACCATTTTTACTGACGCCCGAACTCCAGGGTGAGAGAAGGAGTGAATTGAGTTGAAAACTTGACGGCGCCAGGACGCAGGGACAACAGGGCAGGGGCGGCTAGTGGAGACGCTGCAGAGGAGAGTAGGACCGCCCTCCTGCATCACCGCCTCCTCAAGTTTGAAGGCTGTACCTGTAGACCAAAGGGCCAGGATGTCCGGGTCGTTGGGCTGCTCAGCGGCCATGACAGAAAAATCCATCCCGAGGGGCACTGGACACACCAGCACACGTGACAGGCAATCAGCAACGGGGTTGGACTTGCCAGCCACATGCTGAACATCTGTTGTGAACTCGGAGATGGCCGCCAGATGGCGTTGTTGGCGAGAAGACCATGGCTCGGTCACCTTAGACATAGCAAACGTCAGTGGTTTATGATCTACATAAGCCGTGAAAGAACGACCCTCCGATAAGAAACGGAAATGATGGGTCGCCAGGTACAGCGCCAGCAACTCCCGGTCAAAAACACTGTACTTACGCTCACCATCCCACAGCTTGCGGCTGAAAAACGCGAGGGGCTGTCATGCCCCTGCCACACGCTGCTCGATCACTGCCCCCACGGTTACATCGGAGGTGTCTGTTGTCAAAGCTATAGGCGCCGTGGGCACAGGGTGAGCGAGTAGTGCTACGTTCGCAAGGGCAGACTTAGCTCCGTCAAAAGCTTGGACCCATTCGGGAGTCCAGGTGACAGGGTCATTGTTTTTTTTAAGCCTCAGAGCCTCATAAAGCAGCTGCAAGAGGTGGGCAGCGTGAGGGAGGAAACAATTGTAAAAATTTACCATGCCCAAAAATTCCTGCAGTACCTTAATGGAGTCCAGATGAGGAAATTCCACCACCGCTTGAACCTTTGAAGGCAACAGAATCACGCCTCGCAACGAAATGCGGTGGCCTAAGAAGTCAATCACTGGCAGCCCAAACTGACACTTAGCCAGGTTGACCTCATAAGGAAGATCTCAACGCTTCACCTGCTGGACTGATTTTCGGTCAACCGCTCCGTGTTCCAGGAGAGTTTTTGCCCAAAAGTTCAGCCCCGCAGGCTGGCCCCGCCATCTACCCTTTTTCGTCTGACAGCACACTGGCTCTGAGCCCCGTTCACCACTGTTTTCCACGATTGTTTGTGCCTGAGCTCAGTGTGGCCTGTTTCGTTTTTGTGCGACATGACGCACACCGCTCGCCTCTCCAACCCCCTTACGATGGTCCATTTTGGGTTCTGGAGATGGGCCCTAAGAGTTTTGTGCTAGAGATGGGTGGGTGTAAAGAGCGGGTCACATTAGATAGGCTTAAGCCGGTGCACATTATGGCGGATGAGCTTACGGTTCCAGCCCAGGTCCCCTGTTGGGGTCGTCCCTCTTCTAAGACCCCGGCTAGATCTGCACTAGATGAGTTTTCTGGTTTCCAGCCTGCTATGGACTGTGTTTCACCTGCCCGTCGTCCACAAGGATGCCCCGCACGACAGGTCTCTCCAGGCTCCTGTTGGAGGACGGCGCAGTCGTTATGGCAGGCTCATCAGGCCCCCAGTGAGAGACTGATTTTGACTATGGGAGTCCCCTCTGGGTGTTCGGGGGGAGGGGGGGCGTTGTGTGGCAGACTGAAGAGGTACCTCTCACCCATTGGGGCTTGGGGTTGGGGGGTGTGGTTTGTGTTTCCCAGTGTAGGAGCCTGGGAGTGGTTATAGTTAGTTGTTTGGTGACAGTTAAAGAATAAAGATAAAACCCACCTTCGGCTCTTGTGTGTTTCTTCCTCCTGCCACAAAATATATATGAGTGCATACCCGTGCATGCCTGTAGAAACCAAGTATAAGCAAGCATTTCTGCATGCCCGTAGAAACCAAGTGTAAGCAAGCATTTCTGCATGCCAATAGAAAGTTACTGTTACCATGGCAACAGTAACCATGGTGATGCCTGCCTTTGATTGGTGACATGGTTACCATGGCAACAGTAACCATGGTGAAACTTGCCTTTCATCTTTGAATTCACCACTCATTCAGTGATGCCTGCCTTTGATCTTTGATGATGTGTCTGCCTGGCAACAGTAACCATGGCAACATCTGTGCATTTAAGATGTCATAGCTATGAACACCCATAGCTCCCCTAGGACATTCATTAAAGATTTCCCCTCCTAAACTTCCCCATATCTGGGGAGGGTGAAATAGGGAGATGCACAGCCTCGTAACCTCAGCACAACATGTATAAAATCTGAGGCCAGTCTGACAAACAGTTCAGGAGAAATGCATGGAACACAGACAGACAGACACACACACACACACACACAGATAGAGATTCCTTGCATTATAATATGATATGCTGGCGTACGTCAAATCAGTTATGGCTAAGTTTTATCTAAGTTAAAAGCACACTGAAGCATGCTGGTATACAGCATAGTTTGCCGAGCTCCTCTGAAAATTTTCAGCAGAAGAAAACCTAATGTCACACACAGCGTTGTGTTTGAGCCCTGAACGATTGAGGGGGACAGAACTTCTTCACCTTGATGCAGCGCAGCAAAATAAAGTGTTAAAATCATTCAGAAATGATTACGCACAAAAATAAAGGAGACCAGCTTCATTCCTCTACAAGCCAGATGACCGCTGTGATCGGCTCTGCTTTAACAGAACTGATCGATTAAACAGCTCTCTTGAAAATGAGACCCCGTGTCTCAGTGGGATTACCTGTGTAAACAAGGTTAATAATAAGTAATCTTAGCGTATACAATAGGGCTCTCACCCACTGATGTTGTCAGTGGTTTGGGCCCTAATACACAGCGCGGCTAGTACCAGCAGCACCAGTACCGCACAGGAAGGAAAAGCCACCATAGACTCCCCTCTCCTGAACTGTAGGTCCTCTGACCATCCCGCTTAGGGATGGGCGATACTAGCATTTTTCCTTTCGATATGATAGCACTAATTTATGGGACGTTTTCTTCAATACTGAGACCGATGCTTTTTGCCCAAAATCACATGATTGCATCTTCATTAACAACTTTATTGCAAGGGCAATATGAAATATGAGTAAAACTCATGAACATGAACAGTTGAAAGAAATGATTATAAAATAATAATAAAACAGAACAATGAGCAAAGTAAATAAAAATAAAATGGCTTTTTTCAGTTATAATAAAAATAATTAAAGCGAGGTAGTCGGATCCGGGAATTTTTTTTTTTTTTTGCGTGCATGGAAAGAAAATCCTATAGACACATATAGCGCGATTGTCTGCGAGTGTGAATGACCTGTTCCATGAGCAAATGTACGTTTTTTGGTCCGTGGCTGTTTACATCGGCCAGGATACTTCGTGCACCGATGGGCCGTAGGGATCCCGTATTTTGCATCCAGAAAAAAACAGTGAAATGGGAGCAGCAGGAAGAGCCATAGTAGCGTCGTCTAATCGTTTTATAACACATTTCACAACTAATAATAGTAACATTTCCACAAAAAATGTGCTATATTAACAACACGATCGCATTTTGCACACGGCCCACTCTCCGGCAGCGGCCCCGAGAAGTAAACAAATGCAGGAACGCTTCAATTCTTTCGTCCCAAAAATATCATTTTTGAATATTAATTACAGCTAAACGGGAGCAGTTTCGATGCCGAAATTTCACATACAAATCCGAATATGTACGTGTTCTATACACCATCGGCTTTTGGGTATCCGACTACCTCGCTTTAAGACTTAAAATGAATGCAAAATTAATTAAATTTCTTAATTTGATAAAGATTCTCAACTGGATTCAAGTATTTTTTACTTCTGAAATGTTTCACCATTCCTATACGTGTAATTTTTTTCACAGTGCAATGTTTTTTTAAAAAAATGTTATTATTTATTTATACACTATTATTTTTACAGATTTAAATAGTGCTTACTTTGTTTATTTTTCAAATTTTATGCTGCTTGGTATCTGTCAGGTCAGGCATTGGCTTGCTTGCTACCGGATAACCATGAAAACCGGTACTACCTTTCTCATGGGTCGGGCCGTCGGCAACTCAACCAGCATCCCCGCCCTTCCGAGGGTGTGGACGGTGAAATGGAGCATCCTGGCAGAACTAAAAACAATATCTGCCACAGGTCTGTGGTGGACCATTCCCAGTTACACGGGGTGAGACTGGACATCCTGGAAGATAAACACATGTGTCGCAAGGTCTGTGGTGGACTGTGCCAGTTGGTGCATCGTGACATGCACTACACAAAGAGCAGAGATAAACAAACCTATCATCTGGTCAGTCACTACAACAGATACTGGAGTCAGTTTGTCTTGGCTAGTCCTTGCCACTGATAATACCTCTATTTGCCAAGAATGTGCTGCTAGTCCAGCAAAAGCTAGCAGTACTCAAATACTTTTCAAGCAGTTTCATGAAATGGTCAGTCAGAAAGCAACTCATACCAGCTCGGATGTCGCCCGGGTTAACAAGGTCCGCGCTGATCTGTTCACACTCCGACAGGTAGCAAAAAGAAAGTTAGGAGCAGGAAGAGAAAAGAAGAGAAAAACAGCAGCCTTGTGTGTAGCAGAATGGAATGTATGCACTCTGTTGGACAGATCAACATCACAGCGCCCAGAAAGACAGACCGCGCTTGTGGCCTTGGAAATGAACAGGTACAATGTAGACATAAATGCACTTAGTGAGACAAGATTTCCTGGATATGACAGTTTGGAAGACCATGGATACATCTTCTTTTGGAGAGGGAAATCAACTCAAGAAAGGAGAGAAGCAGGAGTGGGCTTTGCAGTTAGAAAGGAGATAGCAGCAATGCTTGATGAGGAACCGGTGCCAATCAACCACAGGATAACGACTATGAGACTCTCACTACAGCAGAAGATGTATGCCACACTCATTAGCGTGTATACCCCAACAATGACCAACACAGAGGAGGCGAAGGAAGAGTTCTACAGTGATTTATGTGAAACTATCAGGCGTGTATCGACTGATGAGAGGCTGATACTCGTTGGAGATTTTAATGCTAGAGTTGGTTCGGACACTGAGAAATGGAAAGGAGTGCTAGGAAGTCATGGAGTAGGCAAATGCAATGCTAATGGAGAACTTCTACTTGCACTATGGTCAGAGTACAACCTTGTGATAACCAACACCCTATTTAAGCACAAGGACATACACAAGAAGACATGGATGCACCCAAGATCCAAGCACTGGCACTTGTTAGACTACTTCATAGTAAGGCAGAGAGACATAAGGGATGCATTGGACACCAGAGCAATGAGAGGTGTGGACTGTGGTACAGATCATGTTATGCTGAGATCTAGATAAAGGATTTGCAGACAAAAACAGCACTGCAGGACGGGTGCGAAGCCACCATGGAAGCTAAACACTTATGCACTGAAAGGCCAAAAGAAGCAGGAAGAACTTACACAGGAAATGGATGAAAACTTGAAAGACTGGGACAGCAACAACTCAGAGAATGACATAGAAGAGAACTGGGCAACACTGAAGGATACGGTGTATTAGACTGCGAGTGATGTTTTAGGCCACCCTGAGAGGAAACATCAAGATTGGTTTGATGAGCATGATGAACATCTGAAGAAACTACTAGAAGTGAGGAATGCAGCTAGGCAGGGAAATCTATAGTGTAACACAAGGTTGAAGAAGAAGAAATACTCAAAGGCTCAGAGTGAGCTACAGAAGTACACCAGAGAGATGAAGTCCAACTGGTTGGGATGCCCAGAAAGTACCTCAAGACTGGAAGGATGCAAGTATTGTGCCTTTGTTCAAGAAAGGTGACAGGAAAGATTGTGGAAATTACCGCGGTATATCAATGCTAGCCACTGTTGGTAAGATTCTCTCACGTGTACTACTGAACAGTCTCAATGAAAACATCTCGCAGAATGTACTACCGGAAACCCAGTGCGGCTTTAGAAGTGGAGGAAGCACAATGGACATGATTTTCTGCTTGAAACAGGTTCAAGAAAAAAGTATATCGAACAGAACATGCCGCTTTATGTAGTCTTCATCGACTTCAGTAAAGCCTTCGATACTGTATCGTGACAAGGACTTTAGCAGGTACTCAAGAAATATGGCTGTACAGAGAAGTCTGTCAATCTGATCGAGGCACTCCATACAGGGATGCAAGCAAATGTGGCAATGAGTGGTTCAGTGTCTAAAGACTTTTCAGTAAGCAACGGGGTGAAACAAGGGTGTGTGCTGGCACCTACACTCTTCTTGCTATATCTGGCAGCCATGCTTGAAGTGGCCTTCAAAGACACTTCAGAAGGAGTATAAATTCAAACAAGGAAAGAAGCAGACTTGTTCATTGTGGCACAGTTTAAAGCCAAGAGTAAGACATCGATAAAGGTAGTAAGAGAAATGCTCTTTGCTGACAACAGTGCTCTAGTTGCACACAGTGCGGAAGACATGCAATCTTTAGTGGAGAAATTTGCAAGAGCAACTAGCCATTTCAAGTGTCTTGGGAGTACTGTTGCAGAGAATGCTAGGCTGGAGGATGAACTATCTCTCAGAATGAGAAGAGTGAGTGCTGTGTTTGGAAACTTGAGGGAGAGACTGTGGAACAATCGACATGTGTCTATCCGTGTGAAATGCAAAGTGTACAGAGTGACAGTACTGGCTGCTCTATTGTACAGTGCTGAAACTTGGACTGTCTACAGGGTGCAGGTAAAGAAACTTCACGCGTACATGATGAGACACCTTCGAGCCATAATGAACATCTCATGGAAAGACAAGATAACCAACATAAAAGTGATGAAATGAGCTGGTCTACCATCAATGGAAAACATGCTAATACAGATGAACCTGAGATGGCTCGGACATGTTGAGAGGATGGATCACCAGCGTCTCCCTCGGCAGTCACTCTACTCACAGTTATGCGAGGGCAAACGCAATCAGGGTAGACCAAGGCTCAGATTTAAAGACACTGTAAAAAGAAACCTGAAGAAGTTGGATATAGACATGAGTTCCTGGCAGCGGAAGGCGAAGGACAGAGCTGCGTGGAGAAATCTGATCAGATCTAAATGAAACAGTCATTGTTGCCCACGACAGACTGCTACGATGATGATGAAAAGAATGTAATGTTATTGTACACCCCTAAGTTATTTTGATTATTTTGTTTGTTGTTATTTTTGAGTGACAACACTAGAATAAAGCCAGGGAGTGGAACAATGACCAGCAAGGTGGTGATCATCTCTCTTTGACAGTCAGTCGTATTGAAGCAGTTACAACTTTTGTTGTGTTTTCATGTAAGTTCTCTGGCATACAGATTTTTTTTGTTTATTGCCATTGCAACTGTTTGTCTTTTTCAGAATCTCTTTGGCTTGTGTATTTGGAGCATTTAATAGTTTGTATTTTTTTTAATAATTACTGTTACTGTTGTTTTTTTTTTCACAGTAGCAGTATTCATGTTGCTACTGCCTGTTTAAATAAACATTTGTTCCATTAAATCCCTTTGGAAGTTGTTCATTATTTAGTAGGTTTAAACACCTGTCTGGAGCCTACAGAACAATGCTAATTTTAATTGCATTAAATATTGGGATTTTAGATGTTCTAAACTGCTAAAGTAATTCACTGTATTATGCCTGTCTACAGCAAACAGTGAAAATTTAAAGTAACTCCAGAATATTACTGTAAATTAGAATAGTCACAGAAATATACTGCATTTTAGTTTTACTGTAATAGGTTGTGAATATATAGGTAACAGTATGCATACTGTAAAATTACAGTATTGTGGCATCTTGGGCAGTCTCTGGGACATGACTGGCCAAAACAGAGGGAGTATGCTAATGAGGTAGGGACTGAAGGATTGTGGGGGAGGTTTTGAGGGGATTTAATGTGGGTTCTGGGTTCCTTATTTACAGAATGTTTTTGTAATAGTAGTGTTGTTAAATGTTAGTGTAGGTGCATTGTTCTCTGCAGAAACTGTGACTGAGGGAGCCGGTCAGTTAAATGGCTTTGGCCGTTGTAGCGTTTTGGGGAAGTTAAAAAATAAATGCTCATTGAGCAATAGCTGCCTCATCATTGGCTGAAACCCCCTGCTCGTTACAGTATATTGCTGGGATCTCTGCTGCCAGTACCTTACTGAAAATATTAAATAAATACACTAAATACATTAAAAATTAAATAAATCACTAAATCACCGGAGTGGTGGCCTAGTTGGTAGAGCATCCGCCCCACAACCAGGAGGCTGGGGTTCAAATCCCAGCTGGGTCATACCAAAGACCAGGAAAAAATCATACTTACCGCCCTCTAGCTTGGTGTTCAGCATAATAGAATGGGGAAAGGCTGGCAGTGAGGAGTAGCGACCCCTGTCCTGTATTAGCTGTCATGGTCTGAGCACTGATATTGTCCGCGCTCGGATCATCCAGTATTTTCCCCGTTAGTCCGTGTTTTCCTTATGGCCTTCCAGGGCCTTTATTATGACAGCGTCATGGCGGGACTTCCGGCTGTCAGAGCTGAGTGCGCCGTGACAGCTGATCTACATTCCTTTGATTACTGTCTCATTATTGGTTGTGCCCTATTTAAGAGAGCAGCTGTGGATACTCCGGGCTGCGACCTCGTCAAACCTTCGTCTTAGATTCACGATACGTTCTTCTCACAGTAAGTGTATTCCTTCAGAGTCTGTTTTCCTTTGTCCATAGTCTTAGTCATTGTCATAGTTGTGTTTTTGCCCCACGTGGCTCATTATTTTGTCATTGTTGTCTTTTGTTAATAAACATGCAAACTCATCGGCTGGCTTTCAGCATCTTATTGATGGCCCGTGAGGGCCATCGCTGACAGTAGGTCGCAGCCAGAACGAGACACCGGTCACCGAGAGTTTGCATTGTGGGGCTTGAGTTTTTCAACGGCAAGCGGCAAACCGTCCCAGCAAGAGCTGTAGGTCATTGCTGGATGAAGCAAACAGGACAACATCATCTGCAAACAACAGAGATGAGATCCTGTGGTCACCAAGCATGATACCCTCCATTCCCTGGCTGCGCCTAGAAATCCTGTCCATAAAAATTATGAACAGGATCGGTGACAAAGGGCAGCCCTGGCGGAGTCCCACTCTCACTGGGAATGAGTCCGACCGAGTGTTGGCAATACGAACCAAACTCTCACAACGGTTGTACAGAGACCGATTAGCTCATAACAACAAGCCCGATACCCCATATTCCCGAAGCATCCCCCACAAAAAACCACGAGGGACGTGGACAAATGCCTTCTCCAAGTCCACAAAACACATGTAAACTGGTTGGGCAAACTCCCACGAACCCTCGAGAATTCTTGAGAGGGTAAAGAGCTGGTCCGATGTGCCACGGCCAGGACAAAAACCACATTGCTCCTCCTGAATCCGAGGTTCGGCCAATGGCTGGACTCTCCTTTCCAGTACCTTGGCATAGACCTTCCCAGGGAGGCTGAGGAGTGTGATCCCTCTAAAGTTGGAGCACACCCTCCAGTCCCCTTTTTTGAAGAGAGGAACCACCACCCCGGTTTGCCATGCCAAAGGCACTGCCCCCGACCTCCACGCAATGTTGCAGAGGTGTGTCAACCATGACAACCCAACAACACCCAGGGCCTTGAGGTACTCAGGGCGAATCTCGACCACCCCCGGGGCCAGGCCACCAAGGAGATTTTTAACTACCTTGGCGACCTCAGCCCCATGATAGGCAAGTCATCCCCCTCGTCCACAAACCCTGCTTCCTCTGTGGAAGGCGTATCTGTGGGATTGAGGAGATCCTCAAAGTATTCCTTCCACCACCCGACAACATCCCCAGTCGAAGTCAACAGCGCCCCATCCACACCATACAAAGTGTGGACAGGGAGCTGCTTTCCCCTCCTGAGCTGCCGGACAGTTTGCCAGAATCTCTTCGAGGCCGACCGAAAGTCTTGTTCCATGGCCTCACCGAACTCCTCCCATACCCGGGTTTTTGCTTCAGCAACCACCCGAGCTGCACTCCGCTTGGCCTGCCGGTACACCTCAGCTGCTTTGGGAGTCCCACAAGCCAACCAAGCTTGATAGGACTCCTTCTTCAGCTTAATGGCCCCCCTCACCACTGGTGTCCACCACTTGGTTCGAGGGTTGCCACCACGAGATGCACCGACCACCTTGCAGCTGCAGCTCTGGGCCGCCGCTTCAACAACAGAGGTGGAGAACATGGCCCATTCAGACTCCATGTCTCCAGACTCCCTCGGAATGTGGTTGAAGTTCTTCCGGAGGTGGGAGTTGAAGACCTCCCGGACAGGAGCCTCAGCCAGACGTTCCCAGCACACCCTCACTATACGTTTGGGTCTACCAGGTCTGAATGGCTTCCTCCCCTGCAATCGGATCCAACTCACCACCAGGTGGTGATTAGTTGACAGCTCTGCACCTCTCTTTACCCAAGTGTCCAAGACATATGGTCGCAGGTCTGATGACACGATATCAAAATTGATCATCGACCTGCGACCTAGGGTGTCCTGGTGCCAGGTGCACATATGGGCACCTTTATGCTTGAACATGGTGTTCGTCATGGACAAACTGTGGTTAGCACAGAAGTCCAATAACTGAACACCACTCAGGTTCAGATTGGGCAGGCCATTCCTCCCAATCACCCCCCTCCAGGTTTCACTGTCATTGCCCACGTGCGCATTGAAGTCCCCCAGTAGGACAATGGAGTCTCCAAGAGGAGCACCCTCCAGCACCCCAGTCACAGACTCCAAAAAGGGTGGGTACTCTGAAACATCATTTGGTGCATAAGCACAAATAATGGTCAGGACCCATTTCCCAACCCGAAGGTGCAGGGAAACAACCCTTTCATCCACCGGGGAAAACTCCAATATAGAGGCAGCAAGGTGGGGGGATACAAGAATACCCACCCCTGCTCGTCGCCTCTTGCCCAGGGCAACTCCAGAAAAGGCCAAGCTCCAGCCCCTCTCCAGGAGACTGGTTCTGGAACCGGAGCTGTGTGTTGAGGTGAGGCCGACTATATCTAGCCGGTATCTCTCAACCTCGTACACCAGCTCAGGCTCCTTCCCCACCAGAGAGGTGACATTCCATGTACCAAAAGCCAGTTTAGAAAGCTTGGGATCAGTCCGCCAAGGTGTCTGCCTTTGACCGCCACCTAATCCACATAGCACCGGACCCCCATGATCCCTCCTGCAGGTGGTGAGCCCACTGGAGGGCGGACCCATGTAACTCCTTCGGGCTGAGCCCGGCCGGGTCCCATAGGTGGAAACCCAGCCACCAGACGCTAGCCATCGAGCCCCTCCCCCAGGCCTGGCTCCAGGGTGGGGCTCTGGTAACCCCATACCGGGCGGGGTACACTGAATCCTTGATATAGAATTTATCATGAGAGTCTGTTGGATCGCTCTTAGTCTGGCCCTTCATCCAGGACCAGTTTGTCTTGGGTGACCCTATCAGAGGCAAATTGCCCCGGACAACATAGCTCCTGGGATCACTGGGGCACGCAAACCCCCCCACCACGATAAGGTGACGATCCATGAGGGGGATCGTGTGAAGCGGCTGAGTGTGAAGCGGCTGGGATGAGAATCAGCACCTCCAAGTCCGAGTCCATGGTCCTCAGCCGGAAAAAGGTGGATTGTCCTCTCTGGGTTGGGGACAGGCTCCTGTCCCAAGTGGAGGAGTTTAAGTATCTTGGGGTCTTATTCACGAGTGAGGGGAGAATGGAGCAAGAGATTGACAGACGGATTGGAGCGGCATCTGCAGTGATGCGGACATTGTACCAGTCTGTTGTGGTGAAGAGGGAGCTTAGTTCTAAGGCAAAGCTGTCGATTTACCAGTCAATCTACGTTCCTACTTTCACCTATGGTCATGAGCTTTGGGTAATGACCGAAAGAATGAGATCGCGGATACGAGGGGCTGAAATGAGCTTTCTCCGTAGGATTGCTAGACTCACCCTCAGAGATAGGGTGAGGAGCTCAGTCATCCGGGAGAAGCTCAGAGTAGAACCGCTGCTCCTCCAAATTGAAAGGAGTCAGTTGAGGTGGTATGGGCATCTGGTTAGGATGCCTCCTGGATGCCTCCCACTTGAGGTGTTTCAGGCACTTCCCACTGGGAGGAGACCCCGGGGCAGACCCAGGACTCGCTGGAGAGACTGTCTCCCAGCTGGTCTGGGAACGCCTTGGTATCCTCTCTGAAGAGCTGAAGCAGGTGGCTGGGGAGAGGGAAGTCTGGGCTTCTCTGCTGGAACTGCTGCCTCCGCGACCCAGACCTTCGGAAAAGCAGTCGAAGATGGATGGATGGATGGATGGATGGATGGATGGGCTTGACTTTTTCCTTCTCTGGGTGTTAGTATTTTGTTAGTATTTCTGCTTTCGAGCGTGGGTATTGCCCCAAGTGGTTGTGGGAGGTGGATGGCTACCTGGCCGATGCCCGTCTCCTTATGCCCACCTACGCTGCATACGAGCACCTGGATCTCATGCAGAGGATGCTATTAAGCTATCATCTGACCTCCTTTCCGGAGGGAAGGGAGAGAGTGACTTTGATAGTGGCGCTACAGGAACAAATAGAGAGGGCAGCCGAGAAGCCTCCACTTCCTCTCCGGGACACGGTCGTCCCAACGAGGGGGAAGTCTCCTGTGTGGGCCGCTCTTCCACGAGGTTCCCATCCACAGCGGAGGAGGACAGCCGGAACCCCCAGTGAAGAGACTCAGTGGGTAGCTGAGCTCATCAGGGGCCGCTTGGCTGAAGCTTGCTCTTCCTCCTATCCCAGTGACATCCAAAAGCATGTGGTTGCAGCAGCAAGACTGTTGAAGATCAATCCTGAGCTTCATTGTTATCCTGAGTACGCCAAGCTGTCAGCCTCTGTTTCTGCGCAGCAGTGGTGCTTTCCTAACGAGCGCCTAACCTTTGCCTTGCCCTCTGCCAGTAAACGCCGTCACCCTGATTGTGCGCAGCCTCAGCAAGAACCCCGTCCGGATCCAGTTCCGGGTCACCGAAAGAACTCTGCCTCCCAGCCAGCTGTTGCTCTTGCGTCATGACAGGAGGAAAACACAGCAGCCTCCGCCTCCGGGTCATCTGTCTCGGCTGTTCCGTCAGATTCTCGTCCCCGGACTGCCTGGGCTGCTGGGCCCTTCTCCTCGATGCTCTCTCCAGCTGCTGAGAACTCCACGAGTCCTACTCCAGCTGTGCCCGTCATCGATCCCGCGCAAGTGGTTCCTCCTCATCTTCCCGGGGGGCCCTCCATCACCATCCAAAGGGAGAGGAGAAAACCAAGCCCACTGCAGCAGCTTCCATCAGTCCTCAGTGGAGCAGGCAAGTATCTTTTCATTCTTTTCCTTCACTGGGTGAATTGCCTTGTCTGATCCCTGGGGGTGGAGTTCGGGGTTCACAGTCCCTCCACCTGCTGCAGTCATTAATTATGAACCTGCAACCTCTGTGTCTCCTTCCCCTGAGCGTTCCCCGGTGCCAGGACTACACCGCCGGATGAGGAAGGAGCCTGCGGCCCTGGAGAGCCTGGTTACAGCCCCGCAGCCACGTCATGGGCAGAGGAGGAGGGTGGACCGTCGATTGGAGCCTGCGCCGACGATCAAGTGTCCCTGGGTCTTCACGGAGGAGCGGTTTGACCCGGCAGGTCACAGATCCCCTGCCACCATGCTGTGCGGGCCTTTGGTGTGGACGTCAGCATCAGGGAATCCCCAGACTGTGGACACCATCATGCTGGTTGCGGAGCCCGCCGCAGTCGAGTGGGAACCAGGAGTGGACCTTCAACACGCTGAGCTTGGATCGCTGAAGTACTGGGTGGCGGTAGAGCCGGAGATCAGGCAAGTGCTCTACTTTGTCTTTCTCTTCTCTATTCTGGAGCATCATTGCCTGTCTCTCGGGGAAACAATTCGGGTGCAGCCGATCGCTGCATCCGGGCTTGTCTCGCCGGGCTCTGCTGCTGCCGGTGATACTGATTCCGGTTTTCTGCTCTGTTCCTCTGAGCCTTCTCTCAAGGTCACCGGTGACAAGTCGGTCCACGTCGTCGTTGAGGGTCCGGGTTCGTGTTTGGAGGTTAACCCTGGTGCTGCGCCAGCCCAGTCGGGGTCCGTCGTGGGTGCAGCTCTGACCCAATCGGGGTCTGTCATGGGTGCAACGCTGGCCCAACCGGGGTCCATTGTGGGCGCTGTTCCGGCCCAGTCGGGGTCCGTCATGGGTGCTGCACAATCCTGCTTGGGATCCAGCAAGAGCGGAGTGCCAGTTTGCATGGAGTTCAGAAAAGGAGCTGCAGAACCTCCTCCGTTCAACGCCGGACTGGTCCTTCATCGTTTCCCCGATCCCTTTTTCCCTCCACCAGGTGCCGCTGGGATTTCCCTTATTCGGTTTGGCTTTCCCTTGCTATCCCTCTCCGTAGGGAGGCCACCTCCGAGTTCTTCCCTTCGGTCCTGGTGGCCTATTGACACGGGTCGGCTGCCTAGGAAACTGCTTTGCCAGTTCGGCGTTCTGGGTCAGCCGCCTGACAGACTGGACTCCTTGTTCGGCGACCTGATCCAGCCGCCAGAGGTACTGTTTCTCTGGGCCTGGGACTGGGGTAGACTGCCCGAACTTATTCTTTTCCCCCTGCCAGCCATCTGGATGCTGGATGCTGGAAGACCTCCAGAACTATTTGTTTTTTGTTTCATTGTGCTGTGCTTGCCGGCATCCCTGTAGAGTTTTTTGTTTCCTCCTCTGTGGTTTTGGGAGGCTTTTTTTGGTCCATGAACTATATTGAACTGTATATATCTCTGCTCTGTAGCATGTTGAGTTGCCTTCCTGGTCTTATGGGGTCCGCTGCATTTTTGTACCTATATTTGAGTTTTCCTTGTTCCTCTGTGGTTTGAGATGGGTTTTTTTTGCTTGACTGTGACTTTATTGGACTGTATTATGGTGTGCTGTTTGTAGCTGTTTTGAGTCTTTTTTTTTCTTCATTTCTCCTCCTCATGTTTTTTTTTTTTTTTTGGGTGCAGTGTATGTGCCTGTATTTTGGCTTTTGTATTTTCTACCATGCTGATTGTTGTAGCCTGTCGTTATTTTTTTTTTCCATGTTTGAGCCTCATCGTCATTTTTGATTGTCATTGTTGCCCTCCTTTGTTTTGTTTTTTTTGTTTTTTTTCTTGTTACTGTTTGTTGGTTCTTGCCCTCCTGGCCTGTTTCCTCCTCCACCCTCCCTAGGGCGGTCCTGTTGACCTTCTGGGTGGGTGGGGGGGCTTCGATGTTCTATCGCGCCTGGAATTTGCATTTTAAGGGGGGAGTACTGTCATGGTCTGAGTGCTGATATTGTCCGCGCTCGGATCATCCAGTATTTTCCCCGTTAGTCCGTGTTTTCCTTATGGCCTTCCAGGGCCTTTATTATGACAGCGTCACGGCGGGACTTCCGGCTGTCAGAGCTGAGTGCGCCGTGACAGCTGATCTACATTCCTTTGATTACTGTCTCATTATTGGTTGTGCCCTATTTAAGGGAGCAGCTGTGGTTACTCCGGGCTGCGACCTCGTCAAACCTTCATCTTAGATTCATGATACGTTCTTCTCACAGTAAGTGTATTCCTTCAGAGTCTGTTTTTCTTTGTCCATAGTCTTAGTCATTGTCATAGTTGTGTTTTTGCCCCACGTGGCTCATTATTTTGTCATTGTTGTCTTTTGTTAATAAACATGCAAACTCATCGGCTGGCTTTTGGCGTCTTATTGATGGCCCACGAGGGCCATCGCTGACATTAACGTTGTAAAGCAACCGAGATGTGGTTGCTCACCTCATTGGCGACCTAATAATAATACTAATGCAGTAATTGTAATGAACCGAGCCGGGTTGTTCTTCGGACTCGGATCTGACCTTCTGTGGCTCAGGGTTATCGGTGTATTTGTATATTGTGTTATCGTTTGAGTTTATTGTAGTCTCTTTGCTCACTGGGTTACTTTTCCGTACTTGTAGCCACTGTTTCTGGCCGGCAGCTGTGAGGCAGCCTCGTTGACTTACTTTCTTGTGGGTGCTCTTTGACAGCTTGCCGGTCCGACTACGCCCCCTCTCTCAAGTTTGTCAGCTGGTTGCACTCCCGTTAATTACCCTTCCCGCTCCTCAGCCAGGTGTACCCAATCTCCCTTTCCCAGCAATGGTGGTACTTAAGCAGCTCATTCTCAGTCCACCATTGCTGGATCATTGTTTTGTCATGTGCTGCTGTACCTGCCACTGTACACTGTGGTCTGCCCACTTCAAGTCCGGCCATGTAGCCGGTAAGTGTACCCTGTTCGCTGTTTTTGTATGTCTGCACTTTGTTGGGAACTGTTTATTTTTGGCTTAATAAATGTGTTTGTGGTGTAACCCTGCGTGTAAATCCGTCTTCCTTCTACTCCTCCGTGCGCTGTGTAAAAGTGCACGGGAAAATCGTGACAGGAATGAGCTGTAAAATCATTTCACAGTAAGAATATTGTAAAATAAGAGTAAAATGCTGGCAACTCTTTTGCAGCACTCTGCTAGCAACTCTGCTGCTGGCACTTTACTGTTATTTTACAGATTTTTTTTTTTTTACAGTGTCTCCTGGTGGCCAGGCTGTGTGCTCACATCACTGGTGGTACAGCTGGTGTTTTCGGCCGGCATAACGCTTGTGTTCCTCACATACGCCAAACTAATGTTTAGACCCAATGCTATCATGGCAGCATTATAATGTTTTATGGGTTACATTTTCATTATCTTTGTCTGGTTAAATTTGCTGCTTTTCATTTCATTGTGTTTTGTTCACAAAGTGCTCTGGCCATGGTGCCAAGTTTTATTCAGTCAGCACCGAGTCAATCCGAAACCCCACCAGCAGTCTTTTGGGCCACTCTGAAGTACTTACTCATGACCAGGGCCGTCTTTCAGCCAATAATGGTTCCCCAAAACCCACCCTTGTAATGGTCTGCTCCAGTGCTCATTCCCTTCAGCTGCGCGCACACCTGCTCCTCATCATAGTCTGGGCTATATTAACCGCGCTGCCCTGGGATCAGTGCGGAGTCGTCTGTCTTCTCTCCACACGACCTTCTCCTGCCTTCGTCATTGTTCCTGAGTTCCAGCCTAAGCCTACCCCTGTCCTCGCTTTCAGCCTCCTGCCTACGGGCGTCTGTAAGAAATCCCCTCCAGCTCAAGTAAGCCTCGCTCATTTCCTCCAACCTCTCTCTCAGTCCCCTGTGCACAGGCGGAGCTCCGTGGCGGCGGATCTTCCTCTCTCTGTGGCAGCGGACCACCTTCCTTTCTTCCTAGTGGCGGACAACGCCTCACCACTCACCCTGCACACATTCACCTCCAGCAGCTGCGACGAGAACGGAGAACACTGTCCTCCTGGCCGTAGTTGCCGAGCTGAACCTGAGTCGCTTAACATCTCTACAAACAGTAAGCTTTGGTCTAAACTGCACATCCCCAGCAGTGATAACCTCTAACTGTCCCTGCTTCTGTTTGTCCCTAGGGTTGCCGGGTCGTACGGTGTTCTGCTCTTCCCCAGCGGCTTCTGACTACACATCCACACACACACACACACACACACACACACACACACACACACACACACACACACACACACACACACACACATTATTGTGAATAAACTCAACTGTATCTATTCCTGAGTCTGAGTCTGGTCACTGGGTCTATACTCCATGTCAGTACGACTCCGCCAGAATGACCCAGCTGACAGCGCTTTGGTGCGCAGAGTTAACAACATGGAGCGCTATATAAGTGTAGGTTAGTTAGTTAGTTAGTTAGACTTGGATAGATCAATTAGCTTATCAACAGCAAATTATCCTCACCCAATTAGCCCGTGTAACGGACCGGTTGGATCGCCTGGCAGGTCCACAGGCATTTCCTCCGGCTCCTTCAGCCCCAAGCAGCTCCTCAGCTCCCGCTAGCTCCCCTGCCGGCCAACCCGGGCAGGGGTCTCCTTCCAGCTAACCCCCGTTCCCACTCCCACCCGTTTTAGTGGTAAACTAGGGGAGGCTAGGGGATTTATTATGCAATATGAGATAGTTTTTCAGCGGGTGCCCGGGGACTTTCCCACTGATCACAGCCAAATTAGCTACATAATTAACCTATAGGAAGGGCGAGCGTTAGCATGGGCCTACGCCGTTATGGCTAGGGCGAACTATACCAGCCGAACATACAATCAGTTCATCTGTGAGTTTAAGGAAGTGTTCAACCACTCTGACCGCGATAGTGTGCTTACCTCCCGGCTGTTGAATTTGAGACAGGGTTTCAAGTCCTTGGCTACTACACCGTCGATTTCCAGGTGGTGGCCACTGATGTGGGGTAGGAGGATGTTTCGCTGTGCAGCATCTTCACCAGAAGTCTTAGCCCTGGCCTGCGGGACGATCTAGCCCCCTTATAAAAACCAAGTAGGCTGACCGAGTTAATTTCCCTGGCCATAAATCTGGACAACAGACTAAGGGAACGGGCAACAAACCACAGAGCTTCCGGTCGCTCAGGTGCCCAGTATCGCCACGCCCCTCAGCCTTCCCTATTGGCTCTACCTCCCTCAGATTTCCCCGAGGCCCCGGAACCTGTGGCAGTGGGACAGTCCAGGTTACCTCCAGCGGAGAAACAGCGCCGCCATGAGTTGGGGCTGTGTCTCTACTGTGGGAGCGAGGAGCACGAGGTAGCGTCATGCCCTCTACGGCCAAAAGGGGGAGTCCGTGCATCGCAGTAGGGGGACTCATGGACTCACCTCAATCTAATCCCCTCTCTAAGTTTCTTCTCCCCATTCGTTTCATTCACAACCATCACAACCATAGGGAAATTGTTACACACGCATTAATTGATTGGGGGGCAGAGCAGAGTTTGATTTCGGGGGATCTGGCAACCTAGCTGGGTCTTCCCTGTCAATCGCTTAAGACCCCACTGAGACTTATCGCTTTGTCCAAAGCCCCCCTTGCCATAGTATCACAGCAGACCGCCCCAGTGTCTGTCATTATTTCTGGTAACCATCGGGAGGAGTTGAAATTTTTTGTGTTGTCAGTCTCCTCTTCCCCAGTGATTCTCGGCTACCCCTGGTTACGCCTCCATAACCCCTCCATCGACTGACGCTCTGGGAACATGATGTCTTGGCGCTCGTTCTGTCTCGGCGCCTGTCTTCAATCTGCCGCCTGCTTGCCATCCATGCCCCTGGGTGGTCCCATCACATCCCAACTTTGTTGGACATCATACAACAGGTTAGAGAGGAACAAACGGAGGAGAGACAGGCAGGTGGTGCTGTTGAGCAGAGAGTAAAGACACCTGTGGTGAAAAATTGTAATATGGTGACAACCAGGGCGCAGAGGGCACAGAGGGCTGCCAATGTTCTTCAGGAGTTACCATTTTATGATTCTGAGATAGAGGCAGGCCCTATTAAACAACCTAAATCCAAGGCTCAGAGGAGAAGAGATAAGGTGTTAGCGTCAGCAAAGAACTTGGGTGAAGAAACACCACAGCTAAATCAGTCAGTAGAGTTTGACATCCCTCCTGACATAGCTGCATTGCAGAAAACTGACCCAGCACTTAGACCATGGTTTGATAAAGTCTCGGAGATTGAGGATGTGAAACAGGGTAGAACAGATTGTTTGGCTGAGGCCTTGTATGTCATTAAAAAGGGCATTCTGTACCAGCAACAAGGTGGAGTTATGGCCATAGCTTTGCCACAGGACCTCATACCAAAAATTATGGAACTGGGACATGTTATCCCTTGGGCAGGTCATCTAGCATTTCAAAAAACTTTGCAGAGAATTGCTAGAAGGTTTGTGTGGCCGGGAACGTATACCCAGATAAAGGAGTTCTGCACAACGTGCCCAATATGTCAGATTACATCACTTAGGGGAGTAGCCCGTGCCCGACTGCAACCATTACCAATCATTGGAACACCTTTTGATAGAATAGGGATGGATGAGTTGGCCCCCTAGAGAGAAGCTCCTCTGGTAATAAATACATTCTGGTAATTTGTGACTATGCTACTTGGTACCCAGAAGCCTTTCCCCTGAAATCTATTAAGGCTAGGCAGGTTGCCAACTGCCTTATCCAGTTGTTTTCAAGGGTAGGCATACCTAGAGAAATTTTGACAGACTGTGGAACAAATTTCTTGTCTAAACTGTTGCAGCAGGTATATAAGCTGTTGGGTATTAAGGGTATTAAGACCACCCCATATCACCCTCAGACTGATGGATTAGTGGAGCGATTTAATCAGACTCTCAAAAACATGCTGCGGAAATTTGTTTCTGAAACGGGCTCGGATTGGGACCAATGGGTACCATACTTATTGTTTGCTTATCGGGAGGTGCCCCAGGCTTCAACAGGGTTCTCACCTTTTGAACTGCTGTATGGTCGTCAGGTGAGGGGCCCACTGGATTTATTAAAGGAGCACTGGGAGAGTCCACCGAGTGATCAGGACAATGTGGTCTCTTACGTCATTAAGATGAGAGAGAAACTGGATCGAATGACTGCTTTGGCTCAGGAGCACATGAGGACGGCGCAGGCCAAACAAAAAACTTGGTATGACAAGAAGGCCAGAAAGAGGGGTTTTCACCCAGGACAACAGGTTTTGTTATTGCTGCCCTCGTGTGACAGTAAGCTGTTAGCTCGATGGCAGGGGCCATATGAAATTTCTAAGAAACTAAGTTCAGTGACATACGAACTATATATGCCTGACAGGAAGGTAAAATATCAGACCTTCCACATTAACTTGTTGAAAGAGTTTCAGCAGCCTGGTCATCATCAGCAGCAACCTGTTCTTCAGGAGACACATCAGCTCTTCATTTGTGCGACGGAAGCGGATGAGGAGAAAGAACAATCTTTTCCCACAAATGTGTCAGAGCCATGTTTATTTCAACTGTCTCATTTGCAGGTGGATCAGCAGAGAGAGTTAGAGGCACTATTGGATCCAGAATTGTTTCAGGAGAGACCTGGTTTCACCACGTTGGTGCGTCATAAGGTTCATTTGAAAGAGGAAGCTGTTCCACGTAGGAAATCGTATAGAATCCCGGAGCGATTGGTTCCAAAGATGAAGCAGGAAATTGACTTGATGTTGCAGCTGGGAGTGATCGAGGAGTCAGTCAGTGAGTGGTGTAGCCCGGTTGTGCTGGTCCCCAAAAAGGATGGCTCATTAAGATTTTGTATTGACTTCAGATACCTTAATTCAGTATCTAAGTTTGAGTCATACCCCATGCCCCGGATTGATGAACTATTAGAGAAAGTGGGCAGGGCTAGGTTTATTTCTACTCTGGACCTATGCAAGGGGTATTGGCAGGTGGCATTGGCACCGGAAACAAAGGAACTTACAGCCTTTAAAACACCTCATGGCAGTTTCCAGTTTAGGGTCATGCCATTTGGCCTTCAGGGGGCACCTGCAACTTTTCAGCGGCTTATGGACCAAGTGTTAAGAAGGGTATCAAATTTTGCGGCTGCCTATTTGGATGCCGTGGTCATCTATAGTCAGACCTGGGAAGAACATTTGGTACACCTTGGGCAGGTCCTTCAGCTGATTAAGAGGGCAGGACTGACAATCAATCCACGCAAATGAGCGTTCGGACAGCAGCAGGTGGAGTACCTGGGACATGTGGTTGGTCAGGGGGTTATTAAGATAAGATAAGATAAGATAAGATAAGCCTTTATTAGT
This sequence comes from Pholidichthys leucotaenia, assembly GCA_020510985.1. Classification (NCBI taxonomy): domain Eukaryota; kingdom Metazoa; phylum Chordata; class Actinopteri; order Cichliformes; family Pholidichthyidae; genus Pholidichthys; species Pholidichthys leucotaenia. Next base: position 341,111,925 of record CM035840.1, read on the forward strand.
CCCACAATGGGGAAATTTCAGGATTGCAACAGCACAGGGATAGCAACACTCAGAGCAACAATCAGAAGGCAAGAAAAAAAAACAAGCAAGCAAGAGCAGCTAATATACATATGTACATATTACTATAAAATATATACAGTATACACACACACACACAGACACACAGTGCACAGCATTGTAGCTGGATGGAATAAATATATGAATATGTAAACACACAGTGCGGAGCAATGTAGCTAGATGGAATAATATGTAGATATATAAAGATAAGATAAGATAAGATAAGATAAGATAAGCCTTTATTAGTCCCACAACGGGGAAATTCCAGGATTGCAACAGCACAGGGATAGCAACACTCAGAGCAACAATCAGAAGGCAAGAAAAAACAAGCAAGCAAGAGCAGCTAATATACATATGTACATATTACTATAAAATATATATATATATACACACACACAAACACACAGTGCAGAGCATTGTAGCTGGATGGAATAAATATATGAATATATGAACACACAGTGCAGAGCATTGTAGCTAGATGGAATAAATATGTAAATATATAAACACCCACAGTACGGAGCATTGCAGCTAGGTGGAATAAATATGCAAGTATATAAACACACACAGTGCGGAGCAATGTAGCTAGATGGAATAATATGTAGATATATAAAAACACAGTGCGGAGCATTGTAGCTAGATGGAATAAATATATAGATATATAAATATAAACACACCCAGTGCTGAGCATTGTAGCTAGATGGAATAAATATGTAAATATACTGTATAAACACACACAGTGCAGAGCATTGTTGCTAGATGGGATGAGACAGCATAACCGTCTACTTAGTTATCCTACATGGTATGATTATGTGCCCATACATATTCTCACCCTCCATAGCGACCGGTATGTTCCTAGTTGTATGCCGGAGGGGACCATTGTGTAAGTCTATTGCATCTTTTGCATTCAAAAAACTATTAGTTTGTTACGTCTTTTTGCTATCTCTGCGAGCAGCCCTGCTTAGGTTGTACAGTCTGACAGCCGTTGGTAGGAAGGACCTACGAAACCTCTCGGTTGTGCACCTGGGATGATGTAGGCTGCTGCTAAATGAGCTCCTCAGTGCATCCAGTATGTCCTGCATAGGGTGGAACTCGGACTCCAGCAGAGATGACAGTTTAGCCACCGTCCTTCTCTCTCCTATCGCCTCCATCGGATCAAGGCGCTGCCCCAGGACAGAGCTAGCTTTCTTAATCAGTTTGTTCAGTCTCTTCCTATCGGCTGCAGTAATGCCACTGCCCCAGCAGACCACTCCAAAAGTGATGGCTGATGCCACCACCGTGTCATAGAATGACTTCAGCAGCGCCCCTTGTACACCAAAAGACCTGAGTCTCCTCAGCAGGAACAGCCTGCGCTGTCCCTTCTTGTAGAGTGCGTCAGTATTGTGTGACCAGTCTAGTTTATTGTTCAGATGAACACCCAGGTACTTATAGGATGTCACCATCTCAATGTCTGTTCCCTGTATATTTACTGGTGCTGTGAGGGGCTGCCCATGCCTGCGGCAGTCCACCACCAGCTCCTTAGTTTTCCTCGCGTTGATCTGGAGGCAGTTCCGATGGCACCAGTCCACGAAGTCCTGGATAAGCCCTCTGTACTCAGCTTCATCTCCATTGGAGATGAGGCCAACGATCGCAGAGTCATCAGAGAACTTCTGTAGATGGCAGTGTGTTGTGTTGTGTGAGAAGTCCGCAGTATAAAGAGTGAACAGGAAGGGAGCCAGCACCGTTCCCTGGGGGCCCCCCGTGCTACTGATGATCGTGTCGGACACACAGTCCCGGGTTCTCACAAACTGAGGCCGGTTCGTGAGGTAGTCCAGGATCCATGATGACAGGTGCTGGTCCACCCCTGCGCGCAGCAGCTTGTCCTTCAGGATCATCGGTTGGATGGTGTTGAAAGCACTGGAGAAGTCAAAGAACATGATCCTCACCATATTCCCGGGCTTCTCCAGGTGGGACAGAGAACGGTGAAGGAGGAAGATCACCGCATCCTCCACCCCAATGCCATGCTGGTAGGCGAACTGGAGTGGATCCATCGCTGGTTCCACCAGGGGGCGGAGGCGAGCAAGGAGCAGTCTCTCCAGGGTCTTCATCAAGTGGGACGTCAAGGCCACCGGTCTGTAGCTGTTCAGGTCTTTGGGGTGGGAAGTTTTTGGTACAGGTACCACACAAGATGTTTTCCACAGCTGTGGTACCCTCCCCAGTTTCAGGCTCATGTTGAAGATATACGTCACAATCCCACACAGCTGGTCTGCACAGGACTTGAGGAGCTTTGCGCTGATGCCGTCCGGTCCCGGCGCCTTCCTCGCTTTGATCTTCCTCAGCTCCGTCCTCACCTGGGTCCTGGTCAGGGTCAGGATGGGGGGCTGTGTGTTGGGAGTGGGGGGGTGTTGGTGGAGTGGGGAGTGGGCAGCAGGACTAGATTTCTTTAGAGGCAGCAGTGGTTGTTGTGCAGACAGGGGGGAGGGCGGTTGGTCAAATCTATTGAAAAACAGATTCAGGTTGTTCGTCCACTCCCTGCCCCCCGTGGCCTGGGGGGAGGTATTCTGGAGCCCCGAGATGGTTTTGAGGTTTCTCCAGACCCCGCTGATGTCGCTCTGTTGCAGCTTGTCCTCCATCTTCTTCCTGAAGCTGTCCTTGCCTTCTCTGATCTTTCTCCTCAGCTCCCTCTGTACGGACTTCAGCATCTCCCTGTTCCCCGACCTGAAGATCCTCTTCTTCTCTCTCAGAAGTGTTTTTATCTCAGGGTTGATCCAGGGTTTGTTGTTTGAGTGACGCCGTATGGTCTTGGTGGGAACGGATTTGTCCACACAGAAGCTGAGGTAGCCCGTGAAGGTGTGAATGAGGCCATCGATGTCCTCACCATGTGGATCGCAGAGCTGCTTCCAGGCGGTGGCTTCAAAACAGTCCTTTAGAGTGTCCATTGTCTCCTCAGACCATAACTCCACAGTGTGCATGGCCAGAGGTTGTCTGTGCACTAGGGGTTTGTACACCGGCCGGAGATGAACCAAGTTGTGATCCGATCTCCCGAGTGGGGGGAGTTGTGATGAGGTGTACGCCTCCTTAGTGTTTGCGTAGAATAAATCCAGTGTTTTATTGTCTCTAGTGTGGCATGTGACATACTGGGTGAACGTGGGTAGAATGGGAGATAGTGAAACATGGTTGAAATCGCCTGAGATGAGGAGAAGAGCATCTGGGTGTTCTGTCTGCAGCCTGCTGGTTACTGAATGGATGACGTCACGCGCTGTCCCAGCGTTCGCCGTCGGATTTGCGTAAACAACAATGCAGATCACGTGTGAGTGTTCTCTCGGGAGATATGTAGGCCTCATGCTAACAGCTAGCAACTCAATGTCTTTGCTGCAGTGTCGTTGTTTAACAGTGATATGTCCCGGTCTGCACCAGTTGTTGTTAACATACATTATCACTCCACCGCCCCTTGCTTTGCCACTGTCTAGTGTTCGGTCAGCTCGTATCATGTGAAAACCCTCCAGCTCAATGTTAGCATCTGCTGCTAGTTCAGTTAGCCACGTCTCAGTAAACAAAAGGAGAGAGCACTCCCGGTAAGTGCTATCATAACGGGAGATAGCCGCTAGCTCATCTACCTTTCCCAGTATCGACCGTACATTTCCCATGACAACAGATGGAAGGGAGGGTCTGTACCTTATATTTTTTGTCCTCCGCCTTACTTCAGCCCGGCAGCCGCGGCGTTTTCGCCTCAGTTCTCTCAGTATGTCGAGTTTTTCCAATGGGACCGGGTGGCGGTTGAATGCTAGCAGCTCTTCCCTGCTGTATCGTATCCTGCTATAAACAGTGGCTCCGTCCACCGGCTCAGGAGACATTTGGGACGATCTGTGTGTCCGTGATATAAGTGGGGTGAAAAAAAAAGACGGATCAAAAGAGAGAGGAAGGGAAAAAGACTCGGAATCGAGCCGCTGTTGCAAAAGGCAACCTACTCGTGTGGCGCCGAGTAGGCTGCACACAGTGCGGAGCATTGAAGCTAGATGGAATAAATATATAGATATATAAACATAAACACACCCAGTGCGGAGCATTGTAGCTAGATGGAATAAATATGTAAATATATAAACACACACAGTGCAGAGCATTGTTGCTAGATGGGATAAAACAGCACAACCGTCTACTTAGTTATCCTACATGGTATGATTATGTGCCCATACATATTCTCACTCTCCATAGCGACCGGTATTTTCCTAGTTGTATGCCGGAGGGGACCATTGTGTAAGTCTATTGCATCTTTTGCATTCAAAAAACTATTAGTTTGTTACGTCTTTTTGCTATCTCTGTGAGCAGCCCTGCTTAGGTTGTACAGTCTGACAGCCGTTGGTAGGAAGGACCTGCGAAACCTCTCGGTTGTGCACCTGGGATGATGTAGTCTGCTGCTAAATGAGCTCCTCAGTACATTCAGTATGTCCTGCATAGGGTGGAACTCGGACTCCAGCAGAGATGACAGTTTAGCCACCGTCCTTCTCTCTCCTATCTCCTCCACCGGATCAAGGCGCTGCCCCAGGACAGAGCTAGCTTTCTTGATCAGTTTGTTCAGTCTCTTCCTATCGGCTGCAGTAATGCCACTGCCCCAGCAGACCACTCCAAAAGTGATGGCTGATGCCACCACCGTGTCATAGAATGTCTTCAGCAGCGCGCCTTGTACACCAAAAGACCTGAGTCTCCTCAGCAGGAACAGCCTGTGCTGTCCCTTCTTGTAGAGTGCATCAGTATTGTGTGACCAGTCTAGTTTATTGTTCAGATGAACACCCAGGTACTTATAGGCTGTCACCATCTCGATGTCTGTTCCCTGTATATTTACTGGTGCTGTGAGGGGTTGTCCTTGCCTGCGGCAGTCCACCACCAGCTCCTTAGTTTTTCTCGCGTTGATCTGGAGGCAGTTCCGATGGCACCAGTCCACGAAGTCCTGGATAAGCCCTCTGTACTCAGCTTCATCTCCATTGGAGATGAGGCCAACGATTGCAGAGTCATCAGAGAACTTCTGTAGATGGCAGTGTGTTGTGTTGTGTGAGAAGTCCGCAGTATAAAGAGTGAACAGGAAGGGAGCCAGCACTGTTCCCTGGGGGGCCCCCGTGCTACTGATGATCGTGTCGGACACACAGTCCCGGGTTCTCACAAACTGAGGCCGGTTCGTGAGGTAGTCCAGGATCCATGATGACAGGTGCTGGTCCACCCCTGCGCGCAGCAGCTTGTCCTTCAGGATCATCGGTTGGATGGTGTTGAAAGCACTGGAGAAGTCAAAGAACATGATCCTCACCATATTCCCGGGCTTCTCCAGGTGGGACAGAGAACGGTGAAGGAGGAAGATCACCGCATCCTCCACCCCAATGCCATGCTGGTAGGCGAACTGGAGTGGATCCATCGCTGGTTCCACCAGGGGGCGGAGGTGAGCAAGGAGCAGTCTCTCCAGGGTCTTCATCAAGTGGGACGTCAAGGCCACCGGTCTGTAGCTGTTCAGGTCTTTGGGGTGGGAAGTTTTTGGTACAGGTACCACACAAGATGTTTTCCACAGCTGTGGTACCCTCCCCAGTTTCAGGCTCATGTTGAAGATATACGTCACAATCCCACACAGCTGGTCTGCACAGGACTTGAGGAGCTTTGCGCTGATGCCGTCCGGTCCCAACGCCTTCCTCGCCTTGATCTTCCTCAGCTCCGTCCTCACCTGGGTCCTGGTCAGGGTCAGGATGGGGGGCTGTGTGTTGGGAGTGGGGGGGGTGTTGGTGGAGTGGGGAGTGGGCAACAGGACTAGATTTCTTTAGAGGCAGCAGTGGTTGTTGTGCAGACAGGGGGGAGGGCGGTTGGTCAAACCTATTGAAAAACAGATTCAGGTTGTTCGCCCACTCCCTGCCCCCCGTGGCCTGGGGGGAGGTATTCTGGAGCCCAGAGATGGTTTTGAGGTTTCTCCAGACCCCGCTGATGTCGCTCTGTTGCAGCTTGTCCTCCATCTTCTTCCTGAAGCTGTCCTTGCCTTCTCTGATCTTTCTCCTCAGCTCCCTCTGTACGGACTTCAGCATCTCCCTGTTCCCCAACCTGAAGATCCTCTTCTTCTCTCTCAGAAGTGTTTTTATCTCAGGGTTGATCCAGGGTTTGTTGTTTGAGTGACGCCGTATGGTCTTGGTGGGAACGGATTTGTCCACACAGAAGCTGAGGTAGCCCGTGAAGGTGTGAATGAGGCCATCGATGTCCTCACCATGTGGATCGCAGAGCTGCTTCCAGGTGGTGGCTTCAAAACAGCCCTTTAGAGTGTCCATTGCCTCCTCAGACCATAACTCCACAGTGTGCATGGCCGGAGGTTGTCTGTGCACTAGGGGTTTGTACACCAGCCGGAGATGAACCAAGTTGTGATCCGATCTCCCGAGTGGGGGGAGTTGTGATGAGGTGTACGCCTCCTTAGTGTTTGCGTAGAATAAGTCCAGTGTTTTATTGTCTCTAGTGTGGCATGTGACATACTGGGTGAACGTGGGTAGAATGGGAGATAGTGAAACATGGTTGAAATCGCATGAGATGAGGAGAAGGGCATCTGGGTGTTCTGTCTGCAGCCTGCTGGTTACTGAATGGATGACGTCATGCGCTGTCCCAGCGTTCGCCGTCGGATTTGCATAAACAACAATGCAGATCACGTGTGAGTGTTCTCTCGGGAGATATGTAGGCCTCATGCTAACAGCTAGCAACTCAATGTCTTTGCTGCAGTGTCGTTGTTTAACAGTGATATGTCCCGGTCTGCACCAGTTGTTGTTAACATACATTATCACTCCACCGCCCCTTGCTTTGCCACTGTCTGGTGTTCGGTCAGCCCGTATCATGTGAAAACCCTCCAGCTCAATGTTAGCATCTGCTGCTAGTTCAGTTAGCCACGTCTCAGTAAACAAAAGGAGAGAACACTCCCGGTATGTGCTATCGTAACGGGAGATAGCCGCTAGCTCATCTACTTTTCCCAGTATCGACCGTACATTTCCCATGACAACAGATGGAAGGGAGGGTCTGTACCTTATATTTTTTGTCCTCCGCCTTACTCCAGCCCGGCAGCCGCGGCGTTTTCGCCTCAGTTCTCTCGGTATGTCGAGTTTTTCCAATAGGACCGGGTGGCGGTTGAATGCTAGCAGCTCTTCCCTGCTGTATCGTATCCTGCTATAAACAGTGGCTCCGTCCACCGGCTCAGGAGACATTTGGGACGATCTGTGTGTCCGTGATAAAAGTGGAGTGAAAAAAGATGGATCAAAAAGAGAGAGAAGGGGAAAAAGACTCAGAATCGAGCCGCTGTTGCAAAAGGCAGCCTACTGGTGTGGCGCCGCGTCACACTCGGATCCAGTCGGACATGTTATCACATGTTATTAGACCACGAGTAGGTAAAGTGGATGCCATCCGGACCTATCCTGTACCCACCACTAAGAAGAAGGTACGATCATTTATGGGAATGGTAGGATGGTACAGCAAGTTCATCCCCCACTTTGCTGAAAGAGCCGCAGTTTTGACTGACCTCACTAAGGCTTCAGCATCTAATAGGGTAAAATGGACAGAGGAATGTGATAGAGCTTTTGAAGATCTGAAGAGGGCTATTTCTGGGGAGAAGGTTCTCTACAGTCCAGACTTTGCTCGCCCGTTCATTTTACACACAGATGCTTCAGGAGTTGGCATTGGAGCAGTACTTCTCCAGGAGGAGAGGGGAGAGAGACACCCAGTACTGTTCTTGAGCCGTAAGTTGTTGGACCGGGAGACAAGATACTCTACGGTAGAAAAGGAATGTCTTGCCATGAAATGGGCAATAGGGTCTCTCAAGTACTATTTACTAGGGCGTCATTTTTTGTTGGAGACAGATCATCGGGCCCTACAGTGGTTGGACAGGATGAAGGACATGAACAGTCGTCTCACAGGGTGGTATATGTCCCTTCAGCCATATAATTTTACTGTTCGGTATGTGGCAGGGAAAACCAACCTTGTAGCAGATAGTCTCTCAAGAGTACATGACTCGTAGAGTACTGTACTCTTGGGAAAAGGGGGGAGGAAATGTGACGATGGAGTGTCACCACTGTTATGATTTGTTGTATGTGTGTCTATATTGTTTGTAATATTGTAAATATTATTATGATCATTTGTAGAAATGCACACATTATTTTAGGATCTGTCTTTGTCTAATTTGGAGTGCCTTTTGTGAGATAATTGTGTGGTTAATCATTTGGGTAAACAATTGGTGATTGTATAATGCACATACCTTTGCCAGCGTGCTTCCTGTGGGTGTCCGGGCAAAAGACTCTTTGGGGGTTGAACGCCCTTTTAAAGGACACCGGCAGGAAGGAAGCATGTATGATAAGTTAGAGGGGTGGTTTAGCATTTGTAAATAGAGGTTGGAATTATTTATTGAATTATTTATATTGTTATTTATTCTATGTTATTTATTTACTCTGTATATAGTTGGGGGAATTATTTATGTATTTTAGATATTAGTGGGTATGTGTAAAGAATGGAAAAATGTTTATTGTCTTACCTGGGGTTATGGTAGGGGCTAATCAGCCCTAATTATCTCGAATAGTATTTAACAGGTGTGGTTAATGATAATGGTATTCATTCATTCTTCGGTATTCTTGGTTGATGGTGAATTGTTCATTTTTTGATGAAGAGTCGTGTCAGATGTTTTCTTGGGAATTATTTACTTGTAAGTTTAATAAAATAAAATCTGAAAATTGGAATTGAAGATCTGGCCCCACGGTATTGTTACAATCCTATTCTTTCTCCTTCATGTGTCGTGGACGCCCTCTGTTCGTCCCATCGGCCGTTCGGGTCGAAGTTATCCATTGGGCCCACGCATCCAGGTTCTCGTGTCACCCTGGGAGGGTTCGCACGGTGGCGCTTCTTCAAAGAACGTTTTGGTGGCCCTCACTGCAGAAGGACGGTGGGGAGTATATCCATGCCTGCCCCCAGTGCGCCGCTGGCAAAACGTCCTCATCCTCTCCAGCCGGGCTGCTCCACCCTCTCCCTACTCCCGGCAGGCCCTGGTCCCATGTGGCGTTGGATTTCGTCACCGGCCTCCCACCTTCTAATAACCATACTGTTGTTCTCACCATTGTCGACAGGTTTTCCAAGGCTGCTCACTTCATTCCCCTGCAGGGGCTGCCTACGGCGAAGGAGACAGCGGACCTGCTTGTCCAGCATGTGGTGAGACTGCACGGGATCTCCCTGGACATCGTCTCTGACCGGGGTCTCCAGTTCATTTCCCAGGTGTGGAGGTCTTTCTGCAACACCCTTGGGGCTACGGTCAGCCTGTCATCCGGATACCACCCTCAGTCCAACAGGCAATGTGAGCGGGCTAACCAAGAGCTGGAGACTGTACTGCAGTATGTGGCCACCCCCAACCCGGCATCATGGAGCATGCATTGACCGTGGATTGAATACGGCCACAATACGACGGTCTCCTCGGCTATCGGCATGTCCCCATTCGAGGCTTCGCTTGGATACAACCCCCGTTGTTTCCTGAGGAGGAGGGAGACATCACCGTCCCGTCCGTCCGGGCACACCTGAGGTGCTGCTACTTCCTGTGGAAGGCAACCCAGACCGTGCTACAGCGCACGGCAGAGCGCAATTCCACAGTTGCCAACCGCCGCAGGACACCAGCCCCTTCCTACCAGGTGGGTCAACAGGTATGGCTATCCACCAAAAATATTAACCTGAAGGCAGAGTCTAAGAAGATGTCCCAACGGTTCATTGGGCCTTTTGCCATCTCCCGCATTATTAATCCTGTCTCTGTGCGCCTAGCTTCCCCCCCCCCCCCCGCATCTGCCCTACATTCCACGTTTCTCAGCTCAAACCCTTCTGTTCCAGTCCTCTGTGTCCCCCTTCCAGGTCTCCACCTCCACCGATGGTGATCGACGGCGACCCGGCATGAAAGGTCAATGCCATCCTGGACGTCCGTCGCCAGGGTCGCGGCCTACAATACCTGTTGGACTGGGAGGGCTATAGGCCGGAATGGAGGTCCTGGGTGCGTCCCTCCTTCGTCTTGGATAAAGACCTCATCAGGGATTTCCATCGGGCGCACCCAGATAGGTTGAATCGACTGCCGAGAGGCGTCTCGTAGGGGGGGAGTACTGTAATGGTGTGCACCAGTGCGCATTCCCTTTAGCTGCACGCACACCTGCTCCTCATCGTGGTCTGGGCTATATTAACCGTGCTGCCCTGGGATCGGTGCGGAGTCATCTGTCTTCTCTCCACACGACCTTCTCCTGCCTTCGTCATTGTTCCTGAGTTCCAGCCTAAGCCTACCCCTGTCCTCGCCCCCAGCCTCCTGCCTACCGGCATCTGGAAGAAATCCCCTCCAGCTCAAGTAAGCCTCGCTCATTCCCTCTAACCTCTCTCAGTCCCCTGTGCACAGGCGGAGCTCCATGGCGGCGGATCTTCCTCTCTCTGTGGCGGCGGACCACCTTCCTTCCTTCCTAGTGGCGGACAACGCCTCACCACTCACCCTGCACACATTCACCTCCAGCAGCCGCAACGAGAACGAAGAACACTGTCCTCCTGGCTGTAGCTGCCGAGCTGAACCTGAACTGCTTAACATCTCTACAAACAGTAAGCTTTGGTATAAACTGCACATCCCCAGCGGTGATAACGTCTAACTGTCCCTGCTTCTGTTTGTCCCTAGGGTTGCCGGGTTGTACGGTGTTCTGCTCTCCCCCAGCGGCTTCTGACTACACATCCACGCACACACACACACACACACACACACACACACACACACACACACACACACACACACACACACACACACACACACACATCATTGTTAATAAACTCAATTGTATCTATTCCTGAGTCTGAGTCTGGTCACTGGGTCAATACTCCATGTGAACCCTTACAGAGAGGTTCCTGTAGTAGAAACACACACTATAGGGGAAGTTCCTGTAAAATCGGTTCCTGGTAGTGGAAACAGGGCTTATGAAGTACACAAGGATGCCAGGATATTGATAAATGGTATTCAATTCGCAAATGAAATAAAGAAGTCATTAAAGTTCTCCTTAAATTCTCCCCAAATGTCAACTATGCCTATCAGCAAAGCCCCTTTCTGAGTAATAGATTTGAATTTTCAATTTTAATTTTGCAGTCTCTTAGTAAATACTGTGGGGAAAATAAGTATTGAACACATCAACATTTTTCTCATCAAACATATTTCTGATGGAGCCACTGACCTGAGATTTTCACCAGATATCAGTAACGACCCAAGTAATCTATACACACAAAGAAATCAAGGTAACTGTGTTCACAAAACAAGTTATATTTAATAAAGTGGAACAACACGGGGAATAAGTATTGAACACACTTGGTGAAATTCATTTAATATTTAGTAGAAAAGCCTTTGTTGGTAATAACAGCTTCCAGATGCCTCCTGTATGGAAAAACCAGGTGCAGGTATTGCTCAAGAGTGATTTTAGCCCATTCTTCCACACAAACTGTCTTCAAATCTTGAAGGTTCCATGGGTGTCTTCTATGAACTCTGATCTTCAATTTGCTCCATAGATTTTCAATTGGATTCAGGTCAGGTGACTGACTGGGCCATGCTAGCAGCTTCATTTTCCTTCTCTGGAGACAATTGAGAGTTTTCTTGGCTGTGTTTAGGATCATTGTCTTGCTGAAATGTCCACCCTCGTTTCATCTTCAGCATCTTGGCAGATGGCAACAGGTTCTTATCAAGGATGTCACTGTATATTTGTCCATTCATCTTTCCTTCAATTATATGAAGTCTGCCTGTACCATGTGCTGAAAAACACCCCCACACCATGATGCTCCAACCTCCAAACTTCACTTTTGGTATGGTATTTTTGGGCTGATGCGCAGTGCCATTTCTCCTCCAAACATGCTGTGTGTTGTGACATTCAAAAAGTTCAATTTTGGTCTCATCTGACCAGACTATACTCTCCCAGTATTTTACTGGCTTGTCCAAATGTTGTGCAGCAAACTTTAAATGAGCTTCAACATGGTTTTTCATCAGCAATGGAGCCTAGCGAGGTGAGCAGGCATAGAGCCCATGTTGGTTGAGTGCATTACTTATTGTTTTCTTTGAAACAGCAGTACCTGCTAACTCCAGGTCTTTCTGGAGGTCTCCACGAGTGGTCTTTGGCTCTTGGATAACGCTTCTGTTAATTGTTTTGACTTCTCTGTCAGAAATCTTGCAGGGACCTCCTGGTTATGGCCAGCTTATGGTAAAATGATGTTCTTTCAACTTCCGAATGATGGCTCCAAGTGCTCACTGGAAGATTCAGCAGTTTAGAAATACGCCTGTAACCAATGCCATCATTATGTGTTGCAACAATAAGGTTGTGAAGGTCTAGAGAAAGCACTAAATTCTGATGGATTTCAGCTGGTTTCTTGTTTTTCTATGCCTTTTTGCATCTCTTTTTTCATGTGTTCAATATTTATTCCCTGTGTCATTCCACTTTATTAAATATAACTTGTGAACACAGTTGATTGATTTCTTTGTATGGATGGATTACTTGGGTTGTTATTGATGTCTGGTGAAAATCTCAGGTCAATGGCTCCATGAGTACATGTTTAATGAGAATAATGTTGACATGTTCAATACTTATTTTCCTCGGTGTATATGGTTCAGCGACATGGCACAAATATAGTTTCAAGCTTTTTTGGGCCCTATACAAGATTGTGTTTGGGGTCCCAATTTTTGTAACGGAGAAGAGTTCAAACCCTTTAAAAAAAATAATAAAAATTAAACAATATTAAAAAAAAAATTAAAACTATGAGCAGCGATAAACGGGTCCTTGCGTCCTCGTTAGACCTCGGCCTCGTCACTCGGAGTGCATAACTCCACCCAGGCTCCACCAATCCCTCCCAAACTCCTGCTCTTTGTCCTTGCTTCTGTCCATACCGCCATTCACCCATCCATCCGCCATTCATCAGTCCATCAATCCATTTGTCCATTCATCCATCCATACTGCAATCCATCATCAGTTCATCCATCTGTCCATTGCAAGATAGGGCCTTGGCAGAGGTATACTGTAAGCTTGTGGAATTCCTCAAAAATCTAATATGTATTTCCATAGCCTAAAAATGGTAAATGGTATTCATTTATATAGCACTTTTATTCTCATCTCTTGATAACCAAAGTGCTTTACAGATCCTGCTATCCACCCATTCACACACACATTCACACACTGATGGTGGCATGCTGCCTAACATGGCGCTTCCAGACCCACCAGGAGCAATTGGGGGTGAAGTGTCTTGCCCAGGGACACAACGGCAGGATATCTGGGGAGAGCGGGATTTGAACCACCAACCATGTGGTTATTGGACGACCTGCTCTACCTCCTGAGCCACTGCCGTCCCCAATGGGAAAGGCTACTTCTGGTGAAAATTTTACCAGAAAATTTGTTTGAATTTAGACAAGGTATGCCATCGCTACAAATGCTTTTTGTTTTGTTTTTTTTTAACCTAGGGGGCGTTATAGCTATATGTGGTATGTCATAAATCTGTTCTGGGTGGTACAAGTACCATGTATGTCAAGTTTGGGTCCATTTGGATGATGTACGTGTGCGTTATGACAACTTCCTGTCCATTGGCGATAGGGGTGCTACTGCTGCGTCTCATTGTAAATTATAGAAATGTTCCCCGTTGGCTGCCTATTGAACACTCTAAATTTGGTTGACTTTGGACAAAGTATGCCAGAGTTACTAAGCTTTGTTTTTCTGCTGGGGGTGCTATAGCTATGTATAATTGTTCATTATGGAAAGATTCAATGCTGGTTAACCATGCAGCACACAAAAAAAGTATTTCAGAGTTATAAGGCTTTGTTTTTTCTGCTAAGGGGTGCTATAGCTATGCATCATTTTCCATTATACAAAGGTTCAATTTATGCTACTGATCCACCACACAAAATTTGGTTGAATTTGGACAAAGTATGCCTGAGTTATAAAGCTCTGTTTTTTGCCTCTGGGGCATTATAGCTATGTTTGTTATTGTTACATAAATTTTTTCTGGGTCTGACTAGTATCATATATATGAAGTTTCGTGGCAATTGGACAATCTACGTGTGAGTTATGACAACTTCCTGTCCATTGGCGGTAGGGGGCGCTGCCGCTATGTGTCATTCTTATAGAAATTATCAGTATTGGCTACCTATTCACTACACAAAATTTGGTTGAAATCAGTCAATTTATGCCAGAGTTATAGCCATTGAAAGGGTGATGACGATACCGCAAACTTGGCCACACCCTTTCCGCCAAACTGTCAGGCATTTGGAAAAGTTCTCAACAACTATTGATGGCATATTGGTATAGATGATTGTCACCATAAATGGTACCAGTCAGACTATTTATTTCAGCGATATTGAAGAAAACCTTTGGTGTAACCTTCATGTCTCCAAGAGAGGGCGCTATTGCTACTCATTAATATTCATAGCTATAATTGTTCAGAGGCATACCCATATACATCATACCTATCTTGCTGCCAGTCTGACGTTCCATTCTTATGGTATTAAAAAAACAACATGACGCAAACTTTCTGATGCAAAACTTTCTACCTCCTATAGGTGGTGCTGTAGATTTCTATGAATATTGTTCTGTAGAACTGTTTGGAATTGAACTAATATCCATAATACTGAATTTGGTTGAAATCAGACAATGCATACCAGTTATTTCCATCAGAACGGTCATAGAATGATCATGGTAAGGCATCAAACTTTGCCACGCCACTACGGCCAAACCATTGAGCTTTTGGAAAAGTTTTCAATAACTTTTAATGGCACATAGGTATAGATGATTGTCAGCACAAATGAGCTCAATCGGACTAAAACCCGAGGACGAGTTAGATCAAATGTGCGGGCTGGAAATCAGGTCACTGCCACTTCCTGCCAAAATGGCCGACTTCCTGTTGAGTGTAGACAATTCAATTCAATTCAATTCAATTCAACTTTATTTATATAGCGCCATTTCACAACAACAGTCATCTCATAGCACTATCAACTGTAGGGGGGAACCCCCACAGTTGCAGAAAGACCCCAGCAATCAGGCGATCCCCTGTGAGCAAGCACTTGGCGACGGTGGAGAGGAAAAACTCCTTTTTAACAGGAAGAATCCTCCAGCAGAACCAGGCTCAGGGAGGGGCAGTCATCTGCTGCGACTGGCTGGGGGGTGAGGGGATAGAGAAGAAGAAAAGAACAGACATGTAGAGAGCAAACAGCACGATGGGGACTCAATCTATGGGAGAGAACAAACAGATGTTAATGACCAGCAAAAAAAAATATTTCATAGAGAGTGAGGAAAGGAGTGAGGCCAAGTGCATTACTGGAGGTCCCCCGGCTGACTAAACCTATTAGCAGCATAACTAAGGGAGGGTTCAGAAACACATGATCCCTCCCTAATTGTAGGCTATATCAAAAAGGTAGGTTTTAGCCCTATTCTTAAAAACAGAGATCGAGTCTGACTCCCGAATCCAGATTGGCAGCTGATTCCACAGAAGAGGAGGTTGATAACTGAAGGCTCTGCCTCCCATTGTACTTTTGGAGATTCTAGGTATTACAAGTAATCCTGCATTTTGGGAGTGTAGTGCTCTGTTAGGATAATAGGGTAGTATCAGATCTTTTAAATAAAAAGGAGCCTGATTGTTTAGAGCTTTGTAAGTAAGAAGAAGGATTTTAAACTTAATTCTAAACTCTATGGGAAGCCAATGAAGGGAGGCCAGAACCGGAGAGATATGATCTCTCTTTCTAGTACCTGTTAAAACTCTTGCTGCAGCATTTTGGATCAGCTGAAGACTTTTTAAAGATGTTTTAGGACAGCCTGATAATAAAGAATTACAATAATCTAATCTCGAGCTAACAAAAGCGTGGATCAGTTTCTCAGCATCACTCTGAGACAAGATGCTCCTAATCTTGGCAATATTACGCAAATGATAGAAGGCAGTCTTAGAAACAAATTGAATATGTGAATTGAAGGACAAATCCTGATCAAAAATAACTCCAAGGTTCCTCACAGAGCTATTAAGAGAAAGAGTAACCGCATCCAAACTGAAAGTTTGATTTGGAAAGGAATTTCTAAGGTTTTTTGGACCAACAAGAATGACTTCAGTCTTATCTGAATTTAATAGCAGGAAATTACAAGTCATCCAAGCTTTGATTTCCTTAAGACAGGCTTCTAACTTGGCTAATTGATTACTATCATCTGGCTTCATTGACAGGTATAATTGTGTGTCATCTGCATAACAATGAAAATGTATACAGTGCTTTCTAATAATGTTGCCTAACGGAAGCATATATAAACTAAAAAGAGTAGGGCCTAGCACAGATCCCTGTGGAACTCCATGACTAAGCTTTGAGTTGAAAGAAAACTCATTATTTACATGAACAAACTGGAACCTATCAGATAAATAAGATCTAAACCATTGCAACGAAGTTCCATTAAGTCCAACATAGTGTTCTAATCTATCAAGTAGAATATTATGATCGATAGTATCAAAAGCTGCACTAAGGTCTAAAAGGACAAGTACAGAAACTAGTCCATTATCAGATGCAATGAGGAGGTCGTTAGTGACCTTCGCTAAGGCTGTTTCAGTACTATGATGGATTCTAAACCCAGATAGAAACTCTTCAAGTAAACCATTTCCCTGCAGGTGGTCAAATAATTGCGTAGCAACAACTCTTTCTAAGATTTTTGAAATGAAAGGGAGATTAGAGATTGGTCTATAGTTAGCTAAAGCTCCTGGATCTAGCGTTGGCTTTTTGAGTAAGGGTTTAATTACAGCCGTTTTAAAAGCCTGCGGTACATGGCCTAAAGTTAATGAAGAATTGATTATATGAAGAATAAAGCTACCAATAAGTGGGAAGACTTCTTTAAATAACCTGGTAGGAATAGGGTCTAAAAGACAAGTTGAAGGTTTGGATGAGGAAACTATTTTGTCTAACTCACAAAGGTCGATGGGAGTAAACTCATCAAGACAGACATCAATAGAAGGAGTTGTAGTAGTTACAGTATTTAAGTTAACTGTGGGAAGAATCTGATTGATTTTATCTCTGATGGATGAAATTTTATTATTGAAAGTTCATAAAAAGTTCATAAAAGTTCATAAAAAGTTCATAAAGTCCTGACTAGTAAGCGCTAAGGGAATGCTAGGATTGACAGAGTCCTGACTCTTTGTCAACCTGGCTACAGTACTGAAAAGAAACCTGGGATTAATCTTGTTCTCTTCTATTAATGCAGAGTAATAACTCGTTCTAGCTTTTCTAAGAGATTTTTTATAAATTAAAAGATGATTTCTCCAAGCTAAATAGATTTCATCTAAATTAGTAGAGCGCCATTTTCTTTCTAATTGACGAGTCTCCTGTTTTAAGGTACGAGTTTCTGTGTTGAACCAAGGAGTTAGAAATCTCTGATTAGACTTTTTCTTTTTTAAGGGGGCCACCAAGTCTAGAGTCTGATGCAGAGAAGCTGAAACACTATCCACCATGTTATCAATTACAGAAGGAGCAAGCTGTCTATAGCTTATTTCCGTTGTGTTGACACATGGCATAGAGGAAACAATCTGCATAAATTTGGAAACAGCATCATCTGAGAGGCATCTACTGTAATAATATTTTTCTTTAGGAGCCAAATAGTCAGAAATAGTAAAATCAAAGGTTAACAGACATTGGTCTGACAGTACAGGGTTATGAGGAGACACTACAAGATTTTCTATTTCTATGCCATATGTCAAAACAAGGTCCAATGTATGGTGGAGGTAATGAGTAGAATTTCCTACTTTCTGAGAAAACCCAATCGAATCTAATATTGAATTGAATGCCACATTAAGGCAGTCACTATCTACATCCACATGTATATTAAAGTCCCCTACTATAATTATTCTATCAGATTTCAGCACTAAATCAGCTAAGAAATCAGCAAATTCGGATAAAAATTCTGAGTAGGTTGATGGGGGACGAAAAACTATGGCAAATAAAATTGGGTTTATGTGGTCTATATTAACCATATACTGTATTCCATAACCTACATATGTTGAAGCATGTGGAAATGTTTGGTAATTACATATGTAAAGGACTTCACACCTCTGAAAGGACAAAGGGCTCTCAACCGCCGAGTGAAGAATAAAGACGTTCCCGGACGCGGCGGAGGAGACCGGAGGAGCCACCCTCACCCCCTAAGGCGAGGAGAGGAAATACCAAGACAATGGGGGGATTAAGATAATGAGGGATGTCAGCCTTTGTTATGCATGTCTTTTGATGTGTGCCAGTATAAAGTCAGTGAGCTGGAGACATTCTGTCTCTTTTTCCCTTCTGCCACTCTCTGCACCAGATGAGACTTGTTAGAAGAGCTGATTATGCTGATTATTAAACTTGGTTTATAAATCAAATCGCCTCTTCATTTCCGAGCTCTTCTACATTTAACCTAAAATTGCTAAAGTGCCCAATACTGAGGACCAGGCCCTCAAAGGAATTATAACATGTTTTTTGCTTTACATTAACTAATAATTTGGAATGGTAAATTGTTGCTACTCCTCCTCCACGACCAGAACTTCTGGGATTTTGACAGTTTAAATAACCAGAGGGAGTTGATTCATTTAAACCAACATAATCCTCTTGTCCTAACCAAGTCTGATGATCAATTAACAAATCATGGACTAACAGAGACTTGGGAGTTAGAGACCTAATATTTAATAAACCACATTTAATTTTTAAATTATGAGGAGGAACAGAGGCCAAATCATTCAATTTAGAGGCTTTATGTTTAATTTGAGTTTTACCAATATTTTGCTTTATCACTTTGGGATGCTTATACATTATATTTTTATTCACTTTGGAGGGAGCAGACAACGATTCTCTGATGGGGAAGACAGGGGCTAAGCTGAGGGGTGGTGGATGAAGAGGAGCTGCAGAGAGGCGTGTAAGACTGCGACTCTGCTTCCTGGTCCCAACTCTGAGTAGTCATGGTTTGGGAAATTTGGATAAAAAAGATGCCAGATTGTTAGATAAATGAGAAGCACCATCCAAAGTGGGATGAATGCTGTCTCGTCTCATAAGACCAGGTTTTCCCCAAAAAGAGCTCCAATTGTCAATGTAGCCCACGTCATTTTTAGGACACCACACAGACAGCCAGCGGTTCAAGGATGACGAGCGGCTAAACATGTCATCACTGGTCAGATTGGGGAGGGGCCCAGAGAATACTACAGTGGCAGACATCGTTTTTGCAAAGTCACACACCGATTCTATATTAAGTTTCGTGACTTCCGACTGCCGGAGACGGATGTCATTAATGCCGGCGTGAATAACAATTGTGGAATATTTACAGTTACTTTTAGCCAGCATTTTCAAATTTGACTCGATGTCGCCTGCTCTGGCCCCAGGAATGCATTGGACTATAGCCGCTGGAGTCTCTAGGTTCACGTTTCTGACTACAGAGTCGCCAATGATCAGAGTTTTTTCCTCAGCGGGTGTGTCGCTGAGCGGGGAAAAACGATTAGAAACGTGAACAGGTTGGTGGTGTACCGGGGCTTTGCAACTAGGCTTCCTTCTCACTGTCACCCACCCAGTCTCCTCGCTGCTGAGGAGAGCCGAGGGACCGCTGACAGTGGGACCTAAGCTAGCTAGCTCCGCTGCAGCTAATGGGCGTCCGTCAAGATTAACTGGCGCAGACGGTGTTTCAATGCAGCGGAGCCGGGATTCCAAATCAGACAACCTCGCCTCGAGCGCCTCAAAAAGACAACATTTATTACATTTACCGTTATCGCTAAAAGAGGCAGAGGTGTAGCTAAACATCTGACAGAGAGAGCACACCAGAGGAGGAGAGGAAAGAGAGCTAGTAGCCATAGCTAGTGGCTAGAGAGCAAACCACAAAGCAAACCACACAGGCAGACAGCAAAACAGGAAGTGACGATACGTTACCACAAGGAAGTGACGATCCAATCGTCGTCGAGTGTAGACCATCACTTCCATGGAGTTTTTTGCATGTGTTGACATGAAAAACATCTCATCCTATTTTCATCTATCTACGTGAAAGTAAGCGTGTGCCACTCCCCATTGACTTCACATGTTAGGTGGAGCTGAAGAGCCATTTTTGTGGGGTCATTCATATTTCCTCCAAAATATAAATTTTTTTGCCAGTCTTGAGGTCCCTGCAAAAAATGGTGAGTTTTCGTGCACTCTGACTCCTCCAAAAATGGGATCATAGATAGAGAAGAAGAAAAATAAACTACCAACAGATACAACTAACAGATACAATAGGGCTCTCACCCGCTGACGTTGTGAGTGGCTCTGGCCCTAATAAAGACATAGAGGATTACACTGAGGTTGTTGTAGCATACATAGCTATATGCATTACTGATGTCACTCACTGCAAAACCATCACTGTTTGTGCTAACCACAAGCCATGGATGACAGCAGAGGTCCACAGGCTCCTGAGGACACAGCCTTCAGGGCTAGTGACACTGCAGGACTAGCAGCAGCTAGCGCCAACCTGTCCCGTGGTATCAAGGAGGTAAAACGACAGTACAGCAAGAAAATATCCAGCCACTTCATCAACACCAGAGATGCATGTTCTCTCTTACGTGACATACAGACCCTCACCAACTACTAACCTCCACCTCAGACCTGTGCGAGTGACATCACACTGCTTAACAACCTAAATGACTTCTTTGGTCACTTTGAAACACAAAACAGCACATCAGCACAGAAGACCACTCCTCCTCCAGACGAGCAGGCCATAAGTCTTGATCTGGCTTGCGTGAAGAGGACCCTCTCCAGGATTAACCCACGCAAGGCAGCTGGACCAGACAACAAACCAGGGTGCATTTTGCAGGACTGTGCGGAGAAGCTCAAGAATGCCCTGGATGATACCTTCAACATCTCCCTGAGTCAAGCTGTCGTCCCTACGTTTCAAAACTGCTACCATAATACCAGCCCCAAAGAAGCCCGTCCCATCCAGCAACAACGATTACTGGTCCGTAGCACTGACCCCCATCATAATGAAGTGCTTTAAGCGGCTGGTCATGCAGAACATCAAATTCATCCTTCCTCCCTCCCACGACCCATCTCAGTTTGCATACAGGTCAAACAGATCCACATAGGATGCCATTGCTGCTGCTCTCCACCCAGCCCTCATCCACCTGGTCTCAAAGAACTCCTACGTGCGAATGCTGTTCTTGGACTTCAGTTCACACACAATTCCACACAATCATCCACACAATCATCCCGCAGCACCTAATACAAAAACTCAGACACTTGGGTCTCAAAACCTCTCTCTGTAACTGGGTGCTGGACTTTCTCACAGGAAGGCCACAGAACGTGCAGGCTGGCAGCCACACCTCTAAGACCATCACACTGAGCACAGGGGCCTCACAAGGGTCAGTGCTCAGCCCGCTGCTCTTTACCCTGCTGACCCAACCACATCATCAAGTTTGCGGACGGCACGATGGTGGTGGGCCTCATCACCAACAATGAAGAGGCCAACTACAGAAATGAGGTGAGCCAACTGGTCCAGTGGTGTAAAGACAATAATCTCTTCCTGAATGTAGGAAAACCAAGGAGATTGTGATCAACTTCCAGAGGGGACACACACAACATCCCCCTCTGATCATTGATGGAGCAGCTGTGGAGAGGGTGAGCAGCACCAAGTTCCTGGGGGTGCACATCTCTGAGGACCTCTCCTGGTCCAACAACACCACATCACTGGCCAAGAAGGCTCAAACTTGCCTCCATTTCCTCCACAAACTGAGGCGAGCATGAGTCCCACCTCCAATCATGTCCTCATTCGACTGGGGCACCATTGAGAGCATCCTCACCAGCTGCATCACGGTGTGGTATGGAAGCTGCACCGCCTCCTTCCGGAAGACACTACAACGCACAGTGAAAGCTGCCAGCAAGATCATCGGTGCCTCTCTGCCCCCCCCGACATCTACCTCAGCCGCCTCACCCACAGAGTCATCAACATTGCAGGTGACACCTCCCACCCCTTACACTCCCTCTTCAGCCCCCTGCCCTCGGGGAAAAGATACTGGACCCTTCAGGCCTGCTCCACAAGACTGCAAAACAGCTTTGTTCACCAGGCCATCAGGATCCTGAACTCTGTCCCCCCGCCCCCCAGACCATAACAGACATTGGTTTTGTTGACAATTTTAACTTATTTTGGAACCACTTATCGCTTAAATTTAACTTAAATTTGTTACTTCCGGCGCCACACAAGTAGGCTGCCTTTTTGCAACAGCGGATCAGTTTCTGCCTATTTCTATTTACTATCTGGCTCTCTTGCCAATCTTTCTAATCCAGTGTCACCTTTATTCCATCCAAACACGTAGATCGCCCAAATGTCTCCTGAGCCAGCGGACGGAGCCACTGTCTCTTGCAGGAGGCAGTACAATAGAGACCAGCTGTTAGCACTTAACCAGCCCACGATGCTAACGCAAAAACTCGACATACCGGGAGAAATAAGATGGAAATAGCGTGGATGTCGAGCTGGCGTAAGAGGGTGGGCGAGGAATATAAGGTACAGACCCGTCCTCCCATCCGTCATTATGGGAATGTTCGACCGCTACTCAATAAGACTGATGAGCTAGCGGCTATCTCCCACCACGAGTCTTCAGAGAGAGTAGTTTGATGTTGTTTACCGAGACGTGGCTAACAGAACTAGCAACAGATGCTAACATCGAACTGGAAGGTTTCCACACAATACGAGCAGACCGGACACCAGACAGTGGGAAGACAAGGGGCGGAGGAGTGATAATGTATGTCAATAACAACTGGTGCAGACCGGGACATATCACGGTTAAGGAACAGCACTGTAGCAAAGACATTGAGTTGCTAGCTGTTAGCATGCGGCCTACATATCTCCCGAGGGAATACTCACACGTGACCTACATTGTTATTTATGCAAATCCGAAGGAAAACGCTGGGACAGCGCGTGACGTCATCCATTCAGTAACTGGCAGGCTGCAGACAGAACACCCAGATGCTCTTTTCCTCATCTCAGGTGATTTCAACCATATTTCAC
The DNA here is from genome assembly GCA_020510985.1 of Pholidichthys leucotaenia. NCBI lineage: Eukaryota > Metazoa > Chordata > Actinopteri > Cichliformes > Pholidichthyidae > Pholidichthys > Pholidichthys leucotaenia. Next base: position 341,134,958 of record CM035840.1, read on the forward strand.
TGTCCCCCATTCTACCCACTCTCACCCAGTATGTCACATGCCACACTAGAGACAATAAAACACTGGACTTATTTTATGCAAATACTAAGGAGGCGTACACCTCATCACCAGTCCCCCCACTCGGGAGATCAGATCACAACTTGGTTCATCTCCTGCCGGTGTACAAACCCCTAGTACACAGATAACCTCCGGTCATGCGCACAGTGAAGTTATGGTCTGAGGAGGCAATGGACGCGCTAAAGGACTGTTTTGAAATTACTTCCTGGGAGCAGCTCAGCGATCCACATGGTGAGGACATCGATGGCCTCACTCACACCATCACGGCTTACATCGGCTTCTGTGTGGACAACACCGTACCCACCAAGACCATATGGTGTTGCTCGAACAACAAACCCTGGATCAACCCTGAGATAAAAACACTTCTGAGAGAGAAGAGGAGGATCTTCAGGTCGGGGAACAGGGATATGCTGAAGTCCGTACAGAGGGAGCTGAGGAGGTTCAGGTTCAGGTTCAGGTTACTTTATTTGTACCCGTAGGTAGATTTGTTTTGCTCCTACAGAGGAGGAAGATCAGAGAAGGCAAGGACAGCTTCAGGAAGAAGATGGAGGACAAGCTGCAACAGAGCGACATCGGCGGGGTCTGGAGAAACCTTAAAACCATCTCTGGGCTCCAGAATACATCCCCCCAGGCCACAGGGGGCAGGGAGTGGGCGAACAATCTGAACCTGTTTTTTAATAGGTTTGACCAATCGCCCTCCCCACCCGACTGCACAACAACCCCTGCTGCCTCTAAAGTCATCGAGACCTGCTGTCCACACCCCACTCTACCAACACCCCCCCACTCCTAGCACACAGCCCCCCAACCTGACCCTCACTAAGACCCAGGTGAGGACGGAGCTGAGGAAGATCAAGGCAAGGAAGGCCTCGGGACTGGACGGCATCAGCGCGAAGCTCCTCAAGTCCTGTGCAGATCAGCTGTGTGGGATTGTGGAGCACATCTTCAACCTGAGCCTGAAGCTGGGGAGGGTACCACAGTTGTGGAAAACATCTTGTGTGGTACCTGTACCAAAAACTTCCCACCCCAAAGATCTGAACAGCTACAGACCAGTGGCCCTTACGTCTCACATGATGAAGACCCTGGAGAGACTGCTCCTTGCTCACCTCCACCCCCTGGTGGGACCAGCGATGGATCCACTCCAGTTCGCCTACCAGCATGGCATTGGGGTAGAGGATGCAGTGATCTTCCTCCTTCACCGTTCTCTGTCCCACCTGGAGAAGCCCGGGAATGCGGTGATGATCATGTTCTTTGACTTCTCCAGTGCTTTCAACACCATCCAACCAATGATCCTGAAGGACAAGCTGCTGTGCGCAGGGGTAGACCTGTCATCATGGATCCTGGACCACCTCACTAACCGGCCACAGTTTGTGAAAACCCGAGATTGTGTGTCCGACACGATCATCGGTAGCACGGAGGCCCCCCAGGGAACGGTTTTGGCTCCCTTCCTGTTCACCCTTTATACTGCCGACTTCTCACACAACACAACACACTGCCATCTACAGAAGTTCTCTGATGACTCTGCGATCGTTGGCCTCATCTCCAACGGAGATGAAGCTGAGTACAGAGGATTTAGCCAGGACTTTGTGGACTGGTGCCATCGGAACTGCCTCCAGATCAACGCGAGGAAAACTAAGGAGCTGGTGGTGGACTGCCGCAGGCAAGGACAACCCCTCACAGCACCAGTAAACATACAGGGAACAGACATTGAGATGGTGACATCCTACAAGTACCTGGGTGTTCATCTGAACAACAAACTAGACTGGTCACACAATACCGACGCACTCTACAAGAAGGGACAGCACAGGCTGTCCCTACTGAGGAGGCTCAGGTCTTTTGGTGTACAAGGGGCGCTGCTGAAGACATTCTACGACACGGTGGTGGCATCAGCCATCACTTTTGGAGTGGTCTGCTGGGGCAACGGCATTACAGCAGCCGATAGGAAGAGACTGAACAAACCGATCAAGAAAGCTAGATCTGTCCTGGGGCACCGCCTTGACCCAGTGGAGGAGATAGGAGAGAGAAGGATGGTGGCTAAACTGTCATCTCTGCTGGAGTCCGAGTCCCACCCTATGCAGGACATATTGAATGCACTGAGGAGCTCATTTAGCAGTAGACTACATCATCCTAGGTGCGCAACCGAGAGGTTTCGCAGGTCCTTCCTACCTACGGCAGTCAGACTGTATAACCTAAGCAGGGCTGCTCGCAGAGATAGCAAAAAACGTGATGACCTAATAGTATTGAATGCATAAGACGCAACAGACTTACACAAATGGTCCCCTCCAGTATACAACTAGGACAATATCAGTCGCTACGGAGGGTGACAATATGTACGGGTACATATTCATACTATGTAGGATAACTAAGCAGACGGTTATGCTGTTTATTTCATCTTGCTACAATGGTCCACACTTTGTATATATATTTATATATTTACCGTGTACGTATGTATATCCACTGCTCTTATTTATATTTTTTGTATCTTCTTAATTATTGCTCTGAGTGTTGCTATCCCTGTGCTGTTGCAATCCTGGAATTTCCCAATTGTGGGACTAATAAAGGCTTATCTTATCTGATCTGATCTTATCTTATGAGGCCTAATGGCATCCACCCAAACAGACTTGGTGCACGTGTTTTAAGAGACAATCTATTCTATTCTATTTGGTGTTTTTTGGTACAGTGACTGAGACTTGATGTGTTTACTCGCTCTGAAGCTTCTGGGTTTGCCAAACTGCCCTTTTTCGGTTCTGTTCCCACTTCTTGTATCAATCCCATTAATTCAGGTGGTCTTTACCGTTTGGATCAGCCTTTGATTTATAATCCTACAGAGATTGTGTCTGTCTCCCTTTGCCCCAATTATTGTAACCCAGGACAATTACAACAACTTGAAACACACACGCACTTCTGCAGCTCCTCCTCATCCACCACCCTTCAACTTTGCCCCTGTCTCCTCCCTTAAAGAACCTTTCTCTGCTCCCTCCAAAGTTAATAAAAAAAGTTAATAAAAATAGAATGCATAAACATCCCAAATTGATTAAACAAAATGTTGGTAAAATTCAAATCCAACCTCAAGTCCCTAAAATTAATAAATTGGCCTCTGTTCCTCCCCAAAATTTAAGAATTAAATGTGGTCTATTAAATATTAGGTCTCTAACTTCTAAGTCTCTTCCGGTTCATGATCTATTAATCGATCATCAGATCGATCTACTATCCCTCACAGAGACCTGGCTTGGGCAAGATGATTATGTTGGTCTGAATGAATCAACTCCCTCTGGGTATTTAAACTGTCATAACCCCAGAGGTTCTGGTTGTGGTGGTGGAGTGGTGGCAATTTTCCATTCTAAATTACTAGTTAATGTTAAGCAAAAATTATGTTTTAATTCCTTTGAAGGTTTGGTCCTCAGTGTGGGGCTTGTTGGCAGTCTTGGCTTGAATCCAATTCTCTTTGCCATTGTTCATCGTCCTCCCTTGGCCTATTCAGAGTTTCTATCTGAATTTGCCGAATTTTTAGCTGATTTAGTGCTGAAATCTGATATAAAATTGTGATTATGAAATAATTATGAAATAATTATTGTAGGGGACTTTAATATACATGTTGATGTAGAGAGTGACTGTCTTAATAAGGCATTCAATTTTAATTTTAGACTCAATGGGGTTTTCCCAGAAAGTAAAAAATTCTACCCATCATTTCCACCATACATTGGACCTTGTTTTGACTTATGGTATAGATATCGAAAATCTGGTAGTGTCTCCTCATAATCGTGTACTGTTTGACCATTGTCTGTTAATTTTTGATTTCATTATCTCTGATCACTTGTTTCCTAAAGAAAAAAGAAAAAAAAGAAAAATATTACTACAGCAGATGTCTTTCTGATGATGTTATTGCCAAGTTTTTGCAGATTGTCTCCTCTATGCCATGGGTCAACACAACAGAAACAACAGAAATAAAAGATGGAGAGTCTGCTCCATTTGTGATTGATAGCATGGTTGATAGTGTTACAGCCTCTCTGCATCGGACTCTAGAGTTGGTAGCCCCTTTAAAAAAGAAAAAGTCTAACCAGAGATTTCTAATCCCTTGGTTTAACTCAGAAACTTGTGGCTTAAAACAGAAAACTCGTCAATTGGAAAGGAAATGGCATTCAGCTAATTCAGATGAATTCTACTTAGCGTGGAGAAATCATTTCTTAATCTATAAAAAATCTCTTAGAAAAGTTAGATCAAGCTATTATTCTGCATTAATAGAAGCGAACAAGAATAACCCCAGGTTTCTCTTCAACACTATAGCCAGGCTTACAAAGAGCCAGGACTCGGTCAATCCTCGCATCCCCCCTGAGCTTTCTAGTCAGGACTTCCTGAACTTTTTCAATCTTAAAATTTTATCTATTAGAGATGAAATCAGTCAGATTCTTCCTACTGTAAACTCAAGTACATTAACTACTACAACTCCCTCAGTTGATATCTGCTTAGATAAGTTTACTACAATTGACCTCTTAGAGTTGGATAAAACAATTTCCCTTTCTAAGTCTTCATCTTGCCTTTGGGACCCTATTCCTTCCAGGTTATTTAAAATTATCTTCCCAATTATTGGTAGCCATATTCTTCTTATAATTAATTCTTCTTTAACTCTGGGTTATGTACCACTGGCTTTTAAAACTGCTGTAATTAAACCCTTACTCAAAAAACCGACGCTTGATCCAGGAGTTTTGGCCAATTATCGACCAATCTCTAATTTGCCTTTCATTTCAAAAATCTTGGAAAGAGTTGTTGCTGCGCAATTATTTGACCATTTGCAGGGAGTTGGTTTGTTTGAGGTGTTTCAGTCTGGGTTCAGAGCTCATCACAGCACTGAAACTGCCTTAGTGAAGGTCACTAATGACCTCCTGATCACATCTGATAATGGACTTGTCTCTGTTCTTGTTCTTTTAGATCTCAGTGCAGCCTTTGACACTATCGATCATGCCATTCTACTTGATAGATTAGAACACTTTGTTGGACTAAATGGAACTCCGTTGCAGTGGCTTAGATCTTATTTGTCCGATAGATTTCAGTTTGTTCACATCAATGATGAATTTTCTTCCAACTCTAAGCTCAGTCACGGAGTTCCACAGAGATCTGTGTTAGGCCCTACTCTTTTAAATTTATATATGCTCCCGTTAGGCAATATCATCAGAAAGCACTGTATACATTTTCACTGTTACGCAGACGACACACAACTATACCTGTCAATGAAGCCTGATGATTGTAATTAATTAGCCAAGTTAGATGCCTGTCTTAAGGACATCAAAGCTTGGATGATTTGTAATTTTCTACTATTAAACTCAGATAAGACTGAAGTCGTTCTTGTTGGCCCAAAACATCTTAGAAATTCCTTCTCAAATTGTGCCCCTAATTTAGATGCCGCCACTCTCACTCTGAATAGTTCTGTGAGGAACCTTGGAGTTATTTTTGATCAAGATTTGTCCTTTAATTCAAATATTAAATTTGTTTCTAAGACTGCCTTCTATCATCTGCGCAATATTGCCAAGATCAGGAGCATCTTGTCTCTGAATGATGCTGAGAAACTGATTCACGTCTTTGTCAGCTCTCGATTAGATTATTGTAATTCGTTATTATCTGGTTGTCCTAAAGTATCTTTAAAAAATCTTCAGCTGATTCAAAATGCTGCTGCTAGAGTTTTAACTGGTTCTAGAAAAAGAGATCATATCTCCCTGGTTCTGTCCTCCCTTCATTGGCTTCCCATAGAATTTAGAATCAAGTTTAAAACCCTTCTTCTTACTTTCAAAGTTCTTAATAATCAGGCCCCCCTATATATAAAAGATCTGATATTACTTTACCATCCTAATAGAGCATTATGCTCCTAAAATGATGGATTACCTGTGGTGCCCAGAATCTCCAAAAGTACAGTGGGAAGCAGAGCCTTCTGCTACCAAGCTCCTTCTCTCTGGAACCAGTTACCACTCTGGGTCCGCGAGTCAGACTCGGTCTCTGTTTTTAAGAACAGGGTAAAATCCTTCCTTTTTAATATAGCTTACGTTTAAGGAGGGATTTTGTGTCTCTTAACGCCACTTTTGTTATGTTGTTATTTGATCCATACTGCTGGTTGACCTCCAATAATGTACTTCGCATCTTACTGTTATGTTCTTTATGTTTGTCCTCTCCATCCTCCCTATCTCCTCACCCCCAGCCAGTCGCAGCAGATGACTGCCCCTCCCTGAGCCTGGTTCTGCTAGAGGTTTCTTCCTGCCAAATGGGAGTTTTTCCTCTCCACTGTCGCTAAGTGCTTGCTCACAGGGAATTGTCTGATTGTTGGGTTTTTCTGAGACTGTGGGGTTTTTCTCTGCACTGTGGCGCCATGAGATGGCTTCTGTTGTGATGCGGCGCAATATAAATAAAGCTGAATTGAACTGAACTGACTCACCCGCACAATAACTACCCCAGCTGTTTGCAAAGAAAGGCTGGCACACCAATAGTAATACATCTGCTGCTGTATGTCTTTGCACCTTACTGCAACCATTTGCACAAATGCCATACCTGTTGCTGTCTGTTATTGCAATATTGATCGTGTGCAGTCCAATCTGTCACTGTCTGCACCTACATTACCACATCAAACTTGCAACTACAAGTATTACTGCTCTACCTTTTTCTGTATATAGGATTGTTGGGTTTTTGTACATAGACTGCTGTTGTTGTTTTTCCAGCCTTGTTCCTTTTTTTATATTGCACACACCACTGAAGAGAGAGAAACGGCATTTCAATTCTTCTGTATGTCCTGTGTGTATTGTAGTATTGACAAATAAAATCTTTGAATCCTGAATCTTGTCTAGATGAAAAGAAAAAAATTTAAACCATTACATAGAGTAATTAAAAAAATAACCAGCATCCATATGAACATTGCAAACTTACAAGAAAAAGATGACAGATTTTAAAGGAAAAAAAAGTCAAATTTGCAAGAAAAGTTCAATTTTTCTCAGAAATAGTTGGCATTTTATTTGAAAAAGGTTTCAAATTTACAAGAAGTTGAAAATTCCAAGATGCACTGCGGTGGATATAAATCCCCTTACAAACAATTCTACATTGTCTAAAAAACTCATGATTTTACAGTTGCTTGTGAAAATGTTTTTCCCTTTGCCTCCTCCTTCAAATTGTCATAGTTTTGCCTCTCGGCTGATGTAGGTAGAGAGAGAGGACTCATGCAGGCAGGCTTACGGTGCAAAACAATGATTTATTAACAGAAACACTGGGAACAAAAACAAACAGCAGCACAGGGGCTGAGAACACTGAGGCTAAATAAACTTACAAAGAACTTGGTACAGGGCACAAGGAGACATGACCAGGGAACCTTCTTCTCAAGTTCCGTCAAGTCGTGTATGACCCCAGTGACATTCCCGTGGCTTCACTAATGCCTTCCATCCATCTTTGTCGCAGCCTTCCTCTTCGTTGTCTTCCATCACACCTGGCCAGCATGAGATTTTTCTCCAGGCTCTTGGCCTTCATCATTACATGGCCAAAGTACTTGAGCCTCCTCTTCACAATTTCGCCTTCAAGAGATGTTTTAGGACTTATCCTGTCAAGTACAGACTTGTTGGTTTCCTTCCTGGTCCAAGGAATCTTCAGCATTCTCCTCCAGCACCATACAGTGGACCCAGAAAGTATTCACAACGCTTCATTTTTTCCACATTTTGTTATGTTACAGCTTTATTCCAAAATGGATTAAATTCATTTTTTTCCTCAAAATTCTACACACAATACCCCATAATGACAACATGAAAAAAGTTTTTTTTTTAGATTTTTGCAAATTTATAAAAAAAAAACAACAACTAAGAAATCACATGCACATAAGTATTCACAGCCTTTGCCATGAAGCTCAAAATTGAGCTCAGGTGCATCCTGTTTCCATTGATCATCCTTGAGATGTTTCTACAGCTTAATTGGAGTCCACCTGTGGTAAATTCAGTTGATTGAACATGATTTGGAAAGGCACACACCTGTCTATAAAAGGTCCCACAGTTGATAGTGCATGTCAGAGCACAAACCAAGCATGAAGTCAAAAGAATTGTCTGTAGACCTCCGAGACAGGATTGTCTCAAGGTACAAATCTGGAGAAGGGTACAGAAAATTGCTGTTCCTTTGAAGGTCCCAATGAGCACAGTGGCCTTCATCATCCATAAATGGAAGAAGTTCGGAACCACCAGGACTCTTCCTAGAGCTGGCTGGCCATCTAAACTGAGCGATCGGGGGAGAAGGGCCTTCATCAGGGACGTGACCAAGAACCCGATGGTCACTCTGTCAGAGCTCCAGCGTTCTTCTGTGGAGAGAGGAGAACCTTCCAAAAGGACAGCCATCTCTGCAGCAATCCACCAATCAGGCCTGTATGGTAGAGTGGCCAGAGGGAAGCCACTCCTTAGTAAAAGGTACATGGCAGCCTGCCTGGAGTTTGCCAAAAGACTCTTGAAGGACTCTCAAACCATGAGAAACGAAATTCTCTGGTCTGATGAGACAAAGTTTGAGCTCTCTGGCGTGAATGCCAGGCGTCATGTTTGGAGGAAACCAGGCACCACTCATCACCAGGCCGATACTATCTCTACAGTGAAGCATGGTGGTGATAGCATCATGCTGTGGGGATGTTTTTCAGTGGCAGGAACTGGGAGACCAGGAGGAGCGGACTGCTTGGACCAACCAGGTGGAGCGGACTGCTTGGACGGACCAGGTGAAACATGCAGTTCAGGCGATGGTGGAGCATGCACCTCGGAGACAGCTGGAGTTGTGGCATGCACCTTGGAGACAGCTGGAGCTGTGGCGTGCACCTCTGAAACAGCTGGAGCTGTGGCATGCACCTCGGAGACAGCTGGAACTGTAGTGTGGACCTCAGAGACTGTTGTAGCTGTGGTGTGCACCTTGGAAACTGTTGTAGCTGTAGTGTGCACCTCGGAGACTGTTGTAGTTGTGGCATGCACCTCGGAGACAGCTGGAGCTGTGGCTTGCACCTCGGAGACAGCTGGAGCTATGACATGCCCCTCAGAGACAGCAGGAGCTGTGGTGTGCACCTTGAAGAGAGTTGGGGCTGAAGCGTACTCCTCCATCCCTGCCACAGCCACCTCAGACAGGGAGGAAGAAACACAGGATGGGTCATCACAGTTGCCAGCAGCAGAGACCGGCAGAGAGGACCCAGAGGCAGATGGGAACTGCACTTGGGCCCCCCCATCAGGAGCAAGACAAGTCTTTTCAAAAATAGATATTGAAAGTAAAGGGAAAAGCACTTGCCTTAACTCCTGGTTCACTGCTGCTGGGTTGATGGTCTCTAGTAAAGCTGCTGGTGGCATGACAACCTTGGAAGACACCGGAGGAGTTGATGTGACGGCCTCTGGAGATGCTGGCGGAACAGCGGATGAGGCAGTCTGTAGTGAAGGTGTGGGTGAGGGCACCAGCACAGCAACTGTGGAAGCTGCCACTGTCGGTGGAGGGTGACTTGGAGCTGAAGCAGCATGAGGAGGTGTGGTTGGCAGAGGTGCCAGAGCCAGGGGACACTTCATCGTTGGCTTAGGCTGCAGTGCAAATGGTGATCTCTTCTGCCCATGGAGAGGTTGTAGGGCTGGAAAGGCTGGCACAGGAGCTGGGGAACTGAGGGCTGGTGCTAGGTGAGGAGAGGTGCGTAACTGAGCCAGGGAGTGTCTTACTGACGGCACAGGCTCTTGTGATGGCGAGACCAGGGGATGCTTAATCGCCGGCGCAGGCCACGGCACAGATGGTGATCTCTTCTCCAGCCCATGCGGTGGCTGTGGGGCTGGTGAGGCTGGAGTTGGAGCTGACAAACGGCATGGTGGGGGAGATGCCAGGACCAAGGGATGCTTTTCCGTCAGCACAGGCTTCGGCGTTGCAGATCTGTATCCCACCATATCATGCATATCCCACATGCGCCAGAGGTTAGAGACAGAAATTAACAGCCCCGCCAGCTCAGGGTAGCTCCACAGGCTGGGGTATGCCTTTACTACCCCAGCCGTGATGTCCAGAGTCCCCAGGGCTGCCTCCGATGTGTGGAAGGTGCAGGCGTCCAAGATATAGTCCGAGACATAGTCCTCGATGGTTTGAGCTGACCACACGTCATTTGCGTCATATGCATCAAAAATTAATACCTGCTGAGTCCATGTTTGGTTGGGGTCATTCTGTTACAGTTCTGCCTCTCGGCAGATGTAGTTGGATAGAAAGGACTCAGAGTGCAGGCAGGCTTACGGTGCAAAACAATGATTTATTAACAGAAACAATGGGAACAAAAACAAACAGCAGCACAGGGGCTGAGAACACTGAGGCTAAATAAACTCACAAAGAACGTGGTACAGTGCACGGGGAGACACGACCAGGGAACCACGTTAACATTAATGAGCCAACAATGACTGAAAGCAAAGAGGCAACATATATAGGGACGAAACTAATGAGGGGAACATGGGACAGCTGGGATGACAATCAGGAGCTAAACAGGAGCACACATGAGGGGAGGTGTCTACAGGTATGGAAAAGCATGAGAAGCTGGAAACAATAGGTAAACCAATATGCACACAAGACCAAAAACCAAAGGACAAACAGTCGATGACATAACATACTGGGGAGGCATTGAAGGCAAGAACTATAATAATAATAATACACAGGCGGCAATTAATAATAATCAAAGTGGGAAAAACAGAGACATCAAAATGACACTAATACTACTCTTAAACAGGGAGACTACGAACAAAACTTAAGGCTAAGACAAGAATATAAATTAAACCCAAACATAGGGGGCGGTTGTGGCGCACATGTAGTGTGGCAGACTACTGATTGGAGGGTCAGGGGTTCGATTCCCGCTCTGTCTGCAGTCTGCATGTCGAAGTGTCCTTGAGCAAGACACTGAACCCCCAGTTGCTCCTGGTGGGCCAGGCCAGCGCCTGTGTATGGCCGCTCTGCCACCATCAATGTGTGAATGGGTGGATAGCAGGATCTGTAAAGTGCTTTGGTCATCGAGAGATGAGAAAAAGTGCTATATAAGTGAACGCCATTTACCATTTACAATAGTAGTGATCAAGATAATAACAACCAAACACAGGAAACAATAAATGCAAATAATAATCAAAAATCATCACAGGGAGAATGAAAAAAAACAAAAGCGTGGACACAATCCCAAGATCATGCCCCAATTCATATGACAAATGCTGAGATCTATGAATATTCTAATTAGGCGCACCCATATTCCACCGATGAGGACCTTTATGTGCCCCCTCTCCTCAAGAACCACAGCACACAGAAGTCTGCAAGCTGGCAAATTCAACCAGAAAACAATACCATTGAAGATCTAATGTTTAAAAAAATACAATACAATACTGCAATGACTGCAGAGGAAACAACCACTCGGCACTTGCAGAGCACAAGAGCTACACAGCAAAGTAGCATGGCACACACACCAGCCGCCACAACTGTCCTCTGAGCTACATGCAGTTGCCCAAAAGCAGACTGCTGTCACGGCGTGCCTCTAACGAGGCGCAGAGAGGGACAGATTCATGCGCAGAATTTCACCACAGACAAATTTATTAAAGTCCCAAAACAATGTAGACATACAAAAAATGCAAAGAGAATAACAAAATGATCCACGCTGTAACGTGGCAAAGCTCAGCAAAGCAGGAGCCATGACGTGACAAATAACACTGGTCAACTCCAAATTTATTGTCTAATTTTTTTTTAGCTGATTTAGGACAGTTTTGATGTGCTGAATCCAAAAATCACATTGGTTTTGCTCAATCAGGTCAACTTTTTGAACTATGGCCACATGTTGTTTTATACATTTTTGTTTACATGTACGGGTATTTTTGCTTTATATGATGCAAAATTCTATTTTATGTCTTGAAATTCTCAGAATTTTGAACAATGATGACGTAACATTCAATTTACATGTACTTGCCTTTATATAAAGGTATGTATATAAAGGAATATAAAGGTATGAATGTATATAAAGGTATGAATCAGTCTCCTTAGAAAATCAAGTGCTTCAGTTCCTTAATAATAGAGACATTAAGGTAGAAGCCAATGCAATTTCAGCCTGTTATGCTTTACCGAAGAAAGATACCAAAACAAAGAAATCAATTGTGATGCGCTTTGTGAACAGAAGGGTAAAGAATGACATACTGAGGCAGGCCAGAAAGCTACAGGGAACTCAAGTTTACCTAAATGAACACCTGACAAAAAAAAAAAAAACGCTGAATTAGCACGGCAGGCACGGATGCTGAAAAAACAAAATAAGATACAGGCAACCTGGACAAGAAATTGTAGAATTTGGATTAAACTAAATGGAACACCAGAGCAAGCAAAGAGTATAATGATCAGAGATGCTACTGACTTAGATAAATACAGATGAACACTGATTAAGAAAATTATGAATCAATGATAATCCATATTCATACACACGATAAGAATAGTTCTTTTGATACACCATGCCAAAGTACTTTAAAAAAAATAAGCAAAATAAACAAAAACTTATGACCGACTCGAGTAGACATCAATTATCCCCAGCTGGAGGAAGTCATCTGACACAGAGTGAGGAAACTCAAACTCTGAAAATATGCCACTATGCTGAACATAAACCACAAGAGATGGAGAATGATATTGATCCTGATAACCACTTTTTCAATAATATTCATAACCACTGTGAATATTACACTGAAAACCAATTCAAAAGTCAAGTGCAGTTAGATGGTAAACTGTCAATAATACACTTCAACAGCAGAAGTCTCAACAAAAACTTTCCACAGATTCAGGACTATTTAAAACAGCTAGACAGAAAATTTACAGCTATTGCAGTCTCTGAAACCTGGCTTAATGAAGAACAGGCTCCCCTGATGGCAATAGAAGGATATCAGATGTTTTATATTAACAGAACTCAAAAAAAGGGTGGTGGTGTTGCACTGTATATTGATGACCTGTATAGGTGTAAGCTTGTAAATGAAATGTCCTTTGCACTACCAGGGATCTTGGAATGTGTCACTGTCGAGATTGACCTAGACAAAACAAAAAAATCTAATCATAAGTTGTATATATAGAACGCCGGGAACTTGCATTGAGACATTCAGAGATAAAGTAGTCGAGCTGTACAATAATATTACTAGTAAGAAAATGGTAGCAGTTTGTGGAGATTTCAATATTGATTTACTGAATCCACATCAACAAAACGTAGTTACAGAGTTCATGAACTCTATGTACAGCATGAGTCTATATCCCACAATAACACATCCCAGTAGAATCACAGTTCACACTGCTACACTTATTGACAACCTGTTTGTCAATGTTATCGATAAGAAAATAGAAAGTGGATTATCGATAAATGATATAAGTGACCACTTGGTAACCTTTGCACTTATCCATGGCCACACGGGGGCCAACGCAGAAAAAATTTCAAAATCGTTCAGATACAAATCACCAAATGCAATCAATTCTTTTAAAGAGGACTTGCTGAAGCAAGACTGGTCAGAAGTCTATGTATCAGATGTAAATGAAGCCTATGACACATTTATAAACATTGTAACCACTCTTTATGAAAAAAACTGCCCATTAGTAAAAAAAAAAAAAGCTTAAACACAAATTTGCTGATAAGCCATGGTTAACCAAAGGACTACAAAAGGCGTGTAAAAAGAAAAATTTATTATATAAAGCTTTCCTAAAGAAAAGGACAAAAGAAGCAGAGCAGCGGTATAAAACATACAAAAATAAGTTAACATAAATAATAAGATGTAGTAAAAGAGACTATTACAGTAAAGAACTGGAGAAAAACAAAGACAATATTAAAAATACATGGACAATACTCAACAGTATCCTTGGAAATAAAAGCAGAAATACAAGCAACCCAACTAATATTCCAAAAAATAATAAAACGACTCAGAGTGTGAATATAGCTTCACCTGCAGATGAATTTAATAATTTTTTTGTTAACATTGGACCTAATCTGGCCCGAGAAATACCCACAACGGTGCCTACAGGCGATACAATATGCAATAATACTGCTATAAAAGACTCCATCTTCATAAAGAACACAGACGAAAGAGAGGTCATTGAAATTGTTAAATCGTTCAAAAGTAAAACATCTACGGACTGTGATGGTATTGACATGCTATTAGTCAAAACTGTTATCGAATGCATAGTAAAACCACTGACGTATATTTGTAACCTGTCTCTCCAAACAGGTATATTTCCCAATGCAATGAAAATAGCTAAAGTAATTCCGATATACAAGACGGGCGACAGGGGAACTCTCAAACTATAGACCAATTTCACTATTACCGCAATTTTCCAAGATACTTGAAAAAATATTTTATGAGAGAATTGACAACTTCATACTGAAGAATAATTTATTGTGTGAGCAGCAATATGGGTTCAGACACAAGAGGACAACTGCATATGCCCTAATGGAATTTACAGAAAAAATATCAACAGCCATTGAAAATAAAGAGTATTCAGTTGGAGTATTCCTGGATCTTAAAAAAGCATTTGATACAGTAGATCACAATTTATTATTAAAGAAACTACAAAATTGTGGTATTAGAGGGGTAGCACTGTCCTGGTTAAGTAGTTACTTAAAGAATAGATATCAGTATGTATGTGTTAGCAACAAAAACTCACAGTTACTGAAGGTCACCTGTGGAGTCCCACAGGGTTCAGTTTTGGGACCATTATTATTCAATATGTATATAAACGATATATGTAAAGTTTCAGAAAAAATGGACTTAATATTGTTTGCCGATGACACTAATCTATTATGCAGTGGAAACAATTTGGAACAACTTCTGGATACACTCGGAAAGGAATTAGGAAAGCTTAAACTGTGGTTTGATTCAAACAAATTAACGCTCAATTTAAGTAAGACAAAATTTATAGTCTTTAACAACCATCACAACAACCCAGTACCTAAACTCAGTGTAAATGGTGTAGAGATTGAAAGGGTATCTGAAACTAAATTTCTTGGAGTAATAATTGATAACAAACTGTGTTGGAAGTCACATATTAATTATATTAAAGGTAAAGTATCCAAATCAATTGCAATATTACACAGAGTGAAATATTTGCTGAATCAACCCTCACTATACACCTTGTATCATTCATTAATACTCCCATACATGACATATTGTAATGAAGTATGGGGAAATACATATAAAACAAACATATATCCACTCTTTATGCTTCAAAAGAGAGCTATTAGAATAATAAACAAAGCAGCTTACAGGGAACCAACAAACCCACTTTTTCTTAAACAAAAAACTCTCAAGTTGAAAGATCTGGTTGACTTTAAAACTGCAATAATAATGTTCAAAGTGAAGAATTTATCACTGCCTGCAAATATCCAAAAGTTGTTCCAAACAAGGGAGAAACGATATCACTTCAGAGGAACATGTATATTTCAAAAGCCTACAGTGAGAACAACCACCAAGCAACACTGTATTTCAGTACAAGGAGTCAGATTATGGAACGATTTTGGACCTGAATTAAAATCATGTACAACGCTTGGACAATTTAAACAAAAACTAAAGGAAGAAATACTCCAAACATATTTACAAGACGACATGTAAACTCACATAAGGATTGACATTTCCAGCCTGTGTTGTGTTGTAGCTTAGTCTTTTTTCTTTTTTTTCTGTCACATTTTGTCTTAGATTTGTTTTTGAATAGCAACCGCTTAACTTAGCCTAGCTTAGTTTTCTTTTTTTCTCTCAGTCACATTTTGTCTTAGCTTTGTTTTGAATTGTAATCGCTCTTGACTGTTTTCTCTTTTTTCTATTCTGAATTCCTGGATGGAATATGGGTGGGCAATATAAGCTGCGGCTTCAGCCATCACCCATTTCGGATAACTTACGTGGAATTGTATAATCAGAGGAGTCTTTGTCTAATTTGACCTTGTTGTTATATTATTCACTTTCTTTTAACCTATACTGTACTATCCGAAATAAATTCATTCATTCATTCATTCATTCATTCATGTACATGCACAATACTAAGTAAGTATAGGTTTTTACTTAGCACCTGATTGAGAGAAACGGATGTCATTTTCAGATTCAGCAGTGCAAAATTGTGTTAATTCAGTTAAAAAAACACAGACAACTTATAAAAAAAATATTTTTGTAACCCTGTGTAATAATCCAGCAATGAAAAACACAAAATAAGTTGACTAAATACACATACTAATGACAAGGTGATAGGGTGCACCTCAGTGAAGGAGCAGGCCAGTAATCAGGAACAGAAAACAGCTGTCAGGAGAGAGGGGGGAGTGGTCTGGCTGGCAGATTGACAGGCAACGCCCACACCAAGTGCAGACTACAACGTGCTGCCTGACAGCCTGTCAGTCAGAACCAAAACAAAACAACAACTCAGAACCAAACCAGACATGGATAGCAAAATAACACATGACATGGCAAAGGCAAATAATACTCAGTACATGGATAAATAAACACACAGAGGAAGGTCATGGAACAAAGCCCGAAGGACAAACAGGCTCGGTTCACGACAACTGCTGGTGCTTGCATGCCTATAATATCCAAAACTTCAAAAGTTAACACCACCGTGACTGTTAAGAGGAATGACCAGATCGACCATATATCACATTCAACCACACATGCACCAGGAGAGCATGGAACACAGTGGAGAGGCAGCTGTGGCCTGCAGCTGGAGAGTAGACAAGCACAGCTGGGGACAGAGCAGCTCTGTTCCTCTCAACAATCACCAAACAGCACTATACATTCATTCCATGCACAATCATCTCTGCACAGTCTCAACACACTCCAAAAGTATTTTACTTTTTTGTGCTGCATCGGGACAAAACTGCCAGAGACCCAGTCTGATTACATCTCTTTTCCTGTCTTTAATGTGCGCAGTGTCTCTCCAAAAAAGTCTGAACAAACAAATCAACACATGTAGCATCTACAGTAAATGTATGCAGGCTTATCTGGATATTTGTTGATAATTTTGTCTCTAGCACATTGTAAGGTGGGCAGCACGATGGCACAGTGGTTAGCACTGTGTCAGCACAGCAAGGTCATGGGATCGATCCCACCCCCTGACCATCAGTGACCCTTCTGTGTGGAGTTTGCATGTTCTCCCCATGTCTGCTTGGGTTTACTCCGGGTACTCCGGTTTCCTCCCACAGGCCAAAGACATGTAGGTTACGTTAACTGGCATCAACAGAGGATTCTAAATTGTCCTTACGTATGAATGTGAGAGTGAATGGTTGTTTGTCTCTCTGTGTCGGCCCTGCGATGGACTGGCGATCTGGCCATTGTGTACCTGTTGTATCCATAGTTAGGCAAATAATGAGTAAGTGGCAACTCAGTTTACGGAGCTTTATTCAGGATACACGTTATACATGTAATAAGGCTTATGGCACACGCCTGCAGGCCAGGTGGCTCCCATGACGAAAGAGGACTGGCTTCTTCCGCCCACCTCCTTTATACTGGGAGTGGCGTCACCACCAGAAACCGGTAGTTAACCACCCCATAGTATTCCCTGTCCAACCCTGCCGCCATCTTACTACTACCAACATATTTACATGCATAACAGTACCCTGCCTCTCGCCCAAAGATGGTGGGATAGGCTCCAGCCCCCCTGTGACCCGAAAAAGATTAAGCGGTAGAAGATGGATGGATGGATGGATGGATGGATGGATGGATGGGCATTGTAAGGCTTTGATATTTACTGCACATAAAACCATATTGTTAAAATACAGACTTACTGGTTGAATGAAAACTGGGAATTCTAAATTGTCCTTAGGTATGAATGTGAGAGTGAATGGTTGTCTGTTTCTCTGTGTTGGCCCTGCGATGGACTGGCGATCTGTCCAGGGTGTACCCTGCCTCTCGCCCAAAGATGCTGGGATAGGCTCCAGCCCCCCCACGACCCGCAAAGGATTAAGTGGTAAAAGATGGATGGATGGATGGATGATTGAATGACATGCCCACTTGTATGATTGGGGGCCCAGGATAATGATTGAAACTGCATCAGTCTTTAAAAGAAGTTTAATGGTAAAACCCATATTAATCTTGACAAAATTTTCAAAGCAAAGCAGCTGTCCAAAAAGACTAACTGGCCATGGAGGCTAAGCTGAATCCTCAGTTCCACCCTCTTCCTCCGAGGCTATACACATTGCTTAGTCCTGACCAGTTCCCTGTTCTAGTGACATCATTAGAACAGTTTGTTTAAACTCGCCTTTTGGAAGGGAGAGGAGCTAAACTGAACTTTCACAGGTGAAAACAATCATGGCACATAAGAGTGATTTCATTCTTGATATGCCTTGCAAGTCATAAAAACATGTTACAGACATATTAACAAGAAAAAAAACAACAATGTAGAAGAGCTTGGAATAACGAGGCGATGTGACTTATAAACCAAAGTTTATTATCAGCTTCGCTCCTCTAACAAGTCTCATCTAGTGCAGCAGCAGAAGAAGTAAGAGATCAAACACATTCGGCTCTACATACTTATACTCACACATAACAAAAGACATGCATATCAAAGCTGACATCCCTCATTATCTTAATCCCCCTCCTTTGTCTTCGTACCCCTCCACCTGGCCCTGGGAGGTCAGGGTGACCTATCTGGTCTCCACCGCAGCGCCTCGGATGCTCTTTGATCTTCACTGGCGGTTGAGACCTTTTGTCCTGTTCTGAGGTGTGAAGTCGCTTTACATATGTAATCACCAAACATTCTCACATGCTTATACATATGTAGGTTATGGGATATATGATTAATATATTCCACAGCCCCCCCCAAACGACTAAGAAAAGGACAATAGAAAAATTCACAGTTTAAGATAATTATTATGACATACTAACTGCTACACCTCTTGACAAGGAAGAAACTTTCCAGCAGCTATGCTCCTGTAGAGAATTTTGTGGTAATCATAACAGCGTAGTAATATCACAAGTCAGTCTTAAACTGTTACAGCACAATTAGTGAACAACTTTTGAGTAGTTTGCATCAGTCCCTGTGCCGTCTGGGTTTAAATCTTCTCCCGAATCTGCTGTGGGTCCGCTTGGGCGTCCTGGTGGGACCTTCCTGTACGGAATCTGCAGCTTGGGGAGGAGAGTGATTATTTGTTCCCTGCAGGGGGGCTGAGTCTTTTCTCTTGGGGGGTGTACCCCGCCGAGGTGCTCTCGCCAACCGTGCAGGCTCGTCTCTCAACAAGAAGGCAGGTTTAAGTCTATCAATGCTGACTGTTTCTTTTCTGTCCCCTAAATCAAGCACAAAATGCTTATCACCAGGTTCCAGCACTCTGAATGGTCCATCGTATGGTGGGCGGAAGGTTGGTTTTAAAGCTTCATGCCTAACAAAAACGAATTCAGCGTTTTTTAAAGCTTGGGGAACAAAAACCCGCGGAAAAGAGTGATGTGCCGGTCCGGGGAGAGTGTCAGGGCCGTTGCTGCCTAAAAACCTCGGGGCTGGAAGATGCCCTGGCTCTGGGTTCTCTGGTAAAAATTCACCTGGGAGCCTGAGAGGTTGTGCAAAAACTAATTCTGCTGGGGAGGCGTCTAGATCCTCTTTAGGCGCAGCACGCAACCCTAATAAAACCCAGGGGAGTTTATTTACCCAATTTGTATCCGTTAGTGAGGCTCTGAGGGCAGCCTTTAAAGATCTGTGAAAACGCTCGCATAACCCATTAGCCTGAGGGTGATAAGCGGTGGTGCGGTGAATTGTTGCTCCTAAGCTGCTGGCCATGGCTGACCAAAGCTCCGAGACAAATTGAGGCCCCCTATCAGACGTGATGTCCGATGGGACGCCGAAACGTGCCACCCAGTTTGTCAAAAAAACGCGAGCGACTTCCTCCGCTGTGGTTGACGCCAGAGGGACCGCCTCAGGCCAGCGCGTAGTACGGTCTATCATTGTTAACAGGTGTGTGAAACCTTGGGAGGAAGGTAGTGGTCCCACGAGGTCGACATGAACATGGTCAAACCTTCTAGCTGGGATTCGAAAAGGCTCTAGAGGGGCTTTTGTGTGTTTGTGTATTTTGGCGCGCTGACAAGAAATGCAAGTCTTTGCCCATTCCTTTACGTTTTTGCGCAGGCCGGGCCACACAAACTTTTCGGCGACCATTTTAACCGAAGCGCGCACACCCGGGTGCGTGAGGGAGTGAATTGAGTCGAAAATACGGCGGCGCCATGCAGCTGGGACTACCGGGCGAGGTCGGCTGGTTGAGATGTCGCATATTAGGGGGGGCACACCGTCGCATAAACCCCTTTCCTCCAGCCTTAACCCTGTCGGTCCAGACAGGAGTGCGCGCACGTCCGCGTCACTACTTTGCTCCTCCGCCATGGCTGCGTAATCTATCCCTACGTGGATTGGGGCTGCATATGTGTCCGCATTGGCGAAGAGTTCTCCGGCTGAGGTAGTGTGATCTATCTCCTCGCGCTCTGGCGATGTCACAGCGCGAGAGAGGCAGTCTGCTACCACGTTAAGTTTGCCTGCCACATGTCGAATGTCTGTGGTGAACTCTGAAATCGCAGCTAGTTGTCTTTGTTGCCTGCCTGACCACGGTTCGGAAATTTTAGCCATCGCAAAGGTGAGCGGTTTGTGGTCTACAAAAGCCGTGAAACGCCACCCCTCCAACCAGAACTGGAAGTGGCGGATGGATAAATGAAGCGCTAGCAGCTCCCTGTCAAAAGTGCTGTATTTACACTCAGTTTGGTTTAGCGATTTGCTGAAAAATGCCAAAGGTTGCCAGATTCCGCCGACGTGTTGTTCTACAACCGCCCCTATGGCCTCGTCTGAAGCGTCTGTGGTTAGCGCAATGCGGGCCAAGGGATCAGGGTGAACCAACAATGTGGCGTTAGCTAGGGCACTTTTTACTTCTGCGAAGGCGCGTTCGCGCTCTGGGGTCCATTCGACCGCATTGAAAGGTTTTTGTTTTCTGAGCGCGTCATATAGGGGCTGCATGAGATGAGCTGCGCGGGGGAGGAAACGATGGTAAAAATTAACCATTCCCAAAAATTCCTGCAGCGATTTGACCGTTTGTGGCCGTGGGAAACTTTTTACTGCGCAAACTTTGTCTGGCAGTGGGACTGCCCCCTTCGGTGAAACTCTGTGTCCCAAAAAATCAATTTGTGACACGCCGAATTTGCATTTGGCTGGATTGATTATTAACCCGTGCTCTTCTAGTCTCCGAAAAACCATAGTGAGATGCTGTTCGTGTTCTTCCTCAGACGAGCTGGCTACCAGCATATCGTCGAGGTAGACGAACATGAAGGGGAGGTCGCGTAATACCGCGTCCATCATCCGCTGAAAGGTTTGAGCAGCGCCTTTGAGGCCAAAAGGCATCCGCAAAAATTCAAAAAGACCGAAGGGGGTTATTACAGCTGTTTTAGGAATGTCTTCTGCTCGAACGGGGACTTGGTGATAGCCGCGGACCAGGTCTATTTTTGAAAAAATGCACGCACCCGCCAGATGTAGTGAAAAATCTTGGATGTGAGGAATTGGGTAGCGGTCATGCGCTGTCGCATTGTTTAATCTGCGGTAATCGCCGCACGGTCTCCAAGAACCGTCGGATTTCGGGACCATGTGAAGCGGTGACGCCCAGGGGCTTTTTGAGCGCCTGATAATGCCTAGTTTTTCAAGGGTGGTAAACTCGTCCCGAGCTATGGCGAGCTTGGTCGCGTCTAAGCGCCGAGCTTTGGCGAATACGGGTGGGCCCGTTGTGGAAATAAAGTGTTCGACTCCGTGCTTAGCCACTGTAGCTGAGAATTTGGGAATTGTGAGTGCTGGAAATTGGGTGAGGAGTTGATCAAACTTACCTCCTGCTGTAGTGATGCTGGCCTGCACGGGTGGTGGAGAAACTCGAGCTGAGCAGGGAATAGAAGCAAAGGACAATGCATTAACCAAGCGTCTGTTCACTAGATCGACTAATAACCCATGTGCACACAAAAAGTCTGCGCCCAACAAGTTAAAACTCACCGCCGCTACAACAAATGTCCATCTGTAGTTGCGGCCATGGATGCGGAGGGGCAGGTTCTTTTCACCATAAGTGTCGATGATGGAGCCGTTGGCTGCCATCGCTCCATTGCCCCGGGGGCCCATGGCCCGGTCTGCTTGGGAGGGCATGATAAAACTCAGTTGAGCTCCCGTGTCAATGAGGAACTGCTTGCCGGTGTGTCCGTCCGTCACATATAGAAGCTTGCTTTTTTCGCTGAGAACCGCCGCTGTTAACGGTTCTCGGCTTTGGCGTTTTCCCGAAATCGTGAATTTGCAGGGGGGAACGCATTTGTAAGCCTTCTCGGCGAAGCGGTGGTGGTAATAACAGACGTCGCTCCGTCTGTTACGTCTTGGCCGTGTCGCTGCCATGGCGGGCGGATTCTGCTCAGTGGTTTGTAGCTCCCCGTGGCTCCAGACATCGGCGTTGAGGTCTGCGGATGCTGCTGTGGGTGTCTGTTCACTGCAGGTGTTGGCGAGTCGCTGCGCTTCGCGAGCCAGCGTGCGGAAGTCTTGCTGGGTGCTGCATCGCATGTTGGCAAGCGTCCCTCTCATGTGTGGCGGCAGCGTACTGAGGAATATAAATTGGAAGAGGAAGTTTTCATTGTCCTCTTCTTTGAGCTGCAGCAAGTCCTCCATGAGGGCCTTGGGTCTGCATCCTCTGTGGCTGTTGACCGCCAGGATCCTCTCGGCTCTCTCCTCGGCAGAGGGGACGAAATTCGCCACGATGGTCGCTTTCAGTTCTCTATATTTGTCCTGGGCCGGTGGCCGCTGGATTATGCTCTGCGCACATCTCGAAGTGGCGGCGTCGAGTTTGGCGACGATGTGATAAAACTTTGTATCGTCAGCCGTTATGCCCGCAAGTGCAAACTGGGCTTCAGCTTGCTGAAACCACGAGGTCGGGTCTTCCTGCCAGAAGTCCGGCAGCTTGACGGTGACGGCGTTTGTGTGGGCCGTCCCTGATGTGTCCGAAGGGTGAGAGTGCCTTCCTTTGGCTCTTGCAGCGGCGCTGGTGCTCGGTTGAGCCCTCTCTGTCACTTCTGCCGTGGGGGAACGTAGTCCATCTGTTCCCCTGTCTGCATGGGCGCCGGCGTCTGCCTGGGTCGCCACAGATGAGTCGATCACGGGGGAACGCCTCTGGTCCATCCTCGCGTCAGGGTCACCAGTGTAGAAGAGCTTGGAATAACGAGGCGATGTGACTTATAAACCAAAGTTTATTATCAGCTTCGCTCCTCTAACAAGTCTCATCTAGTGCAGCAGCAGAAGAAGTAAGAGATCAAACACATTCGGCTCTACATACTTATACTCACACATAACAAAAGACATGCATATCAAAGCTGACATCCCTCATTATCTTAATCCCCCTCCTTTGTCTTCGTACCCCTCCACCTGGCCCTGGGAGGTCAGGGCGACCTATCTGGTCTCCACCGCAGCGCCTCGGATGCTCTTTGATCTTCACTGGCGGTTGAGACCTTTTGTCCTGTTCTGAGGTGTGAAGTCGCTTTACATATGTAATCACCAAACATTCTCACATGCTTATACATATGTAGGTTATGGGATATATGATTAATATAGACCACAAACAACTTGATTTTCACCAGTGTCATTTTAAGATGAAAGAAGTTGCAAATTTTTGAGAAAAGAATATTGAATTTATATAAAAAAAACAACCTTACAAATTTATGATGAAAAAAGTTTACAATTTAGAAATTGACAAGAAAAAGTTATAAAATTATAGAAAGTAGCAAATATATAGTATATACTGTGTATATATACAGTGGTGTGAAAAAGTGTTTGCCCCCTTCCTGATTTCTCATTTTTACCTCCGCCAAAGGGGGAGGTTATGTGATCATCGGCGTTGGTTTGTCTGTTTGTTTGTTTGTCTGTCTGTTTGTTTGTCTGTTAGCAAGATAACTCAAGAAGTTATGGACGGATTTTCATGAAATTTTCACAGATTGTCAGAAATTGGGTATCCTACAGATGATTAGATTTTGGTGGTGATCCGGATCACCGTCCACAAGAAAACAGCCATTACACAAAATGCCATTCTCGTGAATAACTACTGAACCACTAATCCTATCATTGTCAATCCAATTGCTAGTCATATGTTTTCAGGGCCAAGGAATCTGAAAACGTACACACAAACACTGTATGGGGGGAACTGTGGCCACCATTACTGAAAAGGCCATTTTCAAGAATAACTACTGAAACACTAATCCTATCATTGTCAATCCAATTGCTAGTCATATGTTTTCATGGTCAAGGAATCTGAAAACGTACACACAAACACTGTATGGGGGGAACTGTGGCGCTTGGCGGAGGTCTGCGCTCTCCGAGTGCTTTTCTAGTTTTGCATGTCACACTTAAATGTTTCAGATCATCAAACAAATTTAAATATTAGACAAAGATAACACAAGCAAACACAAAATGCAGTTTTTAAATGAAGGTGTTTATTATTAAGGGGGAAAAAAAATCCAAACCTACATGGCCCTGTGTGAAAAAGTGATTGCTCCCTAAATCTAATAACTGCTTGGGCCACCCTTAGTAGCAACAACTGCAATCAAGTGTTTGCAATAACTGGCAATGAGTCTTTTACAGTACTGTGGAGGAATTTTGGCCCACTCATCTTTGCAGAATTGTTGTAATTCAGCCACACTGGAGGGTTTTCGAGAATGAACCGCCTTTTTAAGATCATGCCACAGCATCTAAATCAGATTCAGGTCAGGACTTTGACTAGGTCACTCCAAAGTCTTCATTTTGTTTTTCTTAAGCCACACTTCCTGGTGTGTTTTGGATCATTGTCCTGCTGCAGAACCCAAGTGCGCTTCAGCTTGAGGTCACCAACAGGTGGCCGGACATTCCCCTTCAGGATTTTTTGGTAGACAAGTATTCATGGTTCCATTTACCACAGCAAGTCTTCCAGATCCTGAAGCAGCAAAACAGCCCCAGACCATCACACTACCGCCACCATATTTTACTGTTGGTATGATGTTCCTTTTCTGAAATGCTGTGTTACTTTTACGTCGGATGTAACGGGACACACACCTTCCAAAAAGTTCAACTTTTGTCTCGTCAGTCCACAGAGTATTTTCCCAAAAGTCTTGGGGATCATCAAGATGTTTTCTGGCAAAACTGAGATGAGGCTTTATGTTCTTTTTGCTCAGCAGTGGTTTTCGTCTTGGAACTCTGCCATGTAGGCCATTTTTGCCCAGTCTCTTTCTTATGGTGGAGTCATGAACACTGACCTTAACTGAGGCAAGTGAGGCCTGCAGTTCTTTGGATGTTGTTGTGGGGTCTTTTGTGACCTCTTGGATAAGTCGTCGCTGCGCTTTTGGGGTAATTTTGGTTGGCCTGCCACTCCTGGGAAGGTTCACCACTGTTCCATGTTTTCGACATTTGTGGATAATGGCTCTCACTGTGGTTTGCTGGAGTCAAAAAAGCTTTACAAATGGCTTTATAACCTTTTCCAGACTGACAGATCGCAATTACTTTGTTTTTCATTTGTTCCTGAATTTCTTTGGATCACAGCGTGACGTCGAGCTTTTGAGGATCTTTTGGTCTACTTCACTTTGCCAGGCAGGTCCTATTTAAGTGATTTCTTGATTGAGAACAGGTGTGGCAGTAATCAGGCCTGAATGTGGCTAGATAAACTGAACTCAGCTTTCCAAAGATGTGATAAACCACAGTTAATTTATGTTTTAACGGGGGGTGGAATCACTTTTTCACACAGGGCCATGTAGGTTTGGATTTTTTTTACCCTTAATAATAAACACCTTCATTTAAAAACTGCATTTTGTGTTTACTTGTGTTATTTGTGTCTAATATTTAAATTTGTTTGATGATGTTAAACATTTAAGTGTGATGGACATACAAAAAAATGAGAACTCAGGAATGGGGCAAACACTTTTTCATACCACTGTACACGCGCGTGCGCACACACACACACACACACACACACACACACACACACACACACACACACACACACACACACACACACACGCGCGCACACACACACTATAACAGAAAGTTTGAAGTTTGAGATTAAATATTTGGCAGTTTACAAGGGAGTTGAAGGTAATTTTAATTTCTCCCCCCAAAAGGTGAATCTGTAGCTTGGGGGTCCCCTAGTGGCTGAGGGGACCTTCTGCACTTGCAAACTCAGCTTTATACACAGAAACATCTGTGAAATATTCCAGTAATAAGTAGTAGGACAGTATAGTAATAAAACAATTTAGGTAAGCATGCATTATTACTAAAAATAAAAACTTTTCTGCTGAAATGTTCCATTTTACACCAAAGACAAACTTTATTGAACATTTAAGCATCCTGAAATAGTTTACACTGCAGTACAAAAGGGGTGAAATTGACCCGTCATGAATACAAATCTTAGTCTAATTAAAAGTTGCTTTATCTCACCGGATGCTGCACAGCCAAATTCCTTTTTACTGTCTGAGTCAAAGTGATTCTGAGCTAATGTTAGCTAAGTAGACCATTATGCTCTCTCTGGACTTTTATTGCCTTTATGCAGTAAGCACTAACATTTTCTCAGGGAGGACCTGGTTAAATGGAGGCAACTTTTGTGTGCTAAAAGTGCCAGTGCAAGAAAACAGCACTGCGTTTATCAAAGCCTGAGTGAACGCTACTGTACTCCAACACGGGGCTAATGAAGAGATATGTCCTCCATTACGTAGCGATATTCCTGCAGCAGCGATTAGAAAACTCTCCAGAGGGGCTCTATCACAGGCTTTCATTGAGTCTGGACCTTTGCAAATCTTCATATCCTGCACAATTTTCATAAATTGAAGTCTAATGAGCACATTTGACATAACCATGATTTATTGTCTCAGAGGCCTACCAATTTCAACCAGTGCACTGCAAAATTATGAATGTCAAGGGTTTAATCATATTCATATATATCCCCAACAAGGGGAATGTGATATGTCATGTGAGTAAAAGAGCTTAAATGTCTTTTTCACTTTATGGTAGGTGTGTTATGATAATACTTGCAAACATACAAAGCGCTAACAAGCTCCCTGAGGTGACCTAATATTGTTGACGGTGAGAGCAGAGCAATATCCTTCTACTGTTCTCCTTGGGACCAGCTTCAGTCATTTGTGGTGAGTTGTGATATTACAACTGCTTTGCCTTCAAATACATAATTACCATAACAGCATTGTTAAAGCTGTGTGTGTAATTTGTCGTTATGTATTGACATACAGCCGTGATTGATTTTTCATTTGCTGTAGGTTAAACAGTTTACACTGTAAAGTATCAAACGGGGAGAGGTAATGAGAAGTCTTGCTTTTGTTGTGAAAAGAAGCACTCGGCTGTTTTATGCTCATAGTTTAATCACTTCTCCAAATCGTTCTTTTTCACATAATTACATTTCCTCTGTGAGATATTAGAGTAGTACTACATCAAGATTGGCTTTATAGTAAAGTCCTTTACTGGTAGAAAAACCACTTCATCATTACCTTTACTACTTCTTCCTAGTCTATGACCCCTTCAGGAACGTGTTCAGTCAATTTTTCAATTAGTTTCCCCACTACACCTTACAAACTATCAGGGGGGATCCTCAGCTGTGCTCCAGTTTAAATGGATGACATACAACAGACCTGCAGTGCTTGGCCATTGTGGGAGTAAAGCTAGCATTGATAAAGGCCCGTAGAACTATTGACATGATAACATTTCTGTCCGCCGGGCCATGGTGGCACTGAGCGGCAATAAATTGAGACGAATGATCAGTCGATGACAATTTCCATAATCGTTATACCTTTTGTAATTCATCAAGGTAATGATACCCGCGCCCCTAATGTCACATTTATTCCATTTTGTGCACAGCGGCAGGCAAAAGGAACCAGCGCACCCCCACCCACCCCTCTGCTCTTCATCTGTTCTCCCCCCTTCCGAAAGGATTGATTACCAACCAACTGCATTTTGAGTGGAAGAGCAATGTGTTATTTGACCAAAAATAACAATGAAGGGGATGGGGGGGAAATGCAATCTAATTCCGCTCGTTCAACGTCTTCTCCTCTCTCCCCCTCGAGTGACAGACAAACAGGAGGCCATTAGAGTTCAGCTCTGGCACTGTTTCCGAATCAGAGGGAAAGAGAGATCATTGCTTCCTGGCCCTCTGGAACACATCAAGATTCATCACTATTGTGTCTCCTCCACTCATTAATGGCAGAGTTCCTCTTTCACAATTATTTGTCATTATTGGGGAGCGATAGCAGTGTGAATGGGCACTGTGATTCAATTACAGACATTCAAGATTAATCTCCGTGCCCATACGCGTTGACTGCGTAAGCGCACCTTGACAAAAATAACAACTCCATTCAGGGAGGCGCCATCCAGAAGGTGTGGGAATTTTTCAAAATGTAGTGTCAGTTCTGTTCAGAGCCTCACCACAGCTCATCAGCCCCTCCACTCCTGTCGATAACACTGAGGCAGTGCTTTCATTCAAATGGTTTTTGGAGGCGGAGAGAGATTGGGTGTCAACTGAACAACACCACTGTTTAGCTTGCATTACGCCTGCACAGACAAAAGTCATGTAAAAGCAATCAAGGACGACACATGAAATAATTCAGTTTAAAATGTGAATGTAATCTGGTTACATTCTGACTCAGGTAGTGGTAAATCTAATTAATATGACCGGCTCAATCCGCAGTTAATTGAGCAACTGTGAGATGTAAATAACTTCCTTACGTGACATTTTTTGAAGGTCGTGTATAATTAAGCGGGTACATGGTGACAACAAGAAACGTCTTTGTTTTAAAAGTAGTTCCATCTTTTCCACGCTTATTTACCGGCTGACATTTATCTTTCTCCAGGAGCAAAACAAAAGATGGGAAGTAGTTATGATTTTTTTTTTTTTTTTTTTAGCAAAATGTCATCTCCAAGGTAGGCATTAACAGGGATCAGGGGGATAATGCTTCAATAATATTTGGAATCACAGAGCGCTGCTATGATCATATTATGCTATGATTTTTTTTTAGCAAGCCTATCCAAAACTAATGACAGTAGCGGTTTTAATTTCCGTACATAAGTACATCACATCACTTGACACAAGAAATGTTTTTCGCACACTCAGCAGGAAAAACTGGTTCTTTGTCTTTTGTTGAAGTGGTTGTGGAGTGCTTTTTTTGCAGCATTATCTGTAGAGAAAACATATCATTTGTACAAAGATGTCACGCATGACCTCAAAATGCATCCATAGCTCCTACTCCTCAGCTCTTTTCTTTTCCTCAGCATGACAACGGCAGCGTCTGACAAAGATGATTTCTGTAAGTAACAAGACAAAATGACAGCTGGATTACCTTTGGGTATCTTCACTGATACTCTTTTATTTGCAGAGAAATCTTCTACTTCTTTTAAAGGTAATTTATATTCTGCTGTTTATCACCAGCTTCTGCATCTTTGAGAGATAACACCACAAATGTGTTAATTCCAAATGTACACATAACACCAAAGCTCAAAAATGTTGCAGTGCTACTAATTGTTCCTGACCCCAATGGAAGACTTTTGACTTCTCGCATCATTTTACACTTTCGGTGATTTTCCATGCAGCTGTGAGTGGGTGTCAGCACATAATATCTACAGCCCCCCCAAGGCTCAAGCATTTACATCCACACTTGACGGACATGCTATCGATTTTTCTCTCCAAATCCCAAGACAAACTGTCAATACAGATGTCTCAGGAATAGAAAGGCAGCATCAGGGCTGGTGCTGATGGACATGTTCTGGCAAATGTCGGACACCAGAGGAGCCATTTTCGAGCGGCGGAAGAATCAACATCCCCATTTAAAAAAAATGGCAGAGCAACTGGAACTTAAGCTTCGGATTAATTATCTCGACATCTTTCCAAGATGGGAAGAACTTTCGCAGCAGCTTGGCTGAGGACTACAGAGGGCATGAGCAGCAGGGAGTGGATATAATTGAGCTGAAATTGGTCTCCCATGGCAATGAGACTTTGTTCAATCTAATGCTCCGCAGTGATTGGACGATGATCTCTCTCATTCCTTCTCTTGAAAAGAGGTTGAAAAGAGCCCCATCTATTAGGTTCCGTACCATCACATGTTTGATAGGAGACATAATTCTTGCCTTAAGGGATAACAAGATGCTTTATCGGCCAGACACAGAACAGACCACAATGCTTTGAATAGGATCTGATGTAGCCATGTTCACATATTTTTTCAACACTTAAAAAGCTATTCATCTTAGAGAAAAACCAACACAAATACATGTACTTTTAGGCATATATGAATGCACCAAAAGGAATATCATAGATACAGTACATTAAAAATATAGACAAAACTCAGGCTGCGGAAACTGAAGCAAGTCTAATGTTCTTAGCTAAACCATAAAATCAAACTTGTTTATATATGTTATTTTTTTTAACCCAAACCAGAATTTGAAAAGAATAACAGATTTCTCATGCATCATTTTTGGTTCAATATTTGCATGTGGGAGAACAGAAAGAGGAGCCTGCGGGGTTCCACTGGTGTCTCATAAGATACTGAGACATTTACAAGAGAGAGGATATGAGCTTTCTAAACACTGGTCCTGACATTTTTCTTTTTTTTTTGTATTATAGTAATAGCATAGATTTGGGCAACAGATGCATCTGTTAAAGCTGTGACATAAGCTCCCCAGCCACTTTTACATATCAAACACTGTGGCACATAGTTTGACTCGGTATTCATCAGCGCTGAAAGCATTTTGACAGAAGTGAGTCCAATACACTTAAAATATGACCAAATTCCAAGGCCACATGCTATTTTCAGTTATTGTTGTAGCGAGGTTATCCTTGACACAAGTTTCCAAGTGAAACAGCGTCATCATCCTTTTCAAACGTTTTTAAATCTGGATTTAAAGGATATCTCTCCGATTTAAATAATAAAGGATCGCATTTTGATTATTAGTCCTGTAATACTTATGTAAATGATAAATCATGACTGGGCTTTATCCAGACACTGCTGTGTTATTGTGGTTTGTGCTGTGTTGTTGTACCACAGGAACCTACAAAAGGAAAATTAAATAGTTGTGAACCATAATGACTGCTGATTGTTGGGATGATTTTAGAGAGTTAGTTCATACCCCATAACAACAAGAATTTAACAGACTTATTTTGTGGGCTGACTGAATTAAAGCAAATATACTTTTGGTGAATGTTGTGCTTTTCAATTCAGTTCATTCCAGTTTATTTTCTCTCTGTACATATCCAACAAAGAAAACAAAAACACACAAAACTATCCATCCATCCATCCATCCACTTATCTAGGGAGACAACAGTCTAAACAGAGAAGCCCAGACTTCCCTCTCCCCAGCCACCTTCTCTAGCTCTTCAGGGAGGATACCAAGGTGTTCCCAGATCAAAAGGGAGACATAATCAGTGTTGCCAGATGGGAAATGAAGAACTACCGTACTGTCGCTTTAAAATTATCGTATTTTGACCAAAACTATTGCATGTACTAAAATAACTTGAAAAATCACAGCCAAGGACAGTGCATTTAAAAACAAAGCTATTCCATATGTATGCAACTGGAGTAACCTAAGGAATAAACTCAGAGGCTTGGCCATTTGAATGAAACAACTGCTTTTGTCATGTTCACTGTGCAAACTGCGCAGCAAACATATGAAATGGCAGCAAGCCCAAAACGCAGAGTAAGTAACGTGTTTATTTACAATGGGTGAAAGTATGGAGAGTCCAAATACAGTCACAGATAAAGGGTGAGACACCCGGCTACAAACTTGGCTGGTTCAAAGGATGCCTAACGTGCTCCAAACAGTCAGGAGCGGAGAAAAAGGCACAGGGACTTACAATTGCTTCGGGGTGGAAAGGCTCTGGAGAAACAACATGATTTAGTTCAAGGGTGAACCCACAGAAATGAGCCTGGATGTCTGGAGTTGACATTGCAAAGCTGCCACCCCGGCTGGTCGTACTGCACAGCTATTTGTACAAAGCCTTAATGACAGCAAGTAGACCCAGCTGTGTGGCAACAGGTGTGACTGATTGAACTAGGTGTGTGTGTGCGTGCATGAGTGTGTGTGCGTGCATGAGTGTGTGAGTGTGTATGTGGTGAACCATGCCTCTGGTGGATGCCTGGTCAGGAGGAGGCATGGCTGTGGGACTGATGGAGAGCAAGGCTCAATCCATCAGCTGGAATTAATAATCAATAATTAAACCCAACAGCCACAAGTCATGCTCGGGGTGACAACCACGAACATGACAGTGCCCCCCCCTCCCAAGGGGTGGACACCAGACACCCACCGTACCATCAAAAAAACCCCAACCTACCCCCCCCCCCCACACTCAAAAAGCCCATACAAACAACTCAGGGTGGGAGGTGGGGGGAAACAGGTTGGGGGGATAGCTCAAGAAGGAATAATCACCACAATAAGACACAACAACACTACACTCCCAACCCCAAAACTAAACTAACCCACCCCAACCCCAAGGGTCCAACAGTTCAGGGGGCCGACCAGAGTCCAAGGCCCAGCAGGTTGCCATAAGCTCAGGGGGCTGGCCAAAATCCCAGGGCCAGCGGGCGGCCTGCAGAGCAATGTCCAGCGGCCTGTCAGGGCACATGGGCCACCCGGCGAGGGAACCCTGTCTTTCAGGCGGCCTGCCCACACGATTAGGCCACCAGGACCAGAAGGGCAAATGAGACGGTGGCCTACCCACTGGAAGACTGAGAGGTGGGTGGCCAGACAGGGGAAGAGGAACCCCTGCGGTCACTGGCAGCGAAAGGGAGAAAGACCCCGATGGTGCCCAGCAGAAGGAGGAGGAACACCCACAGGGCCTCCAAAAGGGAAAAGAAGGCCCCGGCATCCCCAAACTGTCCTATGGCACCCCCGGTGGTCCCGATGAAGGTATGGGACTCTGTTGACCCCGCGGTGGACCCGGGCTGGGCCATGGCTGCATCTGCGATGGTCCCGGCCTGGGGCAACATTGCACCAGCAGTGGTCCCTTCCCGGGACCTCATTGCTCCCGCAGTGAGCCCCGACTGGGCCTGCGTTGCACCCATGATGGACCCTGACCGAGCCATGGTTACACCCACGATGGAGTCCAGCTGGACCCCTGCTGCACCCGCGGTGGGGCCCGGCTGGGCCACTGCTGACCCCAACGCCCTCTTGGCCATGGGCCAGCCAACCTGTTTGAGCACCCAAGCAAGGAGGCGATTGATCACAGGCACCCTGGACTGGGAATGGGTGCCCCCGACAACCACTTTAACCGGAACCTCAGTGACCTCCGGTTGAGGACCTGGATCCATGGGCTTGTCCGGCGATGAAGGACTCTCTCCGGCGACTCTGAAAAAGGACTCAGAAAGAGAGGGGGAAGGGTCAGAGTTGCCGGCAGCGGCAGAGCCCGGCGAGGCGAGCTCAGGTGCAGCGTTTGGCTGCAGCTGGCTCTCCTCACCTAAAACTAGGCAAAAATGCTCAATTATGGAAAGGAGAAAGACAAAAGAGAGCACTTGCCTTAGCTCAAGCTCTACCGCCGTCAGGTCTTCGGTGGGTCGGGTGATGTCTCCCCAGGTTCAGCCTCCAAGAGGTTCCGCTTGGGTGCTGAATCTGCTGTGGCGGCCTTCACAGCAGGCATGATGGTCTCTGCAGTCTTAATTCTCCCAGCTGCCATGATCCACGCTGGTGACTCCTCCAGCGTGGCGGCTGGGATTCGGTTCTCCATAGCTGCAGGAGGACACCCCTCCCGGACCTCTGGCTCCTCCTGATCCTGGCTGCTCGGCTCTGGTTCTGGCAGGCACATCAAGGGAAGAGAAGAGAGGGCTGGTGAACAGTTTTTAACAGCAGCAGGTTGATAGAGCTCACGGAACTGCTTTCCCTGAGCCTCCCTACCGGGAATCAGGTAAGACATTTCATTATTAGTGTGAGTCAAATGACAACGTACTTGCCTTTTCTCCCGGTTAATGGTATTGATTGCGGCTGCTGCTGTTTGGACGTGTTCACCCGTCCGTCCGGAAAAGAAGGTGCTACGCTCCTTGGTAGAAAGTATGGGAGTCGCCCCTCTCGCCACAGGAACGGGAGACCCCGGTGAAGAAAGCAAGCGCCCCACTGCTGCCAACAAACAAACCGATGAGGAAGACCTCACGGCGGATGCGGAGGGAGATCCTGCAGACGGGACTGCTTGGGACTGATGATCCGCTGCGGAGGTAACTGGGCTCGGTGTAGGAGCTGGAGCAGTCAGCGGAGCTGAAACGTTCCTCTGGGATTCCGGGTGATGTTGACGTCGCAGACCTGGTGGACGCCATCTTGAAATGGTGGATGGAGGAGAGGAAAAGATGGCCGCCGGCGGAGAAGGGCGTCTCTGTTTGGGCTTCGTCCAGAGAGCCATCTTCGTCAGGTCGGGGAAAGCCTGGTTGAGCGCGCAGACACCGGACAGCAGCTTAGAGTACTCAGGGTAATTCCAGAGGCCCCGGTGAGTCCTCAGGATCCGGATAACTCTGTTGAGGCAGGCTAAACAATCTCTGGGTCCGAAGGAGTTGTGCGCTTCCTCCAGGAGCTCCCAGATTCGCCAAGCTGCCCGCTGCTCCTCCGCACTGGGCTGTCCTGCTGCCCATCCACTAAAACCAGTGTGGGAACGGCTTGACCAGGACATCACGCTCCGAGCAGGTGAGTGAAAAAAAACACAAAAAGATAACACGTTACTTACTGCTTGGGCTCTTCTTGGTGGCAGCTTTCTGTTATGTTCACTGCACAAACTAACATATGAAATGGTAGCAAGCCCAAAATGCAGAGTAAGTAACGTGTTTATTTACAATGGGTGAAAGTATGGAGAGTCCAAATACAGTCACAGATAAAGGGTGAGACACCCGGCTACAAACTTGGCTGGTTCAAAGGATGCCTAGCGCGCTCCAAACAGGCAGGAGCGGAGAAAAAGGCACAGGGACTTACAATTGCTTCGGAGTGGAAAGGCTCTGGAGAAACAACACGATTTAGTCCAAGGGTGAACCCACAGAAGTGAGCCTGAATGTCTGGAGTTGACATTGCAAAGCTGCCACCCCAGCTGGCCGTACTGCACAGCTATTTGTACAAAGCTTTAATGACAGCAAGTAGACCCAGCTGTGTAACAACAGGCGCGACTGATTGAACTAGGTGTGTGTGTGCGTGTGTGAGTGTATGTGTGTGTGCGTGCATGAGTGTGTGTGCGTGCATGAGTGTGTGAGTGTGTATGTGGTGAACCATGCCGCTGGTGGATGCCTGGTCAGGAGGAGGCATGGCTGTGGGACTGATGGAGAGCAAGGCTCAATCCATCAGCTGGAATTAATAATCAATAATTAAACTCAACAGCCACAAGTCATGCTCGGGGTGACGACCCCGAACATGACAGCTTTATGCATTGTCACACTTAAACACACCCACACACACAGTGATCTGCACTTCTTTGCACAACCACTGCTTCCATCCTTAAACATAGGGTCCAACTCCAAGGCAGGGTGATAAAGCTGCTGATGTGCCTGGAGGAGGTGCTTTGTTTTCTTACCGGTGTCCGTGTCTGTGCTCCTGGACTCTTTTCTTTAAGTACTTTTTTCCCTCCGA
Source organism: Pholidichthys leucotaenia (assembly GCA_020510985.1). Taxonomy (NCBI): domain Eukaryota; kingdom Metazoa; phylum Chordata; class Actinopteri; order Cichliformes; family Pholidichthyidae; genus Pholidichthys; species Pholidichthys leucotaenia. The sequence continues at coordinate 341,170,523 of CM035840.1, forward strand.
GTCTGAACTCATGTTCACTAATTTTTTTCTTTAATTTGTTGTGGTGCCAGGGCAGCTACATAAACAAACATGAGCTAAGCACTGCTGATGTGATTGGAACATTTGGCAGTGAGGAGAAGCCAGCCTGGTATGAGCTGATCACCTATGAGCATCAGTTTCTGGTGATGTGTGGGTGTTTATATAAATCAAAATGACGGGGGGGGGGGTTTCTTTGGGGGGGGGGGGGGTGCACAGAAATGCCAAAACTATCTATTTGGCCATTTTTTTTAAAACTATTGATCATATATCGTATAGGCCCTAAAACTATTGTATAAATATGATAATTATCATATATCTGGTAACACTGGACATAATCTCTTCAGCGTATCCTAAATCTGCTTCGGGGTCTGCACCCAGTGGGACATACCCAAAACACCTCACGTGAGAGGCGTCCAGGAGGCTTCCTGATCAGATGTCCAAACAGTGTTTCCAGCAGTGTTGGGCAAATTACTAAAAATTAGTAACTAGTTACAGTTACTAGTTACTTCTTTTCAAAAGCAACTGAATTAGTTTTGAGTTACTGCATGATTAAAGTAACTAGTTACTTGGAAAAGTAACTTTCACGCTACTTTTGAATGCATACTTAAATCATCTTGCACACACAGCAGGATCAAGGGCCCCTTGTTCTCATCAGAAAAAAGAAGACAAAGAAAACTGATGAGAAAAAAGTCTCATCTTACAGAGAAAAAATGTTTCACATTTACACAAACTATTGTAATCAGTAGAAAGTCAGAAATTTACTAGAAATAAAGCTGTGAATTCACAGAGAAACGTTTGGACCCCCTGGTGGCTCGTTTTTGGCCCATGAGCCATGTTTGACACCCCTGGACCAGCCCATTAAAAATGCATATTTAGAGGATTTACTTCCATGAAATAGTTGCATATCACAACAGCATGTAAATGAATGAGATAAAATAAAATAGAAAGCACAGATAAATGAAAGGTCACCGCTTACAAGAAGCTGTTCTTTACTGCAACAAATCTCAGTTGCTTTTTCTCTGTACGTAAGGAAACTTTAAATGCTTTTAATGCGGACATTAAATGCAAGCTTCTTGCTCAGAAAATACTCTTGTTTAACCACAGAGGTTGGAGCCTGTAGAGGCAACTCACAGCTCGGAGAACAGGTGATCAGGGCTCGCACTGGCACCACAACAAATTAAAAAAAAAAATTAAAAAATCAGTGAACATGAGTTTGGACTCGGAGAAAAAAAAGTACTAAAAGATGAGAGTCTCGCAGCATAGATACCGGTAAGAAAAAAAGCACCTCCACCAGGCACGGCAGCTTCATCGCCCTGCCTGGGAGTTTGACCCTGTGTTTAAGGACAGAAGCAGTGGCTGTGTGAAGAGGTCCAATCACTGATCTGTATGGAGAACACTGGATCGCGCACTGGCCGGCAGAAGTGAAGCCACCGGAAACTCTTTGGCCGCCATTTTAGTACACCCAAAACACTCATCGAGTCAATGGAGAATGAATGGATTTAGTAGTAAACGGTGCCACTTTTATCTCAATAGCTTACCAAAAAATTAACAGATTTTGAACTTCTCGGTATGGAGACACAGCTTATAATCTTACGCAACTGGTGAACTATAGAAATCGTGCACATTATGCTTAGCAACCATGGGAAGGCTGGATAATCGGAAAAGTCAAGCCAAGGTGAGTAGTTCTGTAATGCATGGCGTCAGTGTGTTTAGACATGTTGTCATAATAATAGCCCAAATGATAGTCCTATATGAGTAAACAAAAATATCATGCAGTGCATTAATCTTGCTATTAAGTGTCTAGACCTAATCTACAGACGTGGTGTGGGCCTCAGGCCTCAGGTTATTTCACACCTTAGACCAGGGGTGCTCACACTTTTTCAGCACGCGAGCTACTTATAAAACAACCAAGTCAAAATGATCTACCCACAACAAAAATGCAAAACATATAATTATTTTCAAATGTATTAAGGATTCTTTGTATGTACAATGTATGTTGATGTACCTTGCATAACTGAATAAGCCAATACCGCACAACACACATAATAAATAACTATTAACATTTTTTGTAATTACCTGAGTTTACTTTGATGACTTGCACTGAATTGAATCAGCCAGGGATGCATAGTTTGTTGAGTGAAAAATGACTGCTGTCCGGACAACTGGGATTTTAGTTCCTCCACCTTTCTCTTTCTCAGCTGGCTTTTCGGCGGAAAGTCGATGTCGTATTTTCCATGAACAGTCCGAAAATGCCGCTCCACATTTCCCTTCTTTGGTAGCAATGGTAGACTGGCAGATGAGGCAAACGCACTTCAAAAATGACATCGTAAAAAAAAAGTCCACCTCCCATTCCGTATGAAAGTGATATGTTTTTTCCTTCTTACTTGGTCCAGCTTTCTCACTCATTTTGATCACCATATGTTTTAGCAAGGGCTTAAAGGCCTCGGACAGTGACATTTTTTTATTGAACCAATCAACTGATTGTATGAAAACATTCCATTCTGCCCATTCCCCTGATTTAATATTTGTCACCAGCCTCCATAAATGACATTATTTGGTCATAGCCCATCTTTCACTCAGTGATGCTGCAGTACCGCCATCTCTCGATAGGTGCGGGCAGTAGTGACGTCATTTCGGTAACACTAAGAAAATGGCAGAACGAGAGCAAAGTGATTCGGACAGCGATTATTTTCTCGAGTTTGACGACCTCAATATAAATGATGACATTGAAAATGAAGAATCTGATGATGAAGTAGTTTTTGGCGGTGCTGAGGGGGGTATTCAGCCTTATTTGTTCGAGCCAGAGGGAGAGGAGGAAGACGCAACACAGACGGGAACAGACCACGTTGACGACGATCGGCTGGAAGATTTATCTTGGTAAAAGATGCTTAGAAATATTTTTGTTTGGCGACATGCATGGTCACACACTTAATTTTCAAACTAAAACTACCCATTGGTCACTCGCTGCCTTATTTGGTGACTTAGAAACATTAGAAACATTTACAAACATTTTCATTCGAAATAAATGGATAATCTATGTGAGCGATAATATGTGTACTTTACGAGTTTGTCATGACATGTTGTTAATCATCATCATCTCAATACTTGTCTCCAAAGCTACATAATTCTATAAGAGATTGATGGATCATGTTTAAGAATTATTGTGATTCATTATTGTTTTACTATAAGTTTTCTTTCAGCTCAAAATTTTTTACATGTTTTTAATTTTTTCTAATCAAACTTCATAGACCAATTTATATAGCACTCCCACGAGCCATTAGTTTATTATAAGCATCTGATTATACCATTTTTTTGCACAGGTGCACTTGCGACAAATGTGACATTATGCCAACATCAAGTGAATGTCGGTGCTGCCAGGAGATATTTAAGGTGAAGGAGAAAATAGAAACACCACAACCACCTCCCTATACAGCACTGAATATTTCATATTTGATTAGTATGAACACCCTAATATGCTAATATTTGATAAGTTGGTAAGGCAATGCAAACCATTGCTTGGAATTCATGTTTACTAAACATTTGCAGTGAATATTAAAAATACAAAACTTACCCTGTTTACTTCTCGTTTTCTGACAGCTGATCGCATCGGTAGATCACCCTTGCTTTTCACGCCACTGTCACTTACACTTGTCTCAGAGTCAGACTTGGGAATCGAGGGATATATAGTTGGAATAGCCGTTTTCTTTATCATCAGTCTTTTTGCAAATTTCATTTCAACTTGCATCTTGTTCTCGAAATCGCTGTCAACAAAATGTCTACTGCACATGTTGGGTGTTTTACCGACATCATTCCAATTTTTTCGCGTTTTCTGAACGAATTTCACCCATGCCGTTCTGATTTTCCCAGGGACGGAAAATTCAAAAACACTCACCGCATGCTGCTCGGGTATACCGTCGCACCCATAGACAACACAACGCCAAACCATAATTAATTCGATTCCTGAAATCCTAATCTTAATAAATAATCTATTTGTAATCCACAAGTATTCCGAGAAATATCCGTAATCGCCAATTTTAAAACGTAAACATCAAGTAAAACACAGCAATGTCCGCCGACCGTGTGCGTGTGCCTTACCAAAATGACGTCACACAGTCAGTGGCCATCTTAGCCGCTGATCGCTTAGCTGGGTCAGACAGCTCTCCACAACAGCGTACTTCAAGCGCGCATTGTCACCTTATGCGACATACGTTGACACCAAAACATGTGGGGTTCAAATTAGCTCGTCTCAGACAACAATTTGAGATATGATTTAGCGATATTGAGTTTTCGTCTGTCCGACGCTTTTAAAATCTGAGGTAATTCGCTGACTAGCTTGTAAGTTTTGCTGCGCTTAGCGCCGTTGTTTACCCATGAGCGGTGACCTAAAGGTCAAAATTCAGTTGTCATCTGAATGGTTGCCCTGTATGTCAATCAAGTGACGGGATGTTTGATAGGCTGACAAATATTATTTTTAATGTCACGCTGCGATCGACCAGTACTATCTCCGCGATCGACCAGTAGATCGCGATCGACGTAATGAGCACCCTTGCCTTAGACAGAGACAATGAATACACATGGGAGAACAGTGGGAGTGGGGGTTGAATGAAGCGAGGTGTGGATGTCCTGCTGTTATTAGGAAGTGCCTTGAATCTTGTGAAGTGTAACTTGATGTAGAGAGAAGGATGTTTAATGTGACTAGTCAGTCTGTTCTGTGCTCGTGATGTGACGAGTCATTCTGTTCAGTGTTCGTGAGATGTGAGTGTGCAATAAATCATTTGAAATGAATCTGCCTGTGATTTTACACACCCCACACTGGTGACCCAAGACGTATTATGGAACATGAGGCAAGATCCCCGGAGCCGGCCCGGTCAGGAAGCTACAGCGAGGTGGCAGCCATCCCACAGACAGCCCGGACTGGAACCTCCAGCCACGCGTGTGCGGTTGCAGTCAAGCTACCGGATTTCTGGCAGCACAACCCGCGCTCTTTGTTCCACCTCACCGAGGCCCAGTTCGCCCTCCGGGGAGTAACGGCAGATGACACCAGATTCTACCATGTGGTTGCAGCGCTCGACACCCGCACAGCTCAACAGGTAGCGAGCCTGCTCGATCAGCCACCAGCCAGCAACAGATACGAGGCACTCAAGGCTGCGCTCATCCAGCGCTACATGCTCTCGGACTGTGAGAGAGCGGAGAGGCTCCTGACGCGGACCGAGCTAGGAGATGGTTCGGCCGTAGACCTGATGGAGAAGATGCTGGCGTTAAGGGGCACGGACGACGAGCACTTTCTGTTTGCCCACCTCTTCCTCCGGAACCTTTCGACAGTAGCGAGAGCGGTTCTGGCCAATTCGCCGCGGCTGGCCACGCGAGGCTACTGTGCGCTAGCCCAGGAGGCAGACCGGATCATCATCACCACCAAGGTGATCACAGTCAACGTGGCAGCGACGGAGCCCAGCGAGACGACCAGAGGAGACGAGGAGCCACCGACGGTAGCAGCAGCGGGGGCCAAGGAGTACCAGAGGGACACGCTCTGTTCCTACCACCGCCACTTCGGAGAGAACGCACGCAGATGTGCGCCACCATGCCAATTCCAGCGCTCGGGAAAACGCCAAGGCCGGGGGTCGGTAGCAGCAGCGACCCTCGGTGAAGAGAACAAGCTACTCTACCTAATGGACGCACGCTCGGGGAGGCGTTTCCTCGTGGACACCGGAGCCCAGAAGAGCTTCATCCAGCCGACCTACGCTGACCGGCTGGCAGGATCTAGCGGCCCCGGGATGTTGGCAGCAAACGGCTCGGATATTAAGACCTTTGGTGAGAGGACTCTGCTCTTATCTCTACACGGCCATACATATGAGTGGACTTTTGTCATAGCAGCACTGAATTACCATATACTGGGGCTGATTTTCTGTGTGCACATGGTTTACTGGTTGATGTTGCTAACAGGCGCCTGGTTAATGCACTGTCTTTTGACTCTCTCCCCTGTATAGCTCGAGTGACCCAGCCAACAGCACAAGCCAACGTCACAGCTACAGGCGGTAAGTTCCACACACTGCTCACTCAGTTCCCAGCACTCACGGTCCCGACGTTTTCTGCGGCCATCGCTAAACACGGGGTGGAGCACTTTATCACCACCACCGGGCCGCCCGTTTTTGCAAGACCTCGGCGCTTGGACGCAGCTAAACTGGCCATAGCGCGCGAGGAGTTCGCCAACCTGGAAAGGTTGGGCATCATCAGGCGCTCGAACAACCCATGGGCATCCCCACTACACATGGTCCCTAAGGCTGAGGGATCGTGGCGACCGTGCGGTGATTTCCGCAGGTTGAACAACGCCACGGCGCACAACCGCTACCTGATTCCCCACATACAGGATTTTTCCGTTCACCTCGCCGGGGCACGCATTTTTTCCAAAATAGACCTGGTCCGCGGTTACCACCAAGTCCCAGTGCGCGCTGAGGATGTACCCAAAACAGCAGTAATAACTCCGTTCGGTCAATTCGAGTTCCTGCGCATGCCATTCGGGTTAAAAGGCATGATGGATGCAGTGCTGCGCAATCTCCCATTCGTGTTCGTCTACCTGGACGATATCCTGGTAGCCAGCGCGTCCGAAGACGAACACGAAACCCACCTCACGACGGTTTTCCGGAGGTTGGAGCAGCACGGGATAATAATCAACCTGGCGAAATACCAGTTCGGCGTAACGGAGATTGATTTTTTGGGGCACCGCGTCTCTTCAGAAGGAGCGATCCCGCTGCCCGACAAAGTGCGCGCCGTGGCGGATTTTCCCCGGCCTCAGACGGTCAGGGTGCTGCAGGAATTTTTGGGAATGGTGAACTTTTATAATCGTTTCCTTCCCCGCGCGGCGCAGCTCATGCAACCATTGTACGCCGCGCTCAAGAAACAGAAACCCGCGGATAGGGTCGAATGGACCCTGGAGCGAGAGCGGGCGTTTTCGGAAGTTAAAGCAGCTCTGGCAAACGCCGCACTGCTGGCACATCCAGACCCGATGGCCCGCATAGCGCTCACCACCGACGCTTCAGACGTGGCCATAGGGGCTGTCGTGGAGCAGCGCGTCGCCGGGGCTTGGCAGCCGCTTGCCTTTTTCAGCAGAACTTTGCGTGACAGCGAACGTAAATACAGCGCGTTCGACAGAGAGTTGCTGGCTCTCCACCTGGCCATTCGCCACTTCCAGTTCTGGCTGGAAGGGCGCAGCTTCACCGCGTTCGTAGACCACAAGCCGCTAACATTCGCGATGGCCAAGGTTTCAGAACCGTGGTCGGGCCAGCAGCAGAGACAGCTGGCCGCGATCTCAGAGTTTACTACCGATATTCAGCATGTGTCGGGTAAACTGAATGTAGTGGCGGACTGCCTCTCGCGCGCCGTGGTGGCCCCAGTCTGCGTGGGCATAGATTACGCAGCCATGGCCGCGGAGCAGATTAGCGATGCAGACGTGCGCGCACTCCAGTCTGGACCAACAGGGTTAAGGCTGGAGAGCAGGGTGCTGCAAGACGGCATGCCCCCCCAATCTGCGATGTCTCCACGGGTTGCCCGCGTCCCGTGGTCCCGGCCGCGTGGCGCCGCCGCGTGTTTGAGTCAGTTCACACTCTGGCACACCCAGGAGTGCGCGCGTCCGTCAAAATGGTGGGAGAGAAGTTTGTGTGGCTGAGCCTACGCAAACAAGTTAAAGAGTGGGCTGCAGCCTGTGTGGCGTGCCAACGAGCCAAGGTACACAGACACTAGAAAGGCTCCCTTGGAGCCGTTTCGTATTCCGGCTAAGAGGTTCGACCATGTTCACGTGGACCTTGTGGGCCCCCTCCCACCATAACAGGGGTGCACGCACCTCCTGACAATGGTGGACCACACTACGCGCTGGCCAGAAGCGGTTCCGCTGGCGGCAACCACGTCCGCAGACGTGGCGCGCGCTTTTTTAACAGCATGGGTGGCACGTTTTGGAGTCCCGTCGGACATTACGTCCGACAGGGGCCCTCAATTTGTTTCCGAACTCTGGTCCGCGATGGCCCGCAGCCTGGGTGTTACAATTCACCGCACAACCGCGTACAACCCACAGGCCAATGGGTTATGCGAGCGTTTTCATAGATCACTGAAAGCAGCACTCAGGGCTTCATTGACGGATGCAAAATGAGTAGACAAGCTACCGTGGGTTTTATTGGGGTTGCGCTCTGCGCCGAAAGAGGATCTGGAAGCTTCCCCGGCAGAGCTCGTTTTTGCACAGCCACTACGGCTGCCCGGGCAAATTCTGCCAGATAATCCCGCGCCCAGCAGCTCCCCTTCTCAGCTTTTGCAGCATAGCGCAAACACAGGCACGCTGCCGGGACCTGCACACCACAGTTTTCCGCGTGTTTTTGTACCTAAAACTTTGAAGAATGCAGAGTTCGTGTTCGTCAGACACGACGCCCACCGCCCTCCATTGCGCCCACCCTATGATGGACCGTTCAGAGTGCTGGAAACAGGGGATAAGCATTTTTTGCTAGACTTGGGGGGTAGGAGGGAAAAAATTGGCATAGCCAGACTCAAACTCGCTTTCGTTGTGGCGGACGAGCAAGTGCTGTTGGCTAGGGCCCCTCGGCGTGGAAGACCCCCATGGAGAGCTCCCCAGGGAAACGATTCATCAGAGCAGCCACACGGGCAGAGTGAACCCCCCCTCCCCTCTCCACGGCTCACCCGCAGTCAGACACACTTCCAGCAGCCTCCCACCGGCACAGCAGCGCCACGGAGGTGGTAAAACCCAGTTGCAGCAGATATGGGAGGAGGCTGAAGCCGAAACAGCGTGTGGACTGATGTGCTATTGTTCTATCTAAGTTGCTGGGGGGGGCAGTGTGGGCCTCAAGCCTCAGGTTATTTCACACCTTAGACAGAGACAATGAATACACATGGGAGAACAGTGGGAGTGGGGGTTGAATGAAGCGAGGTGTAGATGTCCTGCTGTTATTAGGAAGTGCCTTGAATCTTGTGAAGTGTAACTTGATGTAGAGAGAAGGATGTTTAATGTGACTAGTCATTCTGTTCAGTGCTCGTGAGATGTGAGTGTGCGATAAATCATTTGAAATGAATCTGCCTGTGATTTTACACACTCCACAGTGGACAAAATTGTTGGTACCCCTCGGTTAATGAAAGAAAAACCCACAATGGTCACAGAAATAACTTGAATCTGACAAAAGTGGTAATAAATAAAAATTCTATGAAAATTATCCGATGAAAATCAGACAATGCTTTTGAATTGTGGTTCAACAGAATTATTTTAAAAAACAAACTCATGAATGATGAGAGTGTGCTGAGAAGGTGGAAGGAGAACTTTAAAGAACTGATGAACAAAGAAAATGAGAGAGAGAGGAGGATGGATGAAGGTAAGGTGGTGAACAAGGAAGTTCTGAGGATTAGCAAGGCAGAAGTGAGGGCAGCTTTGAAGAGGATGAAGAATGGAAAGGCAATTGGTCCAGATGACATACTTGTGGAGGTATGGAGATGTTTAGGAGAGATGGCAGTGGACTTTTTAACCAGATTGTTTAACACAATCTTGGAGAGTGGGAGGATGCCTGAGGAGTGGAGAAGAAGTGTTTTGGTACCAGTTTTCAAGAACAAAGGTGATGCTCAGAGCTGTAGGAACTACAGAGGCATAAAGCTGATCAGCCACACTATGAAGATATGGGAAAGAGTTGTTGAAGCCAGGTTAAGAGGAGAGGTGACAATCAGCAAGCAACAGTACGGTTTCATGCCAAGAAAGAGTACTGCAGATGCAATGTTTGCTTTGAGAGTGTTGATGGAGAAGTATAGAGAAGGTCAGAAGGAGTTGCACAGTGTCTTTGTGGATCTAGAGAAAGCATATGATCGGGTGCCAAGAAAGGAAGTGTGGTACTGTATGAGAAAGTCAAGAGTGGCAGAGAAGTACAGTGCGTCCAGAAAATATTCACAGCGCTTCACTTTTTCCACATTTTGTTATGTTACAGCCTTATTCCAAAAGGGATAAAATTGATTGTTTTCCTCAAAATTCTACATACAATACCCCACAATGACAATGTGAAAAAAAAATTAAAAAATAAAAAAGTAAGAAATCACATGTACCTAAGTATTCACAGCCTTTGCCATGAAGCTCAAAATTGAACTCAGATGCATCCTGTTTCCACTGATCATCCTTGAGATGTTTCTACAGCTTAATTGGAGACTACCTGTTGTAAATTCAGTTGATTGGACGTAATTTGGAAAGGCACACACCTGTCGATATAAGGTCCCACAGTTGACAGTGCATGTCAAAGCACAAACCAAGCATGGAGGTTTGCTGTCCCAAAAAGCAAAACCCAGCGCTACAAAAACAGCTTTGTTCCTGCTGCTGTCAAAGAGTTGAACAAGTTGTAACATTATATTGCACATAATTTAGGTACCTATTTATTGACTCCATTTTATATTTACTTATTTTTTTTGTAGGATTTTATTTGGGTTCTAAATCTTTTATTGGGTTTTAGACCTTTGAGTTTTTAACCTCTTTGACTAGTCTTTAACTTTTTAATATGACCCTTCTCTCTTATCTCTGGTTTTTCTCTCATCTCTTTGTCTTTATACCCTGATTGATGGAGCCTTAAGTATTTTGATCATGTTTATAGTCAGCTTCACGTGTGCCTGTGTTTGTGTTTATATTGATTGTAACTGTGGCTTGTAAATATGGATGTCACCAGACTGCAAAACAAATCTACCTACGGGTACAAATAAAGGAATCTGAACCTGAACCTGAAGTCAAAGGAATTGTCTGTAGACATCCGAGACAGGATTGTCTCGAGGCACAAATCTGGTCAAGGGTACAGAAAAATTTCTGCTGCACTGAATGTCCCTGTCAGCACAGTGGCCTCCATCATCCGTAAATGGAAGAAGTTTGGAACCACCAGGACTCTTCCTATAGCTGGCCGGCCGTCTAAACTGAGCGATCGGGAGAGAAGGGTCTTCATCAGGAAGGTGACCAAGAACCTGATGGTCACTCTGTCATAGCTCCAGTGTTCCTCTGTGAAGAGAGAAGAACCTTCCAGGACAACCTTCTCTGCAGCAATCCACCAATCAGATCTGTATAGTCAAGTCGGAAAACAGAAGCCACTCCTTAGTAAAAGGCAGATGGCAGCCTGCCAGGAGTTTGCCAAAAGGTACCTGAAGGACTCTCAGACCATGAGAAACAAAATTCTCTGGTCTGATGAGACAAAGATTGAACTCTTTGGTGTGAATGCCAGGCGTCATGTTTGGAGGAAACCAGGCACTGCTCATCACCAGGCCAATACCATCCCAACAGTGAAGCGTGGTGGTGGCAGCATCATGCTGTGGGGATGTTTTTCAGTGGCAGAAACTGGGACACTAGTCAGGATAGAGGGAAAGATGAATGCAGCAATGTACAGAGACATCCTGGATGAAAACCCGCTCCAGAGTGCTCTTGACCTCAGACTGGGGCGACGGTTCGTCTTTCAGCAGGACAATGACCCTAAGCACTCAGCCAAGATATCAAATGAGTGGCTTCAGAACAACTCTGTGAATGTCCTTGAGCGGTCCAGCCAGAGCCCAGATTTGAATCCAATCAAACATCTCTGGAGAAATCTTAAAATGGCTATGCACCGTTGCTTCCCATCCAACCTGATGGAGCTTGAGAGGTGCTGCAAAGAGGAATGGGTGAAACTGCTCAAAGATAGGTGTGCCAAGCTTGTGGCATCATATCCAAAAAGACTTGAGGCTGTAATTGCTGCCAAAGGTGCATCAACAAAGTATTGAGCAAAGGTTGTGAATACTTATGTACATGTGATTTCTTAGTTTTTTATTTTTAATAAATTTGCAAAAATCTAAAAAAAAAATTAATGTTGTCATTATGGGGTGTTGTGTAGAATTTTGAAGAAAAAAAGGAATTTATTTCATTTTAGAATAGGCTGTAACATAAAATGTGGAAAAAGTGAAGCGCTGTGAATGCTTTCTGGATGCACTGTATGTGAGGGTGGTGCAGGACATGTATGAGGACAGCGAGACGGTAGTGAGGTGTGCTGTAGGAGTGACAGATGGGTTCAAGGTGGGGGTGGGGTTACATCAGGGATCGGCTCTGAGCCCCTTCTTGTTTGCCATGGTGATGGACAGGCTGACAGATGAGGTCAGGCAGGAGTCTCCATGGACCATGATGTTTGCAAACGATATTAGGATCTTTAGTGAGAGTTAGAAGCAGGTGGAAGAGAACCTGGAGAGGTGGAGGTATGCTCTGGAGAGAAGAGGAATGAAAGTCAGTAGAAGCAAGACAGAATACATGAATGTGAATTAGAGGGAGGCAGGTGTAATGGTTAAGATGCAAGGAGTAGAGGTAGTGAAAGCAGATGAAGTTTAAATATTTGGGGTTAACTATCTAAAGCCATGGAAAATGCACAAGAGAGGTGAAGAAGAGAGTGCAGGCAGGGTGGAGTAGGTGGAGACAAGTGTCAGGGGTGATTTGTGACATAAGGGTAGCAGCAAGAGTGAAAGGGAAGATTTACAAGACGGTAGTGAGGCCTGCTATGATGTATGGTTTGGAGACGGTGGCGCTGACAAAAAGATAGGATATGGAGCTGGAGGAGGCAGAGTTGAAGATGCTAAGATTTTCATTGGGAGTGACTAGGAGGGACAAGATTAGAAATGAGTATATCAGAGGGACAGCTCAGGTTGAGCAGTTTGGAGATAAAGTAAGAGTGGCAAGGCTGAGATGGTTTGGACATGTGCAGAGGAGGGATAGTGGCTATATTGGACAAAGGATGTTGAAGATGGAGCTGCCAGGCAGGAGAAGAAGAGGAAGACCACAGAGAAGATTTATGGATGTAGTGAAGGAGGACATGGAGAGGGTTGGTGTCACAGAGGAAGATGCAAGGGATAGGGTGAGATGAAGGCAGATGATCCGCTGTGGCAACCCCTAAAGGGAGCAGCCAAAACATGAAGAAGAAGAATCTTTACAGGTCCAATTTACTCAAACATGGATCGTTTGTGGGTTTTCACCTTCTAAAATGCATTCTTTGGTCAGATTTGACGAAAATATGTCACAAGGTGGGAGAAATAAACCAATAAGTCTAGGATGTGCTTCCAGGTGTAACTGTACAGTATGTGTTTTAAGGGCAATGCATAAAACATACACTGATATTTTTATAGCATTTTAAACACATCATATAGCTAAGCAAAGTGAACTTGAAAGTTGTAAAATCAAAACAATAAGGCAACAATATCCCAAGGCTGGAGATACTTTTTTGCAAACAGGGTTTTCAAAGTCTTGAAACAAGGCTATAATTCAAAGATTCAAATTCCCATGGTCTCCTGTTGCTGCAGTTCTGTTTCTGTTGGGAGATCCTCTACTAACACCCACAATGCACACAAAGAGCTCTTGAGCTCTTTTTGCTTGTCAGTGTGTTGTGTTGGAGTTCAGGACCTTTATTTGTGTGACACGGGTGGTGGCTCCACCTTTCCGGTTCCACCACCACCCAGGATACAAGAGAGCAGTGAGAGGAAGGGGCAGTCTCTTGGCCACCTCTCTGCCTGCCGGGTATGCTGATGTACTGTGGAGTAGGGATGGGCATTCGGTGAAATTTTCTTCACCGATCGTCGGGAGAATTAATGATTAATAATCGGTTAATCATTAACATTTTTAGGTAGGTAACAAGGCAGGTAGACTACATTAGAACATCAGGTATCAACACGGAGAGCCGCACAACATGTCGTGTTGCCATCGTGTTGGCTCGGCTCGGGAATCTCGCAAGCTGATTGGCCGAGACGTTTCACCCCGCAAGCTGATTGGCCAAGACGTTTTACCCAGAACCGACCGCGAAAAGTGAAAAACCGCGAAGTAGCGTCACCCCCCTTTGTGGAATTCCAGGCCGATCTCGTTAGTTTTTTGATACATAAAATAATGTATAAATAATATAAATAATACGTACGTTCATTCTCTCACTCTCTCTCTCTCGGGAGAGAGAGAGAGCGAGAGAATGAAAAGAATCTCGCGAGAGTGCATCTCTCGCGAGATTCCCGAGCCGAGTCAACACGAGAACAAAATCTAGAGTCGGGAGCGATCTCTTGGGGGGAGATGCTGGCCAGCGAATCAGAGAGGTGGATTTTGAGTTGTGCGGGCTCTCCGTGTTGATACGTGATGTTCTAATGTATTTTTTTCTCAATTTTGAATTTTTGATGAATATTTTTGAAAAATCCGCGATGCACTGAGGGTGCGAAAGGTGAAGCGCGAAGTAGCAAGGGATCACTGTATTTCTTTTTACTTTTTTCTTTTGTATGCTGCATTGCAGTGATTGCAGTACACCTGGTCATTTTTTAAATTAAAATGGTCCCACGCAACACTTCGCCGCAACCTCTTAATGATTTGGCGATTGCCCTACGGAAGCTCGCATGTATCAACTGAGGCACGCCAGGGTACGGCGATGGTGTAATGTTGCCCCCTGGTGCCCAAATTTTGCCAGTGGCACAGTTAAATGCATTGCATTGTTTTGAGGACGGCCGTGCACTAGGCCTAATAACCTACATTCGGATTGTTTAAAAAAAAAACGGTTTGTCGACGAAAATGAACTTCCTCGGTGAAATTCTTAATGATCAATTATCGGTTAATCGGTTAATTATGCCCATCCCTACTGTGGAGTGTCCATTAATAAACGTGTGTCTAGTTCAACACCTAGTCTCGTCCTTGGCTCCTATCACCGGCATAACATTTGGCAAAGAGGATAAAAGGTATGGATGCGTGTGTAACATCTATTCAGCCATTTCTGGAGCTTTCCGGTGAGCCGCCCATCCCTTGGGCAAAATGGTTCGCCACGTTTCAGACATACTTGGTGGCGCTGGACCTCGGAAGGCTGGAGAATTTGAGAGCATGGGCACTGTTGGTTCATAATCTGGAAATGCAAAAACAGCGTATTTTGAGCATTTTGGGTGAGTGTGATAGCCTTGAAGAAATGGTAGAGCTAATGGCATGACATTTTTGCACCCTGGAAACCGTCATTGTCCGCAGGATTCCATTTCAACAGCCCCGCCAGCAGGCTGGTGAGTCAGTGCAATGGTTTGTAGCAGACCTGCGTCAACTGTCCAGGGACTGTCAGTTGGGATTGTTAGAGGAGGAGATGGTTTGCCACCAGTTGGCGGAACATACTATCTGCCCTGCTACAAGGTCGAAGCTTCTTATGTTCTCAGATGAACTGACGCTATCCACGACCATCGATTTAGCTCAACAGTTGGAGGTGGCAGACAAGCTAACACGGGAGCTCAGTGGGAGTGTGTTACATCTCCAGCTTGAATCACAGTCAACGGTGCAAGCAATGGACCCGGACAGCGACGATAGCCTGGAGGGTGATTGAAGTTATGCTAATGCTGTAAAAATGAGGTCCATGTGTTTGGGTTGTGGGTCCACGAAGCATTGCTATAAGGCCAGGGAGTGTCCGGCAAGAGGGAAGCGCTGCAGCAAGTGTGGACTCTTGTATCATTTTGCCAGGGCATGCCACAAGTTTGAGCGAGGGAGTCCAAGACATAAGGAGGACTCTCCCGCTCCCACGGTTATTCACACTGTGTCCCCGAGTACCAACGGGCATTCCTACTGTATAGTGGAACTGGACGGGGTGACAGTGCCATTGCTGAGTGACACGGGAGTGGTGAGCTCTGTGTTGAATTGGGCAACCGTGAGGAATTTTTTTCCCCCTTTATAGGACTGGAGGTGATTCTACGCGCTTTGTGGTTATGGTGGAGGAAGATTGGCCATGGTGGGAACGGTGAGACTGACGGCTTGGTACAAGTCGGCGGAGGTGTGTAACCTGAGGTTCACCGTGACTGCTCATGGAGAGAACATAATGGGATGTGATTTGTTGTATGGCCTGGGCTTCACCATCACGAGAGGCACTAGAGAAGAGTGGTCGGGCTAAGGTTCGTGGGACCGGCTGGTCCCACGGACGGTGGACGGAGCTGTGTGGGACAAGAACTTGCCTGGCACCCTGGAGAGTGAGCAGAACCAACCCCACCCAGGGCTATCACAGGAGGGTTCCTGTGCCAGAGCCCAAATAGCCCTAGATGAGGGAACTGGGTGGCACGGCAGGATGCCTGTGATGACGGGTGGCGCCAAGTGGCTGGCTCCATCTGTTCCCGGATTTTGGCTGGAAGGGACCAGAGAGTATGGAGTCACAACAGCAAGGGTGGCAGCAGAGAAAAAAGCGGTTGGGGCAGGACTGGCTGGCATGGTGAAACGGCGTGCCAAACAGAAACACTGGAAACTGAGTAGGGCCCCTCTGGGGGTTGCGGACATGGTCTGGGCCCGGGAGGAGGCACAGTTGAGGAGGATTTGGGCCATGCGTCGAATGGAAGAACACTAGGGGCAGCTGCAGATGGTGGCTGTTCGGGGCAATGCCTACCTTCAGCTGTCGGATGGCTCACGGAGGCACCCAAATGAGCTGCGGCATGGCCGGGAGAAGATGGATGAGCTTGGGCCTGAACGAGGAACGTCCATGGTGGAGGTGAAGAGGAGGCGCACTGGAGTTGAATCAGCCAGCGGTAACCCGGGGGTGGTTCTTCTTCTGGGGCAGACTAATGGTTGGACAGTTTGTTTGAAAAGAAAGTAAAGGAAGGGGGACAATGGTTATGTTCTAGTTGTTCTTGTTTGTGGGGATTCATTTACTGTACTGTTTAGGTTAAGACACAGTGGTAGTTTGTGTTAAATTGTTTATGGTGGAATATAAGCGGCAGAATAATCCGCTTCGCCATGTGGGGGTGAGGTGGTAGTCTACCCATCTCCTCCTAGTGTAGCCCTTTTGGTATGTCTCTGTTAGGCCACTTATACTATGTTATTATTATTATTACTTTTAGGGTGTGTTTCGGGTTGCAAATTGGGGTGGGTTTGAATTGTGTGTGTGGCCCTATGGCTTTTGTGAAGGGGGGGGATGCTGTGTTGGAGTTCGGGACCTTTATTTGTGTGACACGGGTGGTGGCTCCACATTTCCGGTTCCGCCACCACCCAGGGTACAAGAGAGCAGTGAGAGGAAGGGGCAGTCTCTTGGCCACCTTTCTGCCTGGTGGGTATGCTGATGTACTGTGGAGTGCCCAGTAATAAACGTGTGTCCAGTTCAACACCTAGTCTCGTCCTTGGCTCCTATCACCGACATAACACAATGGAGACCTCTTTAGGACATGGTGGGTATTAATGTAAACACATATACACAGAGGGGATTATATGACAAAGACACATCATTAGAATTATGTGACAGTCATGGTGGAGAAACAGAAGAAGGTTTCTATAGAAATGCACAACAAACTGACTTGTGTGCATGATTTTTATTGTTAAGTGGATGCTTTGTGTCGGTGTAATGTGTGTCAAAAAAGACAAGTAGGGCAAGTGGAGAAATATGTAGCTGGGGGTCCATGTGTTGTAACAGCATGCTATCATTAGCCGAAGACTTCTGTTTCTTAACTCAGTTATAGGACATAAATATTGATGATTAAATACTAAAGTTAAACTGTAAATACATGCTTTGTATTTTATTTAATGTTCATGAACCAATAATATTCATCATGCCATATAAAAACAGTTTTTAATAATTTTCCCACAAATAAAGACAAGTTCTGTTGTGATCACTATACAGTTGTGAAAAAATTTGGACACCCCTTTAAATATTAAGTTCTTTATTAAGAAATGGTCACGTATCTGTCTAACCTTGTTTTTGTTTTTATTTGCATTTTTTAAAATTTATTTTAGCCATTGTAAGTGGGAATGAATGTGGGGGTGTTCAAAAAAAGATGGGGGTGTCCTAATTTATTCATCACCATTTGTTTACATTTTACAGAAAATTTGAAAAAAGTCTTTAATTAATTTTTAATTGTTTAGTTGTGTTACGTGAATCTCCCAGTATTTTTAACATTGATGTTAAATATCCATATGTCCAAATATGTTAAAAAAACACACAGGCTTATGCAGGTTGTCCTAATTTTTTCACATGACTGTATGCTTGATCAGAATCATCATATTTCCCTTATCTCCATATCACCTATATCGTTCAGGACTCACAGGTAATGAGGAGGGTCAAGAAAGTGTCAATCAACCACTGTAAACAAAAATTCAAGTCATTGCATGCTGTGTGTGATGCTTCCAGTCATCAGTTCAAAAAGAAAAAAAAATATATGGCTGTGTACATGTTCATTGTGAACTTGTGAAGATGTCAAGACAAATTGTTTATATGTAGCCTAGCATAGCTTTAATAATTAGCTAGCTTGCTAAAATGTTTCCAGGTTTACTATATATATAAAAAAAATGGTCCTTGGGAAGGGAAAAATGTGCTTCCAGATGTCGACCTTTGGACCACACATAGTCTAATAATGTCATCAGGGTCTATCAAATAAGCAGTAAAGGACAACAAAAGGCTGAAATGCTACTTGTTGAGTCATAACCATGAGGTATTACAGCACCCTATAAAACTGTTTTTGGATAATGTCACTATAAACAACTTGCAAATCCCGGCCGGGTAATGCCGAAGACCATATAAAAGCGGAACTTCTTGCCGTCCAGCTCAGTGCTCAGCAATAATGGGATGGAGGAGGGAAATTTGTGGCCGTGCCTTGCATGGCAGCGACCCCTCTGATTCTAGATGTGATTAACATTGTAGATAAGAGATATGGATTGAATGACAATAAAAAGGTTGGCTTTACCTGCCATTGTGTCCCTGGGCAAGACACTTTACCCACCTTGCCTCCAGTGTCCATAACACTGAGTATGAATGTGTATAAATGTTCGGTGGTGACCAGAGAGGCCGTTGGCGCGGATTGGCAGCCACATTTCTGTCAGCCTGCCCCAGGGCAGCTGTGGCTACAGTAGTAGCTTGCCACTACCCATTGTTTGTCTGGAGTGAATGAATAATGTATCTATTTGTAAAAGCGTCTTTGAGTGTCTATGATAAAGGGCTATATAAATCTGATGCATTATTATTATTAAAAAAGTCAAGTGCAACCTCTGGTGTACTGTCAAGAGTTGTTCAAAGTGAGAGAAAATAAATATGATTTGAGAGGACTGTGCATTTTCCATAAACCAAAGATAAGAACTAGTGCTGTCAGTTGATTAAATTTTTTTAATGATGATTAATCAGTGTCCATAGTTAAGTTCTGATTAATCACTATTTAACTGCACATTTTCTAAATCTGTTAAAGTGTATATAAAGTTGACCTTGCCATTCAAAATGGCGTTTTCTTTGCCTATTTCAGCTCATGGAGGTTTTTTGCTAGGAAGTACTGTGTCACTTCCTAATTTCCCAAACTGCAGCATGTGTGCAAGGCTTTTAGTATGGAAAGTCATCAAGGTCAAAAGCATGCATCTGCATGTGCGTTAATTATTTATTTTAAAAAAATAGCTTCATCAAATGGGTGGTATGTTAACTAATTTTTATCATGTTATCTTTGTCACACTAAGGACCAATGCAAAAAAAAAATCCATTTTTTTCTTTCATATGGGTTAATTTATGGAATAATTTTGTCTGAAAATATGTACCACATTTGACAAGTTCAATGAGATAACCATATTTACTTTAAAGAAGTAATATAAATCATTTAATTTAAAATCAGTGAACTTATGGATCAATATTTTCAAATAGAAACTTTGTTATAATGTTTCTGTGGTTCACCGTGGGCATTCAGGTATTGGGGTTGGGCAGTATATATATATATATAACTTCTGCTTCAGTCTGCACCCTTTTCTGTCTGGTCATTGACATGTTTAAATTAACATGAGATGTTTGTTTTTGTCAGATTAGTAAGCCGGGGATTCAACTGCCAAGGTATCTGCCTTCAACTGCAACCCAGTCCACATACAGCCCCAGACCCCTATGATCCCTTAGAGCAGGGGCCTCTAACTTGGGGCCCCTGGAAAGTTCAGGTTTCTGTGGGAAATTTTCTAATTTCACTTCTTAAAGATGCACTGCAATGGTTATAAATCCCCTATAAAAACAAATCTACATTGTCTAAAATGGTATCTTATGCCCTTTATCCAACAAAAAAACTTTCACTGTCTTACAGTTTCATGTCAAAATCTTTTCACTCCCCCCACCCCCACCCCACCTCTTCAAACGCCAGAATTGGTGATTACTAGGCCTAACTACATACCACAAGGCTAATAGTTGCTAGTACTACATTATCAAAGTAAATCCTGAGATAAAATGACTGACCGGATGCCCAGTTGTATGCATGGTGGCCCAGGATAATGACTGAAACTGCATCGGTGCTGAAAAGCAGTTTAATGGTAAAACACATCTTAATTTGGGTTGTTTTCAAAGTAGTTTGTTAAAAAATGCTAACTAGCCTAGAGGATAACTTCAGTTAGGCCAGACAGTCCTGACTGGTTCAACACTACCCAGGTGCCAGCACCACAAATAGTTACAATACCAAAATGTTCCGTCTCAACTCACCTTTTTGCAGGCGGCTTAAAGGGCCTATATCATGCAAAATTGACTTTTTTGAGCTTTTAAGCATGTTATAATGTTAATTCCTCACCAAAAACACCCCCAAAGTGGTATTTTGCTACATTCACGCATCTCTGAGTATTCCTCCTCAACCCTGCTCTCTGAGGTGCTGCTCCGCCCTGTCCCTGATAATGACTGGGTCCCCACGTTCATACGTATGAACGTGGGTGAGCCGCCCACTCCAGGAAGTGCCTGTGCTGCCAGCACCGCCCCCAGGCTAACGCACACACCCACTTTCTCCGCACAGCTAACGGAGCGGTGATTGGCAAAACTCTTTCACTTTAGCATTGACGCTGTGAAGAAGTAGTTCCTCTCGCACCTAATCTGCTCAGTGACAATAACTGTTTGCTTTTTTACGTAAGACAATGTCTTCTAAGTTTTCGTGGGCGGAACCCAGCGACACGCTGCAGCAGCCGGCTCAGGGGTTATGTCATGAAATGGGCGGCAGCCACAAGAAGGAGAGGCTGAGCCTCAGAGATCAAGGCATCTTACTTCCGGGTTGGAAAAGTAGTTCGCGAAAATAACTCATATTTCATAAGAAATTCATTCTCCAGTGTACCAAAGGTAATATACTATCACATACATGCATATAGTTTACTCTGAAAGGCTTAAAATAGCATGATGTAAGCCCTTTAAGTGAAACGTTACAGCAAAAAAACAGATATGAGACATTTGAGCCCTGCTCCGGACCGTCGGACAAATGCACCACCTCTCAGTTAGCAACTTTCCTCACACCGAGTCAGATAAATCCCACAGCAGACTTATCTCCTTGTCCTCCATCGCCGGCTGTTAAGTCAGTCTCCTCCTCCTTCTCTGCTGCTGTTTCTCCCGTCTCCTCGGTGTGTCCTCCTGCTGCTGAAGGCTTGGCCATGCCCTTCCCGGCTCCGTTCACCTCTGCCTCTAAGGAGACAGCTCCTCCACGATCCACAGAGGGGCGCTAAGTCCACCATAGCAACGGAGAGGGGCGACGATGCAGCAGGGGACATCAGATATCGGGATGACAGGCAAGTGATATTTATTTCTTCCTCATTGAATGATAATTTACCTTGCCTGATTCCCGGTAGACAGCCTCAGGATGTGCAGTTTCCTGAGTTCTCGCCACTTGCTGCAATAAACGAATTCTCACCAGCCCTCTCCGTGTCTCCTCCTCTCACCCCTGACTGTCTGCTGACCCTGGAACTCAACCGCTGGACGATGGAGGAGCCCACAGTGCTGGAGGACACCATCCCGGTCGCGCAGTCACATCTTGGATCGAGGGAGGGCGCTGAACCCGAGCTCACCACATGGAGTCCAGCGCCAACAGTGAGCCGGACCCCAGCTGCCACGCTGGATGAGCCTCCTGTGTAGGTCTCTCCGCCTGGGGCCACAAGGACTGCAACAGTCATCATGCCTGCTGCAGAGGCCACCACAGCAGAGTGGCAGCCCAAGCTGGATGTCCTGAGGGCCGAGCCCGAAGAGTCATTGTCGCCTGGATTGTCGGAGTCCTGAACGGCGGTGGAGTTCGAGCTCAGACAAGTGCTCTCTTTTGTTTTTCTCCTCTCTGTCCTAGAGCAATCTTTCCTGGCTCTTGGTGAGGAGAGCCAGGTGCAGCCACCCGCTGCACCTGAGCTCGCCTCACTGGGCTCCACCACTGCCAGTGACCCTGAACCCCCTTTTCTGTCTGTTTCCTCTGAGCTTATTCCCAGGGTCACCAGAGACATTTCAACCATGCCAGAGGTCTCCATGGGTCCAGGCTCTCCACCCGAGACAGCCAAGGGTCCAGTTTCCCCAGCGGAGGTCGTGGTTGTTCAGTCCCAGCCCGGGACCTCCTTGGGTGCAGTACCTCCTCTGTCTGAGGCCGTTGTCTGGGTCCCTCCTCGATCCAACTCACCATGGCTGCTGCATCCCAGTCGAGGTCCATTGTGGGTGCTGCACCCCAGCTTGAAGCCGACTTGGGTGCTACGTTCCAGTATGGGTCCGCCATGGCCACTTCGCCTCAGCCCGGGGTCCACCGAAGGGGGCAGCGTTGGACCAGTTCGGGTCCACCGTGGGTGCAGCGTTGGCCCAGCCCGGGTCTACCGAGGGTGCAGCAATGCTCCAGCCCGGAGCCACTGAGAGTGCAGCGATGCTCCAGCCAGGAGCCACCAAGGGTGCTGCAGTGCTCCAGCCTGGAGCCACCGAGGATGCTACAGTGCTCCGGCCCTTAGCCACCACGGGTGCTGCAAAGCTCTGGCCCGGAGCCACCGCAGGTGCTGCTAAGCTCCAGCCTGGAGACGCTGTGAGTGCTGCAAAGTTCCGGCCCGAGCCACCGCGGGTGCAGCAAAGCTCCAGCCCGGAGCCACCGCAGGTGTTTCTATGCTCCAGCCTGGAGCCGCTGTGGGTGCAACCTTGTCCCAGCCCAAGACCACTGAGGGTGTTACCGGCAAGCTCGAGGATGGCAAGGCCTCTCCCCCTCTGAGCGCACCCCGCTCTGAGGTTTTCTCCTGTAAGTGATCTCTTGTTATATTTTTGTCTTGTTTGTTCAGTTTTTGGACTGTTATGTTCTTTCATTTAATAAATGTCACAATTGTATTCAGTGCCTGGGTCTGTGTCCCATAGGGGCCTAAACATGACAGAAATGGCTTTATAACCTTTTCCAGGCTGATAGATCTCAATTACTTTGTTTCTCATTTGTTCCTGAATTTCTTTGGATCACAGCATGATGTCTAGCTTTTGAGGATCTTTTGGTCTACTTCACTTTGTCAGGCAGGTCCTATTTAAGTGATTTCTTGATTGAGAACAGGTGTGGCAGTAATCAGGCCTGGGTGTGGCTAGAGAAATTGAACTCAGCTTTCTAAAGATGTGATAAACCACAGTTAATTTAGGTTTTAACGGGGGAGGGGTGGAATCACTTTTTCACACAGGGCCATGTAGGTTTGGATTTGTTTTACTCTTAATAATAAACACCTTCATTTAAAAACTGGATTTTGTGTTTACTTGTGTTATCTTGGTCTAATATTTAAATTTGTTTGATCTGAAACATTTAAGTGTGACAAGCATACAAAAAAATGAGAAATCAGGAAGGGGACCAACACTTTTTCACACCACTGTATATGCTGTCCGGTATTACCATAGAATCTGGATGAATGGAGAAACATTTCAGAAGTAAAAAATACTTGAATCCAGTTGACAGTCTTCACCAAATTAAAAAAACTGAATTAATTTCACATTCATTTTCAGTCTAATTTTTATTATAATTGAAAAAAAAAAATCATTGTTTTATTTATGTTACTCATTGTTCTATTTTATTATCATTTTATAAGCATTTCTTTCAAGTGTTTATGTTCATGAGTTTTATTCATATTCCATATATCCCTTGCAATAAAATTATTAATGAAACTGCAATCATGTGATTTGGGGCAAAAAGTATTGATATCGGGAAAAAAGTCCCATAAATTAATGGTATAATATTGAAAGGAAAAATGCTGGAATCACCCATCCCTAATATCTGCCTTTCTTCTCTCCATTGTATCAGCCAACTCTTTGCCTTTTCCAGTCATAGTCCCTACAGTTAATGTCCCTACTCTCACCTCCACACTTCTACCTTTCCTTTTCTCTCTCTCCTTCCTAACACGCCTTCCCCCTCTCCTCTTCCACGATCTTCGACCAATAGTAGCCCAATTTCCACCAGCACCCTGTCGGTTAACAGCACCGGTGGCGGTCGTTGTTAGCCTGGACCTCGACCAATCTGGTATGAAAGTCTCATTCGTCATGAGCCGCATGTTTGATTTGGCAAAGATTTTATGTCAAGTGCCCTTCCTGACACAACCCTCCCCATTTACCCGGGCTTGGGACTGGCACTAGGAGTACACTTGCTTGTGCATCCACTGTGGCTGGGTAAAGATTAGTGAGCGATAATTCACATGGACACAAACACAAATTAATTCTACCGTGTGGATGCTTTATGGGAAAACAATCCTCATTTCCACTAACATCTCTGTAACATTTTCAGTTTTATATGAATAACATCTCCTCTTAAAATTATCAATTTGTCCCATTTTCTACATAATTCCACAGGAGTATTAAGCATAAAAATTATGTTGTGCTTGCAAGACAAACTAAAACAGCAAAACAATAAAAGTGCCAACTATGTTGCCAGGTTTGTCGCTCAACTTGACATTTCTCATGATAAATTCATGGCAGTGACGAGGCTGAGTGACTCTTGAGACTGGGGTTAATTCGTCAGGAGGCCTACTGAGCTGTGAGTTGTGGGACAATAACAAAGCAGAATGTCACCATTTTATTTTGGGGAGACTAAAAAATAGGCCTTGAAATGGCTGATCTTTTGGACGAGTCATGCATTGTGCCAAAGTTAAACTGTGCTTACCTACAGTAGCTGTGCCTTAGACTGTGGGTATTCGGGTTTGTCTTTATATATTTTCAGCAAAACTGAGTAGACGTCATTTGAATTGCCATTTTGAATTTATATGTGCATTTATGTCAGAAGGGAAGAAAATGTTCTTGTACTGGAGCCAGTGTTTGCTAAATCCTAGAAGTTTCACAATCATCTTAACAGTGGAAGGAAGTGCATTTCTTCAAGATTTTCTTTGTTGAAAATTAAACAATTACTTTATGTTGTTGACTATTAAAGAGCATCGTGTCACAATGTGTGAGAATCAGTGTGCAATCTATTCTGTATATACCCTGACAATGAATATATTTCACTCAGCCTTATCCAGGGACTCAAAGATTTCAAGCAGTAACAGCTACAAAATCTAGGTGGAAACATACAAGTGCAAAAGAGCTGAGTGTTGACATTCCATTTGATACTTCTAATTTGTTTGCTTTGACTAATTTATTACTTGTGTTTATCATCCTTTTTGTTTTCAATTTTTCTTGCTGTTTAGATTTAGACACTAAAAACAACTAAGTAGGTTTATGTGAAGAGGTTTTTTGACAATAATAACCTTGCACACAGAAAAGTGTGTGAATATAAAAGATCCCTTACAAACATATGTAGAGTAAGAAACAAGGATGAAAAATGTAGTAGAGTATTTGGCTTCCTGGGAAACATCATTTTTATTTATTCATTTATTTTATTGCTGTATTTCAGACAAAATTTGCAACGCTAGATTTTTTTTTTTACTAATGTCACCATTTTATCAGCTTTTACACTTGCATAATAATCTAAATGCACTTGTGTTTATGTGGATCTCCAAACAATTCCTAGAAACATGGATTTTGCCTGGATTGCTATTTTTTTTTTTATTTAAGTTTTTGTAAAGGGTATACAGGTCATTACAGCATTGCATTGTTTACATTTTCATCACACGTTCCCTTATTTTTTGCTATTTGACAACATTGGTAGGATATTTATTACAACAACCCCCCCCCTTTTTTTTTAAAGTGAAAGAAAAAGTGAAGTTAAGGAGAATTAAATAAAAAACAAACAAACAAACGAATAAACAAACAAACAGAACAGCAAAAAACAAACAAACAGAAAATTAAGTAATTAAAAGTAAAAGAGCAACTGAGTAGTGTTGGAACAAAGAGCGGGACCATTATTGAAATGGTATTTGTCAAAGATTAGTTCTAATGGAAGACACATATGCGATCCAGGGTTGCCAAAAGATTATGAACCCATCCATGTCCTGTCTCAGTGCGAATGTCAACTTTTCCATCGAGTAAATGTCTTGAATCACGTTAATCCAATCTTCAGGTGTAGGACAGTCCTTCAGCATCCATTTTTTAGTTAGGGCTTTTTTACTTGCCAATATTAAAACATTGAATAAGTATTTATCGCCTCGTCTTTCCAGTGAGTCCGGTAATAAACCCAAATACAAAGTTACAAAAGAAAAGGGAACTGTTATTTTGAATACTTTCCCCAATATTGTCTGTACGTTGGACCAATATTGGTGGATAACTGGGCATGACCAAAACACATGAAAATGATTTGCAGACTTTTCACCACACAAGCGCCAACAGTTCAACCCCTTATGGGTAAATTTGTTTTGTGCAGGTGTTCTGAAAAATCTTACCAAGTTTTTCCATCCAAATTCTCTCCACTGCAGGGATGAGGTACTTTTCCATTGCTGTTTATTTAGCTTTTCCCATATTTCCAATTGTAAAGTGAAATTCCCCTCTTTTTCCCATCTCTCTTTTATATATGATGTGTTGTCTCCTTTTAAGTCTTGAAGACCTTGGTATATTTTAGAAATGTATCTGATCCCTGGGATCCCTTTATATGCCATTAAGAAGACCTTCAGAACACCTGACTGGGCCCTTTCCAAATCCTCCTTTTTTTTTTTTTTTTTTTTATTTAAGTTTTTGTAAAGGGTATACAGGTCGTTACAGCAATGCAGTGTTTACATTTTCATCACATGTTCCCTTATTTTCTGATATCTGACAACATTGGAAGATTAATTCTTACAACACCCCTTTTTTTTTTTTTTAAAGTGAAAGAAAAAGTGAAATTAAAGAGAAAAAAAAACAAGAAACAAATAACAAAAAAGAAAACAAACAAACCAGTAAAAAACAAACAAAAAGAAAAAGTAAGTAAATAAAGATAAAAGAGCATCTGAGTAGTGTTGGAACAAAGAGCGGAACCATTATTGAAATGGTATTTGTCAAAGATTAGATCTAATGGAAGACACATATGCGGTCCAGGGTTGCCAAAAGTTCATGAACACATCCATGTCCTGTCTCAGTGCGAATGTCAACTTTTCCATCGAGTAAATGTCTTGGATCACGTTAGTCCAATCTTCAGGTGTAGGACAGTCCTTCAACATCCATTTTTTAGTTAGAGCTTTTTTGCTTGCCAATATTAAAACATTGAATAAGTATTTTTCTCCTCGTCTTTCCAGTGAGTCCGGTAGTAAACCCAAATACAAAGTTACAAAAGAAAAGGGAACTGTAATTTTGAATGTTTTCCCCAATATTGTCTGTACCTTGGTCCAATATTGGTGGATAACTGGGCATGACCAAAACACATGAAAATGATTTGCAGTCTTTTCACCACACAAGCGCCAACAGTTCAATCCCTTATGGGTAAATTTGTTTTGTGCAGGTGTTCTGAAAAATCTTGCCAAGTTTTTCCATCCAAATTCTCTCCACTGCAGGGATGAGGTACTTTTCCATTGCTGTTTATTTAGCTTTTCCCATATTTCCAGTTGTAAAGTGAAATTCCCCTCTTTTTCCCATCTCTCTTTTATATAAGATGTGTTGTCTCCCTTTAAGTCTTGAAGACCTTGGTATATTTTAGAAATGTATCTGATCCCTGGGATCCCTTTATATGCCATTAAGAAGACCTTCAGAACACCTGACTGGGCCCTTTCCAAAACCTCCTTTTTAAGTATATTGTTTATGTGGTGTCTAAGCTGGAAGAACCTGTAAAGGTCTTGATTTATTAGGCCTTGTTTTTTCAAATCTTCAAAACTTCTTAAGATTTGCCCTTTAAAAAAATCGTAATATTTTATCAGCCCTTTCTCCTTCCACTTTTTAAATCTGGTGTCTGTTTTATTAGGAGTAAAGTCCTGATCATAGGCGATCCATTGCAGAAGTCGATAGGGCTCTTTAGTTTGATTCTCTCTGACTATCTTAAACCAAATTTTTAGCGGGGTCTCTATCCACGGGTTAGTGTTATTCAAAAGCTTAGGTAAGACATTGTTCCCTATTATCGCCTGTAGGGGGATGTCACTTGTTATTTGGCATTCGATCTCCTTCCATTGTGCAGTGTAGACTGGGTTACATATCTCTACTAAAGTTTTAATTTGTGCGGCTTTAAAGTAGTCCCTGATATTTGGCAGCGCGAGCCCACCTTTGTCTTTGTTTAGCTGTAGGGTTCTATATCTGATTCTAGGTCTCTTGCCCTGCCATATGAATCTTGAGATCCTTCTGTCCAGCTCCTGCCATGTTTTTTTGGGAGGTTCCACCGGTATTGTTTGGAAAAGGTATAGAAGACGTGGAAGTATATTCATTTTGACTGCTTCAATTCTTTGTGCAGTACCCAAGAATGGTATCATATTCCATCTTGCTAGGTCAGATTTTATTTTTGTCACCAGTGGATCATAGTTTAGTGATATAATTTTGTTGAGTTGTTTCGGGATATTGACCCCCAGATATTTCATAGATTCCGACTCCCAGTTAGTTTTGAGTTTGCTTAGTGAATAATGATTTGGGTCATAGTTGAATGTTAAAACTTGGGTTTTATGCATATTTAATTTGTACCCCGATAAATCTCCATACTCTGAAAAAACTGAGGTTAGTTCTGGTAAAGAAGTGTCCGGCTGCCCTAGGTATATTAAAATGTCATCAGCAAAGAGTGCTATTTTATGTTCCTTCTGACCAAGTGTAATACCTTGAATTTTTTGGTTTTGTCTTATCCATTGGCTCAGAGGTTCTATGAAGATTGCAAAGAGCAGTGGAGACAGGGGGCAGCCCTGACGACATCCTCTTTCCAGTTCAAAAGATGATGATAAATTACCGTTAATCCTTATTTTAGCTGTTGGTTTTTTATATAATGCCTGTATAGTTCTAATGAAGTTGTTATGAAAATTGAAACTGGATAAGATTCTATATAGAAAAGACCAGTCAACCGAATCGAATGCTTTTTCAGCATCTAATCCCAATATGACTGCATTTAAGTTATATTTTTTTATATGATGAATTATGTGTAAAGTGCGTCGAATGTTGTCTTGTGTCTGTCTTTGTCTTATAAAACCTGTTTGGTCTAAATGAATTAGGTCTGTCAGTATATTTTCTAACCTTTTGGCAAGGATAATGGTAAAAAGCTTATAGTCCTGATTTAGTACACTGATTGGTCTGTAGTTGGAGCACTCTAGTTTATCCTTTTCAGGTTTAGGTATAACTGCAATGACCCCTTCTCTCCAGGAGGGGGGGATTTCCCCTGTGTGGAGGACATAATTAAATGTTTTCAGGAGGAGAGGAGATAGTTGCTGTTTAAAGGTTTTGTACCACTCTGCTGTATAGCCATCAGCTCCTGGGGATTTGTTAGCTTTAAGTTTCATAATTGCTTTTTCCAATTCTTTAGGATGTATTTCTGACAGTAGTGTTTTATTTTGTGACTCCGTAAGTTGGGGAAGGTTTAATGTGTTTAGGAATGCCTCGGATGCGTTTTTATGTTTTTTGTGGGAGTATAAGTTCTTATAGTAATTCTCGAAGTTTTTAAGAATATCCTGAATTCTGAATTTTATTTCCTTTGATACTGGGTCTCTGATTTTGTAGATTGCTCTTTCTGTTTGATGTTTCCTCAATTTATAGGCTAGCAATTTTGCCGATTTACTGCCTGCTTCATAGTATTTTTGTTTCAGAAATGTAAGTTTCTTCTGGATTTCTATTGTGTAGATCTCATTTATTTGGTTTTTAATTTCCTTAATCTTGAGCGAGTCAGTAGAATGAGTGTTGCCTTTGTGTTCTTTTTCTAGGTTCCTAAGTTCTGACTCTAATGTGGTTAGTTTTTCTTGTCTTAGTTTCTTTTGGGTTGCCAGTTTTGCAATAATCTTTCCTCTTATTACAGCTTTACATGCATCCCACAGTATTAAAGGGGGTACTTCTCCATTATCGTTATCTTCCAAATATCTGAGAATATCTGATTCCAATTCATCTTTCAATGGTCCTTTCAGGACATTTGAATTTAACCTCCAAGAAAATATATTATTTGTGTATTTTTGGATATTTAAGTCCATGTAGATCGGACTGTGGTCGGAGAGATCCATCAGTCCTATTTTACATGTTTTTACTCTTCCAATGTCTCTATTAAACATAAAAAAATAGTCAATCCTTGAGTAAGATGAATGTGGAGTTGAGTAAAATGTATAGTCTTTTACACTGGGGTTGAGTTCCCTCCACACGTCACAGATTCCCAATTCTTTTAGTAGCATCCGAGTCTTCCTGTTTTGGGTGTTATTTTGATGTGGGGAATTACCAGAAGCATCCCAGTATGGATTCAGTCTAAGATTGAAGTCCCCACCACATATCACTAAACCTTGAGCTTTAGTTATCATTAGGTCGAATACATTTTTATAAAATTTCCAGTTAGCCCCTGGGGGAGCATACACATTCAGCAGGGTGATATCTTCTCCCTCTAGCCGCCCAGTTACCAAACTGTATCTCCCTTCTTTATCTTTGTGTTCTGATTTTTTTTCAAATGTAATTTTGGTTGATATCAATGTCGCTACTCCCCTCCTCCTCCCTGATTTATATGAAGATGAAGAGATCATTTTAAACCCTTGTCTACTGAGTTTATTGTGTTCCACGTCTGTTAGGTGGGTTTCTTGTAAAAGTATTATTCCTGCTTTGTCTTTTTTCATTTTGCCTAGAATCTTGGATCTTTTAACTGGATTCAGGATTCCTTTTACATTATATGAAATTATTTTGGTTACACCCTGTTTCTCCATTGTGTTGTTTTGTTTAGTATAACTGTGTGGTGGCCCTCTTTTGTGCTACTCAGAAACTGAAAGAACATTAAAAACAAGAAAAACATTAAGAACATAGTGTAAAAAACTTTAAAACAAAAAGCTGTCATAAGAACTTCCTGAGCTGAGGTCTTTTTAAAGACCCTGTAAGAGCCTTGATGGAGTGAAGGCTCTGAGGGAAATTCCTCAAACTCTGTTACGTGTTGAGGGCCCTCTCTTACCACTGAAAGTAGTCCCATGCTTTTAACGTGAGTTTCAGAACCCAATCCAAACTTGTAATGATTTTTTTTTTTTTCCTTTTATGCCTAAACCCTGTGAAATTGTGTGCACCCTCCCACCCCCATCACATCAAACATTCACGCAAAAACAGTATTTGTTAGTATGAGGAGAACATGTGGATTATTGTCACATTTCTATTTTAACAAGTTTTTTTTTTCTTTATTACAAAGACTTATTTGTTTCAAATAATATGATTGTTCCATGAAATGTTTTACCACATGCTGAATATGCATCTCCTTTAATGTTTGTTACCTTGTATGAGGGGGGTTGGATGTGCGGATTGATTCAAGAGAAAAAAAAAAAAAAAAAAAAAGGTCGCTATTCCAACCTGAAAACGGATAGTTTATCCGCGACGCTCTGGTGCTGGGTTTCCCGCTGCTGGTCCGTGGATTTTGAAGGTCTTTGTGTTGTCCATGTTTGCGCTTTGATCTTCTCACTCGGGTCTGCTGGGGGTTTAAATACCGTTACCGGGAGGCCTCTTTTCGCCATGTCAGCTGTTGCTTCTTCCGCCGAATTATAGAGACACGTTTCATCGCCGTAGAAGACCCTTAACTTCGCAGGAAATGGTGTCTGAAAGCGCAATTTCTTCTCTCTTAACACCTTTTTCGCGTCATTGTATTCCCTGCGCTTTTTAAGGACCTCCGGGGCGTAATCGTGTTCCACGTAGACTTTTCTCTCCTGGTGCATAAATCCTTTTTTCTGCCAGGCCAGTCTTACAACCTCTTGTTTTATTTTGAAATTGGAAAATCTTACCAACACCGAACGTGGGGGCGCTTCCGCCGCCGGCCTAGCGGCTAATGAACGATGTGCCTTTTCTATCTTCAAGTCGGTGGTTTGTGGAATATCCAATTTCTCTCTTAGTAAGGATTCCACGCATTCTGCCATTGAGTTAAAACCATTTTCGGTTCCTTCTATCAGACCATGAATTCTTATGTTGTCTCTTCTTTGTTTTCCTTCTTGGTCGGTTAGCTTAGCCTCTATAGCTGCTTGTCTTTTGCGTAGGTCTAGCACAGAATCTTCGAGCACTTTTATTCGATCCTCTGTTTCCAAGATTCGGTTCTCGGCCTGGTCCACTCTGCTGTTTGTCCTTTTCAATTCTTCTCTGAATTCCCGAAATTCGGCCGTAACATCTCGGCGAAATCGTCGTAGCTCCTCAAATAGTGATTTCAGGCTAACCCTTTTGTTAGCTATCACCAGTTCCTCGTCTTCTGAACGGAGATCTTCCAGTTCGGATTCTCCGGCCGATACGTGTCCTGGCCTGGAGAATTTCAGTTTCTTCTGTTTTCCTTTAGACATGATGATTTTGTCTTTTGATTTTCACTCCTCCAAAAATCCGTTAAGTTTGATTTTCAAGGTGTTATCCTGAATTGGGTCTGAGAACTTCAGTGTTAAGCTGCAGTCGCCATGGCATCCAGACCGGAAGTCTCCCAAATCCTCCTTTTTAAGTATATTGTTTATGTGGTGTCTAAGCTGAAAGAACCTGTAAAGATCTTGATTTATTAGACCTTGTTTTTTCAAATCTTCAAAACTTCTTAAAGTTTGCCCCTTAAAAAAATCGTAATATTTTATCAGCCCTTTCTCTTTCCACTCTTTAAATCTAGTGTCTGTTTTATTGGGGGTAAAGTCTTGATCATAGGCAATCCATTGCAGAAGTCGATAGGGCTCTTTAGCTTGATTCTCTCTGACTATCTTAAACCAAATTTTTAGCGGGGTCTCTATCCACGGGTTAGTGTTATTCAGGAGTTTAGTTAAGGCATTGTTCCCTATTATCGCCTGTAGGGGGATGTCACTTGTTATTTGGCATTCCATCTCCTTCCATTGTGCAGTGTAGACTGGGTTACATATCTCTACTAAAGTTTTAATTTGTGCAGCTATAAAATAGTCCCTGATATTTGGCAGTGCGAGCCCACCTTTGTCTTTGTTTAGCTGTAGGGTTCTATATCTGATTCTAGGTCTCTTACCCTGCCATATGAATCTTGAGATCCTTCTGTCCAGTTCCTGCCATGTTTTTTTGGGAGGTTCTACCGGTATTGTTTGGAAAAGGTATAGAAGACGTGGAAGTATATTCATTTTGACTGCTTCAATTCTTTGTGCGGTACCTAAGAATGGTATCATATTCCATCTTGCTAGGTCAGATTTTATTTTTGTCACCAGTGGATCATAGTTTAGTGTTATAATTTTGTCGAGTTGTTTCGGGATATTGACCCCCAGATATTTCATAGATTCCAACTCCCAGTTAGTTTTGAGTTCATTTAGTGAAAAATGATTTGGGTCATAGTTGAATGTTAAAACTTGGGTTTTATGCATGTTTTAATTTGTACCCTGATAAATCTCCATAGTCTGAAAAAACTGAGATTAGTTCTGGTAGAGAAGTGTCTGGCTGCCCTAGGTATATTAAAATGTCATCAGCAAAGAGTGCTATTTTATGTTCTTTCTGACCAAGTGTAATACCTTGAATTTCTTGATTTTGTCTTATCCATTGGCTCAGAGGTTCTATGAAGATTGCAAAGAGCAGTGGAGACAGGGGGCAGCCTTGACGACATCCTCTTTCCAGCTCAAAAGATGATGATAAATTACCGTTAATCCTTATTTTAGCTGTTGGTTTTTTATATAATGCCTGTATAGTTCTAATGAAGTTGTTATGAAAATTGAAACTGGATAAGATTCTATATAGAAAAGACCAGTCAACCGAATCGAATGCTTTTTCAGCATCTAATCCCAATATGACTGCATTTAAGTTATATTTTTTTATATGATGAATTATGTGTAAAGTGCGTCGAATGTTGTCTTGTGTCTGTCTTTGTCTTATAAAACCTGTTTGGTCTAAGTGAATTAGGTCTGTCAGTATGTTTTCTAACCTTTTGGCAAGGATAGTGGTAGAAAGCTTATAGTCCTGATTTAATACACTGATTGGTCTGTTGTTGGAGCATTCTAGTTTATCCTTTTCAGGTTTAGGTATGACTGCAATGACCCCTTCTCTCCAGGAGGGGGGGATTTCCCCTGTGTGGAGGACGTAGTTAAATGTTTTCAGGAGGAGAGGAGATAGTTGCTGTTTAAAGGTTTTGTACCATTCTGCTGTATAGCCATCTGCTCCTGGGGATTTGTTAGCTTTAAGTTTCATAATTGCTTTTTCCAATTCTTTAGGTTGTATTTCTGACAGTAGGGTTTTATTTTGTGATTCCGTAAGTTGGGGAAGGTTTAATGTGTTTCGGAATGTCTCGGATGCGTTTTTATGTTTTTTGTGGGAGTATAAGTTCTTGTAGTAATTCTCGAAGCTTTTAAGAATATCCTGAATTCTGAATTTTATTTCCTTTGATACTGGGTCTCTGATTTTGTAGATTGCTCTTTCCGTTTGTTGTTTCCTCAATTTATAGGCTAGTAATTTTGCCGATTTACTGCCTGCTTCATAGTGTTTTTGTTTCAGAAATGTAAGTTTCTTCTGGATTTCTATTGTGTAGATCTCATTTATTTGATTTTTAATTTCTTTGATCTTGAGCGAGCCATTAGAATGAGTGTTATCTTTGTGTTCTTTTTCTAGGTTCTTGAGCTCTGATTCTAGTGTGATTAGTTTTTCTTGTCTCAGTTTCTTTTGGGTTGCCAGTTTTGCAATAATTTTTCCCCTTATTACAGCTTTGCACGCATCCCACAGTATTAAAGAGGATACTTCTCCATTATCGTTTTCTTCCAAATATCTGAGAATATCTGATTCCAATTCATCTTTCAGTGGCCCTTTGAGGACACTTGAATTCAACCTCCAGGAAAATGTATTATTTGTGTATTTTTGGATGTTTAAATCCATATAGATCGGACTGTGGTCGGAGAGATCCATCAGTCCTATTTTACATGTTTTTACTCTTCCAATGTCTCTATTAAACATAAAAAAGTAATCAATCCTTGAGTAAGATGAATGTGGCGTTGAATAAAAAGTATAATCTTTTACATTGGGGTTGAATTCCCTCCATACGTCACAGATTCCCATTTCTTTTAGTAGCATCCGAGTATTCCTATTTTGGGTGTTATTTTGATGTGAAGAATTACCTGTTGCATCCCAGTATGGATTCAGTCTTAGATTGAAGTCTCCACCACATATCACTAAACCTTGGGCTTTAGTTATCATTAGGTCGAATACATTTTTATAAAATTTCCATTTAGCCCCTGGTGGTGCATATACATTCAGTAGGGTGATATCTTCTCCCTCTAGCTGCCCAGTTACCAAACTGTACCTCCCTTCTTTATCTTTGTGTTCTGATTTTTTTTCAAATGTAATTTTGGTTGATACCAATGTCGCTACTCCCCTCCTCCTCCCTGATTTATATGAAGATGAAGAGATCATTTTAAACCCTTGTCTACTGAGTTTAGTGTGTTCCACGTCTGTTAGGTGGGTTTCTTGTAAAAATACTATTTCTGCTTTGTCTTTTTTCATTTTGCGTAGAATCTTGGATCTTTTAACTGGATTCAGGATCCCTTTTACATTATATGAGGCTATTTTGGTTACACCCTGTTTCTCCACTGTATTTTCTTATTTAGTATAACAGTGTGGTGGCCCTCTTTTTTGCTACTCAGAAACTGAAAGATCATTAAGAACATAAAAAACATTAAGTACATAATGAACGAAACTTTAAAACAAAAAACTGTCAAAAAAACTTCCTGAGCTGGGGTCTCTTTAAAGACCCTGTAAGAGCCCTGATGGAGTATGGGCTCTGAGGGAAATTCTTCAAACTCTGTTACGTGCTGAGGGCCCTCTCTTACCCCTGTAAGTTGTCCCATGTTTTTAACGTGAATTTCAGATCCCAGTCCGAATTTGTAATGATTTTTTTTTTTTATGCCTATACTCTATGAGCTTGTGTGCACCCTCCCACCCCCATCACAGCAAACATTCACTCTAATACAGTATTTGTTAGTGTGGGGAGAACATGTGGGTCATTGTTACATTTCTATTTTAACATGATTTTTTTTTTCCCCCTTTAAATTAAGAAGACATTTGTTTCTAATGCTAAAACTGCTCCATGAAAGGTTTTACCACATGCTGATTCTGCATCTTCTTTAATGTTTGTTACCTTGTAGGAGGGGGGATGGAAGTACAGAGTGACTGTAGAGAGAAAGAAAAAAAAAAAAACCCAAAAAGGTCGCTATTCCTTTCTGGAACTGGAAAGCTTATCTTTGTAGCTCTGGGGCTGGGTGTTCCCGCTGCTGGCCCATGGATTTTGAAGGTCTCTGAGTGGACCACGTTTGAGCTCTGATTTTCTCGTTCAGATCCGCTGCGGGTTTAAACACCGTTACCGGGAGACCTCTTCTTGCCATGTCAGTTGTTGCTTCTTCCGCTGAATTGTAGAGACATGACTCTTCCCCATAAAAGACCCTTAGCTTCGCCGGAAATGGCGTCTGAAAGCGTAGATTCTTTTCCCGTAAAACCTTTTTGGCGTCGTTATATTCCCGTCGCTTTTTAAGAACTTCAGGGGCGTAGTCGTGTTCCACGAAGACTTTTCTTTCTTGATGCATAAATCCTTTCTTCTGCCAAGCCCGTCTTACAACTTCTTGTTTTATTTTGAAGTCAGAGAATCTTACCAACACTGAACGTGGGGGCGCTTTCGGGGCTGGCTTTGCGGCTAATGTGCGATGAGCCTTTTCTATCTTCAAATCGGTGGATTGTGGAATATCCAACTTGTCTCTCAATAAGGATTCCACGCATTCTGCCACTGTGTTGAAACCATCTTCAGTTCCTTCTTTCAGACCGTGAATTCTGATGTTGTCCCGTCTCTGTCTTCCTTCTTGGTCGGCTAGCTTAGCCTCCAGCCTTGACTGTTTTCTGTGTAAATCCAGTACAGAATCTTCAAGCACTTTTATTCTGTCTTCAGCTTCCAAGATTCGGTTTTTGGCCTGGTCCATTCTGCTGTTCACCTTTTTTAGATCCTCTCTGAATTCAAGAAATTCGGCCCGAAATCGTCGTAATTCGTCAAATAGCGATTTCAAGCTAATCCTTTTGTTAGCTAGGCCCAGGCACTCTTCTTCTGAACGGAGGTCTTCTGGTTCCAATTCCGCGGCTGCTGTGGGTCCTGATCTGGGGAATGTCAGTTTCCTCTGCTTTTGGTTAGGCATGGTGTTATTGTCTTTTGAATTTTAATCTTCCAAAAATCCGTTAGGTCTGATTTTGAGGAGGTTTTCCTTGGATTGAGTCTGGGAGTTTCACCGTTAGGTTGCTATCACCATGGCGTCCAGACCGGAAGTCCTGGATTGCTATTTTTGAACAGCTGCAGCTAAACATTCAGCTACACTGATGCATGATTGTTCGAGTGTTTTTACTAGCAGGTCTTAGAGGGAATCTAGAATTATGATAGGAAAAAAAATTGACCTCTAGTGGTTAAAAAAATCATTATATGAAGTGATGTGGCGGAGGCTTAGAGGTGTAATGTGTTTAAAGTAGACCTTCACCCTACCCCACCTATTAGCTTAACTGATAACTCTTATCATAATCTTAACCATGTACAGTATACATGTATATTTTGAGGCTTCCAAAGCATTATATAAGTATACGTATAGGTAGTGCTCTAGCACCCCCTCCCCCTCTTGCTTTCTGCTCTACTGAAGAGCTTTTACATTTTTTTTTTTTTTTACAGATTTCAAATTTGGGGGAAATTTGAAAGTAGATACCCACTGCACCAATTGCAGATCATATGTGTTTTAATGTCCAGCTGACATCCAATTAATTCTGTGTGACCGGCACCTGAGCCTCGAATGATGAAGCTGAAAATTATCAGCTCTGTGTGAGCTGATAATTTTGTAGAAATCTACAGGGTATTAAATACGTATTGTGGAGATTGTGTGGAAAGACGAGACTGATTTTATTTCTCAAGATCAGTTTTATTCATCATCACATTCTCCAACATCCAAAACGGGAAAGAGGAAGGCATGCCCCCACCTCTGTCCCTTTTATACCCAGGACATCAAAGCACACAGTCACATTGTCTTTACATCCCAAATCACAACGCACCCCCCTTCAGGTCTTCTGTCTGTCTGCTCCTGAAGTCCTGGTGGTCAGGAAATCCCTCACGGCCATCTCCCTGCATACAAAAGGCCAGACTTCGCATCCTCCTGCTACCCCTAGGGGGTTCAGACCTTTTGTTCCTCTGAGACGTGCAGTAAACAATAAGCATACAGCAATAAGCATGTGAAGCATATGGAACCTACATATGTGCCCACATGACCCCCCCCCCAAACGTCTAAGATGGAACAACATAACCACAGATTGCATGTCACACTAAAATCATTACATATCAGTCCAAGTGCTGCTTAGGTCTCAACCTTCTCCCGTATCTGCTGTAAGCAGGCTGTACCACCTCCACGGCATCTTCCAGCTGTGGATCTGCTGCCTGGGGATGAGAGCTGTTAGTCAACCTCTGTGGGTGGTTTCTGGGGAATGCTCTCTAGGGGGTCTGCCGCGCCGAGGAGCCTTCGCCAACTGCACAACTTCGTCCGCTACCACAAAAGCGGGTTTGAGCCTGTTAATGCCAATCCTTTCTTTTCTGCCCCCCAAATCTAGCAAAAAATGCTTATCCCCTGTTTCCAGCACTCTATATGGTCCGTCATAAGGTGGGCGTAAAGGTGGACGGTGGGCATCATGTCTGACAAAAACAAACTCCGCATTTTTAAAGCCTTAGGCACAAAAAAAGGCACTTTTTTCCGGTTCCGGTTCCGCCGGACCGGTGGCGCCACACGAGTAGGCTGCCCGTTGCAACAGCCTTTTTTTAAAATCTTCCTTCTTCTTTCTACACCTTTCACTCTGTATATATATCACGGACGCACGGATCGCCCCGGGGGTCTCCGGAGCCACGGAGCCACGGTTTGCAGCGGGAGACACTACAGCAGGGAGGAGCGAGTGCTAGCTAGCACTTGGCCGCCGCCCGGTGCTAATGGGAAACTCAACATACCGGGAGCTGTAGCGAAAACGACGCGGGTGCCGGGCTGGAGTTTAGGCGGCGTGCAAGAAATATAAGACAGAATAATAAAGAGCGATGGCAAGAACCAAGCAGACTGCCCGTAAAATCTACTGGAGGAAGAAGCCCCCCAGGAGACAGCTAGCCACCAGGGCTGCTCGGAGAGGCGCTCCGGCCACCGGCAGAGTGAAGAGGCCTTGCCGTCACAGGCCCGTGGCTCTGAGAGAGATCCGTCGCTGCCAGAAATCCACGGAGCTGCTCATCCGTAAGTTGCCCGTCCAGCGCCTGGTGAGGGAGATCGCTCAGGACTTCAAGACCGTCCTGCGTTTCCTGAGCTTCGCCGTCATGGCTCTGCAGGAGACCAGCGAGGCCCACCTGGTGGTCTCTTCTTCGCTAAGGGGATCACCATCATGTCCAAAGACTTCCAGCTGGCCCGCCGCATCCGCGGAGAGAGAACTTAGACTTTCTGCTGCACATTCACCAACCAACCATAATGCTCTGCACTGTGTGTCTATATATATACATTTATAGTAATATGGACATATGTTTACTAGATGTTGTTTTTTCTTGCCTTCTGATTGTTGCTCTGAGTGTTGCTATCCCTGTGCTGTTGCAATCCTGGAATTCCCCCATTGTGGGACTAATAAAGGCTTATCTTATCTTATCTTAAAAACACGCGGAAAACTGTGGTGAACGGGGCCAGGTAGTGTGCTCGGGCCCATGTTATTCTGTAACCGCTGAGCCGGGGGGCACTCTGGCGCTGGATTATCTGGGAGAAATTCCCCGGGCAGCCGAAGTGGCTGTGCGAAAACTAGCTTGGCTGGGGAGGCTTCTAAATCCTCTTTAGGTGCAGAACGCAACCCCAATAAAACCCATGGTAGCTTGTCCACCCCATTTGGATCCGTAAGCGACGCTCTGAGAGCCGCCTTCAATAACCTGTGAAAACGTTCGCATAACCCGTTAGTCTGCGGGTTGTACGCGGTAGTGCGGTGGATCATTGCCCCCAGGCTGCGGGCCATCGCTGACCAAAGTTCGGAAACAAATTGCGGGCCTCTGTTGGACGTAATGTCCGACGGGACTCCAAAACGCGCAACCCATGCTGTTAAAAATGCGCACGCCACCTCCTCGGCTGTGGTTGATGACAGCGGGACCACTTCCGGCCAGCGCGTGGTGCGGTCAACCATTGTCAGAAGATGTGTGCACCCTCGTGAGGGCGGGAGGGGGCCTACGAGGTCCACGTGGACATGATCAAACCTTTTAGCCGGGATGTGAAATGGCTCCAAGGGAGCTTTCGTGTGTTTATGAACCTTGGCCCGCTGGCAGGCTGTGCAGGCTGCCGCCCAC
This sequence comes from Pholidichthys leucotaenia, assembly GCA_020510985.1. NCBI lineage: Eukaryota > Metazoa > Chordata > Actinopteri > Cichliformes > Pholidichthyidae > Pholidichthys > Pholidichthys leucotaenia. The sequence goes on from CM035840.1 coordinate 341,210,939, forward strand.
TCTCTAACTTGTTTGCGCAGGCTCGGCCATACAAATTTCTCTCCTACCATTTTGACCGATGCGCGCACTCCCGGGTGCGCCAGAGAATGGATCGAGTCAAAAACGCGGCGGCGCCCCGCGGCTGGAACCACCGGACGCGGCCGCCCAGTGGAGACGTCGCAGATTAGGGGGGGCATACCGTCTTGCAGCACCCTGTTCTCCAGCCTTAACCCTGTAGGTCCAGACTGGAGCGCGCGCACATCCGCGTCGCTAACCTGCTCCGTGGCCATGGCTGCGTAGTCTATCCCCACGCGGACCGGGGTCGCGCGCACCTCCGCGTTGCTAACCTGCTCCGCGGCCATGGCTGCAGGATCTACCTCCGCGTGGGCTGGAGCCCCCACGGCACGCAAGAGGCAGTCCACCACTACATTAAGCTTACCCGCCACATGCTGGATATCGGTAGTAAACTCTGATATCGCGGCCAGCTGTCTCTGCTGCTGGCCCGACCAAGGTTCTGAAATCTTGGCCATCGTGAAAGTCAGCGGCTTGTGGTCAACGAACGCGGTGAAACGGCATCCTTCCAGCCAGAACTGGAAGTGGCGAATGGCCAAGTGGAGAGCTAACAACTCCCTGTCGAATGCGCTGTATTTTCGTTCGCTGTCGTGCAGAGTTTTACTTTAAAAAGACGAGCGGTTGCCAGGCTCCAGCTACAAACTGCTCCACGACCGCCCCTATGGCCACATCTGTTGCATCAGTAGTGAGTGCCATGCGGGCTGCTGGGACTGGATGTGCTAACAATGCAGGGTTTGTCAGGGCTGTTTTGACTTCGGAAAATGCACGCTCTCGCTCCGGAGACCATTCGACTTTATTTGTGGGTTTTTGCTTTTTTAGTGAAGCATACAATGGTTGCATGAGCTGCGCTGCGCGGGGGAGGAAACGGTTATAAAAATTTACCATTCCCAAAAACTCCTGTAACGCTTTGACCGTTTGCAGCTGGGGAAAATTTGTTACTGCGTGCACCTTGTCAGGCAGAGGGACCGCTCCCTCTGGGGAGACGCGATGTCCCAAAAGATCAATCTGCGTCACCTCAAACTGACACTTCGCCGGGTTAATTATTAACCCGTGCTCTGCCAACCTCCGGAAAACTGCCGTAAGGTGGTTTTCGTGTTCGTCTTCAGATGCGCTGGCTACCAATATGTCGTCCAGGTAGACGAACACGAAAGGGAGATCGCGCAAAACCGCGTCCATCATGCGTTGGAATGTCTGCGCAGCACCTTTAAGCCCAAACGGCATGCGCAAAAACTCGAAAAGCCCGAAAGGAGTTATTACCGCTGTTTTGGGTATGTCCTCAGCGCGCACTGGGACCTGGTGGTAACCGCGTACCAAGTCTATTTTAGAAAAAATGCGCGCCCCCGCCAAATGAACTGAAAAATCTTGGATGTGCGGGATCGGGTAGCGGTCGTGCGCTGTAGCGTTGTTCAGCCTGCGGAAATCGCCACAAGGCTGCCACGAGCCATCAGCTTTCGGGACCATGTGAAGTGGTGAAGCCCAAGGGCTCTTCGAACGCCTAATGATGCCCAACCTCTCCAGGTTGGCGAACTCCTCGCGCGCTATGGTCAGTTTAGCTGAATCCAAGCGCCGAGCTTTTGCGAAAACGGGGGGTCCGGTGGTAGTAATAAAATGTTCCACCCCGTGTTTAGCCACTGTCGCCGAAAATGTCGGGACCATGAGTGCTGGGAACTGAGTGAGGAGTGTGTGGAACTTACCACCTGCAGCTGTGACGTTGGCTTGTGCTGTTGGCGGGGCCACTCGAGCTGTACAGGGGATAGAAGAAAAAGAGAGTGCATTAACCAGGCGTCTGTTAGCAAGATTGACCAACAAACTATGTGAGCACAAAAAATCAGCCCCTAACCTGTTGAAATTGACTGCCGCTATGACGAAAGTCCACTCGAAAGTGCGGCCGTGTAAAGACAGAAGCAGAGTCCTCTCACCGAAGGTCTTAATCGCCGAGCCGTTCGCTGCTGACACCCGGGGACCACTGGAAGGCGCCAGTCGGTCAGCGTAGGAAGGTGTGATGAAACTCAGCTGGGAGCCCGTGTCCACGAGGAAATGCCTCCCCGAGTGCGCATCCTTCAAGTAGAGCAGCTTGTTCTCCTCTCCGAGGGCCGCAGCTGCTACCAACCCCTGGCCTTGGCGTTTCCTGAACGCTTAAAGTGGCATGGTGGAATGCACTTGCGTGCCCTCTCTGCGAAACGGCGATGGTAGAAGCAAAGGATGTCGTCTGCTCCGTGTTTCCCAGCCCCTGCCGCCGCCGTCATCGGTGCGTCTGGTGTTGCAGCCTCTGGCCCCCTGCCGTCTTCGGACGTTGCGCCTGGACCCGCTGCCACAGCCGCGCGCCGTTTACTGGCGTCGACGAGTCGTTGCGCCTCCTGGCCCAGCTCGTGGTAGTCTTTTTGGGCCAGCAGTGGTGAATTGGCCACGGTCACTCTCATCTCTGACGGTAGGGTTCTGAGGAAAAGGTGGGTGAAGATGAAGTTATCATCTTCGGAGTCTCTCAAACTCAACATCTTCCCCATCAGGTCTGCAGGTCTGTCGCCCTCAAATTCAGTAAGCGCCAGGAGCCTCTCTGCCCGCTGCTGCACCGAGGGAGTGAAGTGACGAATGAGTGCAGCCTTCAATGTGCTGTACTTGTCGCTGTCCGGGTGGTTGATCAGGCTCTCCACTTGCTGGGCTGTGTGGTTGTCCAGCTTTGCAACCACATGGTAGAACTTTGTGGCGTCTACCGAAATCCTCCGGAGGTGGAACTGTGCCTCGACTGCGTTAAACCAGGAGCGCGGACTGGTCGGCCAGAAGTCCGGTAGTTGGACTGTGGCTGCATTCGTTTGGCCGGCTCCTGGCGAGTCTAGCTCGGGAGATTTGTCTCCACTCATAATACGTTGTAGGGTCACCAGTGTGGAGATTGTGTGGAAAGACGAGACTGATTTTATTTCTCAAGATCAGTTTTATTCATCATCACATTCTCCAACATCCAAAACGGGAAAGAGGAAGGCATGCCCCCACCTCTGTCCCTTTTATACCCAGGACATCAAAGCACACAGTCACATTGTCTTTACATCCCAAATCACAATGCACCCCCCTTCAGGTCTTCTGTCTGTCTGCTCCTGAAGTCCTGGTGGTCAGGAAATCCCTCACGGCCATCTCCCTGCATACAAAAGGCCAGACTTCGCATCCTCCTCTACCCCTAGGAGGTTCAGACCTTTTGTTCCTCTGAGACGTGCAGTAAACAATAAGCATACAGCAATAAGCATGTGAAGCATATGGAACCTACATATGTGCCCACAGTATCTCCATGAGTGTAAAGGTATTCAGTATAAAATAGATATACCAACTAAGTATAGTAAAATTTTTGTTACTGTATGTAACTTTACTTTTTTCTGTATTTAGGAAGTGCCCTTTTTTGGGAGGTCCTGTCCCCGAATTGTCTGTACACACATCACTGTGTATTTAATGTGTACATTTAATGTGGAAGTGAACACAGACGAACATTTGAACTTTTTTTCATTTGGTCCAGACTTTTGGACTTTTTAGTTTGGTCCGGACCAAAATTTTAGGAGTGAAAGCTCCACTGAACCACGGTCTGGAGCAAAGAGACGAAATTTGGAGATGGACTTGTTCCAGATCAAACTGAAGCTTGGCCTGGTTCATTTAGAGTGTGAAAATAATTTTCAGAAAGGTTTGGACTTTCGGACCAAACACAGGAAGTAAAGGTAGCTGATATGAGGGGAAATTAGCCACAGCATGACTTGGAGAGAGGAAAAGACCCAGATTTTAATTGAAATATGATCCGTTAGTGGCATAAATAGTCAATTAAAATAAAATCATAAAAATGCAGCAATTTACCAGACATTTTCAGAGGGAATGTAACAGAGTATGTGAAAGATCGGAGGAGCAATGCCAGCTGCAAAGAATCACGGCTAAAGAGAAGAACAAAAGTCCTTTTTGATGAAGTCATGGATAATATTCTAGTCTCACTTAATTCAATTCAATTCAATTCAATTCAATTCAATTCAACTTTATTTATATAGCGCCATTTCACAACAACAGTCATCTCATAGCACTATCAACTGTAGGGAGGACCCCCACAGTTGCAGAAAGACCCCAGCAATCAGGCGATCCCCTGTGAGCAAGCACTTGGCGACGGTGGAGAGGAAAAACTCCCTTTTAACAGGAAGAAACCTCCAGCAGAACCAGGCTCAGGGAGGGGCAGTCATCTGCTGCGACTGGCTGGGGGGTGAGGGGACAGAGAAGAAGAAAAGAACAGACATGTAGAGAGCAAACAGCACGATGGGGACTCAATCTATGGGAGAGAACAAACAAATGTTAATGACCAGCAAAAAAAAAAAATATTTCATAGAGAGTGAGGAAAGGAGTGAGGCCCAGTGGATTACTGGAGGTCCCCCGGCTGACTAAACCTATTAGCAGCATAACTAAGGGAGGGTTCAGAAACACATGATCCCTCCCTAATTGTAGGCTATATCAAAAAGGTAGGTTTTAGCCCTATTCTTAAAAACAGAGATCGAGTCTGACTCCCGAATCCAGATTGGCAGCTGATTCCACAGGAGAGGAGCTTGATAACTGAAGGCTCTGCCTCCCATTGTACTTTTGGCGATTCTAGGTATTACAAGTAAACCTGCATTTTGGGAGCGTAGTGCTCTGTTAGGATGATACGGTAGTATCAGATCTTTTAAATAAAAAGGAGCCTGATTGTTTAGAGCTTTGTAAGTAAGAAGAAGGGTTTTAAACTTAATTCTAAACTCTATGGGAAGCTAATGAAGGGAGGCCAGAACCGGAGAGATATGATCTCTCTTTCTAGTACCTGTTAAAACTCTTGCTGCAGCATTTTGGATCAGCTGAAGACTTTTTAAAGATGTTTTAGGACAGCCTGATAATAAAGAATTACAATAATCTAATCTCGAGCTAACAAAAGCGTGGATCAGCTTCTCAGCATCACTCTGAGACAAGATGCTCCTAATCTTGGCAATATTACGCAAATGATAGAAGGCAGTCTTAGAAACAAATTTAATATGTGAATTGAAGGACAAATCCTGATCAAAAATAACTCCAAGGTTCCTCACAGAGCTATTAAGAGAAAGAGTAACTGCATCCAAACTGAAAGTTTGATTTGGAAAGGAATTTCTAAGGTTTTTTGGACCAACAAGAATGACTTCAGTCTTATCTGAATTTAATAGCAGGAAATTACAAGTCATCCAAACTTTGATTTCCTTAAGACAGGCTTCTAACTTGGCTAATTGATTAGTATCATCTGGCTTCATTGACAGGTATAATTGTGTGTCATCTGCATAACAGTGAAAATGTATACAGTGCTTTCTAATAATGTTGCCTAACGGAAGCATATATAAACTAAAAAGAGTAGGGCCAAGCACAGATCCCTGTGGAACTCCATGACTAAGCTTTGAGCTGAGAGAAAACTCATCATTTACATGAACAAACTGGAACCTATCAGATAAATAAGATCTAAACCACTGCAACGAAGTTCCATTAAGTCCAACATAGTGTTCTAATCTATCAAGTAGAATATTATGATCAATAGTATCAAAAGCTGCACTAAGATCTAAAAGGACAAGTACAGAAACTAGTCCATTATCAGATGCAATGAGGAGGTCGTTAGTGACCTTCGCTAAGGCTGTTTCAGTGCTATGATGGATTCTAAACCCAGATTGAAACTCCTCAAATAAACCATTTCCCTGCAGGTGGTCAAATAATTGCGTAGCAACAACTCTTTCTAAGATTTTTGAAATGAAAGGGAGATTAGAGATTGGTCTATAGTTAGCTAAAGCTCCTGGATCTAGCGTTGGCTTTTTGAGTAAGGGTTTAATTACAGCCGTTTTAAAAGCCTGCGGTACATGGCCTAAAGTTAATGAAGAATTAATTATATGAAGAATAAAGCTACCAATAAGTGGGAAGACTTCTTTAAATAACCTGGTAGGAATAGGGTCTAAAAGACAAGTTGAAGGTTTGGATGAGGAAACTATTTTGTCTAACTCACAAAGGTCGATTGAAGTAAACTCATCAAGACAAACATCAATAGAAGGAGTTGTAGTAGTTACAGTATTTAAGTTAACTGTGGGAAGAATCTGATTGATTTTATCTCTGATGGATGAAATTTTATTATTGAAAAAGTTCATAAAGTCCTGACTAGTAAGCTCTAAGGGGATGCTAGGATTGACAGAGTCCTGACTCTTTGTCAACCTGGCTACAGTACTGAAAAGAAACCTGGGATTATTCTTGTTCTCTTCTATTAATGCAGAGTAATAACACGTTCTAGCTTTTCTAAGAGATTTTTTATAAATTAAAAGATGATTTCTCCAAGCTAAATAGATTTCATCTAAATTAGTAGAGCGCCATTTTCTTTCTAATTGACGAGTCTTCTGTTTTAAGCTACGAGTTTCTGTGTTGAACCAAGGAGTTAAAAATCTCTGATTAGACTTTTTCTTTTTTAAGGGGGCCACCAAGTCTAGAGCCTGATGCAGAGAAGCTGAAACACTATCCACCATGTTATCAATTACAGAAGGAGCAAGCTGTCTATAGCTTATTTCCGTTGTGTTGACACATGGCATAGAGGAAACAATCTGCATAAATTTGGAAACAGCATCATCTGAGAGGCATCTACTGTGATAATATTTTTCTTTAGGAGCCAAATAGTCAGAAATAGTAAAATCAAAGGTTAACAGACAATGGTCTGACAGTACAGGGTTATGAGGAGACACTACAAGATTTTCTATTTCTATGCCATATGTCAGAACAAGGTCCAATGTATGGTGGAGGTAATGAGTAGAATTTCCTACTTTCTGAGAAAACCCAATCGAGTCTAATATTGAATTAAAAGCCACATTAAGGCAGTCACTATCTACATCCACATGTATATTAAAGTCCCCTACTATAATTATTCTATCAGATTTCAGCACTAAATCAGCTAAGAAATCAGGAAATTCGGATAAAAATTCTGAATAGGTTGATGGGGGACGATAAACTATGGCAAATAAAATTGGGTTTAACCTGGAATTGCTAAAGTGCCCAACACTGAGGACCAGGCCCTCAAAGGAATTATAACATGTTTTTTGCTTTACATTAACTAGTAATTTGGAATGGTAAATTGATGCTACTCCTTAACTAGTACACTAACTAATATGATGGCGTCTGAACCAGTTTCCACTTAAAGTGTCGTTACCGATATGTCCACAGCTACAGAAAATCCCTCTGAGGTTGAGTAGCATGGTTGCTAACTGCACCATCTGTGCTAACTACATAAACATTGCTATGACAACAGAACATCATTGTGTTATGTAAAGTTGTTTGGTCCGCTTGGATAAATAGCAGTGTGAAACCAAACCTAATCAGACCAAATGTATAGAGGGTATGCGTATGATGTCACCAAACAGAACTCATCTCAGTTAAAAAACACTGAGTGGCAAATATGAATGGCAGCAATAGGGTGTATGCAGTAAAACACAGAAAATACACACAATATTCAGTCACACTAAGTACCTGCCTGTATTGTGGAAAGCTAATGTTATCATTCTATCTTGAATGATTGACAACAAATGATTGACAACAAATTAAATAAATAAATATTGAAAGGCTCTGAATCAGTTCTTCACTTACCATGTGCTCCTTTGTCTTTACCCACACGTCACTACAGTCAAGTGAACAGTGTGGTATCCACCTTATTCCTGGGGGTGCCGCTACAGGAACGATTATGGGCGGGACTTCCGGTTTCGGCTGAGGTAGTGTTAAATCAGTCAACAAGAGTGGAGTAGCAAGGGCATTTAAAATAGCGTTTTCAAAAGTTTTTCAAACTCATTTTAATATATAGTCCACATACGTGTTTTGCACTCAAGTGGCAGCTAATTTCAGCACGTAGTTCTAGTACTTGTTGCTGGTGTTTGTGGTTGTGTCACAGACTGTATAAATGGAGGTTTCTCACCGGCAATGTGTAGATGATGCGATGAAAATGGAAAAGAACTGTTCATGTGATCGGTGGTACAGACACAGGACAGACACAAGAGCACAGCATGTATGTTTTCACTTGTATGGATGTCACAGATCTGACATTTATGTGTTATATGTGTCTCCAGAATGAAGATTGCATGAAATAAAACAATAAATAAAAAATAGTAACAGTTTTCTTCCTAAGGCTTAACAATTTAAGAAAGACATCAAATAGTTTTTTGGGGTTTTTTTGCATTCGTTGCACTACCTTGGAACGATATGGACTTCAACATGCTTCAGCATGCATTAATTTTTAAATGATCACAAAATATAGGTCAATAAAATTCTGAACAATTGTCAGCGGTGCCTCCGGCGCCACACGAGTTGGCTGCCTTTTGCAACAGTGGCTCAATTCTGAGTCTTTTTATCTTCCTTCTTCTTTCTGATCCGGTGATAACTTTCTGATTCGGCACACCTTTCACTCTATATATATCACGGACGCACAGATCGCCCCAAAGGTCTCCCGAGTCGGCGGACGGAGCTTCTGTTTACAGCAGGAGACGATACAGCAGGGAAATGCTAGCTAGCACTCAACCGCTTCCCGGTGCTAACGGAGAAACTCGACATACCGGGAGAAACTGAAGCGAAAACGACGCGGGTGCCGGGCTGGAGTTTAGGCGGCGTGCAAGAAATATAAGACAGAATAATAAAGAGCGATGGCAAGAACCAAGCAGATCTCCCGTAAGTCTACTGGAGGAAAAGCCCCCAGGAAGCAGCTGGCCACTAAGGCTGCTCGAAAAAAGCGCTCCGGCCACCGGCGGAGTGAAGAAGCCTCACCGTTACAGGCCCGGTACTGTGGCTCTGAGTGAGATCCGTCGCTACCAGAAATCCACGGAGCTGCTCATCCGTAAGCTGCCCTTCCAGCGCCTGGTGAGGGAGATCGCTCAGGACTTCAAGACCGACCTGCGCTTCCAGAACTCCGCCGTCATGGCTCTGCAGGAGGCCAGCGAGGCCTACCTAGTGGGTCTCTTCAAGGACACCAACCTGTGCACCATCCACGCCAAGAGGGTCACCATCATGCCCAAAGACATCCAGCTGGCCCGCCGCATCCGCGGAGAGAGAGCTTAGACTTTCTGCTGCACATCCACCAACCACAATGCTCCACACTGTGTGTCTATATATTATATATATTTATAGTAATATGTACATATGTATACTAGCTGCTCTTGTTTTTTCTTGCCTTCTGATTGTTGCTCTGAGTGTTGCTATCCCTGTGCTGTTGCAATCCTGGAATTTCCCCATTGTGGGACTAATAAAGGCTTATCTTAAATTCTTAAAATGTCTATACGTGTTAAGTTAAATAACAAGCATTTATGGCATGACAGCAGTATGAGCATTTTAATTTCGGGGTAAAACGAACGGCGGCAGCTGTCTGTATATACCATGGCAGCCAAGCACGGTGTTGTGGCGTCTGCCACACGGTGACAGATGACAGCCAAGCACGGTGTTGTGGCGTACATTTGCTCTAAGGTAAATTTGATTATGTCCAAAATATTTTAACAAAATGTATCCGACTTTATTGCAGTGGAAACATTGATATATCTCAGAGCTTTTATTTGTTTACAGTGTTAGCATTTTAGCACTGCTGCTAACAAACGGAGCTCCTGTCTGCCAGGCCACTTTTTAAGGTCATCTTCTCATCCCTCCATCGTCGTGGGAAGCAGTATGATGATATTACTGTTTTTGAGGTGCAAAAGGCCATGTTCCCACACTTTTTGATGCCGAAGTCATTGTTTTTTTTAACAAGGAAAAGTGCTCTGTTTCAGTGACAGCCATACGTTCTAAACTAGTACCGCAAATTGCTATCATAATTCACACAAGGCATCATGGGGCCTAGGAATAAGATCGATTAACATCTAAAGTTAAAAAATTACTCTGTGCACTGCTGTGATTAAATATTTTGTGTGATTTTTATGTTTTGCTGCATAAAAAATAAAGCTGTCACATGTGACTGCCACTCAGTGCTGTGTTGCTATGGTAACTGTCCTATAACTACCAATAATTCTGTTCCAATGCATCCCCTCTATACAAAATAAAAACTTAAGTTCAGACCTTGACGAGTACAAGTTGAAAAAAATATACAGTATACAGCGGGGAAAATAAGTATTGAACACATCAACATTTTTCTCATTAAACATATTTCTGATGCAGCCATTGACCTGAGATTTTCATCAGATATCAGTGACAAGCCAAGTAATCCATATGTACTGTACAAAAAAAATCAAGGCAACTATGTTCATAAAACAGATTATATTTAATTAAGTGGAATGATACTGAGAATAAATATTGAACACATGATAAAAGAGGTACAAAAAGGCATAGAAAAACAGGAAACCAACTGAAATCCATCAGAATTTAGGAAGCCATCCTATCCCCCATCAGTGCAAATTAATTTCAGCTGGTTAAGTCCTGACTGATAGCCTTTAAAAAGGTCTGTGAATATCAGATTGTCACACCACAAAGAGCTCATGATGGGTAGAAGCAAAGTGCTCTCTCTAAATCTTTACAACCTTATTATTGCAAAACATAATGACATTTGGTACAGATGCATTTCTAAACTGCTGATTGTTCCAGTGAGCACTGCTGGAGCCATCATTTGGAAGTGGAAAGAACATCATTTTACCATAAACCGGCCATGACCAGGAGCTCCTTGTAAGATTTCCAACAGAGTCAAAAGAATTATCAGAATAGTTATCCAAGAGCCAACGACCACTTGTGGAGAGATCCAGAAAGACCTGGAGTTAGCACGTACTGCTGTTTCAAAGCAAACAATAAGTAATGCACTCAACCGATATGGGCTCTATGCCTGCTCACCTCGCAAGACTCCATTGCTGAAGAAAAAAATATGTTGAAGCTCATTTAAAGTTTGCTGCACAACATTTGGGCAAGCCAGTAAAATACTGGGAGAATATAGTCTGGTCAGATGAGAACAAAATCGAACTTTTTAGATGCCAAAACACAAAGAATAGTTGGAGGAGAGATGGCACTACACATTCCATCAGGGTGTGAGGTTTTATTTCAGCACATGGAACAGGCAGACTTCATATAATTGAAGGAAAGATGAATAGACAAATGTACAGAGACATCCTAGATAAGAACCTGCTACCATCTGCCCAGATGTTGAAGATGAAATGAGGGTGGACATTTCAACAAGACAATGATCCCAAACACACAGCGAAGGAAACTCTCAATTGGCTCCAGAGAAGGGAAATAAAGCTGCTAGAATGGCCCAGTCAGTCACCTGACCTGAATCCAATTGAAAATCTATGGAATGAACTGAAGATGAGAGTTCATAGAAGACACCCATGGAATCTTCAAGGTTTGAAAACAGTTTGTGTGGAAGAATGGGCTAAAATCACTCCTGAGCAATGTCTGTGCCTAGTTTCTCCACACAGGAGCTGTCTTGAAGCTGTTATTACCAACAAAGGCTTTTCTACTAAATATTAAATGAATCTTACCAAGCATATTCAATATTTATTGCCTGTCATTCCACTTTATTAAATATAACTTGTTTTGTGAACACAGCTGCCTTGATTTCTTTGTATGTATGGATTACCTGGGTTATTACTGATATCTGGTGAAAATCTCAGGTCAATAGCTCCATCAGAAATATTTTTAATGAGAAAAAGTTGACATGTTCAATATTTATTTTCCCCGCTGTAGTTGTAATTTTTTCCCCCTTTAAATGTATTTAATCAATTTGCAACTAATTTTCTCTCAAATAGTCACAGAATCATAGTGAGTGTCTAATCCATCTTGAACCCTTCTCACTTGAGTTTTTTATCCCCCGGCAGACCCCTTTGGCCTTCGCCAAACGGGGGATTATGTTATGGGTCAGTCCGTCCGTCCATCTGTCCGCCAGTCTGTCCCACTTTTGTGAAATCAACTCCTCCTACAGTTTTGTTCTGATTGTTTTGAAACTTGTACCACGGTTTGATATACACTGATTGTCAGGGTTTGAGCATGGGTTGGGGACCATACTCCCTCTTTAAGTTTGTTTTTTTTCCATTCTGTGTTTCCCCTGCCTCAGTTCAGTTGTTTTTTTTTTTTTTTTTTTTGAATTTTCTGTATTTATTATTATTCATTATCGCAGTCATGTTATGTTCTTTATTCTGGTCTGGGGTTTGAGTTTAATGTTTTGGTTCTGTTTATTATTATCATTTGTCATGGTTGTGTATTTCCCGGTCCTGTGTTCATGTCTTTGGTTTACCTTTTGTCTCAGCCCTCATGTGTTTCCCGTGCCTGTAGCCACTCCCTGCCGTCTCTGATTCCCCTGATTGCTCCCATCTATCTCGTGTTGTCTTGATTGCTCCCCTGTCCTTATATACCGGTGTCAGTCTATGTCAGGTGTGGCATCCTTGTCTCATCTTGGCGTGTTGCCCATGCTTATGTCCAGTTTGTTCCTGTCTTGTGAATAATCCTGCCTGTCTCTAAGTCTGTCGAGTTTGCTTTTGTTCAGCCCATGTGCTGCTTTATTTTCTGTTTTCTGTTAAAGTAAATAAATCATGGTTTATCAAATCCGCCTTGCAATTGGGTTATCTTCCTCGCCCCAGAGGGGCCTTCGTGACACTGATGATGTGCATATTGCAATTTGGTTCTCATCAGATGATTATGGTAAGAGTTGTAGCCCCTGACTTATGACCTTTTATTTCACCTCACTTCATAGACAGTAACTGTCTTGTGACATTAACTCATCCTACAGTTTGGTTCCAATACCATGGTTTGGTATCATAGTTTGATATACTCTGATGATGCACATATAGCAGTTTCACTCTCATTGGAGGACCTAAATCTTCTTAACACAATAACTACTGAAAGAAATGATGTGGGCTTTTCAAATTGATACAGTAGTTGTATCTAACACACATCTTGGGCGGTTTACACCCTGTCCCAACCATGGGTTTGGAGTCAAGTGGTCAAAATTCAAAGTTAACACTGCAGTTGCACTATGGTAAATGGTACATTTACTATTACTACTACAGAGTGGAGGCCTAGTTGATAAAGCATCTGCTCCACAACCGGGAGGTTGGGGGTTCAAGTCCTGGCTTGGTCATACCACATAAAAATGGTACTTACCACCTTCAAGCTTGGTGTTCAGCATAATAGAATGGGGGAAGGAGAAGTTGTTTGTGGCGGCACCTTGCATGGCAGTGAACCCTCTGATTCTACATGGGATTAACATTGTAGATAGGAGAAAGGTAATTTTGTTCTACTGTAGATAGATGTACTTTATCAATCCCAAACTGGGAAATTACAGTGCAACAGTAGCATGACAGTAGATTACCAAAACGAGAAAAACACACACAGCATAACTGTCATTATCTGAGCATGGGGGGTTCCGCCGTGCTCTGTTCATTGTCTTTTTCCATATTTGTATATCTGTTGTATTCTTAGTTTCCTGTCATTTTATCCTTGGTTGGTTTGCACGTATCTTGTACTATCTCTTAGTTCTACTTATTCTCCGGTTTACATTCCTCATAGTCTTGTTATTTATATATTTGGTATTATCTGTATTTATTCTTCAGTTTATTATTTGTCTTCATTGTGATTCTCGTTTTATATTGGTATTTTTGTCAGCTGCTTTTTATCCTGTGCTCTCTCTCTCTCTCTCTCTCTCTCTCTGGGGCTGCAGCTGTCACTGGCACTTCCAGGTTTTGCTCTTGTAGTGGGTGGTGCTCCTGTCAAGCTGTCAGTCCCGTCTCCTCTCCCCTCATGACTCACAGCTGGTTCATATTGTGCAATCAGTCTCCCTAACTACTTAAGCCTTGTTCCTCCATTTGTTTATTGCTGGGTCATTTTTCATCAGTCCTCATCCGGAGACAGCGTTCCTGTCTCCATTGTCTTCTACTATCGTAAGTCCAGCTCTGCTGGGAAATCATAGTTTCCTTACCTGTTTTCTCCATATGTCCAGCTCTGCTGGGATTTCGTAGTTACTTGACTGTTCTGTTGCGTGTGTGTTTAGTATGTGTGTCGTTGATAAAATATGCAAACTCACTGCTCACTTTTGGTGTCGTCTGTTTGCCCCGTGAACGGGCAGTTCATGACAGAATGACCCTGCCACACAGACGGCAGCAACAGTGAGGTGTGCTTTCTCTTTTCTTTTTCTTTAATTCCCTCGTATTTTTTGTCTTTTCCGGGGGTTTTGCTATGTCCTCCACCCTGGATTTTTCAACTCTGGGACTGACCGAGGAGGAGTGTGTTGCGGCGACGCTCATCAGCAGTTATGCCTCGGAGGCTGGAGCCTCCCGCTCTCCTGAGGAGGCTTGGGGGTTTGTGGATGGCGCGGCCTGGGTGATCGAGACATATCCCAGTATCTGGAGCTACCCGGGCCTCACAGTTTTCCTCGCCTCTGTGGTCGACGCCCAACGCAAAGTCAGTGGGCGGGCAAGGGACTCCCCTTCGACGCCACTAGAGCCCAAGAGGAAGCCACCAGGGGACGAAAGACTCGCTTGTTTCAACCGGATCCCATGTCCTTGCTCATCCACCAGCTCCCGGGATGGTCCCGATACAGCAGCCCCACCTTCTCCTCCTGAGCAGTGGCCCACACCATCAGCAGAGGAGCTGGAGGAGCGCAGGCAGGTCCAATTAGCGGAAACAGAGCTGCTGCTGGAATATAAGCCATTGCTTCTCCCGGATGTTGCCCAGGAGCTGGAGCAGGTTCCACCTTGCTGTGAGCCAGTGTCTCCACCTCCTTGCCAGAGGACCTCCACCGTGCCTGGAAGGAGATCCTCCGGATCTGCAGCAGCTGATACCATCACGCCCCAGGAACACAGGCAAGTGTTTTTTCACTCTCCATCACATAAAAATGAATTATCTTGCCTAGTTCCCGGTGGTGAGGCTCAATCACAGCAGCCCATTGAGTCCTCACCATCAGCTGCTGTTATTACTACCTCACCTGCTACCCCGTGTCTCCTCCTATTTTCCCTGGGTGTTCGCCAGTTCTGGGACGGAGCTGCCGGACAATGGAGGAGCCTGCGGCCCTGGAGGACCTGATTCCAGCCTTGCAGCCATGATTTGGATGATGGGAAAGTGCAGCCTGTGACCTGAAGCCTGAGCTGACACCAGTGTGTCCCCTGGCTTCAGCTGTGCGGGAGTCAGTGCCAGCGGTGAAACGACCTCCAGCAGCCATGTCTGATGAGCTATCTGCATCGGGTGTTCTGTCTGGAGGCCCTGGGACTGTACGTACCATCACGCATGCTGCCGAGGTCACCACAGCAGGTTCGCCAGAGTCCTGGACAGCAGTGGAGCTTGAGTCCAGGCAAGTGTTCTGTTCTGTTTTTTCTTCTGCAGATTCAGAGAATTCTTGTCTGGCTCAGGGTGGGGTGGATCAGTTGCAGACATCCTCTGCTCCCTCGCCGGGCTCCACTCCGGCCAGTGATTCCTCTCCGGCATTTTCTTTGTGTTTCCCTGCTAAGGTGATCGTGCCAAGAGAGAACGTCCATATGGAGGAACTCGAGACACCCCTGCCTGGATCGTCAGAGTCCTGGACCGCGGTGGAGCTTGAGTCCAGGCAAGTGCTCTGTTCTGTTTCTGCTTTCGCAGATTCAGAGAAATCTTGTCTAGCTTACGGTGGGGGTGTCATCATCGCCTGAGGTCTTCGTGGGTCCTCCCCTGCCTTTGCCTGAGGTCCTCACGGGTCCCCTGTCATCGCCTGAGGTCACTTTGGGTCCTCATCCTTTGTCCGAGGTCGCCGTGTTTCCTCATTCTTCGTCCGAGGTCGCTGTGGGTCCTCATCCTTCATCCGAGGTCGCCATGGGTCCTCATCCTTTGTCCGAGGTTGCCATGGGTCCTCATTCTTCATCCAAGGTCGCTGTAGGTCCTCATCCTCCATCCGAGGCCACCGTGGGTGCAGCCATGTCACAGTCCGGGGCCACCGTGGGTGCAGCCGTGTCCCAGTCTGTGACCATCATGGGTGCAGCCATGTCTCAGGCTGGGTTCACCGTGGGTGCTGCTTGGCTCCAGCCTACAGCCACCGTGGGTGGTGCTTCACCCCAGTCCAGGGCCACTGCGGGTACTGCTTCGCTCCAGCCCGGAGCCACCACGGGTGTGGCCATGTCCCAGTGCGGGACCACTACGGGTGCAGCCAGGTCCCAGTCCAGGGCCAATGCAGGTGCAGTCATGCTCCAGCCTGGAGCCATCGTGGGAGGAGCCTTGCTCCAGTCTGGAGCCACCGCAGGTGCTGCTTTGCTCTAGTCCGGAGCCACTGCAGGTGCTGCTTTGCTCCAGTCCGCATCCACCACAGGTGCTTGTTTTCTGTGCCTCTTATTCTAGGTGAGAATCATGAGTGTTTTTTTTAAATTATTTTTTCTGGTTTATTTCAGTCCCTCCATGCCTGGGTCCCCCTCCTTCCGCCTGGGGTGGGTTTTGTTTCCTTGTTTTTTGCTTCTATGTGTGTGTGTGGGGGTCCTTTTCTTTTCCCCTTGATGTTACCCTGGGTGTCTGGACTCTACCCCTTGAGAGGGGGGCTCTGTCATGATCTGAGCACCGGGGGTTCCGCCGTGCTCTGTTCATTGTCTTTTTCCATATTTGTTGTATTCTTAGTTTCCTGTCATTTTATCCTTGGTTGGTTTGCACATATCTTGTATTATCTCTTAGTTCTACTTATTCTCTGGTTTACATTCATCATAGTCTTGTTATTTATATATTTGGTATCATCTGTATTTTTTCTTCAGTTTATTATTTGTCCTCATTGCAGTTCTCGTTTTATATTGGTATTTTTGTCAACTCCTTTTGATCTCTCTCTTTCTCTCTCTCTCTCTCTCTCGTGCGCATGCGTGAGCGTTTGTGGGAGCAGGGGTGTGGAGTGGTGTCGAGTGAGTACTTTAAACTTTGTTTTTTCTAACTTTTCTCTATCGTGTGTGTTTGAGGTGTGTGTGTTTAATATAGTGGGTTGAGTGTGTGTGTGCTGGGGTGTGAGTGTTGGAGTGAGTGTGTCGGGGAACGGTAGCTTCTGCTGCCTGTTTTTCCCGGCCGGCCATCATGCCGGTGTTTGATGGTGGTGTGGAGTTTGAGCGCTTGACCCGGCGGCATGGCGTGAGAATCCTCCCGACAGTTCCCTGTTCTGTGGAGGAGGCCGGCCTCGCTGTAGGACAGGTGGTTGGGCATGACGGTATAAAATCAGCATCGAGGATGAACAGCGCAATTGTGATCTTTCTGGATTCAACCGAAAAAGCTGATCAGGTGGTGGCACAGGGAGTGGTCATAAATGACACTTTTACTCCCGTTTTACCGCTGGCGAACCCGTCTAGGAGGATCACCATCTCAAACGCTCCTCCTTTCGTTAAAAATGATCAGCTGATAAGAGAGTTGTCCCGTTTTGGCCAAGTTGTTTCCCCTATCAGAATGGTCTCTCTGGGTAGCAAATCCCCCCTCCTGAAGCATGTTGTGTGTCACAGGAGGCGGTGTTTCATGGTGTTAAAAGACAGCTCTGCTGAACTGAACGCGTCTTTTAACTTCAGGATTGACAGCTTTAGCTACTTGGTGTTTGCAACATCTGAAACCATGAGGTGTTTTGCGTGTGGTGCAGAAGGCCATCTCATTAGATCATGTCCTGAAAAGGCGAACACAAAGAGCACTGGCGGTAAGAAAGGTGACGCCGCTGTTTCTGGTGGTCCGGAGGGTAGCGCTACATGTGGTGCGGCGGATGCCGCTGCGGTGCCCGCTTCTGCTGGGGTGGTCGCGGCTGCGGTTGCAGCCGCGGCTGCATCCGCTTCTACTTCAGCTTCTGCGGGGGCGTCCGCGTCCGCATCCGCGTCCGCTTGTGCTGGGGCGGCCGGGCCGCCTCTGCTGGGGTGGCCGCGGCGGGCGTGGTAGTTGCCCCCCCAAATAGTGATGGTGGGGAATTTCTGTCTGGCGGCAGCTCCGATCATTGTGACGAGCCTGTCACCCGGAGTAAAGAGGTGGAGGGTGAAATGAGTGCAGTTAAATGAAGGAACGTGAATGAACAGACTTTGCAGGCGGGGGAGGAGCGGTTTGAGGCTGTAACGGACACACAGAGCAAACACTGCATGACAAACGTTGCAGTTCACGAAGAAATGCAGGAATGTAGTTTTGTTGAAGAGGATCCTTTTAAAGCTGCACAAAAAAGAAAAAGTGCTGAAAACCTGCAGAGCTCTGCTAAATCTAGTAGGGTTGGGAATTTAGAATCACTGGATGAGAGTGCTTCTGACGAAAGTGATGCTGAGTCTGAACTGATGCAGACGCAGGAGGAGCAAAGCTCCTATTGTTTTACCAAAATTAGGAAATTTCTCCAGGTGACTAAGGGGAGCAGAGCTGTGAAAGTGGAAAATTACTTTCCAGATCTGGAGTTATTTGTGGCATCAGCTCGCAAGTTTATGAAACTGAATGATGGGAATGAGACTTTCACTGATCAGGAAATATATCGTTTAAAGAAACTGGTTGTTAAACTGAAATCACAAATTACTAGCAGTCATGTTTGTTTCTTCCCTTTTATGCTATGTGTGTGTTTTTTTACTGTACCTTATTTTTATCCTTTTTAATGACCCACCTTAGAATTGGCACTCTTTAATATAAACGGGGCCAGGGATGATGTAAAAAGGGCCTCTTTATACAAGCTTTTTAATTTAAAGAAACTTGACGTGCTGATGGTCCAGGAGACTCACAGCACTGTAGACATTGAGAGCCATTGGAGAAAAGAGTGGGATGGCTGCATTTTTTTTAGCCACAAATCCAATAACAGTGGAGGGGTGGCTGTGCTTTTCTCTAGGGGTTGTGTGCCTGTCTCTTATGAGGTAGAAGAGGTGGTGAAAGGACATGTACTCTTACTAAAGGTACAGTTTGAAAACGTGAACTTCGTTTTTATAAACGTGTATGTGCCAACACAGAGAGCAGAGAGGATCAGGGTCTTTGACGTGCTATCGGATACGGTTAGGTCCTGTAATCCAAATAGTTTTTTATTTCTGGGGGGTGATTTTAATTGTACATTAAACCACAGACTAGACAGGAACCATCAGGAGCCTCACCCTGCTTCTGCCAATAGGCTGAGGGAACTGGTGAAAACACATGAAATGGCCGATGTGTGGAGATCACATCATGGGGATCAGAGGCAGTACACCTGGAGCCATGTTAAAGATAACCTTTTATCTATGGCTAGGTTAGACCGTTTTTATGGTTTTAAACATCAAATGAGTGTTTTTAAAAATAGTTGTATCTGTCCTGTTGGTTTCACTGATCACTGCCTGCTGTTCTGTTCTGTGTTTATTGAAAATGTAAAGTGTAAGAGTGCTTTTTGGCATTTTAACAATACACTTTTAAATGATGTGTTTTTAAAGAGGTTTTTCATGATGTATGGAAGTCACACAGGGAACAAAAACCCTCTTTTAGTTCTCTCCAAATGTGGTGGGATTTTGGTAAGGCACAGATAAAACAACTCTGCCAACAGTACACTCAAAATGTCACTCGTAGCTTGACCCAATCCTTGAAAGTTCTGGAGACTGAGGTGGTAGAGCTAGAGGAGTTGCTCAGTTCTACAGGAAAACAAGAGCACTTAGAGGCTCTCAAGTCAAAAAGGTCAGCCTTGGCTAGCTTGCTAGGGGTCACTGCACAGGGTGCTCTGGTCCGCTCACGCTACATGGATGTAGCTCTGATGGACTCGCCCTCCCAGTACTTTTTTGGACTGGAGGGGAAAAATGGACAGAGAAAACTTATTCACTCCTTGTTGGACGATGACGGGAGAACAATCTCCACAGCAGCAGAGATCAGGAAATATGCTGCTAGCTTTTACAGTGAATTGTTTAGAGCAGAGTGGAGGGAGGACACGTCACTGGGCCAGGTTTTCCTTGATGGTCTTCCAGTGCTCTCAGAGGACCTTGTTGCCGGCTTGGATGCTCCACTGTCTCTGTCTGAGCTGCATACGGTGCTAATGAGCCTCCAGAATGGAAAATCACCAGGCATAGATGGTCTCTCTGTGGACTTTTTTAAGGAATTCTGGCCCCTGCTTGGTCCAGACCTGCTGGAGGTTCTCCAAGATAGCTTGGAAAGGGGGACCCTACCCACGACCTGCAGGAGGGCCATCATCACACTGTTGCCGAAAAAAGGGGACCTACAAAGCCTAAACAACTGGAGGCCAGTCTCTCTGCTCTGCACAGACTATAAGATTCTTTCAAAAGCTCTGGCCCGAAGACTGAGAAAGGTGATGAGCGAGCTCATTCATGTAGACCAGACTTACTGTGTGCCTGGCAGGCTGATTAGTGACAACGTCACTTTAATTCGGGATGTTCTGGAGGTCTCTGGTTCATTGGCGGTAGAAACTGGTTTGATTTCAATTGACCAGGAAAAGGCGTTTGACCGGGTTGAACACCAATATTTATGGACAGTTTTAGCTGCTTTTGGGTTCAGCCCAGGCTTCATAGCCAGGATACGGGTCTTGTACAGTGACATTGAGAGTGTGCTGAAGATAAATGGGGGCCTGTCTGCCCCTTTAAAAGTCCAGAGGGGGGTTCGGCAGGGCTGCCCTCTCTCAGGGATGCTGTACTCCCTCGCCATAGAGCCTATGCTTCACTGCCTGAGAAGGGATCTATCAGGAGTTACTTTTCCTGGCTGTGACACCACGTTCAAGCTGTCAGCCTATGCAGATGATGTAGTCATTCTGCTAAACAAGCAGAGTGACATTGACGTTTTGGTTAGGAGTGTCAATCTTTTTGGCCAACTTTCCTCTGCAAAAATAAACTGGGGAAAAAGCGAGGCTCTGATGGTGGGGGAGAAACTAGAAAATCAGCTTACGCTGCCTGGTGGGCTGATTTGGAAAAAAGGAGGGTTTAAGTATCTTGGTGTCTTTATTGGAAATCAGCAGTTTGAGCAAAAAAATTGGGATGGGGTCATAGAGAAAATTAACGGGAGACTAAACAAGTGGAAGTGGCTAATGCCAAGAATATCTTTTAGAGGAAGAGTGCTCATTTTAAATAATCTTGTTTCCTCATCCCTGTGGCACCGCCTCATGTGCATGGACCCCCCTGCTGGTTTGTTGTCCAAAATTCAGTCTGTTTTGGTGGACTTTTTTTGGGGGGGTGGACTCCACTGGGTCCCTCAAGCCCTGTTATTTCTTCCCAAAGAGGAGGGGGGGCAAGGAGTGATTCATTTAGCTAGTAGAGGTGCTGCTTTTAGATTGACTTTCATACAGAGAATGCTGACGGGCCCCCAGGACCTGGTATGGAGGCCTTTGACCTGTGTTATTTTACAGAGAGTCCTTGGGCTTGGGCTAGACCTCCCTGTGTTTTTAATGGATTTTAAGAACTCTAATGCACTGTCTTTGCCCAGTTTTTACCGCAGTCTCTTTTCAGTGTGGACTCTTTTTAAAAAACAAAGAAGGCCATGCGATTCCCTCTGCTGGTTGTTGAGGGAGCCGCTGGTTTTTGGTGGTCGCCTTGGTGTCCTGCCGGGAGTTGGAAGGACCTTCCTTGATAGGCTGTGTTCCAGGAACGTTCTCACTCTGAAGCAAGTGGTGGAACTGGCTGGTCCTGGCCTCAACAACGCCTCAGCTTTAGCAGCTCATCTTGGTGTCAGGTCAAATCGTTTCATCGATGGTCTTCTTGCACACTGGAAACAGGAGCTTCATGGACTTGAGCACTCCCTACTCTTGGACTTTAGCAATGGCACGCTGCAGCCGGAAAGCACGGACCCCTTTCCCTCTCTCACGCTCTATATGGACTTTGACGTCACTCCTTGCTCCTTACTGGCATTCTGTGCTCCCACTGGTGTGGACTTTGGAGGAGCCAGTGGTAAGGCACTCTACAGACTGGTGGTGATGGCACTCAACAAGGACAGATTGAACACCTGTGTGGACACTCCTTGGAGAGCCTATTTTAGACTAGGAAAAGGGCATCGGCCTGCCTGGAGGGCTCTTTATAAAGCCCCTCTCCCTAAGAGGCATGGAGACTTACAGTGGAGGGTCCTGCATGGTATTATAGCTGTCAATGCTTTTGTTTCTGTGATTAACAGCAGTGTCAGTGATCAGTGTGTTTTTTGTTCCTCTAGGGAGACAGTTTTTCATTGTTTTATTGAATGTCAGCGCCTGAGTGGCCTCTTTGAACTTCTCACAGAACTTTTTCACATTTTTAAGGAAGTTTTCTCTAAGCAGGTTTTTATTTGTGGTTTTATGTACAATCGTCGTTTTAAGCAGAAGTGTCAATTACTGAACTTTGTTTTAGGGCAGGCAAAGTTGGCTATCTATGTAAGCCGGAGAAGAAAACTTGAAAATGTTGAGAATGATGTTGATGTCAAAATTTTATTTGTGAGGCTACTTAAAGCCAGAATCAGGCTGGACTTTCAGTTTTTTATGGGGAATGGGGATGTGGAAGGTTTCAGGACCCTCTGGTCCCTGGAGAATGTCCTCTGTTCAGTTCGTGATGGACAGCTTTTTTTGGGGTGTTTTTTGGGGGAATAATTTTCTGTGTAATATAGCATGACATAGAAATTGTATTGAATGATGGACAAGTGTGTTTATTAAAGATCCTTTAAAAATCAAAATATCTCTCTCTCTCTCTCTCTCTCTGTCTCTGCAGCTGTCACTTCCGGGTTTTGCTCTTTTAGTGGGTGGTGCTCCTGTCAAGCTGTCAGTCCTGTCTCCTCTCCCCTCATGACTCACAGCTGGTTCATATTGTGCAGTCTCCCTACCTACTTAAGCCTTGTTCCTCCGTTTGTTTATTGCTGGGTCATTCTTCACCAGTCCTCATCCGGAGACAGCGTTCCTGTCTCCATTGTCTTCTACTATCGTAAGTCCAGCTCTGCTGGGAAATCATAGTTTCCTTACTTATTTTCTATGTCCAGCTCCACTGGGATTTCGTTGTTACTTGTCTGTTCTGTTGTGTGTGTTTAGTACGTGTGTTGTTGATTAAATATGCAAACTCACTTCACTGCTCGCTTTTGGTGCTGTCTGTTTGCCCCGTGAACAGGCAGTTCATGACAATAATAGACAAAGGAATTACTCAGGAAAGTAAAACTGCCTAGATAACTTTATATACATTGCAGATGATGACCCGTATAGATAGATACATCGTACTCGCTGTACAATACAGGACTATCAGGCGCAGGGTGCAATATGAGGTATCAATTAGACTGTAAGGTGCAGTATGGCAGCATTGTTAGGACCTGAATTCCACATTAGAGTGAGTTATTGTACAGTGAGATGGCATGTGACAGGAAAGATTTCCTGTACCTGACCATTCGGCAGCGAAGCTGTAGCAGTCTGCTGGAGAAAGTGCTCCACTGTCTGTCCAGTGTGTGGTGGAGGGGGTGATCAAGGTTCTCCACGATGGATAACAGTTTGTTCAGTGTCCTCCCCTCCACCACATTCTCAAAGGTCTCTGGCCTGAGACCAATTACAGAGCCAGCCTTCTTGATAATCTTGTCAAGTCTGTTGGTGTCGCTGGCTCTGATACTGCTACCCCAACAGACAGCAGTAAAAAAGATGGCGCTGGCAACAACGGCCTGGTAGAAAAGTTCCAACATTTTGTTGCACACGTTGAAGGATCTCAGCTTCCTCAGAAAGTAGAGTTTGCTCATCCCCTTCTTGTATGCAGCATCGGTGTTAGATTTCCAGTCCAGTCCGTTGCTGATCATGACACTGAGGTATCTGTAGTCCTCCACTAACCCCACATCCTCCCCCCTAATCCGCAATGGCTGTGAAGGCGTCCTCTTCTTCCTGAAGCCAATCACCATCTCTTTGGTCTTGCTGATGTTCAGTCTCGGGTGATTCTGCTCAGCTCACTCCACAAATCTGTCTACCAGTGCCCTGTACTCCAATCACATGATTGGCTATATGGACTAAATGACAATAGAGATGGCTTCTTCATCTTCTTCTGTCAAACAAGTAAAGGTAGGGCCACCAAACCTGGTATACAGGTTTACCTTGGGATACTGACATCTGTCTATGGGTTTAGGGTCAGAAGGTCAAAGGTTAATGTTAATATTCCCCATGCTTTATTACTGTACAACAAGTAAAGCTAGGGTCACCAAATTTGGTGTACAGGTTCACCGTTTGACCCTGTAGTGTGACTATGGTTTGGGGATTGCAAGGACAAAGGTCAACATCATAATGGCTTATAAACTATATCTTAACAACAGAGAAAGCTAGGGTCACCAAACCTGGTACACAGGTTCACTCTGAGACCATGACCTCTGACTGCAGGTTTAGGGTCAAAAGGTCAAAGGTCAAGGTTGACACTCGCTATGCTTGCTTACTATAGAGCAGGGGTCCTCACACTTTTTCAGCATGCAAGCTACTTATAAATCAACCAAGTCAAAATGATCTACCCACTACAAAAATGCAAAACATAATTAAAATTAAAATTAAATTAAATTTTTTAATTTTAATTTTAATTTTAATTAAATTAAATTAATTAATCATTTTAATTTTAATTAAATTAAAATTAAAATGAGTCAGCTGCTCTGTGATGGACTGGCGATCTGTCCAGGGTGTACCCTGCCTCTCGCCCAAAGATGCTGGGATAGGCTCCAGCCCCCCCGCGACCCGAAAGGATTAAGCGGTAGAAAATGGATGGATGGATGGAGTCAGCTGCTTCAACGAATGCTTCTTTTACCATCTCTCCATCTTGGAAGGACTTATTGTTTTTAACGATGGCGTGACTCACCCGGAACGATGCTTCGGTGGCGGCTTTCGCTTTTGAAGTTTGTTGAGTGAAAAATGACTGCTGTCCGGACAACTGGGATTTTAGTTCCTCCACCTTTCTCTTTCTCAGCTGGCTTTTCGGCGGAAAGTCGATGTCGTATTTTCCATGAACAGTCCGACTCATTTTGATCACCATATGTTTTAGCAAGGGCTTAATCTGAGGTAATTTGCTGACTAGCTTGTAAGTTTTGCTGCGCTTAGCGCCGTTGTTTACGCATGAGCGGTGACCTAAAGGTCAAAATTCAGTTGTCATCTGAATGGTTGCCCTGTATGTCAATCAAGTGATGGGATGTTTGATAGGCTGACAAATATTTTTTTTAATGTCACGCTGCGATCGACCAGGTTTTTTTTTTTTCCAAACTTTATTGAGAACAAGATAAAGGTACAGAAATCAGTCAACAGTCATACAAACTGCGATCGACCAGTACTACCTCCGCGATCGACCAGTAGATCGCGATCGACCAGTAGATCGCGATCGATGTAATGAGCACCCCTGCTATAGAGCATGTAAAGCTCTCTAGGGTCACCAAACTTGCTACATACAGTAGGTTTACTTTGGGATCCTGCCCTACAATTATGGGTTGCAAACTTTGTTGTATATTCATGGATGATGGGTTAATCATAATTTGGTTCTGCCACAGTAATTATATTGAAAAACTGAAACCTGCTCTCTGTCAGTAAGTATTGGGATCTTCAAAGAAAACAGAGGCGGGGGATATTGCACTCGCCTCAAGAGTCCTCTTGTTTATCTTTTAACAAGGCAGAGCAGCATTAAGGCTACCTCTGTTGCAGCCCAGACTCGGAAATAAAGATGCACGGGCCCTGAATCCATGTACTATCGAACAACCAGAAATAACTGTTATATTGTTTTGACCTTGTCACAATAAAATTTGAATTGAACCAAAATAGGATAAAGGATCTGCTTTCGTTAGATTGTTTTTTTGTTTTGGCCACAGCTTGAAGTAAACTTAAATTTTTTCATATTTAGACCTACGTATCCATTTTTTGTAAAATATCAGATTTAGCTGTTGCCAACAATGTTTATCTTATATAAGAATTATCACATTATTTTTAATAAATGAACAGAATAAAACTTGAAAGGCACATGTTGTTTTTTTTTCTTCATAACATCTGTCTTCTGCTTGCTAATGAAATCAGAGTTGTTATTCCATTTTGGCTCAATTCCAATTTTATTTTGACAAGGCCAAAATGATATAACGGCTATTTCTGGTTGTTCTGTTTTCATTTCAGAAGGAAAACACTGAAATAATTGAAGGTACATCCCTCTAACCCCTCAATTGGTGAGCAGAAA
Organism: Pholidichthys leucotaenia; assembly: GCA_020510985.1. NCBI lineage: Eukaryota > Metazoa > Chordata > Actinopteri > Cichliformes > Pholidichthyidae > Pholidichthys > Pholidichthys leucotaenia. The sequence goes on from CM035840.1 coordinate 341,236,945, forward strand.
TTGTTTATTCTTATAGCTTAATTTTGTTTTTAAATTAAATCTGGCAAGAAATCAAATCTGACAAGTATTTTTTTCTCTCTGAGCATGAGTAAGCATGAAGTGACCCCCCCTTTTAATTTATGGAATTTATTTTTACTCATATGACACAATACATCTATACACTGATATTACCTGCGCAAGACATGCCATGTTCCCAAATGTGTATTAAGTGCTAGTTCAGTGTGATTCCAGATAAAAATTGTTGTTAATTTGTGTGTTTTCTCGCAATTTGTAAAAAAAAAATCTCCAACTAGTCACAAGCTGTCACAGCCCAGTGAGATATGGGGTTTAAGAAACTTTTTTATCGTAGATTTGTGACTTTTCTTGTAAAATTTCATGTCTTTGTTGAAATTTGAAATGCTTCTCTTTTGAAACTGTGAAATGAGATGAATATTCAAAACGGTCCACTAAGTCATACTAAGCGGTCTGGAAAGAAATGGCCTGCGTTAATGTTTTAGTTGCAGACGTTGTTGTGGAAGTCACTTACAACATCATAATGGCATATTCTTAACCTTTTAAAAATGATTAAAAGTGTAAAATGGACAGTTGTAGCTTTGTTTTTTTCCCAGTGATGGTCATTGAACTTTGTGTCAGACCTTCAAAGGCAGACGGCACAGGAGCTACATTAAGTACTGCATTAATCACCATGATACATTAACTGGGAGCAGTTATGATAATGGGACTGGGCAAGGCCTGTTATGCCAATGATGTTGTTATTTAAGCTTAATATCTTGAGTTTTAATTAGCAGATATTTCTGTCAATGCACTTGTCTTCGCCTGGGTGGTAACAAAATGAGCTAGAGGGATAAAACTCCTGGTGAGTAACATCACCTGGTGATTAAGAAGCTGTTTAATCAGCCACTGTCTCTCTGATTGAAGCACGTGCAAAAACCTATAATCCTCCTGCCTGTTTTTATTTTCCAAAACATTTTACTTTATTTCGTTGCTTGGCAACCTAAAGTGCATCCATGGATCCAACCAGCTGCCTGAGTTACTGGTGATCTTTGCATTTTGAATGGGAGGAAGACTGAGGCCTATAGGGTTGTTTTTGCATTTTTTTCCACCTGAGCTTAGTATTTAATGTCATAGCAAAAGTAAATTTAACAATCTAGCTGTGATTCCATGAACAACAATTCTTCAGTCTGATTAAAATCAGTCCTCGGAAAAATGGAAAAAAATATTTGCCCCAGATGCAGCCCAGAATCTTCATAAATTCTGGGCCAGATTTGGGCTGGTACCTTTTGACACAATGGGTCAGTACCACCACAGATCTGTTTACAAAAATCAGCTGTGACTATAGCAGATCTGCTGATTTGGAGTCTGATCTGTTATTTTGTTAGGTGTTATGGGTTCTGGTGAAACATTCCAATTTAGTAGTCTGAGTGGACACAGATCTAATCAGATGTAAGGTTAGGTGCCAAAAGCATTTAATCGGAATGTAACTTTTTGACATGCTCAAAATAATTTGAAGTGGATTCCGATGTCATGCTGAAATCTGTGGCCCATCAGAATCTGTGACCTTACTGTAGGCCTACCTGCATTTGTCTGCATGGTCAACAAGTAAGAGCAGTTGTGTCTAGATTAATGTGAGAGGAGGATAGAGCTCCTGAAACTTATTTTGATGATTGTGATTATAATTTGCCATTGTTGTGCATGGGTTCTGAAGGCACCCATGCACAACAATAGCAAATTATTCGCATTTTTTGGACCTATTAACAAGTGAAATTAGATAATTTCCCACAGAATCCTGACTGTAACAGGACACCCTGGTTGAAAAATACTGAGTTGATTCACAACGTTTAATGGGTCACGGATTCTGGTGTAACACTTTATTTCCACTGAGATGTTCAGCAATCAAAAACTTAAAATTTTCAACAAGAATGTTTCACCGCAGACCAGTTTTTTGTTGGGTTTTTTTTTGCCACCACTATGCTTCAGTGGCATCCAGAAACTGGTCATGTGACCTGAAGTTATGACAATATGAATCCTGCAGAAAGGGAGAACCACGTGGAATGGGCAATATTTTCCTTTTGGCCAGTCCGTTCTGATTGAGCTGTTATTATGAGACATTTTTATCCTGTTTAGGACAGCTATTACAATTATAAGTGGAATATAGGGCCCAATGTAAGCCCAGCAACTGTTAGTTTAAGTCAAACAAAGTGGAGCAGTTTGAAAGTTGAAACTTTGAGGTGAACAGGGACTAAGCTAAACATCAAGAGGCAAGTCACAATCCATGAGGCACAGGTCAGCAGTGTCATGCCGTATGCTTCACTGAGCTGGCTGAGTGCTCAACCTACTCATCTTAGCCAGATCAAGGCTTTAAACTGGAGTGGACAAGGTCTCCTGCCGCCTCTCAATTAACTCTAACTGGCCTCAGCCTCAGACGTCAGGTAGCTGCTGTCTTGTATGAGCTGGCCACCCACAGCTGCCCTATGCTCCCTCCACCATATGTCAGGTATTGCCATACCAGACCAGAGTATCTACTCTTCCACTCATGAGCACAAAGGTTTAATCCAAACTGCTGTCCGAATATGGAATAGCCTCAGAGAGGAATGTGTTGGCCAGATAACAGACACTGGCCTCCAAGCCTTTAAGAGCACATGAATGGGAAAACCTCCTGACCGCACCGTTAACAGAATTTGACTGTTGAACAGCAGTGAACCATGTGATTGGTCAGCCAATGTACTATATATGTGCATTTTACTTGGCTATTGATCACAATCACCACCAATTAAAGTGAAAAAATGTTTATCGAAAAGTGAGTTTTGCATACTCTGCAACTTTGCAGAGGAGGGGGAAGTTTTGGAAGTTTTTAGGCATTAATCCATGTTGTTGTGAATGAAAAAAACCCATGTACAGAGCAGGTATCTTTAAATGGTACCAAAAAAAGGATGGGGTACTGTACATATAGAGGGGTATATTTATAAGAAGCATTTTGCTTACTTTTACTACTACTTAGGCAATGTCTGGTGGAGCAGAGAATTCTGTGCTAGTTAGATATGTCTTGTGCACATCACTTTCAACACTTAGTAACATAATCTGCAGTTAAGCTCTAGATCTTTTCCGACAGATCTCAGAAGAACTAATCTTGGGCGGCTGGCACCTCAGGAACCATGGACAGGTTCCCATTCTAGCAGATGTTTGGGACTCTAGCTCTTTGGTAATTTTGCCATATGCCCAAAGTAAAGTAGACAGCACTAATTGATGATTATGTGGTATTCCTTTGCCCCCTGATAAACTGAATTGGTGGGGGGGGGGGGGGGCAACAAGTTCTTAGGTAAGAAGTTGTTTTGTTTTTTGCTTGTAAAATTGGGTGAGCCTGGTCATGGCAGACTTAAAGGGGTCATTGACTGCATTTTTCCACATATTGAAAGCTCCCACAGGTTTGTGACATATTTTGGTAATTTTTTCATAAATTACTGCATCATTATTGAATCATCTTTTGCAGCTTTCCTCAGAACGGTTCATTTCAGTGCATGTCTCTTTAAATGCCCAAGAGCCGCAGTTAACTCCACCCTCTCACTTACATCACTACTGCTTATGTTAGCTGGCTATCTCCTAGCTCGGCTAGCGAACATGAACCAAATAACATCAATTTGTCTTAAAGAAATACTGCATCACTAGTGGACAGTGGTTTGTAGTTTCAGTGGTCAATAGGATATCTTGAGTACAATAAGCACAGAAACATTCATGAATGAGATGCTAAACTGCTAGCTTCTGCTAGCCACCTTGTGTCTCATTAGAGAAAATAATAATACTAATGGTTCAATGTAGCATCACAGCAAAAATAAAATAAGACAGAATGACATGAGATATATTATCAATTGTAGATTAGTGAACCAGGTGGAAACAGGGATGTCTATTACCCTCATATTTCACAGACTGAGAGCGAATACTGGTGAACATAGCAATTTTTGATTTTTGTCAGGTTTTATAAAAGGTTACCAAACAGTTTTTCTTGTCGCCAAAAACTTCTGAAAATGTTAAGGGGTCATTGACTGAAAAATGGTGTGTTTGCAGGTTTTAACTGTCGGAACTGAATCGACTGGTCACCTAATTATCCCAAAATTTTCATAACAGTCAATTCTCTTAAAAAAACATGCAGCCTTTATCTCGTTTTTCTCTCCCAGAAACACCAGAAGCTTTTTTGACTTTTTTGTGGGAATTGTTAGCGTCACGTCTAGAAAAAGCCAATCCACCACCATCCTTGAGACCAGCCCACTGCTCTATTATTGGCCCGCCTAGCTGTCTGTCATGCATATGGAAGTGGTGCTAAAAGTAGCCTATTAGTTCTTGAACTATTAGCCCCCAAGCTAACACTGGTAACAGAACAGTCGAACCAAGTGCGGCTTATATTGTTATTTTCTTCAGATCTTAGTCACCCTAATAACCATCCCTGTTATCACCTGGTTCACCAATCCACAGTCCACAATATACCTCGCATCACTTCGGCCCATCTCCCAATAATTTCACTGTGATTCCACAGCAAATTACCAGCGCCGGCATGCTGGTCGTGGCAACCACCTACTACACCAGGACCCGAGGCTGCAGGCTGGAGGCTGCTGGCTCTTATGGCCAGCTCCCACACTGTCCTCTGGAGCTCCGTGCAACTTCGCTCCGCTCTCGCACGCAACATAGGAGAGCTGCCTCATGACAGGGCATCCCCCAGCTAGCCATGGGAGCGGAGTGGAGTCCCACAAAGCGAGACACTTCCCTTTGAAATCCCGTGGCTCGGTAGTTCAGTTCGGCCAGCAGCCTCAGGTCCTGGGCCAGGTCTGTTGTGGCGATGTGGGGGGCGCTCGGTGCACAGTACTAGCAATTTCTTGTGGAATCACGGCAAAATAATTGGGAGATGGGCCGGACTGATGCAAGATATACAATCAACTGTGGAACAGTGAACCAACGCCGCTCATCCAAGCTGGAAGGAGCTGGCCAACTAGAAACTACTCAGCTAATGGCTAACTGATGTAAGTGGGAGGGTGGAGTTGAACAGCTGAAGTCTGTTTCTTAAAGTGACAGGCTATAAATCAGAGCATTTGACAAAAGCCAAGAAAAATAAAAAACAAATTTGCTTCAATAATTAAAATATTAAAGAAAATGTGAACAAAATAGCACTTCATTAAGACATGAGTGAGCTATTAAAATGTGTAAAAAGTAAAAAGTGCAGTGACTCCTTTAAAAAATTTCTGTAGAGCAGAGGGTGGATTTGAAGACTGGGCTTACCTTTTCTCGATGTACAGGAACACACCCAGAAGAGTTAAAGGAAACCAGTACTGGTCCTTATAACAACATTAATCGTGCTTTAGGTATTACTTATAAACCAAAGATGTGTTCATTCAGTAAAAATAACCCCCTAGAGTCAGTATATTGAATAATTTCATCCCATGAAAACCGCTCAGTCAAAACCAATGGTGAGCAGCCATCGCCGGCTGGAAGTGACATGCACTCGTTGATTCCAGTTTTACCGCGGATGAGCAAGCCTGTTCAGCAGATGCTCAGTGGGTCAAGATCCGAGTTGAAAACAGCGTAAAATCTGCACGGATATATACTGCACAAACCGTCCTTGGAAATGGCCTTCATTGACCAGCAGCTGAAGGGGACCTGACAAACAGGCAAGTTCCCAGTCAAGTAACTTCAGAACACATTGAATAAATCTTTTTTTCCACAATATTTTTTTATTGAACCTTTTTTTTTTTTTACAAACATAACACAAACAATCAAACACTAACACTAAAGTAATTAAAAAAAATGTACTAAAGACACCAACAACCACTAACAAAGGCAGGTCTTCAGCAATGCTCCTCTGTTTAGTCTAGGCAATCCATTACATAAGTATACATATTATACATTCACCAGTTTGGAATTTACAAGGTCCACACACATCATTCACCTTCTTCTTCAAAAGTTATGTTTAAATTCTTTACATAATCAATGAAAGGTCTCCATATATTCTCAAACACAATTTCCTTTGATTTCAGTATGTATGTTATTCTTTCTAGTGGAAGGTTTGTTAACATCTGTCTTAACCACTGAGTCACATCTGGTCTATGAGTCTTTTTCCACAGTAGTGCAATACATTTTTTGGAGTTAAGCAAACTGAGGTCTATGAATGCTCTTTCACTCTTATTAAAGTTATGCTTTTCTGGATACAGACCCAACAAAAACAATTTAGGATTCAATATGATTTGTTTTGACATTATTTTTTCAATTGTTACCCTCACCTCTTCCCAAAACATTCTAATTTTTCTACATTCTCATAAATAATGAAATAGGGTTCCTTTACTTTCCATACATTTTGTGCACGTATCTGGTATGTTTTTGTTACATCTATTTAACTCCACCGGTGTAACATACATCCGCATTAACCATTTAAAATGTATCAATTTAAGACGTACATTTATTGATTTGGTTTGAGCTTCTGTACAAGACAATTCCCATTGTTCCTCTGAAATTTCAGTTTGCAGGTCTTCTTTCCAATAATTCAGTCTTTTCTGTGAGTTTTCACTTGAGGATAATGTCAATGAGTTATAAAACTCTGAAATAATACCCTTTATCTTACTATCTTTTGTCAAAATTTTTTCCAAGGATGAATAAGTAGGTCAGGTGAGAGCATTATTTTGATTTGATCGAATAAAATTCCTAAGCTGAAGATATTTAAAAAAATGTGTTCTATTAAGATTAAATTTGATCCTCAGTTCTTCAAAAGACATTATGTTATCTGAACATGACAAATATAAGTATTGAATCTTTTGAATCCCTTTTAAATTTCATACTTTAAATACAGCATCCGCTCTCCCTGGTTTAAAATATTGATTACCCCATATTGGGCTAAATTGTGACAATAAGTGTGGTTCTTTTAAATATTTTTTGGTTTCACACCATATTTTGATCATATGCTTTACAAATGGATTTTTAACTTGTTTCTGTAATTTTTTTTGCTGAGTCTGAGTATATGAATATGGGAAGAGGTAAAGGTAAATTGTATGATTCCATTTCAGTCCATTGAGGGAGATCATTTGATGAAAAATAATATGTCATAGACCTCAGTTGTGCTGACCAGTAATACAACATAAAGTTTGGACATTTCAGACCTCCACGATCAAATGTTAAATATAGTAAGGAAAGACGTAATCTAGCCTTCCTATTGTTCCATATAAATTCCCCTAACTTTTTTTTAATTCTTGAGAATAGATCTGAAGGTGGTGGTAAAGGAATGTATTGAAATAAATAAAGTATTTTGGGTAAGATATTACTTTTAAGTATATTAATTCTCCCGATCATCGACATTGGTAGTGACGTCCATCTCTGAAGTAACTCATTAATGTCTGTCATTAAGGCTTCATAGTTGGCACTGGCAACTGATTCTAGCTTAGGCACAATTTGAATTCCTAAATATTTAAACTGATTTACAACATTGAATTGATTTACCTCAGGAGCTGGGTGATTTCTCTGGGTCTCATTTAGCATTAATATTGAAGATTTAGTTTTATTTATTTTATATCTTGATATTTCCCCAAAATTCTTTATTAAATTCAACAACGTCGGAATTGATTTTTTAAGATTCGACATAAACAAAATTATGTCATCGGCATACAGGGAGATTTTATGTTCTGTTGGTCCTACTTTAATTCCATATATTTGTGGATGTAAACGTACTGCCATCGCTAAAGGTTCAATTGCCATAGTAAACAGTAAAGGTGGAAGTGGACAGCCTTGTCGACATCCTCTATTGATATTTATTGATTTTGAGATATTGCTGTTTGTTAGGATTTCTGCTGTAGCATTATTGTATATTATCTGTACCCATTTTATGAAATTATTTCCAAGTCCAAACCTTTGTAGGACTTCAAAAAGAAAGGGCCATTCGACCCTATCAAAGGCCTTTTCGGCGTCCAATAATAGGAGAGCTGTATCCGGTGCTTCTTTATTAGAATAATAATATTAAATAGTCTTCTTACATTATGGAAACCTTGTCTTCCCATTATAAAGCCATTCTGATCTCGGTTAATAATATTTGGTAATATTTCTTGTAGTCGTCTTGCTAAAATTTTACAGATTATCTTAAGGTCAGCATTTAATAGGCTTATTGGTCTCATGTTTTCACATTTATTAGAAGGTTTACCTGGTTTTGGCAACAGTATAATTAAGGCATTATTCATGTATAGTGGTAAATTACTATTTTGAAATGCTTCTAAAACCATTTCCAAAAATGGTTTTATTAATTTATTCTTAAATTTTTTTATAGAGGTCAACTGGAAGACCATCTGGTCCTGCACTTTTTCCTGATTTCATATTATCAATGGCTAGCCCAACTTCTTCTTGATTAATTTTAGACTCCAGTATCTCCCTGTTTTCATTTGGAATACACAGTATAGATAATCCGTCCAAAAACCCATTTAGTTTTGTTAAGTCAGTTTCATTTTTTGTATCATATAGTTTTTCATAATAATCTCTAAAGGCACTGTTAATTTCTAAAGGATCTACAACTGCCTGTCCGTTACTTATAATACTGGTAATTGGTGTTTTAAATTCTAATTGTTTAATTTGCCATGCCAATAATTTCCCTGATTTTTCACCTTGTTCATAAAAAGATTGCTTCAATCTTACAAGACTCGAGGCAGCTCTATTTGCTGATTTTTTGTCATATTCAACTCTCAGAATCAGTAATTCGTTCTCTAACTTTGGGTCACTTCCTGCATACACTTTTTCTTGAAGAATTTTTATTTTATGTTTCAATTGGACTCTCTGCTCTCGAGTCTTCTTAGATTTTGAACCTGTATAACTAATAATATGCTCCCTAATAAAAGCTTTGAAAGCCTCCCACTTTATACATGCTGATGTTTGTGTAGTACAGTGATCCCTCACTTATCGCGGTTAATGGGTTCCAGAACCGACCGCGAAAAGTGAAAAACCGCGAAGTAGCATCACCCCTAATGACGTCATCCATAAATAATACGTACGTTCATTCTCTCACTCTCTCTCTCTCATATGATACGTGTGTGTGTGTGTACGTGTACATACATACGTAGATGTAAACAAAGTGTACATAAATATGTTTTTAGAACTCATTTATTCTTATAACAAGATACGTAACTCAAGATGAAAATGATTTACTGCACAGGTTAATGAGAGCTTTACTGCTCCTCAGGTGACGCCTCATCGTGAGATGCTGGAGGCGCAGGATCATCGAGGGCAGCTTCCGATAGAGCTGAAGCTGCAGGAGGCGGCGTAGTGCCTCGACGGGAAGACTATTTCGCACAAAATGGCACAAGAGAACAGCAAAAAGTTCAACGCGGCGAGACTAAGTAACACGAGCGATAAAAAGCAATGAATGCGGTCTTCCTTCCCTTCATGGGTGCTCGGCAGGGAGAGGAGGTGGGTGAAACGTCTCGGCCAATCAGCTTGCGAGATTTCCGAGCCGAGCCAACACGACAACAGCGAACAGAGAGTTGTGCGGCTCTCCGTGTTGACACCTGATGGTCTAATGTAGTCTCCCTGCCTTCTGCTAGCGCCCGCCCATTATTTCTCAATTTTGAATTTTTGATGAATATTTTTGAAAAATCCGCAATGCACTGAGGGCGCGAAAGGTGAAGCGCGAAGTAGCGAGGGATCACTGTATTGATATCAAAGAACTCATCTATCTGTTTTTCTATATACTTAACAAATTCCTTATCCTGAAGCCATTTATGCTGAAATTGCCACCTACCTGGTTCCTTTGTCAGTTTCTTATCTACATATATTAGACAGCAGGGTGCATGATCAGAGATCACAATGTTATCATAGAAACAGTTTTGAATCTTGGACCTTAATTCTGTGGAGATCAAAAAATAGTCAATACGTGAGAATGTCTTGTAGGTATTAGTATAACAAGAGTAGGCTTTAACTTGTGGTTTCATTTCTCTCCATATATCTAGCAATCTCAATTCTTTCATAAAATGATTAATGGTCATCCTGCATCCATTGTGCGTACAGTCCAGTCCTGTTGATCTATCTATACCAGGATTCAATGTACAATTAAAATCCCCTGCTATTATATGTTGCCCTGTAAGTGATGATAAAATAAGAAATAAATTAGCAAAGAAGTTTTGATCATCTATATTGGGACCATATAAGTTCACCAGATTTATATTTTCTAGTAACAAAGATCCTTGGATGATTAGATATCTTCCTAATTTGTCTCCAATTACATTTTTCACTTGAAATGGAACTCATTTATGTATGAGAGTCATAACTCCCCTAGCTCGGGATGAAAATGATGAGGTGAACACACTTCCCTGCCATCTTCTCCTAATTCTTTTTACATCCTCCTCTATTAGATGAGTTTCTTGTAAAAACACAATTTTTGAACCTATGTCTTTTATTTTATTCATAACTTGTTTAAGTTTTTTTAAATTTTGTAGACCTCTGCAATTCCATGAAGTTAAATTAAGATTAACGCTTTGGTCTATGATCAATAAGGAGTTTGAGATTACCTCGCAATATAAACATGCTCACACAGAGAAGCAAAAACATGAGTGGTTGAACATTCGTCCCACAAACTACACACAAACAAATTCCCCCTCCCCACATTCGTGGTAATCCCCCCAAAATCAAAAAAAAAAATTATGTCTCCCGCTATAGCCATTGACTGCTCCACACCCGCGAGGATCAGACCACAAAGAGTCAAACCACTCTTTCTTTCTCCTCTCAATCACCCTGACTCTACTGCTTTTAATGACATAACATTAACTCTCTTCTGTAGCTTTCCAATTTAACTCCAAAATTTTATAGCAACTTTGTACATCATAGGGTTTTTTTTATATATAATACAATCTATATTTTGTAAACTTGCTATATGCTTCAGATCAGTCAGATGCCTGTGCAAATGCTTAAATATTCTACCTTTATATCTTGTTCATGCTTCATGCTTAGCTCCCACCAGTCTCTTCTTGGATCTGCTTGATAAGCACCTGCGCCTCCTGAGGGGTCTTGAAGGCGTGGGTTCTCCCTTTATATGTGACCAGCAGTCTTGCCGGATGAATCACTCCGTGACGAATCCCAAGGTTGCACAGCTCTTTACGGGCGGGGTCAAACTGTTTCCTTAATTGTTGGATTCCTGTGGCCAAATCTGGGTAGAACCGCACCTGTTGATCCTGGTATTTAATTTCTCCTTTAGCTCGCACCGCGTTGGAGATCGTCATCTTGTCTCTGTAGCTGAGGAACTTCATAATCAGTGTCCTCGGTGGTGCCTTATTATTTCTCGGTGGGCCGATTCGGTGGGCGCTCTCTAAGACGACTGATGACTGCAGCTCCGCGTTGTTCAGCGCTTTCAGCCACTTTTCCAAAAAGGAACATGTGTCCCGTCCCTCCGTTCCCTCCGGGAGCCCCACCAGCCTCAGATTGTTCCATCTCAACCGGGATTCTAAGTCCAGGACACTACCTTCCTGACGTTTATTTTTTAATTCCAATGTGCGCACCTTTAATTGTAGGCTGGTGACGTCATCCTCAGCGCTGGAAATTCGGAGCTCCACCTGCGATACTCGTTCCATACAGTCACTTATTTCCTTTCTCATTCCTTCTATCGCTGCTATAATCCCATCAAATTTAGAGGAAAATTCTGCTCTCATTGAGCTAATGGCAGCGAGCACCGCACTCGTGCCTTCCCCAGCAGTCACCACTTCGCCGCTAGCTTCCTCCGCCATAGTCTCTGGAGATTTTTCTGCGTCGTCACGAGCGTGGAAGTCTGTTAGCTTGGACTGTTTCGACGATTCAGTTTTTCCTCCACCTAATTTCCCAGCCTTAGGCTTTACCATATCCGCGCCCAAACGCTGGGATAGGTTCTGTTCCAATTGAGAGAGTTATTTGCCAACTTTTTATTTTTAGGAGCAGAGCAGAGTGAAACACGTCTTCCTACGTGGCCGCCATAACCGGAAGTCCATTGAATAAATCTTGATATACTAGAATTTTATTTCATTAAATTAGATAAGATAAGATAAGATAAGCCTTTATTAGTCCCTCAATGGGGAAATTCCAGGATTGCAACAGCACAGGGATAGCAACACTCAGAGCAACAATCAGAAGACAAGAAAAAACAAGAGCAGCGAGTATACATATGTACATATAACTATATAAATATATAAACACACAGTGCGGAGCATTGTAGCTAGATGGAATAAATATGTAAATATATAAACACACAGTGTGGAGTAGTGTAGCTAGATGGAATAAATATGTAAATATATAAACACACACAGTGCGGAGCATTGTAGCTAGATGGAATGAACAGCATAACCGTCTACTTAGTTATTCTACATGGTATGATTATGTACCCATACATTTTGTCACCCCCCGTAGCGACCAGTATTTTCCTAGTTGTATACCGGAGGGGACCATTGTGTAAGTTTATTGCGTCTTTTGCATTCACTACTATTAGGTCGTCACGTTTTTTTGCTAAATCTGCGAGCAGCCCTGCTTAGGTTATACAGTCTGACAGCCGTAGGTAGGAAGGACCTACGAAACCTCTCGGTTGTACACCTAGGATGATGTAGTCTGCTGCTAAATGAGCTCCTCAGTGCGTTCAGTATGTCCTGCATAGGATGGGACTCGGACTCCAGCAGAGATGACAGTTTAGCTACCATCCTTCTCTCTCCCGGTAGAAGGATGCGGGTAGATTTGCGGGTAGATTTGCTTGTACATGGTTGTAAACATGTTTTTTTGTGGCGGGTGCTTCGGGAGTATGGGGTATTGGGCTTGCTGTTACGAGCTATTCGGTCTCTGTACGACCATTGTGAGAGTTTGGTTCATATTGCCAACACTCGATCGGACTCACTCCCAGTGAGAGTTGGACTCTGCCAGGGCTGCCCTTTGTCACCGATCGTATTCATAATTTTTATGGACAGGATTTCTAGACGCAGCCAGGGAACGAAGGGTGCCATGCTTGGTGACCACAGGATCTCATCTCTGTTGTTTGAAGATGATGTTGTTCTGCTGGCTTCATCCAACAATGACCTACAGGTCTTACTGGGATGGTTTGCCACTGAGTGTGAAGTGGCTGGGATGAGAATCAGCACCTCCAAGTCCGAGTCCATGGTCCTCAGCCGAAAAAAGGTGGATTGCCCTCTCTGGGTTGGGACAGGCTCCTCCCCCAAGTGGAGGAGTTTAAGTATCTTGGGGTCTTATTCATGAGTGAGGGGAGAATGGAGCGAGAGACTGACAGACGGATCGGCGCAGCATCTTTAGTGATGCGGACATTGTACCGGTGTGTCGTGGTGAAGAGGGAGCTGAGCTCTAAGGCAAAGCTGTCGATTTACCAGTCAATCTACGTTCCTACCCTCACCTATGGTCACCAGTTTTGGGTAATGACCGAAAGAACGAGATCGCGGATACCAGTGGCTGAAATGAGCTTTCTTTGTAGGATTGCTGGACTCACCCTCAGAGATAGGCTGAGGAGCTCAGTCATCCGGGAGAGGCTCAGAGTAGAACCACTGCTCCTCCACATTGAAAGGAGCCAGTTGAGGTGGTATGGGCATCTGATCAGGATGCCTCCTGGATGCCTCCCTCTTGAGGTGTTTCGGGTATCCTCTCTGAAGAGCTGGAGCAGGTGGCTGGGGAAAGGGAAGTCTGGGCTTCTCTGCTTGAACTGCTGCCTCTGCAACCCGGACCTCCGGAAAAGCAGTAGAAGATGGATGGATGGTTGTAAAAAATTACATAAAATTCTGATGTTAAAACTTTGTTGACTGCTATACTGCAGCCCACTCAGTCACACAAAGCAATGACTGTGCGTCACTACCATGCTGAAACTGGCCATGGAGGAGGTAAGATGTCGCTGACCATGACTGACTGACAGAGCAGTGACTTGAAACTTGCGCATATTTGAAAAGGAATCTTGACCAAATTTACCAGATGGAACCACTAGTATCATATTTGATCCTCTGAAATAGCTATTGATTAAAATTCACTACAGGTACCCTTTAAAACTGCTAATCTGAGACAGAAACAATATAAAGACTGTGTGTTTTTGTAAGAAAAGTGAGTATTTTGATATTTTTTTGATAATCACCTGACCAATAGATGCATTATAACATATACATAATGACCCCTTTATCTGTCACCCCCCCCCCCCCTCCCCAACCAGTTGTGGCACATAACTGCCCCTTCCTGAGCCTGGTTCTGCCAGAGGTTTCTTCCTATAAGGGAGTTTTTCCTACTCAATGTTGCCTATTGCTTGTACGTAGAGGATCGTTTGATCGTTGGGGCTTTCTCTGAACTGCTTATGATTCCTGCCTTATGTACAATATTTAGCGCCTTGAGATGACTTTTGATGTGATTAGGCACTATACAAATAAAGATGAACTGAATTTTAAAAAATATGAATTCAAGATGGCTGTGCCCAGGTACTGCACACTGAAGGTAGTGAAAATTTTACTAACATTCCTCTTCAGTTTGGTTGATATGCACAGTACTGCCCAACTTCTATCACTGCCGATGCCTTGGTTTTGATAAACGATGCTTCTATTAACAAATCACCACACAATGCCTTATTTTCATTTGCCTTTGCTAACATTGCCAAAACACTTATGCCACGGTTTTCTGAATTGTTGAACTGGAATATGGTAAGACTTCGAGGCTGTTTTGTTGTCTGGTTTCTGAGCTGAGATTGGGGAAGTTATGCACTATTATTCCAATACTACAGCACTCGGTTCATTTTATTTCCTTGATCAGTATGCACTCAGGAACTACAGCTTCAGGATTCTGCAGAGACACAAATAATGAAAAACATGCAGCTGGTTTCAACGGTTGTTGCTTAAGTACCCGTGGAGCACAGCCATAAAGAAACGGTGTGATAGCTCCACTTTTAGGTCTGATTATAGGTCTTTCTTTTGAAATATCAGTGTACACTCGCTGCAATACTGGAACACAATATCCAGTAGAAAGGGGTGAAAACAAACTAAAAAAATTCAGAGGCATGTAAAAGACGTGCTTTTTTTTAAGTTCACAAACTGAGGGGGAAAAAAATCATCATGAAAGTATATTTATGAGATGCCTTCTCCTCATTATTGTGCATTCACACTGAGCAGCTGAGGGGTCAAATGCCTTGTTCAGGGACACACTCCCGAGATGTCTGAGTTAATAATAAAAGCTTGCAGAAGGAGGAAAAAAATGTTTGTGAGTGATAAAATAGTCATTTATTAACCCACATCCTTAATGGCTAGAGATGGTTTAATAACCTTTTATACTGAATGTAAAGTGAGACCAAGACCGTGTTGTTGCTGCTCATCAAAAGAGACTCTAACAGACTTAATCCTTCTAATGCGTTTTTACAAGAGTTCAGAGGAGCTGATCAGCCAAGTGCATGTCACTGAGTTCTCACCCGGATGTTAAACAGCACCGTGAATGGGCTATAATTATTAGGATGTAAAAAAGAAAGAAGAAAAGATGGAGAAAAACACATTTAAAAGTCACATCATTTTGCTATATCATGCTTACTTTTTGACAGTTAACAGTTTCCAATTTGCTTTGGGTTTGCACTGAGTCTGAGATTCATATTACTGTAGATATATGTATCTATGATATGGTGACTTACTTTTTGTGCAAATTTCAAGGTTACTGAGTTCATTACTTATCAAAAGAATCCTAGAGACTCGTTAGTTCAAAAATAAAAAAAAGGTGTCAGCAGAACAATTAGATGTGACAAAAGAAATGTTGTGTAGGTTACGTGGGATTTCATGGTGAGGAACTTGTCATCTACTGTTTCCTCGGGGTCACAACTCCACATTTCTACTCAGAAATTAGTGTAAAAACTAACTTGGTAGAAATGTCTCACTTTAGAATACAACTGTGTACTGTATACCATCATAGGAAGATGGTCACCTCATGGACTTTCATGCCGTTTCCACATTTCAGAATCATTTAAATCAAGTGCAGAGATAGATGGGGGACAGTAGGCAGGACTAAAAGTTGTAATCCCCTGCAGGTGATGGGAAATCAAAACCCACTGTTTCTTCCTTTTCACTGCAGCATTAAATACACATTTCTAGGTCTGTAAAATTACAGTAATAGGTAGGATTTGGACTCTGTCTCCAGCTGGAAACAAAGAATGAGGGTTGTCGGTTCTGTGCCTTGTCCATTTTGCCGTGATTGTGCTCACCCAACGCATGCACTCTGTGGGCACATATAATCAATCTGGCCATTTCTCTCCACTATTATATTACATTTTAAATGTTTTAAATGTTACACAAGCACAGTGAGAGGAGGCCCAGCGGGGACTACATCTCCCGTTGGCTGGCTGTGTGAATTCAAATCCCCGAAGCTGGCTCATACCGCTCCACTGTGGTCGTGTGTCCTCCCGATGCTTGTGCTGTATGGCTACATATGCCAAATAATCGTTAAGACCCTCCACAGTCACGGTAGCGATAGGTTTTAATTTTATAGCCAGATCTTCATTATGCTCTTTATCTGGCCAAGTTGGTGCTTCTCATTTCCTTGTTTTGGTTATGTAGTGACGCTGTAGTCGTGATGCATGAGGAGTTTTATCCAATCCTAAACAGTCAAACTTCTGGCTCTGCTGTAGGTGACGCCTCCTCACTTGTGATTGGCTTGCCACACATGCCCATCGCAAAGCTTTCACCCAATCAGATTATAAGCTGATGAATAACACTGAGGAGGCCTGAAAACACAGCATTTTCTGTGAGAACTCACAGAGTGGCTTTCTATGTCCTTTTTCTAAAAGGACACAGAAATTACATTTTGTTTATCAAAATACAAATATATGCTCTTGATGATGTCAGAATTGGAACTTAATCTACGACAAAGGCAATAAATGGGACCTTCATGGTTAAGGCTAGGAAAAAGGTGACAGCCGTTTTTCAGCAGATTACATTTCTGCCCCTCCTCCATCTCACTGCATGTAGTAATTTTCACAACCACTAGAGGATGCATTTTTTAAACACAACTATATGGTGTAATAGCTCTCTATATTGCAATTTTCTGCTGGAGGAAAGTCAACTCTGGGGGAAGCCAACAGCAATCAGAAAAAAAATGTCAGTGCAATTAAGTTTATTATGCTGACTAGCCCTGTATCGGTGGTTCATTAATTTATTTTTCTTAATTATCTATCAAGCAAGATGGTGTGATATGAAGAGATGATCAGGGAGAAGCTTGGAACCTACAGAAATGAAATCAATAAGATGCCAGTTTTAACTGTGAACCTGCATATTTATTTTGGAATAGATGAATATCAACTGCTTTTCTGAGCTGCCTCGAATACATAAAAGGGAGGCCGTCTTTGAAAGGCATTCTAATTCTGAGACATACCTAATGTACCAACAGCTCACATCCACTCCTTCAACCAGTAATCAACTTAGCTGCAGGTGTAATCATGTTATCATGTCTGCTTTTATTTTTTGCTTGTAAATTTACATACGGCTGTTCTCTCACAGGTATGTTTCTTATATTGTACAGTGTGCAAAATTTGTTTCTTATTGGAATAAAAATGGGGGATCTGTTTCAATCCTGCCATTATTCCACTCATCTTACACATGCACAGACATTGATCATGATTATATAGTGATTACGCTTTCTGCATGCCAGCCACGCAGCATAAGAGTGAAGAGTGGAGGGGAGCATTAAGGGGCTTGGCGACTGTGGTACCCCCTGCCGAGATGAGAGGGGAGGTAAGAGCCAAGGAGAAGGGAGTGTGGAGAAGGCTAACCAATCGGCTGTGCGCTGGGAACAGGACCAATCATGGCAACTGCTCAGGGCTCTGTTGCTCCCCGCTTTCTCTGTAATTCCCCCTTTTTTCTTACATTTTCATCTTATTTACTCCATCTTCCGAAACACTTTTTTCCCCTCACTAGCTCACTGCCATTTCTTTTCACCATTGTCTGCCCCGGGGAGCATATGACCGCCCCCCCCACTTTAGTCTCACCTCAACCTCCACACCTCTCCAATTTGATCCACTGAGCACTTTCCTTCCCCTCTGGTTTCTTATTCACTGGCCACCCCATTTTACACAGTCCACTCCCCTTTCCCCCGATTACTATTCCATCTGCAGTCACTAAGGAGATGCACACACCATCCATCACAATGTACAAATTCTCAGTGCACAGATTCGGTTGGGTCCTAATTAAAAAGCCTTTCCACTCGTTTTCTTGAGAGATAATTAGACTTTCATCTCACCAGGATGCCGCAACCATAGATCCATTCTCTTTTTTTCCCTTGAAGCCTAGAGCAGGAAAAAAATCAAGGGTCTTTAACCATTTTCCTTCAGGCCACCAATCAATAATTAAAGATATCTTTCTTTACAATAAAGTCTGCCTAAAGTGAGAAAGACTAAATCCACTAATATCTTCAGCTGTTAAAGAAAATTAGTTAAACGGAACAGGGCCTAGGTGGCAAATGTGTATTAAATGAATGAAATGTCACAACTTTTTTTTTTTTTAATATACAAGCCCAATAGAGAGCCTAAGTCACGCCCCCTCTACTTCCGCACATGAAGCCTTAAATTAATCTGACCAGTGATGACATGTTTAGCCGCATGTCATCCTTTAACTGCTGGCTGTCTGTGTGGAGTCCTGCAAATGATGTGGGCTACACAGACAATTGGAACTCATTTTGGGGAAAACCTGGTATTATTAGACGAGACGGTGTCCTCCCACTTTGGATGGTGCTTCTCATTTATCTAACAATCTGGCATCATTTTTATCCAAATTTCCAAAACCTTGACAACTCAGAGGTGGGACCAGGAAGCAGAGTCGCAGTCTTACACACCTCTCTGCAGCTCCTCTTCATCCGCCACCCCTCATCTTAGCCCCTGTCTTCCCCATCAGAGAATCATTGTCTGCTCCCTCCAAAGTAAATAAAAATATAATATATAAGCATCCCAAAGTGATTAAACAAAAAGTTGGTAAATCGCAAATTAAACATAACGCCTCTAAATTTGACTTGGCCTCTCTTCCTCTTCATAATTTAAAAATTAAATGTGGTTTATTAAATATTAGGTCTCTAATTCCCAAGTCTCTGCTTGTCCATGATCTGTTAATTGATCATTAGATTGATTTAATATCCTTTACAGAGACTTGGTTAGGGCAAGAGGATTATGTTGGTTTGAATGAATCAACTCCTTCTGGTTTTTTAAGCTGTCAAAATCACAGAAGTTCTGGTCGTGGAGGAGGAGTAGCAAGAGTTTACCATTCCAAATTATTAGTTAATGTAAAGCAAAAAATATGTTATAATTCCTTTGAGGGCCTGGTCCTCAGTATTGGGCATTTTAGCAATTTTAGGTTAAACACAGTTTTATTTGTCATAGTTTATCGTCCTCCCTCAGCCTACTCAGAGTTTTTATCCGAATTTGCCGAACTCTTAGCTGATTTAGTGCTGAAATCAGATAGAATAATCATAGTAGGGGACTTTAATATATATGTAGATGTAGATAGTGATTGCCTTAATATGGCATTTAATTCAATACTAGACTTGATGGGGTTTTCTCGGAAAGTAGGAAATTCTACCCATTATCTCTACCACATGTTGGACCTTGTTCTGACATATGGCATAGAAATAGAAAATCTGGTAGTGTCCTCTCATAATCCTGTACTGTCAGACCATTGTCTGTTGACCTTTGATTTTACTATTTTTGACTATTTGTCTCCTAAAGAAAAATATTCCGACAGTAGATGCCTCTCACATGATGTTGTTACCAAATTTGTGCAGATCGTTTCCTCTATGCCATGTGTCAACACAACGGAAACAAGGTATGGAGAGCTTGCTCCTTCTGTAACTGACAGCATGGTAGATAGTGTTACAGCCTCTCTGCATCAGACTCTAAACATGCTGACCCCTTTAAAAAAGAAAAAGTCTAATCAGAGATTTCTAACTCCTTGGTTCAACACAGAAACTCGTAGCTTAAAACAGAAGACTCGTCAATTAGAAAGAAAACTGTTGTATAATTTGACTATGGGTGTATTATGGTGAATGTGGTTGTGGGATAATGATGATTATGAGTAATACTGTAATTTGTTTGGTGTGGAGAAGGGGTGGGACTGTATAAGCGTTGGCTTCTTCCCACTCCTTTTGAACATTTTATTTTTGGTTTGTTTTTTTGTTGTGTTTTGAACTCTCTTCTTTCTTTCTTTAACAATGTTCAAATAAAATCAATGTCAATGTCAATGTCAAAATGGTGCTCCACTAAATTAGATGAAATCTATTTAGCTTGGAGAAATCATCTTTTAAATTATAAAAAAAATTTCTTAGGAAAGCTAGAACAAGTTATTATTCTGCATTAACAGAAAAGAACAAGAATAATCCCAGGTTTCTTTTCAGCACTGTAGCCAGGCTGACAAAGAGTCAGGACTCTGGCAGTCCTAGCATTCCCTTAGAGCTTACTAGTCAGGACTTTATGAACTTTTTCAATAATAAAATTTCATCTATCAGAGCCAAAATTAGTCAGATTCTTCCCACCGTTAACTTAAATACAGTAACTCCTTCAACTGATATCTGTTTGGATGAGTTTACTCCAATTGACCTTTTAGAATTAGGTAAAATAATTTCCTCATCCAAGCCTTCAATTTGTCTTTTAGACCCTATTCCTACCACGTTATTTAAAGAAGTCTTTCCATTTATTGGTAGCTCTATTCTTCAAATAATCAATTCCTCATTAACATTAGGCCATGTACCGCAGGCTTTTAAAACTGATGTAATTAAACCCTTACTCAAAAAGCCAACGCAGGATACAGGAGTTTTAGCGAACTATAGACCAATCTCTAATCTGCCTTTCATTTCAAAAATCTTAGAAAGAGTTGTTGCTACACAATTATTTGACCACTTGCAGGGAAATGGTTTATTTGAAGAGTTTCAGTCTGGGTTTAGAATCCATCATAGTACTGAAACAGCCTTAGTGAAGGTCACTAATGACCTCCTTATCACATCTGATAATGGACTTGTTTCTGTACTTGTCCTTTTAGACCTTAGTGCAGCTTTTGATACGATCAATCATAATATTCTACTTGGTAGGTTAGAACACCATGTTGGACTTAATGGAACTTAGTTGCAGTGGTTTAGATCTTATTGATCTGATAGTTTCCAGTTTGTTCATGTCAATAATGAGTTTTCTTCCAACTCAAAGCTCAGTCATGGAGTTCCACAGGGATCTGTGCTAGGCCCTATTGTTTTTTTTTTCCACAATATCTTTATTGAACCTTTTTTTAACAAACATGACACCAACAATCAAACACTAACACTAAAGTACTACAAAAAAAAAAATGCACTAAAAACACCAACAACCACCAACAAAAGCAAGTCATCAGCAATGCTCCTCTGTTTAGTCTAGGCAATCCATTACATAAGTATACATATTATACATTCACCAGTTTGGAATTTACAAGGTCCACACACATCATTCACCTTCTTCTTCAAAAGTTATGTTTAAATTCTTTACATAATCAATGAAAGGTCTCCATATATTCTCAAACACAATTTCCTTTGATTTCAATATGTATGTTATTCTTTCTAGTGGAAGGTTTGTTAACATCTGTCTTAACCACTGAGTCACATCTGGTCTATGAGTCTTTTTCCACAGTAGTGCAATACATTTTTTGGCATTAAGCAAACTGAGGTCTATGGATGTTCTTTCACTTTTATTAAAGTTATGCTTTTCTGGGTACAGACCCAACAAAAACAATTTAGGATTCAATATGATTTGTTTTGAAATTATTTTTTCAATTGTTACCCTCACCTCTTCCCAAAACACTCTAATTTTTCTACATTCCCATACACAGTGAAATAGGGTTCCTTTACTTTCCATGCATTTTGTGCACGTATCTGGTATGCTTTTGTTATATCTATTTAACTCCACTGGTGTAACATACATCCGCATTAACCATTTAAAATGTATCAATTTAAGACGTACATTTATTGATTTGGTTTGAGCTTCTGTACAAGCCAATTCCCATTGTTCCTCTGAAATTTCAGTTTGCAGGTCTTCTTTCCAATAGTTCAATCTTTTCTGTGAGTTTTCACTTGAGGATAGTGTCAATGAGTTATAAAACTCTGAAATAATACCCTTTCTCTTACTATCTTTCGTCAAAATTTTTTCCAAGGATGAATAAATAGGTCGAGTGGGAGCATTATTTTGATTTGATCGAATAAAGTTCCTAAGCTGAAGATATTTAAAAAAATGTGTTCTATTAAGATTAAATTTGATCCTCAGCTCTTCAAAAGACATTATGTTATCTGAACTTGACAGATATAAATCTTGAATCTTTTGAATCCCTTTTAAATTCCATAATTTAAATACAGCATCCGCTCTCCCTGGTTTAAAATATTGATAACCCCATATTGGGCTAAATTGTGACAATAAGTGTGGTTCTTTTAAATAGTTTTTAGTTTCACACCATATTTTGATCATATGCTTTACAAATGGATTTTAACTTGTTTCTGTAAATTTTTTGCCGAATCTGAGTATATGAATATGGGAAGAGGTAAAGGTAAATTGTATGATTCCATTTCAGTCCAGTGAGGGAGATCATTTGATGAAAAATAATATGTCATAGACCTCAGTTGTACCGACCAATAATACAACATAAAGTTTGGACATTTCAGACCTCCACGATCAAATGGTAAATATAGTAAGGACAGACGTAATCTAGCCCTCCTGTTGTTCCATATAAATGCCACTAACTTTTTTTTAATTCTTGAGAATAGATCTGAAGGTGGTGGTAAAGGAATGTATTGAAATAAATAAAGTATTTTAGGTAAGATATTACTTTTAAGTATATTGATTCTCCCTATCATCGACATTGGTAGTGACATCCATCTCTGAATTAACTCATTAATGTCTGTCATTAAGGCTTCATAGTTGGCACTGGCTACTAATTCTAGCTTAGGCACAATTTGAATTCCTAAATATTTAAACTGATTTACAACATTGAATTGATTTGCCTCAGGAGCTGGGTGATTTCTCTGGGTCTCATTTAGCCTTAATATTGAAGATTTAGTTTTATTTATTTTATATCCTGATATTTCCCCAAAATTCTTTATTAAATTCAACAAGGTCGGAATTGATTTTTTAAGATTCGACATAAACAAAATTATGTCATCGGCTTACAGGGAGATTTTATGTTCTGTTGGTCCAACTTTAATTCCATATATTTGTGAATGTAAACGTACTGCCATCGCTAAAGGTTCAATTGCCATAGTAAAGGTGAAAGTGGACAGCCTTGTCGACATCCTCTATTGATTTTTATTGATTTTGAGATATTGCTATTTGTTAGGATTTCTGCTGTGGCATTATTATATATTATCTGAACCCATTTTATGAAATTATTTCCAAGTCCAAACCTTTGTAAGACTTCAAAAAGAAAGGGCCATTTGACCCTATCAAAGGCCTTTTCGGTGTCCAATGATAGGAGAGCTGTATCCGGTGCTTCTTTATTAGAATAAATAATATTAAATAGTCTTCTTACATTATGGAAGCCTTGTCTTCCCTTTATAAAGCCATTCTGATCTCGGTTAATAATATTTGGTAAAATTTCTTGTATTCGTCTTGCTAAAATTTTACAGATTATCTTAAGGTCAGCATTTAATAGGCTTATTGGTCTCATATTTTAACATTTATTAGAGGGTTTACCTGGTTTTGGCAACAGTATAATTAAGGCATTATTCATGTATGATGGTAAATTACTGTTTTGAAATGCTTCTAAAACCATTTCCAAAAATGGTTTTATTAATTTATTCTTAAATTTTTTATAAAGGTCAACTGGAAGACCATCTGGTCCTGCACTTTTTCCTGATTTCATATTATCAATGGCTAGCCCAACTTCTTCTTGACTAATTTTAGACTCCAGTATCTCCTTGTTTTCATTTGGAATACACGGTATAGCTAGTCCGTCCAAAAACCCATTTAGTTTTGTTAAGTCAGATTCATTTTTTGTATCATATAATTTTTCATAGTAATCTCTAAAGGCTCTATTAATTTCTAAAGGATCTATAACTACCTGTCCCTTACTTATAATACTAGTAATTGGTGTTTTAAATTCTAATTGTTTAATCTGCCATGCCAATAATTTTCCTGATTTTTCACCTTGTTCATAAAAAGATTGTTTCAATCTTAGAAGACTCGAGGCACCTCTATTCGCTGATTTTTTGTCATATTCAGCTCTCAAAATCAGTAATTCGTTCTCTAACTTTGGATCACTTCCTGCATACACTTTTTCTTGAAGAATTTTTAGTTTATGTTCCAATTGGACTCTCTCCTCTCGAGTCTTCTTAGATTTTGAACCTGTATAACTAATAATATGTCCCCTAATAAAAGCTTTGAAAGCCTCCCACTTTATACATGCTGATGTTTGTGTAGTATTGATATCAAAGAACTCATCTATCTGTTTTTCTATGTACTTAACAAATTCCTCATCCTGAAGCCATTTATGCTGAAATTGCCACCTACCTGGTTCCTTTGTCAATTTCTTATCTACATATATTAGACAGCAGGGTGCATGATCAGAGATCCCAATGTTATCATAAAAGCAGTTTTGAATCTTGGACCTTAATTCTGTGGAGATCAAAAAATAGTCAATACGTGAGAATGTCTTGTAGGTATTAGAATAACAAGAGTAGGCTTTAACTTGTGGTTTCATTTCTCTCCATATATCTAGCAGTCTCAATTCTTTCATAAAATGATTAATGATCATCCTACATCCATTGTGCGTACAGTCCAGTCCTGTTGATCTATCTATACCGGGATTCAGTGTACAATTAAAATCCCCTGCTATTATATGTTGCCCTGTAAGTGATAAGATAAGAAATAAATTAGCAAAGAACTTTTGATCATCTATATTGGGACCGTATAAGTTCACCAGATTTATATTTTCTAATAGCAAAGATCCTTGAATGATTAAATATCTTCCAAATTTGTCTCCAATTACATTTTTCACTTGAAATGGGACTGATTTATGTATGAGAGTCATAACTCCCCTGGCTCGTGATGAAAATGATGAGGTGAATACACTTCCTTGCCATCTACTCCTAATTCTTTTTACATCCTCCTCTATTAGATGAGTTTCTTGTAAAAACACAATTTTTGAACCCATGTCTTTTATTTTATTCATAACTTGTTTAAGTTTTTTTAAATTTTGTAGACCTCTGCAATTCCATGAAGTTAAATTAAGATTAACGCTTTGGTTTATGATCAATAGGGAGTTTGGGATTACCTCGCAGTGTAAACATGCTCATACAGAGAAGCAAAAACATGAGTGGTTGAACATTCATCCTACAAACTACACACAAACAAATTCCCCCTTCCCACATTTGTGGTAATCCCCCCAAAATCAAAAGAAAAATTCCATCTCCCGATATAGCCATCGACCGCTCCACACCCACGAAGAACAGCCAAAGCCACTCCTTCTTCATCCTCCCAATCACCCTAACTCTACTGCTTTTAATGACATAACATTAACTCTCTTCTGTAGTTTTCCAACTTAACTCCAAAATTTTTAGCAACTTTGTACATCATAGGTTTTTTTTTATATATATAATACAATCTATATTTTGTAAACTTGCTATTTGCTTCAGATCAGTTAGATGCCTGTGCAAATGCTTAAATATTCTACCTTATATTTTGTTCATGTTTAGCTCCCACCAGTCTCTTCTTGGATCTTCTTGATGAACTCCTGCGCCTCCTCAGGGGTCTTGAAGATGTGTGTTCTGTCCCCATACGTAGTCAACAGTCTTGCAGGGTGAATCACTCCATGACGGATCCCAAGGTTGCGCAGCTCTTTACGGACGGGGTCAAACTGTTTCCTTAATTGTTGGATTCCTGTGGCCAAATCTGGGTAGAACCGCACCTGCTGGTCCTGGTGTTTAATTTCTCCTTTGGCTCGCGCAGCGTTGGAGATCTTCATCCTGTCTCTGTAGCTGAGGAACTTCATAATTAGCGTCCTCGGTGGTCCCTTATCTCTCGGTGGGCCAATTCGGTGTGCGCTTTCTAGAACGACTGATGATTGCAGCTCCGCGTTGTTCAGCGCTTCTGGAATCCACTTTTCCAAAAAGGAACATGGGTCCCGACCCTCGGTTCTCTCCGGTAGACCCACCAGCCTCAAGTTGTTCCGTCTCGACCGGGACTCCAAGTCCAGGACATTATCTTCCAGACATTTATTTTTTTTTTCCAAAGTGCGCACCTTTAATTGAAGGCCGGCGACATCATCCTCAGCATTGGATACTCGAAGCTCCACCTGCGCCATTCGTTCCACACAATCACCCAATTCCTTTTTCATTCCCTCTATTGCTGCTATAATCCCATCAAATTTAGCGGAAAAGTCTGCTCTCATTAAGCTAATGGCTGCGAGCACCGCACCTGTACCGTCATCAGCAGTCACCGCACCACCGTTAGCTTCCTCCGCCGCCATATCTGGAACTTTTCCTGCTGCGCCACAGACGTGAAAGTCCGTTAGTTTGGACTGTTTCGGCGGTTCAATTTTTCCTCCACCTGATTTCCCAGCCTTAGGCTTCACCGGCATATCCTCGTCCAAACGCTGGGATAGGTTCTGTTCCAAATAAGAGAGTTATATGTCGATTTTTTATCTCTAGGAGCAGAGCAGAGTGAGACCTGTCCTCTCACGTAGCCGTCATGACCGGAAGTCCGGCCCTATTGTTTTTAGTTTATATATGCTTCCGTTAGGCAGCATTATTAGAAAGCACTGTATACATTTTCGTTGTTATGCAGATGACACACAATTATACCTGTCAATGAAGCCAGACAATAGTAATCAATTAGCCAAGTTAGAAGCCTGTCTTAAGGAAATCAAAGCTTGGATGACTTGTAATTTCCTGCTATTAAATTCAGATAAGACTGAAGTCATTCTAGTTGGTCCAAAAAAACCTTAGAAATACCTTTCCAAATCAAACTTTTAGTTTGGATGTGGTTACGCTTTCTCTTAATAGTTCTGTGAGGAACCTTGGAGTTATTTTTGATCAAGATCTGTTTTTCAGTTCACATATTAAACTTGTTTCTAAGACTGCCTTCTATCATTTGCATAATATTGCCAAGATTAGGAGCATCTTGTTTCAGAGTGATGCTGAGAAATTGAGCCACACTTTTGTTAGCTTTAGATTAGATTATTGAAACTCTTTATTATCAGGTTGTCCTAAAACATCTTTAAAAAGTCTTCAGCTGATCCAAAATGCAGCAACAAGAGTTTTAATAGGTACTTGAAAGAGAGATCAGGGTACAGACCCTCCCTTCCATCTGTTGTCATGGGAAATGTACGGTCGATACTGGGAAAGTTAGATGAGCTAGCGGCTATCTCCCGTTATGATAGCACATACCGGGAGTGCTCTCTCCTTTTGTTTACTGAGACGTGGCTAACTGAACTAGCAGCAGATGCTAACATTGAGCTGGAGGGTTTTCACATGATACGAGCTGACCGAACACCAGACAGTGGCAAGGCTAGGGGCGGTGGAGTGATAATGTATGTTAACAACAACTGGTGCAGACCGGGACATATCACTGTTAAACAACGACACTGCAGCAAAGACATTGAGTTGCTAGCTGTTAGCATGAGGCCTACATATCTCCCGAGAGAACACTCACACGTGATCTGCATTGTTGTTTATGCAAATCCGACGGCGAACGCTGGGACAGCACGTGACGTCATCCATTCAGTAACCAGCAGGCTGCAGACAGAACACCCAGATGCTCTTCTCCTCATCTCAGGCGATTTCAACCATGTTTCACTGTCTCCCATTCTACCCACGTTCACCCAGTATGTCACATGCCACACTAGAGACAATAAAACACTGGATTTATTCTACGCAAACACTAAGGAGGCGTACACCTCATCACAACTCCCCCCACTCGGGAGATCGGATCACAACTTGGTTCATCTCCGGCCGGTGTACAAACCCCTAGTGCACAGACAACCTCCGGCCATGCACACTGTGGAGTTATGGTCTGAGGAGACAATGGACACCCTAAAGGGCTGTTTTGAAGCCACCGCCTGGAAGCAGCTCTGCGATCCACATGGTGA
Source organism: Pholidichthys leucotaenia (assembly GCA_020510985.1). Taxonomy (NCBI): domain Eukaryota; kingdom Metazoa; phylum Chordata; class Actinopteri; order Cichliformes; family Pholidichthyidae; genus Pholidichthys; species Pholidichthys leucotaenia. Next base: position 341,264,976 of record CM035840.1, read on the forward strand.
GGACATCGATGGCCTCATTCACACCTTCACGGGCTACCTCAGCTTCTGTGTGGACAAATCCGTTCCCACCAAGACCATACGGCGTCACTCAAACAACAAACCCTGGATCAACCCTGAGATAAAAACACTTCTGAGAGAGAAGAAGAGGATCTTCAGGTCAGGGAACAGGGAGATGCTGAAGTCCGTACAGAGGGAGCTGAGGAGAAAGATCAGAGAAGGCAAGGACAGCTTCAGGAAGAAGATGGAGGACAAGCTGCAACAGAGCGACATCAGCGGGGTCTGGAGAAACCTCAAAACCATCTCGGGGCTCCAGAATACCTCCCCCCAGGCCACAGGGGGCAGGGAGTGGGCGAACAACCTGAATCTGTTTTTCAATAGATTTGACCAACCGCCCTCCCCCCTGACTGCACAACAACCACTGCTGCCTCTAAAGAAATCAAGTCCTGCTGCCCACTCCCCACTCCACCAACACCCCCCCACTCCCAACACACAGCCCCCCATCCTGACCCTGACCAGGACCCAGGTGAGGACGGAGCTGAGGAAGATCAAGGCGAGGAAGGCGCCGGGACCGGACGGCATCAGCGCAAAGCTCCTCAAGTCCTGTGCAGACCAGCTGTGTGGGATTGTGACGTATATCTTCAACATGAGCCTGAAACTGGGGAGGGTACCACAGCTGTGGAAAACATCTTGTGTGGTACCTGTACCAAAAACTTCCCACCCCAAAGACCTGTACAGCTACAGACCGGTGGCCTTGACGTCCCACTTGATGAAGACCCTGGAGAGACTGCTCCTTGCTCACCTCCGCCCCCTGGTGGAACCAGCGATGGATCCACTCCAGTTCGCCTACCAGCATGGCATTGGGGTGGAGGATGCGGTGATCTTCCTCCTTCACCGTTCTCTGTCCCACCTGGAGAAGCCCGGGAATATGGTGAGGATCATGTTCTTTGACTTCTCCAGTGCTTTCAACACCATCCAACCGATGATCCTGAAGGACAAGCTGCTGCGCGCAGGGGTGGACCAGCACCTGTCATCATGGATCCTGGACTACCTCACGAACCGGCCTCAGTTTGTGAGAACCCGGGACTGTGTGTCCGACACGATCATCAGTAGCACGGGGGCCCCCCAGGGAACGGTGCTGGCTCCCTTCCTGTTCACTCTTTATACTGCGGACTTCTCACACAACACAACACACTGCCATCTACAGAAGTTCTCTGATGACTCTGCGATCGTTGGCCTCATCTCCAATGGAGATGAAGCTGAGTACAGAGGGCTTATCCAGGACTTCGTGGACTGGTGCCATCGGAACTGCCTCCAGATCAACGCGAGGAAAACTAAGGAGCTGGTGGTGGACTGCCGCAGGCATGGGCAGCCCCTCACAGTACCAGTAAATATACAGGGAACAGACATCGAGATGGTGACATCCTATAAGTACCTGGGTATTCATCTGAACAATAAACTAGACTGGTCACACAATACTGATGCACTCTACAAGAAGGGACAGCGCAGGCTGTTCCTGCTGAGGAGACTCAGGTCTTTTGGTGTACAAGGGGCGCTGCTGAAGTCATTCTATGACACGGTGGTGGCATCAGCCATCACTTTTGGAGTGGTCTGCTGGGGCAGTGGCATTACTGCAGCCGATAGGAAGAGACTGAACAAACTGATTAAGAAAGCTAGCTCTGTCCTGGGGCAGCGCCTTGATCCGATGGAGGAGATAGGAGAGAGAAGGACGGTGGCTAAACTGTCATCTCTGCTGGAGTCCGAGTTCCACCCTATGCAGGACATACTGAATGCACTGAGGAGCTCATTTAGCAGCAGACTACATCATCCCAGGTGCACAACCGAGAGGTTTCATAGGTCCTTCCTACCAACGGCTGTCAGACTGTACAACCTAAGCAGGGCTGCTCGCAGAGATAGCAAAAAGACGTAACAAACTAATAGTTTTTTGAATGCAAAAGATGCAATAGACTTACACAATGGTCCCCTCCGGCATACAACTAGGAACATACCGGTCGCTATGGAGGGTGAGAATATGTATGGACACATAATCATACCATGTAGGATAACTAAGTAGACGGTTATGCTGTTTCATTCCATCTAGCAACAATGCTCTGCACTGTGTGTGTTTATATATTTACATATTTATTCCATCTAGCTACAATGCTCAGCACTGGGTGTGTTTATATATTTATATATCTACATATTATTCCATCTAGCTACATTGCTCCGCACTGTGTGTGTTTATATACTTGCATATTTATTCCACCTAGCTGCAATGCTCCGTACTGTGGGTGTTTATATATTTACATATTTATTCCATCTAGCTACAATGCTCTGCACTGTGTGTTCATATATTCATATATTTATTCCATCCAGCTACAATGCTCTGCACTGTGTGTCTGTGTGTGTGTGTATATATATATATTTTATAGTAATACGTACATATGTATATTAGCTGCTCTTGCTTGCTTGTTTTTTTCTTGCCTTCTGATTGTTCCTCTGAGTGTTGCTATCCCTGTGCTGTTGCAATCCTGGAATTTCCCCGTTGTGGGACTAATAAAGGCTTATCTTATCTTATCTTATCTTATATCTCTCTGGTTCTGGCTTCCCTTCATTGGCTTCCCATAGAGTTTAGAATTAAGTTTAAAATCCTTCTTCTCACTTACAAAGCTCTAAATAATTAGGCCCCTTTTTATTTAAAAGATCTGATACTATGTGGTGACCCACCACAATCTACATGGACATTCAATTCTCACACTCAGCTAGCCTGCACTAAGCAGGGGACAATTTGCATATGGACAGAGAGCCCCTAGGAGACAGCGCAACATGACACAGCACAACATAGCGCACAGCGCTACAAGTGTGTCTCATTAAGTTGGAGGAAAATAAAACTCTGCAACCTTCCAGCTCGCCGCATCTCGCCTGAACTTATTTTTCCTCCACAGCTACCCTATTATCCTAACAGAGCAATACGGTCCCAAAATGCAGGATTACTTGTAATACCTAGAATCTCCAAAAGTACAATGGGAGGCAGAGCCTTCAGTTATCAAGCTGTTCTCCTGTGGAACCAGCTGTCAATCTGGATTGGGGAGTCAGACTCGATCTCTGTTTTTAAGAATAGGGTTAATGATAGAAAAATTCCATCTTCTTGTTATATTATTCTTATATTATTCCATGTCTTTTATATTCTCATATGTGCATTTTATATATGGCCTTGGGGCAGCTTCATTCTGTGTATAAGAGTGCATGAGTTAGCAATTATAAATCACATAGCTGTTAATGGATGTCCAGTCTATGAGTGAGTGTGGTGTTCAGATATTCGTTAAGACACAGCTGTTTTCAATTCATCATGTTCAGTTCTGTGTGACTGAGAGTGTATTTATCTCCCCGTTTTCTGTGCATAAAAGAAGATAAGGACTGTGTGCTTCGTGGACTCTCAAAGACAAGACTGTACGCCTTGCTGGACATTAATTTTCCGTTTTCTCATTGATAAAACAGCTTTATAAACCTTGAGCGAGGAATGTTTGATTCAGGAGTATGGATGGTCAGACTTAGTACTCTGCCTCTGTTTTTCTCCCTCATCGGCCATGAGGAAAATAAATCTACTTACATTTAAATATTCTGCCTGATTTTTTGATTCAGAATGATTATGTTTCCTTTTTGATATAGTCTATAATTAGGGAGGGATCATGTGCCCCTGAACCCTCCCTTAGTTATGCTGCTAATACAGTGGGGCAAAAAAAGTATTTAGTCAGCCACCAATTGTGCAAGTTCTCCCACTTAAAAGATGAGAGAGGTCTCCAATTTTCATCATAGGTATACCTCAACTATGAGAGACAAAATGAGAAAAAAAAAATCCAGAAAATCACATTGAAGGATTTTTAATGAATTAATTGGTAAATTCCTTAGTAAAATAAGTATTTGGTCACCTACAAACAAGCAAGATTTCTGGCTCTCACAGACCTGTAACTTCTTCTTTAAGAGGATCCTCTGTCCTCCACTCATTACCTGTATTAATGGCACCTGTTTGAACTCGTTATCAGTATAAAAGACACCTGTCCACAACCTCAAACAGTCAGACTCCAAACTCCACTATGGCCAAGACCAAAGAGCTGTCAAAGGACACCAGAAACAAAATTGTAGACCTGCACCAGGCTGGGAAGACTGAATCTGCAATAGGCAAGCAGGTTGGTGTGAAGAAATCAGCTGTGGGAGCAATTATTAGAAAATGGAAGACATATAAGACCACTGATAATCTCCCTCGATCTGGGGCTCCGCACAAGATCTCACCCCATGGGGTCAAAATTATCACGAGAACGGTGAGCAAAAATCCCAGAACCACACGGGGGGACCTAGTGAATGACCTGCAGAGAGCTGGGACCAAAGTAACAAAGGCTACATCAGAAACACACTACGCCGTCAGGGACTCAAATCCTGCAGTGCCAGACGTGTCCCCCTGCTTAAGCCAGTATATGTCCAGGCCCGTCTGAAGTTTGCTAGAGAGCATTTGGATGATCCAGAAGAGGATTGAGAGAATGTCATATGGTCAAACCAAAATAGAACTTTTTGGTAAAAACTCAACTTGTCGTGTTTGGAGGACAAAGAACACCATACCTACTGTGAAGCATGGGGGTGGAAACATTATACTTTGGGGCTGTTTTTCTGCAAAGGGACCAGGACGACTGATCCGTGTAAAGGAAAGAATGAATGGGGCCATGTATCGTGAGATTTTGAGTGAAAACCTCCTTCCACCAGCAAGGGCATTGAAGATGAAAAGTGGCTGGGTCTTTCAGCATGACAATGATCCCAAATGCACCGCCCGGGCAACGAAGGAGTGGCTTCGTAAGAAGCATTTCAAGGTCCTGGAGTGGCCTAGCCAGTCTCCAGATCTCAACCCCATAGAAAATCTTTGGAGGGAGTTGAAAGTCTGTGTTGCCCAGCGACAGCCCCAAAACATCACTGCTCTAGAGGAGATTTGCATGGAGGAATGGGCCAAAATACCAGCAACAATGTGTGAAAACCTTGTGAAAACTTACAGAAAACGTTTGACCTCTGTCATTGCCAACAAAGGGTATATAACAAAGTATTGACATGAACTTTTGTTATTGACCAAATACTTATTTTACCGAGGAATTTACCACTTAATTCATTAAAAATCCTTCAATGTGATTTTCTGGATTTTTTTTTCTTCTTATTTTGTCTCTCATAGTTGAGGTATACCTATGATGAAAATTGGAGACCTCTCTCATCTTTTAAGTGGGAGAACTTGCACAATTGGTGGCTGACTAAATACTTTTTTACCCCACTGTAGGTTTAGCTAGCCGGGGGACTTCCAACATTGCACTGGGCTTCACTCCTTTCTTCACTCTCAATGAAATATTTTTGCTTGTCATTAATATCTGTTTGTTCTCTCCCACAGATTGAGTCCCCGTCATGCTGTTTGCTCTCTACATCTTTTCATCTTCTCTATCCCCTCACCCCCATCCAGTCACAGTAGATGACTGCCCCTCCCTGAGCCTGGTTCTGCTAGAGGTTCCTTCCTGTTAAAAGGGAGTTTTTCCTCTCCATCGTGGCCAAGCGCTTGCTCACAGGGGATCGCCTGATTTCTGGGGTCTTTCTGCAATTGTGGGGGTTTCCCCTACAGTTGAAAGTGCTATGAGATGACTGTTGTTGTGAAATGGTGCTGTATAAATAAAGTTGAATTGAATTGAACTGAATTGAATTGAATTAAATCGGAAAAATTCTCCATTGCAATGAATAGAGTGCAATTATCCTTTGATCCTGATCGAATTTTACCGCAAGTTATACATATGTTTGTCAATTTAAAAGATAATTTTCCATGTAAATAACGGTGTAGGTTGTTGTCTAACTGTTAAGGTATAAGGTTGTGAAAATATGTAAATTAAAAGACTGAAAACACAGATGGATGGAGCTTACATCATCTTTTCAAAGTGCACCTAGGGGGAAGTAACTAACAGTCCTCTGGATCAACTCAAACTCTCAAAATACAAAACAGTACATTTGTGTTGTTTTTCTCCTCTTTGGATCCTTCTTTCATCGGTCAGGAAACAGGACGTGACCTTTGAGAGGGGAACTGCCATGATTGTGTTTGGTGATGTGGGATGATGGGAGATGTATTCCACTAAGCGTGTTCACAAAAATTAAAGATTACTCTGTTGTTATATGACAGCCGACAACTTTAATTATATGGAAAATTACGAGGTTTGGCGGGGGGGGGGGGGGTTCATAGGCTGAAAAGTTTATAGTGGTCAGATTTGACCAAATGTGGTTTATTTTTCAACATAGTCTCCACTTCCGTCCACACACTTCTTCCATCGGTGTTGCAGTGCTTGGATCCCTGCAGTTGAAAAATAAACCACATTTGGTCAAATTTAACCAGTACGAACTTTTCAGCCTATGAACTTTTCAACCCCCCCCCCCCCCCCCCCATAGCTTTTAAATTGACAAACATCATATGTGTAACTCGTGGCAAAATTCACTTGAGATTAAAAGATAATTTCAGTCTTGCCATTCATTTCAATGGAGAATTTTTCCAATTTAAAGTCCCATCCAGTGGTGTGAAAAAGTGTTTACCCCCTTCCTGATTTCTCATTTTTTTGTATGTTTGTCACACTTAAATGTTTCAGATCACCAAACAAATTTAAATATTAGACAAAGATAACACAAGTAAACTCAAAATGCAGTTTTTAAATGAAGGTGTTTGTTATTAAGGGTAAAAAAAAAAATCCATACTTACATCACCCTGTGTGAAGAAGTGATTGCCCCCTATACCTAATAACTGGTTGGGCCATCCTTAGCAGCAACAACTGCAATCAAGCTTTTGTGATAACTGGCAATGAGTCTTTTACAGCGCTGTGGAGGAATTTTGGCCCACTCAGCTTTGCAGAATTGTTGTAATTGGAGAGTTTTCGAGCATGAACCGCCTTTTTAAGGTCATGCCACAGCATCTCAATCGGATTCAGGTCAGGACTTTGACTCGGCCACTCCAAAGTCTTCATTTTGTTTTTCCTTAAGCCATTCAGAAGTGGACTTGCTGGTGTGTTTTGGATCATTGTCCTGCTGCAGAACCCAAGTGCGCTTCAGCTTGAGGTCACAAACAGATGGCCGGACATTCTCCTTCAGGATTTTTTGGTAGACAGCAGAATTCATGGTTCCAAAAAAAAAAAAAAACATACCTTAACTAAACATAAAAAAACAAACAAACTTTATTAGTTTGAACATTAAATATCTTGTCTTTGTTTTAAACAACATCCCAATTTCACTCAAACTGGGGTTTGTACATGAGGCAGTCTTCTTGCTTTAACGCTCTGTTTTTGGGCTACAACAATGCAAAGGCCCATTTTATAGCTGCACACAGCAGTGTCTCAGTGTGTAGCTGATGCGAGCTTAGAGGCCGTGGAGCTCTGGGCCTGATATGAGACAGCTGGAAGGGTTGAATTATTGAAGAGCGTGGACCAGCTCTGAAACACAGGCCATGTCCTCCCAGCTGCTCCGTGTACTGAAGCCGACACTTCAGCAGTCGTCAGACGTGTGCAGTTAACAGGGTCCATCTGTTATTGAGGCGTAATGAACACAGTCATAGCCATGGAGGAATGAATCACTGCCACTTTATTAGCCAACGACAATAGCGGCAACTGTGCCGTGCGCGCACTTGCAGCAGCAATAATGACGATATTTGTGATTAGAATGATGATTAGAATGCAGATGAAGGCAGCGGAGGTGATGGTGATAATGAAGGTGATGTGTGGCAGCCGTGATGATGATGGTGCAGGAAAAAAGAGGGAAAAATCAACATGGTGACAACGTTTACATTTATACTCATTATGCATGCATGAAATGAAAATGATTTGCATACCAGCAGTGGACAGGAAAGACCCGCAAGCCCGGGGAAGGATAACGAAACATAAAACTTCCTGTAGATATGATCGTTTACAGTTCCATGTACACCCCTGCCAAACTGAAAAACCATCATTCTAATGTAGAACAGGGTGATGTTGAAAGGCACGTAGTGTGTAACCTCCAAAATCAATACCCAACCTGCCTTTCATTACGTAAGTGAAATTTGTATTCATCTCAGAGATATACATTTATCCCACTTATACCCTTGGCCAGGGAGCAAATTCATTTAGTAATGATTACCTGACTCAGGTAAAACCAATTTCCATTCACTTGTTACCCCGAGTTGGTGACAAGGGCACATCCAGGGTCACTTTTCAGCACTTTTTGGTTTGCACGAGCGTCATCAGCATTTAATGCCACATATGCATGTGTGTTCGGATGATGTGTGTGAGGCATCTGCATTTGCTCCACGGCCGTCAAAGTGGATACGTTGGAATGACACAAACAGAGGTAGTGCACCTTGGCTTCAGTGCTCCTGCTTAGTTTGAAGGCTGTCAGCAAGGCTGCGTGGGCGGTCAGCAGTCGCTCTCGCTCTCTCTCCCCATGAGCACAAGACTCGGATAAAAATACTCAGAAGATGCCAAAGGGGTGTGGTGTGTCTATCTGTTTCCTCGTGAAACTTGGATGGATGTGGAAAAGGTACATCTCTTTTCTTGATGAGGAAGTAGTGCTTGATTTAAGAAAAAGCATTACTTTTATAGCCAAGAAGAGCTGCAGATATTTCTGTCAACATGAAATACTTTAGCCCAAAGGTAGACTTCAGTGCATTAAGTCACTTGGAAGGGAGCTTCCTTCCTCCAGGAAAACTGACTAGGAACTTCCTTTTGCTGCAGCTGGAAGAGAAATAAACACTTTGAGATTTGCCGCCTTGCTGAGGGAAACTATGCAATTATTCTCTGTGCCACATTCTTCCAAAGAACCTGGAACCATCAGATCAGGTTTAGGGAAATAAACCTGCCATGCATAATTGCCTACATTAAAAACACTGCACCAAACCTTGCACAAGATAGTTGCTTCACGCTTATTTACACGGACATGAAGGCAGATTATGCTGAATATTTTGTTTTCTTTTTCACAAATTAATTTCCTTCTTTTATAAAACCTTAGCCCTGGTGGTTGCTATTATATAATTTAGGAACAAGATATAAAAAAATGTTCATTTTGGAAACTTAAGACACTGGTCCTCATTTGATTTAAACATACAGAACATTAACAGCATGTAATTTGGGTGTGAGAATAAAATGTAAATTGAAGCAAATCTTGTGTAAAACTAAATTAGGTAACATATTCACTGGATTCCCTGCTAAAAAAATCTACTGTAAGTCATCTGTCAGAATATAGTATCAAATTGAAGTTTCAGAGAAAAGCTAACAGACCACACTTGTTTTTTCTAGTAAACTGTAGGGCAGTGAACGTCAACTAGTGGCCTGCGGGACAGATCCGGCCTGCTTTCCAGCTGGCCCAGGAAAGCAGGCCACTATTCGGGAAAAGTTTTGTTGCAAATGAGGGACACAGGTACAGCATAGGGTTGGGCAATGAATAGCATTCAAACCAAAACTGACCATCGGGACATCAAACCAACATAATTTTTCTCATGTCAGTTATTTCGGTTCTCCCCGTCTTCCTGTTCTGTGTGTTTGTATATGAGAGCCTTCTTGTACTGCCCCTTTAAGACATGTTGCAACCCGATAGCAGAAGCAGCACAGTCAGCACTGTCTAGAAGCAGCAAAATGCGGCAGAAAAAAATTAAAATGGCTTGTACCGAAAATGCTGTACAAGATGACTGACTCTGTTTTATATGGGGGTGCTGTGAGGGCGTGAGCAGGGTTGCCGGCAGAAGGTGGCTTCAGTGCGCCAAGGCTGGGTCTTGCTGGCCTCTGACAGCTGTCCATGTTATCAACCGTTTTGCAGTGGCGGTGGATGAACTAAGCCTGTATGTAAGAACCCGATTGGAAACTCGTAGTTCCTGTGAGGTGATGGCATGGTCATGGCTGCGTGAAGAGCTCCGACATGTGTGTATATGTGTGGGGTGACAATAACCCTATTCTTTATTATATTATGGTCATTTATGGCCTAATTACTGCAGTGATATATTCATTGATGCCACACTCTCGTGGCTTATTTAAGGGGCTTATCAGTGGGAGAAGCGAGAAGAAAGGAGCAAGAAAAAAAAAAAGAAAAACCCCCAAACCAACTTGAAACCTTCAAATAACCGTGATGCTGATTTCAGTCAAAATGCCAAGCCCTGGTACAAAATTTCTAAAAGTTGGCACTATGAATACATACTTATCAGTCCATTCTTCATTATATCTGCGGTTTTCTGCATCACCTTTCTGTTTAAGGCTCTTCGAGAGTGCCATTTTTCATGCTTGAAATATATTCAGAAGGCCTTTCTCCTGCCAGTGTTCTCCACAAACTACGACATTGCATGTGACAGTGATGGGCAGCTTGACAGCCTCCCAAATATGAAGCCTAAAATATTGCAGTTGTCCCCTATAGTGGCTTGCTGAGTCTGTTAACACTGACAGAGGCTAAAAAATATAAATTTGGGAGGAAAATTAATATGTCACATGATAATATACTACTTAGGATACAATTTTATTTTATTTTGTGAGAACATCTAGCCGTCACAGTGTCTGCCAAGAAAAGTTCTGGCCGTTGGACAAATGTAAAAGTACTATGGGAGGTAGCATTTTCAGTACCAATTAATAGGCGGGGTCTGTGAGGCATACACTCTCTGCCTTTAAGATTAAGCCGAAAATTTTTCTTTATTAGTTTTTTGTTTTTCTTATTTCAGAAGAGGATGAAAAGGAGATGTTTTTACCTTTACATGTTTCAACTGGTGTCTGCAGTCTTCCTCAGAAGAAAATTTTCCTATTTGACAAAGCTTTGGATTAGACTTCCCACATACTACGGTCATATGAATGTTTCCCATTATTATCTAGTATGCCTACTGTTACGCTATTAGTTGTGTGCATAGTGTGAAGGTACCGCTTCATCAGAGCCCAGCTATGCATGTGCTTCATTGTGTGTATGATATGTGAAAAGCTGGCAAGCTGGAAAGTAGCAGTATCTTGTAATTGAATGCTAATCACAACTTTTGATTGGACTTTGCACATTATAGTTATGAATCCTATTATTACTTACTGCTACAGTTGCAGTCAAAATCACTGAAACCCAACTGCAAATTAGGTTTATGGACAAAATGTACAAACTTGCAGATATTTCAATAAACAAATCAAACAAGAACAGTTTAAATAGCTCAACACAACTAATCTTACAAGTGATTTCATCAAATTCAACACAAAATGCCACTTTTAACAACTGCCGTAGTCTCAAAATTATTCAACCCCTTCATGACAAAAATCTTTAGTGCCTTGCAGAGCACCCTTTTGCTGTTATGACCTGCTGCAAACATGATGCATAGTCAGACACCAGCTTCTGGCAGCATTCCTGAGGAATCTTAGCCTATTCCTCATGGGCAAAGGCATCCATTTCATTAATATTCTTGGGTTTGTGTGCTGCAACTGCCTTTCAAATTCCATCAGAGATTTTCAATGGTTTCAAGTCAGGCTACTGTGATGGCCACTCTAGTATCTTCCAGGACTATTTCTGAAACCAAGCCTTGGTTGACTTTAAGGTATTTATTTACCTTTTGTTCTTATTAAAGACAAAAATAGAAAGGAGATGTTTTTACCTTCTTTACATGTTTCGACTGTTCACTGCAGCCTTCGTCAGAAGGTAAAAACATCTCCTTTCTATTTTTGTCTTTAATAAGAACAAAAGGTAAATAATTAAAAGAAGACAGAATTAACCTACTTGAGCTATTACATGGATTTTAAGGTATGCTTGGGATCACTGTCCTGTTGGAAGGTCCAATGACACCCAAGCATCAGCTTCCTCACAGATGACATGATATTTTCTCCCAGGATTTCCTGATACTTGATTGAAACTATCTTTCCCTCCGCACACTGCAGGTTTCCAGTGCCAGAGGAAGTGAAGCAGCCCTAGAGCATCACTGAGGGTGTTCTTTTCAGCGTATGCTTCATTCTTCCTCCTCCAGACATACCTCTGCTCCACAGACCCGAAAAGTTCCAGTTTTGTTTGATCACTTCACTTCACAGAATCTCAAAAACTTATTATATAATTTTGAGCAAATTGGAGCCAACTTTTCTTGTGCTTTTGGGTGAGTAGTGGTGTACATCTTGGCGTTTGGGCTGGAACCCTTCAGCATTTAGTATGCACCTTACTGCGGAAACTGAAACCTCAGTGCCTGCTGCAGGTTTTTTTATGCCATCAGTTAAGGGTTTTTGACCACCTTCCTCCTCAGGACTCTGGTGGCAGACATTGATAACTTCCTTTTTCTGCCACACCCAGGTAGTGTAGCCACTGTTCCTTTAACTGTAAACTTGTGAACTATGCTTCAAGCTGTAGCTCTAGGAACATTCTGTGCCTTTGCTATCGTTTTGTATCCTTTTATTTGTTTGTGCAAGGCAATGATCTCTTCTGTAAACTTTTTGGACAATTGTCTTGACTGAGCCATATTTACCTCCGCCAAAGGGGAGGTTATGTGATTATCGGCGTTGGTTTGTCTGTTTGTTTGTCTGTTTGTTTGTTTGTTTGACTGTTAGCAAGATAACTCAAAAAGTTATGGACGGATTTTCATGAAATTTTCACAGATTCTCAGAAATGGGGTATCCTACAGATGATTACATTTTGGTGGTGATCCCGATCACCGTCCACAAGAAAACCGCCATTATGCAAAATGCCATTTTCGTCAATAACTACTAAACCACTAATCCTATCATTGTCAATCCAATTGTTGTGAATCCAATTGCTAGTCATATGTTTACATGGTCAAGGAATCTGAAAACGTACACACAAACACTGTATGGGGGGAACTGTGGCGCTAAACCGCCATTACGGAAAATGCCATTTTCGTCAATAACTACTGAACCACTAATCCTATCATTGTGAATCCAATTGCTTGTCATATGTTTTCATGGTCAAGGAATCTGAAAACGTACACACAAACACTGTATGGGGGGAACTGTGGCCGCCATTATGGAAAATGCCATTTTCGTGAATAACTACTGAACCACTAATCCTATCATTGTCAATCCAATTGCTAGTCATATGTTTTCATGGTCAAGGAATCTGAAAACGTACACACAAACACTGTATGGGAGGAACTGTAGCCGCCATTATGGAAAATGCCATTTTCCAGAATAACTACTGAACCACTAATCCTATCATTGTCAATCCAATTGCTAGTCATATGTTTTCATGGTCAAGGAATCTGAAAACGTACACACAAACACTGTATGGGAGGAACTGTGGCCGCCATTACGGAAAATGCCATTTTCGTGAATAACTACTGAACCACTGCTTGTCATATGTTTTCATGATCAAGGAATCTGAAGACTGTATGGGGGGAACTGCGGCGCTTGGCGGAGGTCTGCGCTCTCTGAGTGCTTTTCTAGTTCTAACATGCAATCAAACATCACCGTCAACAGTCCAGGTATTTGAGGGGTTCTATCTCAAGGACACCTGATGCAACTACTGAATCCCTTAATTGGTTGCATCAGGTTTCCTTGAGACCACACCTGATCTGTGCTCTTATGAAGAATTCTATTCAGAGGGTTGAATAATTTTGAGACTGTAGTAGTCATTGAAAGTAGAATTTAGAGTTGAAGTTGGATAAAATCCTTGTAATATCAGTTTTATTTAACTATTTAAATTGTTCTTGTGTAATTTGTTTATTTTAAACACCTGAAAAATTTCACATTTTGCCAACAAACCTAAAATGCAGTGGGGGTTGAATAATTTTGATTGCAGCTGTATGTCTACTGCTACACTGCTGGTTCATGTGCGTAGTGTTCGGGCAATGGATCTTTCTTTTATTCTACCCCCCCCCCCCCCCCCCCCCCCCCCCGCCACCCACCCCAACAAGTTCAGGCAGATGACTGCCCCTCCCTGAGCCTGGCTGTACTTTTCCTTAAAGGAGTTTTTCCTTCTCGGTGTCACCCAGCTTGCTCATAGAGGATTGCTTGATTGTTGGGGTTTACTCTGAATTACTTATTTGTGTCTTATATAGCTAATGCCTTGAGATGGAGTTTTTGTTGTGATTAAGCACAATATAAATAAAACTGAATTGCAGTGAATTTTCCATCAAATAATACCAGTTTAAAGAAAAGATAAGGCTTTAGTTGTCGGGGACAGCACTAACCCCAAAGAAATTGTAGGTGGCGTATTTTAATTCTAATTTTATCCAAACATATTTTTAAGCTATCTGCACAGAAAGAATAGGGTCTATGGGGAGGTAGATTTAACACAGATTCGGGGGGGGGGGGGTCTTTCAACGAAGACACAAATTTTATAACAGGAGGAGTAACTTTCAGTCATAGTCCGCTTGAGTAGAAGTAAAAAAAGGCCTAATGAAGTTTATTTGACTCCTCAGGCTCATCAAGATAAAAGCAGTAACCAGCTGCAGCCTACAGGGCTGCATATGGAATTTCACAGTTCATAGGTTTTGCTCTCCATTTATAATCACACAGCTTTTTTATTTTTTTTTCACCCTTTACATCTCAAAATGTAGAGATAACTGTACCTGATGTAATCAGAAGCCCCTTTATCCATCTTTACAATGTATGTTTGGCTTAATTCCATTCTCCCCTTGGCCGTACAACTTAAGCCGTTAAGTCTTTTGTTTTTCCACTGCCACATGGTGAAAGGTGTCTTTTTTTCTTTTGGAAAATGAGTGGTGGAGGTCATCTGCATAGCCTCTAATTGGAGGACTACATTCCACTGAACCCCCACAAGAAACAAAACCTCTTATGCATTATCGCGCCTAAATGAGGGGTATGGGCCTTTGCATCATTAGATAATGCAAGGTAAGTCTGGTTCCTTGTAATTACTATCTGAATTAATAGTTGCTAGTCCTGTGATCAGCACTTGCCAACGTTAATAAGCTGCTGAAATCCCTGCTGTGTCAAAATGAAACATTTTATGCTCTGTTGGTGAGGGCGTATGTGCTGTATGTTATGCTACATCTCTTTTCCCATATAATTACAGGAGATGTAGTCTGAGTAGGCAAGCGTTTACATGTGTAAACCAAACGCTCATCCTTTGAGATGCTGCCTCATTACCATTGACATCAGTAGCTCAGCAGCAAAGGCTTGATCTCTATGAAGTTAGTTTAACTTCGTAGGGAGTTCTGTCATGCACATGTTGACTTGCACATCAGTTTCTTTGGTTTTATGTAAAAATTCTATGAAGTGCACACTGCTTGGATGTTTATTGAAAGCGGACACTTTTTTTTACCTGTTAAACTACCTATGAGAACGGTATTGGTTCTCTCCAATCATAGCCCCCTATCTCTCTAATTAGCTGTAGTGAGCATCTGACAAGAACAACAACATCTTTGTTGCGCTGCAGGAGGTAGCAAGGGGTCAAACAGCATGAGGCTATAAACAGCACAACAGCAACACTTTGGCTTAGAAACTAAATTTAGCACTTTTTTTGCCAAATTCATGCAGATTTTGGAGGACTGTGATTCTAGTGACATTTATTTGTGATAATTTAAAAGCAATCATGTTCAGAAGTCCATTGGACATTTTCTGCTGGTGTGTCAGGCATCCACCTAACCCAACTCGGATTTGTATTGAATAATGAAAAGTTTGAGACATTTTTGGATATGGAGCAGTATGGTGCACAAAGCACATTAGCCTTTGCTTTTGATTCCATTCCTGCTTTAGGGAGAGATGTTCAAAGCCCTTTGACGGCATAAATGCTGCCCACTTTCAAAGACCCCCTGCTGTTTGTGTCAGAGCACCAGTTCTCTCTGTACTCCATAAATTAAAGTTGTCCCAAATGTCTTGTGGCATAAATTGAAGAAGGTTCAGTCCTCTGCATACATTAATTAGGACTGTAACACAGAAATCCACCAGCCTCATAAACAGTATAGTTATTCTACAACAGCTTCAGTGTGGTTGACCAAAAACAGCATTATCTACACGGCAAAAGCTGAAATATAGGGAAGATAAAATATTTGAAAGCAAGTCAAGTTTATTTATAAGCACATTTAGGAAGAGAAAATTGACCAAACCATTGCACAAGCACTAAAAATGCTAAAAACAAATTGGCAGAGCCATAAACCCTAAAAATAAGACACAAGAGATACAGGCTTACATTTGTACTGGCTGGAGAATGCTTGAAAAAACAGATGGACTTGAAATCAAGGCAACATATGCCTGTTTTTTTCTTTTCCCCCAGCAAGATAGTTTTTCTTCCCATGCTTCAAGATAATTGTACTTGTTTGCTCTGTTGAGAGATTTTTTTTTTTACTTTTATGTCACTTAAAATAAGATATTTTATTCATTCTTAACTGATTTTGAATAATAAGGTTTATGCTGAAGCTCACCTATACACCAGTATCTGACGTTTAAATTACCAATATGTGGTTTTGAACATACACTACCGTTCAAAAGTTTGGGGTCACTCAGACAATTATTTTGTGTTTTCCATGAAAAGTCACACTTATTTACCACCATGAGTTGTCAAATGAATAGAAAATATAGTCAAGACATTGACAAGGTTAGAAATAATGATTTGTATTTGAAATAATAATTTTTTCCTTCAAACTTTGATTTCGTCAAAGAATCCTCCATTTGCAGCAATTACAGCATTGCAGACCTAACATGATTGCACAAGGGTTTTCTAATCATCCATTAGTCTTCTGACACAATGAGCAAACACATTGTACCATTAGAACAGCGGAGTGATAATTGCTGGAAATGGGCCTCTATACACCTATGTAGATATTGCACCAAAAAACAGACATTTGCAGCTATAATAGTCATTTACCATATTAGCAATGTATAGAGTGTATTTCTGATTAGTTTAAAGTTATCTTCATTGAAAAAAAGTGCTTTTCTTTCAAAAATAAGGAAATTTCTAAGTGACCCCTAACTTTTGAACGGTAGTGTATTTCTAATTCCATTTTGGAACTTTTCCATTTCCTGAAAAGAAAAAAAAATATTAACAACTCATCTTGCACACAAACTTCTTCATCCCTCCGCCATGACTATAAAAACAGTCAACTGTCACAGAGTATGGAGCTGAGCCGAGTTTCCAGCCAATGTGAAACGCTCCACGGGTGGAACAAGGGAATTTTAAGAGGTTAACTTTGTGTAAAGGTAAATTAATCAAAAAAGCATGAGTTGATAACTTTTGTAGACCCACATGTGCCATTGGGATGCATCAGCTCCACTGTAGGAATGAGCGCCCTTGTCTTCCTCATCTGCAACAACGCTTGTTCAAATGTTGGTTCAAACATGCATGGCCTTGCTCATCATCGTCATCTTCTTTGTCAGTTTAATTCCTGTCTGATTCATCAATAAAGTCCGTTGGCATGGGTGATGGTAGTAGTGAGAATTCCTCAACAGCAGAAATTAGGCTGTGTTCCATCAGTTTAGCTAGTTTGAGCTTGTATTTCACAGAGTGGTGAATGCTGAAGAACGTTGCAATTTTTTTTTAGCTCATGCGATGATGTGGCATCTGTTGTCCATCCGTCCACATTTCACAGGAAGCACTACTTCTCCTAGGCATTTGCCCCAGTGCTGACCAAACAAACTCACAATGCTCTTCAGGTCAGCCTGTATCCAAGTTGTGCTCAAGGTCAAAAAAGAGATCTTGCACCTTGTGACAGCCAGTCCAGACCACGCCCATGTTTTTGACATCACCAGTTGTACCCTGGCTGCCCTGCCTATCCACATTCACACTTATCAACATTGGACAATCATGACGGAAAGTGACAGCGATTGTGAACAAATTAGTTTAGTTTTGTCTTTTTTTTTTGTCAGTGGTTCAGACAGTGACAGAGGCATAGAACCTTACAGGTTCGAGCCGTCCGAGACGGAATCAGATGCTTTGTCTGATGACAACAGTTCCAACGATGACCAGAGAGCAGAACCAGTGGAAAATGTCATTGAACTGGACATTAATCACCTCCAGAATTGCGAAGCCGAAGGGGGTCTGTCCAGGGCGCCCCATAAATATTGATTTTTCGGAAGCCATTATTATTACAGTGGAGGAGAGCCGCTGCTGTCAAGAAATTGACCAGATTAAAATGAAAATGGAGGCGCATACCTGTCAAGTGAGACGTTTTCGCCGTATTTTGGTGCCAAGCGCGGCTGTGGGAGACGGCGGAGTGGTTTGGGACACTTTTCTGGGAAATGTTTTAAATGTAGTTCGTGTTGTCATTGTCAAATATTTTAAGGAAAATACGGGGAAAATGCAATTTTAGCAAAAACGGGCGTATTGCCATTTCTGTACGCCCAAAAGAAAAAATATACTGGAAAAAAAACTGAGTGTGTTGAGGAGCCCGTCCTGTGTGTGATCACCCACAGCTGGTGCTGTCAGATTGCTCAGCATCAGCTATTCGCACTACCATGAGAAGTGTGGAGTCACTCATTAGTCTAATTGTCGGGGCGGGCTGATCGCTCAGCGTCAGCTATTCGCACTACCATGAGAAGTGTGGAGTCACTCATTAGTCTAATTGTCGGGCGGGCTGATCGCTCAGCTTGAGCTATTCTCACTACAATGAGAAGTCATTAGGACAATGGTTTAACACGTTGAGCTGTGCAGCGGTTGCGGAACAGACAGAGATCGCCTGACAAATACAGAATTCTGCTTTTTTTTTTATTTGGCGCCGGACGCTGAGTTGTGTTGTTATTGTCAAATATCCATGAATCCTTAAAATATTTGACAATAACAACACGAGTTGCATTTGCGTCATTTCCCAGAGAGGTGTCCCTTGTTGCTCCGCCGTTCCTTATAGCCGCTTTTTACGGTGTTGAAGTACGGCGAAAATGTCTCACTTGACAGGTATGAAAACATTTCCCAGAGAAGTGTCCCTTATTACCCAGCTGTCCCTGATAGTCCCGTTTTAAGGTATGGGTGAAATATCCAATTTTTTCTTTCTTGTTGCTCACTTCAACCTTCCAGTCTCCATATAAACAATCAATTGAAATACCCCAAGCATCAAACTAGGGTACAATCGATTTCGTCACTTCCGCCTTCTTCCCCAGGCGATTCCAGGGGTCGTGTCAGGCCAAGCGCGGCAGTTTTAAATTAACGAATATTCCGTTGTTACTGAAGCATATGCACCAAGACCCGAACGGATCGGTTCCCTTTTATATCTAGTTTCAAGATATTTAAAGTACCCTGTTACGTGACATTTGGCCTTTAAACTGTCAAAATCCCAGAAGTTCTGGTCGTGGAGGAGGAGTAGCAACAATTTACCATTCCAAAGTACTAGTTAATGTAAAGCAAAAAACATGTTATAATTCCTTTGAGGGCCTGGTCCTCAGTATTGGGCACTTTAGCAATTTTAGGTTAAACCCAATTTTGTTTGCCATAGTTTATCGTCCCCCATCAACCTACTCAGAATTTTTATCCGAATTTGCTGATTTCTTAGCTGATTTAGTGGTAAAATCTGATAGAATAATTATAGTAGGGGACTTTAATATACATGTGGATGTAGATAGTGACTGCCTTAATGTGGCATTTAATTCAATATTAGACTCGATTGGGTTTTCTCAGAAAGTAGGAAATTCTACTCATTACCTCCACCATACATTGGACCTTGTTCTGACATATGGCATAGAAATAGAAAATCTTGTAGTGTCTCCTCATAACCCTGTACTGTCAGACCATTGTCTGTTAACCTTTGATTTTACTATTTCTGACTATTTGGCTCCTAAGAAAAAAATATTACTACAGTAGATGCCTCTCAGATGATGCTGTTACCAAATTTATGCAGATTGTTTCCTCTATGCCATGTGTCAACACAACGGAAATAAGCTATAGACAGCTTGCTCCTTCTGTAATTGATAACATGGTGGATAGTGTTTCAGCTTCTCTGCATCAGACTCTAGACTTGGTGGCCCCCTTAAAAAAGAAAAAGTCTAATCAGAGATTTCTAACTCCGTGGTTCAACACAGAAACTCGTAGCTTAAAACAGAAGACTCGTCAATTAGAAAGAAAATGGCGCTCCACTAATTTAGATGAAATCTATTTAGCTTGGAGAAATCATCTTTTAATTTATAAAAAATCTCTTAGAAAAGCTAGAACGAGTTATTACTTTGCATTAATAGAAGAGAACAAGAATAATCCCAGGTTTCTTTTCAGTACTGTAGCCAGGTTGACAAAGAGTCAGGACTCTGTCAATCCTAGCATTCCCTTAGAGCTTACTAGTCAGGACTTTATGAACTTTTTCAATAATAAAATTTCATCAATCAGAGATAAAATCAATCAGATTCTTCCCACAGTTAACTTAAATACTGTAACTACTACAACTCCTTCTATTGATGTCTGTCTTGATGAGTTTACTCCAATCAACCTTTGTGAGTTAGACAAAATAGTTTCCTCATCCAAACCTTCAACTTGTCTTTTAGACCCTATTCCTACCAGGTTATTTAAAGAAGTCTTCCCACTTATTGGTAGCTTTATTCTTCATATAATCAATTCTTCATTAACTTTAGGCCATGTACCGCAGGCTTTTAAAACGGCTGTAATTAAACCCTTACTCAAAAAGCCAACGCTAGATCCAGGAGCTTTAGCTAACTATAGACCAATCTCTAATCTCCCTTTCATTTCAAAAATCTTAGAAAGAGTTGTTGCTACGCAATTATTTGACCACCTGCAGGGAAATGGTTTACTTGAAGAGTTTCAATCTGGGTTTAGAATCCATCATAGTACTGAAACAGCCTTAGCGAAGGTCACTAATGACCTCCTGATTGCATCTGATAATGGACTAGTTTCTGTACTTGTCCTTTTAGACCTTAGTGCAGCTTTTGATACTATCGATCATAATATTCTACTTGATAGATTAGAACACCATGCTAGACTTAATGGAACTTTGTTGCAGTGGTTTAGATCTTATTTATCTGATAGGTTCCAGTTTGTTCATGTAAATAATGAGTTTTCTTTCAACTCAAAGCTTAGTCATGGAGTTCCACAGGGATCTGTGCTAGGCCCTACTCTTTTTAGTTTATATATGCTTCCGTTAGGCAACATTATTAGAAAGCACTGTATCCATTTTCATTGTTATGCAGATGACACACAATTATACCTGTCAATGAAGCCTGATGATAGTAATCAATTAGCCAAGTTAGAAGCCTGTCTTAAGGAAATCAAAGCATGGATGACTTGTAATTTCCTGCTATTAAATTCAGATAAGACTGACGTCATTCTTGTTGGTCCAAAAAACCTTAGAAATACCCTTCCAAATCAAACTTTTAGTTTGGATGCGGTTACTCTTTCTCTTAATAGCTCTGTGAGGAACCTTGGAGTTATTTTTGATCAGGATTTGTCCTTCAATTCACATATTAAATTTGTTTCTAAGACTGCCTTCTATCATTTGCGTAATATTGCCAAGATTAGGAGCATCTTGTCTCAGAGTGATGCTGAGAAACTGATCCACGCTTTTGTTAGCTCGAGATTAGATTATTGTAATTCTTTATTATCAGGCTGTCCTAAAACATTTTTAAAAAGTCTTCAGCTGATCCAAAATGCTGCAGCAAGAGTTTTAACAGGTACTAGAAAGAGAGATCATATCTCTCCGGTTCTGGCCTCCCTTCATTGGCTTCCCATAGAGTTTAAAATTAAGTTTAAAATCCTTCTTCTTACTTACAAAGCTCTAAACAATCAGGCTCCTTTTTATTTAAAAGATCTGATACTACCGTATTATCCTAACAGAGCACTACGATCCCAAAATGCAGGATTACTTGTAATACCTAGAATCTCCAAAAGTACAATGGGAGGCAGAGCCTTCAGTTATCAAGTTCCTCTCCTGTGGAATCAGCTGCCAATCTGGATTCGGGAGTCAGACTCAATCTCTGTTTTTAAGAATAGGGCTAAAACCTACCTTTTTGATATAGCCTACAATTCAGGGAGGGATCATGTGTTTCTGAACCCTCCCTTAGTTATGCTGCTAATAGGTTTAGTCAGCCGGGGGACCTCCAGTAATGCGCTGGGCCTCACTCCTTTCCTCACTCTCAATGAAATATTTTTTTTGCTGGTCATTAACATTTGTTTGTTCTCTCCCATAGATTGAGTCCCCATCGTGCTGTTTGCTCTCTACATGTCTGTTCTTTTCTTCTTCTCTATCCCCTCACCCCCCAGCCAGTCACAGCAGATGACTGCCCCTCCCTGAGCCTGGTTCTGCTGGAGGTTTCTTCCTGTTAAAAGGGAGTTTTTCCTCTCCACCGTCGCCAAGTGCTTGCTCACAGGGGATCGCCTGATTGCTGGGGTCTTTCTGCAAATATGGGGGTTCCCCCTACAGTTGATAGTGCTATGAGATGACTGTTGTTGTGAAATGACGCTATATAAATAAAGTTGAATTGAATTGAATTGAAAGTGAAACTTTTCCAGTCAGTCTGTATCTGTCAGTTTGGTAAGATCTGAAATCACTCTATTTTGCCCATCTCCAGCTTTTTACACTTCGGCAAAGGCTATGTTCTAGAAAAGTTTGTATTTCTATTTTTCTTGATGACTTTTTATTGAAAATCACCCTCAACCATGGTCATGAGCCTTGGGTAATGACCAAAAGAATAAGACTGCGGATACAAGCAGCTGAAATGAGCTTTCTCTGTAGGATTGTTGGACTCACCCTTAGAGATGGGATGAGGAACTCAGTCATCCAGGAGAGGCTCAGAGTAGAACTGCTGCTCCTCCACATTGAAAGGAGCCAGGTGAGGTGGTTTGGGCATCTGATCAGGATGCTTCCTGGACGCCTCCCACTTGAGGTGTTTCGGGCACATCCCACTGGGAGGAGACCCTGGGGCAAACCCAGGACTCACTGGAGAGACTATGTCTGGTCTGGGAATGTCTTGATATCCTCTCTGAAGAGCTGGAGCAGGTGGCTGGGGAGAGGGAAGTCTGGGCTTCTCTGCTTGAACTGCTGACTCTGCGACTCGGACCGCTGGAAAAGCGGTAGAAGATGGGTGGGTGGATGGATGTCTTATTCTGGATTTGTCTGTATCAAGGGCGGGAGGATAAGCAGCCAGCTGGTGGGGACTGTCAGTGTGTTTCTCTGAGCATATGAGTCTGCGATTAAGTTTGGTCAGATGTGGCGCATATTTCAGTTGAGAACATAATAAAACATTTAAAATATATATTTTTACATTTATAAAAGCTTGTGTTTCAGATGAAACATGAATCCAATACACAATATTTGAAAAACAAATAGTTAAAAATGACCTTCATTATTTCAGTTTTATTTTGAAGTGTAACTGCAGAGAACCACAACAATGGGGCTGAAGAGCTGCATGCGGCTCCGGAGTTGCGGGTTGCCGACCCCTGTCCTAGGGCATGGGGGATAGGGAGTGGGTGAGCGACCTGAATGGAGGGCAATGGATCAGCATTCTCGTCGCGCCCTCCGCCAGTACCCGGGCTTGCCCAGGGAAGCTAATGATCCTACCAGCAGACTAAATTCGAAGAGACGACGCCTCAGTGCCAAGTCAAAGAAGAATCCTAATCACAGTCGCAAAGCCGAAAGCAAACAGCCCCGAGAGCACCTTGCGGTAGGACCTGCCCTTCACATACTACAACTAAACGTTGAAGGCCTATCTGCAGCCAAGCGAACCCTTATTGAAGTCCTCGCCTTCCAACACTCGATTGATGTAATCTGCCTCCAAGAGACTCATATTGGCACACAGGAAGCTGGCCGCTACACCATCAATGGCTTTGACCTCCTGTGCTATGTTCCACATGCCAAACATGGACGTGCCACCTATGTGCGTTCTGACATAGTTGAAGTAAACCACCTGACAACAACACATTTCTCAGACACCATAACCATTGGTGGCTTCCATATTGTCAATGTGTACAAGCCCCCTAGTGCCAACTGGGATCTGCAGGTCTTACCCACCCCACCCCACCCTGCCATCTATGTGGGGGACTTTAACAGCCATCACCCTGACTGGGGGTACCCAGCAGTGGATAGTGACGGGGAGGTACTTTCAGACTGGGCATCTAGAAATGATCTCGCTCTGATACACGACCCCAAACAAAGAGGAACCTTCCACTCTGCTAGGTGGAAGAAGGACTATTCTCCTGACCTGTGCTGGGTCAGCTCTTTGAATGGGACGCCATATCCTACACAGATCCTCATTCTTCACGATTTTCCACACAGCCAACACCGGCCCCTGCTTGTACACATTGGCCTACAACTTCCATTCATAAACAGCCCAAGGAAGATGCACTGGAACTTCCGCAAAGCCAACTGGAAGAAATTCAGTGAAACCCTGGATCGGAGTGCTGTTACCATCCCACTCCACACCATCACTGTAGATGAAGCATACAACCGCTTATGCAGCGCAATCTTCAAGGCTGCTCACAATGCAATCCCACGAGGCTACCGACCCCTCTATGTCCCATGGCTGGATGGAGAAAGCGCTGCCCTCCTACAATCCTATCAAACATCAGGGGGCCCAGAGATAGCAGACCATCTCATTGAATCGCTAAGTACAGCCCGGCGAAAGCAATGGGAGGAGACAGTTGCTGACCGGAGCTTTATCCACTCTAGCAGGAAATGTTGGAGCCTCATCCGTCGCCTAGGAGCTGCACAGAAGCCTCCTAGCCAAAGCCGAGCATCTGTCACACCCAACCAAGTTGCATCCCACCTACTGACCATCGCCAAAGCACCCCAAGACAAAGACACCAGAAGAGCAGTTACAACTGAGCTAAAAAAAACACAAAAAAATGCCCGTAGAGGAAACGAACCCGGAACCCTTCGAGGCTGCTGAACTGGAGAAAGTCCTACAGGGCCTGGAATGTGGAAAGGCAGCAGGATACGACAACATCTTCCCAGAATTCATGAAAAATCTTGGCCCCCAAGCTCTAACCTGGTTGACACAACTCTACACAAGGATCATACAAACAAACTCGATCCCAAAGAAGTGGCAGACAGCAAAGGTCATTGCCATACCAAAACCTGGCAAAGACCACAAACTACCAGCAAGCTACCGCCCAATCTCCCTACTCAGCGTTCCTTATAAAATCATGGAGCGCCTAATACTGCAACATATTTCCCCAGGAATAGAGGAAATTCTAAGTGTGGATCAAGCAGGTTTCCGCAAGGACCGCAGCACAGGAGAACAAGTACTGGCCCTAACCACCTTCATCGAAAATGGCTTCGACAGCAGACTGAAGACAGGGGCTGTGTTTCTCGATCTTACAGCCGCCTATGATACGGTCTGGCACAAAGGCCTCCTCCTGAAACTTACAAAGGTGATCCCTGCCTGGGCAACAGCAATTATAAAAACCCTGCTGGCCAACCGAAGGTTCAGAGTCCACCTCGGTCAGAACATAAGCGCATGGAGAACGCAGAAAAACGGACTCCCACAAGGCTCAGTTCTAGCTCCAACTCTGTTCAACCTCAACATAAATGACCTGCCCACTACAAAATCCCGCAAATTCATCTATGCAGATGACATCTGTTTGGCACTCCAAGCACCAGACTTTGAGTCACTGGAACGGGTGCTCACGGAAGATCTTGCCAAAGTGGACCAGTTCTGCAAAACCTGGCACCTAAAACCAAGCCCAGCAAAAACCGTCTCCAGTGTATTCCATCTCCACAATGTAAAAGCTGCCAGAGAACTAAACATCCTCCTGAGCGGACTCAAGCTTAAGCATGCCTCGAATCCAACCTACCTTGACGTGACCCTTGACAGGACCCTATCCTTCAAGGAACATTTAAAGGGGATGGCTGCTAAGGTGAAGGCATGAAACAACCTGCTCTGCAAGCTCGCTGGTGCAAAATGGGGGGCGGCAGTCTCCACCCTGCGCACCTCAGCACTGGCCCTTTCATACTCTGTAGCAGAATATTGTGCCCCTGTCTGGTCCAGGTCATCCTACACACACCACGTAGACACCCAGCTCAACACAACCATGAGAACCATAACTGGGACAATCCGCTCAACACCACTCCCCTGGATCCCTGTACTGTCAAACATAGCCCCCCCACACATCCGGCGAGCAGCACTAACTCAAAGGATGCTTCAAAAAGCCAAAGACTCTCCTCACTTACCAAGCCATGCAGATATCTACACCCCACCCACTGCCCGACTTCCATCCAGACGGCCGATTTGGAAAAACCCTCCCCCAGCTGATTTCACCATCCAGACAGCTTGGCAAGAGGAATGGGAGACCAAGGAGGTCCCAAACAACACCTGGTGACAAACTCCAACCAACAGGTCCCGGGGACCAACCTCCCAAGGAGACAGTGGTCTACACTCAATTGCTTCAGGACTGGACATGGCCCCTGCTTGGCCAGCCTTCACAGATGGGGCAGTAGCCCTAGCCCACTGTGCGCATGTGGAGAGGAGCAAACAATGGAACACATCATAGAGGCTTGCCCGCTCCAAAGACTGGAAGGAGGATTACACACCCTCCATACAGCAAACCAGGAGGCAACTGCTTGGCTTGAGGACTTTGCATTCGCTAAATAAATAAACCTACCTCCGCCCCCTGGTGGGACCAGCGATGGGCCCAGTTCAGTTTGCCTACCAGCATGGCATCAGGGTGGAGGATGCAGTGATCTTCCTCCTACACCATTCCCTGTCCCACCTGGAGAAGCCTGGGAGCACCGTGAGGATCATGCTCTTTGATTTCTCCAGTGCTTTCAACACCATCCGACCAGTGATTCTGAGAGACAAGCTGCTGTGTGCAGGGGTGGATCAGCACATGTCACCGTGGATCCTGGACTACCTCACAGACCGACCACAGTTTGTGAGAACCCTGTACTGTGTGTCTGACACCATCATTTGCAGTATGGGGTCCCCCCAGGGAACAGTTCTGGCTCCCTTCCTGTTCACCTTCTACACTGCTGACTTTTCACACAACACACCATACTGCCATCTACAGAAGTTCTCCGATGATTCTACGATCGTCGGCCTTTTCTCTGAGGATGATGATGAGGAGTATAGAAGACTTATCCAGGACTTTGTGGACTGGTGCCTGCGCAACTGCCTCCAGATCAATGCAGAGAAAACTAAGGAATTGGTGGTGGACTGCTGCAGGCATGGACAACCTCCCACAACACCAGTAAACATTCAGGGAACAGACATTGAAATGGTGACATCTTACAAGTACCTGGGCGTTCACCTGAACAATAAGCTGGACTGGCCACACAACACCAACGTGCTCTACAAGAAGGGGCAGCACAGGCTGTTCCTCCTGAGGAAACTCAAGTTGTTTGGAGTGCAAGGGGCACTCCTGAAGATTTTCTACAATTCTGTGGTGGCATCAGCCATTACGTATGGAGTGGTCTGATGGGGCAGCGGCATCACGTCAGCCGACAGGAAGAGACTGAACAGGCTGATCAAAAAAGCCAGCTCTGTTCTGGGGCGACGCCTTGACCCAGTGGAGGAGATAGGAGAGAGGAGGATGGTGGGTAAGCTGTCATCTCTGCTGGCGTCCGAGTCCCACCCCATGCAGGACACGCTGAACGCACTGAGGAGCTCATTTAGCAGTAGGCTGTGCCATCCTAAGTGCTTGAGGGAGAGGTTCTGCAGGTACTTCCTATCTATGGCTGTCAGACTTTATAATTAACCGGTGCTGCTCATAGAGGCCATATTAAATGTCACAACTTTGCACAATAGAGATCGTCCCCTCTAATACACAACTAAGACAATTACAATTATTATTTGTTTTTTTTTTTGTTTTTTTGATTTTGTGTACTTTATTGAACCACAGAGGGGAAATTCAGGGCATTCACCTGGATGGATTAAGCAGCCATGGTACCGCGCTATCCCTTCACCATTCACACACACATTCACACCTAGGCCCATTTTAGAGTCTCCAATTAACCTAGCCTGCATGTTTTTGGCCTGTGGGAGGAAACCGGAGAAACCCTGGAGTAAACCCATGCAGACACGGGGAGAATTTGCAAACTCCACACAGATCACTGTTGGTCAGGGGCTGGGATCAAACCTGGGATCCCATGGCCAAGGGTGAGTTGCTGCGCTGCCACAGTGCTAACCACTGTTCCATCGCACCGCCCTCTACCTTATCGAGGGTGTTAACAACACTGTTCATTCAAATGTGAACTATACTGTCTGGGTCCATATTTAATTTTTTTTAACCGGGTAATTTTTTTTTTTTTTTTTTTTGTTACTTATTTGTACCCGTAGGTAGATTCGGTTTGCAGTCTGGTGACAAGCCACCGGCTGCTGGTCGCTGCGTGCGCGAGCGCCCTAAACCTACATGTTTTTGGTTAATTTAATTTAATTTTAATTTAATTTAATTTAGTTAATTTAACTGTAATGCTGTTGATACCATCTGGCTGCAGTGCTCCTGCACTGTGTGTATAACTGTACATATGTATATTTATTTACTGCTTTGGTTAACCAATTCTTATCTTAGCATTTTATTTACTATTGCTCTAAGAGCTGCTATCCCTGTGCTACTGCAATCCTGGAATTTCCCCATTGTGGCACTAATAAAGGCTTATCTTAACTTAGCTTATCTAATCATCGCAAACATTGGGTAGTGTGGTAGACTGCAAGTCTAATTTAAAACATTACTGGCACATGCCTCTAGGGGGAACTACCTGTATTGTTCAGCACTACTACTAAGGGGACACATTAGAATAAGAGTGTAAAAACCCCGCGCAGAATCCATGTTCAGTTTTTGTCGTGTGTGTTGCAGAATAAATGGCAAGAGTTAGCCAAAGAAATAACTCAAGTGTGATCATTGCTACACGGTAGGATATCACACAATTGGCGACGAGGATTAAAAAAAAAAATTAGCGGCGAGAAACAGAGAACATTGCAAGTGTGGCGAACTCAAGTGACTCCAGTAGTTCGAGTGCAAGTTCAGAGGAGGAAAACGAGGTTTCCCCACCACGACGAGCAATGGCGGCTGTAATCGGAACGGTAACCCCTTTTGATAACTCGACTCAGTCATGGGAAGAATATAGTGAAATGTTGGACTTTTTCTTCGAAGCTAATGATATTGAGGAGCCAGACAAACGGAAGGCTGTACTGTTGAGTGGAGTTGGTGCAACTACTTACAGCTTGTTGAGAAATTTAGTAAGCCCTGCATTACCGAAAGATAAAACGTACGACCAGCTTACTGCTGAGCTTCAGAAGCACTTCAGCCCCAAACCGAGTGAAATAGTGCAACGATTCAAATTTAATTCACGCATAAGGAGGAACACTGAGTCCATAGCAGAGTATGTGGCAGAATTGAGGAAATTAGCACTGCACTGTGATTACAAAGACTCATTGGAAGAAATGTTAAGAGACAGACTTGTGTGTGGAGTGAATGATGACCGAATGCAACGGCGACTTTTATCTGAAACAAAACTCACTTTTGCGAAGGCTTTGGAATTATGCCAAGCGATGGAAACAGCATCTAAAGATGTGAGAGAAATGCAAGGGAAGCTAACAGAGGACACAGCAACGCATGTTCGTGTGCCTAAGACCCAAGTAGGTGTCCACAAAGTGTCGACTGACAAAACTCAGCGCAAATTCCCCAGTTGTTATCGCTGCAAAGGCCAGCACAATGCCGCCGAGTGCAAATTTGCCACTGAGCTGTGTCATAATTGTGGCAAGCGAGGGCACATTAAGAAAGCATGTAGAACAAAGGTGGGCAATGCACAGGTGCAGAAGGCAACAGTAAAAGGGCAAAAGAATGAAAACAAGGGCCCAGGAAAGGAACAGCGAGCGAATCAACTTAGAGGGGAGGGAGAAAGTGATACAGAAGACATGGGTTTTCACACAATTTACAACACGTCAGAGGAGCTGACCAAGGTAGCGCCCATCACGCGTACCATGAATGTTAATGGAATGAAAGTAACATTTGAAGTTGATACAGGCTGTGGAGTAACCATATTAAGTAAACAGCAATATACACAACTGTGGAAGAAAACAGACACAGCAGAATTAAATCCCTGTTCATTAAAATTAAAAACATACACTGGAGAGAAGCTAGACGTGCTAGGCATGGCACAAGTGAAGGTGCAACACAAAAACAAAGAAAAGGACTTACCTGTAGTAGTAGTTGGGAGCGAAGGACCAAATCTACTAGGGCGAAGTTGGCTACAAGAACTGGCCATGATTGATCAGTTGGTGAATAAGGTGGAATCTCAGCCCAAATTGCAGCTGGAGGAGATCCTCGAAAGACACGCTGAGGTGTTCAAAGAAGGCTTAGGACAGCTAAAAGGTGTCACTGCAAAGATTAATGTGGACAAGGAGGCCCAACCACGATTCTGCAAACCCCGACCGGTGCCCTATGCAGTCAAGCCACTGGTCGAAAGCGAGCTACAGAGGCTGCGGGATGACAAGATCATTGAGCCAGTGCAGGTTGCAGAATGGGCGGCGCCCATAGTCCCAGTGCGAAAGCCGGATGGCTCCATTAGAATATGTGGAGATTACAAACTCACTGTCAATCGAGCATCACGGGTGGATCAGTATCCAATTCCTAAAGTGGAGGACCTCTTCGCACAGCTGAATGGCGGCCGACACTTCACGAAATTAGACATGAGTCACGCTTACCAACAGGTAGTCCTGGAAGAAGAATCAAGAAAGTATGTAACCATCAATACACACAAAGGCTTATATACCTACACACGCTTACCATTTGGAGTAGCTTCCAGTCCTGCTATATTCCAGAGAACTATGGAGGGCATCCTAGGTGGAATTCCGAATGTTGCCATTTATTTGGATGACATCCTTTGTACAGGACCAAATGAACAAGAACATCTGAAAACGCTGGAGGAAGTGCTTCAACGGTTGGAGAAAAGCGGTCTGAGGTTGAAAAGAAGCAAGTGTGAGTTCATGGGAAAAGAGGTGGTGTTCCTAGGCCACAAGATCAACGCCAGTGGTCTACACCCTCTAACAGACAAAGTGGAAGCCATTGCGGAGGCGCCTGAGCCACAAAATGTTACTGAGTTAAAAGCCTACCTGGGCTTGTTGAACTATTACCATAGGTTCCTCCCAAAGCTCTCCACGCTGCTGGCACCACTACATACCTTACTTAAGAAGGAAGAAAAATGGTCATGGGGGGTCAAGCAGCAGAAGGCGTTTGAAGAGTAGGTAGTATCTCACGGAGCGCACAAATGCTGACGAACGTAGCGAATTTTGGATTTGCCCACTTTTCTGATGAATGTTGGTGAAAATTAAGCTAGTACCTCACAGAGCAGCAAATGCTGAGGAACGTTCAAGAACGCGGTGCTGTTTAGGTTTTATCAGGGTTCGTAAATGATTGCAAAACAGTTTTCAAGGTCGCTAACAGTTTTGTCGTAAAGAGTCTTAAGCAATTCCTAGTGTTAACTACTTGATAAAACTAATAAGACTTTAGTGACATGCGTTACAACCATTTGCGGCTGTTTGCAACTGTTTACAGAAAAATACATTTGCCAAAAACAATTCTATTATTATTTGGTGACAAGTAAAACTGTTTGGGACCTTAAAAACTGTTTGCGAACTGTTTGGCATCCTTTTACGAGTACTGACAAAACCCCAAAATTGCTACGTTCACTGGCATTCGTCACGCATTTGCCCCGTGAAATACGGGGGTAACATTTGCTAACAGTCACTAATCTTCACAACTGTTTTTTGCCAACACTTTTTCAGACATTCACACGAATGTTGGTGTCACTAAATGCCACTAATGACAGAGGCGAAACCTGATTTTCCCAAACATTGATCAGAAAAGCTGGCAAATCCAAAAATCAGAATGCTCATCAGCTTTCACCACACTGTGAGATACTAGCTTCAGCTTTGCAAGTTACCAAAACAACGGCTGAGCTGTTATGGAATGGTGGGCAGTATGATGTGTGGTGACTGTAGAGCTGACCAATCAGAGCAGACTGGCTTTTTCAAGAGGGCGAGGTCTCCCTAGATTCAGTTTTCACTGGAAATATGTAAATATGCAGAAGCACTTAACAATTCAATAATGGTTTTAACCGCTTCTTAAAATAAGGTACATTTTCTGCCAACGAAAAAAAAATGTCTCAAAGCAAGTGAAAAGCTCTTACATAAAAACTGAACAGGAAGAATTATCTTGTCAGAAAGAGAACAAACAAGAATATGTAGCCTTGAAGATATTTCACCTTACCTGGTTTTTAGTTTTGCAGCATGAGGCTGATCCATATTATGGTGACTACAGTGAAGGAACATGTATTTCTGTAGCCACTGGTATTAAATATCACTATAGGATTTAGCTGTGGAATTGCTAAAACTTCATAAGTGATAGCTGTGATTATAAAAAAGTGTATTGCACAGAACATTGGTGGAAGTGCTGTCCCATGTGGTTATACATTATGGCATATTCCCATTACAGAAACCCCAGAGGTGAAAGAATTGATTACATTTTTCTGCCTTCACTTGCCCTAATTAAAGATCTAAGGGATAGCCCCTCATGGGAGGACCAGCTCAGCCATTTCATCCACACGCCACATCATCTAGGTTTATACAACAATGGCATACCTTCTCTTTTACGTCCACATATGGCACCCCAAGGCTCATTAGTGAGTTCATCGTGATTTGAGCACAGATTCTACAGGGGGCAGGTGGATGGGAGAGCACAGCCACTGACTGTGATAGTAATGCAGAGAGGCGAATATGATATGAAATATCCATGTGAGTTTTCTGAATTCTCAACAACATGACATCATGCATTATTTCCTCCGGGTGGAGCTGGAAATGACACAGCCACCCACTGCAAAATATGCCACGGAACTGTCAGGAAAAACAAAATGACAGAGGGGGGAAAGGAGTTATCATAGCTGGTTCCCACCGATTGAGAATGTCATATTTGCACAATACCGAAACAGATGACGAGGCATAAATGCGAGTCAGTTCCATTGATTTGACGACAGGTGCCAATCAAAGTGCCGCCGCTCACAATTTCTGGTGATGACCAAACATGGAGTTAACATGCTTCATTATGCTTCCTCATTATCTGAAGAGCCACACACCAGCGAGTTTCGACAAATAGACCTTTCACCTTCACAACAGCTTCATTTGAATCCAAATCAATAATTCTCTCTCCAACCTGAAAGAAAACAATGATCAAAACAGGGACTACAATACTTTCAGTACTCAAGAGGACCCTTTCTTTTGCTTGGCACGAAATTGGCCTTAAATTGAATTTGGAAATCAGCATGGCTAAAGAAAAAAAAATCTTTACAAAGCAAATGAGCATGCATTGTCTTT
Source organism: Pholidichthys leucotaenia (assembly GCA_020510985.1). Classification (NCBI taxonomy): domain Eukaryota; kingdom Metazoa; phylum Chordata; class Actinopteri; order Cichliformes; family Pholidichthyidae; genus Pholidichthys; species Pholidichthys leucotaenia. Next base: position 341,298,122 of record CM035840.1, read on the forward strand.
TTTGTATCTGAAGTCAGCAGGGAGAGGAGAGGTGTTCAACCCTGATTGGAAGCTCTGCTGCCAGCAAAACAATTCAATTGTGGTTGGGTGGATTGGTTATTTGTCCCAATCATCAAAATAATTCATCCCACATTCGCTCTAATTAGCTTCAATTGAATTTGTTGTTTTCTAGGAAGCTGTGGAACCAGTGGTCAGTACTCAGAAGATAACTGGGGCTGATTTGATTACTTTGCTCTTAATTCTTTTTAATTTTCCCTTTCCAAGTGTAGTTAAACACCTCACGAAGTAACTGAACCACCACATTCGAGTGACCTGTTATATAAGCAGTTAAAACTTTTCCTGTAAGATTCTCTGTAAAGGCTGCATTCAAAGTTTTGTGCCCTCGACATTTTTTCTTGCTTTATTCCTTTAGAAATATCACGGCCAAATTACATTCAATTGACTAGCGCACAGATAATAGGGAACTTGCTGAATTCTAAAGAAAAAAAAAAACCAAGTTTGAATGAGTGTTTAGGAACAACAATCAATAATAAACACACTATTCAAAGCGAGCCACTCTGAAAAGAAAGGACAATGACACAAAGGCTCACCTTACATCTACTCCCTTCACAATATCTGCAGCACATAATAGGGCTACATATTCTGATTTTTTTTATGTATCTTTATTGATCATTTAGAGTACAATGATGTTAATCCTTGTTTCCACAGTGAGCGGCTGACATGTCCAAAGCAAAAGTTTGACATTTTGCTAATTATATTTGTTTGGGTTTTTTCCTAGACTTACAAGAAGATTGATACCACTGTTATACTGCTATAATGCCGCAGAGGCTGGAAACAGGGCTTATTTTGTGAGGTCACTTTTCAGTTTAAAGGTGCAATGTCTGTTAAACTGCGACCTTTAGATGTACTCACAGGTGGATTTTGTTGCCCCTGGGCAGAAGCGGACAAGCAGGCTTTGTACAGGCTAAATTAGTTGGCTATACTTTGACTTTTCTCACCAAGATTTCAGCAAGCCTTTTTTTCCTCCTGTGCCTCTTCCTTTAAATCTAACACAAATATCTTCAATTATTGATGCTATGCTTTGGCTTTGTGGGTCCAAAGAAATTACATGAAAGGATGCCAAGAAAGGAAGTGTGGTACTGTATGAAGAAGTCACAAGTGGAAAAGGAGTATGTGAGGGTGGTGCAGGACATGTATGAAGAGAGCAAGGTATGCTGTAGGAGTGACAGATGGATTCAAGGTGGGGGTGGGATTACATCAGGGATCGGATCTGAACCTGTTCTTTTTTGCCATGGTGATAAACAGGCTGACAGACGAGATCAGGCAGGAGTCTCTGTGGACCATGATGTTTATGAATGACATTGTGATCTGTAGTGAGAGTTGGGAGCAAATGGAAGAGAACTTGGAGAGGTGGAGGTATGCACTGGAGAGAAGAGGGATGAAAGTCAGTTGATGCAAGATAGAATGTGTGTGTGAATGATAGGTAGGCAGGTGTAATGGTAAAGCTGCATGGAGTAGAGATAGTGAAAGTCCATCCATCCATCCATCTTCTACCGCTTTTCCGGAGGTCCGGGTCGCGGAGGCAGCAGTTCAAGCAGAGAAGCCCAGACTTCCCTCTCCCCAGCCACCTGCTCCAGCTCTTCAGAGGGGATACCAAGGCGTTCCCAGACCAGCTGGGAGACATAGTCTCTCCACCGAGTCCTGGGTCTGCCCCGGGGTCTCCTCCCAGTGGGACGTGCCTGAAACACCTCAAGTGGGAGGCGTCCAGGAGGCATCCTAATCAGATGCCCATACCACCTCAACTGACTCCTTTCAATGTGGAGGAGCAGCGGTTCTACTCTGAGCCTCTCCCGGATGACTGAGCTCCTCACCCTATCTCTGAGGGTGAGTCCAGCAATCCTACGGAGAAAACTCATTTCAGCCGCTTGTATCCGCGATCTCGTTCTTTCGGTCCTTACCCAAAGCTCGTGACCATAGGTGAGAGTAGGAACGTAGATTGACTGGTAAATCGACAGCTTTGCCTTAGAACTAAGCTCCCTCTTCACCACAACAGACCGGTACAACATCCGCATCACTGCAGATGCTGCTCCAATCCGTCTGTCGATCTCTCGCCCCATTTTCCCCTCACTCGTGAACAAGACCCCAAGATACTTAAACTCCTCCAGTTGGGGCAGGAGCCTGTCCCCAACCCGGAGAGGACAAGACCCAAGATACTTAAACTCCTCCAGTTGGGGCAGGAGCCTGTCCCCAACCCGGAGAGGACAATCCACCTTTTTCCGGCTGAGGACCATGGACTCGGACTTGGAGGTGCTGATTCTCATTCCAGCCGCTTCACACTCAGCGGCAAACTGTCCCAGCAAGAGCTGTAGGTCATTGCTGGATGAAGCCAACAGGACAACATCATCTGCAAACAACAGAGATGAGATCCTGTGGTCACCAAGCATGACACCCTCCATTCCCTGGCTGCACCTAGAAATCCTGTCCATAAAAATTATGAACAGGATTGGTGACAAAGGGCAGCCCTGGCGGAGTCCAACTCTCACTCGGAATGACTCCGACCGAGTGTTGGCAATACGAACCAAACTCTCACAACGGTCGTACAGAGACCGAATAGCTCGTAACAACAAGCCCGATACCCCATACTCCCGAAGCACCCCCCACAAAAATCCACGAGGGACGCGGTCAAATGCCTTCTCCAAGTCCACAAAATACATGTAAACTGGTTGGGCAAACTCCCACGAACCCTCAAGAATTCTCGAGAGGGTAAAGAGCTGGTCCGATGTGCCACGGCCAGGACGAAAACCACATTGCTCCTCCTGAATCCGAGGTTCCACCAACGGCCGGACTCTCCTCTCCAGTACCTTGGCATAGACCTTCCCAGGGAGGCTGAGGAGTGTGATCCCTCTAAAGTTGGAGCACATCCTCCGGTCCCCTTTTTTGAAGAGAGGAACCACCACCCCGGTTTGCCATGCCAAAGGCACTGCCCCCGACCTCCACGCAATTTTGCAGAGGCGTGTCAACCATGACAACCCAACAACATCCAGGGCCTTGAGGTACTCAGGGCGAATCTCGTCCACCCCCGGGGCCCGGCCACCAAGGAGATTTTTAACCACCTTGGCGACCTCAGCCCCTGTGATAGGCGAGTCATCCCCCTCGTCCCCAAACCCTGCTTCCTCTGTGGAAGGCGTATCAGTGGGATTGAGGAGATCCTCGAAGTATTCCTTCCACCGCCCGACGATATCCCCAGTTGAAGTCAACAGTGTCCCATCCGCACCATACACAGTGTGGACGGGGAGCTGCTTTCCCCTCCTGAGCCGCCGAACAGTTTGCCAGAATCTCTTTGAAGCCGACCGAAAGTCTTGTTCCATGGCCTCACCGAACTCCTCCCATACCCGGGTTTTTGCTTCAGCAACCACCCGAGCTGCACTCCGCTTGGCCTGCCGGTACACCTCAGCTGCTTCGGGAGTCCCACAAGCCAACCAAGCTTGATAGGACTCCTTCTTCAGCTTAATGGCCCCCCTCACCACTGGTGTCCACCACTTGGTTCGGGGGTTGCCACCACGAGATGCACCGACCACCTTGCGGCCGCAGCTCTGGGCCGCCGCTTCAACAATAGAGGTGGAGAACATGGCCCATTCAGACTCCATGTCTCCAGACTCCCTCGGAATGTGGTTGAAGTTCTTCCGGAGGTGGGAGTTGAAGACCTCCCGGACAGGGGCCTCAGCCAGACGCTCCCAGCACACCCTCACTATACGTTTGGGTCTACCAGGTCTGAATGGCTTCCTCCCCTGCCATCGGATCCAACTCACCACCAGGTGGTGATCAGTTAAAGTAGATGAGTTTAAATACCTGGGGTCAACCATCCAAAGAAATGGAAAATGCATGAGAGGTGAAGATGAAAGTGAAGTCAGAGTGGAGTGAGCATAAACAAGTGTCAGGGATGATTTGTGACAAAAGGATAGCAGCTAGAGTGAAAGGGAAGATTTACAAAATGGTAGTATCATGGTCAAACATGACCATTGCCATGTCCTCGCTTTTGGTTGCTTTGGACTTTCTTTGTTATTATTATTTCTGTCATTATCATTGTTTTCTTCTCAGTTACGTTGGTAAGGTTTATATTTTGTTGTCTTTGAAAAAAGAGGAAGACTTTAAAGCAAGCACCAAAGTTCAATAGCCAACGCGTTCTAGTTCAAAATATTCCGATTGGGTGTTACTTATCTGGACACTAGCCCTGAGCGATGTATATAACAATCTAATTCAACTGATGAATGTGTTACCAAATCCAAATTTTTCTAATACTACAAACAGGTAAGGCCACTCAACTCTATCAAACGCCTTCTCAGCATCCAGTGAAATTACAGTTTCACGCAAACGATCCAAGTGCGATGTATAGATAAGCCGCCCACTCCAGGAAGTGCCTGTGCTGCCAGCACCGCTCCCAGGCTAACGCACACACCCACTTTCTTCGTGCAGCTAACGGAGTGGTGATCGGCAAAACTCTTTCACTTTAGCATTGACGCTGTGAAGAAGTAGTTCCTCTCGCACCTAGTCTGCTCAGTGACAACAAGTGTTTGTTACAACTCGCGCTCGCCTGTCTCCCGCCTCAGCTGCACGCACACCTGTGCCTCATCAGTCTTGGGCTATATAGCCCGCTCCGCCTGGAGCCTCGGCCTGGAGCCGTCTGCTAATCTTCGCTCATCGTCTCAGCGCACGCCAGTTCCCTGACAGCCTGCGCTCTCTGGATTGCTTCTCGTCTGCACGTAAGCTCATCATCATCTTACCTTGTCTCCAGTTTCTCCCCTGTGCACAGGTTGATTCCCTGGCGGCGCATTTCCTCCCTCATCCTCGCCATCGCTTTCCTCACCGCGCCGAGCGCGCTCCTAGGACACTGTCTTCCAGGCGGGAGACCTGTGGCTTAAGCCAACGCCAGCCACATTACCATCAGCAAGTAAGCACAAGACTGTGTATTAATTCTGCTGGGTGTGCACTGGCAGCTAATCTCTGTTCTGCTCTGCCCTTAGGGTTGCCTGGCTGTACGGCGCTCTGCTTCGCCCTCGACGCATCCTGTTCACCTGCAACACATACTGTATCACTCCACAGACACGCACCCATACACCTGCTTTTCTCACAATAAAATTATTGAATCACACTCGAGCCTGTGTGCATGTTCCCTGAGTCAGACCTTATGTCACTGTTTGCTTTTTTACGTAAGACAATGTCTTCAAAGTGGCGTAAATGTGTCTTTGGCTGTGAGAGATTTAGGAGTTTGTTCAGCCTCCCTTGTTTTCGTGGGCGGAACCCAGTGACACGCTGCAGCAGCCGGCTCAGGGTTACGTCATGAAATGGGCGGCAGCCACAAGAAGGAGAGGCAGAGCCTCAGAGATCGAGGCATCTTACTTCCGGGCTCGCGAAAATAACTCATATTTCATAAGAAATTCATTCTCCAGTGTACCAAAGGTAATATACTATTGTGGGCCTCAGGCCTCAGGTTATTTCACACCTTAGACAGAGACAATGAATACACATGGGAGAACAGTGGGAGTGGGGGTTGAATGAAGCGAGGTGTAGATGTCCTGCTGTTATTAGGAAGTTTCTTGAATCTTGTGAAGTGTAACTTGATGTAGAGAGAAGGATGTTTAATGTGACTAGTCAGTCTGTTCTGTGCTCGTGATGTGACGAGTCATTCTGTTCAGTGCTCGTGAGATGTGAGTGTGCAATAAATCATTTGAAATGAATCTGCCTGTGATTTTACACACTCCACACTGGTGACCAAAGACGTATTATGGAACATGAGGCAAGATCCCCGGAGCTGGCCCAGTCAGGAAGCTCCAGCGAGGCGGCAGCCATCCCACAGACAGCCCGGACTGGAACCTCCAGCCACGCGTGTGCGGTTGCAGTCAAGCTGCTGGATTTCTGGCAGCACAACCCGCGCTCTTGGTTCCACCTCACCGAGGCCCAGTTTGCCCTCCGGGGAGTAACGGCAGATGACACCAGATTCTACCATGTGATCGCAGCACTCGACATCCGCACAGCTCAACAGGTAGCGAGCCTGCTCGATCAGCCACCAGCCAGCAACAGATACGAAGAGCTCAAGGCTGCGCTCATCCAGCGCTACACGCTCTCGGACTGTGAGAGAGCGGAGAGGCTCCTGACGCGGACCGAGCTAGGAGATGGTTCGGCCGTAGACCTGATGGAGAAGATGCTGGTGTTAAGGGGCACGGACGACGAGCACTTTCTGTTTGCTCACCTCTTCCTCCGGAACCTTCCGACAGTAGCGAGAGCGTTTCTGGCCAATTCGCCGCGGCTGGCTGCGCGAGACTACCGTGCGCTAGCCCAGGAGGCAGACCGGATCATCATCACCACCAAGGCGATCACAGTCAACGCTGCAGCGACGGAGCCCAGCGAGACGACCAGAGGAGGCGAGGAGCCACCAACGGTAGCAGTAGCAGGGGCCAAGGAGCGCCAGAGGGACACGCTCTGTTCCTACCACCGCCGCTTCGGAGAGAACGCACGCAGATGTGCGCCACTGTGCCAATTCCAGCGCTCGGGAAAACGCCAAGGCCGGGGGTCGGTAGCAGCAGCGACCCTCGGTGAAGAGAACAAGCTGCTCTACCTAACGGACGCACGCTCGGGGAGGTGTTTCCTCGTGGACACCGGAGCCCAGAAGAGCTTCATCTGGCCAACCTACGCTGACCGGCTGGCAGGATCTAGCGGCCCCCGGATGTTGGCAGCAAACGGCTCGGATATTAAGACCTTTGGTGAGAGGACTCTGCTCTTATCTCTACACGGCCGTACATATGAGTGGACTTTTGTCATAGCAGCACTGAATTACCATATACTGGGGGCTGATTTTCTGTGTGCACGTGGTTTACTGGTTGATGTTGCTAACAGGCGCCTGGTTAATGCAGTCTTTTGACTCTCTCCCCTGTATAGCTCGAGTGACCCAGCCAACAGCACAAGCCAACGTCACAGCTACAGGCGGTAAGTTCCACACACTGCTCACTCAGTTCCCAGCACTCACGGTCCCGACGTTTTCCGCGGCCATCGCTAAACATGGGGTGGAGCACTTTATCACCACCACCGGGCCACCCACTTTTGCAAGACCTCAGCGCTTGGACGCAGCTAAACTGGCCATAGCGCGCGAGGAGTTCGCCAACCTGGAAAGGTTGGGCATCATCAGGCGCTCGAACAGCCCATGGGCATCCCTGCTACACATGGTCCCTAAGGCTGAGGGATCGTGGCACCATGCGGTGATTTCCGCAGGTTGAACAACGCCACGGCGCACGACCGCTACCCAATTCCCCACATACAGGATTTTTCCGTTCACCTCGCCGGGGCACGCATTTTTTCCAAAATAGACCTGGTCCGCAGTTACCACCAAGTCCCAGTGCACGCTGAGGACATACCCAAAACAGCGGTAATAACTCCGTTCGGTCTATTCGAGTTCCTGCGCATGCCATTCGGGTTAAAAGGAGCAGCACAGATGTTCCATCGCATGATGGATGCAGTGCTGCGCAATCTCCCGTTCGTGTTCGTCTACCTGGACGATATCCTGGTAGCCAGTGCGTCCGAAGACGAACATGAAACCCACCTCACGACGGTTTTCCGGAGGTTGGAGGAGCACGGGTTAATAATCAACCCGGCGAAATGCCAGTTCACCATAACGGAGATTGATTTTTTGGGGCACCGTGTCTCTCCAGAAGGAGCGATCCTGCTGCCTGACAAAGTGCGTGCCGTGGCGGATTTTCCCCGACCTCAGATGGTCAGGGCGCTGCAGAAATTTTTGGGAATGGTGAACTTTTATAACCGTTTCCTTCCCCGCGCGGCGCAGCTCATGCAACCATTGTACGCCGTGCTCAAGAAACAGAAACCCGCGGATAGGGTCGAATGGACCCCTAAGCGAGAGCGGGCGTTCTTGGAAGTTAAAGCAGCTCTGGCAAACGCCGCACTGCTGGCACATCCAGACCTGACAGCCCGCATAGCGCTCACCACCGACGCTTCAGACGTGGCCATAGGGGCTGTCGTTGAGCAGCGCGTCGCCGGGGCTTAGCAGCCGCTCGCCTTTTTCAGCAGAACTTTGCGCGACAGCAAACGTAAATACAGCGCGTTCGACAGAGAGTTGCTGGCTCTCCACCTGGCCATTCGCCACTTCCAGTTCTGGCTGGAAGGGCGCAGCTTCACCGTATTCGTAGACCACAAGCCGCTAACATTCGCGATGGCCACGGTTTCAGAACCGTGGTCGGGCCGGCAGCAGAGACAGCTGGCCGCGATCTCAGAGTTTACTACCGATATTCAGCATGTGTCGGGTAAACTGAATGTAGTGGCGGACTGCCTCTCGCGCGCCGTGGTGGCCCCAGTCTGCGTGGGCATAGATTACGCAGCCATGGCCGCGGAGCAGATTAGCGATGCAGACGTGTGCGTGCTCCAGTCTGGACCAACAGGGTTAAGGCTGGAGAGCAGGGTGCTGCAAGATGGCATGCCCCCCCTAATCTACGATGTCTCCACGGGTCGCCTGCGTCCCGTGGTCCCGGCCGCGTGGCGTTGCCGCGTGTTTGAGTCGGTTCACACTCTGGCGCACCCAGGAGTGCACGCATCCGTCAAAATGGTGGGAGAGAAGTTTGTGTGGCCGAGCCTACGCAAACAAGTTAAAGAGTGGGCTGCAGCCTGCGTGGCGTGCCAACGAGCCAAGGTACACAGACACACGAAGGCTCCCTTGGAGCCGTTTCGTATTCTGGCTAAGAGGTTCGACCATGTTCACGTGGACCTCGTGGGCCCCCTCCCGCCATCACAGGGGTGCACGCACCTCCTGACAATGGTGGACCGCACTACGCGCTGGCCAGAAGCGGTTCTGCTGGCGGCAACCACGTCCGCAGACGTGGCGTGCGCTTTTTTACCAGCATGGGTGGCACGTTTTGGAGTCCCGTCGGACATTACGTCCGACAGGGGCCCTCAATTTGTTTCCGAACTCTGGTCCGCGATGGCCCGCAGCCTGGGTGTTACAATTCACCGCACAACCGCGTACAACCCACAGGCCAATGGGTTATGCGAGCGTTTTCATAGATCACTGAAAGCAGCACTCAGGGCTTCATTGGCAGATGCAAATTGGGTAGACAAGTTACCGTGGGTTTTACTGGGGTTGCGCTCCGCGCCGAAAGAGGATCTGGAAGCTTCCCCGGCAGAGCTTGTTTTTGCGCAGCCACTACGGCTGCCCAGGGAATTTCTGCCAGATAATCCCGCGCCCGGCAGCTCCCCTTCTCAGCTTTTGCAGCGTAGCGCAAACACAGGCACGCTGCCGGGACCTGCCCACCACAGTTTTCCGCGTGTTTTTGTGCCTAAAACTTTGAAGAACGCAGAGTTCGTGTTTGTCAGACACGACGCCCACCGCCCTCCATTGCGCCCACCCATTCAGAGTGCTGGAAACAGGGGATAAGCATTTTTTGCTAGACTTGGGGGGGTAGGAGGGAAAAAATTGGCATAGACAGACTCAAACCCGCTTTCGTTGTGGCGGACGAGCAAGTGCCGTTGGCTAGGGCCCCTCGGCGTGGAAGACCCCCACGGAGAGCTCCCCAGGGAAATGATTCATCAGAGCAGCCACACGGGCAGAGTGAACCCCCCCCTCCCCTCTCCACGGCTCACCCGCAGTCAGACACACTTCCAGCAGCCTCCCACCGGCACAGCAGCGCCACGGAGATGGTAAAACCCAGTTGCAGCAGATATGGGAGGAGGCTGAAGCCGAAACAGCGTGTGGACTGATGTGCTATTGTTCTATCTAAGTTGCTGGGGGGGGGGGCAGTGTGGGCCTCAGGCCTCAGGTTATTTCACACCTTAGACAGAGACAATGAATACAGATGGGAGAACAGTGGGAGTGGGGGTTGAATGAAGCGAGGTGTAGATGTCCTGCAGTTATTAGGAAGTTTCTTGTGTAACTTGATGTAGAGAGAAGGATGTTTAATGTGACTAGTCAGTCTGTTCTGTGCTCGTGATGTGACGAGTCATTCTGTTCAGTGCTCGTGAGATGTGAGTGTGCAATAAATCATTTGAAATGAATCTGCCTGTGATTTTACACACTCCACACTATCACATATGTACATGCATATAGTTTACTCTGAAAGGCTTAAAATAGCATGATATAGGCCCTTTAACAAAGAAAGGGGCCTATAGGAAGCACAGGAAGAAGGGTCTTTCCCACTTTTTAAGAGAAGAGTTATTGAAGCTTGAGTTAAAGTGGGGGGCAAAGAACCCCTCTCCAATGATTCATTAAACATTGACAAAAGTAAAGGGGACACTTTAGTGCTAAAAATTTTGAAAAATTCAGTAGGAAACCCATTGGGTCCAGGTGCTTTGTTTGACTGCATAGATTAATTGCTTGTTGTAATTCATTTAAAGAAAGGGGAGTTTCTAATTGTTTAGGCCTATCTAGATCAACCCTAGGAAATCTTAAATTAGACAAAAACTGATTCATGTGTGAGGGGTCTGATGGAAACTCTGATTTATATAGTGATGAGTAGAATGATTTGAAGGTAGAATTAATTTCTAATGGATCTGTGAACAGCACACCAGACCCATTATCAATTTAGGAAATGATGCGCAGGTTGGACTGAGTTGTCTCTCTCTTTATCATCGTTTCTAAGTTGGCTTTTATTTTGACAGTGCCTTTCATTTACTTCCATTTTAGCATAATGCATTCTCCGTCTAATTCTGTTCTCTCTTAGGTTGTTAATTTACCACAACTGCTCCTTGTTTAGCAATTATTAGTTTCCTATTTATTCTGCCACCCTCTGTCCTTCCTTGTGGCACACTAAAAGAAAGTTGTTTTATCCATGTCATGTTTCTCTTCACGCCACTGCCTTGGCGTCATCAATTACTGTAAGTGTCAGCTGTGACCAGCATTTTGTGTTGCTCAGCCTTCTGGCTGTACCATTCTTTAATAAATTTTGCAAACTTCTGTCTGGCATTTGGGCCTGTTAATATGCCCAGGAGGGGCAATTATGACAGGTAGTGAGACCTGATATGATAAGATAAGATAAGATAAGATAAGCCTTTATTAGTCCCACAACGGGGAAATTCCAGGATTGCAACAGCACAGGGATAGCAACACTCAGAGCAACAATCAGAAGGCAAGAAAAAAAAACAAAAAAAAAACAAAAAAAAAAAAAACAAGCAAGCAAGAGCAGCTAATATACATATGTACATATTACTATAAAATATATATATACACACACACACACACACACAGACACACAGTGCAGAGCATTGTAGCTGGATGGAATAAATATATGAATATATGAACACACAGTGCAGAGCATTGTAGCTAGATGGAATAAATATGTAAATATATAAACACCCACAGTACGGAGCATTGCAGCTAGGTGGAATAAATATGCAAGTATATAAACACACACAGTGCGGAGCAATGTAGCTAGATGGAATAATATGTAGATATATAAAAACACAGTGCGGAGCATTGTAGCTAGATGGAATAAATATATAGATATATAAATATAAACACACCCAGTGCTGAGCATTGTAGCTAGATGGAATAAATATATAGATATATAAATATAAACACACCCAGTGCAGAGCATTGTAGCTAGATGGAATAAATATGTAAATATATAAACACACACAGTGCAGAGCATTGTTGCTAGGTGGGATGAAACAGCATAACCGTCTATTTAGTTATCCTACATGGTATGATTATGTGCCCATACATATTCTCACCCTCCATAGCGACCGGTATGTTCCTAGTTGTATGCCGGAGAGGACCATTGTGTAAGTCTATTGCATCTTTTGCATTCAAAAAAAACCTATTAGTTTGTTACGTCTTTTTGCTATCTCTGCGAGCAGCCCTGCTTAGGTTGTACAGTCTGACAGCCGTTGGTAGGAAGGACCTACGAAACCTCTCGGTTGTGCACCTGGGATGATGTAGTCTGCTGCTAAATGAGCTCCTCAGTGCATCCAGTATGTCCTGCATAGGGTGGAACTCGGACTCCAGCAGAGATGACAGTTTAGCCACCGTCCTTCTCTCTCCTATCTCCTCCATCGGATCAAGGCGTTGCCCCAGGACAGAGCTAGCTTTCTTAATCAGTTCGTTCAGTCTCTTCCTATCGGCTGCAGTAATGCCACTGCCCCAGCAGACCACTCCAAAAGTGATGGCTGATGCCACCACCGTGTCATAGAATGACTTCAGCAGCGCCCCTTGTACACCAAAAGACCTGAGTCTCCTCAGCAGGAACAGCCTGCGCTGTCCCTTCTTGTAGAGTGCGTCAGTATTGTGTGACCAGTCTAGTTTATTGTTCAGATGAATACCCAGGTACTTGTAGGATGTCACCATCTCGATGTCTGTTCCCTGTATATTTACTGGTGCTGTGAGGGGCTGCCCATGCCTGCGGCAGTCCACCACCAGCTCCTTAGTTTTCCTCGCGTTGATCTGGAGGCAGTTCCGATGGCACCAGTCCACAAAGTCCTGGATAAGCCCTCTGTACTCAGCTTCATCTCCGCTGGAGATGAGACCAACGATCGCAGAGTCATCAGAGAACTTCTGTAGATGGCAATGTGTTGTGTTGTGTGAGAAGTCCGCAGTATAAAGAGTGAACAGGAAGGGAGCCAGCACCGTTCCCTGGGGGGCCCCCGTGCTACTGATTATCGTGTCGGAAACACAGTCCCGGGTTCTCACAAACTGAGGCCGGTTCGTGAGGTAGTCCAGGATCCATGATGACAGGTGCTGGTCCACCCCTGCGCGCAGCAGCTTGTCCTTCAGGATCATCGGTTGGATGGTGTTGAAAGCACTGGAGAAGTCAAAGAACATGATCCTCACCATATTCCCGGGCTTCTCCAGGTGGGACAGAGAACGGTGAAGGAGGAAGATCACCGCATCCTCCACCCCAATGCCATGCTGGTAGGCGAACTGGAGTGGATCCATCGCTGGTTCCACCAGGGGGCGGAGATGAGCAAGGAGCAGTCTCTCCAGGGTCTTCATCAAGTGGGACGTCAAGGCCACCGGTCTGAAGCTGTTCAGGTCTTTGGGGTGGGAAGTTTTTGGTACAGGTACCACACAAGATGTTTTCCACAGCTGTGGTACCCTCCCCAGTTTCAGGCTCATGTTGAAGATATATGTCACAATCCCACACAGCTGGTCTGCACAGGACTTGAGGAGCTTTGCGCTGATGCCGTCCGGTCCCGACGCCTTCCTCGCCTTGATCTTCCTCAGCTCCGTCCTCACCTGGGTCTTGGTCAGGGTCAGGATGGGGGGCTGTGTGTTGGGAGTGGGGGGGGTGTCGGTGGAGTGGGGAGTGGGTAGCAGGACTTGATTTCTTAGAGGCAGCAGTGGTTGTTGTGCAGACAGGGGGGAGGGCGGTTGGTCAAATCTATTGAAAAACAGATTCAGGTTGTTCGCCCACTCCCTGCCCCCCGTGGCCTGGGGGGAGGTATTCTGGAGCCCCGAGATGGTTTTGAGGTTTCTCCAGACCCCGCTGATGTCGCTCTGTTGCAGCTTGTCCTCCATCTTCTTCCTGAAGCTGTCCTTGCCTTCTCTGATCTTTCTCCTCAGCTCCCTCTGTACGGACTTCAGCATCTCCCTGTTCCCCGACCTGAAGATCCTCTTCTTCTCTCTCAGAAGTGTTTTTATCTCAGGGTTGATCCAGGGTTTGTTGTTTGAGTGACGCCGTATGGTCTTGGTGGGAACGGATTTGTCCACACAGAAGCTGAGGTAGCCCGTGAAGGTGTGAATGAGGCCATCGATGTCCTCACCATGTGGATCGCAGAGCTGCTTCCAGGCAGTGGCTTCAAAACAGTCCTTTAGAGTGTCCATTGTCTCCTCAGACCATAACTCCACAGTGTGCATGGCCGGAGGTTGTCTGTGCACTAGGGGTTTGTACACCGGTCGGAGATGAACCAAGTTGTGATCCGATCTCCCAAGTGGGGGGAGTTGTGATGAGGTGTACGCCTCCTTAGTGTTTGCGTAGAACAAATCCAGTGTTTTATTGTCTCTAGTGTGGCATGTGACATACTGGGTGAAAGTGGGCAGAATGGGAGACAGTGAAACGTGGTTGAAATCACCTGAGATGAGGAGAAGAGCATCTGGGTGTTCTGTCTGCAGCCTGCTGGTTACTGAATGGATGACGTCACGCGCTGTCCCAGCGTTCGCCGTCGGATTTGCATAAACAACAATGCAGATCACGTGTGAGTGTTCTCTCGGGAGATATGTAGGCCTCATGCTAACAGCTAGCAACTCAATGTCTTTGCTGCAGTGTCGTTGTTTAACAGTGATATGTCCCGGTCTGCACCAGTTGTTGTTAACATACATTATCACTCCACCGCCCCTAGTTTTGCCACTCTCTGGTGTTCGGTCAGCTCGTATCATGTGAAAACCCTCCAGCTCAATGTTAGCATCTGCTGCTAGTTCAGTTAGCCACGTCTCAGTAAACAAAAGGAGAGAGCACTCCCGGTAAGTGCTATCATAACGGGAGATAGCCGCTAGCTCATCTAACTTTCCCAGTATCGACCGTACATTTCCCATGACAACAGATGGAAGGGAGGGTCTGTACCTTATATTTTTTGTCCTCCGCCTTACTCCAGCCCGGCAGCCGCGGCGTTTTCGCCTCAGTTCTCTCGGTATGTCGAGTTTTTCCAGTGGGACCGGGTGGCGGTTAAATGCTAGCAGCTCTTCCCTGTTATATCGTATCCTGCTATAAACAGTGGCTCCGTCCACCGGCTCAGGAGACATTTGGGACGATCTGTGTGTCCGTGATATAAGTGGGGTGAAAAAAAAAAAAAAAGTGATCAAAAGAGAGAGGAAGGGAAAAAAAACTCGGAATCGAGCCGCTGTTGCAAAAGGCAGCCGACTGGTGTGGCGCCGAGAGGAGAGGTATGATGTATGGTTTGGAGACGGTGGCACTGACAAAAAGACAGGAGGGCAGATCTGGAGATGGCAGAGTAAAAGATGCTCAGATTCTTATTGAGAGTGATTAAGAGGAACAGGATTACAAATGAGTATATCAGATTGACAGCTCAGGTTGAGCAGTTTGGAGACAAAGTAAGAGAGGCAAGGCTGAGATGGTTTGGACATGTGTAGAGGAGGGACAGTGGATATATTGGACAAATGATGTTGAAGATGGAGCTGCCAGGCAGGATGAAAAGAAGAGTCATTTGAGAGGGTTATACTTGTACACACCCCTAATCTCATTTTGACAGGTGCCACGCCCCCTTGACCTGACCCTGCCCCCCGTGACTCCGCGTCATTAGGCTGTCAATCAAAAGTGTTTTGAAAACATGACCCGTGACCTCACGTAATTAGGTTGTCAATCAAAAGTGCTTTGAAAACATGACCTTTGGTCCAAAAACTTCTCGTCAAACTGACAGGTTGTGATTTTAACCTGTTGTCCATATGTGGTTTAGGGTCAGGATGGGGTTACGCTTAATTAAGCTGTCAATCAAAAGTGTTTTTTAAAACATGACCTTTGACCGGAACTTCTCGTCTGAAGTGACAGATAATCTGTTGACCATATGTGGTTTAGCATGAGAACGGAATGTGAACAATGTTTTTTACACACACACTAAAACGCTTTAAAAAGCACAGACACAGCAGCGGACATCAGGCTGCCATCAGCAAAAAAACCCCGCATCACCATGAGCAACCCAAAGCGAAACTATGTCGCCAGATGTATCGCACTTACCGCTACGAAGTCGGGTCCGGATCCTTCAAAGTTTCAGGGTCTTCAATCCAAAGTTAAAACCTTGGCCATTGAACCGGCGGGGGAATGGCTCGCTCCAACCCCGGAATCTCAACAGCCCTTGCAGACCCCAAAGATCCTACAGCCCGAGCAGACCCTAGAGGCCCCAGGACCCGTGCAATGCACAGGGACCCCAGAACCCCCGCTGTCCGTGGCGATCCCAGAGAGCTGATATCCTCTACGACCCGTAGATCTTCTAGACACCAACGATATAGACCAGGGGTGTTAAACTCATTCCATGGAGGGTCAAGACCCTGCATGTTTTACCTTCATCCAGTGTCTTCATCCAGGTAAATTCATTGAATTTCTTCCCACTGATTGCTGATCAGTGAAAACACCTGCTGAAGACACTGGGTGGACGTAAAACATGTAGGGTCTTTGCCCTCCATGGAATGAGTTTGACATCCCTGATATAGACTGTCCTAAAACCCCGGGTCCCACGGACATTGAGTGTGACTGTGCGGGGTGTCTGATCCCACACCCTTCACATACATTATCGGGCCACAATTCACCATCAGCGACAGTAACATTGCCAGAACGGTTTTGGCTCCCTTCCTGTTCACCCTTTATACTGCGGACTTCTCACACAATACAACACACTGCCATCTACAGAAGTTCTCTGATGACTCTGCGATCGTCGGCCTCATCTCCAACGGAGATGAAGCTGAGTACAGAGGACTTATCCAGGACTTCGTGGACTGGGTGCCATACAAACTACCTCCAGATCAACGCAAGGAAAACTAAGGAGCTGGTGGTGGACTGCTGCAGGCAAGGACAACCCCTCACAGCACCAGTAAACATACAGGGAACAGACATTGAGATGATGACATCCTACAAGTACCTGGGTGTTCATCTGAACAATAAACTAGACTGGTCACACAATACCGACGCACTCTACAAGAAGGGACAGCGCAGGCTGTTCCTACTGAGGAGGCTCAGGTCTTTTGGTGTAAAAGGGGCGCTGCTGAAGACATTCTACGACACGGTGGTGGCATCAGCCATCATTTTTGGAGTGGTCTGCTGGGGCAGTGGCATTACAGCAGCCGATAGGAAGAGACTGAACAAACTAATCAAGAAAGCTAGCTCTGTCCTGGGGCAACGCCTTGACCCAGTGGAGGAGATAGGAGAGAGAAGGATGGTGGCTAAACTGTCATCTCTGCTGGAGTCCGAGTCCCACCCTATGCAGGACATACTGAATGCACTGAAGAGCTCATTTAGCAGTAGACTACATCATCCTAGGTGCGCAACCGGGAGGTTTCGCAGGTCCTTCCTACCTACGGCTGTCAGACTGTATAACCTAAGCAGGGCTGCTCGCAGAGATAGCAAAAAAAAACGTGACAACCTAATAGTATTGAATGCAAAAGACACAACAGACTTACACAAATGGTCCCCTCCAGCATACAACTAGGACAATATCAGTCGCTACAGAGGGTGACAATATGTACGGGTACATATTCATACCATGTAGGGTAACTAAATAGACGGTTATGCTGTTTATTCCATCTAGCTACAATGCTCCGCACTGTGTATATATATTTATATATTTATGTGTACATATTGTATATTCACTGCTCTTATTTTCTTATCTTCTTAATTATTGCTCTGAGTGTTGCTATCCCTCTGCTGTTGCAATTCTGGAATTTCCCCATTGTGGGACTAATAAAGGCTTATCTTATCTTATCTTAGCTTATCTTAGAAGATCAACCTGACAGGTGGATGAGCGACATGTTCTTCAGGCTTGTAAAATCAGCTGTGCTTCATTTGCTCAGCAAAACTATGGAGGAGTACCAGCATGAGAAAAGTTTGGGATGTCATATTAATCACCCCAGTCAGAGGCAGCACCAATGCTTGGATGTGATCACCGAGGGTTTCTACCAGGAAAACTTTCACTGGTTGATGGGGAGACTCTACACACCGGAGTTTATTCCAGCCATCCGACACCTCTTACAGCTCCACGACATTCAGGCTGACGATCAACGGATCAAAACTACGCCGCACACTCTTCTGTTGGAGCTACAATCGACCAGAGTCATCCACGAGCCCATCAATGATATGTACGTATGAGAAGCTGGTTGGAAAAAATAAGGTCGATCTGGTGCATCTTCAGAAAGCCACGAAGCTGTGGATGAATCCTTTGTTTTGGGACGTCTAAAAAGAACAAAAATGTTGAGAATGGGGAGTTTCATCAAGAAACTTTGGAGCAAGTTTGAGACCCATCTTAACTCTATTTACTTAGCAAATCTCTTGTATCGTGTTATTGATAGCAGAGTAAATAAAAAATGTAGCGGGTGAAAGGCGCAACGTGGAGTGTGAGAGACTGGAGAACCTGCTAGAAAAAGTACAGACTTTATCCGTTGATACACCATAGAAAAGACTGGTACGAGTCAGTGTGACTGAGTGCAACTCAGTCAAGTTTTAGAGAGATCATTAAAGAAATGGGGAACGACCCTCTTGGGCCTGGTCATCTACTCGCATTCTATGCTTTGTTTGTTGATGTTACCAAAGAGCTTCTGCAAGCCAGACACCCTATCAACGTCTTTGGTGAACTCCTGAAAATACACGGCATCATTTGTAATACTGTAGATCATTCTGTCCTAACTCAAACTTTAGCTATTTTAAAACGCGGGTGCTAAGTTTCTGATACATTTTGTCGCGTTAGATTTCTTTTGTTTGTCACACATTTTATCCTGTGTAGATGTTAGTTTTAGGTTATTTTTAAGAAATTGTTAAATCTTTAATCAAAGTGTTTTTCACACATCCCTCGCTACATTGTAACGATGGTGTAAAGATGTTTAATTAAAAGAAGCTGAATAAAGATCCTCTGTCCTGTCTTTTTTTTCTCATTCTAATTTCATCATGTCAGAGACACACTTCATGAAAACGGTGTATTACAATCCCGCACACCCAGGTAGCTTTGGAGGTGTAGAATGACTCCGCAGGGGCGTGCAAGATGAAACGGGGGAGAAGGTCGGGGTCAAAAGGGTCAAAAAGTTTTTATCTGAACAGGATGCTTACACCTTACACAAACCCGCCAGAGTACATTTTCCTAGAAATAAAGTTTTTGTTCCATGACCGTTAACCTCTTGCGCTCCGTTGTACTGCGGATGGGCAAGTCTCTGCGTCCTAGAGCGCACGAGAGCGCGCGCTCTCGGACGCATGATGGAGATCCTGATGGTGGTGATGTAGATGGTGATGGCGTTCAAGCGCGCACTGAAAATAAAAGCTGCAGACACAGCCGCGAACAGATTAGTTCATCTGATTGACCTCTCATTCGACTAATAAGAGCCTTGAATTGGGTTTCTGAAACCTTGAAGAACCAATGAATGAAAATCTAGCCAGAAGGACCCGCCTACCAACGCTGTGACTGCAGTGAGCCAATTGAAGCAGAGAAATTCGCGAGCTGTTTATTTTTTAAGGCTGGGTGAAGAGAGACTGCTGGAGCGGATCAAAAAAGAACCCGCAGGAAGAACCCCACAGACCCAGCAGCACGGAGATCACCCACAAATGCAACCTGTGTGACAGGGAGTGCCATTCACGGTTTGGCATGTTCGGGAACAGGCAGTGCTTTTTTTTTTTGGGTTCCAGCAGAGTAGACGTTATGATTTCTTCCATGGTCATAGACTGACGGAGGCTGAGTGACACACACGCCTTCGCCAGTCTTTTTTTAATTACTACTGTTATTTGTTTTGAAAAATCGTTTGCCAAAAACCGCAATCATGGAAGCACAAAACCGCAATAATGGAATTATGTTTTGACTGGGATCCACGAGCGGACCAGCGTCGCGTTCGTCTGACAGTGAGGAAGAGAAGTTCGCCAGGACTCTGCTGCTGTGAAGAGGTAAGGTGTTATAAGCTAAATTATTATTTATTCCTGAAAATTGTAATCCAAAATGACTTTTGACCGATCGGTAAATTACAGCTGTGCGGCACACGAAGTACGAAGTGTGTGCGCCGCGATAAATGGTTAATTTGCCATGTCCGGACCGTGAACGCCCCCCCCCCCCCGCTCCTCTTCTGTAGCGGGGGGGGGGAGGTAAGCCACGGTGACTGCGCAGTGGTCGCTTCATAGCCATATGAGTCTATTCCGTCATGTAGTGATGGCCGATGGCTGTCCTCTGTAGCGAGGGGGGGGGACAACCCCCCCCCCCCACACACACACACAGCCCTGAGTGTCACCTTTCATTAGAGCCCAAAACGAAGCTTCTACATTGAATTATTCAAAAGTTACAGACGTTTTTCCAAACTGTGCCATTTGGCACAATTTGGCACAGTTCCAAAACACCTGGGAACTACCTGAGTATAAAGCTGTGTAATATATTCAATTTTTGTGGTATTGTTACAAAATTTGGACCTCAGCTGGATAACACTTGGTTCTACATTTCTGTTGCATTTTCCAGCCCGGATCTGAAGCTGTGTGTTATTTGCAAGCATTTGTATCCAAAAAAACACCCAGGCCAAATTTATTTTCTTCAAGTTCAGTATGTTTAGATGACTGTAACTCAGTGGCCGGAGCACTTAGAGAGATTATGACTGTTTTGCCAAAAAATTCAAAGTGTTTTCTTTTAAATGAGACCAACCCCATGAAGATGCTGCAAAGGGTTGAAGAACAGCTGTTGATTTAATTTGGGCACGTTAATTTTTGGCGTTTTTAGTGAAATTGACCGGAGTGCAAGGGGTTAAACCAATTCCAAGCTGATCTATGTGATATGCAGGCTTTAGCTGAATATAACGACGGCTACAATTATTTTTATAGATGTATTTTCCAAGAAGGCGTATGTACGGGCTCTGAAGAGAAAGACGGCCGCTGAGATGGTACGGGCCCTTGAATCCATTTTTGAAGAAAGCCAAACACCTGTCAAACTACAAACTGATGCAGGAAAAAGAATTTTTCAACAAAAGTTTTGAGGCTTTAATGGAAAATCATGGTATAGCACATTTTTCCACGGCCAGCGATCTCAAGGCCTCTGTGATCGAAAGGTTTAAACGCACGTTAAAAGGCAGAATGTGGAGGTATTTTACAGCCATCAACACATTGCGGTACCTTGACGTCTTACAAGACTTGTTGGCGGGGTACAATCGAGCTTATCACAGCAGTATTAAAATGGCACCTACGCGGGTGACCACTGAGAACACAAACCAAGTGTTTCAAAACCTGTACGGCACACCCCGAGCTCAACAGAGCGACCGATTAAAGATGAATTTTAAAAAGGGGGACTCCATCAGGATATCAAAGTTGAGGGGAGTGTTTGATAAGAAATATGACCAGAGTTTTACGGATGAAGTGTTTACGGTGTCCGAGTGTCCCCCGCAACCTGTGATAGAAGTTGGAAAACTGAACTTTACAGTTTAATTAGAAGTGTTTGCAGGAACACAATTAAATAATAGATGCTAAAGGGCAGTCTTTCAACCCCAAAAATATCCATCCATCTTCTACCGCTTTTCCAGAGGTCCGGGTCACAGAGGCAGCAGTTCAAGTAGAGAAGCCCAGACTTCCCTCTCCCCAGCCACCTGCTCCAGCTCTTCAGAGAGGATACCACGGAGTTCCCACACCAGTTGGGAGACATAATCTCTCCAGTGAGTCCTGGGTCTGCCCCGGGGGTCTCCTTCCAGTGGGACGTGCCCGAAACACCTCAAGTGGGAGGTGTCCAGAAGGCATCCTGATCAGATGCCCAAACCACCTCAGCTGGCTCCTTTCAATGTGAAGGAGCAGCGGTTCTACTCTGAGCCTCTCCCGGATGACTGAGTTCCTCACCCTATCTCTGAGGGTGAGACCAGCAATCCTACAAAGAAAGCTCATTTCAGCCGCTTGTATCTGCAATCTCATTCTTTCGGTCATTACCCAAAACTCATGACCACAAGTGAGGGTAGGAACGTAGATTGACTGGTAAATCAACAGCTTTGCCTTAGAGCTTAGCTCCCTCTTCACCACAACAGACCGGTACAACGTCCGCATCACTGCAGATGCTGCTGTGATCCGTCTGTCAATCTCTCGCTCCATTCTCCCCTAACTTGTGAATAAGACCCCAAGACACTTAAACTCCTCCACTTGGAGCAGGAGCTTGTCCCCAACCCGGAGAAGACAATTCACCTTTTTCCAGCTGAGGACCATGGACTCGGACTTGGAGGCACTGATTCTCATCCCAGCCGCTTCACACTTAGCGGCAAACTGTCCCAGGTCTTGCAGGAACCCCCAAAATAAAGTGCAAAAAAATTCAAATAGCAGCCTCTGCTACTGTATAAAGGACTGTTGTAATGCTGCATGTTCAAAACAAACTAGAGCAATATTCAACTCCATTAAAGTAAAAAAGAAAATAGCAAGCTAGACCATCCTGTTTGAAACCTTGCTGGGTCTAAAAGTTTAATTAGGCTTCAGATGAAAATTAAAATAACTTCTTCCAGTCCAAAATAAATTTACAAACACTTTAAATATCAGTGCAGAAATGTGAGCCTGCACCACACGTACAATGAAATATTTATCAAGCCGTTTTAATTTATTTGTGATGATTATGGTTATCCTTTTTAACCCCTTGCACTCCGGTCAATTTCCCTAAAAACGCCAAAAAATAACGTGCCCAAAGTAAATCAAAAGCTGTTCTTCAACCCTTTGCAGCATCTTCATGGGGTTGGTCTCATTTAAAAGAAAACACTTTGAATTTTTTGGCAAAACAGTCATAATCTCTCTAAGTGCTCCGGCCACTGAGTTACAGTCATCTAAACATACTGAACTTGAAGAAAATTAATTTGGCCTGGGTGTTTTTTTGGATACAAATGCTTGCAAATAACACACAGCTTCAGATCCGGGCTGGAAAATGCAACAGAAATGTAGAACCAGTGAAGTGTTATTCAGCTGAGGTCAAAATTTTGTAACAATACCACAAAAAAATGAATATATTACACAGTTTCTTCCTCAGGTAGTTCCCAGGCGTTTTGGAACTGTGCCAAATGGCACAGTTTGGAAAAACGTCTGTAACTTTTGAATGATTCAATATAGAAGCTTCATCTTGGGCTCTAATGAAAGGTGACACTCAGGGCTGTGTGTGTGTGCAGGGGGGGGGGGGGGTTGCCCCCCCCCTCGCTACAGAGGACGAACATCGGCCATCGCTGAATGATGGAATAGTCATGTGGCGACAGCGGCGCAGTCACCGCGGCATCCCCCCCCCTCGCTACAGAAGAGTAGCGGGCAGGGGGCGGCGTTCACGGTCTGGACGCAGCGCACGACCTGTGTACCGCGGCACACGAACTTCGGACTTCATGCGCCGCACAGTTGTAATTTACCGATCGGTCAAAAGTCATTTTTGATTACAATTTTCAGGGATAAAGAATAATTTAGCTTATAACACCTTACCTCTTCACAGCAGCAGTGTCCTGGCTAACTTCTCTTCCTCATTGTCAGATGAACGCGACGCTGGTCCGCTCGTGGTTCTGGTCTCGCAACCCGGTCAAAACATAATTCCATGATTGCGGTTTTGGCGAATGATTTACGACCTTCGTCGTCGGCCTCCGTCGGTCTACGATGACCATGGAAGAGAATCCTAAACGTCTATTCTGCTCGAATAAAAAAAAAAAAAAAAAGCACCGCCTGTGACTGAAGAGGCCGATGTGCGAATGGCTGTCCCTGTCACACAGGTAGCACTTGTGGGTGGTCTCCGTGCTGCTGGGTCTGTGACGGTTCTTCCTGCGGGTCCTTTTTTTTATCTGCGGCAGCAGTCTGTCTTCACCCAGCCTTACAAAAAACAGCTCGCGAACTTCTCTGCTTCAATTGGCTCGCTGCATTCACAGCTTTGGTAGGCGGGTCCTTCTTGCTAGGTTTTCAGTCATTGGTTCTTCAAGGTTTCAGAAACCCAATTCAAGGCTCTTATTAGTCGAATAAGAGGTCAATCAGATGAACTAATCTGTTCGCGGCTGTGTCTGTAGTGGAAGAACTTTTTTTTTTTTTCAGTGCGCGCTTGGAGGCAGCGCCTTCGTGCGCTCTGGGACGCAGGGACTTGCCCGCCCGCGGTACAACGGAGTGCAAGAGGTTAATTAAAAACAAATCATGGTATTCTAATTTACTGAGCTGCATTAAAGTTCAGAGTGAAGGCTGATATTACAATGACAATAATAGAGAATATGAAAAAGAGTAAGTTGCTCATGTAATTCACCCATTTACTGCAGCTAACATATTAGCCAGCATAACGGAAGCAGCTCAGCTGTCAGTAACTGTTCTCAAAGAGCGATTATTGTCCAACAACAAGTAGACTATTTAATTGGCACACACTAATAGTGTGGTCAGTTTTCTAAAGTTGAGAGAGTCGCTCATTGAAAATAAGAAGCGCTAACGTTACTTGCTAACCTTACCAGTGAAGTCCACTGACAGGTGGTCGAACATGGAGGAATGCAGAGGAGGAGGGAATGGATGCATCGCTGTAATGCAGCTGTGATATGACAAACTGCTTTACAGTCTACATTTAACTTGTTTCATTTATTTAT
The DNA here is from genome assembly GCA_020510985.1 of Pholidichthys leucotaenia. Taxonomy (NCBI): domain Eukaryota; kingdom Metazoa; phylum Chordata; class Actinopteri; order Cichliformes; family Pholidichthyidae; genus Pholidichthys; species Pholidichthys leucotaenia. The sequence goes on from CM035840.1 coordinate 341,322,321, forward strand.
TTTCAGTAAAATTTGACATTTGACATAAAATGACATTTGACATAAAATTTGACATTTGACATAAAATTTGACATAAAATTTGACATTTTAAAATCCTCCCATACTTTGGAAACTTTTGGCCTTCTCTATAATTTTCTCTCCATGTCGCCATGATGCGTTCCTCTTCTTCTTCACTGGAACAGTTAAACTGAACATTCCTGTGGCATGCACGTAAACTTTAAAATTAAACGATTCATTGACAATAAAAATCTGCGTTGACAAATTTTTATGATCGATGTTATCGACGTCGACTAATTGTTGCAGCCCTAATATAAAAATGCAATCCATTATTATCATTATTAAGACTACAGAGTTGGATGTATGGGGAGAGGTCGGTGTTACAGTGGAAGGTGTAAGGGATAGGGTGAGATGGAGGCAGATGATCCCTTGTGACGACCCCAAAAGGGAACAACCAAAATGAGAAGAAGATGTCATGCTTTGTTAAGTAAAGCAGAAATGCTATGAAACAATAATAATAAAAAAGGCTTGTGCAAGTCCTTTATTTTTGTTTCCTTCACAAAAAAAGAAAATATCTCCAGTGATACATAATATAAATCTCATATGCTTCAGACAGGTCAGAAACTCAGTCTTTAACACCTCGTTTTGACTCATTGCTTGCTGTCTACATTCCAAAGGCTGGATTGACACTTACATTCCTCTGTTGCAGAATTTCTCGTCGAAGTTGTCAAGAGTCTTGACAAACTGCTTCATAACCAGCCAGTTAAAAAGAAGCTGTTGTCATAGCTGTTAGGCATCAGGCTGAAGAGCAGCTAAAAACATTTTCTCTTGTTAAAGACTTTCCACAGATACACTGGCAAAAAGCATTATTGAATTAATATCACTACCTGGATTTAAGAGTTTTTACATAAATCATACTAATTAAGTTGATGTGATGTCCATTTGGCAGTAAAACATAAAAAAATGACAATTATGAACAATTAAAGAATCTCACAAATACAGCTAAGACAATTCAAATCCATAGAACATCAGTCCAATTTGTCCAGTTGTTCTGACAATTAATACAATTATCCTAATGCCAATAAATATGAATAGGGGAGTTCAGGGCCAAACATATACACAGTTCCACAAGTCATGAACACACTGGAGCAATTACACTGAACATGCTCAGCAGGATTCTCTGTTTTCCTGTGGAACTGCTGAGTTATTTCATCTCTCCTGAAATTCTCAAGTGAAAACTGATTTTAAGGTTATGAAGTTATATTTTTTGCTGCCTTCAGTTTTGATGACTGTAAATTTAGGCTTGCATCAAATTTATTTCTAGGTTATTTGTTAAAAATTAACACAAACAACCCACGCTATTATAGATGTTGTTATAGAATACATGACTGTAACTAGGTTGCTATATTACTGGACGGTTGTAACAGCTATAACCACTGGCACATTGTGAGGGTATGCTTTACTGTTAGAAAATAGACATATTTCACTTAATTTAAATTTACAATGGCATGTCTTGTGTAAAATAGTGCATTTTATACAAATTAAAACAATATTAGCTGACATATTGATTGAAAGTGTGAAGGCACGGTCCGTGTTCATGTTTAGTGAAATACGTGAAAGCTGCATCTGCTTAGGGGGGCTTTTTTTTTTTTTTTTTTTCAGAATCAGAATCAGATTTATTGCCATTGTTCATGTAGTACACAAACTAGGAATTTGTCTCGGTGCCATGCTGCAACATTAAAAACATGATGAGATAAAGAGATAAACTAAAAACTAAAAGACTAAAAACATGCAATAAGTGTAGAATAATAAGTAATAATAATAGTAATAATAATGAGTAATATAGTCAAGGCAGTTTTAAATAAATTAGCAAGTAGCAGATAATATGGGGTACCACAGTGCAGTCGATAATGCAACAGAAAAACAGTGATGAACGACATGAGCTGCTGTATATAGTGCACGAGAGTCAATAAGTCACTTAGTGTTCAGCGGTCTGATGGCAGAGGGGAAGAAGCTGTTCATGTGACGGGAGGTTTTAGTCTGAATGGACCGAAGTCTTCTACCTGAGGGGAGGGGGGCAAACAGTACGTGACCAGGGTGTGAAGGATCGGCTATGATCCGGCCTGCACGCCTCCGGGTCCTGGAGATGTACAGGTCCTGGAGAGATGGGAGCTTGCAGCCGATCACCTTCTCAGCAGTGCGCACGACGCGCTGCAGCCTTAGTCTGTCCCTGGCAGTGGCTCCTGCGTACCACACGGTTATGGAGGAGGTGAGGATGGACTCGATGATGGCCGTGTAGAACTGCACTAACATCTTGGTGGGAAGCTTGAGCTTCCTCAGCTGCCGCAGAAAGAACATCCTCTGCTGGGCCTTTTTGATGAGGGAGCTGATGGTTGGCTCCCATTTGAGGTCCCGGGTGATGGTGGTGCCCAAGAAGCGGAAGGAATCTGCAATGGTGATGGGAGAGCCTGTGATGGTGAGGGGGGGCAGGGGTGTTGTGACTTTCCTGAAGTCCACAATCATCTCCGCTGTCTTCAGAGCGTTCAGCTGCAGGTTGTTGTGGCTGCACCAGGACACCAGCTGGGCCACCTCTTTCCTGTAGACGGACTCGTCGCCGTTGGAGATGAGCCCGATGAGGGTGGTGTCGTCCGCAAACTTGATCAGCTTAACAGACTGGTGGGAGGAGGTGCAGGAGTTGGTATAAAGGGAGAAGAGTAGGGGGGAAAGTACACAGCCCTGGGGTGATCCGATGCTGATGCTAACAGAGTCCGAGACAGACTTCCCCAGCCGCACATGCTGCCTCCGGTCCGTCAGGAAGTCGGTGATCCACCTGCAGAGGGAGTCAGGCACGCCGAGCAGGGACAGCTTGTCCTGGAGCAGAGCGGGGCGGATGGTGTTGAATGCAGAGCTGAAGTCCACAAACAGGATCCTGGCGTAGGTTCCCGGGGAGTCCAGGTGCTGCAGGATGGAGTGGAGGGCCAGGTTGACTGCGTCGTCCACAGACCTGTTGGCACGGTAGGCAAACTGCAGCGGGTCCAGGAGGGGAGTGGTGATGGACTTGAGGTGAGACAGGACCAGGCGCTCAAAGGACTTCATGACTACAGAGGTGAGCGCTACAGGTCTGTAGTCGTTAAGTCCAGTAATCCGTGGCTTCTTGGGGACAGGGATGATGGTGGAGGATTTGAGGCAGGTCGGCACGTGGCATAGCTTAAGGGAGGTGTTAAAAATGTCTGTGAAGACAGGAGCCAGCTCTTTCGCACAGTGTCTCAGGGTGGAGGGAGACACACCGTCCAGCCCGGGGGCCTTGCGCGGCTTTCACACTTAACCTGTTTGATCCAGACTTTCAAACTTTTCAGTTTGATTCAGAGGAAAATTTTTGGTGTGAAATCTCACCCAAACCATGGTCTCGACCAAAGAGCCAACATTTGGTGCAGAAAAAAAGAGATGATCTTGGTCCAGATCAATGGGGACCTTTGTTTCGAGTGTGAAAGCAATTTTCAGAAAGGTTTGAGCTTTCAGGAAGTTAAGACAGCCGATAAGAGGGAAAATGAGCTGTGGTGGCACTCAGAGAGAGGAAATATGGCCATTATCAACATGAATAGTCACTTGAAAAAAAATCATAAAAATGCAGAAACTTTATTTTCGCAGACGATGTGACAGTTTCTTTTTTAGATGAATGAGCAATGCCACCTGAAAAGATGAGAAGAAATGCCATTTTTTTGAAGACTTGTATAACATTCTAACCGCATGAAACTAACTCACTAGTTTAGTGTAGTGATCAGCTCTGTGTGCCTGCTGCCCTAATTGTCTCCACAGCTGCGCGCACACCTGTTCCCCCAGTTAGGCAGCCTTCTTAATGAGTGCTGCCTATCATTCTGCACGGAGACGTCAATGCTCCATTTGGATGAAAGACCTCGGTGCGAGAGTGTACTTCTCCTTTGGCTAGGGAGTTTCGCCTCCCTCATCCTTCCTGCACATCTGATCGTCTGTGACCTTCACCTCCCCTACTCAACGTAAGCTACCCAAAGAAATCCATTCTCTCCGCTCCTTCCCCCTATCTTCCCTGTGCACAGGTGGATTCCTCTGGACAGGCTTCCTCCTCCTGGCGGCGGACCAGGACCTTCACCTACACTCCGAGGAAACACTGGTTTCCATGAATGAACTATTCTCCTCGGAAGCCCCTGAATCATCTACACCAGCACAAACATTCTTCAGTGCCACTACTACTCACCTGTATCTTAAGACTGATTTATCACTTGTTAATTCAACCAGTTTACAGACAGCTCATACTCTTGTCTCTCCTCTCTCCTAGGGTTGTCAGACTTGTCCCCGCTCTGCTCGTGCTCCTGCACTCATTCACAGTTACACTCCCACACACACTCACACACACACACGTTTAATAAAGATAATTGTGTTTATTCTGAGTCTGTGTCTGCATCTGGGTTTGTCCGAATCATGTCATTTATATGATGGAGTCTTTACAGGTTTCAACTTAAAGTGTAGCTAGCAATGTGTCCAGAGTAGCAGAAAACACCTTGAAGGGTGAGTAGCATGCTTGCTCACTACCAGACTGCACATACAACACAAACGTCATGACAGCAAAAAGTAGGTATGTCACGTAAAGCTGTTTATTTAGTTGGCTTGGAAAAGGGGCAGTGTGAAATCAAACCTAACCAGACCAAATATGAGCCGGACTGTCATTGTCTGAGCGCTGATCTCGTCCGCACTTGGGTCATGCAGTATTTTCCTCCCATTCTGTATTATTCCTTATGGTCTCTCAGAGCTCTTATTCTGACAGCGTCTCTGCGGGGCTTCCGGCTGTCAGAGCTGAGCTCAGCAGTAACAGCTGGAATTAATTCAGCTGATGACGCCCTCATCAGCTGATCAATCCTCTTGCCCTATTTAAGGGAGCAGCTTTGGTCACTCGGGGCTGCGACCTCATACGAGTAACGCTGGTCTTCCCAACATGAGGCTGGTGTTCCCATTTCCCGGCTCCAGTCATCCTCTTGATCCTAGCTACTCTCAGTAAGTTATCCCTTAGTCTGTGTGTATCGTCAGTGTGTCTTAGCCATAGTCCTTTTCTGTGTTTTGCCCCACGTGGCTTATTATTTTGTTATCCCTTGTCAACCATGTCTTGTGTTTAATAAATATGCAGACTCACCGGTTTCCTATAGTGTCTCATTAGTGGTCCGCCAGGACCGCACCATGACAGTAGGTTGCAGCCAAAACGAGACGCCGGTGACCATGAGTTTGCTTAATTGGGGCTTGTAGTTTCCCCCCGTGTTCTTGAACCAGTGTGCTGGGAGATGGCACCGCCCAAGGCCTATGCGATGAGCTTGGGCTACGAGCTGGTTATGGCCCTCATCGACATTGATGGTATCCGCTCCACCGCTCGGTGTTACGACACTCCCAATGATGCATGCTGGTACCTGGACCTCGCTGAGGCGACTATCAACCGCCATCCCTGCCGTGATTTCAGGGTGGTCAACGTAGCAAGGATGGCGGACATCTCTGCTCACCGGGAGAAGCTCTGTGGGCTGGAGGGAAACTCCAGCAGGAAACCGAAGAGGAGGCATCCTCTCTCCCCGCCTCGGGATCCCATTTCTGTCCCTCGTCCAGTCCAGGAGTTCACACCACCCAGGGGTCATCCCCAGCGGAGAAAGACGTCAGCCGGGATTCCCCCGGCGTATCCTCTGTGAGAACCCCATCCGGATCCAGTTCCGGGTAGTCGCACGAACTCCATCTCCCAGCCAGCTGTAGCCTCTGCGTCTCATCGGAGGGGTAAGACTGCCGTCGCCGCCTCCAGGTTGTATGTGCCTCGTCCCCGGCCCGCCTCGGCTGTTCCTCCCTCCTCCTCGACGCTCTCTCCAGCGGCTGAGAACTCCACGAGTCCTGCTCCGGCTGTGCCTGTCATCGATCCGGTGCGAGTGGCTCCTCCTAGTCCCCCCGGGGGGCCCTCCATCACCATCCAAAGGGGAAGGGAGAAAACGAAGCCCACCGCAGCAGCTTCCATCGGCCCGCAGCGGATCAGGCAAGTGGCTTTTCATTTTTTCCCTCCACTGGGTGAACTGCCTTGTTCGATCCCTGGGGGTGAAGTTCGGGGTTCTCAGTCCCCCGAGCTTCCTCTACCTGCTGCAATTATTAATTGTGAACCTGCTACCTGTGTGTCTCCTTCCCCTGAGGTTTCCCCTGTGCCAGGACTAGACCGCTGTACGAGGAAGGAGCCTGCGGCCCTGGAGTGCCTGGTTCCAGCCCCACAGTCATGTCATGGGCAGAGGAGGAGGGCAGACTGCCAACTGGAGCCTGCACCGATGACTAAGCGTCCTTGGGTCTCCACGGAGGAGCGGTTCGATCCAGCAGGTCAAGGATCCCCTGTCACCATGCCGTGCGGGTTTTCGGCAAGGACGTCAGCGTCAGGGAATCCCCAGACTGAGGACACCATCATGCCGGCTGCGGAGCCCACCGCAGTCGAGTGGGAACCAGAGGTGGACCTTCAGTGCGCGGAACCTGGATCGTCGAAGTCCTGGGCTGCGGTAGAGCCCAAGATAAGGCAAGTGCTCTATTTTGTCTTCCTTTCTTCTATTCTGGAGCATTTTTGCCTGTCTCTCAGGGAGACCAGCCAGGCGCAGCCGGGCACAGCCGTACGCTGCATCCAAGCTTGTCTCGCTGGGCTCTGCCGCGGCCGGTGATTCTGATCCCAGTTCTCTTCTCTTCTCTGAGCCTTCACATGCACATGCTGACCGGAGGCAGCATGTGCGGCTGGGAAAGACTGTCTCAGACTATACTAGCATCAGCACCGGATCACCCCAGGGCTGTGTACTTTCCCCCCTACTCTTCTCCCTTTACACCAACTCCTGCACCTCCAGCCACCAGTCTGTCAAGTTGATCAAGTTTGCGGACGACACCACCCTCATCGGGCTCATCTCCAACGGCGACGAGTCCGCCTACAGGAGAGAGGTGGCCCAGCTGGCGTCCTGGTGCAGCAATAACAACCTGCAGCTGAACGCTCTGAAGACAGTGGAGATGATTGTAGACTTCAGGAAAGTCACTACTCCTCTGCCCCCCCTCACCCTCTCAGGCTCTCCCATCACCACTGCTGATTCCTTCCGCTTCCTAGGCACTACCATCACCAGGGACCTCAAATGGGAGCTGACCATCAGCTCACTCATCAAAAAAGCCCAGCAGAGGATGTTCTTCCTGCGGCAGCTGAGGAAGCTCAAGCTACCCACCAAGATGTTAGTGCAGTTCTACACAGCCATCATCGAGTCCATCCTCACCACCTCCATAACCGTGTGGTACGCAGGAGCCACTGCCAGGGACAGACTAAGGCTGCAGCGCGTCGTGCGCACTGCTGAGAAGGTAATCGGCTGCAAGCTCCCATCTCTCCAGGATCTGTACATCTCCAGGACCCGGAGGCGTGCTGGCCGGATCATAGCCGATCCCTCACACCCTGGTCACGTACTGTTTGCCCCCCTCCCCTCTGGTAGAAGACTTCGGTCCATCCAGACTAAAACCTCCCGTCACATGAACAGCTTCTTCCCCTCTGCCATTAGACTGCTGAACACTAAGTGACTCTCGTGCACCATGTACAGCAGCTCAACCAGACTCATGTCAATCATCACTGTTTTCTTCCTGCATTACCGACTGCACTATATAGTTCTCCACAGTATCTGCTGCTGGCTAATATATATTTTAACTGTTGACCAGTATCACTTAATCTTATCCTACACTTTATTACATGTATAGTTTATTTCTCTTATCTTATCATGTTTAATGTTGCAGCATTGTACCGAGACAAATTCCTAGTTTGTGTACTACATGAACAATGGCAATAAACCTGATTCTGATTCTGATTCTGATTCTGATTCTCCTAGGGTCACCGGTGACGAGCCTGTTCCGGTCATCACCTTGGAGGTTCTGGGTTCATGTCTGGAGGTCATCCCTGGTGCTGTTCCGTCCCAGTCGGGGTCCGTCGTGGGTAATGTTCCTGCCCAGTCAGGGTCCGTCGTGGGTGCTACTTTGACCCAATCGGGGTCCAACGTGGGTGCAACGTGGACCCAATTGGGGTCCGTCATGGACGCTGTTCTGGCCCAGTCGGAGTCCATCGTGGGTGCAGCACGGTCCCACTTGGGATCCAATGAGAGCGCAGCGCCAGTCCGTGTGGGGTTTGGAGAAAGAGCTGCAGATCCTCCGCTGATCAACGCCTGACTGGCCCCTCATCGTTTCCCCGATCCCTTTTTCCCTCCACCTGGTGCCACTGGGATTTCCCTTATCCGATGCGGCTCTCTCTTGCTATCCCTCTCAATAGGGAGGCCGCCTCCGAGTTCTCCCCTGCGGTCCTGGTGGCTGGATGACACGGGTCGGCCGCCTGGGAGACTGCTTTGCCCGTTTGGCGTTCTGGGTCAGCCACCCGACAAACTGGACTTTTTGTTTGATGACCTGGTCCGGCTGGCAGAGGTACGGGTTCTCCGGGCCTGGGACTGGGGTAGACCGCCCTAAATCTTTCTTTTTCCCCTGCTAACAATCTGGATGCTGGATGCAGGTAGACCGCCTGAACTATTGTTTTCTTTATTCCATTGTGCTCTGCCTGCCGTCATCCCTGTTTTGTTTTGTTTTTTTCTCCTCTTCCCTCTCCCTTGAAATGTTTGGGATGCGCTTGTGTTTTGTATATGAACTATACTGAACTGTGCATTTCGCCACCTTGTAGCGTGTTTTTTTTTTTTCCTTTCATTTTCCCCCTCTGTAGTCTGTATATGCACTTTTGTCGCCCCTGCCAGTTTATTTGGATTTGTGGAACTGTCTGTATTTTGCCGCTATTTAGCATGATTTTTTGTATTCCCTTCCTCTGGTTGAGAGACGCCTGTATATTATGGTTGTTTAGCTTTGTATCTGTTATTTGTATTCATTGTCCTGCCTGTTTCTTCCACCTGTGCTTTATGGAGTATATTTGTGGTTTTGTTTTGTTTTTTTTCCATGCTCTGTTGTTGTACCAGGTTCTGATTTATTTCTGTATTCCCCCTTGTCATTTTTTGTCCCAGTTCCTTTCTTGATGTTTTTTTTTTCTGGTTCTCGCCCTTCTGGCCTTTTATTCCCCCCCCCTCCTCCCACCCTGGGTGGGGAGGAGGCTTGGATGTTACATTTATGCCCCAGAGTGCGTCGTTCGGGGGGGAGTACTGTCATGGTCTGAGCACCGATCTCGTCCGCGCTGGGTCATGCAGTATTTTCCTCCCATTCTGTATTATCCCTTATGGTCTCTCAGAGCTCTTATTCTGACAGCGTCTTTGCAGGGCTTCCGGCTGTCAGAGCTGAGCTCAGCAGTGACAGCTGGAATTAATTCAGCGGATGACGCCCTCATCAGCTGATCAATCCTCTTGCCCTATTTAAGGGAGCAGTTTCGGTCACTCGGGGCTGCGACCTCGTATGAGTAACGCTGGTCTTCCCAACATTAGGCTGGTGTCCCCATTTCCCGGCTCCAGTCATCCTCTCGATCCTAGCTACTCTCAGTAAGTTATCCCTTAGTCTGTGTATATCGTCAGTGTGTCTTAGCCATAGTCCTTTTCTGTGTTTTGCCCCACGTGGCTTATTATTTTGTTATCCCTTGTCACCCATGTCTTGTGTTTAATAAATATGCAAACTCACCGGTTTCCTATAGTGTCTCATTAGTGGTCCGCCAGGGCCGCACCATGACACGAACTCTCTATCGGAACCAAAAAAGGTCCGGGTTTGTTTGGTGGCACTGGAAAGTTAGTGACCTAAGGAATATGAAAATGGGTGATAACAAATAAAATTGAATAGCTTAAGAATTTTATTGCATTTAAGAATGGTGACAAAAATGTAATTTTGGTTCTTTTATGTATGTACTTCTACAGAGGTCAATAGTAGTGCTATATACATAAATATGGTATGAAAATGTGTGGAAAAGCAAGGCAAACATGACTACATGTACTTACCATCCACTAGATGTTTAGGGTTCATTTGGGGCTATGTTTCTTATTTGTTACTGAGTTATTCATCTGTGTGTATTATGAAGGTCATTTTCAAGATTCAAGATTCAAAGGCTTTATTTTCATGTGCACAGTTAAGAAATGCAACATTTCCTGAGCAATGAAATTCTTACTCAGCTCTCTGAACGAATGCCAAGGTAATAGGTACACAACAATACTAATGAGGTAATAACACAGAACCAAACCACAGAATACCTAGAGGAAAAAAGAAGAATGAAATTTGAAATTCCATGGGTGACTATAGTGGACAGTGGTATATTGATATCAGAAATTATATGAACCTGAGATGGCATAAGCCTATGTCATCATCATAGCAGTCTGTCAGGGGCATCAATGACTGTTTCATTTAGGTCTGATCAGATTCCTCCACGCAGCTCTGTCCTTCCCCCTCCGCTGCCAGGAACTCCTAACCTTGTTAACCCGGGTGACGTCCGAGCCAGCATGAGTTGCTTTCTGACTGACCATTTCATGAAACTGCTTGCAAAGTATTTGAGTACCGCTAGTTTTGCTAGACTAGCGGCACATTCTTGGCAGATAGAGGTATTATCAGTGGCAAGGACAGGCCAAGACAAACTGACTCCAGTATCTGTTGCAGTGACTGGCCAGATGATAGGTTTGTTTATCTCTACTCTTTGTGTAGTGCATGTCACGATGCACCGACTGGCAAAAGTCCACCACAGACCTTGCGACAGATGTGCTTATCTGCCAGGATGTCCAGTCTCACCCCGTGTAACTGGGAGTCATCCACCACAGACCTGTGACAGATATTGTTTTTGGTTGGGGGGACCTGATTCCTGGTGGGACCTTCCCGTGGTAACATATCGTCACTTCCTGTGTTGCTGACTGTCTGTGGTTTGCTCTCCTTGTTCACCCGAGGATTTTCCCTTTAACTGTATTTTAATCACTTTTTTCCATCTACCGTGAGCTCTCACTTATGTTTATCAAGCCTCTTGCACCTGTGTGCTCACTCAGTGTCATCTAATCACCCTCTTTAGCCTTCTGTTCACCTTTCATCAGTGTTTTTGTTAGCTTTGGGTTAGCCACTAGCTATGGCTACTAGCTCTCCTTCCCCTTCTCCTCTGGTGTGCTCTCTCTGTCAGATGTTTAGCGACACCTCTGCCTCTTTTAGTGATAACGGTAAATGTAATAAATGTTGTGTTTTTGAGGCGCTCAAGGCGAGGTTGTCTGATTTGGAATCCCGGCTCCGCTGCATTGAAACACCATCTGCGCCAGTTAATCTTGACAGACGTCCCCTAGCTGCAGCGGAGCTCCCTAGCATAGGGCCTGTTAGCGGTCCTCCGGTCCTCCTCAGCAGCGAGGAGACTGGGTGGGTGACGGTGAGAAGGAAGCCCAGTCACAAGGCCCCGGTTAACCACCAACCTGTTCATGTTTCTAATCGTTTTTCCCCGCTCAGCGACACACCCGCTGAGGAAAAAACTCTGATCATTGGTGACTCTGTAGTCAGAAACGTGAACCTAGAGACTCCAGTGGCAATAGTCAAATGCATTCCTGGGGCCAGAGCAGGTGACATCGAGTCAAATTTGAAAATGCTGGCTAAAAGTAACTGTAAATACGCCACAATTGTTATCCACGCCGGCATTAATGACGTCCGATTCCGGCAGTCGGAAGTCACAAAACTTAACGTGGAATCGGTGTGTGACTTTGCCAAAACAATGTCTGCCTCTGTAGTATTCTCTGGGCCCCTCCCCAATCTGATCAGTGATGACATGTTTAGCCACTTGTCATCCTCCAACCGCTGGCTGTCTGTGTGGTGTCCTGCAAACAACGTGGGCTACATAGACAATTGGAGCTCATTTTGGGGAAAACCGGGTCTTATTAGACAAGACGGCATCCATCCCACTTTGGATGGTACGTCAAATTTATCTAACAACCTGGCATCTTTTTTATCCAAATTTCCAAAACCGTGACAATTCAGAGTTGGGACCAGGAAGCAGAGTTGCAATCTTACACGCCTCTCTGCAGCTCCTCTTCATCCGCCACCCCTCAACTTAGCCCCTGTCTTCCCCATCAGAGAATCATTGTCTGCTCCCTCCAAAGCAAATAAAAATATAATGTATAAGAATCCCAAAGTGATTAAACAAAAAGTTGGTAAAACTCAAATTGAACATGAAGCCTCTAAATTGAATAATTTGGCCTCTGTTCCTCCTCATAATTTAAAAATTAAATGTGGTTTGTTAAATATTAGGTCTCTATCTCTCAAGTCTCTGCTAGTCCATGATCTGTTAATTGATCATCAGATTGATTTAATATCCCTTACAGAGACTTGGTTAGGACAAGAGGATTATGTTGGTTTAAATGAATCAACTCCTTCTGGTTATTTAACCTCTTGCACTCCGGTGTACCGCGGGCGGTCACGTCTCTGCTTCCTAGGGCGCACGAGGGCACCCTAGGACGCACACTGTGCGTCCTAGTGCGCACTTTGAAAAAAAAAAGCTGCATTTCCGTTCTTCCACTACAGACACAGCCGCGAACAGAAAGCCAAAGGAGTGCTTTGATTGGTTTAGATGTGATTGACCTCTCATTCGACTAATAAGAGCCTTGAATTGGGTTTCTGAAACCTTGCGGAACCAATGACTGAAAACCTAGCAAGAAGGACCCGCCTACCAACGGCTGCGAATACAGCGAGCCAACTGAAGCACAGAAGTTCGAAAGCGTGCGTCCCTTGCCTAAAATCTGTTTTGTGTAAGCCGCTGGGTGACACACACGCGTTCGCCAGTCTTTTTTTCTTACTACTGTTCTTATTTGTTTTGAAAAATCATTCACCAAAACCGCAATCATGGAAGCGCAAAACCGCAATAATGGAATTATGGTTTGACCGGGTTGCGTGACCAGAACCACGAGTCCGTAACAAGCGGACCAGCGTCATGTTCGTCTGACAATGAGGAAGAGAAGTTCGCCAGCCACACTGCTGTTGTGGACAGTTAAGTGTTATAAGCTAAATTATTCTTTATCCCTGAAAATTGTAATCAAAATGACTTTTGACCGATAGGTAAATTACAACTGTGCGTCATCGCAACATGACGGACCTGGACCACTCCGGTCCGGACCGTGAACGCCCCCCTCCCCCCCCCCCCCGCCGCTACTCTTTTTTAGCGGATTGCAGATATTATTGCAGATATTTTAGTACAACTGTGCGTAGTAGACCGCGGTGCATGGCCGCGGTACGTCATGTGTCGATGGACGATGTCCGTCCTCTGTAGCGGGGGGGGGGAGTTGTTATCTTCTACATTACAGATATTTTAGTATAATTTTTATTGCACTGTAGGTTATTTTTTCTTGTAAAAAAAAGCCACACATTTTTTATGTGGCATGCTTCTTTGTGTGTGGGGGCTTGTTTGTTCATTCATTCATTCATGAATGAATAAACACCCCCCCACACACAGCCCTTCACCTTTCATTAGAGCCCAAGATGAAGCTTCTATATTGAATCATTCAAAAGTTACAGGCGTTTTTCCAAACTGTGCCATTTGGCACAGTTCAAAAACGCCTGGGAACAACCTAAGAAAAAAGCTGTGTAATATATTCATTTTTTGTGGTATTGTTACAAAATTTTGACCTCAGCTGGATAACACTTGGTTCTACATTTCTGTTGCATTTTCCAGCCCGGATCTGACAGCTGTGTGTTATTTGCAAGCATTTGTATCCAAAAAAACACCCAGGCAAAATTTATTTTCTTCAAATTCAGTATGTTTAGATGACTGTTACTCAGTGGCAGGAGCACTTAGAGAGATTATGACTGTTTTGCCAAAAAATTCAAAGTGTTTTCTTTTAAATGAGACCAACCCCATGAAGATGCTGCAAAGGGTTGAAGAACAGCTTTTGATTTACTTTGGGTACATTATTTTTTGGCGTTTTTAGGGAAATTGACCAGAGTGCAAGGGGTTAAACTGTCAAAATCCCAGAAGTTCTGGTCATGGAGGAGGAGTAGCAACAATTTACCATTCCAAATTACTAGTTAATGTAAAGCAAAAAACACATTATAATTCCTTTGAGGACCTGGTCCTCAGTATTGGGCATTTTAGCAATTTTAGGCAAAACCCAATTTTATTTGCCATAGTTTATCGTCCCCCATCAACCTACTCAGAGTTTTTATCCGAATTTGCCGAATTCTTAGCTGATTTAGTGCTGAAAGTTAAAGTGAAAGTTTAGTGCTTGCCTTAATATGGCATTTAATTCAATATTAGACATGATGGGGTTTTCTCAGACAATAAGAAATTCTACCCATTATCTCCACCATACGTTGGACCTTGTTATGACATACTGTATGGCATAGAAATAGAAGAGCTGGTAGTGTCTCCTCATAACCCTGTACTGTCAGACCATTGTCTGTTAACCTTTGATTTTATTATTTCTGACTATTTGGCTCCTAAGAAAAAAATATTACTACAGTATATGCCTCTCAGATGATGTTGTTACCAAATTTATGCAGATCATTTCCTCTATGCCATGTGTCAACACAACGGAAATAAGCTATAGACAGCTTACTCCTTCTGTAATTGATAGCATGGTAGATAGTGTTACAGCTTCTCTGCATCAGACTCTAGACATGGTAGCCCCTTTAAAAAAGAAAAAGTCTAATCAGAGATTTCTAACTCCTTGGTTCAACACAGAAACTCGTAGCTTAAAACAGAAGACTCGTCAATTAGAAAGAAAATGGCGCGCCACTAATTTAGATGAAATCTATTTAGCTTGGAGAAATCATCTTTTAATTTATAAAAAAATCTCTGAGAAAAGCTAGAACGAGTTATTATTCTGCATTAATAGAAGAGAACAAGAATAATCCCAGGTTTCTTTTCAGCACTGTAGCCAGGCTGACAAAGAGTCAGGACCCTGTCAGTTCTAGCATTCCCTTAGAGCTTACTAGTCAGGACTTTACGAACTTTTTCAATAATAAAATTTCATCAATCAGAGATAAAATCACTCAGAATCTTCCCACCGTTAACTTAAATACACTAACTATTACAGCTCCTTCAATTGACATCTGTTTGGATCAGTTTACTCCAATTGACCTTTTAGAGTTAGACAAAATAGTTTCCTCATCCAAGCCTTCAACTTGTCTTTTAGACCCTATTCCTACCACGTTATTTAAAGAAGTCTTCCCATTTATTGGTAGCTCTATTCTTCAAATAATCAATTCTTTGTTAACTTTAGGCCATGTACCACAGGCTTTTAAAACTGCTGTAATTAAACCCTTACTCAAAAAGCCAATGCTGGATCAAGGAGCTTTAGCTAACTATAGACCAGGCTCTAATCTCCCTTTCATTTCAAAAATCTTAGAAAGAATTGTTGCTACGCAATTATTTGACCACTTGCAGGGAAATGGTTTATTTGAAGAGTTTCAATCTGGGTTTAGAATCCATCATAGTACTGAAACAGCCTTAGTGGTCACTAATGACCTCCTGATTGCATCTGATAATGGACTTGTTTCTGTACTTGTCCTTTTAGACCTTAGTGCAGCTTTTGATACTATTGATCATAATATTCTACTTGATAGCTTAGAACACTATGTTGGACTTAATGGAACTTCATTGCAGTGGTTTAGATCTTATTTATCTGACAGGTTCCAGTTTGTTCATGTCAGTAATGAGTTTTCTTTCAACTCAAAGCTCAGTCATGGAGTTTCACAGGGATCTGTGCTAGGCCCTACTCTTTTTAGTTTATATATGTTTCCGTTAGGCAACATTATTAGGAAGCACTGTATACATTTTCATTGTTATGCAGATGACACACAATTATACTTGTCAATGAAGCCAGATGATAGTAATCAATTAGCCAAGTTAGAAGCCTGTCTTAAGGAAATCAAAGCGTGGATGACTTGTAATTTCCTGCTATTAAATTCAGATAAGACTGAAGTCATTCTTGTTGGACCAAAAAACCTTAGAAATACCCTTCCAAATCAAACTTTTAGTTTGGATGCAGTTACTCTTTCTCTTAATAGCTCTGTGAGGAACCTTGGAGTTATTTTTGATCAAGATCTGTTTTTCAATTCACATATTAAATTCATTTCTAAGACTGCCTTCTATCATTTGCATAATATTGCCAAGATTAGGAGCATCTTGTCTCAGAGTGATGCTGAGAAACTGATTCACGCTTTTGTTAGCTCCAGATTAGATTATTGTAACTCTTTATTATCAGCTTGTCCTAAAATATCTCTAAAAAGTCTTCAGTTGATCCAAAATACTGCTGCAAGAGTTTTAACAGGTACTAGAAAGAGAGATCATATCTCTCCGGTTCTGGCCTCCCTTCATTGGCTTCCCATAGAGTTTAGAATTAAGTTTAAAATCCTTCTTCTCACTTTTAAAGCTCTAAACAATCAGGCCCCTTTTTACTTAAAAGATCTGATATTACCCTATAATCCTAACAGAGCACTATGCTCCCAAAACGCTAGATTACTTGTAATACCTAGAATCTCCAAAAGTACAATGGTGGGCAGAGCCTTCAGTTATCAAGCTCCTCTCTTGTGGAACCAGCTGCCAATCTGGATTCGGGAGTCAGACTCGATCTCTGTTTTTAAGAATAGGGTTAAAACCTTCCTTTTTGATATAGCCTACAATTAGGGAGGGATCATGTGTTTCTGAACCCTCCCTTAGTTATGCTGCTACTAGGTTTAGACAGCCGGGGGACCTCCAGTAATTGCACTGGGCTTTACTCCTTTCTTCACTCTCAATTAAATATTTTTTTTTTGCTGGTCATTAACATCTGTTTGTTCTGTCCCATAGATTCAGTCCCCATCGTGCTGTTTGCTCTCTACATGTCTGTTCTTTTCATCTTCTCTATCCCCTCACCCCCCTGCCAGTCGCAGCAGATGACTGCCCCTCCCTGAGCCTGGTTCTGCTGGAGGTTTCTTCCTGTTAAAAGGGAGTTTTCCTCTCCACCGTCGCCAAGCCCTTGCTCACAGGGGATCGCCTGATTGCTGGGGTCTTTCTGCAATTGTGGGGGTTTCCCCTACAGTTGAAAGTGCTATGAGATGACTGTTGTTGTGAAATGGCGCTATATAAATAAAGCTGAATTGAACTGAATTGAATTGAATTCTGCCAGGATGCCCAGTTTCACCCTCATGCCCTCGGAAGGGCAGGGTTGCCAGTTGAGCCGCTGACGGCCCGACCCATGAGACAGGTAGTACCGGTTTTCATGGCTGTCCAGTAGCAAGCCAACCAATGCCTGACCTTTATGCTAAACAAGCCTATGTACAGTGTGCAAATGAACAGTATGCACATGAGCAGTATACAAATTACAAATTAGCACCTAGTGTGTGAATTTCAGTGTAATGATAATACCAGTAGGCTACATGATAATTAGCAGCAAAGTTGATATGGACATCAGATGGGGTGAGACTATGTACAGTGTACAAATGACCAATGTGCAAATTTAGCAACCGGTGTGTGAGTTCCTATTTGCAAAGCTGTGTTGCGGAGCTTGTGAATTTGTTATTTGTTCAGGAGTCTGATGGCAGTGGGAAAGAAAGAGTTTTTCATTCTGGTTGTCCTGCATTTCACACTTCTGTACCTCTGGCCTGAGGGTAGAAGTGTGAACATTCTGTGCTGGGGGTGGGTGAGGTCCTGGAGGATAGTGTCAGCCCTCCTTTGGACTCTGCAGTGGTAGATGCTCTGCAGAGAGGGGAATGGAGTCCTGATGATCTTCTCTGCTGTCTTCACCACTCTCTGCAGGCGTTTGCAGTCCAGGACAGTAGTGCTGCCGTATCACACAGTGATGCAGTTTGTCAGGATGCTCTCGACGATGCAGCTGTAGAAGTTGATGAGGATCCTGGGGGACATGCCAAACTTCTTCAGCCTCCTCAGAAACTACAACCACTGTTGAGCTCTCTTAACCAGCTCTGTGGTGTTGTGTGTCCACTTAAGGTCCTCGCTGATGTGGATGCCCAGGTATTTAAAGCTGCTCACCCTCTCCACCTCAAGCTCCCAGATGAAGAGCAGCCGATGGGGCCTCCTCCTCCTCTTCCTCATGTCCAGTATCCTCTCCTTTGTCTTGTCCGTGTTGAGGGTAAGATTGTTGTCCTCACACCATGACACCAGGCTGGCCACCTCCCTCCTGTAGGATGTTTCGTCGTCACCAGTGATGCGTCCTATCACTGCTGTGTCATCTGTGAACTTTAAGATGATATTGTCCTTGTGGGAGGCAGCGCAGTCATGGGTGAAGAGTGTGTAGAAGATGGGGCTGAGAACACAACCCTGTGGGACACCTGTGTTCGTGATGGTGTTGGCTGAGGTCCTGTTACCCATCCTGACAGTCTGGGATCTGCCAGTTAGAAAGTTCAGTAGCCAGTCGCAGAGGGTGGGATGCAGGCCAAGTGAAGACAGTTTGCCAGTGAGTTTGTGGGGGATGACTGTGTTGAAGATGGAGCTGTAGCTGACAAAGAGCATCCTAATGCCGGAGTCTTTATCTTCTAGGTGGGATAGAGAGTAATGGAGTGCTGCAGCAATGGAATCTGAGGTGAACCTGTTGGGCCGGTAGACGCACTGCAGGGGGTCCAGGGTATCTGGTATGCTGTCCCGAATGAGGGGCAGCACCACTCTCTCAAAGCACTTCATGATGATTGGAGTGAGTGCTACCGGTCTGTAATCACTCAGACAGGTCAGCGGGCTCCTTTTGGGGAGAGGAATGGTGGTTGTGGTTTTGAAGCAGGAGGGGATTATGTTCTGGTTGAGGGAGAGGTTGAAGATGGATGTGAGAATGTTAGTCAGCTTGGCAGCGCATGCTCTGAGGGCCCGCCCAGGGATGTTGTCTGGTTCTGCCACCTTGCAGGGGTTGATATTCCTTAGTGCTTTGTTTACCTGGTCTGGTGAGACTGTTAGTGGAGGGGGAGGGTGTGTTGGTGTGTGTCTCCTCTCTGCACTGTAGCTGGTGGTCTCAAAGGGGGTGTAAAAGATGTTGAGATCATCCAGCAGGCTGTCTGTGGAGCTTGTGGTGCTGCTGTTGATCCTCTTGTAGTCTGTGATGTGTTGCAGGCCTTGCCATATGCGCCCCGGATCAGAAGTGGAGTAGAGGCTGTCCAGCTGTTTCCTGTACTGCCTCTTGGCTGTTGTTATAGCCTTCTTCAGTCCATACTTTGCAGCTTTGTACTCAACCTCATTGCCTGATTTAAATGCAAGAGAGCGAGCACACAGCATCTGACATACCTGACTGCTGATCCAGGGCTTCTGGTTGGGGAACTTCCTGACTTGTATGGTGGGTACAATGGTATCAACACATGTGCTGATGTACCCAGTCACATACTCGGGATATTTCTGTATGTTTACAGAAGTGTCCTCCTGGGTGGCTGCAGCTTTAAACACATCCCAATCTGTACAGGCAAAACAGTCTTGCAGGGTGCTCTCAGCCTCTGGAGTCCAGCGTTTAACCCTTATTGTGGCAAGGTTTCAAGGAACAGATAGCATCCCCACTGCCACAGGCGCAGCACTGCGCCTGTCATGTGATGTTATATGACATGGCCAAAAACTCCCCAGTTGATTTAAGTGGTACAAAGGATTCCACCTCACAAAGTGGCAGACGCGTATAACTTACTGCTCTTTCCTTGGAGGACTGATGGCGGACATAGAAGCATTCTTCTGGACACCAGAGAAGAAGAAATTTTTAAACAAACAAATGTGGACGTTACCGATCGCAGATGGAGGAGCCATTTGCTCCCAAACTTGCCAACTATGATGCTAAAAAGAGATTATTTAGCTTATGAAGGTAAATGTTTACATTTTGTTATAACAGGGTGGGTGAAGCTGGCTGATGTTCACCTGCTGCAGCCCTCAGTGCCATGTGACTAGACAACAATCGCGCTGGTTCCATGTCGTCATATAAGATAAATTGTGGTGGAATAAAAGCAAAATTGAGGTGGGATAATCATAAGAGTTTCTGTATGTGGGAGAGAAAGTGCAAATGACCAGCAGAAGGCAAAATAACGACCAGGATGGACGAAGCGAGAGCCACCTGGTCAGTGGTAAGTCTGACAAATTTCTTTGTTTGTTGACATTCTACTAATGTTCTGGTTCATATACTTTGAAGAGAAGATAACAAAAAAAAAAAAAAACCCAAAACAAACGGTGACAAGAAAACAAAACCATCCTCTGTGTAAATATGTCCAAAAGTCAGTTTTTGACCTTAAGTTATGTAATTTGTTATGGCTGCATCACATTATGCAAATTAGATGTGTAAATTTACTCCTATCTCAAACTTTGGATCATATTCCACATCTTTCTAATTGACAGTAAGCCATTATCTCTTACCACTTTCAAGTTATAGCCTTGGAAATCTTTGACATCTGAACTGAATATTTTCTTGAAAAAAATCTTGACCACTAGGGGCTTATAGCGCCATAGAGCGCCTGTGACAGTCATTGGGTTAACTTGCTTAATAACAGGGTTTGTTTGTTTCAGCTTTTGTCTGTAGGCTGGGTATATAAACAGGGAGATGTGATCTGACTGTCCGAAGTGGGGGCGGGGTGCCACTCTGTAAGCACCACGTATGTTGGAGTAAACATGATCCAGTGTGCTTTTATCGCAGGTGGGAATGTCCACATGCTGGTAATATTTGGGGAGTACAGTCAGTAGATTACACTGGTTAAAGTCACCAGTAGCAATAAAAACAGCATCGGGATGGGTCGTCTCTACTGCGCTGATGACGTCATGGAGTTTGCTTAGCGCTACTGTGTAGTTAGTTGCTTTGCGGGCAAATGTAAACAGTGCCCATAAACACAGCTGCAAATTCCCTCAGTAGATAATAGGGATGGCATTTCAGCAGTAAAAACTCCACATCAGGTGAACAGTGCTTGTAAACAGTCTGCACATCTCCACACCACAAGTTGTTTATAAACACACATCCACCCCCTCCCCTCGTCTTACCCGAAGCTCCAGTTCTGTCTGCCCGATGTGTTGAGTGTGTCTGCAGCTGAATGGCGCACTCCAGGATTCTGTTCGAGAGCCAGTTCTCACAGAAAATTAGGGCGCAGCACTCACTTTGTCATGAATGGCTCTCACGAGCCATTAAGGAGACGCTATAGTCAACCGATGAGTTTGCGTCCTTATTAACAAAGGACATGAATACACAGGATGACAAAATAATAAGCCTCGAAGGGCAAAACACGCACATAAACTCTGACACAGAACTCTACCTCGGGAGATTGGCTAGGGAAGGCAGCGAGGACGGAACCTACGCTGAGCAGTTAGCACTTACGGGAGGATGAGGAACAGAGTCACAGAAGAAACTGGAGTTGGGCGTAGGAACTCCAGCTACGTACACTGAGGTGCACGATGTCATAGGGTGTAGGTCGCAGTGAGGAGTAATCCTCAGCTGCTTCCTTAAATGGGGAACAGAACCCAATCAGGAAAAGGGGAAAGGTAATTAATGACAATATCATACAGCTGTCCCGGAGCAGCTGGGCTTTGACAGCCAGAAGTCTGCCGAGACGCTGTCAAAATAAAAACCTCGGAGGAGGCCATAAGACCAGACCCAGAATGGGGTAGAACTGGAGAAATACCGGACCACCCGAGCGCGGACAGAGTCAGCACTCGGATTGTAACAGTAGCCCCCCGTTCGCAAGGCAAATTCCAGGTGCCGTGTAACATCAAAGCCCCCCCCACCCACCCAGAGGGTCAACCAGACCACCCCAGGGAGGGAGGCGGGGGGAAGGCCAGGCAGGCAAGAAGCAAGACATAATGTCAGGGGGAGAGAAAAAAAACAAAATACTCCAGAATACAGCAACCAGTTAGGAAGCGAAATACAGAAGAACAAACTACATAAATGGGGCCATGCAGAGGAACAAAGCAATCATCTGCTGTGCAGAACAAATGATAGCAACTTAACACAGTGAGCCGAATTTGATATCACCAGACATATATGTATATAAAACCCAAAACATTCACTTCCTTAGAAGCAATGCAATAACATTGGCATATTGCCCGCAAATTACCAGTAACATGTATACGCAAGGCTGAAGGAAAAAGGTATAAACGGGAGCAAAGGAGCTGATGCATACATTTTCCTCAGATACAATGTAGAAGTGGGTGATTGAGACATAAATATAAACACCTCTTGAAAAGTGTAGAGTCACTTAGAGTCAGTAACATTTACATAAATAAATAGCCCAAACTGGCTTCCTTATATGCGATCTCTGGGGAGAGGGATGATAGCAGGCAGAGCGCAATAGAGAAAAAACCCACAAGTTCAGGTGGTCTGCCTGCGTCTAGCGTCCAGATTGCTAATGGGGGGAAGAGAATTAGTTTGGGCGGCCTACCCAGAACGCCAAATAGGCGAAGCAATGTCCCAGGCAGCCGACCCATGTCATTCCGCCACCAGAACCGCTGGAGAGCACTCGGAGACGGCCTCCCTATGGAGAGGAAAAGCGAGGGAGGGCCGAACCAAAGACGGGAAGTCCCAGCGGTCCCCGATGGACGGAAATGAGGAATAGACGAAAAACAGGGAGACAGTCCAGCTATGATCAGCGGAAGATCTGCATCTCCACCTCCAAACTTCACCAGATTAGGCACAGTCCTTCCATCGGACCTCACGTGAGCCCGAGCTGCACCCACGACGGACCCAGATTGGATCGCGGCTGCACCCACGATGGACCCTGACTGGATCGCGGCTGCACCCACAATGGACCCCGACTGGATCGCGGCTGCACCCACGATGGACCCCAACTGGATCGCGGCTGCACCCATGTTTGACCCTGACTGGGGTCCTCCAGAGCAGAGACTAGGACCGACTCATCACCGGCGACCCTGAGGGAAGGCTCAGGAGAGAGAAAAGGACTGGGATCAGGATCACTGGTAGCAACAGAACCTGGTGAGACAGGCTCGGATGCCACGGACGGCTGCACCCGGCTCGTCTCCCCGAGAGATAGGCAAAAATGCTCCAGAGCAGAAAGAAGGAAGACAAGGTAGAGCACTTGCCTGATCTCGGGTTCTGTCGCCGTCCAGGACTTCGGCGATCCGGGCTCAGGACGAAGAAGGACGTCCTCTGGTTCCCACTCGGCAACGGCGGGCCCCGTAGCCGGCATGATTGTTTCCACAGCCTGAGAATCCTCCCGCGCTGACGACCACGCCGACGACCCACACGGCGTGGGGGCAGGAGATCCTTGACCTGCTGGGTCGGACCGCTCCTCCGTGGAGACCCGGGCACACTTCATCGTCGGCGCAGGTTCCAAACAGCAGTCCGCTCTCCTCCTCTGCCCTTGACGTGACTGCGGGGCTGGAACCAGGCTCTCCAGGCCTGCAGGCTCCCTCCTCGTCCGGTGGCATTGGCTTGGCGCCACAGGACGCTCGGGGGAAGGAGACACAAAGGTGGCAGGTTCATCATTAATTTCTGCAGCAGGTAGAGGAAACTCGGGGGGCTGTGAACCCCAAACTCCACCCCCAGGATCCGACTAGGCAATCAACCCAATACAGGAAGAGAATGAATAGACACTTGCCTGATTCCCGGAGGGCTGATGGAACCCGCCGCAGTGGACTTGAGTCCTCCCTTCCCCCGCTGGATGGCGACAGAGGGCCCCCCGGGAAGACGAGGAGGAGCCGCTCGCGATGGATCAAGGACGGGCCTCGCCGGAGCAGGACTCTAGGCACACACAGCAGCCGGCGAAGACGTCAAGGAGGAGGGGATGACGGCCGAGCCGAACCGGGCACAATGAGCTGACGGGACAGCAGGGAAAGATGACCTGGGGGTAGAGGCTGCCGGGGTTCCCTCCAGACGAGACGCAGGAGTGGCAGCTGTATGAGAGGTGGAGTCCTTGCAACGACCCGGAACTGGATCCGGACGGGGATCTTGCTGAGGTTTACCTTGGCCGTGGCGCTGACATCTTCGACGGCCCCCGGATGGTGCGAACTCCTGGACTGGATCGAGGACAGGAACGGGATCCCAAAGCGGGGAGCAAGGATGCCTCCTCCTCTGCTTCCGGCCGTAGTCCTCCTCCACCATACGGAGTATCTCGCGTTGTGCGGCGATGTCATCCCTCCTCGCGCCGACTTCAGGGTGGTCTGCGTAGCGGGGGAGATGATTTAGGACATCCTCAGCGCAGTCCAGGTACCAGTGTACGTCGCTGTGATAGTCGAGGAGGGGGGCAGCGATAAGCGTTTCGTCCACATAGTCCAAAGCCTCCACCAGCTCGTAGTCCCGACTCCGAGCATGGCCCCTCCGCGACGACATTCTCCTAGCACGCAGATACCCAGACAGGGAAGAACAAATATCCACTTAGGCAGAACTCACCGGGACTGGCGGCTCAGTCTGGCTGCAACCTACTGTCATGAATGGCTCTCGCGAGCCATTAAGGAGACGCTATAGTCATCCGATGAGTTTGCGTCTTTATTAACAAAGGACATGAATACACAGGATGACAAAAATAATAAGCCTCGAAGGGCAAAACACGCATATAAACTCTGACACAGAACTCTACCTCGGGAGATTGGCTAGGGAAGGCAGCGAGGACAGAACCTACGATGAGCAGTTAGCACTTACGGGAGGATGAGGAACAGAATCACAGAAGAAACTGGAGTTGGGCGTAGGAACTCCAGCTACGTACACTGAGGTGCACGATGTCATAGGGTGTAGGTCACAGCGAGGAGTAATCCTCAGCTGCTTCCTTAAATGGGGAACAGAACCCAATCAGAAAAGGGGAAAGGTAGTTAATGACAATATCATACAGCTGTCCCGGAGCAGCTGGGCTTTGACAGCCGGAAGTCTGCCAAGACGCTGTCAAAATAAAAGCCTCGGAGGAGGCCATAAGACCAGACCCAGAATGGGGTAGAACTGGAGAAATACCGGACCACCCAAGCGCAGACAGAGTCAGCACTCGGATCGTAACACTCTTGTTTCCTGCTGGTCTTCAATCCTTGCTCTTAGTTCATCTAGCTTGTTTTCCAGAGACCATTCGTTCGCCAGCAAGAGGCTGGGCAATGGTGGTTGGCTGGCGTGAGCCTTTAGCCTAGCATGTAGCCCTCCTATTTTACCTCGTCTCCGGCACCGCCTCCAACGTGCCCTCTTGGGGTCAGCGTGTTCATGCGGGCTTGGTGCTTCAGCGCCTTCCTGGGGGTGGTGCTGATCACTGTGTGGCTGCACAATGCATTGCAGATCGGGTGGTATGAAGCCAGTAAATTTTGTATGACTGCTTGTCTTGGCGATGTCCAGTAGTGTCTGTAGGTCATATGTTAGCAGCGCATGACCTTTATGTACTGTAGAAAGAGCAGCAAACATGCAAAAAAGGAGAAAAAGTCAGCATTCGTGAACGGAACGAGCAAAGACATAAGATAAGATAAGATAAGCCTTTATTAGTCCCACAACGGGGAAATTCCAGGATTGCAACAGCACAGGGATAGCAACACTCAGAGCAACAATCAGAAGGCAAGAAAAAACACAAGCAAGCAAGAGCAGCTAATATATTTATTTAGCGAATGCAAAGTCCTTAAGCCAAGCAGTTGCCTCCTGGTTTGCTGTATGGAGGGTGTGTAATCCTCCTTCCAGTCTTTGGAGCGGGCAGGCCTCTATGATGTGTTCCATTGTTTGCTCCTCTCCACATGCGCACAGTGGGCTAGGGCTACTGCCCCATCTGTAAAGGCTGGCCAAGCAGGGGCCATGTCCAGTCCTGAAGCGATTGAGTGTAGACCACTGTCTCCTTGGGAGGTTGGTGCCCGGGACCTGTTGGTTGGGGTTTATCACCAGCTGTTTGTATGGGACCTCCTTGGTCTCCCATTCCTCTTGCCAAGCTGTCTGGATGGTAAAGTCAGCTGGGGGAGGGTTTTTCCAAATCGGCCGTCTGGATGAAAGTCGGGCAGTGGGTGGAGTGTAGATATCTGCATGGATTGGTAAGTGAGGAGAATCTTTAACTTTTTGGAGCATCCTTTGAGTTAATGCTGCTCGCCGGATGTGTGGAGGGGCTATGTTTGACAGTACAGAGAGCCAGGGGAGTGGTGTTGAGCGGATTGTTCCAGTTATAGTTCTCATGGTTGTGTTGAGCTGGGTGTCCACATGGTGTGTGTAAGATGACCTGGACCAGACAGGGGCACAATATTCTGCTACAGAGTATGAAAGGGCCAGTGCTGAGGTGCGCAGGGTGGAGACTGCCGCCCCCCATTTTGCACCAGCGAGCTTGCAGAGCAGGTTGTTTCGTACCTTCACCTTAGCAGCCGTCCCCTTTAGATGTTCCTTGAAGGATAAGGTCCTATCAAGGGTCACTCCAAGATAAGTTGGATTTGGGGCATGCTTAAGCTTGAGTCCGCTCAGGTGGATGTTTAGTTCTCTGGCAGCTTTTGCATTGTGGAGATGGAATACACTGGAGACGGTTTTTGCTGGGCTTGGTTTTAGGCGCCAGATTTTGCAGAACTGGTCCAGTTTGGCAAGATCTTCCGTGAGCACCCGTTCCAGTGGTTCAAAGTCTGGTGCTTGGAATGCCAAACAGATGTCGTCTGCATAGGTGAATTTGCGGGATTTTGTAGTAGGCAGGTCGTTTATGTAGAGGTTGAACAGAGTTGGAGCTAGAACTGAGCCTTGTGGGAGTCCGTTTTTCTGCATTCTCCATGCACTTGTCTTCTGACTGAGGTGGACTCTGAACCTTCGGTTGGCCAGCAGGGTTTTTATAATTGCTGTTGCCCAAGCAGGGATCGCCTTTATAAGTTTCAGGAGGAGGCCTTTGTGCCAGACCGTATCATAGGCGGCTGTAAGGTCGAGAAACACAGCCCCTGTCTTCAGTCTGCTCTCAAAGCCATTTTCGATGAAGGTGGTTAGGGCCAGTACTTGTTCTCCTGTACTGCGGTCCTTGCGGAAACCTGCTTGATCCACACTTAGAATATCCTCTACCTCTGGGGAAATGCGTTGCAGAATTAGGCGCTCCATGATTTTGTAAGGAACGCTGAGTAGGGAGATTGGGCGGTAGCTTGCTGGTAATTTGTGGTCTTTGCCAGGTTTTGGGATGGCAATGACCTTTGCTGTCCGCCATTTCTTTGGGATCGAGTTTGTTTGTGTGATCCTTGTGTAGAATTGTGTCAACCAGGTTAGGGCTCGGGGGCCAAGATTTTTCATGAATTCTGGGAAGATGTTATCGTATCCTGCTGCCTTTCCACATTTCAGGCTTTGTAGGACTTTCTCCAGTTCAGCAGCCTCGAAGGGTTCAGGGTTCGTTTCCTCTACAGGCATTTTTTGGTGTTTTTTTAGCTCAGTTGTAACTGCTCTTTTGGTGTCTTTGTCTTGGGGTGCTTTGGCGATAGTCAGTAGGTGGGATGCAACTTGGTTGGGTGTGACGGATGCTCGGCTTAGGCTAGGGGGCTTCTGTGCAGCTCCTAGGCGACGGATGAGGCTCCAACATTTCCTGCTAGAGTGGGTAAAGCTCCGGTCAGCAACTGTCTCCTCCCATTTCTTTCGCCGAGCTGTATTTAGCGATTCAATGAGATGGTCTAAGCTAATATACATATGTACATATTACTATAAAATATATATATATACACACACACACACACAGACACACAGTGCAGAGCATTGTAGCTGGATGGAATAAATATATGAATATATGAACACAGTGCAGAGCATTGTAGCTAGATGGAATAAATATGTAAATATATAAACACCCACAGTACGGAGCATTGCAGCTAGGTGGAATAAATATGCAAGTATATAAACACACACAGTGCGGAGCAATGTAGCTAGATGGAATAATATGTAGATATATAAAAACACAGTGCGGAGCATTGTAGCTAGATGGAATAAATATATAGATATATAAATATAAACACACCCAGTGCTGAGCATTGTAGCTAGATGGAATAAATATATAGATATATAAATATAAACACACCCAGTGCAGAGCATTGTAGCTAGATGGAATAAATATGTAAATATATAAACACACACAGTGCAGAGCATTGTTGCTAGGTGGGATGAAACAGCATAACCGTCTATTTAGTTATCCTACATGGTATGATTATGTGCCCATACATATTCTCACCCTCCATAGCGACCGGTATGTTCCTAGTTGTATGCCGGAGAGGACCATTGTGTAAGTCTATTGCATCTTTTGCATTCAAAAAAAACTATTAGTTTGTTACGTCTTTTTGCTATCTCTGCGAGCAGCCCTGCTTAGGTTGTACAGTCTGACAGCCGTTGGTAGGAAGGACCTACGAAACCTCTCGGTTGTGCACCTGGGATGATGTAGTCTGCTGCTAAATGAGCTCCTCAGTGCATCCAGTATGTCCTGCATAGGGTGGAACTCGGACTCCAGCAGAGATGACAGTTTAGCCACCGTCCTTCTCTCTCCTATCTCCTCCATCGGATCAAGGCGTTGCCCCAGGACAGAGCTAGCTTTCTTAATCAGTTTGTTCAGTCTCTTCCTATCGGCTGCAGTAATGCCACTGCCCCAGCAGACCACTCCAAAAGTGATGGCTGATGCCACCACCGTGTCATAGAATGACTTCAGCAGCGCCCCTTGTACACCAAAAGACCTGAGTCTCCTCAGCAGGAACAGCCTGCGCTGTCCCTTCTTGTAGAGTGCGTCAGTATTGTGTGACCAGTCTAGTTTATTGTTCAGATGAATACCCAGGTACTTGTAGGATGTCACCATCTCGATGTCTGTTCCCTGTATATTTACTGGTGCTGTGAGGGGCTGCCCATGCCTGCGGCAGTCCACCACCAGCTCCTTAGTTTTCCTCGCGTTGATCTGGAGGCAGTTCCGATGGCACCAGTCCACAAAGTCCTGGATAAGCCCTCTGTACTCAGCTTCATCTCCGCTGGAGATGAGACCAACGATCGCAGAGTCATCAGAGAACTTCTGTAGATGGCAATGTGTTGTGTTGTGTGAGAAGTCCGCAGTATAAAGAGTGAACAGGAAGGGAGCCAGCACCGTTCCCTGGGGGGCCCCCGTGCTACTGATGATCGTGTCGGAAACACAGTCCCGGGTTCTCACAAACTGAGGCCGGTTCGTGAGGTAGTCCAGGATCCATGATGACAGGTGCTGGTCCACCCCTGCGCGCAGCAGCTTGTCCTTCAGGATCATCGGTTGGATGGTGTTGAAAGCACTGGAGAAGTCAAAGAACATGATCCTCACCATATTCCCGGGCTTCTCCAGGTGGGACAGAGAACGGTGAAGGAGGAAGATCACCGCATCCTCCACCCCAATGCCATGCTGGTAGGCGAACTGGAGTGGATCCATCGCTGGTTCCACCAGGGGGCGGAGATGAGCAAGGAGCAGTCTCTCCAGGGTCTTCATCAAGTGGGACGTCAAGGCCACCGGTCTGAAGCTGTTCAGGTCTTTGGGGTGGGAAGTTTTTGGTACAGGTACCACACAAGATGTTTTCCACAGTTGTGGTACCCTCCCCAGTTTCAGGCTCATGTTGAAGATATACGTCACAATCCCACACAGCTGGTCTGCACAGGACTTGAGGAGCTTTGCGCTGATGCCGTCCGGTCCCGACGCCTTCCTCGCCTTGATCTTCCTCAGCTCCGTCCTCACCTGGGTCTTGGTCAGGGTCAGGATGGGGGGCTGTGTGTTGGGAGTGGGGGGGCTGTCGGTGGAGTGGGGAGTGGGTAGCAGGACTTGATTTCTTAGAGGCAGCAGTGGTTGTTGTGCAGACAGGGGGGAGGGCGGTTGGTCAAATCTATTGAAAAACAGATTCAGGTTGTTCGCCCACTCCCTGCCCCCCGTGGCCTGGGGGGAGGTATTCTGGAGCCCCGAGATGGTTTTGAGGTTTCTCCAGACCCCGCTGATGTCGCTCTGTTGCAGCTTGTCCTCCATCTTCTTCCTGAAGCTGTCCTTGCCTTCTCTGATCTTTCTCCTCAGCTCCCTCTGTACGGACTTCAGCATCTCCCTGTTCCCCGACCTGAAGATCCTCTTCTTCTCTCTCAGAAGTGTTTTTATCTCAGGGTTGATCCAGGGTTTGTTGTTTGAGTGACGCCGTATGGTCTTGGTGGGAACGGATTTGTCCACACAGAAGCTGAGGTAGCCCGTGAAGGTGTGAATGAGGTGTGACATCCGCCTCAATGGGCGCCATCTTGTTCTTTTTTATTTATTCATTCATTCATCTTCAACCACTTTATCCTTTTTGGGTTGCAGAGTAGTCTATCCCAGCATCTTTGGGTGAGAGGCAGGGTAAACCCTGGACAGATGACCAATCCATCACAGGGGAAACACAGAGAGACAGACAACTATTCACTCTCACACCTGAGGACAATTTATCCCCAGCGAAAACCCACACCAACACAGAGATAACATGCAAACTCCACAAAGAAAGGTTGCCAGTGGACAAGGGTGGGATTAAACCCACAATCTTCTTGCTGTGCTGCCACAATGCTAACCACTGCACCACCAAGCTAGGTCTTTTTTATTTTTATTTATTTAACATTTTATTTATACAGGGAATGTGATGGTCAAAGCTCAAGGAGGAGGAGAGGGGGAAGGCATGTTAGGAGGGAGAGAGAGAAAAGGAAAGGTAGAAGTGTGGAGGTGAGAGTAGGGACATTAAATGTAGGGACTATGACTGGTAAAGGCAGAAAGTTGGCTGATATGATGGAGAGAAGCAAGGTGGCTATACTGTGTGTTCAAGAATCCAGATGGAAGGGAAGCAAGGCTAGGAGCATTGGAGGTGGATTTAAACTGTTCTACCGTGGTGTAGATAGGAAGAGAAATGGAGTAGGAGTAATCTTGAAGGAAAAGTATGTGGAGAGTGCTCAGGGGGTAAAGAGGGAGTCAGACAGAATCATGAGTTTGAAGCTAGAAGTCAAAGGTGTGATATTGAATGCTGTCAGCGCGTATGCCCCACAAGTTGGATGCCAGGTAGAAGAGAAAGAGGATTTCTGGAGTAAGTTGGATGAAGTGGTAGAGAGTGTTCCTGAGGGTGGGGTGGGGGAGTGGTGATTGGAGCAGACTTTAATGGGCATGTAGGTGAAGGGAACAGAGGTGATGAGGAGGTG
Organism: Pholidichthys leucotaenia; assembly: GCA_020510985.1. Classification (NCBI taxonomy): domain Eukaryota; kingdom Metazoa; phylum Chordata; class Actinopteri; order Cichliformes; family Pholidichthyidae; genus Pholidichthys; species Pholidichthys leucotaenia. The sequence goes on from CM035840.1 coordinate 341,353,232, forward strand.
CTGGGTAGGTATGGGTTTAAGGAGAGAAATGTGGAAGGACAGATGGTTGTGGATTTTCCTAAAAAGATGGAAATGGCTGTGGTGCACACATACTTCAAGAAGAGAGAGGAACATAGGGTGACTTACACAAGTGGAAGAAGGTGCACACAGGTGGACTACATCTTATGCACAACGAGAAATCTGAAAGAGATAGGAGACTGCAAGGTGGTGGCAGGAGAGAATGTAGCTAGGCAGCATCGGATGGTAGTCTGTAGGATGACTTTGGAAAGCAAGAAGAGGAAGAGAGTGAAGGCAGAGCCAAAGATTAAGTGGGGGAAGTTACAGAAGGAAGAAGGTCGCACAGAGTTCAGGAAGGAGTTGATACAGGCTCTGGGTGGTAGGGAAGAATTACCAGATGACTGGGAAAGTACAGCAAAAGTATTAGGATTAGAAATGAGTATATCAGAGAGACAACTCAGGTTGAGTGGTTTGGAGACAAAGTAAGGGAGGCAAGGCTGAGATGGTTTGGACATGTACAGAGGAGGGACAGTGGATACACTGAACAAAGGATGTTGAAGATGGAGCTTCCAGGCAGGAGGAAAAGAAGAAAACCACAGAGAAGATTCATGGATGTAGTGAAGTAGGACATAGAAAGGGTTGGTGTTACAGAGGAAGATGCAAGGGATAGGGTGAGATGGAGGCAGATGAGCCACTGTGGTGACTCCTAAAGGGTGCAGCAAAAAAAAGAAGATACAGGGAAGGTCCATTGAGAGGCAACCTCTCTTTTTCGAGAACGCTCTGTTCATACTCATGCATTCACACCTGAAAGTTGCCCAGTACAACCACAGACTGCTGTGGCCACTGAGCAGCTCCGCTGGAGCAGTTGGAGTTAAGGGCCTTGCTCAAGGGCACCACATTGGGGTTAATGAGGGTGGGTCAAACACTGCTGTGTTATCTGTCCCACCCAGATTTGATCCTGCTAGTCCAGGGATTGAACCGGCAACCCTCCGGTCTCCAGTCCACATCCCTAACCATTAGCCCACCACTGCCCCTCTTGTTTTACTAAAAGTTTTACTGTTTTACTCTTGTTTGCAATTTTCCCATGTCTTCAAAAAGTTACACTATAGTAATTCACTTAAACTCAAAATGATGCAAATACTTACGTACAGTATATGCTGCACTATGCAAGGAGTTAAGAAAAACAACAACCTTAAAAAAACAGTTTATGCATTCCAGAAAAGGTTGTTCTTCTGAATTTATATGATTGAGATGCATTCACTAATGTATTGCTTCACCGTAATTCAGTATGACAGCAAATCACAAAGCATAGTCCTGTCACTCTACAGCTGAAATTAAATATTTATTAAAATGAACAATGTATAAAGCAACAAATGTATGTTTGACATATAATATGTCTACCAAAAAGTCATTGATATTTAACACATTTTAACATTTTCCTCTGCTGTAAAGGAGAAATACTCATTCACATTTTACCTATAGGACAAAAATGTGTGTTGTTTGAAATATTTTATTCAATACTGAACTTTGTTTTTTTTATCTAGTATGTCAAATAAGTATAGATTTTCCTCTTTCAGAATTCAGCCGTGAACATCAAACAATTCCTTAACCTTTACAGTGTAAGAGAATGGACCCTGAAGAATACAGACAGGCATTAAGCAATGGAGGACAAGGATTAGTTGGTTTTAAACTGCCAGTGCAAGCATTGTTCTTGGTAATTAGCTCATTTTCTAGTATAATTTTCCCTAAGTAGGTTATTTACAAACCCACTGACGGTCATTACTTCAGAAGCTAAATTAAGTACAGATTTTATACAGTGAGGTGTCTGAAGCCGATTGATGTTCTTGTCTTTTATCCATACATTTTTTTAGCTGTTTAATTTATACCAAAGAGGTTATGTAATCACAGAAAAACACAGATTAGACTAATTAGGCATGTTTTATCTACTGAATGATTGTGTTTTGTGTATTTGGTTTTTTTTAGAGTTAAGGGTGAAAGTGTGCATTTTTATCCTGAATTACACAGTCAACACTACTATATTATTAGAGTAAAAATGAGCTATTTGTGAAATACACAGCATAAAACTTTATCAGGAGTTCATCAAGAAACATACTGCAAGCCCTATAAGTGTCATAGCTTTGTACATGTGAATACCTTTGAAAACTTGGAAATACCATGTCACCTCTATCTGTGTGTATTCTGCATGCCTGTATATGTAAATACTTGCTAATACCTGTATGGCTTCTTATGTTTCTTCCCATAAATTTACATGTACTTGCATTCTGTGGCAAAATTCATATAAAATATTGACACTCATAGCTGTATGTAAATGGTATGCACGTGAAAGAAAGTATATGCAAACACACATCATCCTAAACTGTATGTTTTCACCTTTGTTTGCATGCATTGCAGCTATAATAGTGTTGTAGTTGAGACCAGTCTACCAAGATCAAGACCAAGAAAACATACACAGTGCTGTGAAAAGGTATTTGCCCACTTCCTGATTTCTTATATTTTTGCACATTTGTCACACTTAAATGTTTCAGATCATCAGACAAATGTTAATATTAGACAACAATAACTCAAGTAAATACAAAATGCAGTTTTTAAATGATAATTTCATTTATTGAGGTGACGTGATGAAGAATGGCCAGATGCTCGAAAGCTAGCTTTACTTTTACATTGCTTTGTGACTGAGGGCCAGAGACTTTTTTACACATTACCAGAACAAGGTGAGAGCTTGGACAACGGTATTACAACTCTGAAGGCACATTTTACTCCACGACGGGACACACTGGCTGAATGCCATAACTTCAGAAAGCGTGCTCAAGCTTCCAACGAATCTGTTCTACAATATGTTGCAGGTTTAAGAGACTTAGCAGCTACATGTGAGTTTACAAATAACTTAGAAGAAATGCTACGTGATCAGCTAGTGGAAAATGTGGCTAACCACTGCATACGGGAGTGCCTCCTTCTTGAATCAGATTTAACGCAACGTGCCATTACAATCACCACACAGGTTGAAGTTGCTGGTGAACAAGCTAAAATGATATCAGATGAACACTCTACTCCTGTCCAAGCTGTGTCTGCTGTTTCTACTGCCTGCCACCTCGTAAACTGCCATCATTTGTAAAACCGCCTGCTGCCGTACCTACTCCTGCTTCTTCCTACCCTGCATCCAGCCGGACATGTTATCACTGCAGTTCAAATAAGCACCTTGCTAATGATCCTGCCTGCCCTGCTGCCTCAGCTAAATGCAAGAACTGTGGTAAGATTGGACACTTTGCTCGGGTTTGTCATTCACAAATATGCTCTGTGCATGCAGTTGACCTGCCTGAAATCCAGATTCTATACATGCATGAACAAATGACACCAGATAAAATACGATGCACAGTGAACATTAAGGCTGCTACTACTACAGTACCTGTGAAACCGACAGTGGATTTCAGCTCTTCTGTGTCTATTCTGCCAAAGCACCTATATGACAACCACTTCAAAGGGGAACAGTTACAGCCTCCTACAGTAAAGCTAGTGACCTATCTTCGTGCTCCCATTCCCATAATAGGCTGTTTACCTGTCACTGCATCTTGCCATGAAACTTCATATCCAACGTCCCTCTTCATTGTTGAATCTGGCACTGCTTTACTTGGCATGGATCTCATCAGTAGGTTGAATCTGTGTTTTAAAGGGTCATCTGTCCAGCCAGCTGCTAAAATGAACTCTGCTACTGTGATGTCCACAACCCCACAGACACAGACTGTCATAGGGTGTGCAAGAGGGTTTTGTGCATAAAGTAAAAATATCAGAGACTGTTCCACCAGTGTGTCAAAAACTGCGATGCTTGCCTCTTTCTGTTAGAACTGCAGTGAGTGCTGAAATTAACCGTCTTCTTGAAGCTGGCGTGATTGAGAGTTGATGCTTCACCGTGGGTCTCACCGATTGTGGTTGTACAAAAGAAGTCAGGCAACATTAGAATGTGTGTTGATCTGCGTGAACCAAATGATAAGATAAGATAAGATAAGATAAGCCTTTATTAGTCCCACAACGGGGAAATTCCAGGATTGCAACAGCACAGGGATAGCAACACTCAGAGCAACAATCAGAAGGCAAGAAAAAAAACAAGCAAGCAAGAGCAGCTAATAAACATATGTACGTATTACTATAAAATATATATATATACACACACACACAGACACACAGTGCAGAGCATTGTAGCTGGATGGAATAAATATATGAATATATGAACACACAGTGCAGAGCATTGTAGCTAGATGGAATAAATATGTAAATATATAAACACCCACAGTACGGAGCATTGCAGCTAGGTGGAATAAATATGCAAGTATATAAACACACACAGTGCGGAGCAATGTAACTAGATGGAATAATATGTAGATATATAAATATATAAACACACCCAGTGCTGAGCATTGTAGCTAGATGGAATAAATATGCAAATATATAAACACACACAGTGCAGAGCATTGTTGCTAGATGGAATGAAACAGCATAACCGTCTACTTAGTTATCCTACATGGTATGATTATGTGCCCATACATATTCTCACCCTCCATAGCGACCGGTATGTTCCTAGTTGTATGCCGGAGGGGACCATTGTGTAAGTCTATTGCATCTTTTGCATTCAAAAAACTATTAGTTTGTTACGTCTTTTTGCTATCTCTGCGAGCAGCCCTGCTTAGGTTGTACAGTCTGACAGCCGTTGGTAGGAAGGACCTACGAAACCTCTCGGTTGTGCACCTGGGATGATGTAGTCTGCTGCTAAATGAGCTCCTCAGTGCATTCAGTATGTCCTGCATAGGGTGGAACTCGGACTCCAGCAGAGATGACAGTTTAGCCACCGTCCTTCTCTCTCCTATCTCCTCCATCGGATCAAGGCGCTGCCCCAGGACAGAGCTAGCTTTCTTAATCAGTTTGTTCAGTCTCTTCCTATCGGCTGCAGTAATGCCACTGCCCCAGCAGACCACTCCAAAAGTGATGGCTGATGCCACCACCGTGTCATAGAATGACTTCAGCAGCGCCCCTTGTACACCAAAAGACCTGAGTCTCCTCAGCAGGAACAGCCTGCGCTGTCCCTTCTTGTAGAGTGCATCAGTATTGTGTGACCAGCAGAAATGAAGCTGTAATCACAGACTGTTTTCCCCTTCCGCACATTGATGAGATGCTAAACTTGCTGCATGAAGCGACAGTGTTCTCCACTACTGACTTAGAAAGCGCCTACTTTCAGCTGCCCCTGCACGAGGAAAGTCGTGACCTCACTGCTTTCATCACCCATTAAGGTTTGTTTAGGTTTTGCCGTGTCCCGTTTGGACTTGCCTCTGCTCCGTCAGCTTTTCAGAAAATGCTGTCTACAATGCTGGCAGGTGTACCAAATGTTGCAAACTACCTTGATGTTATTATCTGGGGTCGCACACAGTCAGATCATGATAATAGCCTGTACCATCAAAGAGTTCCTGCGCTATGGAAAACATCATGCCTGATCCCAGTGCCTAAGAAAGGTCATCTGGTGGCACTGAATGACTACAGGCCCATGGCTCCGACCTCCCACATAATGAAGGTCATGGAGAGATTGGTGCTGGCTTACCTGAAGAGACTTGAGTGTTCGGTCCAAGACCCACTGCAATTTGCATACCAGCCCCATGTTGGGGTGGATGATGCATTTATCTGCTGCAGAGGGCCTACTCCTCCCTATATAGACCTAGCACCATGGTCTGCATCATGTTCTTTGACTTCTCATCTGCCTTTAATACCATCCAGCTGGGGCTGCTGAGGGAGAAGTTGGAAACCATGGACACTGACACTTCGTTCACTACCTTGATCATCAACTATCTGATGGGTAGACGACAGTTTGTGAGGCTGCAGAGCTGTGTGTCTAACCATCTGATAAGTAACACTGGGGCCCCCCAGGGAACGGTGCTTTATCCCTTCCTCTTCAAAGATTTTATTTGTCAATACTACTATACGTACAGGACATACAGGAGAATCAAAATGGCGTTTCTCTTTCTCTTCAGTGGTGTGCGCAATATAAAAAAAAAAAAGAATAAGGCTGGAAAAACAACAACAGCAGTCTATGTATAGTAATGCTACCCGTAGTGCAAATGGCGACAAAAGATAGACCCATGCCATGAACCTGGGTTTGGTTCATGAAGTTAATGGTGGGAACTGAGCCTCGTGTCTGTCTCCTCTATCTTTTATGTGCTTTCTGCTACTTTTAGACATTCCTTTAAGTCCAGTCTTACCGACAACACAACATTGTCCAGGTCCTGAACCAGCAAAGCAGCTGCAGGGTATCACATTACCACCACTATGTTTGACTGCTGGTATGGTGTTCTTTTTATGAAATGCTGTGCTAGTTTCACACCAGATGTAATGGGATGCACACCTTACAAAAAGGTCAACCTTTGTCTTGTCAGTACACAGAATATTTTGTCAAAAGTCTTGGGGATCATCAAGATGTTTTTTTGGCAAATGTGAAACAACCCTTTGTGTTCTTTCTGCAGTTCTTCAGATGTTGTTCTGTGTTGTTGTTTCTCACCTGTTCTTGAATTTCTTTAGATCACGGCATGATGTGTCGCTTTTGAGATCTTTTAGCCTACTTCACTTTGTCAGACAGGTTCTATTTAAATCATTTCCTGATTCAACAGGTCTGGTGTTAATCAGGCCTGGGTGTGGCGAGTGAAACTGAAGTCAGCTTTCCAAAAAATGTGTTTAAAGCTGTGGTTAATCACAGTTAATTCATGATGTATTTATTCTGGTTATCTTCTTCTTCTTTCGGCTGCTCCCTTTTGGGGTCGCCACAGTGGATCATCTGCCTCCATCTCACCCTTACCCTCACATCTTCCTCTGTAACACCAACCCTCTCCATGTCCTCCTTCAATGCATCCATGAATCTTTTCTGTGGTCTTCCTCTTTTCCTCCTGCCTAGCAGCTCCATCTTCAACATCCTTTGCCCAATATATCCACTATCCCTCCTCTGCACATGTCCAAACCATCTCAACCTTGCCTCTTTTTGTCTCCAAACCACTCAACCTGAGCTGTCCCTCTGATATACTCAGATATAATATATATATATATACAGTGGGGTAAAAAAGTATTTAGTCAGCCACCAATTGTGCAAGTTCTCCCACTTAAAAGATGAGAGAGGGCTCCAATTTTCATCATAGGTATACCTCAACTATGAGAGACAAAAGAAGAAAAAAAAATCCAAAAAATCACATTGAAGGATTTTTAATGAATTAATTGGTAAATTCCTCAGTAAAATAAGTATTTGGTCAATAACAAAAGTTCATCTCAATACTTTGTCATATACCGTTTGTTGACAATGACAGAGGTCAAACGTTTTCTGTAAGTTTTCACAAGGTTTTCATACACTGTTGCTGGTATTTTGGCCCATTCCTCCATGCAGATCTCCTCTAGAGCAGTGATGTTTTGGGGCTGTCGCTGGGCAACACGGACTTTCAACTCCCTCCAAAGATTTTCTGTAGGGTTGAGATCTGGGGACTGGCTAGGCCACTCCAGGACCTTGAAATGCTTCTTACGAAGCCACTCCTTCATTGCCCAGGCGGTGTGCTTGGGATCATTGTCATGCTGAAAGACCCAACCACGTTTCATCTGCAATGCCCTTGCTGGTGGAAGGAGGTTTTCACTCAAAATCTCACGATACATGGCCCCATTCATTCTTTCCTTTACACAGATCAGTTGTCCTGGTCCCTTTGCAGAAAAACAGTCCCAAAGCATGATGTTTCCACCCCCATGCTTCACAGTAGGTATGGTGTTCTTTCTCCTCCAAACACGACAAGTTGAGTTTTTACCAAAAAGTTCTATTTTGGTTTCATCTGACCATATGACATTCTCCCAATCCTCTTCTGGATCATCCAAATGCTCTCTAGCAAACTTAAGATGGGCCTGGACATGTACTGGTTTAAGCAGGGGGACACATCTGGCACTGCAGGATTTGAGTCCCTGGCGGCGTAGTGTGTTTCTGATGTAGCCTTTGTTACTTTGGTCCCAGCTCTGTGCAGGTCATTCACTAGGTCCCCCCATGTGGTTCTGGGATTTTTGCTCACCGTTCTCATGGTAATTTTGACCCCACGGAGTGAGATCTTGCGTGGAGCCCCAGATCGAGGGAGATTATCAGTGGTCTTGTATGTCTTCCATTTTCTAATAATTGCTCCCACAGTTGATTTCTTCACACCAAGCTGTTTACCTATTGCAGATTCAGTCTTCCCAGCCTGGTGCAGGTCTACAATTTTGTTTCTGGTGTCCTTTGACAGCTCTTTGGTCTTGGCCATAGTGGAGTTTGGAGTCTGACTGTTTGAAGTTGTGGACAGGTGTCATTTATACTGATAACGAGTTCAAACAGGTGCCATTATTACAGGTAACAAGTGGAGGACAGAGGAGCCTTTTAAAGAAGAAGTTACAGGTCTGTGAGAGCCAGAAATCTTGCTTGTTTGTAGGTGACCAAATACTTATTTTACTGAGGAATTTACCAATTAATTCATTAAAAATCCTTCAATGTGATTTTCTGGATTTTTTTTTCTCATTTTGTCTCTCATAGTTGAGGTATACCTATGATGAAAATTGGAGCCCTCTCTCATCGTTTAAGTGGGAGAACTTTCACAATTGGTGGCTGACTAAATACTTTTTTGCCCCACTGTATATAAATAATCCTGTCCCTCCTAGTCACTCCCAATGAGAATCTTAGCATCTTCAACTCTGCCACCTCCAGCTCTGCCTCCTGTCTTTTTGTCAGTGCCACCATCTCCAAACCATACATCATAGCAGGTCTCACTACCATCTTGTAAATTTTCACTTTCACTCTTGTTGCTACCCTTCTGTCACCACTGACACTCATCTCCACCCACTCCACCCTGAGGTATTTACACTCATCTACCTTCACTACCTCTACTCCTTCCATCTTCACATTACACCTGCCTCCCTCTCATTCACATTCATGTATTCTGTCTTGCTTCTACTGACTTTCATTCCTCTTCTCTCCAGAGCATACCTCCACCTCTCCAGGTTGTCTTCCACCTGCTCCCTACTCTCACTACAGATCACAATGTCGTCTGCAAACATCATCGTCCACGGAGACTCCTGCCTGACCTCTTCTGTCAGCCTGTACATCACTATGATAAATAAGAAGGGGCTCAGAGCCAATCCCTGATGTAATCCCACCATCACCTTGAATTCATCTGTCACTCCTACAGCACACCTCACCACTGTCTCGCTGTCCTCATACATGTCCTGCACCATCCTCACATACTTGTCTGCCACTCCTGACTTTCTCATACAGTACCACACTTCCTCTCTTGGCACCTGATCATATGCTTTCTCTAGATCCACAGACACTGTCCAACTCATTCTGACCTTCTCTACACTTCTCCGTCAACACTCTCAAAGCAAACATTGCACCTGTAGTACTCTTTCTTGCCATGAAACCATACTGCTGCTCACTGATTGTCACCTCTTCTCTTAACCTGGCTTCAACAACTCTTTCCCATATCTTCATAGTGTGGCTGATCGACTTTATGCCTCTGTAGTTACTACAGCTCTGAGCATCACCCTTGTCCTTGAAAGTTGGTACCAAAACACTTCTTCTCCACTCCACAGGCATCTTCTCTCTCCAAGGTTGTATGAAACAATCTAGTTAAAATGTCCACTGCTACCTCTCCTAAACATCTCCATACCTCCACAGGTATGTCATCTGGACCAACTGTCTTTCCATTCTTCATCCTCTTCAAAGCTGCCCTCACTTCTGCCTCGCTAATTCTCGGGACTTCCTTGTTCACCATCTTTCCTTCATCTATCCTCATCTCTCTCTCTCATTTTCTTTATTCATCAGCTCTTCAAAGTACTCCTTCCACCTTCTCAACACACTCTTGTCACTTGTTGGTACATTACCATTTCTGTCATTAATCAACCTAACCTGCTGCAAATCCTTTCCAGCTCGATCTCTCTGTCTAGCCAATCAATAAATGTCCTTTTCTCCTTCCTTAGTATTTAGCCTTCCATACACCTCACTATATGCCTTTTCCTTTGCCACCTTTCTCTTTGCTATGCACCTAGATTCCAAATAATCCTGTCTACTTTCTTCATCTCCCTGACTATACCACTTATTCTTTGCTAACCTCTTCTTTTGGATACTTTCCTGTACCTCCTCATTCCACCACCAAGTTTCCTTGTCTTCATTTCTCTGTCCACTGGATACACCACACACCTGCACCTTTCCACCCGTTTCCCTCAATACTTTTGCTGCACTTTCCTAGTCATCTGGTAATTCTTCCCTACCACCCAGAGCGTGTATGAACTCTTTCTGAACTCTGTGCGACTTTCTTCCTTCTGTAACTTCCCCCAATTAATCTTTGGCTCTGCTTTCACTCTCTTCCTCTTCTTACTTTCCAAAGTTATTCTACAGACTACTATCCAATGCTGTCTAGCTACATTCTCCACTGTCATCACCTTGCAGTCTCCTATCTCTTTAAGATTTCTCCTTCTGCATAACATGCAGTCCACCTATGTGCACCTTCCTCTCCTCGTGTAAGTCACCCTATGTTCCTCTCTCTTCTTGAAATATGCGTGCACCACAGCCATTTCCATCTTTTTAGGAAAATCCACAACCAGATAGAACAGTTTAAATCCACCTCCAATGCTCCTAGCCTTGCTTCCCTTCAATTTGGATTCTTGAACACACAGTATATCCACCTTTCTTCTCTCCATCATATCAGCCAGTTCTCTGCCTTTACCAGTCATAGCCCCTACATTTAATGTCCCTACTCTCAACCTCTACACTTCTACCTTTCTTTTTCCTCTCTCTCCCTCCTAACATGCCTTCCTCCTCTCCTCCTCCTTTGATCTTTGACCAACGGTAGCCCAATTTCCACTGACACCCTGTCGGTTAACAGCACTGGTGGCAGTCGTTGTTAACCTGGGCCTCGACCGATCCGGGATGAAAGTCTCATTCATCATGATCTGCATGTTTGATTTGGCAAAGGTTTTACATTGGATGGCTTTCCTGACACAACCCTCACCATTTACCCAGGCTTGGGACCAGCACGAAGAGTACACTGGCTTGTGCACCCCCTGTGGCTGGGTTTATTTACTCTGGTTATCTTTGTCTAATATTAACATTTGTTTGATGATCTGAAATATGTAAGTGTGACAAATATGCAAAAATGTAAGAAATCAGGAAGGGAGCAAGCACAGCACTGTACATACACATTGGTCTTGGTCTTTGGAGACTGGTCTCTGTCTGGTCTCGACTACAACACTAGCTATATACAGTGTCTCACAAAAGTGAGTACACCTCTCACATTTTATTATATCTTTTCATGGGACAGCACTGAAGATATGACACTTTGATACAATGTAAAGTAGTCAGTGTACAGCTTGTATAACAGTGTAAATTTGCTGTCCCCTCAAAATAACTGAACACACAGCCATTAATGTCTGAACTGCTGGCAACAAAAGTGAATACACCACTAAGTGAAAATGTTCAAATTGTGTCCAAAGTGTCAATATTTTGTGTGGCCACCATTATTTCCCAGCACTACCTTAACTCTCTTGAGCTCGAAGTCCACTGGAGCTTCATAGGTTGCCACTGGAATCCTCTTCCACTCCTCCATGATGACATCACAGAGTTGGTGGATGTTTGAGACCTTGCGCTCCTCCACCTTCCGTTTGAGGACGCCCCACAGATGCTCAAAAGGGTTTAGGTCTGGAGACATGCTTGGCCAGTCCTTCACCTTTACCCTCAGTTTCTTTAGCTAGGCAGTGATCGTCTTGGAGGTGTGTTTGGGGTCACTATGATGTTGGAATACTGTCCTGCGGCCCAGTTTCCGAAGGGAGGGGATCATGCTCTGCTTCAATATGTCACAGTATATGTCGGTTCCCTCAATGAACTATAGCTTCCCAGTGCCAGCAGTACTCACGCAGCCATAAACCATGACATTCCCACCACCATGATTGACTGTAGGCAAGACACACTTGTCTTTGTACTCCTCACCTGGTTGCAGCCACACACGCTGGACACCATTTGAACCAAATAAGTTTATCTTGGTCTCATCAGACCACAGGACATGGTTCCAGTAATCCATGTCCTTAGTCTGCTTGTCTTCAGTGAACTGTTTGCAGGCTTTCTTGTACATCATCTTTATGAAATGACAGCCATGCAGACCAATCTGATGCAGTGTGAGGCAAATCTACCTATGGGTACAAATAAAGTAACCTGAACCTGAACCTGATATGGTCTGAGCACTGACAGGTTAACCCCCCACCCCTTCAACCTCTGCAGCAATGCTGGCAGCACTCATATGTCTATTTTCAAAAGACAACCTTTGGATATGATGCTGAGCATGTGCACTCATTTTCTTTGGTTGACCATGGCGAGGCCTGTTCTGAGTGGAACCTGTCCTGTTAAGCAGCTGTATGGTCTTGGACACTGGGCTGCAGCTCAATTTCAGGGTGATGGCAATCTTCTGATAGCCTAGGCCATAATTATGTAGAGCAACAATTCTATTTTTCAGATCCTCAGAGAGTTCTTTGCCATGAGGTGCCATGTTGAACTTCCAGTGACCAGTATGAGAGAGTGTGAGAGTGATATCACCAAATTAACACACCTGCTCCCCATTCACACCTGAGACCTTGTAACACTAATGAGTCACATGACACCGGGGAGAGAAAATGGCTAACTGGGCACAAATTGGACATTATCACTTAGGGGTGTACTCACTTTTGTTTCCAGCGATTTAGACATTAATGGTTGTGTGTTGAGTTATTTTGAGGGGACAGCAAATTTACACTGTTATACAAGCTGTACACTGACTACTTTACATTGTATCAAAGTGTCATATCTTCAGTGTTGTCCCATGAAGAGATATAATAAAATATTTACAAAAATGTGCGGGGTGTAATCACTTTTGTGAGATACTGTACACGTGTTCACGGATGCACCAATGCTAAAAGTCTAGTGCAGTTAGTCATTGTAGCTACCACAAAAAAGTCTACTGCAAGATCTTTGATATACAGTGGTGTGAAAAAGTGTTTGCCCTTTCCTGATTTCTCAGTTTTTTGTATGTTTGTCACACTTAAATGTTTCAGATCAAAGAAATTTAAATATTAGACAAAGATAACACAAGTAAACACAAAATGCAGTTGACCCCCCCCCCCCCATTAAAACATAAAGTAACTGTGGTTTATCACATCTTTGGAAAGCTGAGTTCAATTTCTCTAGCCACACCCAGGCCTGATTACTGCCACATCTGTTGTCAATCAAGAAATAACAAAAATAGGACCTGCCTGACAAAGTGAAGTAGACCAAAAGATCCTAGACATCAAGCTGCGATCCAAAGAAATTCAGAAACAAATGAGAAACAAAATAATTGAGATCTATCAGTCTGGAAAAGGTTATAAACCCATTTCTAAAGCTTTGGGACTCCAGCAAACCACAGTGAGAGCCATTATCCACAAATGACGAAAACATGGAACAGTGGTGAACCTTCCCAGGAGTGGCCGGCTGACCAAAATTACCCCAAGAGCGCAGCAACGACTCATCCAAGAGGCCACAAAAGACACCACAACAACATCTAAAGAACTGCAGGCCTCATTTGCCTCAGTAAAGGTCAGTGCTCATGACTCCACCTTAAGAAAGAGACTGGGCAAAAGTGGCCTGCATGGCAGAGTTCCAAGATGAACACCACTGCTGAGCAAAAAGAACATAAAGGCTTGTCTCAGTTTTGTCAGAAAACATCTTGATGATCCCCAAGACTTTTGGGAAAACACTCTGTGGTACTCTGTGGACTGACAAGACAAAAGTTGAACTTTTTGGAAGATGTGTGTCCCATTACATCCGGCGTAAAAGTAACACAGCATTTCAGAAAAGGAACATCATACCAACAGTAAAATATGGTGGTGGTAGTGTGATGGTCTGGGGCTGTTTTACTGCTTCTGGATCTTAAAGACTTGCTGTGGTAAATGGAACCATGAATTCTGCTGTTGACCAAAAAATCCCGAAGGAGAATGTCTGGCCATCTGTGTGTGACCTCAAGCTGAAACACACTTGGGTTCTGCAGCAGGACAATGATCCAAAACACACCAGCAAGTCCACCTCTGAATGGCTTAAGAAAAACAAAATGAAGACTTACGTGGCCCAGTCAAAGTCCTGACCTGAATTCGATTGAGATGCTGTGGGATTACCTTAAAAAGGCGGTTCATGCTCGAAAACCCTCGAATGTGGCTGAATTACAACAATTCTGCAAAGATGAGTGGGCCAAAATTCCTCCACAGTGCTGTAAAAGACTCATTTCCAGTTATCACACATGCTTGATTGCAGTTGTTGCTGCTAAGGGTGGCCCAATCAGTTATTAGGTTTAGGGGGCAATCACTTTTTCACACGGGGTGAAAAAGTGATTTTTTTTAACCCTTAATAATAGACACCTTCATTTAAAAACTGCATTTTGTATTTACTTGTATTATCTTTGTCTAATATTTAAATTTGTTTGATGATCTGAAACATTTAAGTGTGACAAACATACAAAAAAATGAGAACTTTGGAAGGGGCAAACACTTTTTCACACCACTGTATATCAAACAGAGCAGCATGTGCCTTAGTCGGCTTATATAATTTATGTAGACAAAAAACTACCAAAGAAATATAACAAGTTTAGACACAAACACAAAGCATATGTTTTGATACATTATTAACTAAAGAAACTAAAATTGTCAAATGCTGGCACAATAAATTAGAGCCATCTCAACAATTCACTTTAGTAAAAATATCAACTTGACAAAAATCCTCATTGGTTTGCCATATGTCAATACAAATCATTCGTATAAGATCAAAGATGTCATTAATTTCTAACTGAATACCTAAACACTGCAGTTGTTTTGTTTGAAGGGAGCTGAAAATGAGGAAAGGTTAAAAAAGACTAAAAGAAGCCAAAAGTACATTTTCTCTATTTGTACAAGTTCCAGAAAGATATTCAAATTGGATGTACTTTTCCAATTATTTGATAACAATCCCCTGTCAAAAAGTCTTTAGACGATTCTTAAAATCCTCAAGGATTCAAACTGGAATTTATCTTATTTTGGGACAAATCCTCCAAGATTTATAGCCCACAGGAAGGATCTCAGGGCCAAATTCTCCTCTGCTCCAAATTTGTTTTGGCACTCCGAGGGTTCAAGAGTAATTTTGAGATAACTTCCTATATTAATAAAAGACATGATGACATAAGACCTAAGAAGCAATTATTTACTCATTAAATGGGTTAGCAGGTTGGCCTAAAGCAGCAAAGGCTAATTAATAAGGTAGTTGGCTCAGTCCCTCATGGCAGGCTGTATTCCCTCTGTGAGCCAGTAACCTGGGGCTTTTAGGAGTTACTTCTTTAGTGCGGAACAACACTGATGCAAAGTCACTGACAAAGACCCTTGACCCCTGAATTCATAAAGAGAACGATGGTACAATGCTGTGATTGAGTTTGTCCAACAAAAAGGATTATATAAAATGGTACACATGGGTCATGGTTTAATGTCAGGATATCATGCAGGGAAACATAATTCTGGCAAGTGAATGAGCTTCCAACAACATGCCAGCCGGAAGGTATCTAAAGGTAAAGTATTGCTACTTGTTTTTTTTTTTTTTAATACACAAACAATCACAACAACTCATATCACGGTGCACCTTTCAGATATGAAGATGAAATAGGTTCAGATAGAAATCATTCTGTGTTAACAATGAGACGATTACTCCAGCCAAATTGCATTTAACTGTGTCATCGCAACAATCATCCATCCATCCTCTACCGCTTATCTGGGGATCTGGGTTGCGGGGGCAGCACTGCAAACAGAGTTGCTCAGATTGCCATCTG
Source organism: Pholidichthys leucotaenia (assembly GCA_020510985.1). Classification (NCBI taxonomy): domain Eukaryota; kingdom Metazoa; phylum Chordata; class Actinopteri; order Cichliformes; family Pholidichthyidae; genus Pholidichthys; species Pholidichthys leucotaenia. The sequence goes on from CM035840.1 coordinate 341,369,110, forward strand.
GTTCACATAGCACCATGATCCATTCTGCCGGTGGTGAACCAGTTGGACAGTAGACCCATGTGGCGCGTTGGGGTACACTGGGTCCTCGGTGTAACTTTTTCATAGGGATCTACTGGACCACTCTTAGTCTAGCTCTTCACCAAGGACCAGTTTTTCTTGGGAGACCCTACCAGGGGCAAGTTGCCCCTGACAATATAACTCCTGGGGTCATTAGGGCTCCCAAACCCCTCCACCATGATAAGTTGGTGATCCACGGAGGGGGTCGCAATAATCATCAAATTATAATTAAACTTTGAAAATGTCACGAAAACATAATGGAATCACTTTACAGTGCACTTTGTTGGAAAACTATTTTGAGTGCTCTGGAAAGTGCTCTGGAAAGTGACAAATGACATGGACAGGGACATCTTTATTCAAATTAATCATATTAAGTGAAAACTAATCTGGTCTACAAATGTAGTAACCTTGTCTAGTGAGGTAAGACATGAAGCCACATTTATAAAATGTAAAAATATCCTGTTCAGCTCATGACAGTGATTAAATAACAGGTTAAGAACTGATTACAAACAGGCTCCTCCTGCTGGTGGCAGTTCAGAATACATGTGATTGTACTTCAGCAGGCCAGGGGAATGGGTTTCTGAACTCGATCATATGAGGATCGTGGCAATTATCACGATAAATATTTTTTAATTGAAATATTTTTAACTTCTTGAACGGTCTAAGTTTCAGAAGATTTGGTGGGCTGTTGCATATCATAGTAATTTGTACCAAAAAGAAGAGACATAATTTATTTTTTTTTTAAATTTTGTATATTTTATTAATCCCAGAGGGAAATTCAGGGCATCCACGTGGATGGATGAGGCAGCCACGGTGTGGTGCCAATCCCGTCACCATTTACACACACATTCACACCTAGAGCCACTACAGAGTCTCCAATTAACCTAACTTGCATATCACAATCTTTTGAGAAAAAAGTTGCAAAATCAAAAGGGAAAAAAAATCTGCTAATTTGCAAGAGAAAAAAAGTCTCAATAATATTGGAAAAAAATGCAGAGTTATAAGAATTTACTATTTCTGATTTAAGAGAACTCCACTGTACAAGAAAGACTGTAAATGTCATAAACCTCCCCGTGTGCTTTTCCACAGCGCATGGAGGAAGAGAAGGATAGATGAGGATTTACGCGCAGGGTTCACCAAACACACATTTATTGACATAAACAGTTCAAAAAGTAAAGACTTACAGAAATGAACAGTTGTGCACATAAAGGCCGACGCTAATAGTGTGCAGCAGGCAGACCATGGTGCACCGTGGCCACAAAAACTAACATGACAAAAATGCTCGGGTTCACTTAGAGTTCTCAAGGACGCTCGACTGGCATGGGAGAAGAGCTGGGCAGCAGTGCCCGAGCATAGCAGTTGTGCTGGAAACACTACAGACAAGCGTAGTGCCCAACTCCAAACAGAAACGCGGAAAAGCCCTTACTCACCGTGCAGGAACAGTCCGAGTCATCCAAGGCTGACGGCGAGCACCAACACAAAGATCCTTTGGGACATGACGGTCAGACGGTGGAGAATAACCAGCTAACAAATATAATGGTCCAGTGGTGTTTGTCTAGTGAAGAGCCGCTTAAATACAAACACCGCTGGCCACACAAACTGGCCACACCTGGGCAAGGCGCGGGAAGGATAATTACTGGGGCTGGCAACAGCTGATGGAACCAGAAGGAGAGTGAGGGGGCGTGGCTGGACCGACAGACTGTCAGCAGCGTGGGAGAAAGTAGGTCACCGAGGCTGACTAACAGCTGCCGGTCAGGGAGTGGCTATGGATATGGAATAAGTACAAACTACACAAAACGCACATAAACAGTAAAACCAAAACCCACAGAGAGATCGATGCCGAGCCGGGGAAAGCCAAGCCGGCTCGTGACAGAGTCCCCCCTTTTAGGGGTGGATTCCCAACAGGAGAAACAATAACAAATAACACGAACCCGGGTGGGAGGTAGGGGGGACAGGAAGGAGGGAACACAATGCCCCGCCCAGGGCCCACAATTAACCCCCCAAGTCCACGGGAGTTGGGGCTCAGGAGGTTGCCCAGAGTCCCAGGCCCAGCAGAAGGTCTGGTGGACCGAGTCCGGCAGCCTGCCAGAAAACATGAGTGTAGCATCATCTCACTTTGGCTCATCAATAGAATTATTCTTCAGCTTAAAGATATTGTTTCACCCAGGAAAAGGACAGTCAAGAACTGCTCTTTCATCCCCCAGGTCACAATTGAACTCACATTCCTTTGTTAAAAACCAGTCTCAGGAATTCACCCTAATGCACTTCCTTTTGAAGTTATGGCCAATAAACTTGGAGACATAGAACAGAACCCTGGAGTACCTCATGGCCTACAAAGATCCACAGCTCACCATTGCCCTCTACTGGCAACTCTGGGACATGCTGGAGTCAACCAGTGAAGCTTTCAATCACATCTGTATTAACTCACTTCTCAACATCTTCCTCTTTTTCCAGGGCACCAGGAAAAGTAAATGGACCCTGATGTTTGATGTGGGCAGTAATGGGTTTGAAACATATTAATCCTTAATTCCAAATATGTGCATGCTAAAATGTTTAGATGAATGTTTATTCCTGCATGTTGATTTATAAGCACTGATTATAAGTTACATGAATCACTATGGTTAGCTTAGTTTTATATACAAGGGTATAGAGGAATATTCCAGTATTAAAATGTGTGTATAAGATTTACAATGCGTATCTCAAATCATGTGACTGCCAACAGCCAATCTCTGCTTAACAGTTCTCTCTAGGTTCAGACAAAAGACTGTTTGTTCATTGGACTAAAGTTCATAAAGCCCGCCCATGAAGGAAGGTTATTGGTCTGGGCTTCTGTCAACCCGGAAGCCCGCGAAAACTCGACTGAAGTTATAAAAGGAAGGACACCCCTCGCCTCTCCCTCTTTCGAATCCCCTCTTTCTCCTTTTGTCTTCAATGCCTCCACTTTGTCTACACAGCGGAGATCTTTTCAGGAGAACAAAGGGACTTCACTGCCCGAACAAAGAAGCCTTATCCCACGTGTTTCATTTCTACGATCACTGAGCCTGAAGTATCCTGTTTTTTTTTTTGTGTAACCTCTTTGTATCTTAATGTTTCTTTAAACGCCTAGGAATTCTTTCTTTCTGAGCTCAATTCTAATTAGGAGTTAAAAACTCCAATCCTAGATGTTTATTTTTTATAACTTTTCCTGTTAAACCTTCTGTAAACCCACGTTTTAATTTTAATTTAAGTTAATCTTGGCTTTATTTTTTATCATTTTTTTTGACCATTCCCACACCAGAAGTTCTTTTCATCTAAAGTCTGAAAATCTTGTAATTTGTCATCGGATGAGATATTACAATTATTTTTGAATGCCCTCATGAGAAGCCACAGATTTCTGGGAAGCCGCTTGCCAACGAAGAAGAAGAAGGGCACGCAGCCTCATTACCATGTGCTGAAGAAACCATCATCGCCATTTTTGTTCGACCCAAACTCCAACTGTGAGTCATACAGTCAAAAACCCAGCCTTGTTGACCGCTGGACTATAAAGGTCGAACTGTGGTCCCTGAAATATCTGCGGGCAGATATTTCCCCTTAACATCCACAAAATCTTGAGCTGAGAACGCCGCCGAGAAGAAACCGACCATCACACCAGGAATCACGTGAGCCATATTCTGATTCATCTGCTGAGTTAAACGTCTGAGGTTTGATAATAATTTGATATCTAATCAGATGCAGATTAAGGAACCATTAACATAACTCTTCTTTTCATTAAAATTCTGTTTTGATTTTCTTAAGAGTAATCCAGAATTTTCATATAAATAATTAATTATTTTTCCCCATAAATTTGCGTTATGTTTCCATAATCTGTTAATTCAAATTGATCTAAATTCAGTTTACATTTTAACCCTGGTTCTGCAAATGTTTACATGGTTAATCTATCATTTACAAGTATAATTTAATGATTAATGTGAATCATTGTAATGTCTTTTAATCATCATTTCATTTAATAAATATGTGAAAATGAGAGAAGTTGTTGGGAATTTATTTCATTCTGAATCTGGTTCACAGTCCACAGTATCGAATTCACTAAAATTTTGAGACTGATTATTAATTAATTTATTGAGTGATTAAACAGGTATAAAGTGAAATTAAAGATTAAATTGCTCCTTAGAGAAAGGAGCTGGTGCCCCCATGAGTGTTTTATTAACTGTTTATGTGTGTGTGGACCCAGAGATCATCTCAGGTCCCAATACATTAATACAAATTAAATAATTTTTATACCTGATCATAATTATTAATCACATATTGTTACATGAGCCACCTGACCCAGGGAGTTAATTCTTCAGGCGGCCAGCCAGCGTAGTTTAGCCACCAGGACCGAAGGGGTGAAGCAGGAGGTGGCCTGCCAACCAGAAGGCTCACTGGTGGGTAACTGGACCGGGGAAAGGGGACCTCCATGGCATTGGGCAGGGATAAGAGGACCACGGCATCCTCAGGGTGGTCCGCAACTGCACCCGCGGTGGACCCCAACCCGGCCGGCTCTGCTGCACCCACGGTGGACCCCGACCGGGCCGGCTCTGCTGCACTCGTGGTGGACCCCAACCGGGCCAGCTCTGCTGCACCCGCGGTGGACCCCGATTGGGCCAGACCTGCACCCACGATGATCCCGGTCTGGGACATGGCTGCACCCACGGTGAGCAGGCCAACCCGCAGGAGCACCAGGCTGTGGAGGCGATCAATGGGGGGAAGCCCTGACGACCTTGGCAGGAGGGGCTAGAGCAGCGACGTCCTCCTTTGGCAGGGCCAGACCCTCGGCGACCTCCGGTGGTGACTCTGCAGCACCCGTGGTGGACTCCGATTGGGCCAGAGTTGCACCCACCATGGGCTCCGGTTGGAGCACCGTTACACCAGTGGTGATCCCCATCGGGGGCCTCATTGCTCCCACGGTGGCCTCCCCAGCGAAGGAGGTGGTTCTCCTAACGGCACCTGGCGCGCTGGACCCCAATCCTCGGCATCCTCCGGCGAAGTCAGCTGCTGTCTGGCAACCCTGGCAGAGGGCTCCGACCCTGGAGGGAGAGAAAAAGAGACCGGGTCAGAGTTGCCGGCAGCGGCAGAGCCCGTTAAGGCGGCCCAGAGGGCTACTACGAGCTGCCCCGGGTCCTCCTCGCCATGAGTCGGGCAGTGTGACTTTGACATATGCAGAATTGACACACTGAAACACACTTGCCTGAACTCGGACTCCACCACCGTCCAGGACTCCGGCGATTTGGGGTGCGTAGCCTCCGTCGTCGCGCCCGGTGCTGTGCCCCTGTTGACCTCCTCTGGGACCGCCAACCTCTCGTTGTCGTCTGTAGACGACCCCGGTGATGGCAGCTCCTCTCCGGCGACCCTAGTGAGGGGCTCGACAGGCATGAGAGAGAAGGAAAGGTTAGTGTAGCCCAGTGTTAAAAACGCGAATGGAAATATGAATATTGATGCCGCTTTTGAAGAGAAAAACACCCATTTCACAATGGGAGTAAATAATTTAAAGATGAATATTTAAATAAATATACATTCATAAAACAGTAGGGAACATTTTCTGGGGAGTTTTGATAAAGTTCCAAATTTTTTCATCTGGTATATCGAACAACCAATGGCTGCGTCTTTTGTTTGGCAGCAACAGCCTATGGGGTCACGCCAGCCAATGGGGTCATGCGCTCCCTCGCTCGGTCTGTGTGTAACCTGCAGAACGCTTTCAGTCGCAGCAGACATCGACCGAGAGAGCGCGTTCCCTTACGGAGATGGTGAGCTAACGTGCTAATAGCAGTCTTTGTCTTGGATAAAACTTGAGATTGGTAAGCCTAAACTAATACCCGCAATGAGACATTGCTGTACTATCAAATTCTAATACCCCGTTTGTTAAATTTTAAGATTTGGATCCAAAGGCTGTTAACGCCATTAAGCGTGGGAACCCCATGACGCACGTGTCGATTAGCATGGTGAGTGCTATCCATTTAGTGTGTATGGGAAATGCTAATCGCTAGCTTGAAATGCTAACCGCCGATGCCAATTTCGGCTAGGTTTTTCATGAGAAAAAACTATTTTCCAAAGCTGTAACGGTTAGCAAAAATCCCAATTCCCTTGCCATTGATTGCTATTTAATGGTGAATGTTGAACCTGTGGGTTATATGTGTTTAATGTGTCAAATTGAAATAGTGTTGTGCTAGATGTGATGTTAGCTTGGTGCAGCACACTGCACAAATGTCCTGTTGATGTCAAGTGCCTTTCAAATGCACTTACTCATTGTTATGGCACCATGTTGATAAGTTTGAATAATAGATGTGTTTATTTTATGCACATTTATTGATTTAAAGTAGAACTGAACCCACCTTTTGGCGCAAAAAGTAGAATAGCAGATTAATTCCTTATTACCTATTGTATTTTTCAACACATAAAAGAAATTTTTAGGCCGTGCGATGGCCAAGCTATAAGCCGATAAACTTTTGCCTCTGGCTGGCAGTGCCAAACAAACCGGAAGTAGTGCAGACGACGCTGCATGACGTCACGAGTGTGATCCCTAAACAAAACAACAATGGCAGATGATAGCAGTTCCAGCAGTCAAGAAAACCAGAGTTTTCAGAGTGAAGAGGCATTCAGGATCGGTGACGAGACAGAGGAGGATGCAGGAGTGTGGCAGGTGGCAGGCGTGCACAAAGGCGAGCCCGGGAGACAGAGACCTAATGCACCTGTGACAGCAGCTGGCAGACGGCGATGCAGAGGCGAATCCACCTGTGCACAGGGGAGAGACTGGAAAGGCAAAGGTAGGTATGCTTACGCTGTAGGTCTTGCTGGGAGATGAGGGGGTTCCTCTGCAGCAAGAGGGCTGAAGGAATCAGACGGCTTCATGCCGAAGCCCAGGGCAGAGTGGCTTATATCCCACGCTGCTGATGAGGCGCAAGTGTGCGCGCATGTGTGCGCGCAGCTGGCGCCGCTAATGAGCGGCGAGTTGTAACATATCCAGCCTGTGTTGTGTTGTAGCTTAGTTTTCTTTTTTCTCTGTCATATTTTGTCTTAGCTTTGTTTTGAATTGTAATCGCTCTTGCCTGTTTTCTCTTTTGAATTCTTGGATGGAATATGGGTGGGCAATATAAGCTGCGGCTTCAGCCATCACCCATTTCGGATAACTTACGTTGAATTGTATAATCAGATGAGTCATTGTTCAATTTGACCTTGGTGTTATATCATTCAGTTTCTTTCAACCTGTACTGTACTATCCGAAATAAATAAATTCATTCATTCATTCAAAAAATTGGGCTATGTATTACAATACAGTGATCCCTCACTTATCACGTTTAATGGGGACCAGAACGGACCGCGAAAAGCGAAAAACAGCGAAGTAGCGTCACCCCCCCCCCCAAGGGCGTCACAAGCACTATTTTGCACAAAAAGGCACAAGAGAACAGCGAAAAGTGCCACTAAGCAACACGAGCGATAAAGAACAATGAATGCGGTCTTCCTTCGCTGGGTATGTGCGCTCTGCAGGGAGAGAAGCTGGGTAAAACGTCTCGGCCAATCAGCTTGCGAGGTAAAACGTCTCGGCCAATCAGCTTGCGAGATTCCCGAGCGGTGACGAGGTGGGCGGAGAGGAGTGGAGCGGTGGTCAGAGAGATGGATTTTGAGTTGTGCGGGCTCTCCGTGTTGATACCTGATACATTAGAACATCAGGTATCAACACGGGCTAATGTGTTCTAATGTTCTAATGTAGTCTACTACATTAGAACATCAGGTATCAACACGGAGAGCCTGCACAACTCAAAATCCACCTCTCTGACCACCACTCCACTCCTCTCCGCCCACCTCTTCACCGCTCAGGAATCTCGCAAGCTGATTGGCCGAGACATTTTACCTCGCAAGCTGATTGGCCGAGACGTTTTACCCAGCGAAGGAAGACCGCATTCATTGTTCTTTATCACTCGTGTTGCTTAGTGGCACTTTTCGCTGTTCTTTTGTGCCTTTTTGTGCAAAATAGTGCTTGTGACGCCCTTGGGGGGGGGGGTGACGCTACTTCGCGGTTTTTCACTTTTTGCGGTCGGTTCTGGTCCCCATTAAACGCGATAAGTGAGGGATCACTGTATATCTAGAAACGCATCGCTTCCCGGTCGCTTTTCCTCCACCTTTCTTTTCTTTTGTCGCCATGACAGCTTTCCTTGGCCACTGAACAGATCTTCCCAGGTGTTGGAAGTGTTTTGTAGTCTACTATCACGACAAAATGCACCAAAAACAACCAGTGTCGACGTGCTCGCAATGGTAAACATGAGGACTGGGTCACACTCGTGACGTCACGCGGAACTCCAGCTGCACTTCCGGTTAATCGGCGGATTCGTCTGATTTTTCAGGGCGGGAAATTCAAAATCGCAATTTTCTCCAAGATTCCGGGATTTGTGGAGGGGGTGCCAATGATAAATTATCTTTATAATTGTATGTACTATCACCCAGTGCCGTTCAATGCCGTTCAGTTCAGTTCTACTTTAAGGAAAATGACTTATTATTGTATAACTTAGAACTGTTTGAAACCCATGTAATAGCTATGGATAATAGCTTAAGTTTTTGTGTTCTGACCTATTTTGTAGGTCAGGTTTTTTTTTATTGGTTTCCTGGATCAAGAAACCGTGAATCTCCAGACCTGGATGGCGAACCGAATTGCCCGAACCTAATCATCTGGTAAAAGTGACCCAACTGGTCACCTGGAATTGATACTAGAAGGACTGTATATATTGTAAATATATATGGAGTATATGGATTGTATTTTCTTTTATTATTGAATCATTATTGTGATCAGCGCTCTACATCTGTTTATGTGCACACAACTTGAAAAAATATATTTAGTTGCAAGTTCCATACACGTTCTGTGTTGTGTCATCTGTTGTTACGCCCTCCAGGCTCCTACGAACCTGTAATCTGTCTGATCTGGCCCAATTATCCCTTTTGTCCAGGTAGTAAAGTTAAGGTAACTACACTGCCATAACACAACACTACCAAAAGGGTACTACACCATTATGAAACATGGCGTTCACATGTTGACTTGATGATGGAAGATACTTATTTGTCTGACTTGGAAAAATCTCGCAAGATCTTTGAAAGTCTTCTTGCTCCTGTGTCTGATGTTATTCACCCTCTTGGACCTGAAGCCACCTCTGCCGACTATCTCAAGCTTTTGGACTCAGCTTTTGGGACTGTTGAAGATGGTGAGGAACTGCTTGTGCGATTCATGAACACTTTTCAAGATTATGAAGAAAAACCCTCTGCATATCTGCATCGTTTGCAGGTGGCGCTCAATCTTGCAGTGCGTAGAGGTGGTCTAGAGCCACAGGAAGTGGACAAACAGCTTCTCAAGCAGTTTAACAGAGGCTGTTGGGATGATAATCTGCTAAAGGAGCTACAGCTGGAACTAAAAGATAAACATCCACCTGCGTATGCAGAGTTATTGCTTCACCTTCGCATTGTTGAAAATAGACAAGAAGTTAAAAACACCCGCATGAAAAAACACTTGGGTGCCACAAAACCAAAAGCAGCCTCCTACAAACAAACAGTCACCGAAACAAGTACAAATAGTGAAGTGGAGTCGGACAGTCTGAAAGAACTGAAAAAGCAAGTCGCTGATCTAAAAAGCCAATTAGCTGCTGTCGTGAAACAAAAGAAAGAAGCACCACCGAAAAAAGACCCAACTAAGAAGTCTGAAAATAAAAAACCGGACCATGCCAAACCTGAAAACTTACCTTCGTCCAGCCATCCCAGTACTAGGCCCAAACCATGGTATTGCTTCCGCTGTGGCGAAGATGGGCATATTGTAGCCACTTGTGAGTCAGAGCCAAACCCTGCACTTGTAGCTGCAAAACGCAAAGAATTAAGAGTAAAAAGACAGATTTGGGACAGTCAGAACCCCCAATCTTCTTTAAACTGAAGTCTGCCTCTGTTGCGGGACAAACAGAGGCTAGTTCAGAGATGATCCGTCCCAAACCAAAAGCTCCATTCAAGACACGTGCTAAACTGAAGTCACTCTACAAAACAGACTCATTTAACTTTCCTAATGGTCTAATTGGTACAAAAAGTACAGTACAAGTGAAAGTGAATGGCTGTACTGTGAGCTGTTTGTTAGATACAGACTCCCAGGTGACTACTGTCCCTGAGTCCTATTACAGACAGTACTTATCTAACCATGAGATTAAACCACTTTTTGAGCTGTTAGAAGTGGAGGGAGCTAACGGTCAGAGCGTACCTTATTTAGGCTACATTGAAATGCATGTCACTTTCCCAAAAGACTTTCTCGGTATTGAAGCCGAAGTGCCAACAGTTGCCTTAGTGGTTCCTGATGTACATGCAGCTGATCAGTCCTTAGTGTTAATAGGGACAAACACATTAGGTGTACTTTACAAGCTGTACTCTGATGCATGTTCTGAACTGCAGCCAACCATGTCACTTGGTTATAAGGCAGTGTTAAAAGTCCTTGAGCTACGGCACAGACAGTCCAAAGACACTAGCCTTGGTTTAGTGACCATGCGCAACAAAGAGCCACAGTTAGTTCCTGCAGGCCAAACAATTGTTCTAGATGGCGCTGTAGCTGTGTCAGCCGGCAACAGTGAAAAATCTGTCTTGTTAGAACACCCGTTAATGTCAGCCTTACCTGGTGGTATCCTAGTAAAACCATGTCTCATAGACTTACCTGAAAGAGCACCTTACCTTGTTCCAGTTATACTCACCAATGAATCGGAACATGACGTGACAATCCCTCAGAAGTGTGTCATTGGAGAAATCTGTGCATATCAACGAGTCCTATCACAAGAACACTCCGTGAAAGTTACAAAGTCCAAAACTGAACAAAAGTCCACTCTGAAGTTCAACTCTGACTCTTCCCCCATTAGCGCTGAATGGAAAGAACTCCTATCAGAAAAACTCAGTCAAATGCCCCAAGTATTTGCACAAAATGATCTTGACTCTGGCAAAACAGATCAAGTGAAACACACAATCAAATTATCAGATGAAACACCGTTCAAACACAGAGCACGTCCCATACATCCAAATGACCTGGAAGCGGTCCGTAAGCATCTCAAAGAACTCCAACAAGCAGGCGTGATAAGAGAGTCCATTTCCCCATTTTCTTCGCCTATTGTAGTGGTGTGAAAGAAGAATGGCGATGTCCGCCTTTGTATTGATTACAGGAAGCTTAACATGCAGACTGTAAAAGATGCTTACGCCCTCCCCAAGTTGGAGGAAACGTTTTCCACCTTGACCGGTTCGCAGTGGTTCTCCGTCCTCGATTTAAAGTCGGGGTACTACCAAACTGAGGTAGAGGAGCTGGACAAACCAAAGATGGCGTTCGTATGTCCCATGGGCTTCTGGGAATTCAATAGAATGCCCCAAGGCATTACAAACGCCCCCAGTACGTTCCAGCGCCTCATGGAGAAATGCATGGGTGACATGAATCTGCATGAGGTGATTGTGTTCCTCGATGACATCATTGTATTCTCCAACACGCCCGAAGAACATGAGGCTCGCTTAATGAAAGTTCTTAATCGCCTAAAAGAGTACGGGCTTAAACTCTCCCCTGAGAAATGCAGATTTTTTCAAACTTTTGTCAGATACCTCGGTCACATTGTGTCCAGTAAAGGAGTTGAGACCGACCCCGAAAAAGTGAAAGCCCTAAGTACCTGGCCTGTGCCCTGTGATCTCAAACAGCTCCGCTCGTTCTTAGGCTTTTCAGGGTACTATAGGCGGTTCATTAAGAACTATTCCAGCATCGTTAAGCCCCTCACTGACTTAACAGCAGGCTACCCTCCTTTGCGCAAAAGCCCAAAGCCCAAAGCTAAGCCTGCCCAGTACCACGACCCAAAGACACCGTTTGGCGAGCGATGGACTCCTTCCTGTGATCTTGCATTCAGAACCATCATGGAAAAGCTCAGTACTGCACCTGTCCTGGGTTTCGCTGACCCTCAGTTGCCATATACACTCCATACTGACGCCAGCACTACAGGGCTTGGCGCCGCCCTCTATCAAGAGCAGGAGGGCCAGACTAGGGTCATAGCTTATGCAAGCCGGGGGTTGTCTAGGAGTCCCGTTACCCCACCCATAAATTAGAATTTTTAGCTCTAAAGTGGGCAGTAACGGAGAAGTTCACAGACTATTTATATGGCAATCATTTTACTGTCGTGACAGACAGTAATCCCCTGACGTACATTTTGACTAATGCTAAGATGGATGCCATGAGTTAGAGGTGGCTATCTGCTCTGTCGACGTTTAACTTTAAGCTCCAATACAGAGCAGGCAAGCTTAACTCAGATGCAGACGACCTCTCTAGATGGCCACATGGTGAGTTACTTAATGATGCAGTGTCCCAAAAGCAGTTTGACCGCATACAGCAGTTCACTCAAACTCACTTGTCTCTTCCTGAAAGCAGTTTAAGTTCCAAGGTAGTGTCTGCTATATGTGAAAAACACCTTGTCTGTAGCTCTCCAGACAACACCTTCCCTTTGGTTCACTCATTAGCCCTCTCTGTAGCCGCCATTCCAGATGGCTATGCCGATGAAGATGGCTGTGGTGGTCTTCCAGTTGTACTCCACATGACTCCTGAACAGATCAAAAACGAACAAAGAACTGACCCCTGTTTAAGAGAAGTGATTGCACCAATTGAAACTGGGCTAAAAGTTCCACCAACTGTACGAACTGAACTTCCTAACATCAACTTGTTACTCCGAGAGCTCAGTCGACTTGAAATGTGCAATGACATCCTCTACCACACTCGCCAAGACGGAGGAAATGTTACTTACCAGCTTGTCTTACCTGAACAGCTCCGCGATTCAGTCTTTCAAAGCCTCCACTGTGACATGGGCCATGTAGACACAGAGCGTACTTTGGATCTCGCCAGAACAAGGTTCTATTGGCCTCGCATGGCGGCAGATATTGAAAAGAAGATCAAGACATGTAATCGCTGCGTAAGATGTAAAACCGCTCCAGAACAAGCTGCTCCGCTTGTCAACATCAAGTCCACCCGACCGCTCGAACTTGTCTGTATGGATTTCCTGTCCATTGAGCCCAATCAAAGTAACACTAAGGATGTGCTCGTGCTAACTGATCATTTCACGAAATACGCTATAGCCATCCCTACCAGCAATCAGAAAGCTCAGACCGTTGCAAAAGCACTTTGGTACAACTTTATAGTCCACTACGGGATACCCGAACGGTTACATAGTGATCAGGGTCCCGATTTTGAGTCCCATATTATAAAAGAACTTCGCAAAATCATGGGCATTCACAAAATCCGGACGACACCCTATCACCCCAGTGGTAACCCGGTAGAACGTTTCAATAGAACGTTATTGAGCATGCTGGGTACTCTGGAGGAAAAGAACAAATCTCATTGGCACAACTATGTAAAACCACTTGTACATGCATACAATTGTACGAAGAATGACACTACTGGTTTTGCCCCGTATGAGTTAATGTTCGGTTGTCAGCCGAGATTGCCAATCGATCTTGCATTTGGGCTCCCGTTTCACAACAAAAGTTTCAAGTCACATTCCCAGTACATTGAAAAACTGATGACAACTCTACAAGAAAGCTACAAACTAGCAACAGAAAATGCTAACAAGACGGCTGAAAGAAACAAAACAAGGTTTGATATGCGAGTGAAACCCTCAAAACTAAAACCAGGCAACAGAGTTTAGGTACGTGCAGTTCGCCTCAGGGACAAGCACAAACTAGCAGACAGATGGGAAGCTGAAATTCACAGTGTGGTGAGCCAAGCAGGTGACTTGCCTGTTTACACTATAAAACCTGAGACAAAAAATGGTCCTGTTCGCACTGTTCACCGCGACCTCTTGCTTCCCTGTGGTTTACTTGCCCCTGTTGAAGAAGAACCTGTTCAACCAAAACGTGTCCGCAAACCTAAGACAAGACAATCACCTGAACAAAGTGAGGAATGTGAGAATTCAGAACCGGAAAATGAGGATGTCTATTGGTACAGAGAAGAACCAATCCAAACGCCCATAAACCTCACTCAAATCTATGAAATTCCCCATCCAAAGACATTCTTTAAAGAAGACATTCCTGCTAAAACTCACTTACCTGAGAATGACAACCAAATAGAAAATGACAATTCACCTGGATGTGACAACTTACCTGGAAATGACAATTCACCTGGATGTGACAACTTACTGAATGATGGAAACGATGGAGGAAACTGAAACAAATGTGGAACAATCAAACAATGAGAATGGAACTGAAAGTGAAACCAACTTACCTGATAAAAGTACCTGTGATGAACCTGTGGAAGAAAAAGAGCCTGATAAAGAAATCCCAACAACTGTGAGACGTTCCGAGAGGACAACCTCCCAGCCAGAAAGACTACAGTATAGTCATTTTGGAAATCCTCTCATAACTGTTGTCCAGTCCCTGTTTCAAGGACTAAACCTGGCTTTTACCAGAGCCTTAACAGAGATAGATCCTAAGATTATTCCCATGAACACTGGTTCTCTTGTCATCACCATCTAGCTAATCCCATGCAAAGGGGCTTGCATGATTCTAAGGGGGGATAGTGTAGCCCAGTGTTAAAAACGCAAATGGAAATATGAATATTGATGCCGCTTTTGAAGAGAAAAACACCCATTTCACAATGGGAGTAAATAATTTAAAGATGAATATTTAAATAAATATATATTCATAAAACAGTAGGGAACATTTTCTGGGGAGTTTTGATAAAGTTCCAAATGTTTTCATCTGGTATATCGAACAACCAATGGCTGCGTCTTTTGTTTGGCAGCAACAGCCAATGGGGTCACGCCAGCCAATGGGGTCACGCGCTCCCTCACTCGGTCTGTGTATAACCTGCAGAACGCTTTCAGTCGCAGCAGACATCGACCGAGAGAGCGCGTTCCCTTACGGAGACGCTGAGCTAACGTGCTAATAGCAGTCTTTGTCTTGGATAAAACTTGAGATTGGTAAGCCTAAACTAATACCCGCAATGAGACATTGCTGTACTATCAAATTCTAATACCCCGTTTGTTAAATTTTAAGATTTGGATCCAAAGGCTGTTAACGCCGTTAAGTGCGGGAACCCCATGACGCACGTGTCGATTAGCATGGTGAGTGCTATCCATTTAGTGTGTATGGGAAATGCTAATCGCTAGCTTGAAATGCTAACCGCCGATGCCAATTTCGGCTAGGTTTTTCAAGAGAAAAAGCTATTTTCCAAAGCTGTAACAGTTAGCAAAGGTCCCAATTCCCTTGCCATTGATTGCTATTTAATGGTGAATGTTGAATCTGTGGGTTATATGTGTTTAATGTGTCAAATTGAGATAGTGTTGTGCTAGATGTGATGTTAGCTTGGTGCAGCACACTGCACAAATGTCCTGCTGATGTCAAGTGCCTTTCAAATGCACATACTCATTGTTATGGCACCATGTTGATAAGTTTGAATAATAGATGTGTTTATTTTATGCACATTTATTGATTTAAGGAAATTGACTTATTATTGTATAACTTAGAACTATTTGAAACCCATGTAATAGCTATGGATAATAGCTTAAGTTTTTGTGTTCTGACCTACACCTATTTTGTAGGTCAGGTTTTTTTTATTGGTTTCCTGAATCAAGAAACCGTGAATCTCCAGACCTGGATGGCGAGCCGAATTGCCCGAACCTAATCATCTGGTAAAAGTGACCCAACTGGTCACCTGGAATTGATACTAGAAGGACTGTATATATTGTAAATATATTTGGAGTATATGGATTGTATTTTCTTTTATTATTGAATCATTATTGTGATCAGCGCTCTACATCTGTTTATGTGTACACAACTTGAAAAAATATATATAGTTGCAAGTTCCATACACCTTCTGTGTTGTGTCATCTGTTGTTACGCCCTCCAGGCTCCTACGAACCTGTAATCTGTCTGATCTGGCTCAATTATCCCTTTTGTCCAGGTAGTAAAGTTAAGGTAACTACACTGCCATAACACAACACTACCAAAAGGGTACTACACCTAAAGTAAGTAGGTGTTAGTGGTGTTACATTAGGGTCGCCAGTAGCGGCAGAGCCAGCGAGGGGAGCCCAGGTGCGGCCGAGAGCCGCACCAGACTCTGTTCCCCAAAAGCCAGACAAGATCTCTCAATCATTAGCTACTGAACTACAGGAGAGATAACTTGCCTGTGCTCGAGCTCTACCGCCATCCAGGACTCCGACACTGTCGACGATGACGCTCCGGGTCCAGTCGGCTGGGGGTCTGGTCCGGGGGATGACTCTGCTGCGGCAGTCCCTGCAGCAGGCATGATGGTGGTTGCAGTCCTGGTCCTCTGACGCTCCTCCTCGACCTGGCTGTTGACTGCGGTGAGCAGATTTGCCCACTCCTTGTCTGAAGGAGAGTCCGGGGGTAGAGCAGGTGTAGGCGGAGGAACCCTCACAGCCAGGGAAGTGCGTCCTCGGACCTCCTTCTCACGGCGCTCCTCCTCGACCCGGCTGTTGACTATGGCGAGCAGATTAGCTCACTCCTCCTCTGAATGCTCCTCATGTGCTGGCGTCTGTTAGCGCTTCATCGCGTCAGAGTGCTATTTTGTCAGCTTTTGTTTTGTTTTTATTGATTTCGTTTTAAATTTTTTATCTCTGTTTGCTGATATTAGTTTTTGTTTGGTGCTAGCTTGGTATTGACCTCGCTGAAAAGCCCGATCGGACACGCGGGTGGGTCGGACCCCCGGCTGGGCTGTTTTTACCGGGCTAGGCTACCTGTTATCCTGTTTTTAGCCTTTTTAGCTGTTTTTAACTAACTTGTTTTTAGCTGTCTGGCTGGCTATCCACCTCATCGCCTGGAACGCCATGGCTCCATCCCCAACATGTATCTGCTGTGTATCCCTCCTCAGTAAGGTTTCTGAGCTGGAAGTAGGACTCTCCAACCTCTACAAGATCCGGGAGGCTGAGGAACATCTCAATACCATTATACTCAGATGGAAAACGGCTCCGGCAACCGATTTGCAGCTGGCAGAGATGGCTACCTACCTGGGGGAGTTTAGCACATCTCCATCTCTGTCCACTTCCACCCCTGCTCCGGTTCCAGCTTCTTCAGATGTCCAGGACCACAGCAATCGACACTGGCTTCATCTCGGGGCTAAACCCAAAGCCCTGGTTGGTACTTCTCACACTCAATGTGCGCCCTGGACCTTGGTTGGACCAGCTAGCAATCATCGTCGGTCTGCCAGACAGGGTCACGCCTCTTCTCTTCCCCTGCTCCTGGAAAATAAGCTCAACATCCTTTCTCTGGAGGATTTTCCCCACCTGGACGCTGGCCGTCCACCCGTGGCCGCCCCTCCTCCTCCTTCCTCTCCCTCAGCGGCGACTCAGGTCCGCAAACCCCGGACTAAGACTACTCTAGGTGTGCCAAATTACACACCAGCTCCAAATAGAAGAGAGTGCATCACCCTGCCTTCATAACAATAGCACCCTCGACAAAATTATTCTCCACGTCAGAATCCACCGACAACCCCCCCCCCCTCCAGCCGACGCTGGTAATAGGTGACTCGATTATGAGGAACGTCAGAAGCAGGTACTGTACCACTAGATTTTTTCCGGGGACTACAGTCTCTGACATTGAGGCTCTTATCCCTTACCTGCTAAATGAATTCCCCCACGTTCAAACTGTCATAGTACATGTTGGATGCAATAACATCCCAGATGAAGCGTCTGAGATTTTAAAGAGTGACTTCAGGAGCCTTCTGTCCACTCTTATGAACTGTGGCAGACGTGCGCTCATCTCTGGGCCTTTGGCACCTCTCAGACGAGGCTACAATTATTTTAGCAGAACTCTTAGCCTTAATACTTGGTTGTGTTTTACTTGTCCTACTTTTAACATTGGTTTTGTAGACAATTTTAACTTGTTTTGGAACCGCCCATCACTTATGAGGCCTGATGGCATTCACCCAAATAGACTTGGTGCACGTGTTTTAAGAGACAATCTGTTCTATTCCATTCAGTGTTTTTTGGTACAGTATTTATTTATTTAGCGAATGCAAAGTCCTTAAGCCAAGCAGTTGCCTCCTGGTTTGCTGTATGGAGGGTGTGTAATCCTCCTTCCAGTCTTTGGAGCGGGCAAGCCTCTATGATGTGTTCCATTGTTTGCTCCTCTCCACATGCGCACAGTGGGCTAGGGCTACTGCCCCATCTGTGAAGGCTGGCCAAGCAGGGGCCATGTCCAGTCCTGAAGCGATTGAGTGTAGCCCACTGTCTCCTTGGAAGGTTGGTGCCCGGGACCTGTTGGTTGGGGTTTATCACCAGCTGTTTGTATGGGACCTCCTTGGTCTCCCATTCCTCTTGCCAAGCTGTCTGGATGGTAAAGTCAGCTGGGGGAGGGTTTTTCCAAATCGGCCGTCTGGATGAAAGTCGGGCAGTGGGTGGGGTGTAGATATCTGCATGGATTGGTAAGTGAGGAAAATCTTTAACTTTTTGGAGCATCCTTTGAGTTAATGCTGCTCGCCGGATGTGTGGAGGGGCTATGTTTGACAGTACAGAGAGCCAGGGGAGTGGTGTTGAGCGGATTGTTCCAGTTATAGTTCTCATGGTTGAGTTGAGCTGGGTGTCTACATGGTGTGTGTAAGATGACCTGGACCAGACAGGGGCACAATATTCTGCTACAGAGTATGAAAGGGCCAGTGCTGAGGTGCGCAGGGTGGAGACTGCCGCCCCCCATTTTGCACCAGCGAGCTTGCAGAGCAGGTTGTTTCGTACCTTCACCTTAGCAGCCGTCCCCTTTAGATGTTCCTTGAAGGATAAGGTCCTATCAAGGGTCACTCCAAGATAAGTTGGATTTGGGGCATGCTTAAGCTTGAGTCCGCTCAGGTGGATGTTTAGTTCTCTGGCAGCTTTTGCATTGTGGAGATGGAATACACTGGAGACGGTTTTTGCTGGGCTTGGTTTTAGGCGCCAGATTTTGCAGAACTGGTCCAGTTTGGCAAGATCTTCCGTGAGCACCCGTTCCAGTGGTTCAAAGTCTGGTGCTTGGAATGCCAAACAGATGTCGTCTGCATAGATGAATTTGCGGGATTTTGTAGTAGGCAGGTCGTTTATGTAGAGGTTGAACAGAGTTGGAGCTAGAACTGAGCCTTGTGGGAGTCCGTTTTTCTGCATTCTCCATGCACTTGTGTTTTGACTGAGGTGGACTCTGAGCCTTCGGTTGGTCAGCAGGGTTTTTATAATTGCTGTTGCCCAAGCAGGGATCGCCTTTATAAGTTTCAGGAGGAGGCCTTTGTGCCAGACCGTATCATAGGCGGCTGTAAGATCGAGAAACACAGCCCCTGTCTTCAGTCTGCTCTCGAAGCCATTTTCGATGAAGGTGGTTAGGGCCAGTACTTGTTCTCCTGTACTGCGGTCCTTGCGGAAACCTGCTTGATCCACACTTAGAATATCCTCTATTTCTGGGGAAATGCGTTGCAGTATTAGGCGCTCCATGATTTTGTAAGGAACGCTGAGTAGGGAGATTGGGCGGTAGCTTGCTGGTAGTTTGTGGTCTTTGCCAGGTTTTGGGATGGCAATGACCTTTGCTGTCCGCCATTTCTTTGGGATCGAGTTTGTTTGTGTGATCCTTGTGTAGAATTGTGTCAACCAGGTTAGGGCTCGGGGGCCAAGATTTTTCATGAATTCTGGGAAGATGTTATCGTATCCTGCTGCCTTTCCACATTTCAGGCCCTGTAGGACTTTCTCCAGTTCAGCAGCCTCGAAGGGTTCAGGGTTCGTTTCCTCTACAGGCATTTTTTGGTGTTTTTTTTAGCTCAGTTGTAACTGCTCTTCTGGTGTCTTTGTCTTGGGGTGCTTTGGCGATAGTCAGTAGGTGGGACGCAACTTGGTTGGGTGTGACGGATGCTCGGCTTTGGCTAGGGGGCTTCTGTGCAGCTCCTAGGCGACGGATGAGGCTCCAACATTTCCTGCTAGAGTGGGTAAAGCTCCGGTCAGCAACTGTCTCCTCCCATTTCTTTCGCCGGGCTGTATTTAGCGATTCAATGAGATGGTCTGCTATCTCTGGGTCCCCTGATGTTTGATAGGATTGTAGGAGGGCAGCACTTTCTCCGTCCAAACATGGGACATAGAGGGGTCGGTAGCCTCATGGGATTGCAGTATGGGCAGCCTTGAAGATTGCGCTGCAGAAGCGGTTGTATGCTTCATCTACAGTGATGGTGTGGAGTGGGATGGTAACAACGCTCCGGTCCAGAGTTTCACTGAATTTCTTCCAGTTGGCTTTGTGGAAGTTCCAGCGCATCTTCCTTGGGCTGTATATGACTGGAAGTTGTAGGCCAATGTGTACAAGCAGGGGCCGGTGTTGGCTGTGTGGAAAATCATCAAGAATGAGGATCTGTGTAGGATATGGCTCCCCATTCAAAGAGCTGACCCAACACAGGTCAGGAGAATAGTCCTTCTTCCACCTAGCAGAGTGGAAGGTTCCTCTTTGTTTGGGGTCGTATATCAAAGCGAGGTCATTTCTGGATGCCCAGTCTGAAAGTGCCTCCCCATCACTGTCCACTGCTGGGTACCCCAGTCAGGGTGATGGCTGTTAAAGTCCCCCACATAGATGGCAGGGTGGGGTAGGGTGGGTAAGACCTGCAGATCCCAGTTGGCATTAGGGGGCTTGTACACATTGACAATATGGAAGCCACCAATGATTATGGTGTCTGAGAAATGTGTTATCAGGTGATTTGCTTCAACTATGTCAGAACGCACATAGGTGGCACGTCCATGTTTAGCATGTAGAACATAGCACAGGAGGTCAAAGCCTTTGATGGTGAAGTGGCCAGCTTCCTCTGTGCCAATATGAGTCTCTTGGAGGCAGATTACATCAATCGAATGTTGGAAGGTGAGGACTTCGATAAGGCTTCGCTTGGCTGCAGATAGGCCTTCAACGTTTAGTTGTAATATGCGAAGGGCAGATCCTATCACAAAGTGCTCTTGGGGCTGTTTGCTTTCGGCTTTAGGACTGTGTCTAGGATTCTTCTTTGACTTGGCACAAAGGCGTTGTCTCTTCGAATTTAGTCTGCTGGTAGGATCATTAGCTTCCCCAGGCGAGCCCGGGTACTGGCGGAGGGCGCGACGAGAACGCTGATCCATTGCCCTGGCACAGTGACTGAAACTTGGTGTGTTTACTCACTCTGAAGCTCTTGGGTCTGTCAATCAGCCCTTTTTTGGTTCTGTTTCCACTTCCCATATTAATCCCATTAATCCAAATAATCTTCACTGGATCAGCCTTCGATTTATAACTCTAAAGAGATTGTGTCTGTCTCCCGTTACCCAAAATATTATAACCCAAGACAAATACAACACAACTTGATAAATACACGTCTTTCTGCAACTCCTCCTCACCCACCACTCTTCAACTTTGCCCCTGTCTTCTCCCTTAGAGAACCTTTCTTTGCTCCCCCCAAAGTTAATAAAAAAGTTAATAAAAATATAATGCATAAACATCCCAAAGTGATTAAACAAAATGTTGGTAAAATTCAAATCAAACCTCAAGTCCCTAAATTTAGTAATTTAACTCCCCCAAATTTTAAAATTAAATGTGGTCTGTTAAATATTAGGTCTCTAACTCCCAAGTCTCTTCTAGTCCATGATCTATTAATCAATCATCAGATCAATTTATTATCCCTCACAGAGACTTGGCTAGGGCAAGACGATTATGTTGGTTTGAATGAATCAACTCCCTCAGGTTATTTAAACTGTCATAACCCCAGAGGTTCTGGTCGTGGAGGTGGAGTGGCTGCAATTTTTCATTCTAAATTACTAGTTAATGTCATGCAAAAATCATGTTTTAATTCCTTTGAGGGCCTGGTCCTCAGTGTGGGGCATGTTGGCTATCTTGGCTTGAACCCAATTCTCTTTGCCATAGTTTACCATCCTCCCTCGGCCTACTCAGAGTTTCTATCCGAATTTGCTGAATTTTTAGCTGATTTAGTGCTGAAATCAGATAGAATAATTATTGTAGGGGACTTTAATATACATGTTGATGTAGAGAGTGACTGTCTTAAAGGGCCTATATCATGCTATTTTAAGCCTTTCAGAGTAAACTATATGCATGTATGTGATAGTATATTACCCTTGGTACACTGGAGAATGAATTTCTTATGAAATATGAGTTATTTTCGCGAGTTACTTTTCCAACCCGAAAGTAAGATGCCTCGATCTCTGAGGCTCTGCCTCTCCTTCTTGTGGCTGCCGCCCATTTCATGACGTAACCCCTGAGCCGGCTGCTGGCTGGTTTGACACGTACTCCCGAAAATAAACTCCAACCATTTCTGACGAGTAGGCTCTTCTTTAGATAAGATAAGATAAGCCTTTATTAGTCCCACAACGGGGAAATTCCAGGATTGCAACAGCACAGGGATAGCAACACTCAGAGCAACAATCAGAAGGCAAGAAAAAAAAAAAAAGCAAGCAAGCACGAGCAGCTAATATACGTATGTACATATTACTATAAATATATACAGTATATATACACACAGACACACAGTGTAGAGCAGTGGTGTCAAACTCATTCATTTAGGAAGGCTGAAAAAACTCCTAAATCTCTCACAGCCAAATACACATTTACGCAACTTAGAAGACATTGTCTTATGTTAAAAAGCAAACAGTTGTTGTCACTGAGCAGATTAGGTGCGAGAGGAACTACTTCTTCACAGCGTCAATGCTAAAATGAAAGAGTTTTGCCGATCACCGCTCCGTTAGCTGCTCGGAGAAAGTGGGTGTGTGCGTTAGCCTGGGGGCGGTGCAGGCAGCACAGGCACTTCCTGGAGTGCGCGGCTCACCCACGTTCATACGTATGAACGTGGGGACCCAATCATTATCAGGGACAGGGCAGAGCAGCAGCTCAGAGAGCAGGGTTGAGGAGGAATACTCAGAGATGCGTGAATGGAGCAAAATACCACTTTGGGGGTGTTTTTGGTGAGGAATTAACATTATAACATGCTTAAAAGCTCAAAAAAGTCGATTTTGCATGATATAGGCCCTTTAATAAGGCATTCAATTCAATTTTAGACTCAATGGGGTTTTCCCAGAAAGTAGAAAATTCTACCCATTATCTCCACCATACATTGTTTTGACTTATGGTATAGGTATAGAAAATCTGGTAGTGTCTCCTCGTAATCCTGTACTGTCAGACCATTGTCTGTTAACCTTTAACCTTTGATATATTTCTGATTATTTGACTCCTAAAGAAAAATACTACTACAGCAGATGTCTTTCAGATGATGTTGTTACCAAATTTTTGCAGATTGTCTCCTCTATACCATGGGTCAACACAACAGAAATAAAAGATGGAGAGCCTGCTCCTTTCGTAATTGATAGCATGGAAGATATTGTTACAGCCTCTCTGCATCAGACTCTAGATTTGGTAGCCCCTTTAAAAAAGAAAAAGACTAAGCAGAGATTTCTAACCCCTTGGTTTAACTCAGAAACTCATAGCTTAAAACAGAAGACTCGTCAGTTGGAAAGGAAATAGCGTTCTACTGGTTTAGATGGGTTCTATTTAGCGTGGAGAAATCATCTCTTAATTTACAAAAAATCTCTTAGAAAAGCTAGATCAAGTTATTATTCTGCATTAATAGAAGCGAATAAGAATAACCCCAGGTTTCTCTTCAACACTATAGCCAGGCTTACAAAGAGCCAGGACTCGGTCAATACTCGCATCCCCCCTGAGCTTTCTAGTCAGGACTTTCTGAACTTTTTCAATCATACAATTTTATCTATTAGAGATAAAATCAGTCATATTCTTCCTACCATAAACTCAAGTGCATTAGCTACTACAAGTCCCTCTATTGATATCTGTTTAGATAAGTTTACTCCAATCGACCTCTTAGAGTTGGATAAAATAATCTCCTCATCTAAGCCTTCATCTTGCCTTTTGGACCCTATTCCTACCAGGTTATAAATTGTCTTCCCAATTATTGGCAGCCGTATTCTTCATATCATTAATTCTTCTTTAACGCTGGGTTATGTACCACTGGCTTTTAAAATTGCTGTAATTAAACCCTTACTCAAAAAGCCGACACTCGATCCAGGAGTTTTGGCTAACTATCGACCAATCTCTAATCTGCCTTTCCTTTCAAAAATCTTGGAAAGAGTTGTTGCCATGCAGTTGTTTGACCACTTGCAGGGAGTTGGTTTGTTTAAGGAGTTTCAATCTGGGTTCAGAGTTCATCACAGCACTGAAACTGCCTTAGTGAAGGTCACTAATGACCTCCTTATCACATCTGATAATGGACTTGTTTCTGTTCTTGTCCTTTTAGATCTTAGTGCAGCCTTTGACACTATCCATCATGCCATTGTACTTGATAGATTAGAACACTATGTTGGACTAAATGGAACTCCGCTGCAGTGGTTTAGATCTTATTTGTCCGATAGGTTTCAGTTTGTTCACATCAATGATGAATTTTCTTCCAACTCTAAGCTCAGTCACGGAGTTCCACAGGGATCTGTGTTAGGCCCTACTCTTTTTAGTTTATATATGCTTCCGTTATGCAATATCATTAGAAAGCACTGTATACATTTTCATTGTTACACAGATGACACACAACTATACTTGTCAATGAAGCCCAATGATTGTAATCACTTAGCCAAGTTAGACGCCTGTCTTAAGGATATCAAAGCCTGGATGACTTGTAATTTTCTGCAAAACACCTTAGAAATTCCTTTCCAAATCATGCTCTTAATTTAGATGCCGCCACTCTCACTCTGAATAGTTCTGTGAGGAACCTTGGAGTTATTTTTGATCAAGATCTGTCCTTTAATTGACATATTAAATTTGTTTCTAAGACTGCCTTCTATCATCTGTGCAATATTGCCAAGATTAGGAGCATCTTGTCTCTGAATGATGCTGAGAAACTGATTCACACCTTTGTCAGCTCTCGATTAGATTATTGTAATTCGTTATTATTAGGTTGTCCTACAATATCCTTAAAAAATCTTCAGTTGATCCAAAATGCTGCCGCAAGAGGTCTAACTGGTTCTAGAAAAAGAGATCATATCTCTCCGGTTCTGTCCTCCCTTCATTGGCTTCCCATAGAGTTTAGAATTAAGTTTAAAATCCTTCTCACTTTCAGAGCTCTTAATAATCAGGCCCCTTTATATATAAAAGATCTGATATTACCTTACCATCCTAATAGAGCACTATGCTCCCAAAATGCTGGATTACTTGTAATGCCCAGAATCTCCAAAAGTACACTGGGAGGCAGAGCCTTCTACCATCAGGCTCCTTCTCTGTGGAACCAGTTACCACTCTGGGTCCAGGAGTCAGACTCGGTCTTTGTTTTTAAGAACAGGGTAAAATCCTTCCTTTTTATATATCCTATGATTAGGGAGGAAGTTTGTGTCTCTTAACCCTGCTTCTGTTTTATGTCTGTCCTCTTCATCCTCTCTATCCCCTCACCCCCAGCCAGTCGCAGCAGATGACTGCCCCTTTCTGAGCCTGGTTCTGCTAGAGGTTTCTTCCTGTTAAATGGGAGTTTTCCTCTCCACCGTCGCTAAGTGCTTGCTCACAGGGGATCGTCTGATCACTGGGTCTTCCTGAAATTGTGGGGTTTTCTCTGCATTTTGTAGCGCTATGAGATAACTTCTGTTGTGATGTGGCGCTATATAAATAAAGCTGAATTGAAGTGAACTGAATTGAATTGAATTGAATTGAATTGAATTGAATTGAAGGTGAATCCGGGGGTTGAGCAGGCGTAGGGGGTGGAACCCTCACAGCCATGGAAGAGCGTCCTCGGACCTCCTTCTCACGGTGCTCTTCCTTGACCCGGCTGTTGACTACGGCAAGCAGATTAGCCCACTCCTCGTCTGAAGGCGAATCTGGGGGTTGAGCAGGCGTAGGGGGTGGAACCCTCACAGCCAGAGAAGCGCGTCCTCGGACCTCCTTCTCACGGCGCTCCTTCTTGACCCAGCTGTTGACTACGGCCAGCAGATTAGCCCACTCCTCGTCTGAAGGCGAATCCGGGGGTTGAGTAGGCATAGGGGGTGGAACCCTCATATGAGATAACTTCTGTTGTGATGTGGCGCTATATAAATAAAGCTGAATTGAAGTGAACTGAATTGAATTGAATTGAATTGAATTGAATTGAAGGTGAATCCGGGGGTTGAGCAGGCGTAGGGGGTGGAACCCTCACAGCCGGGGAAGCGCGTCCTCGGGCCTCCCTCTCGCGGCGCTCCTCCGCAACCCGGCGGTTGACTACGGCGAGCAGGTTCGCCCACTCCTCGTCTGCCGGTGTGACTGCGGGGAAACACCTCCGTGCGGGCCCCTGGGCAGGATCATCCAGGACCCCAACCTCCTCCATCGTTTGGTGGCACGGTTCTCGGACCGGCAGGCCCTCAGGAATTAAAGAAGGAGACACGGAGAGGGGAAGGAAACAATCATTAATTGCAGCTGGAGGAGAGGACCCAATGGACTGCTGATACTGGGCCTCTCCCTCGGGAGACAGGCAAGATTCAATGTTAATGAATGGATTAGAATGCAAAAATACTTGCCTGTCATCCCAGTTGATGAATTCCACGGCTGCAAGTGGCAGACACTCGTCCCTCTCCGTACCAGCGATGATGTGGACCCCTCCGTAGACTATTGGAGGAGCCATCTCCCTGACGACGGACGTAGGTGAGGCCGGGGTGAATTCGGCGGACCTCACCGCAGCCGAAACAATGATGGCCGCTGCTGAAGAGGGAGGCTTCTCCCGGTGCCTCCTTGTGGGACAACGCTGTCTTTTATTTTCTGGCCATGCTGGAGCGAGAGGAGGGTCGGGCAAGGTGTCACGGAGTCTGCTGATTTGCAGATCATCGGATCTCCATCCCGACGACGCGGGGAATGCCAGACCGGGGAAAGAACGCTGGAGCAAGCAGACTATGGAGAGCAGGTTGGCGTACTGTGGGTAGCTCCATAACCCGGGATGTGCCTCCAAGATGCCTACTGCTCCGTCCAGATCCTCCAGCATCTCCTTTGGACCCCGGGTGGTTAGGGCGTCATTTACGAAGTCCTGGATGAATTCTGCAGCCCATTCCTCCTCCACCTTGGGGAACCCCGCTGCCATTCTTTTTCCTCGGCGAGACTGGGGCATGACGTACTCCAACACAGGTTAGTCCAGAACAGAAAAACAGTTCGCAATGAAAAAAGGAACTGATGTGTGGGTAAACCCGCTAAATCCTTCTTACTGGCTGGACCATTCTGTCATAAACCTCCCCATGCACTTTTCCACAGCGCACGGAAGAAGAGAAGGATAAATGAGGATTTACGCGCAGGGTTCACCAAACACACATTTATTGACATAAACAGTTCAAAAAGTAAAGACTTACAGAAATGAACAGTTGTGCACATAAAGGCTGACGCTAATAGCATGCAGGCAGCAGGCAGACCACTGTGCACCATGGCCACAAAAACTAACATGACAAAAATGCTCGGGTTCACTTAGAGTTCTCAAGGACACTCGACTGGCACGGAAGAAGAGCTGGGCAGCAGTGCCCGAGTGTAGCAGTTGTGCTGCAAGGGGAGAAACACTACAGACAAGCATAGCACACAACTGCAAACAGAAACGCAGAAAAGCTCTTACTCACCGTGCAGGATCAGTCCGAGTTGTCCAAGGCTGATGGCGAGCACCAACACAAAGATCCTTTGGGACGTGATGGTCAGATGGCGGTGAATAACCGTCTAACCCGTATAATGGTCCAGCGGTGTTTGTCTAGCAAACAGCCGCTTAAATACAAACACTGCTGGCCACACAAATTGGGCACACCTGAGCGAGGCGCGGGAAGGGTAATTACTGGGGCTGGGTACAGCTGATGGAACCAGAGGGAGAGCGAGGGGGCGTGGCTGGACCGACAGACTGTCAGCAGCGTGGGAGAAAGTAGGTCACCGAGGCTGACTAACAGCTGCCGGTCAGGGAGTGGCTATGGATATGGAATAAGTACAAACTACACAAAATGCACATAAACAGTAAAACCAAAACCCACAGACAGATCGAGGCCGAGCTGGGGAAAGCCAAGCCGGCTCGGCTTGTGACAGTAAATTTATAAGAACAATTATTCCAAGTATAAAAAAAAGCCCTAAATTTATTTTCTAAAAAAGTGCTCCACTGAAAAATCTAATTAGTTAGCCTTATTTAGAAAAAAAAAACATGCATTACCTAGAAAAAGTAAGTAAACAGAATAGAAATCCGTACCAAATTTACAGCGGGAATATTGCTTGCATACTGGCAAGATGTTCATCATCTGATATTGTGATGGTCTGCACATTTGATTTGGCCACAATTTTATATGGTCTTTGGTATGGCCCAGTCACAAACCCACAACCTTCTGGCTGTGGGGCATGTACTATACCATTAATCATAATTTAGTAGTAGTGTTTCTCACCGTGAATAACAAAATGGTTGCAGTCTTAAAAATCCAACCTACATAAATAAAGGTTGGTTAATATTTAACTGCAAAGTATTAGAGTTGGTGTGTAGCAGTAGAGCATCTGCCCAACAGCTGGAAGGTCATCCCTCCCAGCACAAATTGGTTGAAAAATTGCTGAAAACATGCTTTGCCAACCGTCTAAAAAACATACAGATTTGGTTGAAAAGTGAAAGATGAAAAGCCGTCTTTTTGTTGTCGCTGAAAAGGCATCTTCATATAGACGTCTCTGTATGGTCTAAATTTGGTTGAAAAATGAAGATGAAAAGCTGCCTTTTTAAGGTGGTTAAAAAAGATATACAGTTTAGTCACCAACATCCTGATCCTTGTTAAGTTGTGCATGACTGACATGAGCATCTCTGGGCAAAAGACAGAGTACATCATGGACAAATCCATCACAGCACCTGGTATTCCCAAGCAGTCTCTCATCCAAACACTAACCAAGGGAGAACCTGCTTAACTTTACTAGATCAGACAAGACCAGGGGTGTGTGGATGCCAATAAAACACACAACAGAGAAATTTGTAGAAATATGTAGAAATTTCTACAAATTTGTAGAGATTTGTAGAGCGCTTTTTAACCAGAGCGCTCTAGCGCTCTGAGGCGAGTGCAACATCCCTGTCTCCATTTTCTTTAATAGAGAATGGGCATTGACATCATGCCGCGTTGTCTTCTGGGCTGTCATTGCCATTTTCAAGTCTGGCTTTTATGTTTACCTGTAGTCTATGGCAACTGCTAACACGAACAGACATACCTTCGATGGAATGCAGCAAACAGAAAATTAAAATTCCTTATTCAGAGAAGCTGAATAAGGAAGCAAATGAGCGCTACCTCCAAAAACTTAAAGAAATAAAGGGGATTGATCCACCTTAGCACAAAAAAATGGACCACTGATCTCGACCAACTGCCTGGAGTCACACTATCAGATGTGTTTGCCCAGGGCCGGCCCAAGCCTCCGTGGGGCCCTAAGCGAAATTTGATTTTGGGGTCCCCTATTACTGCCGATAATACTGATTAATGACCATTCACACATCAACTGTAAATCTATTTAATTTTCTAGTATGTCATTACAAATACACTTGTAAAACTTGATGTGAGAACTTTTTGTTGTTGTTAGACTGTAATCCACAGTGATGAAGGTCATGGAAGCAGACAACAGATTTGAAAACTTGCAGAAAAATCTTTCAGTATTTGGCAAAGTCAGCAACTCCCCCTCCACAGTGCAGCAGTGTTGTTTACATCATCTTATTGTCAGCCTGGCATGTGTTTACCCATCTATAGTTTTTAATTTGAAATGGTAGTAAATTCATCTACAAATTCAACTACAACTGATCTGTGTACACCAGGGATGGGCAACTGGCAGGCCGCGGGCCACATGCGGCCTCTGGCGTCATCCACTGTGGCCCGCCAGTACATTTCCAAAAATCAATTATTTATTTATATCCCATTTGAACCTAAATTCTTAAATGCAGTTATAGAGTCTGCCAGCAGAGGGAGCTCTAATCGAAACCTAGTTGCCGCATGCCAGTGCTGGAGCAGAGTGAGGGAGCCACAGATAGAGTAGTGTGCCCTGCCCGGAGTAGGTCTTTTAAGGTATGTATGTGCTGCATGCTGAGACCGCATTAATAGGCTGTGAACAGCAGTAAATGTACAGAGTAGGCTGCTTTTAAACAACAATAAAAGATACAATTTCTCACTGAGGAGTATTTGCAAGTTGCAAATTGAAGGGCAAATTTATATAAGAAACGACAAATTTACGACAGAAAAACTCACTAATTTCGAAAAAATCCCAGTGTAACTAAAAAGCTATAAATTTTTAAACAAAATGATGGAAATTTATCTTTAGAAGCTTGCACACCTAACTCCAAAATAAAATATAGATTTGCAAAACAATGGCTAATTTAAACCAGAAATGTAGCATATTTAGAAAAAACTATTTTTTACTTTGATCATTTTCTTCTAATATTTTAAAAATATTTTTCTTCACCATCTTCTTGGCTTTTTTGTTAATTACCATCCGGAATTTCTCATTGCTCATCATTTTGATGGAGAGAGTTTTAAAAATTAGGCCATGATATAATTTTATCAGTAATTTTAATTCTAACATGATACAACACCGAGCAGCTTTTATTTTCACTTGCATTTTCAGTTTTAATTGTGAAACTTTTGACTTTAAAGAAAATACCCCCCACGGTTTACATGTAAATCTGGCCCACGGGAAGTGAGGAAAAAAAAATTTGTGGTCCTTACTGCCACCAAAGTTGCCCATCCCTGCTGTACACTGAACAATTTACAAAGGCTGTTCTGTTGTTAACTTACCACGCACATCAGCTGAGGTTACAGCAGGCACGGAGGGGACAGTGGGAACAGTGGATGGGGATGAGAGACAGTGATCTGCAGAGGATGGAGATGGACCTAAGATGGAAACAACAACAACAAAAGCTAGCCATGTTAGATGTCATATTACACTTGAAAATTAGGAAAACTTTTATTCCAGTGTGTTTTTGCTTGTAATAAGAAAAAAAATCTGCCAGTGGATCAATTGAAAATTGCTTGAGAATTTTTTGAAATAATATACATTTGTCTTAAAACAAGTCCCTTGTCATATGATCATATCTGATATTAAATCTTAATGAGATCATCTGACTAGAAATTAAATGCATATGGTGACAGTTTTCCCTCACCTGATGCATTAGCCTGGGCTGAGCCTGAGGAGGTGGACTGACACTGACCTGTATCAGTGCCTCCTCCAGAATATTTTTTTAACAGTACTCCTGGGGAAGCCATAGAACTTATGAGCATACAGCTAGTTGATGGGGAAACACACTGTTTGTTTGTTTTTTTTCCACAATATCTTTATTGAACCTTTTTTTTTTTAACAAACATGATACAAACAATCAAACACTAACACTAAAGTACTACAAAAAAAAAAAAAAAAAAAAATGCCCTAAAAACACCAACAACCACCAACAAAATCAAGTCTTCAACAATGCTCCTCTGTTTAGTCTAGACAATCCAATATATTAGTATACATATTATGTTCACCAGTTTGGAATTTACAAGGTCCACACACATCATTCACCTTCTTCTTCAAGAGTTATGTTTAAATTTTTTACATAATCAATAAAAGGTCTCCATATATTCTCAAACACAATTTCCTTTGATTTCAGTATATATGTTATTCTTTCTAATGGAAGGTTTGTTAACATCTGTCTTAACCACTGAGTCACATCTGGTCTATGAGTCTTTTTCCATAATAGTGCAATACATTTTTTGGCATTAAGCAAACTGAGGTCTATGAATGTTCTTTCACTTTTATTGAAATTATGCTTTTCTGGGTACAGACCCAACAAAAACAGTTTAGGATTCAATATGATTTGTTTTGAGATTATTTTTTCAATTGTTACCCTCACCTCCTCCCAAAACATTCTTATTAAACTACATTCCCATAAACAATGAAATAGGGTTCCTTTACTTTCCATGCATTTTGTGCATGTATCTGGTATATTTTTGTTATATCTATTTAACTCCTCCGGTGTAACATACATCCGCATTAACCATTTGAAATGTATCAATTTAAGGCGTGCATTTATTGATTTGGTTTGAGCTTCTGTACAAGCCAATTCCCATTGTTCCTCTGAAATTTCAATTTGCAGATCTTCTTTCCAGTAGTTTAATCTTTTCAGTGAATTTTCACTTGAAGATAGTGTCAATGAGTTATAAAACTCTGAAATAATACCCTTTCTTTTACTATCTTTCATCATCATTTTTTCCAAGGATGAATAAATAGGTCGAGTGAGAGCTTTATTTTGATTTGATCGAATAAAGTTTCTAAGTTGAAGATATTTAAAAAAATGTGTTCTATTGAGATTAAATTTGATCCTCAGCTCTTCAAAAGACATTATGTTGTCTGCACATGGCAAATATAAATCCTGAATCTTTTGTATCCCTTTTAAATTCCATACTTTAAATACAGCGTCCGCTCTCCCTGGTTTAAAATATTGATTACCCCATATTGGACTAAATTGTGACAATAACTGTGGTTCTTTTAAATAGTTTTTAGCTTCACACCATATTTTGATCATATGCTTTACAAATGGATTTTTAACTTGTTTTTGTAATTTTTTTGCCGAATCTGAGTATATGAATATGGGAAGAGGTAAAGGTAAATTGTATGATTCCATTTCAGTCCAGTGAGGGAGATCATTTGATGAAAAATAATATGTCATAGACCTCAGTTGTGCCGACCAATAATACAACATAAAATTTGGACATTTCAGACCTCCACGATCAAATGGTAAATATAATAAAGACAAACGTAATCTAGCCCTCCTGTTGTTCCATATAAATTCCACTAACTTTTTTTTTATTCTTGAGAATAGATCTAAAGGTGGTGATAAGGGAATGTATTGAAATAAATAAAGTATTTTAGGTAAAATATTACTTTTAAGTATATTGATTCTCCCGATCATCGACATTGGTAGTGACATCCATCTCTGAGTTAACTCATTGATATCTGACATTAAGGCTTCATAGTTGACACTGGCGACTGATTCTAGCTTAGGCATAATTTGGATTCCTAAATATTTAAACTGATTTACAACATTGAATTGATTTACCTCAGGGGCTGGGTAATTTCTCTGGGTCTCATTTAGCATTAATATTGAAGATTTAGTTTTATTTATTTTATATCCTGATATTTCCCCAAAATTCTTTATTAAATTCAACAAGGTTGGAATTGATTTTTTTAGATTCGACATAAACAAAATTATATCATCGGCGTACAGGGAGATTTTATGTTCTGTTGGTCCAACTTTAATTCCATATATTTGTGAATGTAAACGTATCGCTATCGCTAAAGGTTCAATTGCCATAGTAAACAGTAAAGGTGAAAGTGGACAGCCTTGTCGACATCCTCTATTGATTTTTATTGGTTTTGAAATATTGTTATTTGTTAGGATTTCTGCTGTAGCATTATTGTATATTATTTGAACCCATTTTATGAAATTATTTCCAAGTCCAAACCTTTGTAGGACTTCAAAAAGAAAGGGCCATTCAACTCTATCAAAGGCCTTTTCGGCGTCCAATGATAGGAGAGCTGTATCCGGTGCTTCTTTATTAAAATAAATAATATTAAATAGTCTTCTTACATTATGGAAGCCTTGTCTACCCTTTATAAAGCCATTCTGATCTCGATTAATAATATTTGGTAAAATTTCTTGTATTCGTCTTGCTAAAATTTTACAGATTATCTTAAGGTCGGCGTTTAATAGGCTTATTGGTCTCATATTTTCACATTTATTAGAGGGCTTACCTGGTTTTGGCAGCAGTATAATTAAGGCATTATTTATGTATGATGGTAAATTATTATTTTGAAATGCTTCTAAAACCATTTCCAAAAAAGGTTTTATTAATTTATTCTTGAATTTTTTATAAAGGTCAACTGGAAGACCATCTGGTCCTGCACTTTTTCCTGATTTCATATTATCAATGGCTAGCCCAACTTCTTCTTGACTAATTTTAGACTCCAATATCTCCCTGTTTTCATTTGGAATACACGGTATAGATAGTTCGTTCAAAAACCCATTTAGTTTTGTTAAATCAGGTTCATTTTTGGTATCATATAATTTTTCATAGTAATCTCTAAAGGCTCTATTAATTTCTAAAGGATCTATAACTACCTGTCCATTACTTATAATACTGGTAATTGGTGTTTTAATTTCCAATTGTTTAATCTGCCATGCTAATAATTTTCCTGATTTTTCACCTTGTTCATAAAAAGATTGTTTCAATCTTAGAAGACTCGAGGCAGCTCTATTCGCTGATTTTTTGCGTATTCAGCTCTCAAAATCAGTAATTCATTCTCCAACCTTGGGTCACTTCCTGCATACACTTTTTCCTGAAGACTTTTTATTTTATGTTCCAATTTAGCTCTCTCCTCTCGAGTCTTCTTAGATTTTGATCCTGTATAACTAATAATATGTCCCCTAATAAAAGCTTTGAAAGCCTCCCACTTTACACATGCTGATGTTTGTGTAGTATTGATGTCAAAGAACTCGTCTATCTGTTTTTCTATATACTTGACAAATTCCTCATCCTGAAGCCATTTATGCTGAAATTGCCATCTACCTGATTCCTTTGTCAATTTTTTATCTACATATATTAGACAACAGGGTGCATGATCAGAAATCACGATGTTATCATAAAAGCAGTTTTGAATCTTGGACCTTAATTCTGTGGAAATCAAAAAATAATCAATACGTGAGAATGTCTTGTAGGTACTGGAATAACAAGAATAGGCTTTAACTTGTGGTTTCATTTCTCTCCATATATCTAACAATCTCAATTCTTTCATAAAATGATTAATAGTCATCCTACATCCAATGTGCGTACAATCCAGTCCTGTTGATCTATCCACACCTGGATTCAATGTACAATTAAAATCCCCTGCTATTATATGTTGCCCTGTAAGTGATGATAAGATGAGAAATAAATTAGCAAAGAACTTCTGATCATCTATATTGGGACCATATAAGTTCACAAGATTTATATTTTCTAATAGCAAAGAACCTTGAATGATTACATATCTTCCAAATTTGTCTCCAATTACATTTTTCACCTGAAAAGGAACTGATTTATGTATGAGAGTCATAACTCCCCTGGCTCGGGATGAAAATGAAGAGGTGAATACACTTCCCTGCCATCTACTCCTAATTCTTTTAACGTCCTCCTCTATCAGATGAGTTTCTTGTAAAAACACAATTCTTGAACCCATGTCCTTTATTTTATTCATAACTTGTTTAAGTTTTTTTAAATTTTGTAGACCTCTGCAATTCCATGAAGTTAAATTAAGATTAACACTTTGGTCCATGATCAATAGAGAGTTTGGGATTACCTTGCAGTGTAAACATGCTCATACAGAGAAGCAAAAACATGAGTGGTTGAACATTCATCCTACAAACTACACACAAACAAATTTCCCCTTCCCACACTTGTGGCAAACCCCCCAAAATCAAAAGAAAAATTCTGTCTCCCGATATAGCCATCGACCGTTCCACACCCACGGGGAACAGCCTAAGCCACTCCTTCTTCATCCTCCCAATCACCCTAACTCTACTGCTTTTAATGACGTAACATTAACTCTCCTCTGTAGTTTTCCAACTTAACTCCAAAATTTTTAACAACTTTGTACATCATAGTTTTTTTTTTTTGTTTGTTTTGTTTTTGTTTTGTTTTTTTAATATATAATACAATCTATATTTTGTAAACTTACTATTTACTTCAAGTCAGTCAGATGCCTGTGCAAATGCTTAATTATTCTACCTTATATTTTGTTCATGCTTAGCTCCCACCAGTCTCTTCTTCTTCTTTGATCTTCTTGATGAACTCCTGCGCCTCCTCTGGGGTCTTGAAGATGTGGGTTCTGCCCTCATACGTGGTCAGCAGTCTCGCAGGATAGATTACACCATGACGAATCCCAAGGTTGCGCAGCTCCTTACGTATGGGATCAAACTGCTTCCTCAATTGCTGGATACCTGTGGCCAAATCTGGGTAGAACCGCACCTGCTGGTCCTGGTGTTTAATCTCTCCTTTAGCACGTGCAGCGTTGAAGATCTTCATCCTGTCTCTGTTGCTAAGAAACTTCATAATTAAGGTCCTCGGCGGTCCCTTGTCTCTCCGTGGGCCAATACGATGTGCTTTTTCCAGAACCACTGCTGATTGCAACTCCTCGCTGCCCAGCACCTCCGGAATCCACTTTTCCAGAAAGGAACATACGTCCCGACCTTCTGATTCCTCTGGAAGACCCACCAGCCTCAAATTATTCTGTCTCGACCGAGATTCCAAATCCAAAATATTATCTTCCAGAGATTTATTTTTTTTTTCCAAAGTGCGCACCTTTAATTGAAGACGGGTGACGTCATCTTCAGCACTAGCGAGACGGAGCTCCAGCTGCGCCGTTCGTTCTACACAGTCACCCAATTCCTTTCTTATTCCTTCCAACGCTGTCATAATCCCATCAAATCTAGAGGAAAAGTCCGCTCTCATTGAACTCATGGCAGCCATCAGCGCATCTGCGCCATTCCCCGCAGACATCGCACCGCCGCCAGCCTCCTCCGCCATATATGGAGTTTTGTTTGCTGCGTCACAGACCTGAAAGTCCGTTAATTTGGACTGTTTCGGCGGCTCGCTTTTTCCTTTTCCTGGTTTTCCAGCCTTAGGCTTCGCCGACATATCCTCGCCCAAATGCTGGGATACATTCTGTCCCAAATGAGAGAGTTATTTGCCGATTTTTTTTCTCCAGGAGCAGAGCAGAGCGAGACACGTCCGTCCTACGTGGCAGCCATAACCGGAAGTCCACACTGTTTGTTTTACTTACAATGCTCTGCTGCAGCAAACAATTTGTGGAAACAACATTTCTCAAACTAGAATTACTTCTTTCATGCAAAAGCACATTAACTTAAGCAAACACGTTTGCTAGCAAATGCCGTGATATTTGTAATTAGCGAGGAAACGTTTGCTATCCAACGTTCTGATGCCAAAAAAAGACCCAGAGTATCGAGAATCAACTTAATCACAGTTAAAGCTCAGTATTACACCAACACAAAAACGTTAGCTTGAATAAAAATCTATCTAACCTAGCAGTTAAAAGAGAAAATGTTTTAGTTAACTAGGCAGCTAATTTGCTAATTATAGGCTACTATATGCTACCAATTTAATCAAAATGTCAAGGATCTTCGGGGACTTTCCTAACTTGAGGTAACTTAGCTTTATCTCGCCTCTTTTCTTGTCTT
Source organism: Pholidichthys leucotaenia (assembly GCA_020510985.1). Taxonomy (NCBI): domain Eukaryota; kingdom Metazoa; phylum Chordata; class Actinopteri; order Cichliformes; family Pholidichthyidae; genus Pholidichthys; species Pholidichthys leucotaenia. The sequence goes on from CM035840.1 coordinate 341,406,356, forward strand.
CCTCTTTCTTTTCTCTGCCCCTGAAGGATATGTCCTTTTTTGCGAAATTGTGATGTTTACCTGCTGTTCCTTTGATGCACAGTCCGCTCTGTATGGCTGAATGCACACATCAGCAGTGGAGCTCTGATATGAGCTTAGAGTGGAATCACTATTCATAGTTTTAAGATGACTTCACTCTGCTGCCAGTGCTATAGAGGGGTTGCACGTGATGTCAGTGGTCATGTGCCACATTGTTTTTCTGCCATTTTGGACGGCAAATAGCCTAGACCCTGTGTTGAGAATAATAATAATTCCACTAGCACCTACTCAGCCCGACTCAACACGCTGTTGTTTGTTACCCATTATGACTGAATACCACCTGAAGTGAGTGAGATCTTTACAGCAAGGCAGCCCGACACTCCCATGACATCATTTGTATGTGACAAGCAAAACACAAGATGGATATGAAGGCAAGCTTGCTGCTTTTTGTCAGAGTACAGTGGCTTTTTGTCAGAGTAAAGGCAAAAAAGGAGAGCGAGAGAAGGCTACAGGCAGCGAGACAAAACTCTGGAAAAGTACTGGAGAGCTTAGGAAGCCATGGGGCAGCGGAAGACATGAGAATACGAACTAGATCACATCTGAGGGTAAGCTAATGATTGCTAATGCTTGTTAAGCACTAATTAGTCCTCCGTACGACATTGTAATCACGGCAAGTTATCGCTATTAGGTACTAAAATATGTATGCTGTGTATGTGTGTTTCAGATGGCTCTCGTGGCAAAATTATTGCTTCAAACCATCAGTCTTCAATCAAGCCTCTCAGTGATGGGATGTCACCCCAGCTTCACGAACCGCAGTGATTGCAGAACTTTAGAATGTCAGAAGAAACATTTAGCTTCTTGTGCTACAAATTGCTCTGATCTCTGTGAAAATCATGGAGAGACTTTTGAGACATCATGGGATGTACCTGCTCCAGCCGGCGGTGTCATGGCAAAAAGTGGTCAGCTGCCAAAAATTGATCCCCAGGTGCCATATTATAGTTATGTTATATTAGCTGTAAAATATATATTTCAACAGGTAAACAGCACTGAGATAGGTATAATAAAATATATTTAACAATTATAATGCATTTTTAACCCAAAACAAATTTAATCTAGGATTAAAAGCAATTAAATAATAGTCACAAGGTTACATGGAAAATACATGGATTTACTGGATATATACATGTAGTATATGTATATGTATAAATATATATTCTATGTGTGAATAATGTACTCTGTACTCCTTTTGTATTGCACTCGGAATTTTTACAATAAACTTTTGTGCCTTTTGCACTTATGTCTCCACGTTTGTTTGTTTTACTTGTGAAGGTTGCCAAGATTTAGTGACATGAATTAAATGCTAAAAGATTGAAAAAGCTACCTAAATAATTCAGCAGTTTGAAAAATCACTTTTGGTTTGGTGTAAGTCCGTCAACAGAATTATGAGCCATAAAGTAGTTTGTGTTAAAACATGTTAAATCCCATTAAACCCTAACTCATTATTAGGAAAAACATGCTAATATGGCCCAGAATTCCTCCATATACTGGTACTATCACTAAAGTGTGCAGTGTCTTCTGCACTGGCACATCCAACAATACAGTCTTCAGTAAATAAAATAATTGTTTTTGGTTACTTTTTCTTAAAAATGAGCCATTATTTTCAATATCATGGATAAATGTCTGGTTTGTACTGTTGACTCTTCCTACTGGTGTCTTAACAGAAAAATAGAAAATCATGATGCAGACACATAAGTCACTAAATTGTTTATTACAATCACCAGCAAAATCCAGATTATTTAGAATGTGCAAACTTTAAACTGTAAAAAAAAAACTCAGAATGGGTCACACGCGCCAGCCACACACGCTGACTCCTCGCCGGCCCAGCACACCAAGGAACGCTTGACTGAAAGCAGCATTCTGAGCCATCTCCTCCCTTCACAAGGTAGTTTCATGGCATACAGGTCAAGTGCACCCCTGACCAAGTGAGCACCCCAAGCGGACCCCAGGATCCAATCTGTACATGTACAAGTACATTCTCAGTCCAACGATTTGTAAATGCAAAGAAGGAGAACAACAGCAAGAATTTGTGTAAAACTGTTGGAAAGACTTTTCCCAGTCACCAAGAAGTGTAAATATATATGTAAGATTTTCTTTTCTTCCGGTTCCGGTTCCGCCGGACCGGCGGCGCCACACGAGTCGGCTGCCTGTTGCAACAGCCTTTTTTTTAATCTTCCTTCTCCTTTCTACACCTTTCACTCTGTATATATATCACGGACGCACGGATCGCCCCGGGGGTCTCCCAGGTCGGCGGACGGAGCCACGGTTTGCAGCGGGAGACGTTACAGCGGGGAGGAGCTAGTGCTAGCTAGCACTTGGCCGCCGCCCGGTGCTAATGGGAAACTCGACATACCGGGAGCTGTAGCGAAAAACGACGCGGGTGCCGGGCTGGAGTTTAGGCGGCGTGAAAGAAATATAAGACAGAATAATAAAGAGCGATGGCAAGAACCAAGCAGACCGCCCGTAAAATCTACTGGAGGAAGAAGCCCCCCAGGAGACAGCTAGCCACCAGAGCTGCTCGGAGAGGCGCTCTGGCCACCGGCAGAGTGAAGAGGCCTCGCCGTCACAGGCCCGTGGCTCTGAGAGAGATCCGTCGCTGCCAGAAATCCACGGAGCTGCTCATCCGTAAGCTGCCCGTCCAGCGCCTGGTGAGGGAGATCGCTCAGGACTTCAAGACCGTCCTGCGTTTCCTGAGCTTCGCCGTCATGGCTCTGCAGGAGACCAGCGAGGCCCACCTGGTGGTCTCTTCTTCGCTAAGGGGGTCAACCATCATGCCCAAAGACTTCCAGCTGGCCCGCTGCATCCGTGGAGAGAGAGCTTAGACTTTCTGCTGCACATTCACCAACCAACCATAATGCTCTGCACTGTGTGTCTATATATATACATTTATAGTAATATGGACATATGTTTACTAGATGTTGTTTTTTCTTGCCTTCTGATTGTTACTCTGAGTGTTGCTATCCCTGTGCTGTTGCAATCCTGGAATTTCCCCATTGTGGGACTAATAAAGGCTTATCTTATCTTATCTTATCTTATCTTAAGATGACAACTAAGCTGACCCAGAGAACGTTTTGGCTCTGTTTCTGCTTTCAAAAGACTTTTCTTTACCGCTGCTGCTTGTCACCACTAGCTGCCCCCAGATGAAAATCCACAGAATAGGTATGTGGGACTACAATGTTGAATGAGGATTTAGAAAGCTCTGAATCAGTTTGTAAATCACTGGATTGAAAATGTACATGTACAGATTGGACCCCGGGGTCCACTTGGGGTGCTCACATGGGGTGCTCACTTGGTCAGGGGTCCACTTGACCTGTTCCAGTTCTATGCTCTCTTGCCTCACTGAGAAGCAACTGGATGTGCTGCTGGTCCCGGTTCAGCAGATCTTCAGCCTGCGGTAGGACTCCAGAATGAAAATACACATACAACTTAAGTACATGCACAGCACGAAAGTGCAACATGTAAAAACACTACTTTTTAACCAGGATTAACACTAGCTTATTTCACCAGATGTTATCGACACAAGTGCAAAACACAAGCAGAGCACGGAATTAGCATTGATAGCTAACTAGCTAGCTCATTGTCTACATACAGGAGACAACGGTGTTGTTTGTTCAAAGTGAGCTTTTCACCACTGGGATAAATAATAGCAAAGGTACATAATATCACATCACTCACCATCCTCTATCACTGTTTTCAACAATGATGATGCCGTGGTCAGGTCTACACCACTCTGCCTCCGCCGTGGCTGTGAATTCTTTTCAGGTCACGCCGTCCAGATCCCTCAGAATTTCTTTACTCAGCTACCAAGGACAGAAAAGTCTGCTCCTCCTCGTTGCACCATGGTGTTGATTTGTGTATAGCCATTTATCTCGTTGATTACACTCACTCACGCTTGCTGTTGGTGATTTGACTGTTCGTTGCCATCCAAAATGGCGCAGTAAACAAAAGACACGTGACCCGTGTGATGTTGGTGCAATCCCTCTATATGGGCGGCCATATAGTGAGTGAAGCTGCAGGGGGTGATTCTATTTCATTAAAGATGAAAATTGTAAATATAATGCACTACTGTGCAATAATTGGTTGTGCAAACACTGGTGGGAAGGAGAACATGTTTTTTTTATTGATTACCTGCAATTATTGTCAAGCGGGTGGCCCTCGCGAGCCACCATAAGACGCCAAAAGTCGCCGGTGAGGTTTGCATTGATGTTTTATTCATGAACACAAGATAACACACAAAGTAATGAGCCACGGTGGGCTAAAGCACACAACACTAGACACAAGAGATCGTAAGGCTAACACCAAGCTTACTTACAATCCAGATCATGAACCAGGAATAATCGTAGACAAGAAATAGTTGACGTCTGAGGCGAGAACCACTCGCTCAACGTCTGGCAAGGAATTATTGACAAGACTGCTGCATAATACTGCTCCCAGCTCCCGCTTAAATGACGGGCTGCTGATGAGCCGTAAATGCAACACAGCTGTTAGGCTTTGACAGCAGGAAACCCCTCCGAGCACTGTCACAATAAGAGCTCGGGGAGCCAGAAGGTAACCACTGCTGTCAAACCTGGCGGAGATGATGCATGGCCCAAGCGCGGACGAGATCGGTGCATGGACCATGACAATTATTTTGAATCAAGGGAGTCAACTTGGGAACTATCAGAGAAACGGAGGAGAATTTGGCTTTCTCCTATTAGTTTTAGTAGAGCTGATATGGCACCTTCCTTGTATTCCACTTGCGGGTGCTCTGACCATTTTGAAATAGGTTTGTAGAAATAATTGACTAATAATATTGTTGAAGAGTCTGTGATGCTCTGTGGATATTTTCACAGATTCATAAGCTCTCTGTTCTGATCAGCTCAGCTACTGCCAGTGCCAGCAGCACACACACACAGAGAGCTAAACAAACGGGACCTATCATGGATCTGTCCAAGCCAAGTTGTGTCACACTTTCAAGCTACAGGATATTATGAAGAGCCAAATTATTATTTAGCCCTCCTTGCCAAGTTCTTACCTTTGACTGTAAAGGTAAAGGTACTGTAGAGAAATGGACTCTGCCGGACATGTTTATCTATGTTTGGAAGGGGAAACATCTGGAGTTGCTTGGTGCTCTCCAGGGAATGATTTTAAAGCCTATGTAATTGTGATGCTCAGAATCGCATGAGAGAGGAAATTTCTGCTCTAAGTGAACTGTGCTCATTTGGCCTTGATTCGGCGCCCTTGCATTCATTCCTCCAGGAGAGAGAAGATAAGGCAGAAGAGAGTTTAACCCAAACAACTGCTGCTGTACAATAATCTGAACTCTCCAAGGACAGTGTTGTCATGGGACTAACATGGAATTTTACCATCTGGCATGAAGAGAGATAAACTCTGAGGACATGCTTATCTATGTTTAGAATACATGAATATAACATCTAGCTGTTGCCTAGGAGACAATTTTTGTTGTGCTCCAGTAACTGATACATTCACACTGCACTCACACTGATATCACATGACTGATGTACACACACTGGTCTCTCTCTTTTGCTTTGTTTTTGTGTGGATTTGTATTGTCTGCTAATTGTGCAACTAGAGGGTTTTTTTCTATGTAATCACAATCTTGCTCATTCAACGAGCTTTATTTTGATAAAGTATGTTTTTTCTCTCTGCCCAATGTGTCATCCCCTCCCCTCTTCCCCTCTTTACCCCCCACTGTTTTGATGAGGCGCCTTGCATGGCTGCCGTGTCATTGGGAAGCGCTTATCGAGCGCGCCAATGTCAAGTCAAATTCCTCGTATGTTTTTAACATGCTTGGCAATAAAGCTTTTCTGATTCTGATTCTGACTGCAGTCTGTAAAATCAGCTGAGTCCACACAGGCAAGACAGAAAATGTCTCCTTATGCTCAGCTACACAGATGCTTCTTATCATTCTGGCTGATTAGACCTCAGTACAGACCTCACCAGCCCTGCATTCAGTTGACAAAACCGTTTGCAACCATTTGGAATTGTTCGTTAGTTTCAGTAACTGAACGACACAGTAACCGCGAATCATTTTCTCTTTGGCCGAACTCTTTGGGGAGGTGACTCGCATAGCGAACAAAGATGGCAGCTAGGTAAGATAGTTTGTGATATCCTTTTGTTTTCTTTTCTTTTCTGAGCAATTCCATCAATTTAAGAGTAGAAGTTATGTCAGTTTGTAAGTAAAACAATACCACACATAAAATATTGTTTTTGGTGGGGGTATAATGGAGAATTCTTAGGTAATATGAAGTTGAAGTAGGCTACAGTCTACGCCGTAGTTACCATATCCTCTAACCGGCTGACAGAGGACCATAGATCTACACAACTACAGAATATGCGAGCCAAATAGAAAAAATGTTTGCCGAGAACTGCCCGTTCATTTAGGTTAGTTCACCTTGCAAACTATGCTCGGCATACTGTTTTGTGAACTGAACTTGCCCCTGGATCCTGCTCACCTCCTGTTTCCTTTCTGATGGAAGAAGGCTCCAAAGAGGATAAAAACAACACAACTTGAGGCTGCTGGCAGGAAACCAGCAAAGCCGGGACACTGTGCTGGAACAAGCTAGCTGCTAAAGTTAATCTTAGCTGGAGTTAAGGCTTTTTGAGAAGGACACTGAGATCCAGACTTCACCAACATTCAAGAGTGTCACTTGCTTGGGAAGTCTTAATTCTTCTGAACAACAACTGAAGAAAATGATGGAGTAGTAGCCCAAGGTTTGCTGTTCTGATGCGAAAATGTCAGAACACTGGCTAATTAGCCTGTGGCTTTGAGGATTTTATAAGTAGCTGGGAGTCTACAAATCAACTGCTTGTTGTTAACAATATGGGATAACAATTAGACACCAAGACAATGATGTCTAACTTCATCTGAAAGCACCTGGACAGGTGAGTGTGCTGAAGGAAGCCAGCCTTAAGTGAATGCTAAATCAAATTAGATCACACATCAAAAAATTGAGAGCAAAAACAAACAGGAGAAATTAAGTTTGGGGCTTTGTGAATAAGTCAAGGGCTGATGTGGATAAGCATGCATGGTAAGTGTTATGAAGATGAATATATTTAGCTTTGTACATGTCTGGATAGGCGGTGCTAGCCCACTTCTCTAGTCTTTTGGCCAGTTTTGCTTTGGAATGAGTTAGGCGGCCTGCTTCTCAATTAAAACTAAATTAAACTAAACTAAACTAAATTAAAACTAAATTAAAAAACTAAACTAAACCAAATTAAAACTAAATTGTCATCATACCACTGTCTGTCATTATCAAGAGTTTCATAATAAATTTCAAATGTTTTCACTTTTTTTTGTTCCATTTTACTACGTGTTTATCCCCCCATAATGGCTGGTGATCCTGCCAGAAGTCACGTGATTGACAACTATGAATACCAGCAGTACTCTGTTGTTAACATAATATTGTGTTTTTGTGCAATAATGTGATGGTCTGGGCAGCATGCTCCCCCTCCCCTCCTGTTCCTGGTTTCCCACTCCGGGAGATGGAACACACCTGCGTGATTACACACCTGCTGCATCTGATAAGACAGCGTATTTAAGATCCAGTGTGAGGAGAGCTCATCGCTGGATCGTCTGGGTTTGCAGCCACGATTTTATGTCAAGCTTTGTCTCGTTATCTTATACTCCCGAACTTATCCCTCGTGTCTCCTGTTCCTCAGGTTGCTGCCACCCGCAGGTGTATTTCCCGGAGATGATCACACTCGCCTGACCAGGAACACCATCACGTCCACCCAGGTTCTGCCTTCCACCTGTCCCCAGTCCTTGGTGGAGTTCCCTGCCGGACTCCACTGCTCAAACAGTAAGTGTGCTTTCCTGCATTATTCTCCCTTTCGGAGAATCTGTCCCTCATCACCTCTGTCTGCTCTCGCCCGTAGGCTATGCTCCAGGGGGCACCTGTCTTGGCAGAAATTTAAGTTGCCGTCTTTATGTTTCGTTTTCTTTAGTTTTGCACTTTATTTTCTGTTTTGTTTTTTCAATACAATTGTGAAAGTTTTATTGGAGTCTGAGTGATCATTCTGGCAGCTCTGCGTCTGAGTCTAACCTCGGTCTGAATCATGACACAATAATATATCTTCGATAATATATTAGTCACCATTCACATGTGCAAAAAAAAAATTAATGAAAAAAAATAATTTTAAAAGTTTATTGCTCTTGGGGACCCCCTGTGGTCATGGGGGCTCTAAGCAGCCGTATAATTCACTCATGCCTTGGGCTCTGTGTTTGCCTACCTGGTTTGTGGGGTGAGCGCATAGACCCATGAGCAATTTAAGAACTATAAATCATTAGAGGCTCATGTTCAATTCACCAATGGATGGGTCCAGCCACAAAATCGTCATTTGCACAAAGGTAAGCAATCATTGTTTTTACAGTTTTCTGCACTAGCACATGTCTCTGCAACTACAGGCATTTCTGAGTCCCAGTGGCAAAATGTTGGACTTATGTTCAAATTTGTCATATGATGCTTGATAAGTATATACCAGGGGTCCCCAATGGCGGACTCTGGTCTGGATCCGAACCCTGAAAGTCCTCCATCCGGACCCCAAAGCCTTTTGATACAATTTGGGGAAAAGGGAGACTGTTTTATTTTGGTGGGGGAAAAAAGCGGACGTGAACTACTGCAGTAGATTATGGCACGAGCCCTTGGGCACTCTCCTACTCCTGCAGAATTCCCTCTTCGCTATCCCAGAACAGCCACTCTCTGCAGAGAATGTGCGGCACCAACCGCTCCAGAGATTCAGTGGATTGCAAAATCAGGTTCGTTGCCCCCCCCCCCCCACACACACACACAGACAAGGCCAACAGCCAGGACATCCACCCCTGACAGACCGATCTGTACCCACAAAAAGAAGCTCTATTGTGAAATTGAATGCATTTACCTTCTTCCACTATTCTGCTAAGAGTAGTCCTGACATGTTTGACAGACCCAGGGAACAGACACAGGCTTGAGAGTGGATTCAATTATCTTTATTTGTAGAAAATAAGGGTGTGTGTGTGTGTGTGTGTGTGTGTGTGTGTGTGTGTGTGTGTTGTGTATGTGGACGTGAATGTGTATGTCTGCAGTGGTGTCGTAGCTGGGGGTGACCAGAGCGCCGTACGACATGGCAACCCTATAGACAAAGCAGAAGCACAGATGTTAGTACTGCCCTTCTGAAGGAGCGTATTAATGGATGACAGAGGCTTACTTTTACAGAAGGGGAGATGCACCCAGGCTACAGCCAGGAGGACAGCGCCTGTCGTCACCACGCCGCTGGTGAAGAGATGGACCCGCTGGGATGAGCGAGGCTGGGTCCACCGCCAGTAGGAACGATTCTGCTGCCACGGAATTCCGCCTGTGCACAGGGGATTAAATGTAGGAACAGGTGAGTGGAAAATGGCTTACTTGGTTAATGAAGATGATCCCTCCAGAGGATGAGGCTGAGACAAGGAGGGCTTAGGCAGGAACGACGAAGGCAGGATGATAGGCTATGAAGTCGAGAATAGAGCTTCTTCAGCCAGGGAGACACACAGCTCTGTGCCGGTCTGAAGGCAAAGCGGGTTAAATAGCCCAAGTGTGATGGAGAACCGGTGTGCGCGCAGCTGTGGGAGATAATGACACAGAGCAAGCCATCACAGTACTTCCCCCCCGCCAAGAGGTGCCTCCCGGCACCTGATCCAGCCTACCTGGGTGCGTCCGGTGGAAGTCTCTGATGAGTTGTTTATCCAACATGAAGGACAGATGTACCCAGGACCTCCATTCAGGGCCATACTCCTACCAGTCCACCAGATACTGCAGGCCGCGACCCCAGCAGCGGACGTCCAGGATGGCATTGACCTTCCACGCCGGGTCGCCGTCGATCACCACTGGTGGAGGTGGAGACCTGGGGGGGGGGGCAGAGAGAGCTGGAAAAGAACAGTTTAATCTGGAAGACATGAAACGTTGGGCAAATATGGGGGGGGGGAGCCAGGCGCACAGCCACGGGGTTAATGATACGGACAATAGAAAGAGGGCCGATGAAGCGTTGGGACAACTTCTTCTTCTCCACCTTGAGGTTAATGTGTTGGGTGGACAGCCAAACCTGTTGGCCTACCCAGTAGAGTGGGGCTGGCCTCCTACGACGATTAGCGGTCCTGGAGTTGCGCTCTGCCGTGCGTTGAAGTGCTGTTCGGGTCGCCCTCCACAGCCGACGACAGTGTCTCAGGAGGGCAGGGACAGATGGCACGGCAATGTCCCCCTCCTCCTCGGGAAAAAGCGGGGGATTATAACCCAGGGAAGCCTCGAAGGGGGACATTCCGATCGCTGAGGACACGGTGGAGTTGTGAGCGTACTCGATCCACGGGAGGTGGGTGCTAAATGACGCAGGATTAGAAGCAATGACACAGCGCAGCGCAGCCTCCAGCTCCTGGTTCGCTTGCTCACACTGCCCGTTACTCTGTGGGTGGTAGCCGGAGGACAGGCTCACCATGGCCCCCAGAGCGTTACAAAAAGACCTCCATACCTGGGACACGAATTGGGGACCCTGATCGGAGACGATGTCCACGGGTATCCCATGCAGCCTCACGACGTGTTGAACTAGCAGGTCCGCCGTGTCTCTCGCCGTAGGAAGCCCCTGCAGAGGAATAAAGTGGGCGGCCTTGGAGAAGCGGTCAACAATTGTGAGGATGGCGGTATGCTGATTAGATGGAGGGAGGCCGGTGACAAAGTCTAAGGCGATATGAGACCAGGGTCTGCTGGGAGTAGGGAGAGGATGGAGCAAACCTGCCGGAGGAGAGGATGGTGTCTTGCCGGTGGCGCAATGAAGACAGGTGCGGATGTATTTGGCGACGTCCTTCCGGAGCGATGGTCACCAGAACGTCCTCAGGAGAATCTCCACCGTGCGAGCCACCCCCGGGTGGCATGAGAGTCTAGAGGAGTGGGCCCAGTGAATTACGTTGCCCCGAATAAAAGAAGGGACAAACAGCTTCCCCGCTGGCCCCCTGCCCGGGTCCGGTTCAGTCTCCTGTGCCCTTAAGACCTTCTCCTTGATGCCCCACGAGAGGACGCCCACGATGCACGACGAAGGAAGGATGGGATGATCAGACACTTCCGCAGCATCCGAGGCGAACTGTCTGGACAGGCATCCGGCTTCGCGTTCTTGGCCCCAGGGCTGTAGGTGATGGTGAAATTGAAGTGTCCAAAGAACAAAGACCAGCAAGCTTGGCGTCATTCAGGCATTTGGCCGTCCTGAGGTACTCCAAATTCTTGTGGTCTGTCCAGACAATAAAGGGCTGGGTGGCCCCCTCCAGTCAGTGACGCCACTCCTCCAGTGCAAGCTTAACTGCCGGGAGCTCCCTGTCACCGATGTCATAATTCTTCTCCACCGGGGACAGTCGGCAGGAGAAAAACGCACAAGGGCGGACCACCCCGTCCACCGGAGAGCGCTGGGACAGAACTGCTCCCACCCTCGAGTCCGAGGTGTTCACCTCTACCAGGCACTGAAGAGCGGGGTCCACCTGTGTCAAAATAGGAGAGGAAGAAAATTCAGTTTTAAGTTTGGCGAACGCTGCTGCAGCCTCCTCCGTCCACTGGAAAGCTACCTTGGGGGAAGTGAGACGGGTTAGGGGAAGAGCAACGATGCTGTAATTCTTAACAAAGCGGCGGTAGAAGTTGGCGAACCCCAGGAATTGTTGGAGCTGCTTCCTGGGGGGGAAGGGGGGCAATCTACCACCGCCTTCACCTTCCCGGGGTCCGGGATGATCTGGTTATGGGAGATGATAAAGCCAAGAAATGATGTCTTTGAGGCATGGAACTCACATTTCTCAGCCTTCACAAAGAGCTTGTTCTCCAAGAGCCACTGCAAGACCCGCCTCATGTGCACCCAATGTTTGTCCAGCGATCGGGAGAAGATCAGGATGTCATCCAAGTACACGAAGATGAACGACCCCAAGAAATCCCGTAGTACATCATTGATCAGGCGCTGGAAGACAGCCGGAGCGTTGGTCAACCCAAACGGCATCACCAGATACTCAAAATGTCCTCTTGGGGTCCGAAAACCCGTCTTCCATTCGTCCCCCTCCCTGATCCGCACCAGGTTGTACGCGTTGCGGAGGTCCAGTTTGATGAACCAGGAGGCCCCCTGAGGGAGTCAAACGCCGTGTCCGTCAGAGCAAGAGTATACTTGTCTTTGATGGTGATGTCATTAAGAGCACGAAAGTCAATACACGGCCTCAGGGTGCCATCCTTCTTCCCAACAAAGAAAAACCCTGCCCCCACCACCGAGGATGACGGCCAGATGACGCCCGAGCCGAGCGACTCCCTGATATAAGTTTCCATTGCTTCCCGCTCCGGAGCAGACAGGCTGTAGAGGTGGCTCGACGGCAGCGGGGTTCCAGCCCGGAGATTGATGGAGCAGTCATATGGGCGGTGGGGCGGCAGGGGGCAGCACCTGGGACTTACTAAAAACTGCCCCTAGATTATGATATTCTGGTGGGACCCCGGACAGATCAGGAGGAGGGGTGATGGGGGTAGACAGGGGCATGGACAGCGAGCATGCGGCAGACTGCAAGCAAGCACTGAGGCAAAAGGAACTCCAAGAGGCCACATTCCCCGTACGCCAGTCAATGGTGGGGTTGTGGAGTCGGAGCCAGGGGTAGCCCAGGATGACTGGAGAGGCCGAAACTGGCAGGACGAAAAGGCTCAGTTCCTCCCGATGGTTTCCGGAGATGATGACTGACACCGGGGCTGTTTGTTTAGATACGACTGCCAGGGGAGCTTTGGACAGGGCAATGAGCCACAGGGGGGTCTCAAGTGGTCGGCAAGGGATCCCCAGTCGGGTTTCCAGTTCCCCCGAGATAAAGCTCTGCTCAGCCCCCGAGTCAATCAAAGCGTGTGTGATAAATTCAGTTTGTTTGTGAATAAATCTTATGGTCAGCAGGCACTTGGAGAGGGGATTAGGCTGAGGTGAGTCCGTGAGTCCCCCTACTGCGATGCACAGACTCCCTCTTTTGGCCGAATAGGGCAGGAAGCCACCTCATGCTCCTCACTACCACAGTAAAGGCATAAGCCAAGCTTCCGGCAACGCTGCTTCTCCGCCAATGGTAGCTTCATCTGCCCTACTATCATAGGCTCTGGAGCATCTGGAAGGTCTAGGGAAGTCAGGGCCAATAAAGGGGACTGGGGGGAGCGGTGAAACTGGGCGCCCGAGCGACCGGAAGTCCTACGCTCGGCTGCCCACTCCCTCAGCCTGTTATCGAGATTGATAGCTAAGGAAATTAGCTCAGGTAACTTCTCAGTCTTCTCCAAGCGGGCCAGCTCATCCCGCAGGCTAGGGCTAAGACTCCTAGTGAATATGCTGCACAATGAGGCGTCCTCCCACCCCACCTCCGCAGCCACCACCCGGAAATCGATGGCATAGTCTGCTACGGACCTGATTCCCTGTCTCAGATTTAATAGCCGGGTGGTGAGCACATTATCACGGTCGAAGTGGTCGAACACCTTGTTGAATTTGCTGACAAACTGACTGTAGGTTAGGTTAGCATAACTCGCCCTAGCCATAACCGCATAGGCCCAGGCTAGAGCTCGCCCTTCCAACAGGTTGGCTACATAACCAATGCGGCTGGAATCAGTGGGGAAGTCACCAGGAACCCGCTGGAAGACTATCTCACATTGGAGTAAGAACCCTCGAGCTTCCCTTAGCGTACTGCTAAAACGAGAGGGAGTGGGGACTGGTGTTAGCTGGGACAAGGGAACCTGACTAGCCTGGCTAGGCGGTGAGCTAGTGGGAGCGGGGCACTACTACTTGGAGCCGGTGGAAACGCCTGCTGCCCCGCAAGACGATCCAACCGACTGTTAATTTGGACTAGCTGTTTTAAGATGACCTGTTGTTGGTAAGCTAACTGGTCCACCCAAGCCTCTAAGTTGTTAACTTGGTGCGCTAGCGCGCTGTTCGCTGGGTCATTCTGACAGAGCCGTACAGACATGTTTGACAGACCCAGGGAACAGACACAGGCTCGAGAGTGGATTCAATTATCTTTATTTGTAGAAAATAAGGGTGTGTGAGTGTGTGTGCGTGTTGTGTATGTGGACGTGAATGTGTATGTCTGCAGTGGCGTCGTAGCTGGGGGTGAGCAGAGCGCCGTACGACATGGCAACCCTATAGACAAAGCAGAGGCACAGATGTTAGTACTGCCCTTCTGAGTGGATTAGTGGATGACAGAGGCTTACTTTTACAGAAGGGGAGATGCACCCAGGTCAGCCCGGAGGCTACAGCCAGGAGGACAGTGCCTGTTGTCACAATGCCACTGGTGAAGAGATGGACCCGCTGGGATGAGCGAGACGGTCCGCCGCCAGGAGGAACGATTCCGCCGCCACGGAATTACGCCTGTGCACAGGGGATTAAATGTAGGAACAGGTGAATGGAAAATGGCTTACTTGGTTAACGAGGATGATCCCTCCAGAGGATGAGGCTGAGACAAAGAGGGCTTAGGCAGGAACGATGAAGACAGGATGATAGGCTATGAAGTCGAGAATAGAGCTTCTTCAGCCAGGGAGACAGACGGCTCCGTGCTGGTCTGAAGGCAGAGCGGGTTGAATAGCCTGAGTGTGATGGAGAACTGGTGTGCGCGCAGCTGTGGCAGATAATGGCACAGAGCGAGCCATCACAAGTCCATGCTGGGATGCAGAGGTGAGGTCGCTGGTTATCACTTAAAAACTCAGTAAAAGCTCCGTGTGGTACTGAACATGAAAAGTTCCATCTCCCCTTTCCCTGTAACCATGGAGTTACAGCTCCATCCATGCTGTAATAGAGTTTACTGTTGAGATAAAAAAAAAATGTTGAGGAATTCCGTTGTGTGGAATTGTATCTTGTGTCCTGGAATTACATTTTGTGTCTGTTTTTTTTTTTTTTTTTTTGGTCAAAGTTTGAAACAGTTTTTTCTGCACTGAAAATATTGTATAGAGGTGGACTTTTTGTGAAATTTTTTTTTAGATATTAATCTTTTTTTAAAAATGCAGTGCAATTTAGTTTGTGCTCTCCTGTAAAACATTTTGGGGATTTTAGTTGAATCATAATTGAATCATGAGATGCCTAAAGATTCCCACACCTAGTTCGGACCTCGGCTGGGGAGGAGGACCGACTTATTGGACCTTTTGCAGTTTTAGTTGGTGACCCCTGGTATATACACATTATTATACAACTGGGCATGAAATACTAATCAAGTAATGTGACAAGCCTAACGCTGCTGCTGGCGCACCGAAAAAATTACCAGTATAATTAGCTGCTATAAAAACATACTAAATCAGGACAGTGGCATTTTTATAGTCACCTGAAAGAGGAGAAGCTGCTGAATCTAATGATACCAAACATTCTATGGACTTCAGTCCCCAGCTGATTTTAAATCCATGCATAATGAAGGTGGTGCAGCTTCAATCATCTCTGACCTTTCAGTGTGCATTTTTTTCATTTCACTATTGAGATATAATGATGGCACCCAATCGTGATGGCAATCAAACATTTCATAGGCTGGTTTGCCTGTCCAAAAAATGACGACTTTGATTAGATATGTAGATGTGCAGCCAGCTTGTTAAAAGTTAGCAACAACTCCACGTGCCAGCGCCTCTGTTACAGCTGCAGCATCTCCATGTGCATACAAGTAATCTTTATGTGTTTAAATCACAACTTACCTTCGTGAAAATGCCGTGAACACATGACCATGTGTAAAGAAATATTGTCGAAGCTGATGTCTTTCCTTCTGGCCACTGCAATCCATTCCATCCGATGCCTTTTTTTTAGCTCTGAGTCCTGACTCGCTCCACTTTTCTTCCAAGTCAGTAAGTTAAAAAAGCGTACGCTGTTATCAATCTTTTCCCCACTCAAATCATGAGATCAGTTGTTGCATTTGATAACGTAGCAAAACTTCCCCATTCTAATGTTGCGTGGTACTCGGATGAATAATAACCAATGTTGGGAGTAACTGGAGTTACTGTAACACCACTACTTTGCAGTAACGTGCTGTGTCACAGAATTACTGTTTAAAAATTCAGTAATGCGTTATAGTTACTGAAATTTGATCAGATGCGTTACTCATTACTCATTTTATTAATATGAATAGATATTTTTAGTGCAAATAAATGAATATACAAACTGACCCTACGTAACTGACGCAGCCATCAGTCAACGTGACCTGTTGTAGAGATGTCATAGTGTCGGACCCAGGGAACACGCACACACAGGCTCAAGTTCAATACAATAATCTTTATTGAATACCAGCAGGTGCGTGGATGCCTGTGTGCGATATGTTAATGTGTTGTGGGTGAACGAGCTGCAGCCGGGAGTGACACAGAGCACCGTACAGCCTGGCGACCCTACAGACAGAGCCAAGCACAAATGGTAGACCTCAGCCGAGTAATAATGACTGGAGAATTAACAGGCTTACTTGTTGATGTTCTTATAGGTGATGCTGGCTTGGCCTTGGCTTCCTGCCAAGGAGACAGCGTCTGGAGAGCGTACCCGGTGAAGCGCTGTGGAGCGCGGTGTGGAGAGAAGGGCGATTCCGCCGCCGCAGGGGACTGAACCGCCGCCTTAGGGATCCACCTGTGCACAGGGGAGAGCCTGGGAAAAAGGTAAGTGGAGGATGTTGAGCTTACGTGCCAATGAAGAGTCCAGCAGAGATGCACGGGGCTGAGAGGAATCAGACGTGCGCAGGACGACGAGCGTTGCATAGCAGACGGCTCCGTGCCGAAGCTCCAGACAGGACGGGCTATATAGCCCGGGGCTGATTATTCCCAGGTGCGCGCACAGCTGAAGCAGATGATGGCTCAGAGTGAGTTGTAACAGTACCTCCCCCCGCCGAGCAGCGCCTTCTGGTGCTGGCTTACCTGGGTGCACCCGGTGAAAGTCCTCGATGAGGCGTTTGTCCAACATGAACGACTGGCACACCCAAGATCTCCACTCGGGGCCATACCCCTCCCAATCCACCAAGTACTGCAAGCCGCGGCCCCAGCAGCGGATGTCCAGGATGGAATTCACCGTCCAAGCCGGGTCACCGTCGATCAACACAGGTGGAGGCGGGGTTCAAGGAGGAGGGCAGAGCGGGTTGGAGATCACGGGTTTGACCTGGGAGACGTGAAACGTGGGACAAACATGGAGAGAAGGAGGGAGAGCCAGATGCACAGCCACAGGATTCACCACCTTGACAACAGGGAAGGCCCCGATAAAGCGTTTGGCCAGCTTCCTCTTTTCAGCCTTCAGGTTGATATGCTGAGTGGACAACCATACCTGCTGACCCACCTGATACTGTGGAGCAGGTTTCCTGTGCCGGTTCGCTGCCCTGGTGTTGCGCTCCGCAGTGCGTAAAAGGGCCTGGCGCGTAGCAGCCCACAGCCGATGACAGCGCCTCAGGTGAGCGTGAACTGAGGGTACAGCCACCTCCCCCTCTTCTTTGGGGAACAGCGGGGGGTCATAGCGCAGTGAAGCCCTGAAAGGAGACATGCCGGTGGCGGCAGAGACAGTTAGGTTGTGCGCATACTCAATCCAAGGCAGATGGCCACTCCACGATGATGGACTGGAGGCAATGACACAGCGCAGAGCGGCCTCCAGCTCCTGATTTGCTTGCTCGCACTGCCCGTTACTCTGGGGGTGATGACCGGAGGACAGGCTTACCGTAGCCCCCAAAGCGTTGCAAAAACACCTCCACACACTGGACACGAACTCCCGGTCGGAGACAATGTCCGCGAGGATTCCATGCAGACGCACGACGTGCTGCACCAGAAGGTCCGCCGTCTCTCGCACTGTTGGGAGCCCACGTAGGGGGATGAAGTGAGCAGCCTTGGAGAAGCAGTCAACGACGGTCAGCACAGTGTCGAAGGAGTTGGATACTGGGAGACTGGTCACAAAGTCCAGAGCCACGTGAGACCGTGGCCTCCCCGGGACAGGCAAGGGATGGAGAAGGCCCACTGGCGGAGATGTCGACGTCTTCCCGGTGGCACACTGGGGGCAGGCCCGAACGTAGCTGGTGATGTCCTGACGGAGCCCTGGCCACCAGAAGGATCTCTGGAGCAGGTCCACTAACCGGGAAATCCCAGGGTGGCAGGCGAATTTGGAAGTGTGGGCCCAGTGGATCACGTCACCCCGAACAGCTGATGGTACAAACAGTCTCCCGGTGGGACCCCCGCCCGGGTCCAGTTCAGCTTCCTGAGCCCTCAGGACCTTATGCCTGATGGCCCAGGAGAGGGTGCCCACCACACACAAGGCCGAGAGGGTGGTGTGCTCCTGCTTCTTGGTGGTCTCCGAGGTGAACTGCCTGGACAGGGCATCTGGCTTCGTGTTCTTTGACCCTGGGCGGTAGGTGATGGTGAACCAGAAGCGCCCAAAGAACAGGGACCAACGCGCCTGGCGAGCATTCAGGCGCTTAGCTGTCCTCAGGTACTCCAGGTTTTTATGGTCTGTCCAAACCACAAAGGGTAGCGCGGCCCCCTCCAGCCAGTGCCGCCACTCCTCCAGCATGAGCTTAACCGCCAGGAGTTCTCTGTCGCCAACATCGTAGTTCCTCTCGGCGGGTGGCAAATGCCGAGAGAAAAAGGCACAGGGGTGGATAACCCCATCCACCGGGGAGCGCTGAGAAAGGACTGCCCCCACCCCTGAATCTGAGGCATCCACTTCGACCAAGCACTGCAGCGCGGGAAGAGAATTCCGTCTTCAGGATCGTAAAAGCCGATGCAGCCTCCTCCATCCACCGGAACGCCACCTTGGGGGAGGTGAGGTGGGTCAGGGGGGCGGCGATCGAACTGTACTTGGGCACAAACCGCCGGTAGAAGTTGGCAAACCCCCAAAATTGTTGCAACTGTTTCCTTGACGACGGGGGGGGGGGCAGTCCACCACCGCCCTCACCTTCTCCGGGTCCGGAATGACCTGATTGTGTGAGATAATAAAGCCCAGGAACGAGGTCTTCTCAGTGTAGAACTCACACTTCTCGGCTTTCACGAAGAGCTTGTTCTCAAGTAGCCGTTGAAGGACCCGCCTCACGTGAACCTGATGCTCCTCCCGGGATTTGGAGAAGATCAGGATGTCATCCAGGTAGATGAAAATGAAGGACCCCAGGAAATCCCGGAGGATGTCGTTGATGAGCCGCTGGAAGACGGCCGGAGCGTTGGTGAGCCCAAACGGCATGACGAGATACTCAAAGTGGCCGCTGGGGGTCCGGAATCCCGTCTTCCACTCGTCACCCTCCCGGATCCACACGAGATGGTAAGCGCTGCGGAGGTCCAATTTCGTGAACCAGGAGGCCCCCTGGAGGGAGTCGAAGGCAGAGTCCATCAGAGGTAACGTATACTTGTCCTTGATGGTAATATCGTTCAAGGCCCGGAAGTCGATGCAAGGACAAAGAGAGCCGTCTTTCTTCCCAACGAAGAAGAAGCCCGCCACCACTGGAGACGACGATGGCCGAATGATGCCCGAGCTGAGCGACTCCTTGATGTAAGTTTCCATAGCCTCCTGCTCCAGAGCAGATAAGTTGTACAAGCGGCTCGACAGCAGGGGGGCGCCCGGACGGAGGTTAATGGCGCAGTCGTATGGGTGGTGGGGGGGAAGAGACAGCGCCTGGGCCTTGCCGAACACCACTCCCAGGTCGTGGAACTCAACAGGCACCCTGGACAAGTTGGGGGGTGGAAGGGCGGGGTAGGAGAGGGGGACCGCCGTAGAACAGGCTGCCGATTGGAGACACGCACTCAGGCAGAATGAGCTCCAGGCGAGAACACTGCCAGTCAAAGGTGGGGTTATGTAAGCGCAGCCAGGGGTAACCCAGGATGACCGGGGCAGCCGAGGTGGAGAGAACAAAGAGCCGGAGGTCCTCACGATGGTTCCCAGAAATGATGGCTGAAACCGGGGCAGTCTGGTGCGTCACCCTCCCTAGCGGAGCCTTCGACAGAGTGATGAGGTTGAGAGGTGTTGGCAGAGCTTGGCAGGGTATCCCCAATCGGGTTGCCAGTTCCTCAGAAATAAAGCTCTGTTCAGCCCCCGAGTCCACCAGTGTGTGTGTGAGGAACTCTGTGCAGTTGTAACAAAACCTAATAGGCAGGAGACATCTGGATAGGGGATTAGACCGGGATGAGTCCGCGAGGCCCCCTAACCCCCCCTTTTGGCCGAACCGGGCAGGACTCAATGTCGTGCTGCTCATCCCCGCAATACATGCAGAGTCCTAAGTTCCTACGGTGCTGTCTCTCTGCCTGTGAGATCTTAGTTCGTCCTACTACCATGGCCTCGGGCTCATCCGGACCCTCAAGCGCCGGCAAAGCCAACGAGGGTGATTGGGAGAAGCGGCGAAGTGACTTGCCCGGACGGCCGGAGGACCTCCGTTCGGCCGCTCGCTCTCTCAACCTATTATCCAAACTAATGGCCAGAGA
Source organism: Pholidichthys leucotaenia (assembly GCA_020510985.1). Classification (NCBI taxonomy): domain Eukaryota; kingdom Metazoa; phylum Chordata; class Actinopteri; order Cichliformes; family Pholidichthyidae; genus Pholidichthys; species Pholidichthys leucotaenia. The sequence continues at coordinate 341,426,788 of CM035840.1, forward strand.
AATGAGCTCGATGAGCTGCTCAGGTTTTTCTAGGCAGGCCAGCTCATCCTGCAAACTAGGGCTCAGGCTACAGGTGAAGATGCTGCAGAGTGCAGCATCCTCCCACCCTACTTCTGCTGCCACCACCCGGAAGTCGACAGCGTAATCGGCCACAGACCAACTACCCTGGCGAAGATTAAGTAGACGGGTGGTTAGCACACTATCGAGATCCGAATGGTCAAACACTTCGTGGAAATCTCGGACGAACTGGGCGTAAGTGAGGTTAGCGTAGCTGGGCTTTGCCATTATGGCGTAAGCCCATGCTGACGCTCGCCCCTCCAAGAGATTAGCCACGTAACCGATTCGGCTATGATTGGAAGGGAAGTCCCCGGGAACGCGCTCAAACACCGTCTCACACTGGAGGATGAAACCCCGCGCCTCCCCAAGCTTCCCAATGAAGTGCATGGACGTGGGGATCGGTGTGAGATGCGTGAACGCGCCCAGGCTAGCCTGGCTAGGTGGTGAGCTAACGGGAGCTGGCCTGCTGCTCTCGCCCGCTGTCCTTCCAGGCGATCCAATCGGCTGTTTATCTGACCTAGCTGGTTCAAAACTACCTGCTGCTGGTAAGCCAACTGATCGAGTCGAGCCTCCAAGATGTTAAAGCAATGTGCGAGCCCGCTGTTCGCTGGGTCATTCTCACGGAGCCATACTGTCATCATAGTGTCGGACCCAGGGAACACGCACCCACAGGCTCAAGTTCAATACAATAATCTTTATTGAATACCAGCAGGTGCGTGGATGCCTGTGTGCGATATGTTAATGTGTTGTGGGTGAACGAGCTGCAGCCAGGAGTGACACAGAGTGCTGTACAGCCTGGCAACCCTAGAGACAGAGCCAAACACAAATGTTAGACCTCAGCCGAGTAATAATGACCGGAGAATTAACAGGCTTACTTGTTGATGTTCTTATAGGTGATGCTGGCTTGGCCTTGGCTTCCTGCCAGGGAGACAGCGTCTGGCGAGCGTACCCGGTGAAGCGCTGTGGAGCGTGGCGTGGAGAGAAGGGCGATTCCGCCGCCGCGTGGGAGAGAACCGCCGCCTTAGGGATCCACCTGTGCACAGGGGACAGCCTGGGAAAAAGGTAAGTGGAGGATGTTGAGATTACATGCCAACGAAGAGTCCAGCGGAGATGCACGGGGCTGAGAGGAATCAGACGTGCGCAGGACGACGAGCGTTGCATAGCAGACAGCTCCGTGCCGAAGCTCTAGACAGGACGGGTTATATAGCCTGGGGCTGATTATTTCCAGGTGCGCGCACAGCTGAGGCAGATGACGGCCCAGAGTGAGTTGTAACAAGAGAGCCTGTGAGGCTTAATTACTGAGCGGAGGAAAAGATGAAGCTACTTTGTTTTTGTGGAAATAGATTATTTTTCCTTTGTTGTGGTTAAAGACAAAAGCATACTGGTGGGTTCCGAACTAAAGAGCCGGTTGAGACTTACGGCAATCTTCAGCTCCGACAAAGCTAGTGCTGTGCTATGCTAACAACACCGTGAACTGGATCTACTGTATTTTGAACAGCCACGGCTGGATGCAAAGTGGAAATACTCTTGTCTCAACACCCACGGCTGGATTTTTGCATCTGGACAGTTTGTGACCCAGCAAGAATTAAACCGATCGCCACATACATCGTTCCAGACAGAAGACATGATAACACTTTCCATCAGACAGCTGGACTGTGATCCACTGAAATTAAAATGCATTTACTTGCTACCTGGATAAAGATTATTCATTCAAAAATGGGCTTTGATCTCCAAAAGGAATTTGAAGGACTAGATTGTGTCTCTGTCACAGCAGACATTTGGACTGTTGATAATGGACATTTTCTTTGGATCACTGCACATCGGATTAAATCTGTAATCATAAAGGTAAGATAAGCATGGTTAGCTTTATGCAGTGTTGCCAACTCTCACTCCAAAATGAGGAAATTACTGCCAATATCATATTGATTTTCTTCAGGTTTTTCCCACAATAAGAGCTCTCAAGGCAGGATAAAACAGACTGAACATGTTCTAAAAGCTCTGTCTGAAACAGTCTGTTTTCAGCCTGACATTAATAAGTCCATAATGTAATCCATTAATTAAATTATCTTGCTATGTGTGCAAGATGTCCCACCCGTGGGACGTTTTACATTGACTGGACACTGGCTGAAATGGTAAGGGATTTAAATCTAGAGCTGCAAATCAGGTGCGTCTGTTAGTATATTACCAATTTTCTCCAAAGTTTTAGAGAAAAACTGTTGCTACACAATTATTGGAATATATGGAGTCTAATAATTACTTACATCCTCTCTATGGCTTCTGACCAAATTATTCAGCTGACAGTGCTAACTCCTACTTGATTGAAGAAATTAAAAACAAAAAAAATCAATAGATCAAGCTCAGGTTGTGGGAACTGTTTTACTGGACCTATTAAAAAAAACAAAAAACTTTTGATGCAGTGAATCATTACATTTTAGTTACAAGAAAATATTTAGATCAATTTATCTAATCTGGCCATGTACTGTTTTTGTCTTATCTGTGTGACAGACAACAATGTGTAATGGTGAATAATGAAAGATCTTCTTTCTTAGCCTCTTAAAATTCTAGTTTTCCACCCACAGAATGTTTCACATTGGCTGAAAATTGGCAGGAATGCTAAAGGGTTAAGTATGCATTTAAAAGTAACGTGAAAGTTACTTTTCCAAGTAACTAGTTACTTTAATCATGCAGTAATTAATCCATCTAGCTACAATGCTCCACACTGTGTATATATATTTATATATTTATGTGTACATATGTATATTCACTGCTCTTATTTTTCTTATCTTCTAAATTATTGCTCTGAGTGTTGCTATCCCTGTGCTGTTGCTATCCTGGAATTTCCCCATTGTGGGACTAATAAAGGCTTATCTTATCTTATCTTAATTAGTAACTCAGTTACCTTTAAAAAGAAGTAACAAGTAAGTGTAATTAGTTACTATTTTTTAGTAACTTGCCCAACACTGATAATAACACATTGAAGCAGCCCTCTTAAAAACTTAAGCTTAACAGCTGCCATTGCTCACTGCTAAACAAAGACAGGCAGAACCTTTTTCCCACAATTCAAAGTCAAAGTCAACTTTATTGTCAATTCTGCCATATGTACAGCACATATAGAGAATTGAAATTACGTTACTCTGAGATCCACCAAGTAGCAAGGTAAACACTAAGTAGGAAATGTGAATATAAAGTACAATGGTGTGAAAAAGTGTTTGCCCCCTTCCTGATTTCTCATTTTTTTGTGTCACACTTAAATGTTTTAGATTATCAAACAAATTTAAATATTAGACAAAGCTCACACAAGTAAACACAAAATGCAGTTTTTAAATGAAGGTGTTTATTATTAAGGGTAAAAAAATCCAAACCTACATGGCCCTGCGTGACCCCCCCCCCCCCCCGTTAAAACATAAATTAACAGTGGTTTATCACATCTTTGGAAAACTGGGTTCAATTTCTCTAGCCACATCCAGGCCTGATTACTGCCACACCTGTTCTCAACCAAGAAATCACTTAAATAGGACATGCCTGACAAAGTGAAGTAGACCAAAAGATCCTCAGAAGCTAGACATCATGCTGCAATCCAAAGAAATTCAGGGACAAATGAGAAACAAAGTAATTGAGGTTATAAAGCCATTCCTAAAGCTTTGGAACTCCCAGCGAACCACAGTGAGAGCTACTATCCATAACTGGCAAAAACACGGAACAGTGATGAACTTTGCCAGGAGTGGCCGGCTGACCAAAATTACCCCAAGAGCGCAGCGACGACTCATCCAAGAGGTCACAAAAGACCACACAACAACATCCAAAGAACTGCAGACCTCACTTGCCTCAGTTAAGGTCAGTGTTCATGACTCCACCATAAGAAAGAGACTGGGCAAAAATGGTCTGCATGGTAGAGTTCCAAGACGAAAACCACTGCTGAGCAAAAGGAACATAGGACCTCTTTCCACCAAACTGGTTCCAGTGCTAGTTTGGTTCTGGGGCTGGTGCTAGTGCTTAACCAGTTCTTCTGGAGTGGCTCATAAGAACCAGTTGGCTTTCCACCGATATGGAGCTAGTCGGGAATTATGTCAGAGCTACGTCATTACGTAGTGTGAAGCGCCCAACCCCCGCAGAACACCAGAGAAGACGGAAGGTGGCGGTATGCACCTCTCACTTGTTTGCTATCCGCCAGTAACCGAGAGAAGAAGAAGAAGTAGCAGCGCTAGCTTGTCAACATGTAGGAGTTTGTTGTCTCTTTGGGAGCGCTGCTTTTATTCCAAACCTGTATTACCATCCAAAACCAGTTTTATTCTTAATGGCAGAGAACGGTGGCTATGTTTAAGGACACCGGTAATCATCAATATTTCAGTTATCAGCCGTTGTTAGATAAAGTCTGTAGCGCGAGCATTGACTACACTTTTAAACATAATATGTATGTCATTTCTGTAATAGGTGGTGTTATGGCGCATTACAAGACAGAGGTCGCCTGTTATGTCATGCCAAAAAGTGATCAGCTGTCCCAAAAAATGATCGCCAGGGGCCATATTGTTATGGGTTATATTAGCCGGTAAATATATATATTTCAACAGATAAACAGTACTTAGTTAGGTATAACAAGATATATTTAACACTTACGATGCATTTTGAACCCAAAACAAACTTGATCTGGGATTAAAAGCAATTAAAATAATGCAGTCACAAGGTTACATGGAAAAATGTATAGATTTACTGCATATATACATGAAGATACTGTATAAATGCATATTCTATGCACCTCCAAACTACAGAGTTGTGAAGGGTATACCCTTCTGTACTTGTGTCATCTATTTTGGTTAAAGTACTGATTCAAGTTTTTATTCATGTAGGGATAACAAGAGACAGACTAGAAAGTGTTCAAAGTTCTTTCCCCAGAAATGATCTTGTCCAGAGCTGACAGAATGTCATGTGGTACGTTGTCAAAACAAGATAAACTCATCATTTTTGAAGCTGGCAATGTGGAACATTTTCCACAGAAAAAGTACATAGATTTAAAGTTTGTTGCTACTTGTTCTTTAAAAAATGTGAAAGAAGTTGTCAAAAATATGAGTAAGTCCACAAATACCTGATATATTGTCCAATACCTGGAAAAATGAACTTAAGTGCAGTAATTCAGTACTTGTACTTTCACTTCCCACCACTACAATGTTATAGTGATTTGCATTGTCCTAAATAACTTTATATTTCATGCATATTTCATGCATTCATTTTTTTTTTCCGGTTCCGGTTCCGCCGTACCGGTGGCGCCACACGAGTTGGCTGCCCGTTGCAACAGCCTTTTTTTTTTATCTTTCTTATTCTTTCTACACCTTTCACTCTATATATATATCACGGACACACAGATCGCCCCAAAGGTCTCCCGAGTCGGCGGACGGAGCCACTGTTTACAGCAGGAGACGTTACAGCAGGAAGAGCTAGTGCTAGCTAGCACTCAACCGCCACCCGGTGCTAACGGAGAAACTCGACATACCGGGAACTGTAGCGAAAAGGACGCGGGTGCCGGGCTGGAGTTTAGGCGGCGTGCAAGAAATATAAGACAGAATAATAAAGAGCGATGGCAAGAACCAAGCAGACCGCCCGTAAAATCTACTGGAGGAAAAAGCCCCCCAGGAAGCAGCTAGCCACCAAGGCTGCTTGGAAAAGCGCTCCGGCCACCGGCGGAGTGAAGAAGCCTCACCGTCACAGGCCCGTGGCTCTGAGAGAGATCCGTCGCTACCAGAAATCCACGGAGCTGCTCATCTGTAAGCTGCCCATCCAGCGCCTGGTGAGGGAGATCGCTCAGGACTTCAAGACCGACCTGCGCTTCCTGAGCTTCGCCGTCATGGCTCTGCAGGAGGCCAGCGAGGCCTACCTGGTGGGTCTCTTCTTCGCTAAGAGGGTCACCATCATGCCCAAAGACTTCCAGCTGGCCCGCTGCATCCGCGGAGAGAGAGCTTGGACTTTCTGCTGCACATTCACCAACTATAATGCTCCGCACTGTGTGTCATATATATATATATATATATATATATATATACACGTATATATATATATATATATATATATATATATATATATATATATATATATATATATATATATATATATATATACAGTATATATTTATAGTAATATGTACATATGTTTACTAGCTGTTCTTGTTTTTTCTTGCCTTCTGATTGTTGCCCTGAGTGTTACTATCCCTGTGCTGTTGCAATCCTGGAATTTCCCCATTGTGGGACTAATAAAGGCTTATCTTATCTTATCTTATATGAAATGTAAAGTCTTTAACTTTTTAATATGACCCTTCTCTCTTATGTTTTTTTCTCTTATCTCTTTGTCTTATGTCCTGATTGGTGGAGCCTTGAGAACTTTTATCATGTTTATAGTCAGCTTCATGTGTGCCTGTGTTTGTGTTCATGTTGAATGTAACTGTAGTTTGTAAATATGGATGTCACCTGAGTGCAAAACAAATCTACCTACGGGTACAAATAAAGGAACCTGAACCTGAATATGTTTGGTGTGAGGATAACAATGTAGAAGCAGAAAAACACTTAAGGAAAGAAAGCTTTTATTTCCAAAATGTGCAAAAAACTTCAGACTGCTACATATGAAATATTATGTACACACAGACAAAAATATCAATGCTGTGATAGTTACTTTTTTTACAGTCCCTCAAGCACAGACACAACACGTCCCATCAGTCCAACAAGGGTGTTGGTCTGCTTTGCAGCAAAGCGAAGTTCAGCTGCTCCTCCCTCCTGCTCTGCTCCTGCTGTCTCATCAGACCGTAATCAAGAAGGAGGTCCATGTTTGTGTCACACTTCTGTTTCCCTGTTTTAAAGTACAAAAATAAGCAATATAAAATAACCACACACTGAAAAATGCAGGAATCGTCAGTCCAAGATTGAATGTGTCTATTCAACATCCATTTACTGTTAGTGGCATCACAACATTCAATTCAAGTGTATAATTGGTTTAATTCACTCCCTCCTTTGTGTGACTGGGTCATGATCCATCCAGGTGGATGCCCTCAATTTCCCCTATGGGGATCAATAAAGTACACAAAATCAAAATGATCTGAACATAAATTACCTAATCTGGTCTGATTAGAAGAGCAGGAGGAGGACAAGCTTGGAGCTGGTGAAGGTGAGCTGGACACCACAGGTCTGGCTGGTTCTCCCTCATCATCCAGCTGTGATAAATCTATAAAAAAAAAAAGTGTTTTAGTTTGTGCAGTGAACAACTTAAGCCTTCCATTAAATGTGCAGACATAGAAGACAATTTTATTCAATATCAATGTTAGCAAGCTTACATGTCTGATTATGGAATAGAAGAATAGGAATAGATGAAACTTCATTGTACTGTACAGTTGTACAGTACAATGAAACTGTAGGTGTTCCACCAGGCTAGTGCGCAATAAAGTAAGAGAAGGATTAGATAAAATACGGCTACACAACATACAATTAAACACGAGTGAAATTTAAAAAAAAAATGGCCTAAGATTATGGAAATATTACCAAAATAGTAAAAAGGACGACGTTACTAGTGTCTGGTAGAAAAATCTCCCATAACACAACGCAAGGCACCCATTCATACACAGTATTCATACCACAAAAAATGTATTTTGCGCTGGATGTCTTTATAAAAAAAGTATTCTGTAAGATGCTAAGATTTCTGTTCTAGTTTCTCAAATGCGCATTTCTGTATGGCGAGGAAACGTTCGTGCTAAAAACAGTTAGCTTGTTAGCATAGCTAACCGAATATATAATGGCCACAAGAGTGAGTAAAAAAAAAAAAAAAAAAATCTGCACTTTGGCCGTTACATATCAATACAAGCGGTATACATCTGTCAGCAGAGATGACCTGTTCATTTCTTTATGGCGAGGAGAAACGTTTGGTCGTAGTAAAAGTACTGTTAGCTTGTTAGCATAGCTAACCGAAAATACTATAGCCACAAGAGTGACTAAAAAAATATCCGCACTTTGGCCGTTACATATCAATACAAGTGGATATATATGTATACATATATTGGTTAACGTCTGGCATTTTAAAGACAATACACTTACCAGCGTGTTTTAAGCAGTTTGTTGTCCAGACTAATCCACGCCAGTGACAATGGTCCGGCTGGCTGGCCTGTCCTCCAAAACAGTTCAGATGAGTGGCCCCCTCCAGCTTATCTTGTACTTCTGCTTATGTCCATAGAGCTAAGAAATATTTCTCCTCTTCGCTCTAATCTGTTTGGTTTTGGAATCCGTTACGTGCTCCGCTGTTTGGAAAGCAACATGGCGGTCAGTAATGTTTTGAAGCTGGTCAGTTAACCACGCCCATGGCTGTGGACGTAACCAACGTAAACTGGTGCTGCCGTTGGCCCAGCTAGGAGTTGGGGCCACAATAGCCCCACTTTTGGGAGCCCGGGACTGGTGCTTAAGTCGGTGGAAACCCAAAGAACTGGTGCTAATGATGCAATGGCTCCAGTTAAGCACTGGAACCGGTTTGGTGGAAAGAGGCCCATAAAGGCACCAGCAAGTCCACCTCTGAATGGCTTAAGAAAAACAAAATGAAGATTTTGGAGTGGCCTAGTCAAAGTCCTAACCTGAATCTGATTGAGATGCTGTGGCATGACCTTAAAAAGGTGGTTCATGCTCAAAAACCTTCCAGTGTGGCTGGCTGAATTACAACAATTCTGCAAAGATGAATGGGCCAAAATTCCTCCACAGCGCTGTAAAAGACTCATTGCCAGTTATCGCAAACGCTTGATTGCAGTTGTTGCCACTAAGGATGGCCCAACCAGTTATTAGGTTTAGCCGGCAATCACTTTTTCACACAGGGCCATGTAGGTCTGGATTTTTTTTTACCCTTAATAATAAACACCTTCATTTAAAAAACTGCATTTTGTGTTTACTTGTGTTATCTTTGTCTAATATTTAAATGTGTTTGATGATCTGAAACATTTAAGTGTGACAAACATACATAAAAAAAAGAGAAATCAAGAAGGGGGCAAACACTGTTTCACACCACTGTATAACATCTAACACCAAACATTAAACATTGAACATCAAACATCAGTGCAAAGAAAACCAACCCCCAACCATAAGCTAACTAAAAATACTAAGGGTGTGCAAAATAACTAAATACGATAAAAATAAAGACAGCATGTAGTGACTTGAGGCACATATCAGAGCACATAGAGGGTTAAAGTGGCATATAGTGCAAAGAGAGCAGGCCATTGCTGCATAAAGTGACTGGTGCAGCACTAAGATCAATGTGTGTGCATGTGTTGGAGTGAACAATTCCTGGATGTCAGAGTTCAGTTTTTGAAGCTCCTGAAATCAGTGTGTGCATGTGTGGGATTGAACAGTACCTGGGGATGGCAGAGTTCAGTTGTTGAAGGGGGTGGGTTCAGAGTCCAGGATTTGTGTGTGGGGGGGCCAGAAGTGGGAGAGAGGGCAGAGCAGGGAGAGAGTTGAGCTTCCTGACAGCCTGGTGGATGAAGCTGTCCTTGAGTCTGTTGGTCCTGGCCCGGAGACTCTGCAGTCTCCTCCCTGATGACAGCGGACTGAAGCAGCTGTGTGATGGGTGGGTGGGATCACCTGCAATGCAGAGGGCTTTGTGGGTGAGGCAGGTGCTGTAGATGGCCTCAAAGGAAGGGAAAGAGGTACCAACGATCTTCTCAGCTGCTCTCACTGTGCGCTGGAGGGTCTTGTGGCAGCACGCGGAGCAGGCGCCGTACGACATGATGATGGAGCTGATCAGGATGCTCTCAATGGTGCCTCTGTGGAAGGTACCCATGATAGGGGCCGGGGCTTTGGCTCGTCTAATAATAATAATAATAATGGCTTGCATTTATATAGTGCCTTTTCAAAGCACTTTACAATGAAAATCCATTATTCATTCACTCAACAGACAGACAATGGTAGCGGTAAACTATTACTGTAGACACAGCTGCCCTGGGGCAGACTGACGGAAACATGACTGCCAATCCGCACCATCAGCCTCTCTGACCACTACCGAAGATTTATGCACATTCATACCCAGTGTCATGGACACTGGAGGCAAGGTGGGTAAAGTGTCTTGCCCAGGGACACAACGGCAGGATGGCTGGGGAGAGCAGGATTCAAACCACCAGTGCTCTGGCTATTGGACATCCCACTCTACCTCCTGAACCACTGCCGCCCACTCAGTTTGCAGAGAAAGTAGAAACGCTGCCAAGCTTTCTTGGCCAGTGATACAGTGTTGGTGGTCCAGGAGAGGGTCTCTGGAATGTGCACACCCAGAAACTTGGTGCTACTCACCCTCTTCACAGCAGCACCATTGATGGTCAGGGGAGCATTCTGGTTGTGCGCTCTTCTGATGTCCACAACAATCTCCTTCATCTTCTCCATGTTCAGAGAGAGATTATTGTCTCTGCACCACATGGCCAGGCAGCCCACCTTGCTTCTGTAATTTGTCTCATGTCCGTTGTTTATGAGACCCACCACAGTTGTGTAGTCCTCAAACTTGATGAAGAGGTTGGAGCTGTGTATCAGTGTAAAGTCATGGCTCAGCAGAGTGAAGAGGAGGGGGCTCAGCACACACCCTTGGGGTGCCCCTGTGTTCAGAGTGATGGTGCTAGATGTGTTACTGCCAACCTGTACTGCTTGTGGTCTCTCTGTCAGGAAGTCCAACAGCCAGTTACACAGTGAAGAATTGAACCCCAGCTGGTCCAGTTTGTGAATGAGCTGTTGGGGGATGATTGTGCTGAATGCTGAACTAAAGTCTATGAACAGCATTCTGATAGAAGTCCTTTGTGTCCAGGTGTGTGAGGGCTGAGTGGAGGGCAGTAGAGATGGCATCATCGGTTGAGTAATTGGACCGGTATGCAAACTGGAACGGGTCCAGGGAGGGGGGCCGGACAGACTTGATGTGCTGCATGACCACCCGCCCGAAGCACTTCATAGATAGATAGATAGATGTACTTTATTGATCCCAAACTGGGAAATTACAGTTTGGGATCATTTCATGATAATGGGAGAGAGTGCAACCGGACGGTAGTCATTGTAGCAGGAGGAAAATGACTTCTTGGGGACTGGGATGATGGTGGTGGCTTTGAAGCATGTGGGGACAACGGCCTGTCTCAGTGAGATGTTGAAGATGTCCATGAAAACACATGTAAGTTCCTCTGCACAGGCTCTCAGTACATGACCAAGTATGTTGTCAGGACCTGGAACTTTGCGTGCATTGATTCCTTGTGGTTTTTCCATTAGATGATGTCACACACCCACTCTCTATACTTACTGACAGAGAGCAGTTTTCAACTTTTCAATATAATTACTGTGGCAGAACCAAATTATGATAAGCCGATCACCCACGAATATACAACAAGATATACAACCCACAGTTGCAGGGCAGGATCCCAAGGTGAACCTGTGTAGCAAATATGGTGACCCTAGAGCGCTTTACAGATTCTATAGTAAGAGCTCACAGGGAGTGCCAATCTTGACCTTTGGATCCCAAAACTGTAGTCAGAGGTTATGGTCTTAGAGTGAACCTGTGTACCAGGTTTGGTGACCCTAGCTTTCTTTGTTGTTGAAATATACTTTATAAGACATTTTGATGTTGACCTTTGACCTTGCAATCCCAAAACCACAGTCACACTTTAGGGTCACATCGTGAACCTGTGTACCAAGTTTGGTGGCCCTAACTTTACTTGTTGTACAGTAATAAGGCATAAGGAATGTTAACCTTGACCTTTGACCTTTTGACCCCAAACCCATAGTCAGAAGTCAAAATCTGAAGAGGAACCTGTGTACCAGGTTTGGTGGTCCTAGCTTTACTCGTTGTACAGTAATAAGGCATAAGAAATGCTAACCTTGACCTTTAACCTTTTGACCCTAAACCCATAGTCAGAGGTCAGGATTCCAAAATGAACCTGTGTAGCAACTTTGGTGACCCTAGCTTTCTTTGTTGTTGAGCTATAGTTTATAAGCCATTTTGATGTTGACCTTTGACCTTGCGATCCTAAAACCGTAGTCACACTTCAGGGTTACAGGGTGAACCTTTGTACAAAGTTGGGTGATCCTGACTTTACTCGTTGTGTAAGGCATAAGGAATGTTAACCTTGACCTTTGAGCTTTTGACCCCAAACCCATAGTCTGAGGTCAGGATCCCAAGGTGAACCTGTGGACCAGATTTGGTGACCCTAGACTTATTCGTTTTATGGTAATAGTGCCAATGGAATGCTAACCTTGACCTTTGATCTTTTGACCCCAAACCCATAGTCAGAGGTCAGGATTCCAAGGTGAACCTATGTACCAGGTTTGGTGGACCTAGCTTTATGCGTTGTATCAGAATCAGAATCAGAATCAGAATCAGAATCAGAATCAGCTTTATTGGCCAAGTATGCACAACACATACAAGGAATTTGACTTTGGCTAAAAACTTGCTCTCGTTGTTCAGGTGGAGGATTTAAATAAGGATTCAATGACAACAGAGTATGTACAGTAAATTACAGTCTGTCCACGTTTCTATAAAAGGATGCAAATATATACAGGAATATATGCAGTTATTTACTCAGACTAACCACACTTGCAGAAATAGTGTGAGAGTTATGTGCAATGTAATAATGGATGAAAAGTCATGAGTACAGCAACAGGTAGGACTAGGTGAATGTTAGGAGTTCATCAGAGTGATGGCTTGAGGAAAGAAACTGTTCCTGTGACGGGTAGTTTTGACCTTCAGTGATCTGTAACGACGACCAGAAGATAGAAGTTCAAACAGTTTGTGGCCGGGGTGTGATGGGTCAGCACAGATGTTTCCTGCCCGTTTCCTGGTTATGGACTGATATAAGTTCTCAATGGAGGGTAGGTCGGTACCAATGATCCTCTCCGCAGACTTAACGATCCGCTGCAGTCTGGTCTTGTCCTGTTTAGTGGCAGATCCAAACCAGACAGTGATGGAAAAGTAGAGGACAGATTGGATGATGGCGGTGTAGAAGACAACCAGCAGCTCCTGAGGCAAATCAAACTTCTTGAGCTGACGCAGAAAAAACAACCTCTGCTGGGCCTTTTTCCGGACAGTGTCTATATGGGAGGACCACTTCAGGTTCCAGGAGATTGTGGTACCCAGAAACTTGAAGGAGTCCACAGTGGACACTGTGCTGTTGAGGATGGTGAGTGGGGGGAATGAAGGGGGGTGTCGCCTGAAATCCACAGTCATCTCCACCGTTTTGGCTGGGTTAAGTTCAAGATGGTTCTGGCTGCACCAGAGGATCAGCTGCTCCACCTCCTGCCTGTATGCAGACTCATCATCATCCCGGATCAAACCGATGACTGTGGTGTCGTCCGCAAACTTCAGGAGCTTCACCGAAGGGTCCTCTGAGGTGCAGTCGTTGGAGTAGAGGGAGAAGAGCAGTGGGGAAAGGACACATCCTTGGGGGGCGCCGGTACTAATTTTTCGGGAGCTGGATGTAAATCTCCCTAGCTTCACCTGTTGCCACCTGTCAGTCAGAAAGCTGGAGATCCACTGGCAGGTGGAGGGGGGCACCTTGAGCTGGAGGAGTTTCTGATGAAGAATGCCTGGGATGATGGTGTTGAACGCTGAGCTGAAGTCGACAAACAGGATTCTGGCGTACGTCCCTAGGGAGTCGAGGTGTTGCAGGATGTAGTGTAGTCCCATATTCACTGCATCATCCACTGACCTGTTTGACCGGTAGGCAAACTGCAGTGGGTCCATCAGGGGGCCTATGATGACCTTCAGGTGGTTCAGCACCAATCTCTCCAAGGATTTCATGACCACAGAGGTCAGGGCAACAGGTCTGTAGTCGTTTAATCCTGTAACAGAGGGTTTCTTGGGAACTGGAATGATGATGGAGCGTTTGAAGCAGGAAGGCACTTCACGCAGCTCCAGTGATCTGTTAAAGATCCGGGTGAAGATGGGGGCCAACTCGTTGGAGCAGACTCTCAGGCAGGACGGAGACACACCATCAGGTCCTGCAGCCTTCTTGATCTTTTGTCGCTGAAAGACCCGGCGCACCTCCTCTTCACAGATCGTTAGTGCTGGTGGGAGGTCAGAGTGGAGGAGGGATGGAGTTCCTGGGGCTGCAGATAATCCTTTTGTGTGGGTGGGAGGTGAGAACTGTAGGTTCTTTTCAAACCTGCAGTAAAAGCTGTTTAGGTCGTTAGCCAGCTGGAGGTTTTCCACAGGGTGGGGGGATGGTCTCCTGTAGTTGGTGATATTCCGTAGGCCTCTCCAGACAGAAGCAGAGTTGTTGGCTGAGAAGTTTTTTTGTAACTTCACATTGTAGCTCCTCTTAGCAAGCCTGATCTCCTTCATCAGCATGTTTCTGGCCCGCTTGTACAGAGTCCAGTCACCAGTCCTGTAGGCCTCCTCCTTGGTCTGACGTAGCTGCTTCAGTTTAGGAATGAACCAGGGTTTATTGTTGTTGTATGTGCAGAAGGTCTTGGTCTGCACACACATGTCCTCACAGAAACAGATGTATGACGTCGCAGTGTCAGTGAGTTCATTTAGGTTAATGGCTGCAGCTTCAAAAACACTCCAATCTGTACAGTCAAAGCAGGCTTGTAACTTCAGCTTTGATTCCTCAGTCCATTTCTTCACAGTCCTTACAACAGACTTGGAAGTTTTTAGTTTCTGTCTGTATGTTGGAATAACATGGAGCAGACAGTGGTCAGAAAAACTCAGAGCTGCATGGGGGATGGCATGATAGGCGTTTCTTAAAACTGTGTAACAGTGGTCAAGTGTATTTGTGTCCCTGGTGGGACATTTAATATGCTGTCTGTATTTAGGAAGCTCATTTGTGAGACTAGCTCTATTGAAATCACCCAGAATGATAAGCAGAGAGTCTGGATGCTTTTCCGCCACTTCTGCTATCTGGTCAGCGAGGTGCTGCAGTGCCTCCGTTGTACAAGCAGCAGGCGGGATATAAATTCCGACCAGAATAAAGGAGGAGAACTCTCGCGGTGAATAAAAGGGTTTACAGTTTATGAACAGTGACTCTAGGTTAGGGCTACAAAACTTCTTCAACACTGTGACATCATTACACCAACCTTCGTTTATGTAGAAGCAGATTCCACCACCTTTAGTCTTTTCAGAGAATTCTCGGCTGCAATCAGCATGAAACAGCTGGAATCCGTCCAGGCGCACCGCGCTGTCCGGGATGTGTTCACTCAGCCAGGACTCCGTGAAACAAAGGGCGCCAGATCTGCTAAAATCCCGGTTTTTGTGAGTCAGGAGCAGCAGTTCATCCAATTTGTTCGCCAAAGAGCGGATATTTGCCAGATGGATCGATGGGAGCGGCGTGTGAAATCCTTGTTTCTTCAACCTGACTAGCGCACCGGCACGTTTACCACGCAGCCTTCGTTTCCGGCCAGCGCCAATAGCCGCTGCTCCCACAGCTAAGATCAACTGAAATAAGGCAGGTATAATAAGGTATAATAAGGCAGCTGAGATGTACTGGTAAGCCAAGCGGAGTGCAGCTTGGGTGGTTGCTGAAACAAAAACTCGGGTGTGGGAGGAGTTCGGTGAGGCCATGGAACAAGACTTTGGGTCGGCCTCGAAGAGGTTCTGGCAAACTGTCCGGCGGCTCAGGATAGGGAAGCAGCTCCCTGTCCACACTGTGTATGGTGCGGATGAGGTGCTGCTGACTTTGATTGGGGATATCGTCGGGCGGTGGAAGGAATACTTTGAGGACCTCCTCAATCTCAGTGACACGCCTTTCACAGAAGAAGCAGGGCTTGTGGACGAGGGGGACGACTCGTCCATCACAGGGGCTGAGGTTGCCAAGGTGGTTAAAAAGCTCCTTGGTGGCCAGGCCCCGGGGGTGGATGAGATTTGCCCTGAGTACCTCAAGGCCCTGGATGCTGTAGGGCTGTCATGGTTGACACGCCTCTGCAACATTGTGTGGAGGCCGGAGACAGTGCCTTTGGCATGGCAAATCAGGGTGGTGGTTCTTCTCTTCAAGAAAGGGGACCGGAGGTGTGTTCCAACTATACAGGAATAACACTCCTCAGCCTCCCTGGGAAGGCCTATGCCAAGGTACTGGAGCGGAGAGTCCGGCCGTTGGTCGAACCTCGGATTCAGGAGGAGCAGTGTGGTTTTCATCCTGGCCGTGGCACATCGGACCAACTCTTTACCCTCTCAAGAATCCTCGAGGGTTCGTGGGAGTTTGCCCAACCAGCTTACATGTGTTTTGTGGACTTGGAGAAGCATTTGGCTGTGTCCCTCATGGTTTTTTTTGTGGGGGGTGCTTCAGGAGTATGGGGTATTGGGCTTGTTGTTACGAGCTATTCGGTCTCTAGGCGACTGTTGTGAGAGTTTGGTTCGTACTGCCAACACTCGGTCAGACCCATTCCCAATGAGAGTTGGACTCCGCCAGAGCTGCCCTTTGTCACCGATCATGTTCATAATTTTTATGGACAGGATTTCTAGGCACAGCAAGGGAATGAAGGGTGTCATGCTTGGTGACCACAGGATCTCATCTCTGTTGTTTGCAGATGATGTTCTCCTGTTGGCTTCATCCAGCAATGACCTACAGGTCTTACTGGGACGGTTTGCCGCTGAGTGTGAAGCGGCTGGGATGAGAATCAGCACCTCCAAGTTCGAGTCCATGGTCCTCAGTCAGAAAAAGGTGTATTGTCCTCTCTGGGTTGGGGACAAGCTCCTTCCCCAAATGGAGGATGTTAAGTATCTCAGGGTCTTATTCACGAGTGAGGGGAGAATGGAGCGAGAAATTGACAGACGGATCAGAACAGCATCTGCAATGATGCGGACATTGTATCGGTCCATTGTGGTGAAGAGGGATCTAAGCTCTAAGGCAAAGCTGTTGATTTACCAGTCAATCTACGTTCTTACCCTCACCTATGGTCACAAGCTTTGGGTAATGACCGAAAGAATGAGATCGCGGATACAAGCGGCTGAAATAAGCTTTCTTCGTAGGATTGCTGGACTCACCCTTTGAGATAGGTTGAGGAGCTCAGTCATCCGGAAGAGGCTCAGAGTAGAACTGCTGCTCCTCACATTGAAAGGAGCCAGTTGAGGTGGTTTGAGAATCTGATCAGGATGCTTCCTTAACGCCTCCCACTTGAAGTGTTTCGGGCACATCCCACTGGGGGGAGACCCTGGGGCAGACCCAGGACTTGCTGGAGAGACTATGTCTCTCAGTTGGTCTGGGAATGCCTTGGTATCCCCTCTGAAGAGCTGGAGCAGGTGGCTGGGGAGAGGGACATCTGGGCTTATCTGCTGGAACTGCTGCCTCCGCGACCCAGACCTCCAGAAAAGTGGTAGAAGAAGGATGGATGGATAGACGTTCCATTTTTGCTGAGCACCAAGCTGGATGGAAGGAAATTCCATTTTTTATACAGTCTTTGGCATGACCCGGCCGGGACTTGAACCCCGACCTTCCGGTTGAAGGGCGGATGCTCTACCTCTAGGACACCACTCCCGAGGTCATAGGTCAGAGGCTACACCTCCTGCAAAAATCATCCCATCAGAACCAAATTGTAATCCGCACATCTTCAGTATATATCCAACTATGGTACCAAGTTTCAAAACAACTGGACCAAAACTGCAGGAGTTGATTTCATAAAAGTGGGACAGACGGACGGACAGATGCGCTGACCCAAAACACAATTCTCCTTTGGGCTTCGACCAACGGGGGATAAAAAAAAAGCTGCTATAAAGCACTTTTAAAAAAGAAAATTAAAAAATTTGACTTTATAGAGACAGACCCCCATCACCAAATGCCAAAAACTATGTTGAGGATAAATTTGGGCCAAATCCTGTGGACTAAACAGCACAATAGCTGGACTATTTTTTTTTGCCCAATTTTCAACAACTTTTTTTCTGATTAAACACGGTCTGTGGTAGATGGACCTAACACAGCCCAGTCTTCAACATCTATTTTTGGGTTGCATACAGTCTGTATTGGACAGACTAAACACAACCCAATATTCAATGTCTATTTCTGGATTAAATATGGTCCATATTAGATGGTCTGACACTGCCCAATTTTCAGCATCTATTTGTGGGCTAAACTAAAGCTTGGACCGACGGACCTGATTAAGCCCAAACTACAATGTCTAAATTACAGCTTGTGCTGGGGGAGATGGGTACACAGCCGGGTCAGGAAAGGTATCCAGTACAAAACCCTTGCCAGATCATATATGCATACCATCATGATATCAGACGATGATATTATGTGGTGACCTCAAAAGAGATCAGCTGGAAGAAGAGGAAGTTTAACGTGCTGCAGCCGCTATAGCATTGATACTGTATGTCATTTAAATGTTGGCTGTTGGTCGTCTCCGACCTAATACCAAAGTCTAGCTGACGTCTTTCCAGTATGCAAACAACCTCTATAAGATGTATTCCTGAAGTAAATTTGCTGTCATTGGCCCAGCATATGTGTGCTGTTAGGGAATTTTAAATCTTACGTAAATATTTGTTTGTACAACATATACCACTTAGTTTTTTTTCCAAGTCAGTCAGTTTGCATGGTTTCACTAAGTAAATTTAACTAACTGGATTATACCATTTAATCAACGAGATGCAATAAAGTCTAAAAGTTAAAAAGTTGAGAGAAAAATATTAACGAGAAATAGCAATTTAGGTTAAGTAATAAAAGCACTGTAGGTGCTGATGTCTTGGTGTGAGCAGACACATTGACGCACTACTATATGCCTCTTCACTGATGCATAATTATAAGAAAACACAAATTTGTGAGATAAAAGTTGCATTTTTAAGGAAAAAAAACCCTCCTGTATCAAACTGCTTGACAAGTGCAGTTATTCATAGTTTTTACCTTCATTTTAAAGGTGGACTATGTAGAAATTGCAGGTGATTACTGGCAACACCAGGTGGCAATAATGAACAACATTCCCGCTTCATCCACTAGGCCAAAGCGAAGTTGATAAAGTTTTTCTTACTGATGACCCATGATGACTTCTTGAAATTTGTCTACTCCAAGTGAACCAATAATTCACTGGTACTGTATCATTACATGTTCTGCCCTATCTAGGAATGAATGTACTTAAAGTAGAACTGAACTGAACAGCATTGAACGGCACTGGGTGATAGTACATACAATTATAAAGATAATTTATCATTGGCACCCCCTCCACAAATCTCGGAATCTTGGAGAAAATCGCGATTTTGAATTTCCCGCTCTGAAAAATCAGACAAATCCGCCGAAGTGCAGCCGGAGTTCCGCGTGACGTCACGAGTGTGACACAGTCCTCCATGTTTACCATTGCGAGCACGTCGACACTGGTTGTTTTTGGTGCATTTTGTCGTGATAGTCGACTACAAAACACTTCCAACACCTGGGAAGATCTGTTCAGTGGCCAAGGAAAGCTGTCATGGCGACGAAAGAAAAGAAAGGGGGAGGAAAAGCGACCGGGAAGCGATGCGTTTCTAGATATACAGTGACCCCTCACTTGTCGCGTTTAATGGGGACCAGAACCGACCGCGAAAAGTGAAAAACCGCGAAGTAGCGTCACCCCCCCCCAAGGGCGTCACAAGCACTATTTTGCACAAAAAGGCACAAGAGAACAGCGAAAAGTGCCACTAAGCAACACGAGCGATAAATAACAATGAATGCGGTCTTCCTTCGCTGGGTAAAACGTCTCGGCCAATCAGCTTGCGAGGTAAAATGTCTCGGCCAATCAGCTTGCGAGATTCCCGAGCGGTGAAGAGGTGGGCGGAGAGGAGTGGAGCGGTGGTCAGAGAGGTAGATTTTCAGTTGTGCGGGCTCTCCGTGTTGATACCTGATGTTCTAATGTAGTCTCCCTGCCTTCTCCCTGCCTTCTACATTAGAACATCAGGTATCAACACGGAGAGCCCGCACAATTGAAAATCTACCTCTCTGACCACCGCTCCACTCCTCTCCGCCCACCTCTTCACCGCTTGGGAATCTCGCAAGCTGATTGGCCGAGACGTTTTACCTCGCAAGCTGATTGGCCGAGACGTTTTACTCAGCCTGCCGAGCGCCTATACCCAGCGAAGGAAGACCGCATTCATTGTTCTTTATCGCTCGTGTTGCTTAGTGGCACTTTTCGCTGTCCTCTTGTGCCTTTTTGTGCAAAATAGTGCTTGTGACGCCCTTGGGGGGGGGGGGGTGACGCTACTTCGCGGTTTTTCACTTTTCGCGGTCGGTTCTGGTCCCCATTAAACGCGATAAGTGAGGGATCACTGTAATAAGTTGGAAAAATGCTGATGGTTTTTTTTCCCTGTCTTTTTTATTGTTAATTTTCCTTATCCTGACACCCCAAACATGCCAAAGTAAAGACTCACCATTCTGTATTCAATAAGCGACTCTCCTCCCCATCACTGCTGCGGTCTGAGTCGGTGCCGGAATCCCCCGAAAATTCTGGCTCTAATCTGTACGGTTCGATGCCTCCCTCGCTCTCTTCCTGTTCACTTGACACTCCTGCATCCTCCTCTGTCTTATCACCGATCCTGAATGCCTCTTCACTCTGAAAACTCTGGTGTTCTTGACTGCTGGAACTGCTATCATCTGCCATTGTTGTTTTGATAAGGGTCACACTCGTGACGTCACGCAGCGTCGTCTGCACTACTTCCGGTTTGTTTGGCACTGCCAGCCAGAGGCAAAAGTTTATCGGCTTATAGCTTGGCCATCGCACGGCCTAAAAATTTCTTTTATGTGTTGAAAAATACAGTAGGTAATAAGGAATTAATCTGCAATTCTACTTTTTTGGCAAAAAGGTGAGTTCAGTTCTACTTTAAGTTAAAACAGGATTTTTGACTTTGAGCTAAAAAGTGGCTTAGACTCACCCTGCTGGTGTAAAGTGGTGTTTATCACTTTATCAGCCAGGCAAACATCTTAAATTAATTCATAGCTCTGCAAAATTATGATATTTGGCATCAAAGCAAAATAGACATTTCTTTGCACTCTAATTATATTTTTAGATATTTCTGGAATATTTGAAAGTTGAAAATACTGTATATTCTACCTTTAAGGCATATGGAATATGTTTTGAGGCTCCATTCAGTCTTCTATGAACAAAAAATGGTAGAGGCTGCTGACCCTTAAACCATCTGCATGTCATTATTTTGCAAATTTAACCAACCAGCTGAAAATGAGGCAAATTTGCGCTGCAATAAAAACAGTATCCACAGTATCTGAACAAAGATGATGAGCAACAACACTGCTGTCACCGCTTCAAAAGCTAGTTGTCCCACTGCAACATCAGGAGGCTGAAAAATACAGAAAAAATAAATAAAAATGAAAACAGGTAATCAGTCATCAAACAATTTGAATCCCACCTCAACATGGTTAGGTTACCGCTCCCCAGATACTGGTGTCTTATCAGCATGTTTCAGGCAGCAGGGAATTGAGAGGGAGAGCGAGAAAGAAAAGACAGACGTGCCCCTGCCAGTGCCGGAAAAAAAAAGTGCCTCTTCTTGCTCTCTTATGCGTGAAGAGGAATTTAAATCTCCAGAGTAATACCTGTGTTTTGGTGATACATTTACCCAGACGTTTTCCCACTAAAGACATCTCAAAACCTCTTTAAGACATCTTTTGAAGATGTTTAGGGATCAGGTTAATGCAGCAGTTGGATCCAATGTACCGAAGAGCCACAGAGTTTTCCAGGTGGCAACACTGTAATTTTCAGGGTAATAGTCCCACCTCCAGCTCATTTTCTTTTTGTGTTATATTTCCACAGTTGCTTTAGATTTACTCAGACAAATCAGTGGTCTGTCAGCTAGACCTCGCCCACTTGTAAATCAGATTTAGTGTATCCAATGGTCCTCAGCCTTGTCGTGTGAATTCAAGGCTGCATATTTGTTATTAGGCATACTGTGTCATAAACAGAATAGTAGAATAACACCGTGTGGTTAATGCTTCAGCCCCATCCACTGGATCGCAGGCACAATTACATTGTGATTGACTTAGCTGGATCACTAAAGGCACTGGTGAGCAGCACGCTGCCACTTCCCTTTGTCTAAACAGCAATTTCCCCTCTCAGCAGAGTGACCTTAATAGACCCGCAGTGTGTGCAGTGCATTTAAAACCTTTACCAAGATGTTTAAATTTATCACTTGTGACTACAAAAGGGGAAGTGAAGAGTGATGCCAATAAAAGGGAAGAGCGGCACAGCAATCCATGTAACAAAATTAAGGCAGCTTGTTCCTGTTGTAACTTTGCAGGGGACTTTTAATGTATTTTTTTTCCAAACTTAATTCAGCAATCCAATTTTTTACATTGATGTGCTTTTTTTGTGGGGGGGGGGGGGCTTCCTTGTTCAACTTTATTCAAATGGACTCCTGAGAGATGAATCTCCACTAAGTAAAAAGGGAAATAAATAAGAGTGATGTTTAATTTCCTTCAATTCAGCAAACAAGCTGCAACTTATTGTATCATTCATCATAAAACTGCAGCACACCTTAGAGTACATCACACTTTATTACATATGCACTGAGTGGGTGAAGATTATACATTTTCTTATATTGCCTTAAGACAGATGTTGCTTAAATGATGGAAAATGTATCATCAGCTGGCAGTTACTGTATATGAATACATTTAGAATAAAAAATACTCCTGGACTTGCACTGGTGAGGTACACTCAAATTTCACCCATTTTTGAGGACATGGTGCAAACAAAATGGATCTGGCAAGAGGTATACTGCAAAATGGAAGAACATTAACTAAGAAGATACTACAACAGTACGATGTTAGGTTCAGAAAAGCTTTCAAATACGCTGAAAGATTGCCTTAAATCAAGCTTGAGAGCAGAGTGTAGAGTACCCTTTGCTTTTCTAAAGGTAGAAGAAAAAAAACACTCTTGATTCTTTAAGTGCATCTGAACAATTTTTGCACACACCAGAATGGGCAGAAAGGTTGTCCTGCAAATTTCTCCAAAGCATCCATCCACCAATGGACAACAAACCATTATAATGTCCATGCTGCAATGTATCCTGTTCTGTGCGCGCCTTGTATTCTCCCCAGAGGAGAAGCACAGTGCACATGACATCCATCCACCCTAACTGGGCACCGTCTCCCCTGCTTCTTAAAAGACTGACTGTTAGTTAGAAGGAGTACATGCACGGATTTACGATGTCTTTAATCCGGCATGTCTGACAGTCTGTTCAGCAAGCTTTAACTAAATGAAAAAGCAAACACTGAATAGCCGCAGATCCCAGTTTGCGAGACTCAAACATTCAATCACAAATAATACAGCTGTATCTAAGCTCCTGAAGCCCCTGTAGATGGCTGACTGACTATGCAGATTTGCTAACATGATCTCAAGAGCTGACATGACTGGATGTAAAAAAAAAAAAAAAAAACGGTTTATGTAAATGAAGTAGTGTTCTTGAATGACATTGGCTTTTGTTAATACGTGTGCATAGGATTTAAGGATCTATAGTAACCTGACAAGAGATAGTTGACATATAGTAAAATGCAGATTTTGTGATTGTACATTTCAAAGCTGCCTGAAAACCTGAGAAAAAAGTAGTAATCAACCACAAGCGTCAACAAAATTTAATAAGAACCAGGGGGTGCCTTTTTTCTCGAAACTAGCATACTTTGCATACAGTTTAAAGGCCCATGCTGAGGATGTGTGTTTCAACCTTATAAATTATGTTAATGGCTCAAATTAAGAAATAAACACTGCCTTTATTTAGTTAAGTTCTTAAAGAAATTAGCAGATTTTACTTCCTGGGCTTTGTGATGTCACATATAAACTAATCCCACCTTCAGTTTGTCTCCACTCTGAGTCCTATTGGCTGGTAAACTGCTGCTTCTGTAGGCTACTGTTACGATGCGGTGAGCGGTTACCTGCAGCTGCACCTCATTTACCAGTTACTCCTGACTACTGCTGAGGCACAAATAGCAGCCACTCCTTAAGTGCTGTGTGAGATTAACTTGGCGTAAACAACTCACCGCTAGTTTTAATGCTGCCTATCCCCTGTGTGCCCCAGCCTTGGTGTGGTCTCACCTTCCTTGATAACTCCCTTGGACCTCACGCAAGCCTGTAAATCAGTTATAACCTTACCTGCCTTGGATCCTCTCCTGTACTTTTCCCCAGTGTTTGCCTGTCTTCCTCCTTGTCTCCCAATTCCCTCTGCCTGTTCACACCTGGAACTCAAATAAGGAACAATCAATATTATTTCTAACCTTATCATCACAGGAAAAGTCCCTGGGCCCAGGGCACTTCCATCCCTACCTTCAGCTCCACCTACTTACCGGATCCTCTCATTGTAGCTCCACCTGCATCACTCTGGAGTCATCTCTGCTTTACCAGCTCCCTTCACCTCCTGTGAACCTGTAAGTGGACAATTCATACTCACCTTCGCAATATTCTCACCTCTGGTTCTCCACGTTTTCACCTGGAAGTGGAACAGCCATCATTACTTTACCTAACAGTAAGCACAGCACCTATAGCTATCAGTTACAAGCCTTAAACCCATACTTACCATCTCCCTGCTTCTCCCCTGTAGGTCACATCATTCCAGCAACTCCGCTTACTCTTTTGATAAAAATATCAAAACCTTGCATCTGTATCCTTGTGATTTGTTGTAGTATCTGCTACTGTGTCCTGAATACAAATCATGTCAATTGCACCTCGGTGCTTGTGACTGCAGCGTCTCGTTAAAAAAAAAACCCAAAACCTTTATCCCATCAAATTAGAAAGTTATTAATTTTAAGGAGCAGACTGAAAACTGTTTCAGAGAAATCTTTACAGACAGTCTTTTTGAAGAGCTATAAAACAATAGATAAATTTGGTCTTGTCCTTAAAATTGCATCAAGACTTAGATTATTCATTCATTCATTCATCTTCTTCCGCTTAATCCTTTTCGGGTCGCGGGGGGGCTGGAGCCTATCCCAGCATCTTTGGGCGAGAGGCAGGGTACACCCTGGACAGATCGCCAGTCCATCACAGGGCCAACACAGAGAGACAGACAACCATTCACTCTCACAGTCATACCTAAGGACAATTTAGAATCCCCAGTTTTTGATGCCAATTAACCTAACGTGTATGTTTTTGGCATGTGGGAGGAAATCGGAAAAATCCCGGAGTAAACTCACGCGGACATGGGGAGAACATGCAAACTCCACACAGATCACTGTTGGTCGGGGGCTGGGATCGAACCCAGGATCCCCCGGCCAAGGGTGAGTTGCTGTGCTGCAGCAGTGCTAACCACTCTGCCACCGCGCTGCCCTAGATTAATCCTTGGAAAATGCAAAATATGGGACCTTTAACAGTTTCATGTATTAAAAGAAGATGCTTGATCATTATAAATGGGTTATCACTGCTTGCTTCTTGTAATGAAAGCTACTGTTTGGAGCATTATTGTGCACATAATAGAGCAGGGTGACTCATCAATGATTTCCAGAATTCATTCGATTCGTATTCAGAATGTTCTGCTTCAATATTGATTCAGTTTGCGATTATTGTCATAACGACTATTTTTTTTTTTGCATATGAAAGAAGGAGACCCAACATTGTAAACTGTACCAGAAACACCCTAACTTAGTGAAATAAAAATATTGTCGTGTGTGGAACTCTTTTAAGCTAGCGCCGCTAGCAGTGGATGTGTATGGGTCGAATGACTCACACGACAAGAGACTTCTTCTTATGAACTTTACTTAGCTTCAACAGGTGATTACAGGGAACATACCATTATAGTCTTGTCAGTAATTGCCGTTTAGCAGGGTTGCCATTTCTAGCTCGGCATAGAACAGCTAGCAAAGTGTCTGTGCTAATAGCTAAATACCAATCAACCATACTGCAAAAAACTAACTGAACTCCCATGGAAAATGCACTCTTCTCTTGCACGAGATCCTGCTACATGCACTGGCCAATCAACAGTTACATTAAACACTCCTTGAATTATGTTAAAACCCTCTAACTCTCCCAGGTGCCGTTTGGCGACATAACCCTTAGTGGCCAAGAGTGGTAAAGAATTTTTGTCAATAAAATAGTTCAGATATCCAAGGCTATAACTTGAAAGTAGCAAGAGATAATGGCTTACTGTCAATTAGAAAGATGTAGAATATGATCCAAAGTTTGAGATAGGGATAAATTTACGCATCTAATTTGCATAATGATGTGGCTGGTATATCGAATTACATAACTCATTCAAAAGTGGACTTTGGACATATTTACACAAAGAATGGTTCTGTTTTTAGACACCAATTTCTCTACAGGGGTATGTTGTTATCTTCAAAGCATATGAACCAGAAAATCAGTACAGTGTAAAGAAACAAAGAAATTCATCACTCACCACTGGAGAAGGGGGGGCTCGCCCGTTGCGTTGGCTGCGTTTTCGTCCATCGTTGTCATTATTTTGCGTTCTGTCGGTCATTTGCGGTCTCTCCTACATCTACAAAGTCTTATGAATATCCCATGTCAATTTCGGTTGTATCTCGCTGCAGTTTTTGGGTACGAAGCCGTTTATATGACGATGCATGGTGGCCATATTGGTCTTGTGAACTCAGAGGAGGAAAAAGGAAGAAGAATAAGAAGGATTTCTTCTTCTTTGGTATATTCCGCGTCAGCCATGATTCCCCCAACACGTGCCTGCCACCTTCTGAACTGGCAGATCAGTACAAATCGTCAGTGCAGCTGGGGAGTTAAAGGGATGTCAGAGTGAGTTAACAGGCGCAGTTGCTGCATTGTGCCACTGGGGGCGTGCAACCTGTCCACGAAATGTGGCCAGTTAAAAGGTTAAGAGAGAAGATGGGAGGGGGACATTAACTATTTGAACTGTCTTACACTACCCCCCTCCTGGAGCACTGAGTCCTTTCAGTACAGGTGACTCAATAAAAATGCATGTGTGGCAACCCCCACAACAGACTGGGACAGACAACTCGCTCTTCTGGTTTTTTCCGCTGCATGCTGTGAAGTAATCTGCCATTCATGCATGGTTTCACTGCTGTGATGTTAATGTCCCACTCATGCATTGTGTTCATGCATCCTGTACTGTCTGTGCCTCTCATATGCAAATGCCCAGATCGACTGCTGTGAATGTCTTTGATGTATTGTCTGAGCTGAGTGTATAAGCTGTCTGATTTTCATGTTCATTCTCTCATTCCTGCAACTGCTGCTCACACACTCTGTGTCTCTTTGCTGGAGATCCTCCGAGCCGCCCCATTGGGCGAGCTTCGTGACGGCGGTATGATTTAATAAACCTGCTTAAAACCTCTCAACGCTGCCTTTATTTTATCATCCGCTGCACTGGTGACCCCGAACATGCACACGTTTTGTGCATCGCAACCTTCTGGTCTGGACATCCGCGCTGAACCGGCCAAGGGACACAAGACGTCTCCTCCCTCTCGCCGCTCCAACGCACCATGACCTGAAGGCAGAAAAGAACACGCTGTCAATGAACGCAGCACCCGGCGGTGATGCTCCGACGACAAGTGAACGCAGCAGCTCCCTTCTGCTTCAGGGAACTCTCCGGACATCACTCACGACCGGGAAAGCCGCAGCAACTTCATGGTGAGATCTGCACGCCTAGACCAGCACATCCACGCTTGGACCGGCTGCTCTTACAGCTTCTGACACACGATTCTGTGTCTCCTTACGAGAGCGCACGCACCTCGTCCTTTCTCCACAACGGCGACCTCCACGGCCGACGGAGCACACGTGGACCTGAACGCACCATGACCCATCTGCTGCAACTACAACAGGGATGATTAAGCTCCCTGACCCTGGCTTTTCCTCTCCAGCTGGCCCACCCACGCACGGAGCCCCGGCACACGCACCGGGGAGTTACGAGGATGGCGCACCACGCACGGGACACATACGGCTCCACTGACCGCCTTCCTTCTGCTGCACACTGGCCCTTCAGGCTTGCTCGTACACCTGAGGCACGCAGCTTGCTCACTGGATTTTATGGTCTTAGCCACGGCACACAAGGGGAATTCAGCTGTCTGCGGTTCCCGAGGCTTTAGGGTTGCGCCTGCACCTAAAGTCAACATGCTAGTCCCTCTGCTTTTATTTTTTTCTTACAGCCGCTACGCAGCCTCGCAGCTCCTGTTTTTCTTCATGGCCGCGAGAGGAGTCAGAGACTAATTTTTCTTCTTGTGGACCTCCGCACGTTCAACGGGACAGCCCCTCGACGTTGCGGACCAGCAAGCAATTTTTGCGCGGCTCGGACGATTTCACCGTACCGGCCGGCACGTACTACCACCCTCCTCCCTCCCCCTCCTCCTGCAGAGAGCTTTCCCTGCTCGCTGCCAAAGCGGCAATATCGAGGTCTCGGCCGCCTGCCTTGCCCTCTGGGGGGGAGCGGTGTGGCAACCCCCACAACAGACTGGGACAGACAGCTCGCTCTTCTGGTTTTTTCCGCTGCATGCTGTGAAGTAATCTGCCATTCATGCATGGTTTCACTGCTGTGATGTTAATGTCCCACTCATGCATTGTGTTCATGCATCCTGTACTGTCTGTGCCTCTCATATGCAAATGCCCAGATCGACTGCTGTGAATGTCTTTGATGTATTGTCTGAGCTGAGTATATAAGCTGTCTGATTTTCATGTTCATTCTCTCATTCCTGCAACTGCTGCTCACACACTCTGTGTCTCTTTGCTGGAGATCCTCCGAGCCGCCCCATTGGGCGAGCTTCATGACGGCGGTATGATTTAATAAACCTGCTTAAAACCTCTCAACGCTGCCTTTATTTTATCATCCGCTGCACATGCAAAAATAAAAAGGTACAACATCTACACACCAATAAGTTTAACCCCCTTTAACTGTCCCAGTTGTCATATAGTGATATAATCCCTAGTGGTCAAGAGTGGTAATGATTTTTTGTCAAGAAAATAGTTCAGATTTCCAAGGCTATAACTTGAAAGTTGCAAGCAATAATGGCTTACTGTCAATTAGAAAGATGTAGAATATGATTCAAAGTTTCAGATAGGAATAAACTTACGCATCTAATTTGCATAATGTTGCGGCAGCTATATAAATTATATAACTCAGTGAAAAGTGGACTTTGGACATATTTACACAAAGAATGGTTTGTTTTTTTGACACCGTTTTATCTACAGGGGCATTTTGTTATTTTATCTTCAAAGTAAATGAACCACAGTATCAGTACAATGTAAAAAACAAATAAATTTGTCACTTACCGGTGGCGGGAGAGGGGTCTCGCTCGCTCGCGTGGTTGGTCCGTTTTCACCGATTGTGGTCGTTATTTTGCGTTCTGCCAGTCATTTGCGCTCGTCTCCCACATCTAGAAAGTCTTATGATTGTTTCATTTGTATTCCGGGGGTATTTTTGGAGAACAAAGCCATTTATGTGACGACAAATGACGATCTATGGCGGCCATATTAGCTTTCTGGGCTAAAAGAATGAAAGCAGGAAAAGGAAGTAAGGACTTCTTCTTCTTGTGTGTATAATGTGTCATCCATGAGTCCTCCAACGTGTGTCTGCCACCTTCTGAAACTGGCAGATCAGTACAAATCGCCAGTGCAGCTGGGGAGTAAGGGATGTCAGAATGAGTTGACAGGCACAGTTGCTGTGCTGTGCCGCTGTGGGCGTGCAACCTGTCCATGAAATGTAGGCAGTTAAAAGGTTAAAGCATCAAAAATGTACTACCACCATTGAAATGCTCATAGCGACTCTCTAGTGCCCTATTTTTTAGCATGAACTCAACAAAAAATAAGTAAGCAATTAGTAGTTAGCTGTGAGCTATTACTTCATTACTAATGTCTGAATCTCTGTGGCGTATTAACTATGCAGCCACTCAGTATTTTAACAGTCTTTTCTGGAACTTTCTCTGCTGCTCGTCTTCTGTGGTGACACATCGGGACTTTGGCCTGAGGTGTGTCTTCTTGACAGCAAGACATTCCTAAAACTCCACTATCAGTTGGATGGTAATCATCGTCTCCCTGTAGTGGTAACTCAGATATCAGTGGCAGTTCCTCTTTGGACTGCAGTGTTGCAGAATCTTGGCAATGCTGTAGCACTTTGCTCCATTAAGTCGGTCATGGTGTATTATCTGGCTACACTTTGGGCCTTGAATTTCATAGAGTACTGGACCACAGCAAGCGGAGACAATCAGGGGACCTTTCCAAGGTGTTTGAAGCGTGGGGCTTAGTCCTTTCTTCTTGGTAACATCTTTGACAAACACCAAATCGCCAACGTTATAGGCGTGTTCATATGCTCAAGCATCATAGACCTTTTTCTGATGCTCTTGTGCAGCGTGAAGATGTTCTCTGGCTGTATCTTGTGCCTCCTTGAGTCCTTCTTCCAAGTTGTAGACAAGATCAGCTGCCTCCATTCTGTCAGACTTGAGTTCTGCAGTTCCAGACTGGATATCTAGGGGTTGATGGAATTCTCAAACAAACATCTGTTTATTTGGTGTAAACCCAGTGGCAGCATGACATGAACTATGGTAGGCTGAGGTGAGTAGTGGCAATTGTTCATCCTAGTTCTTTTGGTTTTGGTCCACATAGCATCTAATCATCTGAAGTAGGTTTCTGTTGAACTGTTCCACCTGTCCATTAGAGGCAGGGTGGTAAGGGGTGGTCCTCATTTTGGTAATCTGTAGAACCTTGCATATATTCTGGAACAGGGAACTTTCAAAATTACGACCTTGATCAGTATGCAGTTCAAGGGGGCACCAAATCAGGCAATAAAGTCATACACAAGCTTTCTGGCTGTAGTTTCAGCACCTTGATTAGGAATGGGGAAGGCTTCATCTCACCAGGTAAACTGGTCAATTATGACTAGGATGTACTTGTTTCCTGAAATAGACATAGGGAATGGCCCAAGAATGTCTAGATGGAGACAGTCCAAAGGGGCCCCAGCTTGGTAGCTTTGCAGCTTTGATCTTTTCACTCTCTCCGTTGATTTACATGCACTGCAGTGTTTGCATCTTTGCACAAGTAGATGGATGCCCTCACTCATTCCATACCAGTGATAGTTCTGGCGTAGGCGCTCCAGGGTTTTTTGCCTTGCCAAGGTGGCCAGAGTAGGGAGGGTTATGGGAAGCTTGTAGCATCTCTTTTTCTTTTTTTTTGATTTTGTATACTTTATTGATCCCCAGAGGGGAAATTGAGGGCATCCACCTGGATGGATGAAGCAGCCACGGTACGGCACTATCCCTTTACCATTCACACACACATTCACACCTAGGGCCACTTTAGAGTCTCCAATTAACCTAACCTGCATGTTTTTGGCCTGTTTTACATGGATGATGGAACTAGAAGCAGCAAAGATATGTGTTGGGCTCCGACTCTTTCCCAGGAATAATAGAGAACTCTTTGCCACAGTGTGACCTGGGCCAGCAGAGCCAGAATTCCCTCACAGCAGGGTTCTCAAGCATCACCTTATCTCTTGTAGGGAGTGCACCACATTCTTGCCACATGTGGTGTTTGGAAAGAACAGGGTCAGCTTTCTGGAGATTAGTAAGCTCTTCAGGGTTAATGGACTCTAACCAGTTAGCTACTGGAGTCTCCGGTGCATGCACAAGTTGTTGGTCTGCTTCAGTTAGGTAAGCTTTACTCACACTGTTTCTGCTGTCGGACTGGATACTCCTCACAGCCAGTGGTACCACATCATCAACATTGTCCTCAAACTTTTCCCACTCATGAAGTCTTTTATAAAACTTACAACCTTGACATGGCAGATCACTCAAGTTCTTTCTAGCCTGGTAACTATCACATTTGTTTGAGTACTCTTGGTTTTTCTTGACATGGCATCAGCATTAGAGTGTTGGTGGCCAGCTCTGTCTTCAATGTCAAAATCATATTGGCTCAACTCCTACAGCCACCCAACCAACTGACCCTCGGGAATTTGAATCAAAAGAGGGTGTGCCCTGCCTCTTGCCCAAAGATGCTGGGATAGGCTCCAGCCCCCCGTGACCCGAAAAAGGATTAACCGGAAGAAGATGGATGGATGGATGGAAGCCAGGTGAGGCTGCCATGATAGGTTTGCAGCAGAAACTTCCTCCCCAGTACGTAGTGGGGGAACTGGCAAGTGAAGCAGACAACAGCAAGTAACTCACGTCTCGTGACACAGTACCTCTGCTGAGCTAGTGTTAGGGGGCTGCTGGCATAGGTTAAGACCTGTTCTTCTTCCCACTGGATCTGAGAGAGAACAGCTTCGTGTTGTGGCTTGAGGCATCAGTGTCGAGAATGTACTTGCCCCAACAGTGGGGTATCCCAGCACTGGTGCAGTTATAAGTCTCTCCCTGAGCTGTGTAAATGCTTCCTGGTGTTCATCAGACCACTGAAATGATACTCCCTTTTTTAACAGGTTGTAAAGAGGACTGGCCAGTTCTGCAAATGCTGGGACAAACTTGCGATAGTAGTTACACAGTCTGAGAAAAGCTTGTAGCTCTTGTTGGTTTTTGGGGGGTTGCTACTGCTGGACATCATTCATCAGTGCATATGCCACCACTGCTAACAATGTGGCCAAGGAAGAGAATGTCATCTTGGTGTAAGTGACATTTAGATAGTTTAAGTTTCAATCCATAGCTGTAGAGGCCCTTGAAGACTTGGGGCAGCCTATCCAAACTCTCATCCACTCCTCTGACAATCACAATGACATCATCTAGGTAGATTAGCAGTGTCTCCCACTGCAGACCTCGGAGAACAAGTTCCATTGCTCTCCGAAATGTGCTTGGGGCATTGCAAAGCCCGAATGGCTCCGGGTGTACTCGTAAAGGTTCCACTTAGTGATGAATGCTGTCTTTATTGTCAGCTGCTATCTGCCAATAACTAAACTGCAGATCAAGAGTCAGGAACACAGTGGCTTTCCCAAAAACATTAAGACACTCTTCAATCTTGGGCAAGGGGTACGCATCCTTGACTGTAACACTGTTTAAACAGCAGTAATCTACACACTATTGTACCCCTCCATCCTTTTTGCATACCAAGATGACAGGGGAGGCCCACCCAGTTGAGGCAGAGATGTCCAATCATGTGCCATAGAGGGCCAAGACCCTGCAGGTTTTCTCTTCTATCCAGTCTCTTCAGCAGGTGTTTTTACTTATCAGCAATCAGTGGGAAGAAATTCAGTGGAATCTGCTGTTGAAGACACTGGTTGGAGGTAAAGCCTCACTTGAGCAACAAAATAATCTGACAATTTCATTGCCAATGAAGACTTTGCCACGGGTGTGGTTGACAACATCATGGGATTTCATCAGGTCTAATCCCAAGAAGACAGTCACATATGGGGGCTACATGCACATCCCAGTCTATTGTTTTGGATGCAATCTTAAATATGACATTCTGCCCACATTTTGCTGACATGCCATCTCCTCCTCCTTCATTTAGGAGGTAGGTCTTGTGTAGGTTGGCTTTGTCCTTACTGGTAAAACTCTGATACAGCTCCTCAGAGATACCCATAGTCTGAGCTCCAGTGTTGACTACTGCGTGTGTTGTGATACCATTTACAGTCACCGGGATTTGTAGACTCTCACCCTTGTTTTTGGTGCAACCTATTTGTAGTTGTTGGGTTTGCTGACTTGGATTAAATGTGCCTTCTGACTGTAACTGTTGACCTAACTCCTTGTCACCTTGATAACTTGCACCAGTTGGGCTTGGTGGTCTCACGCAATCCCTCTGAAAATGTCCTGATTCTCCACATCTGAAACATGAACCAGTCTGACCATGGTTTGGACTTATTGTCTGGGAGCGCACTCGGCTTGGTGGAGCTTGATTATAGTCTTGTCTCCTCTCCAGAGGCAAAGGAATCTGTACTGCTGCTCTTGTCTGTGAAAGTCTTACAAATGTTGATTGAAACTGTTCAAACTGTAACTGTAGATTTCCCATTGTAAGAACAAGGTTTTTAAATTGATCTGTCAACACAGCAAACTGGTCAGCAGTCACATATTGGGGAGTCTGCGCCCTCCTAGAGGTAGCAGTGAAGTCATCATCAGTGTCCTCATCATCAGCCCAAGAAAGCCGTCTCACCCTACTCTTTACCTCAGTGTCACGTCCAACAGTAGCTTTAAAGTTGTGTTCATGGGTTTCTGTCCCCTTTTGGGCTTCAGCAAGGGAGCAAGGATCTCTGTTCATAACCTCATAGGCCACTCTTTGATTCATTAGACCTTTAAGGAAGACATCTGTTGCTAGCTGATCCTGCAACTGGAGATCCACACCTGGATATGCTATTGTGATGAGACGATACGCTTCCTCCGCAAATTCAGCTGTCTCTCTCTCCCTTGTCTAAGCTCTCCTAATTTTCTCCTTACAGTGGTAGGTGGATCTTTCTTCCCGAAACGCTGAGTGAGCTGTTCCACTAACAGAACATAATCTTCTCTTGTGCATCCGGGCAGTGAGCAAACATAACGCATTGCAGCTCCTCTTATGCATTCATGTAGCTTGTTCACTCTCTGCAGCATTCCATCCAAATTTTCTGGCTTGGCTCTCAAATGGCAACAGGAAAGAGTCCCAGTCATCACTTCCATCAAATGTGTCAAGTTTAAGTCCGTACATTTCCTTGAAGGGTGTGGGGAGCACTATAACCAGAGCTATTCATTCTTTGCTCATCACGGTGAGAAAACAGGTGTTGGGCTTCACGCTTAGAATCTCTTTGCTGTTGGTGGCTCTCCTAGTAGGGCCAGCGTTGCGTGCCCACGGATTTATGACATTGAGCTAAGCTGCAAAAGGGCCATAACCTCGCCACCTAGGTCTCACTGATATTTCAAACAAGGCTGAGGGCATACCACCCGGTTCAGGCAATGTTCTATCTGGGGTGAGGTGCTGAGAAATTCCATCTCCACTAGAAGTACCAAGAAATGATGGGGTTTTCTGTACCGCTGTGCTTTCTCCTGATATATATGATAGGATGGGTGCCAGCATCATTTGCAGTTGTTTTGTCTGTGGGGTTTGATTTTCCAATAAAGCTTGCAACCGTCTTGGGGCTGTGTTTGGATCAGGAGAACTCCCTGTGGCACCTTGTGTGTCATCAATCATATTTGTTTTTCACTTTCTCTTTTATTCTTCTTTTTTTAAGCACTGCAGCTAGTTGCTTCACTTATTGTATCCTCTATCTACGTTGTGAGGTTTCAACAAACAATTTTTAATCCACAGCACCTCCTCTGCTCTGTATTTTGGGAACTACTATTACAGTAATTTAACTGTGCTGTTCCACAGATGGGCGGGTCAATGTTTTGGGGGGGGGGGTTTACACCAGGGATAAACGCTGCTATCGGATGGATGTTTCAGCGTTAACTCCTGGTTTCAGCTGATCAGCTAAAACCAGGTCATCAACTGCAACCAGGAGCAAACCAGCACGTTTGCTAGGATGTATTGTGCTCTTTTCCATTCGTCAGGTGAATGTACTCACGGATGGAATGTTTTTGGAAATCCCCACTTCTGATACCAGTTGTCGTGTTTAGATCTTTTTGAAGCTAGCTCTGCTAGCAGTGGATTAGTGATGGTGAAACTGAGGCCTTATGAAACAATGAACAACTTTGAGACAATTGCGTCATGATCAACACAGTGTTATGAAATATTTAATAAAGAGTGCCATCTGCTGACTGAGTATTAGAACTGCATCTGAAGAAGAAGAAGCCATCTGTTGTCATTCAGTCCATACAGCCAATCGTGTACAGTAGAACGAAATTACGTTTTTCCTATCTACAGTGTTAATCACATGTAGAATCAGAGGGGCTGCTGCCATGCAAGACGACGCCACAAACAATTTCTCCTTCCCCCATTCTATTACGCTGAGCACCAAGCTAGAAGGCGGGAGGTACCATTTTTTATATGGTCTTTGGTATGACCGGGCCAGGACTTGAATCCCCAGCCTCATTAGTTCCGGCTTGCACAGTGACACCTGTGGTGTTGGCTGCTTCAATTAATTATGCTGACTCTGAAAACCTGGGTGTGGAGCCTCCATGTGTACTTTCTGACTGTAGCTCATCAGTATCACCAGTTGATATGTCGAAGGAGCTGGATTCAGTGACCAATTGTCAGCAGGAACTGTTAATTTTTCCAGCTGCTTCTGACGGATAACACTGTTAGAGCCTGTCAATGTGGTTCTTGATGAAGTTGTTTTGGTTACACCTTAGTATAAGGAGGAAA
This sequence comes from Pholidichthys leucotaenia, assembly GCA_020510985.1. Lineage (NCBI taxonomy): Eukaryota > Metazoa > Chordata > Actinopteri > Cichliformes > Pholidichthyidae > Pholidichthys > Pholidichthys leucotaenia. The sequence continues at coordinate 341,462,847 of CM035840.1, forward strand.
CGCAGCTTTGCCAGTTTAATCTGTTAATCTGCTGAAATCAGATTACTCCAGAGGAAAGCTGGTTTTTGAACCGGTGGTGGTGGTGGTGGTGGTGGGGTCTCAGCACCCTGCTAGCTCAGCAGCTGCAGGGTTTGTGAGCAGGCATGTGTCAGGTGCTCCTGATCAGTGTGGGTTGCAGGGCAAGCTGGACAAGTCTGAGTCACTGCAAAACCTGTATGAACTGGGATTTGCTCCTGAGTTGTGCCATTTTGCTCATGGATTGAGACCTCTGTTTATCTGGTGGGGTTTTGATGGTGGTTGTCCCCCTGATGGACACCTCTATATTTTCTGGCTGGCAGTGGTTGGCGGTGGTGGTGGAAGCCTTATCCAGAGCACCAAGTTAAGGGCTAAGACTTAAAAAAAAATCTTGTCTGTGGTTACCTAAGCCATCTGTTCTGCTTTTGGGCACTCTTAAATTGCTTCTCCAGGAACTGGGAGTTGTTGGGTGGCTGATGGGTTTGGATGGGTTGGCTGGGTGTCTACAGCAGGACTTAGTAAAGTAAATAAATAGTAGAGTTTGTGGTATTTTAAATGGATATAGAAAACTGTAGATAAATAAATGAAAGCTAGGAACATTTATTATTAAATGATGAATTGCTGTAGGCTGTAGATCAGGTTGTGTAGGCCTTCCCAAATGGGAGGTCCATGCTTTGTGTGGGGGGGTGTTACGGGCCTGCTCCTTTCTGGAGTGGGACCTCTGTGTTTTTTTCCTATGCTATAGGTGGATCTGTGAAGGCCCGCCCTTGGCCGAGAGGTGCGCTATATAAGCCATCTCTGCACACCTGTCGGTAGCACTTCTGCTCTTGCTGGAGGCCGGTTGCCTTCCTGGTGTTTGTGCTTTGCCTACTGCTTCTGTTGTCTGTCACCTAGTCGGGGCTGTGCTGGCGGTCCTGTTTGTAGCCTGTGGGCTTTCTGGTTTGGGGTTTGCTGCTTGTCATAGTTGCAGCCCCTGACAGAGGTGTACGGTCACTGGGTTGGCTAGTGACTGTTTGTCCACACATCCAATACGCACACACCACTGATTTTTACAGACACCTTTTTATTGTGTTTTCTTTTAAACAAAGAACTTGTTTAAATTGGCACCTCCGTGTGGTCTCCCTTCTTTGTCCAAACCAGCAAGCCGGGCTTGTGACATACTAAAACATGAACATTATATTCATCAATGATTTATTGTACCAGTTGCATTATTTTCACTAAAGACAATGGCATTTTTTGTAGGTCAACAAATTTTACACTGTATAGTGTGTTAGTTATATTAAAAAAACAAAACTTTCACATTCTAATTTACTGAGATGCACTGGTAGACTGTTTTAACAAGAAAATAAGTTGTGAGATGCTTCATCTATTACATGTTAAACATTGTCACAGTACCCCGGCAATCCAGGCAAACCCAGTACGATCTGGGCCCCCTCTGTTGTCTGTTACCTCAGTGGCAACTTGAGTCTGGTCAGCTTTTCCGTCTAACGACATGTTGAAGAGAGGCAGTGGGGATATGTTTTTGCGCTGGTGTAGCCTGCTGCAGTCCATTTCGCCACCCTGTTGATTTGATGGGTGGACAATGGAATGCGCCACTGGAACTTGTTGTGGCTCTCCAATGTAACCCAGAAGGGGTTAGCGTTGTCTTCTGCTTTTTTAGTTGAAATGCGGCAGTGGGTGACGACGTGCACCCCCGCCTGGATGGTGAAGCCATTACATTTCATAGAATAAGCTCCCATTGAAAAGGACTGCTGAGTTATCAATTGATTGACAACCAGTTTAATTTAGTTGGCTAAATTCTTAACAATTAATCGAAAGTCAATTAATCATTAACATCCCTACTGCCAGCCAATCTTTAATGCCATTAAGTCATTCAAAAAGTGATTTAATTGAGAAAGCCTTCTTCTGCCTTAATGGAACATAAATCTGACAGTCACCAGCGTAACAGTGGAAGGAGATACCATGATTTATAAGAACTGAACCCAGTGGAAGCAGATAAAGTGAAAAGAGCAGGGGCCCTAAAATTGAGCCCTGTGGGACTCCACATGACACAGAAGCAGAGGAGGATTCAGAGCCAGCAAGGCTTACACACATGGTTCTATTGGCTAAATAGGAAGTGAACCATTCCAATGCAGTACCAGAAATACCCACAAGGTGCTGCAGACGAGAAATTAAAATGTCATGGTGCACTGTATCAAAAGTAGTAGTTAGGTCTAGCAGAACAAAGAACTGCATAACAGTGCTGACTCTGTACTATGTAGGGTTTTAAAACCAGATTGGAACACCTCCAGGACATCATGTTAATCAAAAAAAAAAAAAAAGCGTTCAATTGGAAATAAACTATTTTCTCCAATATTTTTTAAATAAAAGGCAGCTTGGAGATTGGCCTACAATTAGCCAGCACAGTGTGGTCAAGACCAGATTTCTTAATCAGGAATTTAACTAATGCATGTTTAAAATTTGCAGGAACCGCACCAGAAGATAAACTGTTGTTTAAAATCGTTAAAACTGACTGACCTATTCTAGCAAAGACTTCTTTAAAAAAAAAAAAAAAAAAAACAAGAAGAGAGCATCACAAGGGGAACCTGAGGCCTTAATATAATCAACCACATCCTGTAAGGTTGTGTGTCCACCAAACACGTTTTTTCTGAGCAGCTATTTTCCATTCATTCTCTATGTAGTCCAGCGTTTACAGCGCTGAGCGCCCCCAGCACAGAAACGCTCTCAGCGGTGACCGTTTTTTGTCACGGCGCTCAGGGCGCTTAGAGCTGAAAAAAGTTCAACTTTTCAGAGACTGTAGCTGAGCTCGTCAATGTCACACCAAGCAGCCAATCAGAACTGCTGCATAGGCGGGACATACGACACCGGTACTAGTCTGTACTCAGACTCTTCCTTTCCGTGTCATCATATTTTACATCCAGAGCTGCTAGAAAACATTTCTTGTCCATTGTTATTTAGAGACTGCTATTAAAAAAAAAAAAAAAAAAAAAATCAGTAGAAAGTCTGACAGTAGGAAAAGCGGAAGTGCTGAGCTGAGAGTAACAAGCTGCTGCTGGGATACAGGGTACAGACTTTTTTCCAGAGCGCCACACACAAATGCTGAAAAAAAAAAAAAATGCTCAGGGCGGTTGAGAGAAAAAAAACACGTTTGGTGGACACAGCCTAATATTAGCAGGGTCACAGGCTCAAACTGACTGAAAACAGCAGAGCAAGGGACAGACACAGAGGGGTCAGAGGCAGGAGTTGGGATGAAAGCCCTAATGGTGCTGACCTTATCAATAAAAAAATGTAAAAAGCCATTGCATGGTACAGATGATGCTTCAATACTGACAGATGATGAGGCATTAAGAACAAAGTCAGTAGTTTTGAATAACACGTGGGCTGTGACAGTTTGCTGCAATAATATTAGATGTTCTCTTTTAGCCTCTTTTACACAGCTCTGGTAGTGATGCCAGCAGTCCTTAAAGAAATGATACCTGCAGCTTGTCCTTCTTCCACCTGCGCTCAGCTTTGCAGCACTCCCGTCTGGCTGCCTGAGTCCTGTCATTAAACCACGGCTCAAATTTGGCTTTGGGCTGCTTAATTTTTAATGGAGCCACAGAGTCCAGGACAGTTTGGGAAGAGGAGTAAAACCAGGAACTGTCATGTTTCAAATAGTGATAGACCCAAAAGCAGAGGCAACAGATGGCGAGTTAATAATTTTATTAAAAATAGTGCTAGGGAGAGAACTACGGTGAGAGGTCTGGCAACCCTATGAAAGGAGAGAGAAAACCAATGGTAAATCTATAATATATGATAACGGCAATGAGGAATTAATTCACAATGAGCTTGCACAGTTTGCTTACAGGTACTGTAAGGGAGCAGGGCGGTGAAGGGCAGTCTGGATCCCTCAGCGTTGCAGCGGAAGAGGTGAGTGTTAAAGGTGGAGAGTGAAGAGCTTTGGGAAAAGGGAGACAGGTTAGGGAATGTTGGCAAGTGCACTTACAGGTAAACGGGTAGAAAAGGTCCAGGGGAAGCCTCCATAGAGCGGGGGTCCAATATGCCAGGGTTGGGGTCCAAATCCACCTGAGAAGATCCTGAAGAGGAGGGGAAAAGGGACAAAAGGCTGAGTAATGAACTTTCCTTTTTCCTAGGTACGTTGGAGGAGAGGAGCTGGCTGCACACACATCTGAAGGCGAGGCTGAAATCATCAACAAATTCCTGATGAGTGGAGGACGCTGGGGCTATTTAAAGAGTCTGATGATTACCTGCAGATGTTGAGTACAGCTGTGGGGAATGAGATTAATTAGTGAGAGACACAGAGCAGTGTGCAGCCAAACCATGACAGGAACTGAGGTCCTCTGTATCAGAAGAAGTAGAATCAGAGGGAGCACAGAGCTGAGTAAAAGCAGTGGAAAACTGACCAGCAGTGGAGGGGTTAAAAATCCGACAGCTCCAAGCAGGAGCACAGGTTTGAACTTTGGTACAGGATAGACTAACATCAAATAAAATAGGCATATGGTCAGAAAATACAGCATCACCAATCTCCAGGTTAAACACAGACAAGCCATCTGAAAGAACAAGGTCTAATGTATGTCCTTGTTCATGTGTAGGTCCACCAGATAAAAACTGTTCCAAATTAAAAGAATAAATTCAATTCAATTCAACTTTATTTATATAGCGCCATTTCACAACAACAGTCATCTCATAGCACTATCAACTGTAGGGGGGACCCCCACAATAAATGAGGTTTAAAAAGTCATTCACCAGTAGTTTATCCAGACAGCACACATGGATATTAAAATCTCCAACAATAAGGACTCAGTCATACTTTGGCGTAATTTCTGCCGGAAAACTGGCAAAGTCATTCTGTTAAAATCCCGATTCTTTGATTGAAAGATCCAAGAATAAGCCAGAGAATTCTTCACTTCAAAGATGTAACATTTATTTAGAAGTCACATGTAAAGCAAGCAGCGCTGGGTTCAGCGTGACGCAGCCCCCTCTGGAGCGTCGCCAGACTGACCGCGACTTTCGGGTGCAACTTTCATTCATCTTCTCGGGTTGGTTAGACCAACCCCGTACAGTAGGATGGGCTTGTATGCAACCATCTAATTGGCCAGTTTCACTCTGACATTAACAGGGCATCCGCTATTCACGTTAACTGCCCCCTAAAATGTACTATCAAAAGTGTGTGTGTGTTGGTTTGGGTGTGTAACTAATGTAATAGACCTGACTAACAGAAGACACAGAGAGAGAGAGAGAGAAGAAAGAGGGCTCTATAACTCTGCCTACTTCCTGTTTATCAGAGTTTAACACAACATATTTGTTCATAAGAATGCAAACAGAATATGTATAGAGTATGTGTAGGGCATAATGGAGATTACCTACAGAATTATAATTTTGGCACTTTTCATAACCCTTTCAATTCATAAAATCCTTATTGTATTTGGGGGGTTGGTAAATGACAGCAACCAGCACCGGGTCAGAGCGACCCACCTCAAATAAAACTAGGGAACCACAATGACATAAAGCACTGCTTACATTTAAAGCCATTTTTATAAATAGTCACAGTTCCTCCTCCTCGACCCAAAATTAAAATAAAAGCAACCAGCCGGCAATCAACCAATTCTCCCAAATACAGAGGAAGTCCAGACCATGGGAGGTGAAGAAATCCCTGAGGATAAATGTCTTATTTAAGCTGGGTTCACACTATAATGTTTGGACTGACTTTTACTGATGTTTTGAAAATCAGAGAAATCAGTCCAAACGTTGGTGAAATTACGTTAGTGAGCAGTTTTTTTTTAATCCAGCACACACCAACTTTTACAAACTTTTATGAACTTTTGCTAGCATTTCCTAGCATTACATTCAGCGTTGTCAAACGTTTGCCATCTTAGGCTAGCATATGTGTAGCAGTTGCCAACATAGGTTTAATTATGCTAAGAATACTCAGCGCAGTTCAGCTGACATCAGCGTCAGGAGACGCTCATATAAAGATCAGCATTTGTGGAGGCTTCCTGCCATTCTGGACCTGCTTTTTTGGATGGATTCACACTACAAGGATTGGACCAACTTTTACTGATGTTTTGGCAAACGTCTGGCTCTGCTGGCAAAAGCTGATAAAAGTTAATGATAGTTGGTGTTTGTTGGCAAACGCTGGCCAAAGTTGTATTTGTTGAGAATTTTCAGCATGCTGAAAATTTGGCGACGATTGGAAATAAACATTGGTGAAAGTTGTGCTCTGTTTGTCAAAGTTCCTGAGCACTGGACTAAGTTATGCAGAGTTTACCTAAGTCAGCCTAAGTTAAGCTCCTTTGGCAAACGCTGACTGAAATGCTGGTGGAAGCAGATGATATTCATGAAGGAAAGAGAAATCGAGAGAAGGGAGAATTTTTTAAAAAAGAAAATATTGTAAGAGGACAATGTACAGTATTTGGTGATAACATGGTATGTATGACACGTTTTTAATTTTTTTTTTAATGTACGGGAAAACAGATTCAACATCCTTTCCCTGGAAGATTTCCCCCACCTGGATGTCGATCGTCCTCCCATGGCCGCCCCTACTCCTTCAGCAGCGGCCCAAACCTGCAAGCCCCGGATCAAAACTACCTTAGGTGTGTCAAACTATACACCCGCTCCAAAAAGAAGACAGCGCATCCCCCCGCATCAGCACCCCGCTGCCACTGTAGCAACTACAGCAAAATTATCCACCATTTCAGAAGCCACCAACAAACCCCACCCCCACCCCCGCAGACGACGCTAGTAATTGGTAATTCAATAATGAGGAGTGTCAGAAGCAGGTACTGTGTTACAAAATTTTTTTCCTGGGGCTAAAGTGTCAGACATTGAGGCTCTTACCCCTGACCTATTAAATGAATACCCCCATGCTAAAATTGTTATTGTGCACATTGGATGCAACAACATCCCAGATGAAACGTCAGAGATCTTAAAGAGTGACTTCAGGAGCCTTCTGTCCACTCTTTTGAACTGTGGTAGACATGTGTTTATTTCTGGGCCACTTGCTCCTTTTAAAAGAGGTTGCAATTATTTTAGCAGAACTCTCAGCCTTAATACCTGGTTGTGTTCAACATGTCCTACTTTTAACATTGTTTTTATAGACAATTTCAACCTGTTTTGGAACCACCCATCATTTATGAGGCCAGATGGCATCCATCCAAATTGACTCGGTGCACGTGTTCTAAGGGACAATCTGTTTTATTCCATTCAGCATTTTTTAGTACAGTGACTGGAAGCTGGTATGTTAACTCTCCCCGAAGTACCTGGGTCTGCCAACCAGCCCTTTTTTGCTTCCACTTCTCATATTAATCCTGTTAATCCAAATAATTCTCACTGTTTAGATCAGTCTTCAATTCATAACCCCACAGAGATTGTGTCTGTCTCCCGTTACCCAAAACATTATAACCCAAGACAAATACAACATAACTTGATAAATACACGCCTCTCTGCAGCTCCTCTTCATCCGCCACCCCTCAACTTAGCCCCTGTCTTCCCTATGAGAGAATCATTATCTGCTCCCTCCAAAGTTAATAAAAATATAATTCCAAAATGATTAAACAAACAGTTGGTAAAACTCAAATTAAACATCAAGTCTCTAAATTTAATGATTTGGCATCTCTTCCTCCTCATAATTTAAAAATTAAATGTGGTTTGTTAAATATTAGGTCTCTAATCACTTGTGTCAACGTGACAAAATAAGCTAGTATTAATCCTGGTTAAAAAGTTGTTTTTTACACTTTCGTGATGTGCATGTACTTAAGTTGTGTCTGTATTTTCATTCTAGAGTCCCACCAGCATCTGCTTTGACACCGATACCAGCTCCAATACCGGCAACGTCTAGCACGACACAGCAATGTGAGGCACATGAGGCAAGACAGCATGTAACTACCTTGCGAAGGGAGGAGATGGCTCAGAATGCTGCCTTCAATCAATCATTCCATGGTGTGCTGGGCAACCTTGCAAAGGCGATGAGTGGCTGGCGTGTGACCCATTCAAAGTTTTTTTTACAGTTTAAAGTTTGAATCTTGCACATTCTAAATAATCTGGATTGTGCTGCTGATTGTAATAAACAATTCAGTGACTTATGTGTTTCCATCATGATTTTCTATTTTGTCTGTTAAGACACCGGTGGGAAAAAGTCAACAGTACAAACCGTTTGTAAGTGACGTTGAAAATAATGGTTCATTTTTAAGAAAGAGTAACCAAAACCAATTATTTTATTAACTGATTCATGATTCATGTTCCTATACAGGTCACCATCTATTCATCTATGATGTATATAAGTTATTTAGCAGTTTTACTTTCCATGGGTAATCCCTTTGTCTATTATGCTGTGTGTACCTCTATTGGTAATCTACTGTCATGCTGCTGTTACACTGCAGTTTGCCAGTTTGGGATCAACAAAGTACATCTATCTATCTATCTATCTATATGTCTATCTGTCTGTCTGTCTGTCTATCTATCTCTATTTACTGAAGACTATTGTTGGATGTGACAGTACAGAAGACACTATCACTTTAGTGATAGTACCAGTATATCAAGGAATTGTGTGCCATATTGTCATATCCCGAGCGCTTTGTCCGCGCGCGGGTTATTCCTCATCCCTGTCAGCTTTTGACAGCTGGTGTCGTCACACGGGTTTCCCGGGCTCTGATTGGCCAGACGCTCGGGAGCTCTCAGCTGTCAGAACCTGGGCAGCTGTGCCGCGTTTCCAATCATGAGCAGCTGGCTTTAAATGTCAGTGCGAGTGAACTGGACGGCGCGGCTGTCTCGTCAGAAGTCCTATGACTTTCCCCTGTCTCCTTACCACATGCTCCCTGGGTTCCTCGACGTATCCCGCTGCATGTAAGTGATTTATTTGGAACTGTCTTCTCCCTCGCTGACGTTCCTTCCTAACTACGGCAGACGAGAGCTCCTCGTTACTGCCATAACTCTCTTTTGTGAATTTATGTTGTGTTGTGTAACGAAGCCTGCGTGGCAAAGTTATGTTGTACACCTAAGTCCTGTGCTTTATAAATAAAGGAACTGAACTGCAATTTACTGAACTGAGGCGTCTTATGCTGGCTCGTGAGGGCCAGCCGTGACAGTAGACAGCCGCCAGAAGGAGACGCCGTTCTCAGTAAGTTGCGTTCTGGGAACTTTGTCCTTCCTGTCCAGGTACGCGGCGTTGGAAATATGCCATCTCAGCGGAGTCATTCTCGGGGTTCCCACGTCCTGCTGACCAAGGCGCTGGAGGAGGTTGATGAAATCCTCATTATCGCCTCCGACCTCGATGGGTATCCAGACACCTCCCTCGCCCCTCCTCTCCTCGGTTATCAGCCCAATGAACAGTGGTATTTAGACCGGGCTGAGGAGGTGCTTGACCGTCTGCCTTCCCGCTACAACGGTCACCCCGAGGTCGACGCGAGGAGACTCGACATCGCTGCCCAACGCCAGACAATTCTGATGTACGAAGAGGAGGAGGCTGCAAGGTGGAGTGATCTCTGGCTCCAGCTGCCTGAGGCGCTGGAGGAGGTGGATGACTTCATCAGCGCTTCCGCCAGCCTTGACGACTCATCCGAAGCGCACTACTACCTGGACTGCGCTGAGAGAACGCTCGACCGGTTGTCTTCCCGCTACACCGACCACTTGGACGTCCAAGCGAGGAGACAAGAGATCGCCGTCCACCGCGAGGCGCTCCAGGAGATCGAGGAGGAACGAGGCCAAAGGCGGAGTAACCGGAGCTCCCGCTGCCCGCTCTGGAATCCGGATCCTTCCCTCGATCCAGTCCTGGAGTTCGCACCATCCGGGGCCCGTCGTAGACGTCGACACCGTGGCCAGAGACGTTCTCAGCGTGACTCCCCTCCGGAATCCGCTCCGGTTCACTGGGCTGACCCCATTCATCCCACTGCTGTCTCTTCGGCGTCTCACCTGGAGGAGACCCCAGCAGCCTTTCCCCCCGGGCCTGCTTTCCCCGCTGAGCTGTCAGCGCGTCACGCCCGGCCTGACTTGGCTGTTGCCCCCTCCGCTTCGACGCCTTCTCCAGCAGCTGGGAGTTTGAGAAGTTGTGCTCCAGTGGACAGCGCGGCTACACCATCCCGAGTGGCCCCCTCCCCTCCAAGAGAGTCTCCGGCCACCACCCGGTGGGAGGAGGATGGAATGACGTTCCCAACGGCAGGTTCCACCGCTCCTCCGGGAGCCAGGCAAGTTCAAGTTCACTTTTTTCCATCTAATAGTGATTTGTTCTGTCTGACTCCTGGGGGTGAGGCTCGGGGTTTGCAGCCCCCCGAGCCTCAACTCCCTGCTGATATGTTAATTAAACCCGCTGCCTCTGTGTCTCCCCCTGCTGAGCACGCTTCGACCTCTGAGGAGCGTCACCAGACGAGGAGTGAGCCTGCGGCTCTCGGGCAGAAGACCCCAGCCCCGCAGCCATTTTCTGGGCAGAGGAGGTCGGATGATTGGTTGGAGCCTGTGCCGACGACGGAGCGTCCCCGGGACTCCGCAGATGAACAGTCCGATCCAGCGGGCCGAGAGCCCCTCACCTCCACGCCGCATGAACTGCCAGCGTGGACGATGACGTCGGGGGGTCCTCGAGCTGCAAGAGCCCCTCTTCCAGGGGCGGATGACGTCGCGACGGAGTGGGAACCGGACGACGACCTCCTCCCGTTTGAACCCGGAGCATCGAAGTCCTGGATGGCGGCAGAACCCGAGATCAGGCAAGTGCTCTATTTTCTATCCCTCCTCTTCTTTCTGGAGCATTATTGCCTGTCTCTCGGGGGGGCGAGCCGGGTGCAGCCATCTGCTGCGCTCGAGCCTGTCTCGCCGGGCCCTGCCGCTGTCGGTGATCCTGATCCCGGTTCCTTTTGTCCCTCTGAGCCTCTCCCCAGGGTCACTGGAGGCGAACCTGCTCTTGGTGCCACCTTGGAGGGTCCGGCTCTCGGCATGGGGTCCACCGGGAGTGCTCCGCCGGTTCAAGCGGAGCTTGACGTCATGGAGGTTCCGGCCCAATCGGGGTCCGACGCGGGTGCTGCTCTCACCCGATCGGAGCTTGACGTCATGGAGGTTCCGGCCCAATCGGGGTCCGACGCGGGTGCTGCTCTCGCCCGATCGGAGCTTGACGTCATGGGGGTTCCGGCCCAATCGGGGTCCGACGCGGGTGCTGCTCTCGCCCGATCGGAGCTTGACGTCATGGGGGTTCTGGCCCAATCGGGGTCCGACGCGGGTGCTGCTCTCGCCCGATCGGAGCTTGACGTCATGGGGGTTCCGGCCCAATCGGGGTCCGACGCGGGTGCTGCTCTCGCCCGATCGGAGCTTGACGTCATGGGGGTTCCGGCCCAATCGGGGTCCGACGCGGGTGCCGCTCTCGCTCAATCGGAGCTCGGCACCATGGTCGTTTTGACCCAGGTGGGTTCTGGAGACTGTGTAGCTGACACACCGCTGAGCGCTTTCCAGGCCATGCCCCGTCCTCGCCGTGGCCCCTTTTTCCCCGCCTTTGAGACTGCGGGGGTAAATTCCGGCTGGCCCGGTTCGCCGACCTTCCCCCAGCCATTCTGTTGGCAGGCCGATACTGCCCGACCACCCGGTGACCGGCTCTTTCCTTTTGGCGTCCGGGTCCGGCCTCCTGACAAGCCGGATGGTTCTTTTGGCGCCCTGGTCCGCCCGCCGGAGACATGGTTTCCCTCAGCCCGGTGTTTGGCTGGGCCGTTAGGGCACGTTCCGCTGCTTTTGCTGGCGGCCTGGATGCTGGGTGCTGGGAGGCCTCCTGAGCGGAGTTGTTTTACTCTATTCCCCAATGGTTTTTTTTTTTTTTTTTTTTTCTCTCCTTCTCTTGCCCCACCACTGACTTGTGACTGAAATACCCCACTGGGGATTGGACTTCATGTTTAAGGTGACTGTTTTCCGTGGATGGACATATGTTCTCTTGCCGTGGCTATCATGGGTATTGCATGTTTCCTTAGGGTGTGGTTGTTTATTTCCTATGTTACTCCCTTACTCGGGTCTAGTTCTCTTTTTTTGGCACCTGTGTTGTCTTTTGGTTTTGACGGTTTTCTGTTCACATTAACTTGGAGAAGAAGGTATTATTTGTCCTTTTATTTCCTTGATCCTGCCTTGTGGTATTGACTGGTGTTCCTTGTACCCTCATCTTGGCTTTCTTTTTTGTGGTTATGTGAGTGATGTCAATCTAGCGTTGACTTTTCTTTTTATTCATCTCTGTCCCCGTTTATGTACGGTTTCTGCCTTTTTTTTCTCTCTCCCTCCCTTCCCCGATGTTTTTGTTCCCTTGTTGTGAGTTGGCCCTGCTCTCCCTCCACCTGCTTCCCCCTCCACCCTCCCTGGGGTGGGGTGGGGGGGTTTGGATGTTGCGCGCGACCAGGAGTTCGCGTAGAGGGAGGGGCCCTGTCATATCCCGAGCGCTTTGTCCGCGCGCGGGTTATTCCTCATCCCTGTCAGCTTTTGACAGCTGGTGTCGTCACACGGGTTTCCCGGGCTCTGATTGGCCAGACGCTCGGGAGCTCTCAGCTGTCAGAACCTGGGCAGCTGTGCCGCGTTTCCAATCATGAGCAGCTGGCTTTAAATGTCAGTGCGAGTGAACTGGACGGCGCGGCTGTCTCGTCAGAAGTCCTATGACTTTCCCCTGTCTCCTTACCACATGCTCCCTGGGTTCCTCGACGTATCCCGCTGCATGTAAGTGATTTATTTGGAACTGTCTTCTCCCTCGCTGACGTTCCTTCCTAACTACGGCAGACGAGAGTTCCTCGTTACTGCCATAACTCTCTTTTGTGAATTTATGTTGTGTTGTGTAACGAAGCCTGCGTGGCAAAGTTATGTTGTACACCTAAGTCCTGTGCTTTATAAATAAAGGAACTGAACTGCAATTTACTGAACTGAGGCGTCTTATGCTGGCTCGTGAGGGCCAGCCGTGACACATATTAGCATCTGTATTTCCTAATAATGAGTTAGGGTTTAATGCAGGGATGTCCAGTCATGTGCCATGGAGGGCCAAGACCCTGCAGGCTTTACCTCCAACCAGTGTGTTCAGCACCAGATTTCACTAAACTTCTTCCCACTGATTGCTGATCAGTGAAAACACCTGCTGAAGCAACTGGTTAGAAGAGAAAACCTGCAGGGTCTTGGCCCTCCATGGCACATGATTGGACACCCCTGGTTTAATGGGATTTGACATGTTTTAACACAAACTACTTTATGGTTCATAATCTTGTTGACAGACTTAAACCAAACCAAAAGTGATTTCTCAAACTGCTGGATTATTTTGATAGCTTTTCCAATCTTTTAGCATTTAATTTATGTCACTAAATCTTGAAAGCCCAGACCGACGGTTTGAAGCAATAATTTTGCCACAAGAGAGCCATCTGAAACACACACAAAGCATACATATTTTAATACCTAATAGTGATAACTTGCTGTGATTACAGTATAGTATGGGGGACTTATTAATGACTGTAGCAAACTAGAATTAGTAATCACTAGCTTACCCTCACATGTGATCTAGTTTGTATCCTCACGTCTTAGGCTTTATACTGCTCCATGGCTTCCTAAACTCTCCAGTACTTTTCCAGAGTGTTTCGTCTCGCTGCCTGTAGCTTTCTCTGGCTCTCCCTTTTTGCCTTTACTCTTGACAAAAAGCCAGCGAGCAGCAGGCTCGCCTCAATATCCATCTTGTGTTTTGCTTGTCACATACAAATGATGTCATGGGATGGGATGTTGGGCCGTCTTGCTGTAAAGATCTCACCCACTTGAGGTGGTACTCACTTGTAATGGAAAACAATTAACACCATGTTGAGTCGAGCCAAGTCGGCCTGAGTAGGTGCTAGTGGAATTATTATTATTCTCAAGACAGGGCCCACGGCATGTGCCATCCCAGAATTGGTCCAATATGGCAGACAAACAATGTGGCCCGTGACCACTGACGTCACGTGCCACACCTCTATAGGCTCCAAGGAGTGCCAAGGCACAAACAAAGGAGAAGATAATCCATACTCTGGCCGGGAAACGGAAGAGGAGCACACCAGGCAGAGCTTCAGCTTTACCAGCTGATGCCGCGTTTACCACGGTGACACTGACACTTCCAGCGAGAGGATGTAACCAAAGCCTGGTACAGGTGAGTGGGAACTCCCGATAAAATCAGGGGCAAGGTTTTCTGTCCATTAAAGTCGAATGAAGCAAGGTTTTTAACAGAAAACCAGAGATTCACGAGAGTTTGGCGATCATACACCAGCAGTGACTTGATTTGTTGAGTGAAAACGGTTAGACATAACAAAAATAAAAACAGAAATGACCAGTGTTGGGAGTAATGCGTTACTGTAACGCCACTACTTTTGCAGTAATGTGCTGTGTAATGAAATTACTGTTTAAAAATTCAGTAATGCGTTAAGTTGCATTCACACCAAACGCGAACAGGCAAATTTTTCACGCAGCACGATTAAAAAAAATTTAAAAAAAAAAATCCAAGATGGCGCCGCGGATGGCAGCCACTGGCTTCTGCTCTCTGATGTTTTTGATAATTTTGTGTGTTTTTTTGGACTTCTGCTCTTCTGTCCGAATCACCTATTCAAGGGAGGAACTACTTTCACTCAGACTACCTCCCAGTGCAACTTCTCCGCCAGTTGCTGCTGCTGATCTGAAGTTTTTTCAGTCAATCTTAGCTGTGGGAGCAGCGGCTATTGGCGCTGGCCGGAAACGAAGGCAGCGTGGTAAACGTGCCGGTGCGCTAGTCAGGCTGAAGAAACGAGGATTTCGCACGCCGCTCCCATCGATCCATCTGGCAAATATCCGCAGTTTGGCGAACAAAATGGATGAACTGCTGCTCCTGACTCACAAAAACCGGGATTTTAGCAGATCTGGCGCCCTTTGTTTCACGGAGTCCTGGCTGAGTGAACATATCCCAGACAGCGCGGTCTGCCTGGACGGATTCCAGCTGTTTCGCGCTGATCGCAGCCGAGAATTCTCTGGAAAGACTAAAGGTGGTGGAATCTGCTTCTACATAAACGGAGGTTGGTGTACTGATGTCACAGTGTTGAAGAAGTTTTGTAGACCTAACCTAGAGTCACTGTTCATAAACTGTAAACCCTTTTATTCACCGCGAGAGTTCTCCTCATTTATTCTGGTCGGAATTTATATCCCGCCTGCTGCTTGTACAACGGAGGCACTGCAGCACCTCGCTGACCAGATAGCAGAGGTGGAGGAAAAACATCCAGACTCTCTGCTTATCATTCTGGGTGATTTCAATAGAGCTAATCTCACAAATGAGCTTCCTAAATACAGACAGCATATTAAATGTCCCACCAGGGACACAAATACACTCGACCACTGTTACACAGTTTTAAGAAATGCCTATCATGCCGTCCCCCGTGCAGCTCTGGGTTTTTCTGACCACTGTCTGCTCCATCTTATTCCAACATACAGACAGAAACTAAAAACTTCCAAGTCTGTTGTAAGGACTGTGAAGAAATGGACTGAGGAATCAAAGCTGAAGTTACAAGCCTGCTTTGACTGCACAGATTGGAGTGTTTTGAAGCTGCAGCCATTAACCTAAATGAACTCACTGACACTGTGACGTCATACATCTGTTTCTGCGAGGACATGTGTGTGCAGACCAAGACCTTCTGCACATACAACAACAATAAACCCTGGTTCATTCCTAAACTGAAGCAGCTACGTCAGACCAAGGGGGAGGCCTACAGGACTGGTGACTGGACTCTGTACAAGCGGGCCAGAAACATGCTGACGAAGGAGATCAGGCTTGCTAAGAGGAGCTACAGTGTGAAGTTACAAAAAAACTTCTCAGCCAACAACTCTGCTTCTGTCTGGAGAGGCCTGCAGAATATCACCAACTACAGGAGACCATCCCCCCACCCTGTGGAAAACCTCCAGCTGGCTAACGACCTAAACAGCTTTTACTGCAGGTTTGAAAAGAACCTACAGTTCTCACCTCCCACCCACACAAAAGGATTATCTGCAGCCCCAGGAACTCCATCCCTCCTCCACTCTGACCTCCCACCAGCACTAACGATCTGTGAAGAGGAGGTGCGCCGGGTCTTTCAGAGACAAAAGATCAAGAAGGCTGCAGGACCTGATGGTGTGTCTCCATCCTGCCTGAGAGTCTGCTCCAACGAGTTGGCCCCCATCTTCACCCGGATCTTTAACAGATCACTGGAGCTGCGTGAAGTGCCTTCCTGCTTCAAACGCTCCATCATCATTCCAGTTCCCAAGAAACCCTCTGTTACAGGATTAAACGACTACAGACCTGTTGCCCTGACCTCTGTGGTCATGAAATCCTTGGAGAGATTGGTGCTGAACCACCTGAAGGTCATCACAGGCCCCCTGATGGACCCACTGCAGTTTGCCTACCGGTCAAACAGGTCAGTGGATGATGCAGTGAATATGGGACTACATTACATCCTGCAACACCTCGACTCCCCAGGGACGTACGCCAGGATCCTGTTTGTCGACTTCAGCTCAGCGTTCAACACCATCATCCCAGGCATTCTTCATCAGAAACTCCTCCAGCTCAAGGTGCCCCCCTCCACCTGCCAGTGGATCTCCAGCTTTCTGGCTGACAGGTGGCAACAGGTGAAGCTAGGGAGATTTACATCCAGCTCCCAAAAAATTAGTACTGGCGCCCCCCAAGGATGTGTCCTTTCCCCACTGCTCTTCTCCCTCTACTCCAATGACTGCACCTCAGAGGACCCTTTGGTGAAGCTCCTGAAGTTTGCGGACGGCACCACAGTCATCGGTTTGATCCGGGATGATGATGAGTCTGCATACAGGTGGGAGGTGGAGCAGCTGATCCTCTGGTGCAGCCAGAACCATCTTGAACTTAACCCAGCCAAAACGGTGGAGATGACTGTGGATTTCAGGCGACACCCCCCTTCATTCCCCCCACTCACCATCCTCAACAGCACAGTGTCCACTGTGGACTCCTTCAAGTTTCTGGGTACCACAATCTCCCGGAACCTGAAGTGGTCCTCCCATATAGACACTGTCCGGAAAAAGGCCCAGCAGAGGTTGTTTTTTCTGCGTCAGCTCAAGAAGTTTGATTTGCCTCAGGAGCTGCTGGTTGTCTTCTACACCGCCATCATCCAATCTGTCCTCTGCTTTTCCATCACTGTCTGGTTTGGATCTGCCACTAAACAGGACAAGACCAGACTGCAGCGGATCATTAAGTCTGCGGAGAGGATCATTGGTACTGACCTACCCTCCATTGAGAACTTATATCGGTCCATAACCAGGAAACGGGCGGGAAACATCTGTGCTGACCCATCACACCCCGGCCACAAACTGTTTGAACTTCTATCTTCTGGTCGTCGTTACAGATCACTGAAGGTCAAAACCACCCGTCACAGGAACAGTTTCTTTCCTCAAGCCATCACTCTGATGAACTCCTAACATTCACCTAGTCCTACCTGTTGCTGTACTCATGACTTTTCATCCATTATTACATTGCACATAACTCTCACACTGCTTTTTACTTCATTCACATTATATCACTGAATCTGAGTTCACATTGAAATACTGTGTGACTGTATATTTTTTCATATATTTCTGCAAAGTGTGGTTAGTCTGAGTAAATAACTACATATATTCCTGTATATATTTGCATCCTTTTATAGAAACGTGGACAGACTGTAATTTACTGTACATACTCTGTTGTCATTGAATCCTTATTTAAATCCTCCACCTGAACAATGAGAGCAAGTTTTTAGCCAAAGTCAAATTCCTTGTATGTGTTGTGCATACTTGGCCAATAAAGCTGATTCTGATTCTGATTCTGATTACATTATAATAAGTTGGACTTGTGGCTTCCTGTGGTAACGTATCGGCACTTCCTGTGTTGCTGGCTGTCTGTGCGGCTTGCTCTGTGGTTAGCTCTCCTCATTCTCCTGAGGATTTTGCCTTTAATTGTATTTTAATCACTTTTTTCCTTCTACCGTTAGCTCTCACTTCTGTTTATCAAGCCTCTTGCACCTGTGTGCACACTCAATGTCATCTAATCACCCTCTTTAACCTTCTGTTCACCTTTCATCTGTGTTTTTCTTAGCTTCGGGTTAGCCACTAGCCATGGCTACTAGCTCTTCTTTACCTTCTCCTCTGGTGTGTGCTCTGTCAGATGTTTAGCTACACCTCTGCCCCTTTTAGTGATAACGGTAAATGTAATAAATGTTGTCTTTTTGAGGCGCTTGAGGCAAGGTTGTCTGATTTGGAATCCCGGCTCCGCTGCATTGAAACACCGTCTGCGCCAGTTAATAATGATGGATGCCCCTTAGTTGCAGTGGAGCTCCCTACCATAGGGCGGCCTGCTAGCGGTCCTCCGGTCCTCCTCAGCAGCGAGGAGACTGGGTGGGTGACGGTGAGAAGGAAGCCTAATCGCAAGGCCCCAGTTCACCACCAACCTGTTCACGTTTCTAATCATTTTTCCCCGCTCAGTGACACACCCGCTGAGGAAAACATTCTGATCATTGGCGACTCTGCAGTCAGAAATATGAACCTAGAGACTCCAGCGGCCATAGTCAAATGCATTCCTGTGGCCAGAGCAGGCAACATCGAGTCAAATTTGAAAATGCTGGCTAAAAGTAACTGTAAATACTCCACAGTTGTTATCCACGCTGGCTTTAATGACGTCCGACTCCGGCAGTCGTAAGTCACAAAACTTAACGTGGAATCGGTGTGTGACTTTGCCAAAACAATGTCTGCCTCTAGTATTTTCTGGGCCCCTCCCCAATCTGATCAGTGATGACATGTTTAGCCGCTTGTCATCCTTCAACCGCTGCCTGTCTTTGTGGTGTCCTGCAAACAATGTGGGCTACATAGACAATTGGACCTCATTTTGGAGAAAACCTGGTCTTATTAGACGAGACGGCGTCCATCCCACTTTGGATGGCGTGTCTCATTTATCTAACAATCTGGCATCATTTTTATCCAAATTTCCAAAACCTTGACAATGCAGAGTTGGGACCAGGAAGCAGAGTCGCAGTCTTACACGCATCTCTGCAGCTCCTCTTCATCTGCCACCCCTCAACTTAGCTCCTGTCTTCCCCATCAGAGAATCATTGTCTGCTCCCTCCAAAGTAAACAACAATATAATGTATAAGCATCCCAGAGTCATTAAACAAAAAGTTGGTAAAACTCAAATTAAACATGAAGCCTCTAAATTGAATGATTTGGCCTCGAGTTCCTCCTCATAATTTTTTTTTCCACAATATTTTTATTGAACCTTTTTTTTTTACAAACATGACACAAACAATCAAACACTAACACTAAAGTAATTAAAAAAAACACCAACTACAAGAAAAGGAAAAAAAATGTACTAAAAACACCAACAACCACTAACAAAGGCAAGTCATCAATAATGCTCCTCTGTTTAGTCTAGGCAATCCATTACATAAGTATACATATTATACATTCACCAATTTGGAATTTACAAGGTCCACACACATCATTCACCTTCTTCTTCAGAAGTTATGTTTAATTTCTTTACATTGTGGAGTGTGTAAATAATGAGGCGGATTTGGTTCAGGCGGTTTATTACACGACTCACACAAGGAGCATAGACAGAATGGCATACAAGTAGGAACTCTTCCCTTAAATAACATGACATCCTTCTAGACTCTTCTCCCACACAAAAGATAATCTCCGTCTAGACTCTTCTCACACACAAAAGATAATCCCCCGTCCGACTGCAGTCAGTCCATTCATCCTTGACACCTCCCTGTTATCTTACTAGGGCATCTAGAAACTTCTCACACACAAAAGGTTAACTTCGCGTCCTTTGTTCCTGTCTAAGGTGGTAAACCCTTATGCACTCCCCAGGTTGCCACACCACCACCCCCAGCAACTTAGATAGGACAAAAGGGTAACAGTCCACATGCTGTGATAGACCCATTAACATCAGTCCACATGCTGTAGAACAATCAACATCAGTCTGCATGCTGCTTGGGCTTCAGTCTTCTGCCGTATCTGCTGTAGCCAGGATTCGCCGCCTCCGTGGCGCTGCCATGCTGGGGGGGCTGATGTCTGGGGGTGAAAACTTTTTGACTGTCCGTGTGGGTGCTCTGGAGAATCTTTTCTCTGGGAAGCGCCCCGTGGGGGTCTTCCACGCTGAGGGGCCCTCGCCAACAGCACTTGCTCGTCAGCCACAACGAAAGCAGGTTTAAGTCTGTCTATGCCAATTTTTTCCCTCCTACCCCCCAAGTCTAGCAAAAAATGCTTATCCCCTGTTTCCAGCACTCTAAACGGTCCATCATAAGGTGGGCGCAGTGGGGGGCGGTGGGCGTTGTGTCTGACAAACACGAACTCTGTGTTTTTCAAAGCTTTAGGCACAAAAACGCGCGGAAAACTGTGGTGGGCAGGGCCCGGCAGCGTGCTTGAGTCTATGCAACGCGGCAGCAGCTGAGACGGGGAGCTGCCCGGCGCAGGATTATTTGGCAGAAACTCCCCAGGCAGCCGGAGTGGTTGTGCAAAAACGAGTTCTGCCGGGGAAGCTTCCAGATCCTCTTTAGGCGCAGAACGTAACCCCAATAAAACCCATGGTAGCCTGTCTGCCCAATTTGCATCCGTCAGTGAAGCCCTCAGAGCCGCTTTTAACGACCTATGAAAATGTTCGCATAACCCATTAGCCTGCGGGTTGTACGCGGTTGTGCAGTGAATTGAGACACCTAGGCTGCAGGCCATGGTTGACCAGAGTTCAGAAACAAATTGAGAGCCTCTGGCGGACGTAATGTCCGACGGAATTCCAAAACGCGCCACCCATGCTGTTAAAAACGCTTGTGCCACCTCCTCGGCTGTGGTTGCCGCCAGCAGAACCGCTTCTGGCCAGCGCATGGTGCGGTCCACCATTGTCAGGAGATGCGTGTACCCCTGTGATGGCAGAAGGGGGCCCACGAGGTCCACGTGGACATGGTTGAACCTCTTAGCCGGGATGCGAAACGGCTCCAAAGGAGCCTTCGTGTGTCTGTGAACCTTGGCTCGTTGGCATGCCACGCAGGCTGCCGCCCACTCTTTCACTTGTTTGCGAAGGCCCGGCCACACATATTTCTCTCCTACCATTTTGACCGACACGCGCACCCCTGGGTGTGCCAAAGAGTGAACCAACTCAAACACGTGGCGGCGCCACGCGGCCGGAACCACAGGCCGTGAGCGACCCGTGGAGACGTCGCAGATTAAGGGGGGAATGCCGTTAAGCAGCGTCCTCTTCTCCAGCCTTAACCCTGTTGGTCCAGACTGGAGCACGCGCACGTCCGCGTCACTAGCCTGCTCCGCGGCCATGGCTGCGTAATCCAACCCTACACAGACCGGGGCCACAACGGCGCGCGAGAGGCAGTCTGCCACTACATTCAGTTTGCCCGACACATGCTGAATATCGGTAGTAAACTCTGAGATCGCGGCCAGCTGCCTCTGTTGCCGGCCCGACCAAGGTTCTGAAACTTTGGCCATCGCGAATGTTAGTGGCTTACGGTCAACGAATGCAGTAAAATTGCGCCCTTCCAGCCAGAACTGGAAATGGCGAATGGCCAGGTGGAGAGCCAGCAACTCTCTGTCGAACGCGCTGTATTTACGTTCATTGTTGCGCAAGGTTCTGCTGAAAAAGGCTAGCGGCTGCCAAGCCCCGCCGACGCGCTGCTCCACGACAGCCCCTATGGCCACATCTGAGGCGTCAGTGGTGAGGGCTATGCGGGCCGTTGGGTCTGGCTGTGCCAACAATGCGGCATCTGCCAGGGCTACTTTAACTTCCGAGAACGCCTGCTCTCATTCCGGGGTCCATTCGACCCTATTCGCGGGTTTCTGTTTTTTGAGCGCAGCGTACAATGGCTGCATGAGCTGCGCTGCGTGGGGGAGGAAACGGTTATAAAAGTTCACCATTCCCAAAAATTCTTGTAGCGCCCTGACCGTTTGCGGTCGGGGAAAATCTGTCACTGCGCGCACTTTGTCAGGCAGCGGAACCGCTCCTTCGGGAGAGACGCAGTGCCCTAAAAAATCAATCCCCGTCACCCCGAACTGACATTTTGCTGGGTTGATTATTAAACCGTGTTCTTCCAACCTTCGGAAAACCGTCGTGAGGTGGGTTTCGTGTTCGTCTTCAGACGCGCTGGCTACCAAGATATCGTCCAGGTAGACGAACACGAAAGGGAGATTGCGCAGCACTGCATCCATCATGCGTTGGAACGTCTGTGCTGCCCCTTTAAGCCCAAACGGCATGCACAAGAACTCAAATAAACCAAACGGAGTTATTACCGCTGTTTTGGGTATGTCCTCAGCGTGCACTGGGACTTGGTGGTAACCACGGACCAAATCTATCTTAGAAAAAATGCGCGCTCCTGTGAGGTGAGCGGAAAAATCCTGAATGTGGGGAATTGGGTAGCGGTCGTGCGCTGTTGCGTTGTTTAACCTGCGGAAATCGCCGCAAGGTCGCCACAAACCTTCAGCTTTAGGGACCATGTGTAGCGGGGAAGCCCATGGGCTGTTTGAGCGCCTGATGATGCCTAACCTCTCTAGGTTAGCGAACTCTTTGCGCGCTATGGCCAATTTAGCTGTGTCCAAGCGCCGAGGTCTTGCAAAAACGGGCGCCCCGGTGGTGGTGATAAAATGCTCCACCCCATGTTTAGCGATAGCTGCTGAAAACGTCGGGACTGTGAGTGCTGGGAACTGAGCGAGCAGTGTGTGGAACTTACCGCATGTTGCTGTGACGTTGGCTTGTGCTGTTGGCCGGGTCACTCGAGCTATACAGGGGAGAGAGTCAAAAGACAGTGCATTAACCAGGCACCTGTTAGCAATATCTACCAACAACCCATGTGCACATAGAAAATCAGCCCCCAGTATATGGTAATCCAATGCTGCTACAACAAAAGTCCATTCAAATGTACGACCGTGTAGAGACAAGAGTCCGCTCACCAAAGGTCTTAATGTCTGAACCGTTTGCTGCTGCCATCTCGGGGCCGCTGGGTCCCGCCAGCCGGTCAGCGTAGGTTGGCCGGATGAAACTCTTCTGTGCGCCAGTGTCCACGAGGAAATGCCTCCCCGAGCGTGCGTCCATCAAATAGAGCAGCTTGTTCTCTTCCCCGAGGGTCGCGGCTGCTACCGACCCCCGGTCTTGGCATTTCCCGAGCGCTTGAGCTGGCACGGTGGTATACATTTGCGTGCCCTCTCTGCAAAGCGGCGCTGGTAGAAGCAAAGCGTGTCACCTCCACGTTCCTTGGCCCCCGCTGCTGCTGCCGTCGGTGGTTCTGCTGCTGCCGTCGGCGGCTCCTTGCCTCCTCGTGTCGACGTGCCGGGCTCCGTCGCTGCCGCAATGGCCACGAAAGCCTTGGTGGCGACGATGATCCGGTCTGCCTCTCGGGCTAGTGCACGATAGTCCCGTTTAGCCAGCAACGACGAATTGGCCAGGGCCGCTCTCGCCGCTGTTGGAAGGTTCCTGAGGAAAATGTGGGTGAAGATGAAGTGGTCGTCGTCCGTGCCCTTTAACCTCAGCGTCTTCTCCATCATGTCCACGGCCGAACCGTCTCCCAACTCAGTCCGCGTCAGAAGTCTTTCTGCTCTCTCACCATCCGAGAGCGTGTAGTGCTGGATGAGGGCAGCCTTCAGCGCGTCATATTTGCCGTCGGCTGGTGGCTGATTGAGCAGGCTCTCGATGTGCTGAGCCGTGCTGGCATCGAGCGCTGCGACCACATAGTGGAATTTCGTATCATCCGCCGATATCCCTCGGAGGGCGAACTGCGCCTCGGTTAGGTGGAACCAGGAGCGCGGGTTGTGCTGCCAAAAATCAGGTAGTTTGTTTGCTACAGTGCAGGCGAAGCTGGGGGTTCCAGTCGAGGTTGGCTCCGGGGATCTTCCGTCGTATTCCATGATTCGTCTTGGGTCACCAGTGTGGAGCGTGTAAATAATGAGGCGGATTTGGTTCAGGCGGTTTATTACACGACTCACACAAGGAGCATAGACAGAATGGCATACAAGTAGGAACTTTTCCCCTAAATAACATGACATCCTTCTAGACTCTTCTCCCACACAAAAGATAATCTCCGTCTAGACTCTTCTCACACACAAAAGATAATCCCCCGTCCGACTGCAGTCAGTCCATTCATCCTTGACACTTCCCTGTTATCTTACTAGGGCATCTAGAAACTTCTCACACACAAAAGGTTAACTTCGCGTCCTTTGTTCCTGTCTAAGGTGGTAAACCATTATGCACTCCCCAGGTTGCCACAACATAATCAATGAAAGGTCTCCATATATTCTCAAACACATTTTCCTTTGATTTCAGTATGTATGTTATTCTTTCTAGTGGAAGGTTTGTTAACATCTGTCTTAACCACTGAGTCACATCTGGTCTATGAGTCTTTTTCCACAGTAGTGCAATACATTTTTTGGCATTAAGCAAACTGAGGTCTATGAATGCTCTTTCACTCTTATTAAAGTTATGCTTTTCTGGATACAGACCCAACAAAAACAGTTTAGGGTTCAATGTGAATTGTTTTGAATTTTTTTTTCAATTGTTACCCTCACCTCTTCCCAAAACATTCTAATTTTTCTACATTCCCATAAACAATGAAGTAGGGTTCCTTTACTTTCCATACATTTTGTGCATGTATCTGGTATGTTTTTGTTATATCTATTTAACTCCACCGGTGTAACATACATCCGCATTAACCATTTAAAATGTATCAATTTAAGACGTACATTTATTGATTTGGTTTGAGCTTCTGTACAAGCCATTTCCCATTGTTCCTCTGAAATTTCAGTTTGCAGGTCTTCTTTCCAATAATTCAGTCTTTTCTGTGAGTTTTCACTTGAGGATAGTGTCAATGAGTTATAAAACTCTGAAATAATACCCTTCCTCTTACTATCTTTCGTCAAAATTTTTTCCAAGGATGAATAAGTAGGTAGGGTGAGAGCATTATTTTGATTTGTTCGAATAAAATTCCTAAGCTGAAGATATTTTAAAAAATGTGTTCTATTAAGTTTAAATTTGATCCTCAGTTCTTCAAAAGACATTATGTTATCTGAACGTGACAAATATAAGTCTTGAATCTTTTGAATCCCTTTTAAATTCCATACTTTAAATACAGCATCCGCTCTCCCTGGTGTAAAATATTGATTACCCCATATTGGGCTAAACTGTGACAATAAGTGTGGTTCTTTTAAATATTTTTTGGTTTCACACCATATTTTGATCATATGCTTTACAATGGGATTTTTAACTTGTTTCTGCAATTTTTAGCCGAGTCTGAGTATATGAATAAGGGAAGAGGTAAAGGTAAATTGTATGATTCCATTTCAGTCCAGTGAGGGAGATCATTTGATAAAAAATAATATGTCATAGACCTCAGTTGTGCTGACCAGTAATACAACATAAAGTTTGGACATTTCAGACCTCCACAATCAAATGGTAAATATAGTAAGGACAGACGTAATCTAGCCTTCCTATTGTTCCATATAAATTCCACTAACTTTTTTTTAATTCTTGAGAATAGATCTGAAGGTGGTGGTAAAGGAATGTATTGAAATAAATAAAGTATTTTGGGTAAGATATTACTTTTAAGTATATTAATTCTCCCGATCATCGACATTGGTAGTGACATCCATCTCTGAAGTAACTCATTAATATCTGTCATTAAGGCTTCATAGTTGGCACTGGCGACTGATTCTAGCTTAGGCACAATTTGAATTCCTAAATATTTAAACTGATTTACAACATTGAATTGATTTACCTTAGGAGCTGGGTAATTTCTCTGGGTCTCATTTAGCATGAATGAATGAATGAATGAATTTATTTATTTCGGATAGTACATTACAGGTTAAAAGAAACTGTATAATATAACAACAAGGTCAAATTAGACAAAGACTCCTTCTACTATACAATTCCACGTGAGTTATCCGAAATGGGTGATGGCTGAAGCCGCAGCTTATATTGCCCACCCATATTCCATCCAAGAATTCAAAGGAGAAAAAAGAGAAAACAAGACAAGAGCGATTATAATTTAAAAGAAGGCTAAGACAAAATGTGACTGAGAGAAAAAGAAAACTGAGCTAGTCTAAGTTAAGCGGTTACTATTCAAAAACAAATCTAAGACATAGTGTCACAGAGAAAAAAAGAAAAAAAGAAAAATCTAAGCTACAACACAACACAGGCTGGAAATGTCAATCCTTATGTGAGTTTACATGTCGTCTTGTAAATATGTTTGGAGTATTTCTTCCTTTAGTTTTTGTTTTAAATTGTCCAAGCGTTGTACATGATTTTAATTCAGGTCCAAAATCGTTCCATAATCTGACTCCTTGCACTGAAATACAGTGTTGCTTGGTGGTTGTTCTCACTGTAGGCTTTTGAAATATACATGTTCCTCTGAAGTGATATCGTTTCTCCCTTGTTTGGAACAACTTTTGGATATTTGCGGGCAGTGATAGATTCTTCACTTTGAACATTATTATTGCGGTTTTAAAGTCAATCAGATCTTTCAACTTGAGAGTTTTTTGTTTAAGAAAAAGTGGGTTTGTTGGTTCCCTGTAAGCTGCTTTGTTGATTATTCTAATAGCTCTCTTTTGAAGCATAAAGAGTGGATATATGTTTGTTTTATATGTATTTCCCCATACTTCATTACAATATGTCATGTATGGGAGTATTAATGAATGGTACAAGGTGTATAGTGTGGGTTGATTCAGCAAATTTTTCACTCTGTGTAATATTGCAATTGATTTGGATACTTTACCTTTTATATAATTAATATGTGGCTTCCAACACAGTTTGTTATCAATTATTACTCCAAGGAATTTAGTTTCGGATACCCTTTCAATCTCTACACCATTTACATTAAATTTAGTTTTATTTATTGGTACCGACCTACCCTCCATTGAGAACTTATATCGGTCCATAACCAGGAAACAGGCGGGAAACATCTGTGCTGACCCATCACACCCCGGCCACAAACTGTTTGAACTTCTATCTTCTGGTCGTCGTTACAGATCACTGAAGGTCAAAACCACCCGTCACAGGAACAGTTTCTTTCCTCAAGCCATCACTCTGATGAACTCCTAACATTCACCTAGTCCTACCTGTTGCTGTACTCATGACTTTTCATCCATTATTACATTGCACATAACTCTCACACTGCTTTTTACTTCATTCACATTATATCACTGAATCTGAGTTCACATTGAAATACTGTGTGACTGTATATTTTTTCATATATTTCTGCAAAGTGTGGTTAGTCTGAGTAAATAACTGCATATATTCCTGTATATATTTGCATCCTTTTATAGAAACGTGGACAGACTGTAATTTACTGTACATACTCTGTTGTCATTGAATCCTTATTTAAATCCTCCACCTGAACAACGAGAGCAAGTTTTTAGCCAAAGTCAAATTCCTTGTATGTGTTGTGCATACTTGGCCAATAAAGCTGATTCTGATTCTGATTCTGATTTATTTTATATCCTGATATTTCCCCAAAGTTCTTTATTAAATTTAACAAGGTCGGAATTGATTTTTTAAAATTCGACATAAACAAAATTATGTCATCGGCATACAGGGAGATTTTATGTTCTGTTGGTCCTACTTTAATTCCATATATTTGTGGATGTCATGCCAAAAACATGCAGGTTAGGTTAATTGGAGACTCTAAAGTGGCCCTAGGTGTGAATGTGTGTGTGAATGGTTAAGGGATAGCGCCGTATCGTGGCTGCTTCATCCATCCAGGTGGTGGATGACCCTCAATTTCCCCTCTGGGGATCAATAAAGTATACTAAATCTAAAAAACTCTAAAAAAAAAATGTAAACGTACTGCCATCGCTAAAGGTTCAATTGCCATAGTAAACAGTAATGGTGAAAGTGGACAGCCTTGTCGACATCCTCTATTGATTTTTATTGATTTTGAGATATTGCTGTTTGTTAGGATTTCTGCTGTAGCATTATTGTATATTATCTGAACCCATTTTATGAAATTATTTCCAAGTCCAAACCTTTGTAGGACTTCAAAAAGAAAGGGCCATTCGACCCTATCAAAGGCCTTTTCGGTGTCCAATGATAGGAGAGCTGTATCCGGTGCTTCTTTATTAGAATAAATAATATTAAATAGTCTTCTTACATTATGGAAGCCTTGCCTTCCCATTATAAAGCCATTCTGATCTCGGTTAATAATATTTGGTAATATTTCTTGTAGTCGTCTTGCTAAAATTTTACAGATTATCTTAAGGTCAGCATTTAATAGGCTTATTGGTCTCATGTTTTCACATTTATTAGAGGGTTTACCTGGTTTTGGCAACAGTATAATTAAGGCATTATTCATGTATGGTGGTAAATTACTATTTTGAAATGCTTCTAAAACCATTTCCAAAAGTGGTTTTATTAATTTATTCTTAAATTTTTTAATAGAGGTCAACTGGAAGACCATCTGGTCCTGCACTTTTTCCTGATTTCATATTATCAATGGCTTGCCCAACTTCTTCTTGACTAATTTTAGACTCCAGTATCTCCCTGTTTTCATTTGGAATACACGGTATAGATAATCCGTCCAAAAACCCATTTAGTTTTGTTAAGTCAGTTTCATTTTTTGTATCATATAGTTTTTCATAATAATCTCTAAAGGCACTATTAATTTCTAAAGGATCTACAACTGCCTGTCCGTTACTTATAATACTGGTAATTGGTGTTTTAAATTCTAATTGTTTAATCTGCCATGCCAATAATTTCCCTGATTTTTCACCTTGTTCATAAAAAGTTTGCTTCAATCTTAAAAGACTCGAGGCAGCTCTATTCGCTGATTTTTTTGTCATATTCAGCTCTCAGAATCAGTAATTTGTTCTCTAACTTTGGATTACTTCCTGCATACACTTTTTCTTGAAGAATTTTTATTTTACGTTCCAATTGGACTCTCTCCTCTCAAGTCCTTTTAGATTTTGAACCTGTATAACTAATAATATGCCCCCCTAATAAAAGCTTTGAAAGCCTCCCACTTTATACATGCTGATGTTTGTGTAGTATTGATATCAAAGAACTCATCTATCTGTTTTTCTATGTACTTAACAAATTCCTCATCCTGAAGCCATTTATGCTGAAATTGCCACCTACCTGGATCCTTTGTCAATTTCTTATCTACATACTATTAGACAGCAGGGTGCATGATCAGATATCACGATGTTATCATAGAAACAGTTTTGAATCTTGGACCTTAATTCTGTGGAGATCAAAAAATAGTCAATACGTGAGAATGTCTTGTAGGTATTGGAATAACAAGAATAGGCTTTGGCTTGTGGTTTCATTTCTCTCCATATATCTAGCAATCTCAGTTCTTTCATAAAATGATTAATGGTCATCCTGCATCCATTGTGCATACAGTCCAGTCCTGTTGATCTCTATACTGGGATTCAATGTACAATTAAAATCCCCTGCTATTATATGTTGCCCTGTAAGTGATGATAAAGTAAGAAATAAATTAGCAAAGAAGTTTTGATCATCTATATTGGGACCGTATAAGTTCACCAGATTTATATTTTCTAAGAACAAAGCTCCTTGGATAATTAGATATCTTCCTAATTTGTCTCCAATTACATTTTTCACTTGAAATGGGACTGTTTTATGTATGAGAGTCATAACTCCCCTGGCTCGGGATGAAAATGATGAGGTGAACACATTTCCCTGCCATCTTCTCCTAATTCTTTTTACATCCTCCTCTATTAGATGAGTTTCTTGTAAAAACACAATTTTTGAACCTATGTCTTTTATTTTATTCATAACTTGTTTAAGTTTTTTTTAGATTTTGTAGACCTCTGCAATTCCATGAAGTTAAATTAAGATTAACGCTTTGGTCTATGATCAATAAGGAGTTTGAGATTACCTTGCAATATAAACATGCTCATACAGAGAAGCAAAAACATGGATGGTTGAACATTCATCCTACAAACTATACAAAAACAAATTCCCTTTCCCCACATTCGTGGTAATCCCCCCAAAATCAAAAAAAAAATTCCATCTCCCGTTATAGCTAGTGACTGTTCCACACCTGCGAGGATCAGTCAAACCACTCTGTCTTTCTCCTCTCAATCACCCTGACTCTACTACTTTTTAATGACATGACATTAACTCTCTTCTGTAGTTTTTCCAACATAACTCCAAAATTTTATAGCAACTTTGTACATCATAGCTTTATATATATATATATATACAGTATATATATATATATACAGTATATATATATATATATATATATATATATATATATATATATATATATATATATATATATATATATATATATATATAATACAATCTATATTTTGTAGACATGCTGTATGTTTCAGATCAATCAGATGCCTGTGCAAATGCTTAAATATTCTACCTTTATATCTTGTTCATGCTTAAGGCTTAGCTCCCACCAGTCTCTCCTTGGATCTGCTTAATGAGCTCCTGTGCCTCCTGAGGGGTCTTGAAGATATGGGTTCTCCCTTTATATGTGACCAGCAGTCTTGCCGGATGAATCACTCCGTGACGAATCCCGAGGTTGCGCAGCTCTTTGCGGGCAGGGTCAAACTGTTTCCTTAATTGTTGAATTCCTGTGGCCAAATCTGGGTAGAACTGCACCTGTTGATCCTGGTATTTAATTTCTCCTTTAGTTCGTGCCGCGTTGGTGACCCTCATCTTGTCTCTGTAGCTGAGGAACTTCATAATCAGCGTCTTCGGTGGTGTCTTATTATCTCTCGGTGGGCCGATTCGGTGAGCGCTCTCTAAGATGACCGATGACTGCAGATCCGTGTTGTTCAGCACTTCTGGAATCCACTTTTCCAAAAAGGAACATGTATCCCGTCCCTCCGCTCCCTCCGGGAGGCCCACCAGCCTCAAATTATTCCGTCGCGACCGGGATTCTAAGTCCAGGACATTATCTTCCAGACATTTATTTTTTAATTCCAATGTTTGCACCTTTAATTGTAGGCTGGTGACGTCATCTTCAGCGCTTGAGATTCGGAGCTCCGCCTGCGATACTCGCTCCATACAGTCACTTATTTCTTTTCTCATTCCTTCTATCGCTGCTATAATCCCATCAAATTTAAACAAAAAGTCTGCTCTCATGGAGCTGATGGCAGCAAGTACCGCACTCGTGCCCTCCTCAGCAGTCACCTCTCTGCCGCTGGCTCCCTCCTCCGCCATTGTCTTTGAAGATTTTCCTGCTTCGTCACTAGCGTGGAAGTCGGTTAGCTTGGATTGTTTTGACGAATCACTTTTTCCTCCGCCTAATTTCCCAGCCTTGGTCTTTACCATATCCGCGCCTAAACGCTGGGATAGGTTTTTGTTCCAATTGAGAGAGTTTCAGCCTACTTTTTATTTTTAGGAGCAGAGCAGTGTGAAACACGTCTTCCTACGTGGCCGCCATAACCGGAAGTCTCCTCCTCATAATTTAAAAATTAAATGCGGTTTGTTAAATATTAGGTCTCTAACTCTCAAGTCTCTGCCAGTCCATGATCTGTTAATTGATTCAATTCAATTCAACTTTATTTATATAGCGCCATTTCACAACAACAGTCATCTCATAGCACTTTCAACTGTAGGGGAAACCCCCACAATTGCAGAAAGACCCCAGCAATCAGGCAATCCCCTATGAGCAAGCGTTTGGCGACGGTGGAGAGTAAAAACTCCCTTTTAACAGGAAGAAACCTCCAGCAGAACCAGGCTCAGGGAGGGGCAGTCATCTGCTGTGACTGGCTGGGTGGTGAGGGGATAGAGAAGATGAAAAGAACAGACATGTAGAGAGCAAGCAGCATGATGGGGACTGAATCTATGGGAGAGAACAAACAGATGTTAATGACCAGCAAAAAATAGAAATATATTTAATTGAGAGTGAAGAAAGGCGTAAAGCCCAGTGCAATTATTGGAGGTCCCCCAGCTGTCTAAACCTAGTAGCAGCATAACTAAGGGAGGGTTCAGAAACAAATGATCCCTCCCTTATTGTAAGCTATGTATATCAAAAAGGAAGGTTTTAACCCTATTCTTAAAAACAGAGATTGAGTCTGACTCCCGAATCCAGATTGGCAGCTGGTTCCATAAGAGAGGAGCTTGATAACTGAAGGCTCTGCCCCCCATTGTACTTTTGGAGATTCTAGGTATTACAAGTAATCCAACATTTTGGGAGCTTAGTGCTCTGTTAGTATAATAGGGTAATATCAGATCTTTTAAGTAAAAAAGGGGCCTGATTGTTTAGAGCTTTAAAAGTGAGAAGAAAGATTTTAAACTTAATTCAAAACTCTATGGGAAGCCAATGAAGGGAGGCCAGAACCGGAGAGATATGATCTCTCCTTCTAGTACCTGTTAAAACTCTTGCAGCAGCATTTTGGATCAACTGAAGACTTTTTAGAGATGTTTTAGGACAACCTGATAATAAAGAGTTACAATAATCTAATCTAGAGCTAACAAAAGCATGGATCAGTTTCTCAGCATCACTCTGAGACAAGATGCTCCTAATCTTGGCAGTATTACGCAAATGATAGAAGGCAGCCTTAGAAACGAATTTAATATGTGAATTGAAAAGCAAATCTTGATCAAAAATAACTCCAAGGTTCCTCACAGAGCTATTAAGAGAAAGAGTAATTGCATCCAAACTAAAAGTTTGATTTGGAAAGGAATTTCTAAGGTTTTTTGGACCAACAAAAATGACTTCAGTCTTATCTGAATATAATAGCAGGAAATTACAAGTCATCCAAGTTTTGATTTCCTTAAGACAGGCTTCTAACTTGGCTAATTGATTACTATCATCGGGCTTCATTGACAGGTATAATTGTTAACAATGAAAATGTATACAGTGCTTCCTAATAATAACGGAAGCGTATATAAACTAAAAAGAGTAGGGCCTAGCACAGATCCCTGTGGAACTCCATGACTGAGCTTTGAGTTGAAAGAAAACTCATTATTGACATGAACAAACTGGAGCCTATCAGATAAATAAGATCTAAATCACTGCAATGAAGTTCCATTAAGTCCAACATAGTGTTCTAATCTATCAAGTAGAATATTATGATCGATAGTATCAAAAGCTGCACTAAGGTCTAAAAGGACAAGTACAGAAACAAGTCCATTAACAGATGCAATAAGGTCATTAGTGACCTTCACCAAGGCTGTTTCAGTACTATGATGGATTCTAAACCCAGATTGAAACTCTTCAAGTAAACCATTTCCCTGCAGGTGGTCAAATAATTGCGTAGCAACAACTCTTTCTAAGATTTTTGAAATGAAAGGGAGATTCGAGATTGGTCTATAGTTAGCTAAAACTCCTGGATCCAGCTGACTTGTAATTTTCTGCTATTAAATTCAGATAAGACTGAAGTCATTCTTGTTGGTCCAAAAAACCTTAGAAATACCTTTCCAAATCAAACTCTTAGTTTGGATGCAGTTACTCTTTCTCTTAATAGCTCTGTGAGGAACCTTGGAGTTATTTTTGATCAAGATCTGTTTTTCAATTCATATATTAAATTCGTTTCTAAGGTTGCCTTCTATCATTTGCGTAATATTGCCAAGATTAGGAGCGTCTTGCCTCGGAGTGATGCTGAGAAACTGATCCACGCCTTTGTTAACTCTAGATTCAATTATTGTAACTCTTTATTATCAGGTTGTCCTAAAACACCTTTAAAAAGTCTTCAGTTGATCCTAAATGCTGCTGCAAGAGTTTTAACAGGTACTAGAAAGAGAGATCATATCTCTCCGGTTCTGGCCTCCCTTCATTGGGTTCCTATAAAGTTTAGAATTAAGTTTAAAATCCTTCTTTTCATTTTCAAAGCTCTAAACAATCAGGCCCCTTTTTATTTAAAAGATCTGATACTACCCTATTATCGTAACAGAGCACTACGCTCCCAAAATGCAGGATTACTTGTAATACCTAGAATCTCCAAAAGTACAATGGGAGGCAGAGCCTTCAGTTATCAAGCTCCTCTCCTGTGGAACCAGCTGCCAATCTGGATTCGGGAGTCAGACTCAATCTCTGTTTTTAAGAATAGGGTTAAAACCTTCCTTTTTGATAAGATAAGATAAGATAAGATAAGCCTTTATTAGTCCCACAACGGGGAAATTCCAGGATTGCAACAGCACAGGGATAGCAACACTCAGAGCAACAATCAGAAGGCAAGAAAAAAAAAATATATATAGATATATATATAGATATAGCCTACAATTAGGGAGGGATCATGTGTCTCTGAACCCTCCCTTAGTTATGCTGCTAATTGACATAATGTCGGCCCAGGAAACAAGCATGCAGGCTCAGGTAGATTTGACAGCTTTATTAACAACAAGGTGAGTGTATGGATGCGTGTGTGAGAGATTAGTATGTGATGCGGGTGGAGGATGCAAGCCAGGACAGAGCAGCACGTTGTGCGGCCACACGACCCTTTGGGAGAGAGGAGAAAAGGGGTTAGCTAGGCAACCACACGGGAACGTGATCTAGAGCTGTGCTTACTTGCAGAGAAGCGGTGGCTGGCGTTGGCAGGTCCCAAGCCTGGGAGACAACGTCCTGCTGTGCGTCCGGGCGAAGCGGTGAGGCAGAGGAGCAGCGGGACGATGGGAGGTTTGTCCGCCGCCGGGTAATCCACCTGTGCACAGGGGAGGCTGATAGGAGATGATGAGAGGATAATAATGACAGCTTACGTGTCCTTAGTGAAGATCAGCAGGCCTGATGAGGAGGAAGCTGCTGGGAGATTTCCATGTAGGGAGACAGACGGCTCCAGGCTGCAGCTCAGGGCAGGATGGAATAAATAGCGGCACACTAACGAGGAGAAGGTGTGCGCGCAGCTGAGGTGGCAGCCCGTGAGCCGCGGGTGATGACACTAATAGGTTTAGACAGCTGGGGGACCTCCAATAATGCACTGGGCTTCACTTCTTCTTCACTCTCAATGATTTTTTTTTTTTTTTTTTTTTTTTTTGCTGGTCATTAACATCTGTTTGTTCTCTCCCATAGATTGAGTCCCCATTGTGCTGTTTGCTGTCCACATGTCTGTTCTTTTCATTTTCTCTATCCCCTCACCTCCCAGCCAGTTGCAGCAGATGACTGCCCCTCCCTAAACCTTGTTCAGCTGGAGGTTTCTTCCTGTTATAAGGGAGTTCTTCCTCTCCACCTTCGCCAAGCGCTTGCTCACAGGGGATCGACTGATTGCTGGGGTCTTTCTGCAATTGTGGGGGTTTCCCCTACAGTTGAAAGTGCTATGAGATGACTGTTGTTGCAAAATGGCGCTATATAAATAAAGTTGAATTGAATTGAATTAGGGCAGCGCGGTGGCGGAGTGGTTAGCACTGTGGCAACACAGCAACTCACCCTTGGCCGGGGGATCCTGGGTTCAATCCCAGTCCCCGACCAACAGTGATCTGTGAGGAGTTTGCATGTTCTCCCCGTGTCTGCGTGGGTTTACTCCGGGATTTCTCCGGTTTCCTCCCACATGCCAAAAACATGCAAGTTAGGTTAATTAGCATCAAACTGGGGATTCTAAATTGTCCTTAGGTATGACTGTAAGAGTGAATGGTTGTCTGTCTCTCTGTGTTGGCCCTGCGATGGACTGGCGATCTGTCCAGGGTGTACCCTGCCTCTCACCCAAAGATGCTGAGATAGGCTCCAGCCCCCCCCCCCCCCGCGACCCGAAAAGGATTAAGCGGAAGAAGATGGATGGATGGATGGATGGATGAATTGAATTATAAATCAATGTAAACATGCCACCAGACAAGAATAGTGAGATGCAGACAGGCGAAGTTGTCTTTAAAACTTCTTCAGCTGTGTTCAACCTGCTGTGGAAATTCCCAAAATAACGTCATTCTTAGGTTTACATTATCCGACTGGAGGCTCAACTGAAAATGTGGTCTCAAGCCTCCAAAACTTCACAGTTGATGGGTGTTTAAATTGCTAGCTTGCTAAGATGTCTGTGGCCGGAAACTGTGGGTAAATAACTCCAAAATCCCGATTCAGCTGAAGAGTTCCCGGTTCTCCTGTCTCCTGGTGAGTGAGTTTCATTTTCTAACTAGTTTAC
The DNA here is from genome assembly GCA_020510985.1 of Pholidichthys leucotaenia. NCBI lineage: Eukaryota > Metazoa > Chordata > Actinopteri > Cichliformes > Pholidichthyidae > Pholidichthys > Pholidichthys leucotaenia. Next base: position 341,498,826 of record CM035840.1, read on the forward strand.
TCTGCAGTGGTGAAATCTTTACTCCAGTAACAGCAGAATCTCAAAACTAGCAGCTAGCTAGCTAGCGGACATGAATGTGCGACTACGCAAATTCACGCTGTTAGAAAAATACCCGATTCTTTGACTGAAAGATTCAAGAACAAGCTGGAGATTTCTTCAATTTAAAGATGTAACATTTACTTGAAGGTCACATGTAAAGCAAGCAGTGCCGGATCAGCGTGATTCAGTATCCTAGGGGACGTCGTCAGACTGATCCCGACTTCTGGGTGCAACTTACAGTTATCTTCTTGGGCTGGTGGGGTCAACCATTGCTCACGGTATATTTCTAGAATGTGTGATCAATAGCGTGTGCGTTGGTGTTGGGTTTTGGGGGGGTGTAACTAAGTATTAGACCTGACTAATGATAGGAGAGAGTGAGAGAGTAGAAAGAGGGCTCTATAGCTCTGCCTAATTCCCGTTTACCAGAGTTTAGCACCACATACACTACCGTTCAAAAGTTTGGGGTCACCCAGACAATTATTTTGTGTTTTCCATGAAAAGTCACACTTATTTACCACCATGAGTTGTAAAATGAGTAGAAAATATAGTCAAGGCATTGACAAGGTTAGAAATAATGATTTGTATTTGAAATAATAATTTTTTCCTTCAAACTTTGCTTTCGTCAAAGAATCCTCCATTTGCAGCAATTACAGCATTGCAGACCTAACATGATTGCACAAGGGTTTTCTAATCATCCATTAGTCTTCTGATGCAATGAGCAAACACATTGTACCATTAGAACACTGGAGTGATAGTTGCTGGAAATGGGCCTCTACACACCTATGTAGATATTGCACCAAAAACCAGACATTTGCAGCTAGAATAGTCATTTACCACATTAGCAATGTATAGAATGTATTTCTGATTAGTTTAAAGTTATCTTCATTGAAAAAAAGTGCTTTTCTTCCAAAAATAAGGAAATTTCTAAGTGACCCCAAACTTTTGAACGGTAGTGTATTTGTTCATAAGCATGCAAACAGAATATGTAAAGAATCGGTGTAGAGCATAATGGGAGATTACCTACAGAATTATTGTTATAGCACTCTAACTTTTTATAACCCTTTCACTCCCCCCTTTGACATGATTTTATCATGTCAACTATGCATGGTGTGAGAGATGCTAGCAATTAACAGATGGTGGATAAGGCAGGTCCCTACATTGTGTATCAACCCAAGAGGCTTGCACCATTGGTTCTGCTACCCTTGCCTCCCCCCTTGTGGACACCGTAGCGCGGTGCAGTGATGTCTAAGAGGGCCTTGTCAATCCACGACGCCCACGAAACCTTTGTCCACTGGTTGACCCTTGCCAGGGCTTGCATCAATTGGCTGCCGTCATCACATGGTTACGACAGGGGTTTGACCTTCCTCTGTGTCTGTTTCCTGTATCCGCAGCTGTGGAGTACAGTCCCACCTCGTTGGCACACCGGTACCATTAGAAGCCAAACAACTGTGTGCCCACGCTCTGAGGCATATCTCATCCCATGAGGTCTATAGGACAGTATGGTGGGTGCAGCAGAGGATAGATAACATCCAGTCCAGCCAGTGAACAGTTCAGTGATGCTGTCCCAGGGATGCTACCCTCCTGTCACTGGACAGAAGTACAGATGCTGGTGTTGATGAAGCTCGACCCCCTGTGCCCACCGTAGCTTCCACTGTGAAGGGTAGCATTGGAAAATGCCATCTCCTCCTTGTGGCTGATCTGGCTCCACCCCGGATGCTGGAGGTGCGGTGGATGCACTTGGGTACCAGTCCATTTTTCTTCTAGGGTGTGATGGTCTGATGCCCTCCTGTCCCGTACCCTACACCTTTGCTCGAGTGCCGGTACAAAGGGCTCGGCCGGGGCAGGACCAATAATGGCCTGAGGGGTTGCCATCACAATGGCTGGAGCCTGTACCGTTTTATCCTTATTCACTACATCTGTGGTTGACTATGTGCGGTTGTAAGTTATCTCCCATTAGCCTTGAGTGTGTGATTGTTGACCATATGAAATCTGCAAGCAGTGGTTGTGTTGTGATGAGTGTGTTGGGTGATGGGACCTATATGTTCAGCAGTGGATAGGCAGTAGATAACATCGTTCAATGTTAGGAGACATCCTTATCCATGCATTGTTGTATTCAGGCATTCAGAGCTTCTAACCTTCACAATTATCCTGACTACCTAACCGTAATTAGCATGATGGGAATAAATAACGTAGGAATACTTTGTCTCACACCCCTACCTATGTGTGGTGAGCTATGTATGATTTATGTATTACCAGTAGCATATTGTGTTCACAATAATCCGTGATGGCAGAATGGTCCTCCTTGTCATCATCCTCCGTCTTGGGGTCCCCAGCTCTTCCTCTGGACTCAGCAATTGGTTTCTATGAGGAGGTATGAGATGTGCAAGATTTGCTGATGACTACCACTGTGGAAAATTGCATTTGTTAACACCTTTCTGGGCTTCTGAATATATGAACTATAGTGTCGTACTCTGCTCCTTTTATTAGATCTACATCTGGTTATCCTTTTACCATAACCAATTTGGAATATGCTTCAAATTTTCCTCATCCCCTTGTTTGTTAATGTTAATATTGGTCATATAGAAGATTTCTGGGTGTCAATGTATACCACCTTTTGTGCTGTGGTTACCCAGTTAAGAGACAATGCTTATGGTTTTAATTTGGGAGACTATTCTATGTTAAGGTCAGGTATTGATTTTCCATGGATGGCTATATTCCACAGTAGAGGTGTCAAAATGCCCAACATTTTCCAATCCATATGTTTGGGTCTAACCAGCGGGATGTGTGAAACCCCCCATAGGTTGAAATGTCTCTTATCCTCTTCAGTTAGGACAATGGATGCTTCCACACGTTTCTTTGTTTACCAGTCCAAATTTTATGACTAATCTGGAGGATGGATTTGCAAATAATGGTTGTTCATAATTTGGATCAGATCCGTTTAATTGCCTATAGTACATGGGGTACAATGCTACTTTTACAGATGTTGATAGGTGTTCTACTGGTAGCCTGCCATTTGCAGAATTTGATCGTTACTTTTCTGACCTTGAAAAGTCCTGTATGTCATTACCCGGAGTTCCTACTTTACGGGCAATAATTTAATTTTTGCAAATTTTCTGTATATGTGTAGAAGTGAGTCCACTTATCTGTTCTAGTCTTAAGCATGCGGTCCAGTTTTTCCGTGAGGGTGTGGGCACCTCCCTTCCCGCCAGCAGCGGCCCAGACACTCAGTTTCCATTGTGGGGTGTGCTCCCTCCTCCTCCTTGCTGTCCTCCCCCTCCTCCTTTAGGCCTCCTTTTATAAAAGAAACAGATACATGGGGAGCCTCGGGCTCCCCTTGTGTCAGCCATTCCATAAATAAGTGCGTGTTTTTCCTTCAAATTTTATTTTCCCTTCTTATTTAGATTTCCAACCTTGAGTCAAGAATGGAACTGCTTCAAAGCCTTTATTTAATTTTTGCTAATTAATACAAGATGGAATAACAAGATTAACTCTCCACCGTGCCAACAGATATTATTTGTACTACTGTAATTGAATGCTGTGTGGATTTTTGTGTTGTACTGGCATACACCTCCATGATGCTACTCGTTTTTGCCACTCAGTGTTTGTTTTCCAAGAGTTCTGTTCGGTGACATCCTATGCATACCCTCTACTGGGGAGGAACATAACTGGGGTGTTAGATTGACTTAAAATAACTGAGCATACAGTAAAGCTATAATCTTTGCGGTGAGTGTTTGCTCATTACTTAATGTTAATATTCACAACTAAAAGAAATGCACTGAAAGAATGGATACCTAATGCCTCATTTCCACTTTAAGTACTCAGAAACATTTATGATGGCTGCTTGTGTTTGTGCCTTCTTCCTGACACTCTTCAGGATTAAGCAAAATTTAATTAATTTATTTTTTAAGCTACAGTTGCAAATCTTACACGGATCTTTATTTTTCTGTGGTTACACGTACTCTTTTTTCATTTCTTTTTCCATTTCCATCTCAAAACCAAAAATATTTTCTACACTTGCTAAATCCACCGTCCTTCTCTCTTCACCTACATACTTTTTCCATCAGAAACACTCACTCAATTTTTACCATCCACTATCCATCTGTGTACAAGACTTCACATTTCCCTGGACTAGCTGATGAATCTGCACATCTCACATCTATAATCTCTTTTAGTACTAAAACTTCCTTTCATTCATCTGGTTTCGGTTCTCTTCAGCCTTCATCAACATTCTGTTACCACCTGCTTGTCTTCTTCATGATTCACTGTCCCGTCGTTCATACTACTGACTCTACTGTCCACAGCTAATGCTCCATGCAAGATCCTGCACATAAAAGTGATCGTTTTCATTCTGAAAAGTCAGCTTTATAATTAACCAATGTGGTTCATTTCAAAATTCTGTCTCGTGACAAAGGTCGTCATCTCTTGATCTCTACCCTGGCGTCGGATGCTTTGTCATTACTGACCTTTCGATTTGTTTTGGTATTAAACAATGCCTCTAGGTTTGAACATCTACCTTTCGAGGAATGTATAAAAATAAGACATCTGCTGATTGCTCTGAAAACTAAAGTATAACAGTCATCTGTATTTTGATGTGGTGAAGGTTTTTTTTGTCTTCAAAACAGGTCTAAAAATATTTAAATATTAAGGAAAAAGTAAACAAGACTTAATGCACCAGCTCTCTCTTCAAGAATCAACAAACACATGACATGCAGACCATCCGTGTGTGAACCGCTGGTTTGTTTATCAAGCTACACTAGTTGTCTTGTGTGTGTTAGAACTGCAGATCTATGTGCACAGGACATTAAAGTCTTGTTTATGCTCCACCTCCGCTCTGTATTTGCGTCTATGATGCTTGTACCCTTTGGATAAGGCCGGTGCGCACACAGCTATATGTATGTACATGCTTCATTTTTTGAGTCTACTCGGCCCAGTGTTTGCTGCTTTTACCTCAAATTATCTTCTTGTTTCTCTAGTCTAGTCATGTTAGTTTTAATTCTTCTTCTTCAATAATGCTTTTTTACTCATCTCTGGATGATCAAAAACCCTCACCCTTGTTACGCTGCCATCTCCCATCCCCATACAAAGTGTAAGGAACTGTGTAAAGAATGAGTGTAAAGTATAGAATATGTCAGTGAGAGTATAGTTGTGAATGTACAATATTGAAGGATTTAGAAAAACTTGCAAATTTAAAAAAACAATTTCAGTTCACTTTTTGTCATAATTGTGACTTTATTGCTCCCAAATTTGTAACTTTCATGTGAACTTGCAACTTCCTCATAAATTTAAACATTTTCCTTGTAACTTTGCAATCTTTTCTCTAAATAGTCATTTTTCTCCTAACAAATTTTGGATTTTTTATTTGTAAATTTGCAAGTTTTTTCAGAAATTTGTGACAGTTTCTAATATTTGGCAAATTTCCTCAAATGTGCAATTTTCTCTGAAACTTCCAACCTTTTCGCATAAATTTTCAACCTTTGTCTTAAGTCGTGATTGTAAATTAGCATTTTTATCATATTTTGCACCTCCGTCTTACAAATTTGTACTTGATTGACATTTACATGTTCATACCTTATGTCAAGTTAAAAAAAATGGCTACTGCAAATCTCTAACTTTAACAATGTGATTAGATTTTAACAAATTTGTAAAGCATAAGCAATACTTTTCACTAGCTTTTCTTGAACTCTTGGCTGCACTGCCCTCACATGTTTGGTTAATTGATTGTTCCAAATTTTCCCCAGAGCTCTTTCTCCTATAGGCCCTTAGAATAAAGGGCTAGCACTAGTGGTGGTCCTTGAGACCAAAAAAGGACTAATAAGTTTGGTTCATATCAATAAAGTTTTGGGAAATGTGCAAAAAAATACAGATAGGAGGGTCTGGGAATCTCCAAATATGTATTGACCCTTGAGTATAAAGGAGCCCTAAACCTGCATCCTTCCTCTTGGCCAGCAGGTGGCTAGTTTTCTTGTAGTAAAAGGTCAGACTGCCTGATATTCTGTGGAAAAATGACCTTTCAATCATCAAGAATTTTCCAGATTTTGGTCTTAATTGCAAGCCTTCTTTTTTCATATTTACACGCTCTTTATGTATCTACTCAATAGTTTGCATACATGGTATCATTTTAGATGAGAAAGCACACCAACCTCTCAGCTATAAGGCTGAGAACATTGTGATCAGTTATCTTAGTTTAACTGTTAGATTCACTCCCTGTTTGTTAAAGAGGATGCCAACTCACAAAATGCCTAACTTCAGACTTCAAGACAGTAAACCTTAAATGACTTAGTAACTTTTCTATCCCTGCCTATCCCACTCTCCATCCTGCCTTTCCCATTCTCCCCCTTTTGAAACAGAAAGGCATTAATATCAAAGCTGTTCTTTTTCAACATCCTGTAGGGGAGGATACCCATTGTTTTGCTAATTGGGGGACCTCCCTGGGTGCCTTGTGGGTGTTTGAGCCCAGTAGCCAAATTGCTGACATAGGAAGTATTAGTCCCAAGGGGGCCTCTGACTCTATTATAAAAACTCTGACCTCCTGTGGCCCTGCAGCCGACTCTAATAGGGCAGATTAGGTGGGGTGTCTGGGTAAGGTTCATATTGTTGGGATGTGGGGTCCTGGGGTGCATAGATAGAGTTTGGTGGGGCATGGGTACAGCTTTTTCTAAAAATACTTCAGTTTTCTCATTATCTCTTGGCTCCCCCAGGGCCGGAGCTGTTTGTAACAGTCCATTTTCAATCACTACTAGGGAGTCCATTATCGTGGGTGTTGATTGGGTAGATTCAATCAGCACCGGTGCCGAGACAATAGGTTGATGAATGTGACTTTTGGCACCACTCTGATAGGGCTTTTAGTGAAATCACATCTCAATTATATTGAGATGTGATTCTTCAATTATTCTTCAATTATTCTTCAATTAATCAAGTTTTAGGTGCCAATTATGTAATCCACAATTCTCATGAACACGTGCTGGGTACAGCTAATTCACAAATACTTTTTATGACTTAGAGAATATGTGAGTAGTTTGCTGAATCTGGAATGGCTTGTTGGCACCAACACAGCTTCCTGGCAAAATATATATATACGGCTTAGGCAGATACTTAAATGTTCATGAATGGGATTCAATATTTGAGACTATGTCCTAAGGTAAATGGAAAGCAACAATATACAGTGGGGCAAAAAAGTATTTAGTCAGCCACCAATTGTGCAAGCTCTCCCACTTAAAAGATGAGAGAGGTCTCCAATTTTCATCATAGGTATACCTCAACTATGAGAGACAAAATGAGAAAAAAAAAATTCCAGAAAATCACATTGTCTGATTTTTAAAGAATTTATTTGCAAATTATGGTGGAAAATAAGTATTTGGTCACCTACAAACAAGCAAGATTTCTGGCTCTCACAGACCTGTAACTTCTTCTTTAAGAGGCTCCTCTGTCCTCCACTCATTACCTGTATTAATGGCACCTGTTTGAACTCGTTATCAGTATAAAAGACACCTGTCCACAACCTCAAACAGTCAGACTCCAAACTCCACTATGGCCAAGACCAAAGAGCTGTCAAAGGACACCAGAAACAAAATTGTAGACCTGCACCAGGCTGGGAAGACTGAATATGCAATAGGTAAGCAGCTTGGTGTGAAGAAATCAACTGTGGGAGCAATTATTAGAAAATGGAAGACAAACAAGACCACTGATAATCTCTCTCGATTTGGGGCTCCATGCAAGATCTCACCCCGTGGAGTCAAAATGATCACAAGAACGGTCAGCAAAAATCCCAGAACCACACGGGGGGACCTAGTGAATGACCTGCAGAGAGCTGGGACCAAAGTAACAAAGGCTACATCAGTAACACACTACACCGCCAGGGACTCAAATCCTGCAGTGCCAGACGTGTCCCCCTGCTTAAGCCAGTACATGTCCAGGCCCATGTGAAGTTTGCTAGAGAGCATTTGGATGATCCAGAAGAGGATTGGGAGAATGTCATATGGTCAGATGAAACTAAAATAGAACTTTTTGGTAAAAACTCAACTTGTTGTGTTTGGAGGAGAAAGAATGCTGAGTTGCATCCAAAGAACACCATACCTACTGTGAAACATGGGGGTGGAAACATCGTGCTTTGGGGCTGTTTTTCTGCAAAAGGACCAGGACGACTGATCCGTGTAAAGGAAAGAATGAATGGGGCCATGTATCGTGAGATTTTGAGTGAAAACCTCCTTCCATCAGCAAGGGCATTGAAGATGAAATGTGGCTGGGTCTTTCAGCATGACAATGATCCCAAACACACCAGCCGGACAACAAAGGAGTGGCTTCGTAAGAAGCATTTCAAGGTCCTGGAGCGGCCTAGCCAGTCTCCAGATCTCAACACCATAGGAAATCTTTGGAGGGAGTTGAAAGTCCATGTTGCCCAGCGACAACCCCAAAACATCACTGCTCTAGAGGAGATCTGCATGGAGGAATGGGCCAAAATACCAGCAACAGTGTGTGAAAACCTTGTGAAGACTTACAGAAAACGTTTGACCTCTGTCATTGCCAACAAAGGATATATACTCAAATTAAACTCAAATTAAACATAAAGCCTCTAAATTGAATGATTTGGCCTCTGTTCCTCCTCATAATTTAAAAATTAAATGTGGTTTATTAAATATTAGGTCTCTAACTCCCAAGTCTCTGTTAGTCCATGATCTGTTAATTGATCATCAGATTGATTTAATTTCCCTTACAGAAACTTGGTTAGGACAAGAGGATTATGTTGGTTTAAATTAATCAACTCCCTCTGGTTATTTAAACTGTCAAAATCCCAGAAGTTCTGGTCGTGGAGGAGGAGTAGCATCAATTTACCATTCCAAATTACTAGTTAATGTAAAGCAAAAAACATGTTATAATTCCTTTGAGGGCCTGGTCCTCAGTGTTGGGCACTTTAGCAATTCCAGGTTAAACCCAATTTTATTTGCCATAGTTTATCGTCCCCCATCAACCTATTCAGAATTTTTATCCGAATTTCCTGATTTCTTAGCTGATTTAGTGCTGAAATCTGATAGAATAATTATAGTAGGGGACTTTAATATACATGTGGATGTAGATAATGACTGCCTTAATGTGGCTTTTAATTCAATATTAGACTCGATTGGGTTTTCTCAGAAAGTAGGAAATTCTACTCATTACCTCCACCATACATTGGACCTTGTTCTGACATATGGCATAGAAATAGAAAATCTTGTAGTGTCTCCTCATAACCCTGTACTGTCAGACCATTGTCTGTTAACTTTTGATTTTACTATTTCTGACTATTTGGCTCCTAAAGAAAAATATTATCACAGTAGATGCCTCTCAGATGATGCTGTTTCCAAATTTATGCAGATTGTTTCCTCTATGCCATGTGTCAACACAACGGAAATAAGCTATAGACAGCTTGCTCCTTCTGTAATTGATAACATGGTGGATAGTGTTTCAGCTTCTCTGCATCAGGCTCTAGACTTGGTGGCCCCCTTAAAAAAGAAAAAGTCTAATCAGAGATTTTTAACTCCTTGGTTCAACACAGAAACTCGTAGCTTAAAACAGAAGACTCGTCAATTAGAAAGAAAATGGCGCTCTACTAATTTAGATGAAATCTATTTAGCTTGGAGAAATCATCTTTTAATTTATAAAAAATCTCTTAGAAAAGCTAGAACGAGTTATTACTCTGCATTAATAGAAGAGAACAAGAATAATCCCAGGTTTCTTTTCATTACTGTAGCCAGGTTGACAAAGAGTCAGGACTCTGTCAATCCTAGCATCCCCTTAGAGCTTACTAGTCAGGACTTTATGAACTTTTTCAATAATAAAATTTCATCCATCAGAGATAAAATCAATCAGATTCTTCCCACAGTTAACTTAAATACTGTAACTACTACAACTCCTTCTATTGATGTCTGTCTTGATAAGTTTACTCCAATCGACCTTTGTGAGTTAGACAAAATAGTTTCCTCATCCAAACCTTCAACTTGTCTTTTAGACCCTATTCCTACCAGGTTATTTAAAGAAGTCTTCCCACTTATTGGTAGCTTTATTCTTCATATAATCAATTCTTCATTAACTTTAGGCCATGTACCGCAGGCTTTTAAAACGGCTGTAATTAAACCCTTACTCAAAAAGCCAACGCTAGATCCAGGAGCTTTAGCTAACTATAGACCAATCTCTAATCTCCCTTTCATTTCAAAAATCTTAGAAAGAGTTGTTGCTACGCAATTATTCGACCACCTGCAGGGAAATGGTTTATTTGAGGAGTTTCAATCTGGGTTTAGAATCCATCATAGCACTGAAACAGCCTTAGCGAAGGTCACTAACGACCTCCTCATTGCATCTGATAATGGACTAGTTTCTGTACTTGTCCTTTTAGATCTTAGTGCAGCTTTTGATACTATTGATCATAATATTCTACTTGATAGATTAGAACACTATGTTGGACTTAATGGAACTTCGTTGCAGTGGTTTAGATCTTATTTATCTGATAGGTTCCAGTTTGTTCATGTAAATGATGAGTTTTCTCTCAGCTCAAAGCTTAGTCATGGAGTTCCACAGGGATCTGTGCTTGGCCTTACTCTTTTTAGTTTATATATGCTTCCGTTAGGCAACATTATTAGAAAGCACTGTATACATTTTCACTGTTATGCAGATGACACACAATTATACCTGTCAATGAAGCCAGATGATACTAATCAATTAGCCAAGTTAGAAGCCTGTCTTAAGGAAATCAAAGTTTGGATGACTTGTAATTTCCTGCTATTAAATTCAGATAAGACTGAAGTCATTCTTGTTGGTCCAAAAAACCTTAGAAATTCCTTTCCAAATCAAACTTTCAGTTTGGATGCAGTTACTCTTTCTCTTAATAGCTCTGTGAGGAACCTTGGAGTTATTTTTGATCAGGATTTGTCCTTCAATTCACATATTAAATTTGTTTCTAAGACTGCCTTCTATCATTTGCGTAATATTGCCAAGATTAGGAGCATCTTGTCTCAGAGTGATGCTGAGAAGCTGATCCACGCTTTTGTTAGCTCGAGATTAGATTATTGTAATTCTTTATTATCAGGCTGTCCTAAAACATCTTTAAAAAGTCTTCAGCTGATCCAAAATGCTGCAGCAAGAGTTTTAACAGGTACTAGAAAGAGAGATCATATCTCTCCGGTTCTGGCCTCCCTTCATTGGCTTCCCATAGAGTTTAGAATTAAGTTTAAAATCCTTCTTCTTACTTACAAAGCTCTAAACAATCAGGCTCCTTTTTATTTAAAAGATCTGATACTACCGTATCATCCTAACAGAGCACTACGCTCCCAAAATGCAGGTTTACTTGTAATACCTAGAATCTCCAAAAGTACAATGGGAGGCAGAGCCTTCAGTTATCAAGCTCCTCTCCTGTAGAATCAGCTGCCAATCTGGATTCGGGAGTCAGACTCGATCTCTGTTTTTAAGAATAGGGCTAAAACCTACCTTTTTGATATAGCCTACAATTAGGGAGGGATCATGTGTTTCTGAACCCTCCCTTAGTTATGCTGCTAATAGGTTTAGTCAGCCGGGGGACCTCCAGTAATGCACTGGGCCTCACTCCTTTCCTCACTCTCTATGAAATATTTTTTTTTGCTGGTCATTAACATTTGTTTGTTCTCTCCCATAGATTGAGTCCCCATCGTGCTGTTTGCTCTCTACATGTCTGTTCTTTTCTTCTTCTCTGTCCCCTCACCCCCCAGCCAGTCGCAGCAGATGACTGCCCCTCCCTGAGCCTGGTTCTGCTGGAGGTTTCTTCCTGTTAAAAGGGAGTTTTTCCTCTCCACCGTCGCCAAGTGCTTGCTCACAGGGGATCGCCTGATTGCTGGGGTCTTTCTGCAACTGTGGGGGTCCTCCCTACAGTTGATAGTGCTATGAGATGACTGTTGTTGTGAAATGGCGCTATATAAATAAAGCTGAATTGAATTGAATTGAATATAACAAAGTATTGAGATAAACTTTTGTTATTGACCAAATACTTATTTTCCACCATAATTTGCAAATAAATTCTTTAAAAATCAGACAATGTGATTTTCTGGATTTTTTTTTTCTCATTTTGTCTCTCATAGTTGAGGTATACCTATGATGAAAATTGGAGACCTCGCTCATCTTTTAAGTGGGAGAACTTGCACAATTGGTGGCTGACTAAATACTTTTTTACCCCACCGTACTTTTACTGTACTTACATGTGCTCAATCACTCCTCTATGTCCCTTTGTTTTGCCTTCTTTGACTGTTGCTGCGGAGGGAGGAGGGGGTCGCTAGGCGATGGCATGGAGGGGGAGGCCTGAACAGGTGGTGGGTTCCACATGGTCACTGGGGGGGGGGGGCGGGCACAGCCACCGCCATCATCTCACATTTAATAGAGAAAAAGAAAAGCTGTTAAACCGTGTGTTTTTTGTCCTTTTCCATTTGATCGCATTTATTGATTATTTTGCATTTGTTCTCACCGTTGCAGCATAAGTCTCTTACTCTTACATTTTTTCTTTCTTTCCTCCAATCGTTTCTCCATATTTTCTCTTGTGTCCTGCACAAAACTTTAACAATTCATCAGCTTTCAATTTTCTCAAAAAACCAAATTTCCCTTTCCATTTTCTGCCCACTCTCACTTCCACAAGGTTCATCTCGACAACAAAAAACTCCTATTTATTTTTATTCATTTATTTTGTATTCATTTATTTACTCCAATTTACAATTTTCCTTATTCATTCATTTAGATTACCTCACCTTTATATATTGTCCACCTAGGATTTTTCTACACTCTTATTGAGGAATAAATCTCCTTATCTACAGTTTTATTGTATAAGTAGGAATCGTTATTATTCTTATACCTCCCTTTACCTAATTTAAAGTTGAGCTTTTTCGCTCCAGCCGAATGGGCATGCTTTTTTTTGCCTCACTACAAACAACCCCACATAGGTTGGCCTGGGAGGGCTTTATGTTTGTTTGCCGTGCATGGACTTAAAGCTTTCCTTTCAGCCAGAGAGATAAAGTTCCACATTTATTAGGACGATTTTAAGCCCTAATTTGCAGTAAATTTATGAAAGAGTGCACTTCCTACATTCGGCCACACGATGGAGGCACTGTGCCGCAGCTACCCGCACATGCGCACTGAATGCCATGTGGCCCCTCTGCCACGTACAACTGTGAACGCGCAAGATGGCTCCGGAGCCTATTGTTCACAAACCACTTTTTTTTTTTTTTAAGAAAATGGAGCACTGCCTCCCTAACTTCAGCTGTAAACATGACAGAATAGCTTAACTTTTATGTAGAGGGTACTTTCATCGAGACCACGTCAGGTCATCGATACAAGAGGTATCGTATCATAAAGTTCAGTCTTAATACTGATTTTAACAAGCTGTCTTTATTATTTTTATACTTTTGAATAGATGCTCACTAATGTTGGTAAAAAAAGATTCTTATGCTATTCTGTAAGTTTTTATTTTTATACTTATGAACAGACACTCACTAATGTTGGTAAAAAAAAAAGATTCTTGTGGCTGCTTGCTACATTACTCACTCATGATTAAGTTTGAAATTTTTATAATGTATTAGAGTACCTTTTTTATGCTTACTGTTGATGTAAAAAGGATTCTTGCAAATCTTCCTTATTCATAAAAAAAAAGTGGCTATTTGATCCTAGGACATTTCTTCACTCTCCCTCGTGCGAGACCACGTGGTTCATGCTTTACATGTGACTGCAGATTTCCATCACACAGTTTAAAGTTTAGAGATCGGACATACCTCTTAATCAAACAACTGTAAATTTAGTATGGCCAAAATGCAGAAATTCATGTAAAATAGGTTTTCTGCTTACCTTTTTTGTTCAGGCGCCACAGCAGTCTGCAAAAAGGGTCTTTCTGATGTGATGTGTTCAGGCTCACCTCGGAATAGTTCAATCCGGGTCACGGCACCAGTTTGTTAGAAAAATACCCAATTCTTTGATTGAAAGATCCAAGAACAAGCTGGAGATTTCTTCAATTTAAAGATGTAACATTTATTTGGAGGTCACATGTAAACCAAGCAGCACCGGATTAGCGTGATTCAGCCCCCTAGGGGACGTCGTCAGACTGATCCCGACTTCCGGGTGCAACTTACAGTTATCTTCTCGGGTTGGTTGGGCCAACCCCAGTACAATAGGATGGGCTTGTACGTGACTGTCTGATTGGCCAATCTATCTCTGACGTGAACAGGCCATCCACTGCTCACGGTATTATTTCTAGAATGTGCGATCAACAGTGTGTGCATGGGTGTTGGGTTTTGGAGGCGTGTAACTAAGTATTAGACCTGACTAATGATAGGAGAGAGAGCGAGAGTAGAAAGAGGGCTCTATAGCTCTGCCTAATTCCAGTTTACCAGAGTTTAGCACCACATATTTGTTCATAAGCACGCAAACAGAATATGTATAGAATCTGTATAGAGCATAATGGGAGATTACCTACAGAATTATTGTTATGGCACTCAAACTTTTCATAACCCTTTCAGCACGTACTCGCATCTTCCCACTCACTTTGTATAGATTTGCGCCGCCCGTTCACGTTTGGTGTGAACACACCTTTAGAGTTAATGAAATTTGATCAGATGCATTACACGGGTTACTCGTTTTATTAATATGGATAGATATTTTCAGTGCAAATAAATACAAACTGACCCTATGTAGCTGAGGCAGCTGTCAGTCAAAAGCCTGTTCACTGCTGCAGCCAGCAGTCACAAATGGAGCTTGCTTCTGCTGGGAAAAGATGAATCTACTTTGTTTTTGTGGAAATGGACAAATTATTTTTCCCTTGTCACAGTTAAGGACAAAAGCATATTTGTGCACCGTATGAGACCGACTGCAATCTTCAGAAGCACCTGAAAACAGCAACAAGATTTTCCAGCAAAGCTAGTGCTATGCTAACAACACCACTATCAACACTGGCTGGATTTCAAACACAGGTATGCATCTGGACAGTTTGTGACCCAGCAAGAATTAAACCGACTGATTGCCAGATACATCGTTACAGGATAGATAGATAGACAGACAGACAGACAGACAGACAGACAGACAGATAGATAGATAGACTGTATTGATCCCAAACTGGGAAATTGCAGTGTAACAGCAGCATGATAGTAGACAACCAAATGACAGAAACGCACACAGCATAACAGACCAAGGGATTACCCATGGAAAGTAAAAAGTACTACAAAAAAGCATATCTACATCATAGATGAATAGATGGTAGCCCGTTTAAACACATGAATCATACCTGCTGTGCAATGCGGTACCAATTAGACTGTAAGGTGCAGTATGGCAGCATAGTTATGACCAGAATTCAACATCAGAGTGAGTTATTGTACAGTGAAATGGCATGTGGCAGGAAATATTTCCTGTACCTAACCATTCGACAGCAAAGCTGTAGCAGTCTACTGGAGAAAGTGCTCTGCTGTCTGTCCAGTGTGTGGTGGAGGGAGTGATCAGGATTGTCCATGATGGATCGCAGTTTATTTAATGTCCTTCTCTCCACCACTGTCTCAAAGATCTCCGGCCTGAGACCAATTACAGAGCCATCCTTCTTGATAATCTTGTCAAGTCTGTTGGTGTTGTCTGGTAGAAAAGCTCCAGCATCCTGCTGCACACGTTGAAGGATCTCAGCTTCCTCAGGAAGTAAAGTCTGCGCATCCCCTTCTTGTGTGCAGCATCGGTGTTGGATCTCCAGTCCAGGCCATTGCTGATTCTGACACCTAGGTATTTGTAATCCTCAACCACCTCCACATCCTGCCCCCTAATCTGCAATGGCTGAGAAGGCGTCCTCTTCTTCCTGAAGTCAATCACAATCTCTCTCATCTTGCTGAGATTCAGCCTCAGGTGATTCTGCTCTGTCCACTTCACAAATCTGTCTACCAGTGCCCTGTACTCCTCCTCCTCTCCCCCTCTTATACACCCCACAACAGCTAAGTCATCAGAGATATTTCTGCAGGTGGCATGACTCGGTGTTGTACTGAAAGTCAGTGGTTTATAAGGCAAAGAGAAAGGAGTGAGCACAGTTCCCTGTGGAGCTTCCGTATCACGAATCACTATGTCAGACAAGACACTGCCCAGCCGGACAAACTGTGGCCTGCCTGTCAGTTAGTCAGTAATCCAGGAGATCACAGAGCTGTCGACCCCCATCACCTACAGCTTTTCACCCAGTAGCAGTGGCTGGATGGTGTTAAAGGCACTGGAGAAATCAAAGAATGTGATTCTTATAGTGTCTCCTCCACCATCCAGGTGCAGATGGGCTCATTGCAGCAGGTAGATAACAACGTCTTCAACTCCTAAATGGGGGTGATATACAAACTGCAGAGGGTCCAGCCACGTCTTCACCTGCGGCCTCAGGTGGGCTAAGACCAGTCTCTCCAGGACCTTTATCACATGAGATGTGAGGGCAACTGGTCGATAGTCATTCAGGTCCGATGGAGATGATTTCTTGGGGACAGGAACCAGGCAGGACGTCTTCCACAGCACTGGTATTCTCTCCAGACTCAGGCTCAGGTTGTATAGGTGTTTCAGTACCAAAGCTAGTTGGTTGGCACAGGTCCTCAGGATCCTGGCGGAGATGCCATCAGGGCCTGCAGCCTTCTGCTGACAAAGTTTCTCCAGCTGTTTCTTAACCTGGTCTGTAGTCACAGTGATGTGATGTGTGTGTGTGGGGGGGGGGGGGGGCTGGTGTCCCCTGAGGAGGGGGAGGGGGGAGGGAGGAGATGGAGAGAGGTGCTGCACAGGAGGGTGGAGGGGAGGGGTGTGTGGGGGTCTGGCTGTGTTGTGGGGGTGACAGGGGGTGGGGGGGGGCCTGGCTGACGGTGAGTTGAACCTATTAAAAAACAGATTCAGCTCATCAGCTCTCTCAAGGCTTCCAGATGTCTGTCTGACTCTCCCCTTGTGCCCAGTTATTCGTTTCATCCTCATTCACATATCCTTGGTATTGTTTTGCCTGAGTTTATCCTCCAACTTCCTCCTGTAATTGTCTTTGCACCTCCTCAGCATCTCTCTCAACTCGTGCTGCACTCTCCTCAGTTTCTTCTTGTCTCAAGACCTAAAAGCTCTCTTCTTCTTGTTCAGAAGTGCTTTCAGGTTACTGGTGACCCATGGACTGTTGTTGGGGAAACAGTGTACAGTCTGAGCAGGAATGGTTGTGTCTTCACAGAATCTGATGTATTCTGTGATGCAGTCGGTCATATTGTCTGTGTCCACCCCATGTGGTTCACAGAATACGCTCCAGTCCGTTGTCTCGAAGCAGTCCTGTAGTGCATCAGCAGTCTCCTGTGTCCACCTCCTCACAGTCTGTGTATAAGCAGGCTGCCTTTGCACAAGGGAAACATACTTGGGTGATAACATGGCCATGCAGTAATCTGATTTGCCAATGGGGGGTAGAGCTGTGGCACTATAGGGATCTCTGACATTGGCATACATAAATCCAGTGTTTTATTTTTTCTGGTGGGACAGTCAACAAACTGGTGAAAGTTTGGTCATGTTTTTCCCAGTGAGACATGATTAGAATCACCCGTGATGCCCATAAATGTGTCTGGGTGCTTCTCCAGTAATTTGGCAGTAGTGGAGCTGATGACGTCACAGGCCACTGCTGCGTCAACTGACGGAGAGACGTAGACAATAATTACCAAGGCACACGTCACGGCATATAATAGAGTCTCATACTCACAGCCAACAGTTCAATGTCCGGGCTGGAGTGTTTTTCCTTCACATAAATGTGTCCAGAATTACACCACCTTTCATTCACAAGAAGTGCCAATCCTCCTCCCGTGTTCTTCCCGCTACTTGTAACATCCCTGCCCCCCAGATAGTCTTAAAGCCAGGTATCGCTGTGTTAACATCTGGGATCTGTGAATGCAACCACATCTCTGTAAAACACATGATACTACACTCACGATATTCCTTTTGCGTCCTGACCAGCGTTGTGAGCTCATCCGCTTTGTTTCCCAGTGACCACACGTTCCTGGTGACGAACATCGGTACAGCCAGTTTATGCTTCTTTCTCCTCATCCTCCCTTTAGCTCCAGCCCTTCTTCCACGGCGTTTCCTCCTGATGCAGGATGAGGTGCTTCATTCCTGACAGCGGTGCTCCCGGTGCCGGGCTCCTCAGCGTGATCAGCTGGTCGCGTGTGTAAACAATGCATCTGCCCCCACCTCGGTTGTTCTCCATTGCCCGAGGAAGAGAAAAAATAAGAGAAAGACCAAGGCTAAAATAGAAAAAACCCGGTCCAGTCATTAATCCGAGTCTTTCTACTGAGCCCTGGTGAAAAAGAGACACACTATTTAAAAGAATAAGCAGATAGAAACACAAAGACACAAGAGAGCTGCTGCTGGTATGGCCACCTATCCTTCCGTCACCTTAAAAAAAAAAAAAATGAAGATCTGAAATGAATGAAGATCTGATAACAGTCATTTTCCATCAGACTGTTATCCACTGACATTAAAACACATTTACTTGCTATCTGTATAAAGATTATTCAAAAATGGATTTGATCTCCAAAAGGAATTTAAGAGACTGGGTCATGTCTCTGTCACAGCAGACATTTGGACTGTGGATAATGAACATTTTCTTTGAATCACTGCACATCAGATTAAATCCAAAATATGAAGGTAAGAAATGCTGACAGCTTCATGCAGTCTTGCCAACTCACTCTTTTGGGGTGATTCTCATTCTTTTTCTGTCTTTCTCACTCCACAAACCCTATTTCTCACTCCAAAATAAGGAAATTACTGGCAATTTTATGTTGATTTTTTTTCAGATTTTTCCCTCAATAAGAGCTCTCAAGGCAGGATAAAGCAGACTGAACATGATCTAAAAGCTTTGTCTGAAATAGTCTGTTTTCAACCTGACATTAATAAGCCTGTAACCCATTTGCAGGGGCAGGAGATGACGCTGTGATCACAAGACCTTTTGAAGCTGGCTCACGTCAGCCAAGCATAGACAAACTTTTCCACAGGTAGCTTTTTCCAGTCATTAACCCACTAACTAATTGTCTGTTCTTCTCTTTCTTTTAGTGAAGTGAATGAATGAATCTTTATTTTGGATAGATTAGATTAAAAGATTAAAGGAAAGGAAGAGAATAAAATAACAAGGGGAAAAAATCCAACAAGGTCAAATGAAACAATAACTCCTCGGATTATACAATTCAACATACTGTAAGTTATCTGAAACTGGTGATGGCTGAGGCCGCAGCTTATATTGCTCACCCATATTCCATCTAAGAATTCAAAAATAAAATAAAATAAAGGTGATTACAAATCAGGACAAAGCTAAGACAAAACATGACAAAACAAAACTAAGCAACAGCACAACACAGACTGGATATGATAATCCTTATGTGATTTTACATGTCGTTTTGTATATATGTTTGGAGTATTTTTTCCTTTAGTTTTTGTTTAAATTGTCCAAGCGTTGTACATGATTTAAATTCAGGTCCAAAAGCATTCCACAGTCTGACTCCTTGCACTAAGTCACAGTGTTGCTTGGTGGTAGTTCTCACTGAAGGTTTTTGAAATATACATGTTCCTCTGAAATGATATTGTTTCTCCCTTATTTGGAACAACTTTTGGATATTTGTGGGCAGTGATAGATTCTTCACTTTAAACATTATAACTGCAGTTTTAAAATCAACCAGATCTTTCAACTTGAGAGCTTTTAATTTAAGAAAAAGTGGGTTTGTTGGTTCCCTGTAAGCAGCTTTGTTTATTATTCTAATAGCTGTCTTCTGAAGCATAAAGACTGGATATATGTTTTTTGTTTTATATGTATTTCCCCATACTTCAGTACAATATGTCATGTATGGGAGTATTAATGAATGATACAAAGGATATAATGTGAGTTGATTCAGCAAATATTTCACTCTGTAGTACGTATTGTGATTGATTTGGATATTTTACCTTTAATGTAATTAATATGACTTCCAACACAGTTTATTATCAAATATTACTCCATAAAATTTAATTTCGGATACCCTTTCAATCTCTACACCATTTACACTGAGTTTAGATACTGAGTTGTTGTGATGGTTGTTAAAAATTATAAATTTTGTCTTACTTAAATTGAGCATTAATTTGTTTGAATCAAACCACAGTTTAAGCTTTCCTAATTCCTTTCCGAGTGTATACAAAAGTTGTTCCAAATTGCTTCCACTGCATAATAAATTAGTGTCATCTACAAACAATATTGAATCCATTTTTTCCAAAACTTTACATATATCATTTATATACATATTGAATAACACTGGCCCCAAAGCTGAACCTAGTGGGACTACTCTTTATTTTCTACAGCAGTTGATCTTGGATCGTCACTTCCTTGTGGTAACGTATCGTCACTTCCTGTTTTGCTGTCTGCCTGTGTGGTTTGCTGTCCAGCCACTAGCTAGCCACTAGCTATGGCTACTAGCTCTCTTTCCTCTCCTCCTCTGGTGTGCTCTCTCTGTCAGATGTTTAGCTACACCTCTGCCTCTTTTAGTGATAACGGTAAATGTAATAAATGTTGTCTTTTTGAGGCGCTCGAGGCGAGGTTGTCTGATTTGGAATCCCGGCTCCGCTGCATTGAAACACCGTCCGCGCCAGTTAATCTCGACGGACGCCCCTTAGCTGCAGCGGAGCTAGCTAGCTTAGGCCCCCCTGTCAGCGGTTCCCCGGCTCTTCTCAGCAGCGAGGAGACTGGGTGGATGACGGTGAGAAGGAAGCCTAGTCGCAAAGCCCCGGTACACCACCAACCTGTTCATGTTTCTAATCGTTTTTCCCCGCTCAGCGACACACCCGCTGAGGAAAAAGCTCTGATCATTGGCGACTCTGTAGTCAGAAACGTGAACCTAGAGACTCCAGCGGCCATAGTCAAATGCATTCCTGGGGCCAGAGCAGGCGACATCGAGTCAAATTTGAAAATGCTGGCTAAAAGTAACTGTAAATATTCCACAATTGTTATTCACGCCGGCATTAATGACATCCGTCTCCGGCAGTCGGAAGTCATGAAACTTAATATAGAATCGGTGTGTGACTTTGCAAAAACGATGTCTGCCACTGTAGTATTCTCTGGGCCCCTCCCCAATCTGACCAGTGATGACATGTTTAGCCGCTCGTCATCCTTGAACCGCTGGCTGTCTGTGTGGTGTCCTAAAAATGACGTGGGCTACATTGACAATTGGAGCTCTTTTTGGGGAAAACCTGGTCTTGTGAGACGAGACAGCATTCATCCCATTTTGGATGGTGCTTCTCATTTATCTAACAATCTGGCATCTTTTTTATCCAAATTTCCAAAACCCTGACTACTCAGAGTTGGGACCAGTAAGCAGAGTCGCAGTCTTACACGCCTCTCTGCAGCTCCTCTTCATCCGCCACCCCTCAGCTTAGCCCCTGTCTTCCCCATCAGAGAATCGTTGTCTGCTCCCTCCAAAGTAAATAAAAGTATGATGCATAAGCATCCCAAAGTGATAAAGCAAAATATTGGTAAAACTCAAATTAAACATAAAGCCTCTAAATTGAATGAATTGGCCTCTGTTCCTCCTCATAATTTAAAAATTAAATGTGGTTTATTAAATATTAGGTCTCTAACTCCCAAGTCTCTGTTAGTCCATGATCTGTTAATTGATCATCAGATTGATTTAATTTCCCTTACAGAGACTTGGTTAGGGCAAGAGGATTATGTTGGTTTAAATGAATCAACTCCCTCTGGTTATTTAAACTGTCAAAATCCCAGAAGTTCTGGTCGTGGAGGAGGAGTAGCAACAATTTACCATTCCAAATTACTAGTTAATGTAAAGCAAAAAACATGTTATAATTCCTTTGAGGGTCTGGTCCTCAGTATTGGGCACTTTAGCAATTTTAGGTTAAACCCAATTTTATTTGCCATAGTTTATCGTCCCCCATCAACCTACTCAGAATTTTTATCCGAATTTGCTGATTTCTTAGCTGATTTAGGGCTGAAATCTGATAGAATAATTATAGTAGGGGACTTTAATATACATGTGGATGTAGATAGTGACTGCCTTAATGTGGCATTTAATTCAATATTAGACTCAATTGGGTTTTCTCAGAAAGTAGGAAATTCTACTCATTACCTCCACCATACATTGGACCTTGTTCTGACATATGGCATAGAAATAGAAAATCTTGTAGTGTCTCCTCATAACCCTGTACTGTCAGACCATTGTCTTTTAACCTTTGATTTTACTATTTCTGACTATTTGGCTCCTAAAGAAAAATATTATTACAGTAGATGCCTCTCAGATGATGCTGTTACCAAATTTATGCAGATTGTTTCCTCTATGCCATGTGTCAACACAACGGAAATAAGCTATAGACAGCTTGCTCCTTCTGTAATTGATAACATGGTGGATAGTGTTTCAGCTTCTCTGCATCAGACTCTAGACTTGGTGGCCCCCTTAAAAAAGAAAAAGTCTAATCAGAGATTTCTAACTCCTTGGTTCAACACAGAAACTCGTAG
Source organism: Pholidichthys leucotaenia (assembly GCA_020510985.1). NCBI lineage: Eukaryota > Metazoa > Chordata > Actinopteri > Cichliformes > Pholidichthyidae > Pholidichthys > Pholidichthys leucotaenia. Next base: position 341,521,330 of record CM035840.1, read on the forward strand.
CTTAAAACAGAAGACTCGTCAATTAGAAAGAAAATGGCGCTCCACTAATTTAGATGAAATCTATTTAGCTTGGAGAAATCATCTTTTAATTTATAAAAAAATCTATTAGAAAAGCTAGAACGAGTTTTTACTCTGCATTAATAGAAGAGAACAAGAATAATCCCAGGTTTCTTTTCAGTACTGTAGCCAGGTTGACAAAGAGTCAGGACTCTGTCAATTCTAGCATTCCCTTAGAGCTTACTAGTCAGGACTTTATGAACTTTTTCAATAATAAAATTTCATCCATCAGAGATAAAATCAATCAGATTCTTCCCACAGTTAACTTAAATACTGTAACTACTACAACTCCTTCTATTGATGTCTGTCTTGATAAGTTTACTCCAATCGACCTTTGTGAGTTAGACAAAATAGTTTCCTCATCCAAACCTTCAACTTGTCTTTTAGACCCTATTCCTACCAGGTTATTTAAAGAAGTCTTCCCACTTATTGGTAGCTTTATTCTTCATATAATCAATTCTTCATTAACTTTAGGCCATGTACCGCAGGCTTTTAAAACGGCTGTAATTAAACCCTTACTCAAAAAGCCAACGCTAGATCCAGGAGCTTTAGCTAACTATAGACCAATCTCTAATCTCCCTTTCATTTCAAAAATCTTAGAAAGAGTTGTTGCTACGCAATTATTTGACCACCTGCAGGGAAATGGTTTACTTGAAGAGTTTCAGTCTGGGTTTAGAATCCATCATAGTACTGAAACAGCCTTAGCGAAGGTCACTAACGACCTCCTCATTGCATCTGATAATGGACTAGTTTCTGTACTTGTCCTTTTAGACCTTAGTGCAGCTTTTGATACTATCGATCGTAATATTCTACTTGATAGATTAGAACACTATGTTGGACTTAATGGAACTTCATTGCAGTGGTTTAGATCTTATTTATCTGATAGGTTCCAGTTTGTTCATGTAAATAATGAGTTTTCTTTCAACTCAAAGCTCAGTCATGGAGTGCCACAGGGATCTGTGCTAGGCCCTACTCTTTTTAGTTTATATATGCTTCCGTTAGGCAACATTATTAGAAAGCACTGTATACATTTTCATTGTTATGCTGATGACACACAATTATACCTGTCAATGAAGCCAGATGATAGTAATCAATTAGCCAAGTTAGAAGCTTGTCTTAAGGAAATCAAAGCTTGGATGACTTGTAATTTCCTGCTATTAAATTCAGATAAGACTGAAGTCATTCTTGTTGGTCCAAAAAAACCTTAGAAATTCCTTTCCAAATCAAACTTTCAGTTTGGATGCGGTTACTCTTTCTCTTAATAGCTCTGTGAGGAACCTTGGAGTTATTTTTGATCAGGATTTGTCCTTCAATTCACATATTAAATTTGTTTCTAAGACTGCCTTCTATCATTTGCGTAATATTGCCAAGATTAGGAGCATCTTGTCTCAGAGTGATGCTGAGAAACTGATCCACGCTTTTGTTAGCTTGAGATTAGATTATTGTAACTCTTTATTATCAGGCTGTCCTAAAACATCTTTAAAAAGTCTTCAGCTGATCCAAAATGCTGCAGCAAGAGTTTTAACAGGTACTAGAAAGAGAGATCATATCACTCCGGTTCTGGACTCCCTTCATTGGCTTCCCATAGAGTTTAGAATTAAGTTTAAAATCCTTCTTCTTACTTACAAAGCTCTAAACAATCAGGCTCCTTTTTATTTAAAAGATCTGATACCACCGTATTATCCTAACAGAGCACTACGCTCCCAAAATGCAGGATTACTTGTAATACCTAGAATCTCCAAAAGTACAATGGGAGGCAGAGCCTTCAGTTATCAAGCTCCTCTCCTGTGGAATCAGCTGCCAATCTGGATTCGGGAGTCAGACTCGATCTCTGTTTTTAAGAATAGGGCTAAAACCTACCTTTTTGATATAGCCTACAATTAGGGAGGGATCATGTGTTTCTGAACCCTCCCTTAGTTATGCTGCTAATAGGTTTAGTCAGCCAGGGGACCTCCAGTGATGCACTGGGCCTCACTCCTTTTCTCACTCTCAATAAAATATTTTTTTTGCTGGTCATTAACATTTGTTTGTTCTCTCCCACAGATTGAGTCCCCATCGTGCTGTTTGCTCTCTACATGTCTGTTCTTTTCTTCTTCTCTATCCCCTCACCCCCCAGCCAGTCGCATCAGATGACTGCCCCTCCCTGAGCCTGGTTCTGCTGGAGGTTTCTTCCTGTTAAAAGGGAGTTTTTCCTCTCCACCGTCGCCAAGTGCTTGCTCACAGGGGATCGCCTGATTGCTGGGGTCTTTCTGCAACTGTGGGGGTTCCCCCTACAGTTGATAGTGCTATGAGATGATTGTTGTTGTGAAATGGCGCTATATAAATAAAGTTGAATAGAATTGAATTGGATTGAATATTTTTTCTATAAATTCCATTAGAGCAAATGCAGTTGTCCTCTTGTGTCTGAACCCATATTGCTGCTCACACAATAAATTATTCTTCATTATAAAGTTGTCAATTCTCTCACAGAATATTTTTTCAAGTATCTTTGAAAATTGCGGTAATAGTGAAACAGGCCTATAGTTTGAAAATTCCCCTCTGTCACCCGTCTTGTATATCGGAATTACTTTGGCTATTTTCATTGCATCGGGAAATATACCTGTTTGGAGAAACAGGTTACAGATATATGTCAGTGGCTTCACTAAGCATTCAGTGATAGTTTTGACTAAAAGCATATCAATACCATCACAATCCGATTTAACAATTTCAGTGGCCTCTCTCTCATCTGTGTTCTTTATGAAGATAGGGTCTTTTATAGCAATGTTTTTGCTTATTGTATCACCTGTAGGTGCCATAATGGGTATTTCTCATGCCAAATTAGGACCAATGTTAACAAATAATTTATTAAATTCATCTGCAGGTGAGACTGCATTCACACTCTGTCAGTTTTTTTTTTTTTTTTTAAAGATTGGTTGGGTAGCTTGTATTTCTGTTTTTATTTCCAAGAATATTGTTAAGTATTGTCCATGTATTTTTAATGTTATCTCTGTTTTTCTACAGTTCTTTACTGTAATAGTCTCTTTTACTACATCTCATTATATATATTAACTTATTTTTGTATGTTTTATACTGCTGCTCTGCTTCTTTTGTCCTTTTCTTTAGAAAAGCTTTATATAGAGAATTTTTCTTTTTACATGCTTTTTGTAATCCTTTGGTTAACCATGGCTTGTCGACAAATTTCTGTTTAAGCTTTTTCTTTACTAATGGACAATTTTTTTCATAAAGAGCGGTTAGAATTTTTATGAATGTACTGTAGGCTTCATTTACATCTGGTACATAGACTTTTGTCCAGTCTTGCTTCAGCAGGTCTTCTTTAAAAGAATTGATTGCATTTTGTGATTTGTATCCGAAACATTTTTAAAGTTTTTTCTGTATTGGCCCCCGTGTGGCCACGGATAAGTGCAAAGACTGGCAGATGGTCACTTATGTCATTTATCAATAATCCACTTTCTATTTTCTTATCAATAATATTAACAAACAGGTTGTCATTAAGTGTAGCAGTGTGGACTGTGATTCTACTGGGATGTGTTATTGTGGGATATAGACTCATACTGTACATAGAATTCATGAACTCTGTAATTATTAATTAATAAACATTTTGTTGAAATGCATTTAGTAAATCAATTTTGAAGTCTCCACAGATTACAACCGTTTTCTTATTAGTTATATTATTGTACAGCTCGACTAACTTATGTCTGAATGTCTCAACACAAGTTCCCGGCATTATATAAATAAAACTTATAATTAGATTTTTTGTTTTATGTTGGTTAATCTCAACAGTAACACATTCCAGAATCCCTGGTAGTGCAAAGGACATTCCATTTACAAGTTTACACCTATACATTTCATCAGTATACAGTGCAACACCACCACCTTTTTTTTTTTTTAGATCTGTTGATATGAAACATCTGATATCCCTCTATTGCCATCAAAGAAGCCTGCTCTTCATTGAGCCAACTTTCAGAGACTGCGATAGCTGTAAATTTTCTATCTAGCTGTTTTAAATAGTCCTGAATCTGTGGAAAGTTTTTGTTAAGACTTCTGCTGTTAAAGTGTATTACTGATAGTTTACCATCTACTTGCACTTGACTTTTGAATTGCTTTTCAGTGTAATATTCACAGTGATTATGAATATTATTGAAGAAGTGGTTATCAGGATCAATATCATTCTCCATCTCTTGTAGTTTATGTTCAGCCTAATGAGATATTTTCAGTCTGAATTTCCTCTCTCTGTGTCAAATGACTTCCTCCAATTGGGGATGATTGATGTTTACTAAAGTCAGTCATGAATTGTTTTTGTTTTTTTTAAAGTACATTATCATGTTATGTCACAAAAGGACTGTTCTTGCCATGTGTGTGGATATGGATTATCGTAGTCTGTTAATTTTCTTAATCAGTGTTGATTTATATTTATTTAAGTCAGTGAGATCTCTTATTATTATGGCCTTTGCTTCCTCAGGTGTTCCATTTAATTTAATCCACACTCAACAGTTTCTTGTCCATGTTGCCTGTATCTTGTTTTGTCTTTTCAACATCCATGATTGCCGTGCTATTTCAGCATTAGTCTTTGTTAAATGTTCACTTAGGTAAACTTCTGTTCTCTGTAGCTTTCTGGCCTGCCTCAGTATGTCATTTTTTACTCTTCTGTTCCCAAAGCGCATCACAATTGATTTCTTTATTTTATTATCCTTTCTGGGTAGTGTATGGCAGGCTGAAATTGCATTTACTTCAACCTTTATGTTTCTGCTTTCAAGGAACTGAAGCACCTAGTTTTCCAAGGAGACTGATTCACTTGGGGGAGCCTCCTCACCTCTCATTCCTGCTGTAGCATGAGCATATGATTGATATTTAATGTCTAGTCCACTAATGATTAAATCATCCATACGAGTATATTGTTCACAATCCTCTATGCATCGCTCCAAATCTGCAATTTTTTTGTCTCCTTCCTTAATTGATAATTTCAGCTCTCGGACTTCCTCCATTAGCCCTAATAATTTGGACTGCTGATTGGTCACTTTGGTAAGTTCTTCTGACATGAAGTTCAGAGATTTTTTTAATCTCTTCCATTTCCTCTTTCTTTGGTGGCCTTTTTTACTAACCTGCTGATAGCAGGATAATTTCTGCTGGTGTTGCCGGTATCTGGTCCAGCTGACCTCGGATCTGGCTGGGGCCTCAGCTAGCCCCTCCACTTCTAGCCCCGCCGTTTATCGCCACTGTAGTTGAGCTCCGATCCAGCTGGGGCCTTGGTTAGCTCCTCTGCTGAGCTCCGCTGCCTACCACTGCTGTAGCTGAGCTCCAATCCAGCTCCTATCTAGCTGGGGCCTCAGTTAGCTCCTCCACCGAGCCCCGCCACCCACTGCCACTGTAGTTGAGCTTCGATCCAGCTCCTATGCAGCTGGGGCATTGGTTAGCTCCTCCGCCGATCCGGCAAAAATGATTATCATATATTCAATTCAATTCAATTCAACTTTATTTATATAGCGCCATTTCACAACAACAGTCATCTCATAGCACTATCAACTGTAGGGGGGACCCCCACAGTTGCAGAAAGACCCCAGCAATCAGGCGATCCCCTGTGAGCAAGCACTTGGCGACGGTGGAGAGGAAAAACTCCCTTTTAACAGGAAGAAACCTCCAGCAGAACCAGGCTCAGGGAGGGGCAGTCATCTGCTGCGACTGGCTGGGGGGTGAGGGGATAGAGAAGAAGAAAAGAACAGACATGTAGAGAGCAAACAGCACGATGGGGACTCAATCTGTGGGAGAGAACAAACAAATGTTAATGACCAGCAAAAAAAAAAAATATTTCATAGAGAGTGAGGAAAGGAGTGAGGCCCAGTGCATTACTGGAGGTCCCCCGGCTGACTAAACCTATTAGCAGCATAACTAAGGGAGGGTTCAGAAACACATGATCCCTCCCTAATTGTAGGCTATATCAAAAAGGTAGGTTTTAGCCCTATTCTTAAAAACAGAGATTGAGTCTGACTCCCGAATCCAGATTGGCAGCTGATTCCACAGGAGAGGAGCTTGATAACTGAAGGCTCTGCCTCCCATTGTACTTTTGGAGATTCTAGGTATTACAAGTAATCCTGCATTTTGGGAGCGTAGTGCTCTGTTAGGATGATACGGTAGTATCAGATCTTTTAAATAAAAAGGAGCCTGATTGTTTAAAGCTTTGTAAGTAAGAAGAAGGATTTTAAACTTAATTCTAAACTCTATGGGAAGCCAATGAAGGGAGGCCAGAACCGGAGAGATATGATCTCTCTTTCTAGTACCTGTTAAAACTCTTGCTGCAGCATTTTGGATCAGCTGAAGACTTTTTAAAGATGTTTTAGGACAGCCTGATAATAAAGAATTACAATAATCTAATCTCGAGCTAACAAAAGCGTGGATCAGCTTCTCAGCATCACTCTGAGACAAGATGCTCCTAATCTTGGCAATATTACGCAAATGATAGAAGGCAGTCTTAGAAAAAAATTTAATACGTGAATTGAAGGACAAATCCTGATCAAAAATAACTCCAAGGTTCCTCACAGAGCTATTAAGAGAAAGAGTAACTGCATCCAAACTGAAAGTTTGATTTGGAAAGGAATTTCTAAGATTTTTTGGACCAACAAAAATGACTTCAGTCTTATCTGAATTTAATAGCAGGAAATTACAAGTCATCCAAGCTTTAATTTCCTTAAGACAGGCTTCTAACTTGGCTAATTGATTAGTATCATCTGGCTTCATTGACAGGTATAATTGTGTGTCATCTGCATAACAATGAAAATGTATACAGTGCTTTCTAATAATGTTGCCTAACGGAAGCATATATAAACTAAAAAGAGTAGGGCCTAGCACAGATCCCTGTGGAACTCCATGACTAAGCTTTGAGCTAAAAGAAAACTCATTATTTACATGAACAAACTGGAACCTATCAGATAAATAAGATCTAAACCACTGCAACGAAGTTCCATTAAGTCCAACATAGTGTTCTAATCTATCAAGTAGAATATTATGATCAATAGTATCAAAAGCTGCACCAACATAGTGTTCTAATCTATCAAGTAGAATATTATGATCAATAGTATCAAAAGCTGCACTAAGATCTAAAAGGACAAGATCATAAGATCAAGGACATATATCATTTTCGCCATCTGCTCGACTGAGCTGGAGGAACGTGAGGACTTTATTGACGAGTTTTATCACCATTCCTGTGACATGGTGGAACCTAGCATTTCTTCCGGTAAGCCTCCCATTCCTCTCTCCTCGACTAAGTGACCTAGACCCGCGGATTCACCACTAACAACACCCGAGAAATTACGGAGCAGCACAGAGGTTAGTGACATTCTTTTCTCCATTGAAAATAAACTTTCCAGCATGGATGCTAGACTTGTGTTGGTCGAGTTGCTCCATAAAGAATTCCAGGGTGTCCGTCAGAGTCTGGAATTCAGCCAGGTACAGCTCATCTCTGTCTTGGAAGAAAATAATACATTGAAAAAAATCAGTAAACACGTTTACCGTGCAACTTGACATCATTGTAAAAGAAAACCGGAAAATGAAGGAAACCATTCTCGACCTACAATCACACAGCATGAGAGATAACCTGTTTTTTCCAGAACTTCAGAAAAAACAACAAAAATTCAGATCAGCTGATCTCTGAATTCATGTCTACGCAGCTGAAAATGCCCCAAATGTTGTGAAATCAATTACCTATCATGGAGTCCTCCGCACTGGACAGAAAACCCCCCAAAACAAATGTCCCAGACCGATTGTTGCCAAATTTGAACATTTCAAGCAAAAGGTTCTGGTACAGAAGGAGAGCAGGCAGCTTAAAAACACAAATTATGGTCTAAATGATCAATTCCCACAAGAAGTTATAAAAAGAAGAAGAAAGCTTTTCCCTATTAGGAAACAAAAAAAATCCAAGAAGGTAAATGAGCAATTATCTCTCTGGATAGATTGTTTATACATGGCAAGTTGTTTAAGCATGAAACCATAACCCGCTGGCTATTCTAGATTCTAGTTCGTTCCATAGCTCAAGTAGGTTCATTTTGTCTTCTTTTAATTATTTACCTTTTTGTTCTTATTAAAGACAAAAATAGAAACCTTCCTTACCTTCTTTACATGTTTTGACTGTTCTGACTCTTCATCAGAAGTGTCAGCTGATTGCTGCCAGGTGTCATTTTATCAGCTGACTTTCATAGGCGGGGCCAGCCCAGCAGACCTGTCAGATCCACAGAGCTAGCCCTGCTTTCCGCCGTCTGATGGTCTCTGGAGAAAGTGGTCCCAGGTGTGGGAAAGCATAAAGTCTCCCTCATCCCGGTTCATGCTATCTTTTACCGGCTTCCTGATTTCTGTTGCCTCCTTGATCCAGCATTTGTGTCTGTTGCTCTCCGATCCAATAATTTGTGTGTTGTCCCAATCCATGATGTGATTATTTCTTTTGCAGTGATCTGATATTGCTGATTTTAATGTTTCTTGTTCTGCCTTTTCTTTTTGTGATCTTGTGAGTTGTCCTTGTGTTTCCTTCTCACATTCCTTCTGGTGTTCTTTTTTCCTTGTGGTGAACGATCTTCCGGTTTCTCCAATGTAGGTTTTGTTGCATGATCTGCATGATATTTCATATGTTACATTTCGTTTTTTGTCTTGTTCTGTTTTGTCCTTGGGGTGTATTGATAACTGTCTTAATTTTTTGTGTGGTTTTACTGCTGTGTTTATTTTGTATTTTTTCATGATCCTTTGAATTGGTTCTGTTATCCCTCGGATGTATGGTATACAGTGATCCCTCGCTACTTCGCGCTTCACCTTTCGCGCCCTCAGTGCATCGCGGATTTTTCAAAAATATTCATCAAAAATTCAAAATTGAGAAAAAATGGGCAGGCGCTAGCAGAAGGCAGGGAGACTACATTAGAACATCAGGTATCAACACAGAGAGCCCGCACAACTCAAAATCCACCTCTCTGACCACCGCTCCACTCCTCTCCGCCCACCTCTTCACCGCTCGGGAATCTCGCAAGCTGATTGGCCGAGACGTTTTACCCAGCTTCTCTCCCTGCCCAGTGCCCATACCCAGCGAAGGAAGACCGCATTCATTGTTCTTTATCGCTCGTGTTGCTTAGTGGCACTTTTCGCTGTTTTCTTGTGCCTTTTTGTGCGAAATAGTCTTCCCGTCGAGCCACTACGCCGCCTCTTGCAGCTGCCCTCGACGATCCTGCGCCTCTAGCACCTGACGATGAGGCGTCACCTGAGGAGCAGTAAAGCTCTCATTAACCTGTGCAGTAAATCATCTTCATCTTGAGTTACGTATCTTGTTATAAAAATAAAAGAGTTCTAAAAACATATTTATGTACACTTTATTTACATCTACGTATGTATGTACACTTACACACACACACGCACACGTATCATATGAGAGCGAGAGTGAGAGAATGAACGTATGTATTATTTATGGGTGACGTCATTAGGGGTGACGCTACTTCGCGGTTTTTCACTTTTCGCGGTCGGTTCTGGAACCCATTAACCGCGATAAGTGAGGGATCACTGTAGTTATGGTGTCCTTGTTTTTGATTTCGGCTTTTGTTCTGTGTCTTGTTTCCTGTTTGTTTTCTTTGTTTTTGACTTGCTGTTTCCCTTTGTTTATAGCCCATACTGTATATTGGCAGTGTATGAGTGCATGTTTTATGTGGTTTTCCTCATCCTGTCTGTCTTCTTGGTCTGTGATGATGGTGGCCCATTCATATAACGTCCTGACAACTGATAGTTTGTGTGCTGTGGGGTGTTCTGACGTCCATAGTAGGTATTGATCCATGTGGGTTGGTTTCCTGTAGACTGTGATATTTATACTGCTGTCATCATTATGGTGGATTTTCATGTCCAGAAAGGCTATGATGCCATTTTCTTCCTCTTTGTGTGTGAATTTTATATTCCCAGTACTGCCCGTGCTATTCAGATGGTCAGTGAGTCCTTCCGTGTGTCCTTTCCTTATTTTCTCCAGAATGTCGCCCATGTATCTCTTCCAGAGGGTGGGTTTACATTACGTAGGTGCTGTGTTGATGGCTTTGTTTTCCAGATCCTCCATGAAAAAGCTGCTCATGATGGCTCATAGTGGGTCTCCCATTGCAAATCCTTTTTTTTTGTCTGTAGATTTTTTCTCTGTATTGAAAGTGGACTTTACAACAAATTGTAATAGTTCAGATATGTCGTCAACTGTGAGATTGGTTTTTAGGGTTCTGTCATTTCTGAGGCGTTTTTGCACTATGTGTAGTGTGACCTCAACAGGGGTCTTTGTGAATAATGAAATGACACCATGTGAAATGAGGATCTCATCTGATTCTATTTTCAAATTTTTGAGTTCTTGTGCCAGCTCTTTTGAGTTTTTGCAGTGGTATTCTGATAGTCCAAGGAGGGGTTTGATGATTTCAACCACGGCTTTTGATAAGTTGCATGTTATTTGTTGGAAAATTTTTGAGCTTAAATTACTCAAAGTCAAAAATCAGGCGGAAAGTTGGATTTATGTTCATTTATTACAAAAATATAAGGAGTCACCCCAATGGCCACTTTGGGGGAGAGCTTACAAAGCATGGCATTCAGACACACCTAGAATCTCTAAAGGATCCATTTCTTTAGGTCTGGAATATATAGGTAGGAAAAAGGAGAGGGAGGATGAGGATAAGGGAAGGGACAGAATGGGACAGTCCTGATAATCAAAGCTTATCCGGGCAGACGTCACAGACACTCTGGAGACAGAGAATGTAAATCTAACAGAACATCCATGAAACACTAACCTATATAAGCTGAGGAGTTCCTGTGCATTCCTGTGACCCAAAACAGGACATGTCAGAGAGATTATAAAAAGTGCTTTAGATCATTCCTTACGCATGTACTGACCCTGTACTGATCTTCAGTCTGAACTCTCTGAAATTGCTCATAAGAAACATGCCAAGAATATGTGAACTTATCCAATATGGAATGCACATATAAACATTAAACATGGCATATGAAAGGTATGATACTTCTCAAATATAATAAAACATTATTAAAATTAATAATAATGTAGATAATATGGAATTTTTCTATCATATTCCCCCTTGATGCTTAATAAAGCATCAGGATTAAAATAAAAATAACTAAAGTAAAATAAAGTGAATGAATTAATATAAGGATATGTGTAAGAATTTACATGCTGTTATGTGTCCTTGCAAGTTAAAATGTGTATAGAACATATCAAGAGTGTGTAATGTGACCAAAATTAATCTCAGACAGCGTCAAATAAGAACATAGAAAATAATATGAAACAGCCTTAAATTATATTGCAACCTTCAAAAACATCCTCAGGCCAGTATCGCCCCTCTCACCATCCTCATCATCATATTACTCACACAAGAAAAATCTGAAGTTATAAAAATCATTACCAAGTTTATGATGAGACTTCTCCATTAAGAGAAACATTAACTTCTATGAGTATCTGAGGTATTAATTTGACCATTTGCATCATTTTCATGGATAGAAGTAGAACAATAATCTCCTATAATAGGGCCTACACCCTTATAGGTGGTAATTAATCGATCAAGGACCATTCTATCCTTTGTTATAATTTTGTAAATAACTGTAGTCTACAATTAAGTGTTTTAATCCCTAAGGTATTTTGTTTCCACTCTCACTCAAAGAAACAATGAACAAAAACCTCACTCCTTTCCACCTGAGGTTGCATTCATGCTTCATAAATGGCATCATGTGGTAGAAAAGCATCTCTCTTCACCCTGCCCACCTGCCCTGCCGACATGATGAGGGTACGGTCAGTTGCCAAAATGGGCTACACAGATCTGCCCAGTGTCCAGCCAAATGCAAATATACCCAATAACTCAATGACCTTTGACGATGTAGATCCTTGGTATAACACTTGTTTGCTTCGTTGGTCAAGCAGGGTAGCAGTACAGGGGAGAGACGCACTGTAAGCCGTTGCATACTCAGAGAGTGTGAAGCTGTTGGAAAGGGGACATCCCCACTTCAAAAAGAGGAGTTCTCTGATGAAATTAACCTTGCATTTGCAGAGTAAGGAGTGTCATCATGTTTCTAATCAGTGGAGTGATGTGTTGTGTCAGGTGTGATTCAAAATGAAGCTTGCTATGTTATTTCTGTATATAGCCTTTCTTAAAAAACCAAACAGCCTGTAGTAGCTGCATTATTTTAGCAATAAAGATATTTTACCTAACTGTTAGTGTTATTAAGGAGCAAACATAACAATTCTCTACAGTGTATAAGCATTGGAACAACTTAATAACCAATATTAAGTATTACTAGAGGATGATGAGGATGATAAGGTAACAACACTAACCACACTTTTCTTTCCCCTTGTATTTCTTCCCTTGTCATGATAAACAAACAGCCTACTTCTCTATTAGCAGAGGTTGTTACTGGATGCCAGGTCATCAGCTGACACTTGCATAGAGAAACAGTTAAACAGTCATTTGTTGTTTTCTTTTTTTCCCCCAAATAAGTATACAATATATATATTAAACAGTCTCTTGCTGAGGGTTTCAGGTGGGGTAAAATGTTAGATGCACCCAAATGCCACGTCCTTCGCTTTCCGCGGCTGTTTAGGTCAGCAGGATAACCTTTGTGCTGTCCTTGCCAGGGAGTTTTGGTCCAGCTTCCTTTGATGACCAGATCCCCTGGTTTGCTCAAGAGATGGGTGCACCTCCCATGGTTCCTTCATCACATGGTCCCTCCTGGGAAGGGCAGTATGAATGACATCGCTGTCAGTTGTCATTCTTTGCATATAATCACCCAGAAACCCTTTCTCATCACCTAAGATAAATGGCTTCAGTAATAGGGTTTGCCATTCACAATTTCCCCATTTTTCTTATTTGTGTGTTATACTAATCTTGTAGATTGTTGATGGTAAGCTAAATGGTTTCCTGGGTAAATGTTTGGTACTAAAAATTTAGGAACCGCACTTAAATGTGACATGATTTGATTTACAAAGTGTATTCCATTTCCATTATCTAAGTAAATCATTTCAGCTATTTTAAATCTTGATATTGTTTCAGTTAAGGGTTTCAGTGTCACCATAGCAATATTTAACCCTTTGAGTGTGTATGGCGCACTTCTGCACCTGTCAGCTGATCAGTCCAAACAAAGCCAGTACAGCTGAATAGAGTGTGAAATGTACAAACCTTTTAACACCACTTGGTAGCTGAGAGGTGTGGCTTTTCATTTACCGTGAGAACTGGAAATGGTCCAATGCAATAAGTAGGTCAAATCAGTGTTTGAAGCCCGCCCCCTTTCATTCTGCTGTTTGACAGGAGTTCATCATCTGAGTTAGAGTCCAGCTCGGATTATGTGCCTTCGGACAATGGTGCAAGCAGTTCTTGCACCATTGCTCTTTGCACTTGGTATTCACCTCTCCTGGGTTAGAGGAAGAGCTTAGCCCTAGTTCATCATCTGAGTTAGAGTCCAGCTCTGATTATGTGCCTTCGGACAATGGTGCAAGCAGTTCTTGTGAAAGTAGAGACGGACAACTTGCACGTGACGCTGCAGCTGTGCTTTCTGTGTCCAACCGTGCCCAAAATGGCACAGGAGCCTCGTCTGCAGATTGTTCTGCTTTGCCAAACCGTGGTCGCGGAGCAAAAAGGTCCAGAGCAGCCCGTGGGTGACGTTTGGCTGGGCAAAAGCGCACTGCTGGTATGCATCAACGTGTACCACGTGTGCGTGGTGGCATGACAATTGGTAGTGGCGATGTGGCGGGAGGTTTGGACATTGACAGCTGGGAGCTTCTTAGAGATGAAGAGGTTTATCAGCCGTGGCTGAAAGCATTTGAACAGCCAGTTGGATATCGTGGAGAAAAAGGACCTGTCATCTGCGCCCACCAATGATTTTGTGTCGCTTTTTTGGACTACGGAATTCTGGATGTTGTGACCAACAAAACAAACAGGTACATATTTGTTGCATAAACTGTGTTTCATTTGCTTCATTTTTGTTTAGTGTGAAACAAATGTGCCATGACATTTGTGTTTTTTTAATGATTTTTAGTAATTTTGTCAATGATAGGACAAAAGGCTATGTGGTGGCAGTGTGTGAAACATCTTCTACCATCTTCTACTGCTTTTCCGGAGCGGTAGAAGATGAAGGAACAAATGAAGGGACAAAAGTGCCATGTGTTGACAAAGTGTGAAAAAAAGTTGTCCATCCATCCATCTTCTACCGCTTTTTCGGAGCAGTAGAAGATGAAGCGGCAAATGAAGGGACAAAAGGCCATGTGGTGACAGTGTGACACCAAAATTGTTTTTGTTTTGAATGATTTTTAGTAATTTTGTCAATGATGGGACAAAAGGACCATGTGGTGACAGTGTGTGAAACAAAAACTGTCCATCCATCCATCTTCTACTGCTTTTCTGGAGCGGTAATTAGGTCCAATTTTGCACAATGCATGGATGCAAGTTCACCTGGAAGACACTTGGGTACCTCTGCAGCACTTTTATAATTGGGACTTTGCATCTAACTAATTCTGAAGCTATAGTGTTATAATAAAATTTGGATTGTTGCAATATGCAAATTAGGTCCAATTATGCACTATGCATGGATGCAAGTTCACTTAGCAGACACTTGGGTTCCTCTGCAACATTTTTGTAATTGGGACTTTGCCTCTAACTATTACCATTCTGAAGCTATTGTCATTTGAAAATTTGAGGTCAAACTCTGTGCTTTCCTGACAAAAATTCTACACGCTCAAAGGGTTAAATTAGTGTAGGGTAAAGCCTTTGTATATTCAATAAGTGTGTAAATAATTTCTAAACATTTTTACCTTCACTCTTATTTAGTTCAATGAGATCCATGCAAAGGTTTTGAAAAAACAAAGTTTATGCAGGGAAGATCAAATTATTTTACTTTGAGCTCCCTAAAGCATTGTTATCTTAATTGAGTAAGAATTTGCATTGTCTTTGTAGTAGATTCTAAATTAAGTCCCACAGTAAACATAAATTCAGCACAAGTTGGACTTTTCTTAGACATTTGGAACTTTTCTCATATATTTGCATGGTTTTCTTCCTTATCAGTTTACCTTGTTTCTCATAAACATGATATTGTGGAAGATGTGAAAATGACGAGGCAGCGTTCTTTCTCAGAGTCAGCTTTATTCACATCTCCATCAATTCAAAGCAGAAAAAAGAGAGAGTATGAAACAGTAACTCTCGTCCTTAAATATCAGGGACTTCACACCTCATAGATCACATGTCCCACAGACCACCTTGCATAATAAAGACAGTCACAATGCATTTCCCTCCATGATATCACTTCCACTGTTTCCCACGCATCCTTTAATCGACCCCCCACAGTCTCCAGCTTTGCATAAGAAGGCTAAGCTTCCTGCCTTTGTTCTGACCTGAAATGCGAGTCACAGAACCGGTCCAACAGGTCCATTGAGTGTTCACCACACAAGCCCCCCCAGCATTTTAGAAAAACAGAACAACAAGAAAATAACCACATGCATGCCGTGATAGCATCAATACACATCAGTCCACACGCTGGATAGGCTTCAGCCTCCTGCCAAATCTGCTGTAGCTGGGGTTCACAGTCTCTGCGGCGCTGTCCTGCCGGGGATTTGCCGTCTGGGGGCGGAAACCCTTTGTCAGTCTCTGCGGGTGTTCTGGGGAAACATTACTTTGGGAGACATTACTGTGTGAAACCCTCCGTGGTGGTCTACCTCGCCGCGGGGCCTTTGCCAACAACACTTCCTCCTCTGCCACCACAAAAGCGGGTTTAAGTCTGTCTATGCCAATTTTCTCTTCCCTACCCCCCAAATCTAGCAAAAACTGCTTGTCCCCTGTTTCTAGCACTCTGAATGGTCCGTCATAAGGCGGTCGCAGCGGTGTTCGATGTGCATCGTGTCTAACATAAACAAACTCTGCGTTCTTCAAAGTTTTAGGCACAAAAACATGCGGAAAACTGTGGTGCGCGGGGCCGGGCAGCGTGCTTGATTCTATGTTACTCCGCAACAGCTGAGATGGGGAGGCGTTTGCCGCAGGATTATCTGGGAGAAACTCCCCAGGCAGCCGGAGTGGCTGCGCAAACACGAGCTCCGCTGGGGAGGCTTCTAGATCCTCTTTAGGTCCAGAACGCAACCCCAATAACACCCGTGGTAACTTGTCAACCCAATTTGTATCCGTCAGTGCCGCTCTGAGAGCCGCTTTCAATGACCTATGAAAACGTTCGCATAACCCGTTAGCCTGCGGATTGTACTCGGTTGTGCGGTGAATTGTGACACCCAGGCTGCGGGCCATTGTTGACCAAAGCTCGGAAACAAATTGAGGGCCTCTGTCGGACGTAATGTCCAACGGAACGTCGAAGCGCGCCACCCAAGCTGTTAAAAACGCGCGCGCCACTTCCTCGGCCGTGGTTGATGCCAGCGGGACCACTTCAGGCCAGCGCGTGGTGCGGTCCACCATTGTCAGAAGATGTGTGCACCCCTGTGACAGCGGGAGGGGTCCAACGAGGTCCACATGAAGGTGATCGAACCTCTTGGCCGGAATGTGAAACAGTTCCAAAGGAGCTCTCGTGTGCCTGTGTACTTTGGCTCGTTGACACGCCGTGCAGGCTGCTGCCCACTCTTTGACCTGTTTGCGGAGGCTCGGCCAAACAAATTTCTCTCCCACCATTTTGACCGATGCACGCACTCCAGGGTGCGCCAAAGAATGAACCGAGTCAAAAACGCGGCGGCGCCACGCGGCTGGTACCACTGGATGCGGCCGTCCAGTGGAGACATCGCAGATTAGGGGGGGCATACCGTCTTGCAGCACCCTGCTCTCCAGCCTTAACCCTGTTGGTCCAGACTGGAGCGCGCGCACGTCCGCATCGTTAACCTGCTCCGCGGCCATGGCTGCATAATCTAACCCTACGCTGACTGGGGCCGCCACAGCGCGCGAAAGGCAATCTGCCACTACATTGAGTTTGCCCACCACATGCTGAATATCAGTGGTAGACTCTGATATCGCGGCCAGCTGTCTCTGCTGCCGGCCTGACCATGGTTCTGAGACCTTGGCCATCGCGAATGTTAACGGTTTGTGATCAACGAACGCGGTGAAAGCGCGTCCTTCCAGCCAGAACTGAAAGTGGCGGATGGCCAAATGGAGAGCGAGCAGCTCCCTGTCGAACGTGCTGTATTTGCGTTCGCTATCGCGCAAGGTCCTGCTGAAAAATGCAAGGGGCTGCCAAACCCCGGCTACATGTTGCTCCACGACCGCCCCTATGGCCACATCTGACACATCAGTGGTGAGCGCTATGCGGGCCGTTGGGTCTGGGTGTGCCAACAATGCAGCCTTTGCCAAGGCTGCTTTAACCTCCGAGAATGCTTGGTCCCGCTCTGGGGACCACTTGATCTTATTCGCGGGTTTCTTTTTTTTGAACGCGGCATACAGTGGCTGCATGAGTTGCACCGCGCGGGGGAGAAAACGGTTCTAAAAATTCACCATTCCCAAAAACTCCTGCAACGCCCTGATTGTCTGCGGCCGGGGAAAATCTGCCACAGCGCGCACTTTGTCAGGCAGCGGAACTGCTCCTTCGGGGGAGACGCGGTGTCCTAAAAAATCGATCTGCGCCACCCCGAACTGACACTTCGCTGGGTTGATTATTAACCCGTGATCTCCCAACCTTCGGAAAACTGTGGCCAGGTGTTTTTCGTGTTCGTCTTCGGACGCGCTGGCTACTAAAATATCGTCCAGGTAGACGAACACAAAAGGGAGATCGCGAAGCACTGCGTCCATCATGCGTTGGAACATCTGAGCAGCCCCTTTAAGTCCGAATGGCATGCGTAAAAAGTCGAATAAACCAAACGAAGTTATTACCGCTGTTTTGGGTATGTCCTCAGCGTGCACTGGGACTTGGTGGTAACCGCGGACCAAGTCTATTTTAGAAAAAATGCACGCCCCTGCCAAATGAACCGAGAAATCTTGGATATGTGGGATTGGGTAGCGGTCGTGCGCTGTAGCGTTGTTTAACCTGCAAAAATCCCCGCAAGGGCGCCATGATCCGTCAGCTTTCGGGACCATATGTAGGGGGGAAGCCCACGGACTGTTTGAACGTCTGATAATGCCCAACCTCTCCAGGTTGGCGAACTCCTCGTGCGCTATGGCCAGCTTAACTGCGTCCAAGCACCGAGCTTTTGCAAAAACGGGCGGTCCGGTAGTGGTAATAAAATACTCCACCCTGTGCTTAGCAACTGTTGCCGAAAATGTGGGAACCGTGAGTGCTGGGAACTGAGTGAGCAGTGTGTGGAACTTACCGCCTGCTGTTGTGACGTTGGCTTGTGCTGTAGGCGGGGCCACTTGCGCTGCACAGGGGACAGAATCAAAAGAAAATGCATTAACCAGGCGCTTGTTAGCGAGATCAACCAACAACCCATGTGAGCACAAAAAATCAGCCCCCACCATATTGAAATTTACTGTTGCTACAACAAAAGTCCACTCATATGCGCGGCCGTGTAGAGACAGAAGCAGAGTCTTCTCACCAAAGGTCTTAATCTCCGAGCCATTCGCCGCTGTCACCAGGGGACCTCCGGAACCCGCCAGTCTGTCCGTGTAGGAAGGAGTGATGAAACTCAACTGGGAGCCTGTGTCGATGAGGAACTGCCTCCCGGAGCGTGCGTCCGACAAGTAGAGCAGCTTGTTCTCTTCCCCGAGGGCCGCGGCTGCTACCGACCCCCGGTCTTGACGTTTCCCGAATGCCCGAACTGGCACGGCGGTACACACTTGCGTGCCCTCTCTGCGAAGTGGCGATGGTAGAAACAAAAGACGCCCGGTCCACGCTCCCTGGCCCTTGCCGCCGCCATCGTCGGTGAGTCTGGCACCGCTGTCTCTGGCCTCCTGTCATCTGCGGTCGTCGCGCCGAGTTCTGCTGCAGCGGCCGTGGCTGCACGCCGCTTGGTGGCGTTGACAATCTGCTGCGCCTCTCGGCCCAGCGCGCGGTAGTCCCATTAGGCCAACAGTGGCGAATTGGCGAGAGCCGCTCTCGCTGCTGACGGTAGGGTCCTGAGGAAGAGGTGGGTGAAAATGAAGTGATCATCGTTGGAGTCTTTCAATCTCAACAACTTCTCCATCGGGCTCGCAGGCATGTCGTTTTCCCCCTCCGTCAGCGCCAGGAGCTTCTCTGCTCGCTCCTCCACCGAGGGGGTGAATTGCTGGATGAGTGCAGCCTTCAACGCGTCGTATTTGTTGCTCTCCGGCAGCTGGTCGATCAGGCTCTCCACATGCTGGGCCGTGTTGCTGTCCAGCTTTGCGACTACGTGGTAGAATTTCGTGACATCTACCGATATCCCCTGGAGGTTGAACTGCGCCTCAACTGCGTTGAACCAGGAGCGCGGATTGTTCAGCCAGAAGTCCGGTAGCTGGACTGTAGCGGTGTTCGCTTGGCTGGGGGCTCCTGACGCGGCTGGCCCGGGGGAATTTCTTTCTTCCATGATACGGCTCAGGGTCACCAGTGCGGAAGATGTGAAAATGACGAGGCAGCGTTCTTTCTCAGAGTCAGCTTTATTCACATCTCCATCAATTCAAAGCAGAAAAAAGAGAGAGTATGAAACAGTAACTCTCGTCCTTAAATATCAGGGACTTCACACCTCATAGATCACATGTCCCACAGACCACCTTGCATAATAAAGACAGTCACAATGCATTTCCCTCCATGATATCACTTCCACTGTTTCCCATGCATCCTTTAATCAACCCCCCACAGTCTCCAGCTTTGCATAACAAGGCTAGGCTTCCTGCCTTTGTTCTGACCTGAAATGCGAGTCACAGAACCGGTCCAACAGGTCCATTGAGTGTTCACCACAATATTCCCTTTACAATAATCTGCAGATGTTTTCTTAAATATCTGGAAATTTATTGATGTAATTTTTAACTTCTCCTGTTGAATGTTGTGACTTCATTACCAAGCAGTTTCATTTATATTTTTCTCTTCATTATTGATCATCTATTGATAATTTTTATGTATTATCTATTTTTCTGAGGATTGCTAATTATTTTTTGCTAATTAATTTCTTTGTGTACCCCACTTTTGATGCATGGAGACACACATACAGCAAAATTACAGGGTATTTGCTTGATGGGTAGTGTCTTTTACTAGAAGGAAGCGTGTTACCACTTTTATGTGTTACACACAGTTAATTTAGATGAAAATTTGTGAGTAGTATAGCTCCTTCAAAATGAGGTTTCAATTGACATAGCTTCTTCTGTGTGTGCCGTCTCTTGACTTAGTCTGAAAAGTAATATAGCTGTCTGTGCAGATTTGATGTGATTTAGCATTTAGAGTGACCATTCTGAGTTAGTCACTTAGATCACATCTGTCTGTCCAATTGAACACAGACAGGTTGAATTTGTGTACGTGAATCCTTGTGAAAGGTTGTGTCACATTCCTTCAGTGAATGGAAAGATGGACGTATTGCCTAATTAGAATTTGGCTTTATTTTGTACAAGGAATGCCTCATTTTATATTTTCCTTGGTAAATTATGGGGCGGACTGTAGTCCGAGGCCCAACTCGGCCATGGCTGAGCACCGGGAAAACACATTCCTTATTACTGTCACATTTCTGAAATGTTTTATTGTCACACCAGTATGTGGTGAGTGGCATCAGATGTATCCTGCAGTGGGAAGTCATATGAACACTACATTTTTAAAGTCAGAGTCATTTAAATTGTTATGCTTTATGTCATTTGCAATGTCATTTGTTCTACTTAGCTTCAAAAAGTACTTGTCAACTGAGAGGTCCTTTCCCCTGTGGTCACTGTTGCCCCCCTTCCAGCCAATGAGCCCGTCACCCAGACCCACTGTCCAGCCTCCCTCCATCTCCCACAAAGATCAAATCTCGGTGCCATCCTGCAAAGAAAAATTTGGGGAAACCTCACGGCTTTCCCATTCTTACGTCAGTATTTACATCAACAGGAGTGCAAATTTTATCACCTCAAAAATTGATTTTACTAATGTTCCAGTTATCATCATTATTTTGTGTCCCTTAAATGTTTATCCCAGTTGTTTATCCCACTGTTTATTAAAATGGGTAATGTTAAGAAACACAAGTGAATTATTGTGTTTTATTATTTTATTTCATATTACATATGTCACCAAGGATTTATTAAA
Source organism: Pholidichthys leucotaenia (assembly GCA_020510985.1). Classification (NCBI taxonomy): domain Eukaryota; kingdom Metazoa; phylum Chordata; class Actinopteri; order Cichliformes; family Pholidichthyidae; genus Pholidichthys; species Pholidichthys leucotaenia. Next base: position 341,542,492 of record CM035840.1, read on the forward strand.
TTGAAAGGTAATGGTGATGTTATGATTCCTTGTTAATGTGGCAAATCTAATTCCTGGTGAGAGCTAAAAAAAATTTGTGAATGCTTTCCCTTTCCCGCTGAAAAACGAAGAATGAAGAATAGCAGAAAAACCTTTAAATTACACCTAAAGCTACCACAATTTGAATGTGTCTTTGCTATTCACAGCAAGTATTCGCTAAATATTCTGTGAATCAGTAAATGTTTTACCAATTGACATGGTTAATCACTAGTTCAGGATTATGCTTAAACAAAACGGTGTCATATATTAGAAGCCTTAAACCAATGCAGCATTTAGAATTAGTAACTGCAGGTGTAGACCTAATCTCTGTTTTCAAGAATTTATGGCACAAGACCACAATCTGTGGTTTGTTTTTTCTTTTTTATATGTCCTAAAACCCATCAGACCTTAAGTGTCCGTCTTTTTATTACAAACATCTGAGTCCTTTGAAAGCTGATTCTGTCTGTTTATCGTCACCTTATCTAGGCCATTCTGACACAAGCTATATTTTTTTCTTCTACATGGACAGACTGAGGATCAAAATATAAATAAGATCCCATATGCCATTTATTAAAAGTGAGTTTAGTGTTATTGAAACAAAGCAACAATATGACATAGAATTACCAAAACGTGTTTAATAGTCAGTAGACTGGCACCTTTTCTGTGTTTTGAATCATGTAATATAATGTGTACACAAAGCCTTCAATGATTAGGCATTATTAAGTGGCAGCATGATATTGTAATATTCAGTTAATTTCATCTTTGTAATGCTGGTAGCATTGATTAAGATGCAAGCAATTGTACTTAATTTAGATGTTCTATGCACTTATGGTCTTCATGAGGGAGGCACGGACAATGGCGAGGCTGGGTCCCAGAAGCTGGTTGTTAGTCCTGTGTCCTTTTTTCCCTGTAAAGTTCACTGTTATGCTTCAGTCAGAGAAATAAGGCAACTGAGTCAATAAAAGTCAGTGAGACGTCAAAAAATTGAAAAAAAGTAGCTCAATGTTTTTCATTTTCCAAAGAAAAAAACTGGAGGGAATGAAAATATTGCCTTTAAAAATATGTAAATAGTTCATCATGTACGCAACATTAGAGTGAAAACCCACAAAGTTAGACTGGAAGAAAAAAAAAGTAAAACCCTTAAACTTTGCAAAAACACCCATATATAGATTGGTTTTTTTCCCCCTCCCTTTTACCAAGTTTTCACACACATATCAGTAGCTACACAGCCTTTTCTATTTCCCCCCCCTTTCTTCTCTCTCTCTGCCTGTTTCTTTCACCCAAGGACACACACATAGAGACACAGACAGATACACACAGACACACAGGGCCCACACAGAAATGCTCTCTTATCGCGTTATCTCCACAAGGTCATTCAATAAAGACTGTTTGGTTCATGCCAAAACCCAAAACAGCATGAGAATTACTTCAATTAATCTCCGAAACTGGCAACTTTTAGCGGAAAAAAACACACATATGGCAACCCCACACTGTCACTACAGTGTGAAGCTCCTTTTTTCTTTTTACACTGCCGTGAAAACACAACACCAGTCCACTACTTTTGCTCAAGGCTACTATTTTCAAATACCTATAATTTTAAACACTTTTCAAAAGGATAACAATTAACTAATCAATCCTTTTATGCTCCACAAATATCAGAAAAAATCACAAACATCAATTTCACACCCTATTCACTCCATCTCCATGGGAACTCTGTGTCTGTTTCACACTGGAGCGTATTTCATGTAACACTGAGACAAACCAAATTCAGACTGCAGTAACTTTTATCCAGCACTTCAACAAACTTACAAAATAAAATCTACCTTTTTCGGGGTTCATGTAACCTCCCCACAAATGCTGAAGGTCCAAACTACTGGACAATAAGCAGAAGTGGTCACAAAAGGCATGAATCTGTCCCCGAACATTTACTTCTCTGGGATCACGTGACTCTTCCACAGGATGTCAAGAGCCTAGTTATTTAGACAATAAAACATCTGCGGTTAAAAGGGCACGAATCTTTCCCGTTTTTTCTTTGCATGCAACTTCTGCGACCTCCACCACACTGACAGGGCGTAGAAAGCAGCAGATTCTGGAAATCTCCCTGGGTCTGACATGTTTCGGGACCCAGGAGACAGACACTGACACGGGTAAATTAGTGAACAATAATCTTTATTATAGTGAAAGGGTGTGTAGTGCAAATGTGAGAGCGTGGATAGTATCCTGGTCACTGGAGCTGAGCACTCTGGACGGAGACCCGGCAACCCTGGAACATATAAGCACAGACAATTACTTTTGTTCCACACTAATGACAGGCTATCAGTAGTGAGGCTTACTTGGGAGAAGCACAGGTTACATCCTGCTGAGAACCAGCGGCCGTGCAACGTGGAGGTGAAGGCGTCCGTGAACGTGCTGAGGCTTCCACCTGTGACTGTGGCGAGGACAGGTCTTCCAGAGACTCCGGCTGTGACACCACAGACCGGGACGATGACAAACCATCTGATGACAAGACCAGTGATTCCACAGAATGTGGTGACGATGATAATCCAGCTGATGACAAGACGAGTGACTCCACTGAGCATGGTGACCATGACAATCCAGATGATGACGAGGTGAGTGATTCCACAGAACGTGGTGACGATGACACGACAGATGACGATGACACAAACTCCACCGGTAACGGTGGCCAGTACTCCTGTAATTGATACAGTAACAGTTCAGGAATTTGTGGAAAAAGACGTACCGGTAGTCGTGGTGGTAGCGAACCACTACGTGAGCGTGTTGGCGTTACCCCGTCAGCTGGGGACGCAGGTCCGCCGCCAAGGGGGTCCACCTGTGCACAGGGATAGAGGTTGGGTGTAGAGTAACAAACAGCTCCCTTACGCGCTTGACTTTGAACAGAAGTCCTAGGCGAGGCAGGAGAGGTCCTTGACGAGGCCAGAGAGCTTCCTGACGAGACAGATTCTGACGAGGCAGCTTCTGACGAGACAGACTCTGACGAGACAGTTTTTGACAAGACAGTTCTTGACGAGACAGACTCTGACGAGTCAGTGTTAGACAAGACAGTTCTTGACGAGATAGTTTCTGACGAGACAAGAGAATACCTTGACGAGGCCAGAGAGCGGAGTTCTGGTTCTTTCTCAGACGAGGAGGACAGATGACTCCGTACTGAGCTGTCAGCAACGCTGGCTTTTAACAGCTGGTGATTAACACCTGTGGATCTGTGCGCAGCTGGAGATAATGATGCCAATGACGGCCCAGAGGCCGCCATGACAGTACTCCCCCCTCTAGCAGTGCCTCCAGGCACCTGCCCAATCCTACCTGGATTCGCCCGGTGGAAGTCGCGAATCAGCTGCTTATCCAAGATCAACGCTGGGCGAATCCAAGACCGATCCTCCGGTCCAAAGCCCTCCCAGTCCACCAAATACTGAAGGCCCCGACCCCGCCTGCGAACATCCAAGATGGCAGTCACCCCCCAGGCCGGATGGCCATCGATCATCCTTGGGGGTGGGGGTGCCGCGGGAGCAGGGCACAGGGGGTCAGAGACATACGGCTTGACCTGGGAGACATGAAAAGTGGGGCAGATACGCATCGAAGAGGGGAGAGACAAGCGCACAGACACAGGGTTAACAGTCCGATTAATGGTGTAGGGACCAATAAAGCGTTTAGTTAGCTTACGCTTTTCAGCCGGCACACCAATATTCCGAGTAGATAACCAAACCTTCTGACCCACCTTATAGTCCGGGGCGGGTCTCCTATGCCGGTTGGCCACCTGGATATTACGTTCAGTGGTCTTTAACAAAGCTTGGCAAGCGAGGAGCCACACACGCCGGCAGTGCTTAATATGTGCCTGGACTGAAGGAACCGCTACCTCCTTCTCCTCCTCAGGAAACAACGGAGGATCAAACCCACACGAGGCTTTAAACGGGGAGACGCCCGTGGCCGTGGAGATCGTGGTGTTGTGAGCGTACTCAATCCAGGGCAGGAACTTGCTCCAGGAGGATGAGCAGGAGGAGATGACACAACGGAGGGCGGCCTCCAGCTCCTGATTAGCCCTCTCACACTGACCATTACTTTGGGGATGATAGCCAGAGGAGAGGCTGGCAGTGGCTCCAAGTGCCGTGCAGAAGGCCTTCCAAACTTGAGATACAAACTGGGGTCCTCGATCAGACACAATATCCGCAGGGATGCCATGAAGACGTACCACGTGTTGCACCAGGAGGTCCGCAGTCTCCTGGGCCGAAGGCAGACCCCGAAGTGGCACAAAATGGGCCGCCTTCGAGAACCGGTCAACAATGGTTAACACTGTGGTGTAGTCATCTGAAGTGGGTAACCCAGTCACAAAGTCCATAGCTACATGAGACCAGGGGCGTGAAGGAACAGGTAACGGATGAAGTAAGCCCGCCGGGGGAGATGACGTCGTCTTCCCGGTGGCACACTGAGGGCAGGCCCGGATATAGCCAACAACGTCCTTCCGCAACCCTGGCCACCAGAAGGTCCTTTAGAGGAGATCCACAGTCCGACCCACTCCAGGATGACAAGCCAACTTGGAAGCGTGACCCCACTCAATCACCTTGCCTCGGACAGTGCGTGGAACAAACAAGTGGCCCGGGGGCCCCCCCCCCAGGGTCCGGCTCAGTCTTCTGGGCCTGGCGAACCGTCTTGCAGATTCCCCAGGACAGGGCGCCCACGACGCAGGAAGGCGGCAGGATAGGGGTCTCCTGGTCCTCGGAGGATGGGGGGTCAAACTGCCGGGAGAGAGCGTCCGGCTTACCGTTCTTGCTTCCCGGCCGGTACGTGATGGTAAAATTAAACCGGCCGAAGAAAAGGGACCAGCGAGCCTGGCGTGCATTCAGGCGCTTAGCCGTCCTGAGGTACTCCAGATTACGGTGATCAGTCCAAACCACGAACGGCTGAGCGGCCCCCTTCAGCCAATGTCTCCATTCCTCCAAGGCCAATTTCACAGCCAGTAACTCCCTGTCCCCGATGCTGTAATTCCTCTCTGCAGGGGAAAGACGATGAGAGAAAAAAGCACAAGGGTGAATCTTACCATCCACAGGAGATCGTTGGGAGAGTACTGCTCCAACTCCCGCATCAGACGCGTCCACCTCCACCAAGCACTGAAGCTTCGGGTCCACCTGGGTAAGGACTCGGGCCGAGGCGAACTCCCTCTTGAGCTTCTCAAAAGCATCGGCTGCTTCCTTACTCCAGCAGAATGAAATCTTAGGGGAGGTGAGAGCAGTCAAAGGACAAGCAATATTACCAAAGTTAGGCACGAACCTCCTATAAAAATTAGCAAACCCCAGGAACCCTTGAAGCTGCTTTCTGGAGGTGGGTGCAGGCCATTCCACCACTGCCTTGACCTTGGCAGGGTCAGGAATCACCTGGTTACGAGCAATAATAAATCCTAAGAAGGAGGTCTGATCAGTGTGAAACTCACACTTTTCGGCCTTGACGAACAACTGGTTCTTCAGGAGGCGCTGTAATACCCTACGGACATGCACTCGATGTTCCTCTAGTGAGCGGGAGAAGATGAGGATATCATCAAGATAAACGAAAACAAATGAGTTCAAAAAATCCCATAGTACATCGTTAATCAAACGCTGGAAAACGGCTGGGGCATTAGTCAACCCAAACGGCATTACCAGGTACTCAAAATGACCGCTGGGGGTCCGAAAAGCCGTCTTCCACTCATCTCCTTCTCTAATGCGCACTAGATGGTAGGCATTCCTGAGGTCCTGTTTAGTAAACCATGATGCCCCCTGGAGGGAGTCAAACGCAGTGTTCATCAAGGGCAGTGTATATTTATCCTTGACCGTTATTTCATTCAGCCCCCGGAAGTCAATACAGGGGCGTAGTGAACCGTCCTTCTTACCAACAAAGAAAAAACCGGCCCCCACGGCCGAAGATGACGGGCGGATGATACCAGAGGCCAAGGATTCCTTAATGTATGTATCCATGGCCTCGCGCTCCGGGGCTGACAGGCTGTAAAGGCGGCTAGCAGGTAGTGGGGCCCCAGCCTTCAGATTAATGGCGCAGTCATACGGACGATGGGGGGGTAAAGACAACGCCCGAGATTTGCTGAACACTTGCCCCAAATCGTGATAAACCTCAGGTACCTTAGATAAATCCGGTGGGGATGAATCGGGCAGAGGCACTTTCACGCCGCTGATTGGAGACAGGCACTAAGGCAGAACGTACTCCATGCCGTTATTCTCCCAGTTTGCCAATCAATAGTGGGGTTATGTAGGCGCAGCCAGGGATATCCCAGAATAACGGGCGAAGAGGAAACGGGGAGCACTAGGAACTGAATCTCCTCCCTGTGATTTCCTGAAACAATAACGGACACAGGCACTGTCTGAAGGTTAATGGTAGTCAACAACGCCTTGGACAGGGTGATCAATCTGACAGGGGGTTTTAAAGTCTGACAACTAAGGCCCATCCGGGTTGCCAGGTCTCTAGAAATGAAATTTTGCTCAGCTCCAGAATCGACTAACGCTAGTGTGGAGTGTTCTGTGTGAGTATGAATGAGTCTGAGGGGTAAATGACAACAAGTAAGGGGCTCCTCTGTATTCTTGCCCGTGAATCCCCCTACTGCAATCCACGGGCCTTCCCTTTTTAACTTACTAGGACATTCAGAAACCTCATGTGACTCCTTCCCACAATAAAAACACAGGCCTTGATCCCTACGGCGTTGTTTCTCAGCTGCAGACACCTTAGAATGACCAACAATCATGGCTTCTTGATCCGGGGCCTTCTCTGACGCGGGTAAAGCGAGAGGAAGAGAGTCAGTGACACGGGGGCGGGGTTTAACCGGACGGGAAGTAACTCGCCGACCAGCCGCCCATTCCTTTAACCTACTATCGATACTAACTGCTAAAGCAATTAAATCGTGCAAGTTATCTGGTTTATCCCGTGCCGCTAACTCATCCTTTAGCTCGTCGTTAAGGCTGCGTAGAAAAATACCACAAAGAGATGGCTCCCCCCACCCAATCTCTGCGGCTAAGACCCGGAAGTCAATGGCGTAATCTGCAGCTGATCTCTTTCCCTGCTGTAGGCTTAAAAAACGTTCTGTCAACACCTCTCCCCTGTCACAAACTCCTGGTAGGTAAGCAAAGAATAGCTAGGTCTAGCCATGATCGAATAAGCCCAATCCAAGGCTCTACCAGCCAGCAAATTTATGACATAGCCTATCCGGCTAGAGTCGAGGGAAAAATCCCCAGGCACACGCAGAAAAACTGATTCACACTGTAAAATGAATCCTTGAGCTTCCCCGAGTTTTCCGCTGAACCGGGCAGGTGTTGGAATAGGAGTGAGGCGAGAGGACGAGGAGGTGTTAGCTAGTCCTGACGCCAAGCCTGCAGGGGTTGAAGTACTTGCGGTCGGGGAAAACGTTTGGTGTCCCTCCAAACAGTCCAGCTGACCATTAATTTGAGTCAATTGATTCAAGATTACTGTCTGCTGGTGGGCTAGCAAATCTACCCGGGCACTAAGAGTGTTAATTAAGCGCGACAGTGAGCTGTCCGCTGGGTCAACGTGACGGAGTCGTACTGACATGTTTCGGGACCCAGGAGACAGACACTGACACGGGTAAATTAGTGAACAATAATCTTTATTATAGTGAAAGGGTGTGTAGTGCAAATGTGAGAGCGTGGATAGTATCCTGGTCACTGGAGCTGAGCACTCTGGACGGAGACCTGGCAACCCTGGAACATATAAGCACAGACAATTACTTTTGTCCCACACTAATGACAGGCTATCAGTAGTGAGGCTTACTTGGGAGAAGCACAGGTTACATCCTGCTGAGAACCAGCGGCCGTGCAACGTGGAGGTGAAGGCGTCCGTGAACGTGCTGAGGCTTCCACCTGTGACTGTGGCGAGGACAGGTCTTCCAGAGACTCCGGCTGTGACACCACAGACCGGGACGATGACAAACCATCTGATGACAAGACCAGTGATTCCACAGAATGTGGTGATGATGATAATCCAGCTGATGACAAGACGAGTGACTCCACTGAGCGTGGTGACCATGACAATCCAGATGATGACGAGGTGAGTGATTCCACAGAACGTGGCGACGATGACACGACAGATGACGATGACACAAACTCCACCGGTAACGGTGGCCAGTACTCCTGTAACTGATACAGTAACAGTTCAGGAATTTGTGGAGCAAGACGTACCGGTAGTCGTGGTGGTAGCGAACCGCTACGTGAGCGTGTTGGCGTTACCCCGTCAGCTGGGGACGCAGGTCCGCCGCCAAGGGGGTCCACCTGTGCACAGGGATAGAGGTTGGGTGTAGAGTAACAAACAGCTCCCTTACGCGCTTGACTTTGAACAGAAGTCCTAGGCGAGGCAGGAGAGGTCCTTGACGAGGCCAGAGAGCTTCCTGACGAGACAGATCCTGACGAGGCAGCTTCTGACGAGACAGACTCTGACGAGACAGTTTTTGACAAGACAGTTCTTGACGAGACAGACTCTGACGAGTCAGTGTTAGACAAGACAGTTCTGGACGAGATAGTTTCTGACGAGACAAGAGAATACCTTGACGAGGCCAGAGAGCGGAGTTCTGGTTCTTTCTCAGACGAGGAGGACAGACAACTCCGTACTGAGCTGTCAGCAACGCTGGCTTTTAACAGCTGGTGATTAACACCTGTGGATCTGTGCGCAGCTGGAGATAATGATGCCAATGACGGCCCAGAGGCCGCCATGACAGGGTCTTGCGATAACGGTCACCATTTGCAGAGGAAAAACACTGTTCCTCCCAAGGGATTATTACAATATCGCTCACCGTGGGCAGAAATGACCCAGCAATCAAGCTGCAATATTACACCCCAACAGCATCCGTGATGTACGACCGGTCTGGGCAATCTCACTATCTTTTATCCATAAACAACAACAAATGTACTTACATCCAAGCCTCCTGTAGGATTCTCAGATCCGTCACCCAGTCAGTTCCAGCGCCCCGGTCTGAAATATCTTCACTACAGTAACACTGAGCCTTTTTTTTTTCACTCAGCCTGGGAAGGTCTTTTTATCAGCTGTGCACTTGCTGAAATCAAGCAGAGGTGCCGGAAAGCCAGAGATATGTAGATCCACTGTTTGGAGCACCAAAATGTTGGAAGAATTTTGAGCTTAAATTATTCAAAGTCAAAAATCAGGCGGAAAGTTGGATTTATGTGCATTTATTACAAAAATATAAGGAGTCACCCCAATGGCCACTTTGGGGGAGAGGTTACAAAGCATGGCATTCAGACACACCTAGAATCTCTAAAGGATCCATTTCTTTAGGTCTGGAATATATAGGCTGGCGAAAGGAGAGGGAGCATGAGGATAAGGGAAGGGACAGAATGGGACAGTCCTGATAATCAAAGCTTATCTGGGCAGATGTCACAGACACTCTGGAGACAAGAATGTAAATCTAGCAGAACGTCCATAAAACACTAATCTATATAAGCTGAGGAGTTCCTGTGCATTCCTGTGACCCGAAACAGGACATATCAGAGAGATTATAAAAAGTGGTTTAGATCATTCCTTACGCATGTACTAACCCTGTACTGATCTTTAGTCTGAACTCTCTGAAATTGCTCACAGAAACATGCCAAGAATACATGAACTTATCCTATATGGAATGCACATATAAACATTAAACACGGCATACAAAAGGTATGATTCTTCTCAAATATAATAAAACATTATTAATATCAATAATATTTTTTTTTTAGATTTAGTATACTTTATTGATCCCCAGAGGGGAAATTTAGGGCATCCACCACCTGGATGGATGAAGCAGCCATGATACGGCGCTATCCCTTAACCATTCACACACACACTCACACCTAGGGCCACTTTAGAGTCTCCAATTAGCCTAACCTGCATGTTTTTGGCATGTGGGAGGAAACCGGAGAAATCCCGGAGTAAACCCACGCAAACACGGGGAGAACATGCAAACTCCACACAGATCACTGTTGGTCGGGGGCTGGGATCGAACCCATGATCCCACAATCCCCACAATCCCCCGGCCAAGGGTAAACTGTGCTGCTGCAGTGCTAACCACTGCGCCACCATGCAGCCCATAATGTAGATAATATGGATTTTTTCTATCATTACTGATCCGATACTGTCTATTATTGGCTGCAGTGGGATATCCTTCTTATGTATTTTTGGGGTTCCATAGTCCAGGGGGTGATGCTGGCCGTGGGTGTCGGGTGATCATATGTGTCCTTTGTCATTTTTTTGCTTTCAAATAGGGGTTTAAGAAGGGCTTTTAGCATTTTTTCTTTTCTTCTGTGGGGTTTGTTTTAATATAAATAAAGCTGAATTGAACTGAATTGAATTGAAAATTGATTTTTTTTTATAAACACAGAACCATTAATTACAAATCAGAACATAACAACAATTGCACATTAGACACCCTGTTAGCCCCATCCATTCAACCCGGGTTTTTCGCAGGCCCCTCCGGAGTGTCCGTCACACGGCCCACTTCCAGAGCATCTCCACTTCGTCAAGATTGGTGACGGACTGCATCGACGCCCCACTGTGCTCCGACGTCACAGCTCGTTGGGATGCCTGTGCGACCCATCAGTCAATTCCAAGTAGCTGTCGCCGCTGGACTGGACCACCCGTAGATCATCCTGTCCTGCCGTCCCGATTCTAGAACTGTGCACCCGACCAAGCCGAGGCTCAACCCTAGGCGCACGTTATCACCCTCACCCAGGGGAGCGCTCACTGGCTTCCTCCGTCGTCTGTGCCACGATCTGGCTCCTTTATGACTCAGTTTGTGTCCCTCGCATTAGTTAACGGCACAGTTGGAGTCTGTGCTGTCTGGTGCTGCCCCGGACACCAGATGATGGTGCGTTGGAGTGGTATCAGTCACAGCTGGCTCAACGGTGGTATTCAGTCGGCCACCGGAACCCTGTAACTCATGCTCTCTAGACCTTTCCACCTCCGCAAAGATCAAACCATGCCGTGCAGGTCCGTCCTCTGCTGGACCACAAACACTGGCACGGGATCCCCACCTAGTTGGTGTACTAAGGTGCCGGCGGTGTCCCTCTTCACCCGGAATGGGCCACCCTAAGTCCCATACTTCATCACCACTTCCCACATAAAACAAGACACTATGCATAAGATCACTGCCGTCTCGAGACAATATATTGTCAAGGTGATCATTACCGTAATCACAAAGTGCAGTGCTCGTTTTACTTACATTGTGGGGAAAACACTTGTGGTGCCTTGTGGTGTCCCTGGGGTGGACCGTATGTTGACGATGGCCGCATACTCGTTGTCACTGCCCTCTTCCGAATCAAAAGCCAGTGTCGTCCCGTGTGCTCCGCTCTTCTGAGGAGCTTCTTCGTGGCTATTGTGCTTCATCAGTCGCTCCGCTGCCTCATTTCGTCATATTAGCTCCATGGCTGCTATTGGTGCTAGCTCACCAGCGCGAGTTAGCAGGCCTCTTGCTGGGGGGCTGGCCACGTGTTCTGCTAGCCAGCCGCGGCCCAACTCCTCCTCCAAAGTCCCGAGCCTGCACTCACCCGCCAGCCGTCGAAGGTCTGCCACAAACCATTGAACCGACTGTCCGGGTCGCTGGTTCTGCCACTTAGCTGGCATGCGCGCCGTCTCATGATGTTTCCAGCGGCGCAAAAGTAGCCTGCCATGAGCCTAGCCACCTGGCCGAATAGGTCACCTCCTCCTAAGGTGCTGAGGATCTTCTGGCCACCCATGCCCAAAACTAGGGAAAACCCCACAATTGCAGAAAGACCCAGCAATCAGACGATCCCCTGTGAGCAAGCACTTAGTGACGGTGGAGAGGAAAAACTCCCATTTAACAGGAAAAAACCTCTAGCAGAACCGGGCTCAGGGAGGGGCAGTCATCTGCTGCGACTGGCTGGGGGTGAGGGAATAGAGAAGATGGAGAGAACAGACAGAAAAAAAAAGAAAAAAAAAAGTAATGCAGCTGTAATGATGTGTTTACTGTGGGGTGACCTGGGGGTACGTGTTACCGAACGGTCAGGGTGTGGAAGTACAGTGATACACATTTTGGTACAGTATTGCATTTTACTTATTATTTCCAGCACAGGGGCAGCGCGGTGGCGGAGTGGTTAGCACTGCGGCAGCACAGCAACTCACCCTTGGCCGGGGGATCCTGGGTTCGATCCCAGCCCCTGACCAACAGTGATCTGTGTGGAGTTTACATGTTCTCCCCGTGCCTGTGTGGGTTTACTCCGGGATTTCTCCGGTTTCCTCCCACATGCCAAAAACATGCAAGTTAGGTTAACTGGAATCAACTGGGGATTCTAAATTGTCCTTAGGTATGACTGTGAGAGTGTATGGTTGTCTGTCTCTCTGTGTTGGCCCTGCGATGGACTGGCGATCTGTCCAGGGTGTACCCTGCCTCTTGCCCAAAGATGATGGGATAGGCTCCAGCCCCCCCGTGACCCGAAAAGGATTAAGCGGAAGAAGATGGATGGATGGATGGATTTCCAGCACAAGTTGCTGAGGGGATTCCCCTTTCACAAGTCGCGCCTTTATGGCCGTGGGTTTTCTCATGAGGGACGTAATTTCCTATATGATAGGGTGAGTCACTTGATAAGCACGAGACACCTGTTGTGAGTGTGTGTATGACTGTTTTGTGAGTTAGATGCAGTGACACCTGAGTGTGAATGAAGTTTATTGCCCATGATGTGAAAATGTGTTTTCTTTGTCATTATTTTGGGAGTTCCCTGTATGTGTGTATTCTGTGGGTTTATGGGACGGGTACTGCCATTATCTGTGTTAATTGTGTCATGTGTTTAGCTTAGGTGGGATTGTTTTAATTTGGTGAGTGGCGCATTTTTCTTTCAGAGACTCTTGTGTTTAAATAGCGGAGGGTTCTGCTGAGCCTGTGTGGTGTGAATGGATAGGCCTGTTCCCCTGTATTAGAGTGTGTTTCGGGTATAAATTTATTGGTTGGGTAATTAGTGTGGTTGCAGTTTTTTCGGCGGGGGTGGGGGAATGTAGGATAGAAATAGTATATAAAAACACTACCGTTCAAAAGTTTGGGGTCACCCAGACAATTATTTTGTGTTTTCCATGAAAAGTCACACTTATTTACCACCATGAGTTGTAAAATGAATAGAAAATATAGTCAAGACATTGACAAGGTTAGAAATAATGATTTGTATTTGAAATAATAATTTTTTTCCTTCAAACTTTGCTTTCGTCAAAGAATCCTCCATTTGCAGCAATTACAGCATTGCAGACCTAACATGATTGCACAAGGGTTTTCTAATCATCCATTAGCCTTCTGATGCAATGAGCAAACACATTGTACCATTAGAACACTGGAGTGATAGTTGCTAGAAATGGGCCTCTATACAGCTATGTAGATATTGCACCAAAAACCAGACATTTGCAGCTAGAATAGTCATTTACCACATTAGCAATGTATAGAGTGTATTTCTGATTAGTTTAAAGTTATCTTCACTGAAAAAAAGTGCTTTTCTTTCAAAAATAAGGAAATTTCTAAGTGACCCCAAACTTTTGAACGGTTGTGTATATTAGTATGGCGGTGCCCTAGGCTGGAAGGGGTGATGTCCCGCCTTTGGGAGGTGGCGTCACCTGCACTATAAAAGCCTGAGACGGGAGACCTCTGGTCTCCTTGCCACACTCCCGTTAGGGTCTCCCTATAGTGTGCTATAGTTCTTGTCTAATAAACATTATAACATCACCTCGCCTCCTCGTTATTTCGGACACTACACATTCACCTTCCCTAAATTTCCCCACATGTCCTCAGCCTGCTTTAATTCCAAACAAAGGGGGGTAGCCATATTGGTAAACAGAAGAATATGTTTTGATGTTGATGTAAACCCTTGGGTTATTGTTATTAGTGGGCACACAACTTCTAAATAACCCTTGCATATTAAATACAGTGCATTGTAATATTTCTCATATATCTGCGGATACTACACTGTAATATTTTTCACATATCTACAGATGTATTACTACATTAGTATTATTATTTTTCATGAGCACAAATAGTCTAACATTGTTACTTTTTTTTCTAATATCGGCTTTACATATAGTGTTTTAGTATTTTTCTCGAACATTCTACAGAAACTCATATTTACTAGTGCATGTAATTGGGTCATTCTCTAACTACCTCCAATTCGCTGCCTACTGGTCAGTCAAGGACAATATTAGTGTTTTATTGTTGTGACTGGCTTTTGCTGTTGGGGGGTGGGGATTGTGTAGTGGTTTCTGAGAGTTAACTTTTTTTTTTTCTTGAGTTGGCCGGCGGTCGCTCCTGGAGTAAGCTGTGTCGCTTACTGCCTGTGGACGCCGACCATTGGACCCGATAAACTAGTTTGGACACGATAAACTAGCTAGCTGAGTTTTTTCACTGGGCTTTGTTGTGTTCGTGTTCGTTGAGGAGAGAGGAGACTTGCAGTGGAACCATCGTAACTTTATTTAGCGGCAGCTCACTCAGACACGTTCACTTCGGCTCCCATGTCGGCCGTTTCTTATTCTACTGAGTACATCATTCACACAAGCGGTAACAAGGTAGCAGCAACGCCTAGTGGTAAACACTGATCATTACATCCCCCTTTCTTTGAGGTGAATAAACATTAATAAACACTGATGCAAAACAGTGTATGTATTCAGTATGAATGGACTAATACAAAATACAAATTTCAGTTCTCCCTGAATCAACATGCCCAAAGAAATTAACATCTGTTACTTTTTTTTCTTATTCTTTGCTTTTTTTTTAAACACTTTACTTAAATTCTTACAAGTCCAACCTATCTGGTTTCTTTATTTCTCATTTTGATCTTCTCAGTTCATCTTTGTCAGGTGGAACGTTTGCTTCACAGTTCATAAGAGGTGTGGTTGTGGGAGATTCTGGGTGAGCATTATTGGGCCCACCAGGTGCTTGTGGAGTCTTGAGGAGACTGCGGCGATTGCGCCTGAGCACCTGTCCATCCTCGGTTCTCACTGTGAATGATCTTGGAGCAACTTCCTGTAATACAACTCCTTTAGTGTTCCAGCCAGATGCATCCTCGATCCTAACTGGGTCATTGTTGGCCAGTGGAGAGAGTGGTTTGGCTGAAGTGTCATAGAATGTCTTTTGTTTCAGTTTCTGCTTCTCAAGCTTGTTTCTGAGTTTTGTATCTTTCCTTTGTGAAGTAGCATTTGGGTAGCTGGGAAGCGTTGTACGCAGCTTTCTGTTCATTAGTAGCTCAGCAGGTGACAGTCCGCACTGAAGTGGAGAGGCGCGGTAACTGAGTAGAGCCAAGTATGGATCCGAGTTGCTGTCTGCAGCTTTCTTAAGCAGTTGCTTCAGAATGTGGATGCCTTTTTCTGCTTGTGCATAGTGTGGGCTTGACGTCACATGCCGAAATTCATACTGTTCTGCAAACTGCTGCCATTCCCTGCTACTGAAGCATGGTCCATTATCTGTCACCACAATGTGTGGGATGCCATGCCGAGCAAATGTGGATTTGGTACGAGTGATCACACAGGCTGATGTAGTGCTTGAGAGTAGTGCCATTTCTGGAAAGTTGGAAAAGTAGTCCATGACTACTAAGTAGTCTTTGCCTTTGAGGTGAAACAGGTCCATCCCTACTTTGTGCCAAGGGGATGCAGGACTTTCAGATATCACCATTGGCTCTTTGCTTTGTTTACTTCGGTGTTTCTGGCACGTTTCACAACTACTCACAAGCGTCTCGATGTCTTTGTTTAGTCCAGGCCAGTACACTGACTCCCTTGCTCTCCTTTTACCTTTTTCAATCCCAAGGTGTCCTTCATGTATCCTGTTTAACAAATCTGGTCTTAGAGCCTCAGGGATGACTATTCTTCCTTTCTTCAGTAATAGTCCATCAACAAAACTGAGATCTCCTCTGACATGGTAATAGCGAGGGCAAGATCCTGCAGGCCATCCCTCGTCCATATTCTGAATGACACGCTGTAGCTCGGTGTCCTATGATGTCACCTCAGCTATTTGTTTCGACTTTGTGTCAGATACTGGCAGAGCACACGACACCATGTTGATGTGATTTTCAATATCCTCATCTGTGGAACTCAGACACCTTTCAGCAGGTGCTCTGGACAAGGCATCTGCGAGTATCAGGTGCTTTCCCAGTGTGTAAACCAGTTCAAAATCGTACCTTTGCATTTTCATCATTAGGCGTTGGATCCGTGGGGACATTTCGTTAAGATTCTTCTTGATAATGGAGACGAGTGGGCGGTGGTCAGTTTCCACAGTAAAAGACGGCAGTCCATAGACATAACTGTGAAACCGCTCCAGCCCATAGGAAACGCCTAAACATTCCTTTTCAATCTGGGCATATTTGCATTCAGACTTTGTCATAGCCCTTGATGCATAGGCTACTGGTTTCCAGTACTCTCCCTCTGCCTGTAGAAGCACTGCTCCGATGCCATCTTTGGACGCGTCAGTTGACACTTTGAGCTTTTTCTGGTGGTCATAGTAGGCTAATGCTGGTGCTCTGGTAAGAGTTTGCTTAAGTCTTTGCCACTCTTGCTCATGTTTTTTGGCCCATTTAAAGTCACAGTCGTTGTGTAAGAGCTCTCGGATGCATGACGTCTTTGCTGTGAGGTTGGGAATAAATTTGCCTATGAAATTTACCATTCCCATGATACGTAACACGCCCGTTTTGTCTGTTGGTCTTGACATGTTCAGTATTGCTTTCACTTTATCGTCATCTGGTTGTATGCCTTGAGCTGTGAGTTTGTCTCCGAGGAAGAGAATCTCTTGTACTGCAAACTCACACTTGGCTCTATTGAGTTTCAGCCCGTACTTCTGAATGAGCTCCATCACTTTGTTAAGTCTCTGGTTGTGCTCTTGGAGAGTCGAGCCCCATACAATAATGTCATCTATGTAAACTCTGACTCCTTCTAGGCCTTCAATGATCTGTTCCATCGCTCTGTGGAATATTTCTGGTGCAGATTTTATTCCAAATGGCAGCCTAAGAAAACAGTATCTACCGAAAGGTGTGTTAAAAGTACAGTACTTAGTGCTGCTCTCATCCAGTTTTAACTGCCAGAAACCCTGAGAAGCGTCGAGCTTTGTGAAGTAGTTAGCTCCTGCCATCTCACTGACTATTTCCTCACGTGTGGGGATTTGGTAGTACTCACGCTTAATGTTCTCATTTAGATCTTTTGGGTCCATGCACATTCTCAACTCACCATTCTTTTTCTTTGTGACGACCATCGAGTTAACCCAGTCTGTGGGCTCCTGCACCTTTTTGATCACGCCCATGTTGGTCATCCTGTCCAGTTCTCGTTTGAGGGCTTCACGCAGTGGAGCTGGGACCCTACGTGGTGTGTGCACAACTGGTTGGGCGCCTTCTTTTAGCTGGATTTTATATGTAAAGGGCAGTGTGCCAAAACCTTTGAACACATCAGAAAAGTTTTGCACAATAGCGTTAGTGTCACACTTGGAGTCTGATTCAATGCAGTACACTCTTTTCACTAACCCTAGCTCTTCACAGCTTTTATCACCCAACAGTGATTCACATTTCTCATTCACAACAGAAAAGTTTACATTGTGCACTTTACCTTTAACAACAACATTCAGTTTACAGGTACCAAAACAGTGTATGGGTTGCCCATTGTAATCTTTCAACCCTGATTTCTTTCTGTATATGTGTGGCTTAACCTGCATTTCCTTTACATCAGACATGCTAATGAGGTTAGCTTTTGCACCAATGTCCAGTCTCATAGTGACGATAGTCCCGTTAACCAGCAGAGGAGTGATCTACTTGTCCTCATTGGTAATGCTGTTGACTTTTTCTTTTTCATTTTCACAGTTAACGATGCCCACAAAGAAAGTGTCACTTAAGTCTGTGTCTTCGACTACATTCACGTTTTTGCCTTTCTTTCCTTCCTTTCTTTTGGTGAAGCATTGCTTGGCAAAATGATTCTTTCCATGGCAGTTGGAGCATACTTTACCAAACGCTGGGTATTGCTTTGGCTTATGCTGTAATCCGCAACGCTTGCAGAAGAACGTGGGATCCTCGGTCCGCTGTGCAGTCCCGGCCCGTGAGCGACGCCTCCCGCTCTGAGATGACACGGCGCCGACCGCTGCTCCTTCACTCGGAGGTGTGGCGCCTGGCATGTCGCAGAACGTTTTCACGTGCTTCTGGGACAGTTCACTTGCCTGGCAGAGTTTAACAGCCATCTCCAGCGTCAACTCCGTCTCACAAAGCAGTCTCTCTCTTAATTTTTTGTCCTCAACACCAAAAACAATTTGATCTCTGTTCATTGAGTCCTTCAATGACCCAAAATTGCAGGATTGTGCTTTCAAACAGAGAGCGGTCAAAAAACTGTCAAAGGGCTCACTCTGTTGCTGCATACGAGATCTAAACATGTATCTTTCATATGTCTCGTTTTTCTTAGGAGTGCAGTGAGCATTAAACTTAGCGAGCACGACATCCAGCTTATTTGGGTCTTCATCCGTTCCGAACACGAACGTGTTGAACACTTCAATGGCCTGTGGCCCTGCTAAGGTCAGCAAAAGTGCTACCTTTCTCAAGTCCGGCTTCGTGTCCAGTCCCATGGCTGTGACATACAAGTTGAACTGCTGCTTGAATGCTCACCAGTTTTCATCCACATTACCTGACAATTTCAGGTTTTCCGGCGGCTTCAACTCCATGACGACTTCTCACGTGGTCACTCAGTTCATGCAGTTTACTCCTGGTACTATGTTGTGTCCGTGTTCGTTGAGGAGAGAGGAGACTTGCAGTGGAACCATCGTAACTTTATTTAGCGGCAGCTCACTCAGACACGTTCACTTCGGCTCCCATGTTGGCTGTTTCTTATTCTACTGAGTACATCATTCACACAAGCGGTAACAAGGTAGCAGCAACGCCTAGTGGTAAACACTGATCATTGCTTGTTGTTTTTTGTTGTTCTCTTGCTTGCTTGTTTTTTTTTTTTTTTTTTTTTTTTTTTTTCTTGCCTTCTGATTGTTGCTCTGAGTGTTGCTATCCCTGTGCTGTTGCAATCCTGGAATTTCCCCGTTGTGGGACTAATAAAGGCTTATCTTATCTTATCTTATCTTACAGGCTTCACTTTTTTCTTCAGTACGTTTTTGGCCAGCGGCCGCTCCCGGACTAGGCTGTATCTATTTCTGTCCATTGACGCCGACCGTTGGACCTGCTAACCTAGCTAACGCTGAGTTTCTCTGAACTTAGAGGTTTTTTCTTCAGTAGTTGTTGGCCAGTGGTCGCTCCCGGAGTAAGCTGTGTGTCTTACTGCCAGTGGACGCCGACCATTAGACCCGATAAGCTAGCTCAGGCCTGCTAAGCTAGCTAGATGATAGTTTTCCCTGGACCTAACGTTTTTTTCTTTAGTAGCTGTCGGCCAGCGGCCGCTCCCGGAATAAGCTGTGTCTCTTGCTGCCTATGGACACCGACCGTTGGACATGTTAAGCTAACTGTGAGTTTTCTCTGAACTTAACGGTTTTTCTTCAGAGTGGCCGGCAGCCACTCCCGGAGCGGGCTATGTCTCTTGCTGTCCGTGGATGCCGACCGTTGGACCTGCTAAACTAGCTAAGGCTGTTCTCCCAGCACTTTGGCTTACCGCAGAGACCCTTTTGGATTGTGCTGCCGTTTAGAGCGCCTTGTTAAGGAGAGCTGCTCTTCTGTGACTTCTGCTTTGTGAACTGTTCAGTGGGTGCCGTGTTCCCTCCGAACCAACGTCCCGCTGGGGGTGCTGCCGGGGTCTGGATTTGGCTGGATTACCCCGCTACTATAAGGATCTTCACCAATGCTGAGGACAGCGCTGGATTTTCCTTGACTGCTCGACTCGCTGAGGACATTGCTGGATGTTTGTTTTTTGTTTTTTCTCATTGAGGATGTCGCTGGATTTGTTCCTGAGTCACCTTGTCATTTTCACACCACTTCCTTCTTCACCTGAGACTGCTCTCTGTCATTCGCCATTTCAGACAGTAACTCTGGTATGGGTGAGTACCCCGTTTCACCCCACAAAGTTGTTTATGGCGGCCACTATTTTGAATTATCCGTTGGAGGGGCAGTTTAATATTAAACCAGGCCTGTAACGTCAGAGACCTTTTTATTATAACTCGGAACCGAGTAGGGACCTATACAGACCTACAAATTAATAAAATATGCCGGCTTAGATTTATTAAGAATTGTTTGTTTGTGGATCCACTATTTTGTGATTTATTGCCTTCCCCCCCCCATTGAGTATGTTTTTCTTTTCTTTTTTTTTCTTTCTTTCTAAGTGCATGTTGTTTAGCCAGAAGTTACATAATGGTTTTGTGTTATATGTTTGAAACTATTTTCATTGCCTTGGTTCCTTTCTACTGACCAGTGGGTAAATAAATTCTGGCTTTTTTTGAAATATACCAATTGTTTGCTTATTTTAAGGAAGGTTTACACTATACACCCTACAGGTTTAAAGCTACCCTACACCATTTTCACACACAGCCTAATCTTGATTAAAGTAGCCCTTCACGCACTCTGCTTATTCTGTAGGCTAGTTATTTGTATTTACTCTGGTTTAGTTGGCCTAGTCTACAAGTTAGAGTGTAAGTATACAAACTTGGGTACTGTTCATAGCGGTAAAGTAGACCAAGCATTACATTAACAACACTATAGCAGATCCAGAAGGCAGATTTATAATATTAAAAATCTCAGTTCAAAATCTGGATCTATGTATTGCCAGTATTTATGGCCCAAATGATGATGACCCATCCTTTTTTCACTCTTTCTTCACTTCTCTTTCTGAGCACTTGGACACCACACTAATAACAGGGGGGGACTTCAACCTGGTATTGGATCCTGAAACTGACAGGCTCAGTACAGTGGGGAATTATCAGAAATGGCAGGCTACTGACACGCTTAGGCAATACATGAATGATTTTGGTCTTTGCAATGCATGGCATTCTCTTCACCTAAGTCTTAGGAAATTCACCTTCTTCTCACCAGTGCACCACTCATATTCTCATTTAGATTTTTTCTTAGCTAGTAACTTCATTGTGAGGGATATCACAGACACTGAAATTTGCTCTAATCAAGTTATCAGCGATCACCATCCAGTATCTCTTACACTGGTGGATAAAAAGCTACAGGGAAAACAAGGAACTGGAAATGTAATACATCACTACTAAAAGGCAAAGACTTTATTAACTATTTTAATAAGGAGTGGGAATCATATCTGGAAAACTGTGACGCCAGGAATATCACCGTATGTTCTCTGGGAAGCAGCAAAAGTGGTCATGCGAGGTGAAATAATCTCTTACTGTTCATACAAGAATAAAAAAGAAAAAGCACTGGTATTGGAGTTAGAACAGAAAATTAAATCACTGGAGTTAATCTGTGCTGTTTCTCCACAGGAGCAGGCACTCAACAATCTGAGAAAAATAAAGCTGGAATTTAAAGAAATTAAAGACAAAAGGACACAGTTTTTATACAAAGACTACGTCTAGGCAAGTTTGAACATAGTAATAAATCCGGGAGATACCTTTCTAATAAGTTTAAACTGAATAAAGAAAAAACAACTATCCACTCTATTAAGGATATGACTGGAAATATTACCCATGATCCTGAATAAATAAATAACTCCTACAGAAAGTTTTATGAAAATCCATCTGACTCAGAGATAAATGAATTTCTGGACAATATTACTTTACCACGATTAAATAATAAACAGATTGCAGCTCTGGACTCATCTCTTCTAATGTCCGAACTCCAGGAGGCACTTAAGCACATCCAAAATAATAAAGCACCGAACCAGGTGGTTTTGCAGTAGAATTCTATAAAGAATTCTGGCCTGTGCTGGCACCTACTATCTTTACAATGGTGAAACAAATTAAAGAAGATCATGTAATCCCTCCAAATATGAACTTTACTAGTATTATCCTGCTCCTTAAACCCAAAAAAGAACCTACACTTCCATCAGCTACCGTCCCATCTCACTTATGAATGTTGATTTAAAAATAATTTGCAAAGCTCTCGCTAGAAGACTGAAAATGATAACTCGATTTATTATACACCCAGATCAAACAGGTTTCATCAAGGATAGGCACTCGGCTAGTAATACATGCAGGCTATTTAATTTAATAGACTTGTTGGCTCCAGCTCGTGACCAAGCATTGGTTTCGTCTTAGTTTTCAGGACGCTGCCATCTGTGATCGATGTCGATGGTGGATGTGGCTCTGAAGGCCCAGCCTGTGATAGAACTGTCGTGGGCAGAAGTCACATTTTATTGTGGGTGGGGGACGTGGTTGGTTTTGTTTTTCTTGTCTTTGTTTGTGTTTATCATCATCCTGTTGTTTTCTGAGCCTCTCAAATGAGTCTGTGCCTTCCCAAGTTCTTCTTCTCCAGGCTACTCTGTCGGTGGCAAGTTGTTCCCCAAGATCTTTTGTCTATGTTGGCTTGCTTCAGGGAACAATTTAGCTGGTCTTTGTTGCGCAGTTTTTGCCTACCATGTGGTCTTTTTCCTGTCTCAAGCTCCCCCTGGAGCATGATTCGTGGTAGTCTGGTGGGGTCCATCCGTGCGACATGTCTTGTCCATCGAAGGCAGTGCTGCAAGATGGTAGCTTCCACACTAGGCAGCAGAGCATGCTTGAGAATCTCATTGTTTGAAAGTCGATCCTCCCAGCGAATGCCAGGTATTTGTCTGAGCTTTCTCTGTTGGAAGTTCTCAAGGTGCTTGATATTGCGACGATACAAGGTCCAGGATTCACAGGCGTAAAGAAGCGTGGAAAGAATAACGGCCCGAAAAACCATGATTTTGGTGCGGATGGTTATCGCATGATTATTGAAGACTCGATGACAAAGGCGTCTGTAACCCAGTGTTAAAAACGCGAATGGGAATATGAATATTGATACCGCTTTTGAAGAGAAAACCATCCATTTCACAATGGGAGTAAGTAGTTTAAAGATGAATATTTAAATAAATATATGTTCATAAAACAGTAGGGAACATTTTCTGGGGAGTTTTGATAAAGTTCCAAATGTTTTATTTGGTGTTTAGAGCGGCCAATGGCTGCGTCTTTTGTTTGGCAGCAACAGCCAATGGGGTCACGCCAGCCAATGGGGTCACGTGCTTTCTCACTCGGTCTTGGTGTAATCCGCAGAACGCTGTCAGTCGCAGCAGACATCGACCAAGAGAGCACGTTTCCCTTACGGAGATGGTGAGCTAACGTGCTAATAGCAGTCTTTGCCTGGATAAAACTTGAGATTGATTGGGATCCAAAGGCTGTTAACGCCGTTGAGCGCGGGAACCCCATGATGCACCTGTCACTTAGCTTGGTCAGGTTTTTTTTTCTTTGGACTGGTTTGACCAGAACGTGGATTCTCCAGATCTGGATGGCGAGTCGAAGCTCGAACCCGATTAACTGGTAGAGGTGATCCAATTGGTCACCCGGGACAGATACAAAAGGACTGAACATATTGTAAATATATTTGGGGTATTTTATTTTATTTTTATTTTTCATCTGTAAATAATACACATTTGTAAAAAAAAAATATATACATAGTTGCAAGTTCCTATACTGCTGTGTATGAGTCATCTGTTGTTATGCCCTCCAGGCTCCTACGAACCTAGGGTCTACCTGATCTGGCCCAATTGTCCCTTCCATCCAGGTAGTCGAGTTAAAGGTAACTACACTGCCATAACCCAATGCTACCACAAGGGTACAAGATTGTACACCTAAAGTAGTGTTACACACAGTACACACCTAAAGTGTTACAAAGAGGTGTTACACACAAGGTGGTGTTACACGTCCACATGTGGAGTGTGCAGCTTTTATGTGATTTTCGATGTCCTTTGCACAAGTTGGTATTTTTGAGAGGATGCTACCAAGGTAAGAGAAATGCTCAACTTCATCGACAGGATTTCCGTTAATCTTAAGGTTGGTCCTTGAGGAACTTTGACCAGGTGCTGGTTGGTTGAGGATTTTGGTTTTGTCAGTGTTAACTTCCATTCCAAAATGCTCATAAGAGTCATTATAAATGGTAGCTATCCTCTGGAGGTCATCAACAGTCTGATCTGGTGTGGCATTATTGTCTGCAAACTGCAATTCATGAACAATGGTGACTGAGGTTTTGGATTTCGCACAAAAGCGAGCAAGATTAAAAAGCCTCCCATCCAAGCGGTATCGCAGATTGATACCAGGGGTTGTTGGTGGTATTTCATTTAGCATTGCACCCATATACAATGAAAAGCAGGTTGGAGTAAGGATACATCCTTGTTTGAGACCACTAGTGATGGGAAAAGGGTCTGAGAGGGCATTTTGGTGGCAAACCCTACCAATCATGCCATTGTGGAGAGCGCGAACGAGAGCGATGAAATCATCTGGACATCCAAAACGAGTAAGAACAGCCCACATAGCAAGGCGAGGAACTCGATCAAAGGCCTTCTTGAGGTCCCAGAAGATGAACATGAGTGGTTGTTGTTGTTCTTGGCTCTTTTCCTGGAGTTGTCGAGCACAGAATATCATATCTACTGTACCACAAGAGGGTCTAAAGCCACATTGGGACTCAGGAAGTACATCCTCGGCTACTACAAGAAGACGGTTGAGAAGGATACGAGCAAAGATCTTGCTTGCAGTTCTCAGTAGTGAGATGCTGCGGTAGTTACTGCAGTTCTCTCTATCTCCCTTCTTGAAAATGGTGACTATATTTGCATTTTTAAAGTCACTTGGTAACGTCTTGGTTTCCCATATTTTAAGTAGAAGCTGCATTAAATAGTTTTTCACCTTGGGACCTCCATGAAGATAGAACTCCAGCGGAATGCTATCTGGTCCTGGTGCTTTGGCTGTCTTCATGTGCTTTATAGCTTTATTTAGCTCGTGTAGTGAAGGTGGTGTAGACATCCACTTGTGAGTGGGGTGTTGCGGGGTCTTGCAGAGGAGATCACTAGGGGTGCAAAAGTGACTATTTAACAGACTCTCAAAGTGGGACTTCCAACAGTCAAGGATCCCCTTGGTGTCTGTGATAATGGTGGAGCCATTTGCATCTTTTAGGCTGCCCACAGATGATCTGGTGGGGCCAAAGATCTCCTTTGTTGCAGCATAAAAACGGTGCATATCCCGTTGGTCGGCATATTTTTGCAAATCTGCTTTTTGCTGCCAAGTGTTTTGGACTTTACAAATCCCTCTCTGGCATGCCACTTTTGCTTACTGGTGTTTCTGTTGATTCTTTGCAGACGGATCATTTTCAAACGCAAAACGTGCATGGCGTTTAGTCTCTATGAGGTCAGTGATTGTTTCATCATTCTCGTTGAACCAGTCTTGGTTTTTCTTGTGTTTGTGACCAATCGTTTCTTTGGCGGCAGCAGTCAATGCATCACGGAGAGTGGTCCATCGGTCTTCAATTGAGGCATTGTCTGGAAGGCTCAGTTCATTCATGTTTCTACTAATGGCCTCTCTAAAGGACTGCAACATTTGGGGATCGCAGAGCTTGTCACAGTCAAAGCGACGGTGAGGAACGTTTGCCAAAATGTGCTTTGGTGGTCGCCAGATCGTAATATTGAGTTGGGAGATCAGGAGGCGGTGATCTGTCCAGCAGTCATCTGCTCCAGGCATGGATTGCGTGATGCGGACATCATTTCGGTCTCTTGTTTTTGTGAGGACATAGTCCAGGGTGTGCCACTTTTTGGAGCGAGGGTGTTTCCAGGTTGTCTTCTGGTGATGGGGGAGTTGGAAAAGGGTGTTTGTTTCAATAAGATTGTGTTTGGCACAAAGACCCAGTAAAATTTCCCCGTTTGCATTGCATTTTCCCATACCATGGTGGCCTATGATGCCTTTCCACAGCTGGTGGTCACTGCCAACTCTGGCATTGAAGTCACCCAGAATAACAAGCTTGTTGGATTCTGGGACTGTCAGAATAGTATGTGCGAGCAGTTCATAGAAGGAGGTCTTGCTTTCATCTTCAGATGTAAGTGTAGGTGCATACACTGAGATCAGAGTGAGGAAACGTTTTTGGGTGAGCGGGATTCAGATGGTCATTATTTGCTCATTGATTGCAGCTGGGACAAGGTTGTGTTGGTCCACAAGCTGGGATCGGATGGCAAAGCCTACACCATGGATGTGTGGATCTTCTGTATCCTTTCCCTTCCAGAAAATGGTGTAGTTTGATCCAGTTTCCTTGATGTTGCCTTCATCAGCAAGTCTAGTCTCACTTAGAGCTGCTATGTCGATGTTAAAGCATGCAAGTTCTTTATATACCAGAGCTGTACCAAGTTCTGGGCGCTCGCTGCTCCTCGTGTCCTGCAGTGTGCGGATGTTCCAAGCACCCAGGATGAAGGGTTTTGTAATGAGAGATCCAATCGGTGGTTGAGAATCCAGGCGGTGGTCGAGAGCGGTTGAGTTTGGGTTTTTATGGTTTTGATATGTAGGTCGACCGCTGTGATGGGTAATCTGCCAGCCGCGGCATGCTAGCCAGATAAGTCTGCAGTGTCCGATGTTTGCCCCACCTTTTCTAGGGGCCTCCCCATATGGAGTGGGCTGCGGGAGTCCTAAATAGGCCAGCCCAGTCGCGGATCCAGCTACCGAAATCCAATGTCACCGCAGAGTTCATTGGAAGGCGATCATCTTAGATCTGCCACCAATGTGTGGTTGCGAGCTAGAGGCGTCCAGTCATACCAAACCTGCCCCCGTTACTCGCAGTTCCATCGCCACTGGGCATGAAGGGATCGTCCGAGTTGAAGACGAAGGCCAATCGCTTGTGAATTTGTTTAGGGTGGCCGTGGCTGCGCAAGGGCCATGCACACACTCTTGGCCATCAGCATGTCCAACGCGGTTCAGCAGGCTGAAACGTGCGATTTTCATGAAATTGGCTGCAACGGGCTGCCGGGTGCTTTGTTTATCAAGGCCCGCCGCTCTAGCACCTGCCCACCAGGCTCTGCCCTCATCCGCTGAAGTAGTAGACTACTTGCCATTGGGGACTTTCCTAACGGACTATGTAGTCCGTATACTATTTAACCCATAGTTGGGGATTTGGTTCATGGGTATCAGGGAATGTCCACACGCCGGTGGGCCGTGAGTACCACAAGTCTGGGGGCCAAACCTCCTCCGAATCCCTGCATTTTAGCCTGGGGCCTCACGGTACCCAGTTTCCATCCATTACCACGATGAGGTGTGCATGGGGCTTGCTGTGGAGAGACTATGTACTAGCAGAGGAGACTTATGCACTCGGCTCCCTTTTCGCTTGCTGTAAACAGCAGGCTAGCTAGCGGCGAGACAGAAGTGTACACTTCTATAACGCACTAGACACATCACACAGCCTTTTACTGGACAATTTAATAGACTACTGTAAGATTAATAACTTAGAAACCACAATTTTATCCCTGGATGCAGAGAAAGCCTTTGACCACGTTAAGTGGAAATTCCTTTTTAAAGTGTTAGAAAAGTTTGGGTTTGGTTCATCTTTTATAAACTGGATTAAGACACTATTTAGGTGTCCAGTTGCATCTGTCAGAACAAATGATCAAACTTCTCGAAGTTGTAATCTTCAGAGAGGCACCAGGCAGGGCTTTCCACTCTCTCCCAAACTTTTTTTACAATCTTTATTGAACCATGAGTGACATGATTGGGTGACCCAGAAGCAGACTCGGACCCGAGATAGACACAATTATCTTTTATTATAGAGTGTGAGAGTGTGAATGTGTGCATGTGTGCAGGAGTGAGGCAGCTGGGCGAGCAGAGCACCGTTCAGACTGGCAACCCTAGGAGAGAGCACAGACAGGCGGATGAGTGAATTGCGGTTGGAGGAATGAGTCAGTGAATGTACAATCTTACGAGTTGGCAGGAGGGCTGAAGTGCTGAAAAACTCCCAAGGGCTCCAGGCCAGTTGCTCCGTGTCAAAGCTGCCGCTGCTGACGAGGTGAAGTAGTGCAGGTGAGTACAGTGCTGGTGAAGTGTGGGATAGCGCTCAGGTCCACCGCCAGGAGGTTTCCACCTGTGCACAGGGGAGAAGGAGCAGAGCATAGGAGTGAAGGAAACATGAAGGCTTACATGTCGGTGGAAAGTTCAGACTCCCAGGAGATACGACGGCCAGGAAGAAACTGAGGAGACAGAACTCCAGAGCAGGATGAGCTGCAAGGACAAGGAGGTCCTACCAGATCATTGGAGCATTGACGTCTCCATGCAGACCAGAGGGCAGTGCGGCTTAAATAGGCTGCTAGATGAGATGATCAGGTGAGCGCGCAGCTGTGGAGGTAATTAGGGCAGCAGGCACACAGAGTGGATCATTACAATTAGCAGCAGCCATACGACAAATTGTTAATATTAGAGGTATCCGAACTAGAGAAAAAGAACACAAAATAAGTCTTTATGCTGATGTATTAATTTTCCTTGAGAACTCACAAAGATCTTTTCTTCAGACAGTGGCGCTCACTGATAAATTTTCATCACTATCAGAGTACTTTATTAACTGGGGTAAATCAACAGTCTTACCTATAAACTGTATTTTTTCAAATATAGCCACTATTCCAATACAATCAGGTAATATTAAATATTTAGGAATAAGTATTTCCCCCAGGCTGTCCGAGTTACTGCAACTAAATTACACTCCCCTTCTAAAAACAATACAAGACAACCTTAGGCATTGGCGGACATTACCTATATCACTCATAGGAACAGTCCCAACTGGTCCTTCCTAAAATCAATTATCTATTTTCAATGATTCCTACCTAACCATCTATGGCCTGGTTTAAAGTAGAACTGAACCCACCTTTTGGCGCAAAAAGTAGAATAGCAGATTAATTCCTTATGACCTATTGTATTTTTCAACACATAAAAGAAATTTTTAGGCCGTGCGATGGCCAAGCTATAAGCCGATAAACTTTTGCCTCTGGCTGGCAGTGCCAAACAAACCGGAAGTAGTGCAGACGACGCTGTGTGACGTCACGAGTGTGATCCCTAAACAAAACAACAATGGCAGATGATAGCAGTTCCAGCAGTTCCAGCAGTCAAGAACACTAGAGTTTTCAGAGTGAAGAGGCATTCAGGATCGGTGACGAGACAGAGGAGGATGCAGGAGTGTGGCAGGTGGCAGGCGTGCACAAGGGCGAGCCCGGGAGACAGCAACCTGATGCACCTGTGACAGCAGCTGGCAGACGGCGATGCAGAGGTGAGGTCCGCCGCCAGGGAATACACCTGTGCACAGGGGAGAGACTGGAAAGGCAAAGGTAGGTATGCTTACGCTGTAGATCTTGCTGGGAGATGAGGGGGTTCCTCTGCAGCAAGAGGGCTGAAGGAATCAGACGGCTTCATGCCGAAGCCCAGGGCAGAGTGGCTTATATCCCACGCTGCTGACGAGGCGCAAGTGTGCGCGCAGCTGGCGCCGCTAATGAGTGGCGAGTTGTAACATATCCAGCCTGTGTTGTGTTGTAGCTTAGTTTTCTTTTTTCTCTGTCACATTTTGTCTTAGTTTTGTTTTGAATTGTAATCGCTCTTGCCTGTTTTCTCTTTTGAATTCTTGGATGGAATATGGGTGGGCAATATAAGCTGCGGCTTCAGCCATTACCCATTTCGGATAACTTACGTTGAATTGTATAATCAGATGAGTCATTGTTCAATTTGACCTTGTTGTTAAATCATTCAGTTTCTTTCAACCTGTACTGTACTATCCGAAATAAATAAATTCATTCATTCATTCAAAAAATTGGGCTATGTATTACAATACTTCTACAGACTATAGTGGCAATACACATGAACAGAACTGGCCTCTGCATTTGACTGTGCTATTTATAAATACAGTGATCCCTCACTTATCGCGTTTAATGGGGACCAGAACCGACCGCGAAAAGTGAAAAACCGCGAAGTAGCGTCACCCCCCCCCCCCAAGGACGTCACAAGCACTATTTTGCACAAAAAGGCACAAGAGAACAGCGAAAAGTGCCACTAAGCAACACAAGCGATAAAGAACAATGAATGCGGTCTTCCTTCGCTGGGTATGTGCGCTCTGCAGGGAGAGAAGCTGGGTAAAACGTCTCGGCCAATCAGCTTGCGAGGTAAAACGTCTCAGCCAATCAGCTTGCGAGATTCCCGAACGGTGAAGAGGTGGGCGGAGAGGAGTGGAGCGGTGGTCAGAGAGGTGGATTTTGAGTTGTGCGGGCTCTCCGTGTTGATACCTGATGTTCTAATGTAGTCTCCCTGCCTTCTGCTAGCGCCCGGACAACTTTCGTGCCATTTTTTCTCAATTTTGAATTTTTGATGAATATTTTTGAAAAACCCACGATGCACTGAGGGCGCAAAAGGTGAAACGCGAAGTAGCGAGGGATCACTGTAATATCTATATCTAGAAACGCATCGCTTCCCGGTCGCTTTTCCTCCCCCTTTCTTTTCTTTCGTCGCCATGACAGCTTTCCTTGGCCACTGAACAGATCTTCCCAGGTGTTGGAAGTGTTTTGTAGTCGACTATCACGACAAAATGCACCAAAAACAACCAGTGTCGACGTGCTCGCAATGGTAAACATGGAGGACTGTGTCACACTCGTGACGTCACGCGGAACTCCGGCTGCACTTCCGGTTAATCGGCGGATTTGTCTGATTTTTCAGGGCGGGAAATTCAAAATCGCGATTTTCTCCAAGATTCCGGGATTTGTGGAGGGGGTGCCAATGATAAATTATCTTTATAATTGTATGTACTATCACCCAGTGCCGTTCAATGCCGTTCAGTTCAGTTCTACTTTAAGTCCCTAGACTCAAATATAAGTACATTTTTATGGAAGGATAAACCATCATGGATCAGTTTTAAAAACTCTTCAAAAAGCAAAAGAGTATGGAGGTTTATATTTCGCAGCTTTTTAAAATTACTTATTAGCCATTAGAGTGCAATTTGTTTCTAACTGGACAAAATCAACCCCACTAGGAAACCCATGGTTAGATGCTGAACAGACTCTCTGTGGGTCGGTAAATATCTCTGACTTACCTTTCATGAGCCCCTGTATCAAGTGCCATGACTGTTTTAAAAGCATTAACATTAGCTCCTCTCTGACAGCCTGGTGGAAATTTTTAAAAATAACACGGTCTTCACTTGTCTCTTGCAAACTCACGCTCATTTGGAATAATCCTGATATCCTACAACAAAAAAAAGATGTTAAACTTTCCACTATGGTGTGAGAAAGAAATAAAAAACTTAGAACATCTTATTCGAGGTGTAAACTTGATCCAATTTCAGCAACTGGTGTCACAGTATGACATCAGTGATAATTTTTTTTTGAACACCAACAGCTTAAATCCATAATAAAAGCCAGATTCAATTTCAACGAGACAGATTTAGAGGTGCCAGTTAAGGTGACAGAGTTTCTAAATCTTCGTTCCCCTATACTGATATCAAAAATACATGGACCATTATCAAAACTGGATGAGTCAATATCTCTCCCAAAATTAAAAGGGGAGACAGATCTATCAACCAATATATATGAAAGCTTCTGGACACAAATATGTTTAAACACTTTTAAGATGACTAAAAACTCTAATTTACAACTCTTACAGTACAAAGTTTTACATAGAACTCATTACACAGGACAAAGGATGTTCAAAATGGGCCTGAGTCACACAAATACATATCTGTTCCCATTGCACCAGTAACATCCCGGATAGTAATATGCATGCTATGTGGTCCTGTGCACTGGTCCAAAAGTTCTGGCAGAAGATATGTGGAGACCTATCGGCATGGTGCCGTATCTCAACCTCTCCCACACTTTGCATATTGGGTGATTTAAGTGAAATAAAAATAGAGGTAAAGTTGTCACACATGGTTCTCACTGCTTTATGCATCGCCAAGAAAACTATTCTCATGAATTGGAAATCAAGAAATAATTTATGTACAACCCACTATAAGAACCTCCTATTAGATTATATTAGTCTGGAGAGAATGTCTGCCTCCTCTAAAAACCAATTGGCTGAATTCAATTCTCTCTGGTCCCCACTTATTGATTCTATAACTTGAGGGGTGGTGGGCGGTGGCTTGCTCTCCTTGGTGCCTCTGGGTGCTGGCTGCATCCTGATCATGGGGGGTTTTCTGTGACCCATTGGAGCCACTGTCCTGGGGTGGATGTGCATCTGACCGAGGGGAGGGGGGGCTGCGAGCTGTGGCTCCGGGCTGGCTGCCCTTGTCTCCTGGTTGGGGCTGGGGCTGGCCTTGGGCCTCTGATGCTGGGGAGCCATCCCACCCTCTGAGCCAGAGTCCGGTGTACGGTGGTGGTGGGGGCCGGCCCTGCTGCCGCTCCGGGGGCTAGTGCCTGTGTCCCAGGGTGGGGGTGGGGGGTCGGGGGTTGCGGGAGGTCAACCCTACCCTCTGGGGCCTGCGTGTATGGGTGTGTGGGTGCGTGTGTGTGTGTGTACGCAAGCGTATGTGCAGATGTGTGTGTGTGTGTGTGTGGGTGGGTTTGCGTGTATACTGTATGTGTGGTATGTGTGGGTATGGATATGGGTGTGTGCATGTACGCATGAACGTGTGGTTAAGTGTGTTGTGTGTAAATATGCGAGTGTGTGTGGACATATGTGATAATATGTATCTGTTTATTTATCTTTTGTTCTTATTAAAGACAAGAATAGAAAGGAGATGTAGGTAAATACATCTCCTTTCTATTCTTGTCTTTAATAAGAACAAAAGATAAATAATTAAAAGAAGACAAAATGAACCTACTTGAGCTATTACGTGGAAGGTATGGACAAAATTGTATCAAAGACTTCCGCCGGCTGGAGAAACTGGAGAAAACATGGGCACGCTACAGAAACCACCTGAGATTTAACCTCCATTGCAGAGATGAGGATGTCACACCAGCAAGCCTCAACATAAGAAATCCAATCCCGACCAGAAACGCAGAGAAAATTATCAATAAAGCATGGAAAGACCTGATCAAAGAATGGATACGAATGACGGCAAACAAAGTGGACAAAATTAATAACCAGATCAAGGAGGAAATGGACATTTTCAAGAAACACTACCCGACCGACCAGGAAACGCAGGAGCAGATAGAAGCACAATTAAAACACTCACACGAACAAGAATTCATTATAACGAAGAAGGTAAATACATCTCCTTTCTATTCTTGTCTTTAATAAGAACAAAAGATAAATAATTAAAAGAAGACAAAATGAACCTACTTGAACCAATATGTATCTGTGTGTACACGTGAGGGTGGGCGTGTGTGTGTGGGAGCAAGTACTGGCGAGTGGGTGTGCGGTTGTGGAGGGTGTGTATGTGAGGGAAAGACCTCCTTGGGCCGCGGGAGCTCATTGGTGGGCGGGCCATGTGGTGGCTGGGGGGATAGAGGTTCGGTTTCTGCTCTCCCTGGCCGTCCTACTGTTGTGTCCCGGGGCGGGGCGCTTTGCTCACACTGCTTCTGGTGTCCATGGCGCTGGGTATGGGTATGTGTGGGTGTTCGGTGATGGTTGGGGGGGGCATTGGTGCAGGTTGGCAGCCGCGTTTTCATTGGTTTGCTCCGGGGTGGCTGTGACTGCAGGGGTAGCCTGCCGCCGGCGATGTCTGTCTGGGGTGGATGGTGGGTGGGCTCTTGGAGGCACTTTGGGATGTTGCTTGACATGTGGATCGCCATATTATTACTATATATGCTTGTATACGTGTATACAGGGTGTGTACAAGATGCATGAGAGTAAGCATGAGTGTGGCTGCCCCATCGTGCCTGTGATGCTGGAGATCGCTGCGGTACAACATTGGTGGGTTCTGTGTTGCATGGCCTGGTGCCCCTCAACCGTGAATGAGATCTGGTGGCAGTGGATGGCTTCCAGAGCCAGTTTGGGAGCTGGCTTCTGAATGGGTGTGTGTGTGTGTGTGTGGGGGGGTCTCTCTCTCTGGGACCATCCCTTTCCCAGTCTTAACCCCCCCCCTCCAATTCTGGGTGGATCATGTATCTTATTAGATACACTGAGGGTTTTGGGGTGGGGGGTTGCCATACGGTGATGGTGGAGAGGTCCCCTCTGCTACTGTGCCTTGGGGCCACCCTCTCCTCAATTTTAATTGCACTGTAGACATTGAGGGCTTGGGGGGATGGGAGCTCTGCTGCCAATAGCAATGGTAATGGTGCACAATCACACTAGCTCCTCAATTTTAACTGCACTTTGGTAGTTCACACACCTGCACCCAATGACACCACACAAATAACACTCACCCATCATGATTCGTGTATGGGGGATGAGGGTCTTCCTCCACCCCTGCTGCCCTCCTTCTACCGGGGGCCAGGGGCCTGGCCGGTGACCTGGGGCCCGTCATGCTGTCATCATCCCAAGGCGCTACCATGAGTGAATAGGTGCGTGCAAGGAAGTGAGTGAGTGAGCAAGTGAGTAAGCGAGAGTGAGGGAGTGATGAGTAGTGATGGTGATGGTGGGTTGAATTTATGTGGTGTTTTGCATGTCGGGTGGCATCTCTGGGTACTTGCGGTGGGTCCATTGGCCATTCGCTCCGGGTGGGCATTGGTGGCGGTGGGCTGCTTCTGTGGCTGCAGCTGCTCTGGCATGGGTTGGTGGGGGTGTGGCTGCTGGTCCGTACTGGCAGCTTCCCTGGCCGCTGCCAGGCATCTGCGTGGTGGCCACCCCAAGTGTTACGGGTGAATAAATGAGTGTGTAAGAGAGAGCATGATTAAATGTGAGTGAGTCAGAGCACGACTGAGAGTGTATATATGAGTGAACGTGAGTGGAAGGAAGCATATGTGAGTGCGAGAGACTGTGAGGGAGAGTGGGAATGGGAGTGAGACAGAACACATATGAGAGTGGGTAAGAGTGAACGAGTCCGAGTGTGAGAGTGTGAGTGTAAGACTGTGAAGGAGAGGGTGAGTGAGAGGGTGAGTAAGAGTGAGTGCGTGTGAGAGCATGAGCGTGTGAGTGTATGTGCTGGTGGGGGGTGCTGGACTGAGGGGATGGTGCCTCCTGGTACCGCCTGGCTACGTGGGCTCCCTTGGATTGGGGAGGGTGGGTCTGCCTGTGCCTTTCTGCCGCCCTCCCTGGATGTGGGGGCCTGGGGATCCTGGGCATGGGTCAGGAGTGCTGGGGTGGGCATGAGCCCGTAGTAGGGGGAAAGGTGTCTGGAGGCCCGTGCCAGGGGCAAGTTTCCAGCCCGGGAGGAAGGAAGCCATTGGCCTTCGGACGTCTGGGGCCCCACTGGTGGTGGGGGGGCAGGCTGGTCTGGGGGCAGGAGTGTACTGCGCTGGCCGCTTTGCAACCTGGCCTCCCTCATCCATCCCTCCTGGGGTGGTTGAATGGCTGTCCTGGGGCTTGCTGGCCCCGGGGCATTTGTGCTCTGTGGGGGTTGGTGGCACTGTCTAGCTTGCTCAACGTTTCCGGGGGAAGGGGGGGTTGTTGCTGTGACCTGGCAAACCACTCACACACACACTCACTTTGCGTGTGCTCTCATACACGTGCACACACACACATACACTACTCACAAAAAGTAAGGGATATTTGGTTTTCGGGTGAAGTTTCAGGATGCACCAAAAATTCACTATAACCTTTACAGGTGAACTTAACCTTTTCAGTGTGAGGTTTTGCATGCCCCTTGTGGCAGAGCGCGGCGCTGCGCCTGTCATCTCACTCTGACATGATCGGCTTCATTGAGGAGTTGTACTGACTTGTACTGATCTGCCAGTTTCAGAAGGTGGCAGACATCTGTTGGAGGACTCAAAGGATGACACGTAATACACCAAAGAAGAAGAACTCCTCATTTCCTTTTCCTGTTTTTAGCATTTTAGCACAGAAAGCTAATATGGCTGCCGCCCGTCATCGTGCACCATCACTTAGTCGGCTTTGTACGCGGAAAATAGCTGCGGGATACAAGCGAAATTTATGTGGGACAACCATAAGACTTTGTAGATGTGGTAGAGAGCGTAAATGACCGACAGGACGCAAAATAACGACCACGATGGGTGAAAACCACAGCAGTGAGCGAGTCCCCTTAGCCACCGGTAAGTGAGGAATTTCTGTGTTTGTTTTTTTCTTAATATTGTACTGATTTCTTGTTCATATACTTTGAAGATAAGATGACTAGGTACCTCTGTACAAAAAAACGGTGTCAAAAGACTGAACCATTCTTTGTGTAATTATGTCCAAAGTCCAGTTTTGACTGTGTTATGGAATTTAGAGAGGTGCCGCAACATTATGCAAAGTAGATGCATAAATTTATTCCTATCTGAAACTTTGGATCATATTTTACATATTTCTAATTGACAGTAAGCCATTATTTCTTACCACTTTCAAGTTATAGCCTTGGAAATCTGAACTATTTTATTGACAAAAAATATTTACCATTCTTGACCATTAGCGGTTATGTCACAATTCGGCAACAGACACACTCAAAGAGTTAATTTAACCTTCTCTAACTTTTTGAATGCACATGTCCACTGTTCAGTCTTTCAGTAGTTTTTGCATAACTTGCTGTTCTCTAACAAGGTGCTTAACGGCAAAATTCGCAACAGGTGTTTGATCCATGAATTGACCAACAAATTTTCTGGTTCAATTAGAATTGGTATTCAAACAGTCCTCTTCATCATGCTGTTCACATTTTGACATCATGAGAACAAGACGACACCTCACAATTGATCAACAGTACCTCACCATTGCAAGGCTTCAAACAGGATGTTCTCAGAGGGAAATGGCCACTGAGCTTAGAGTGTCACAGTGTGTCATCAGCAGGTTGTAACAGAGATACAGAGAGGCTGGAAGAGTCACAGAAGAGCATAGAAGTGGACGTCCTTTGGCCACATCCCATGCTGATGATTGCTTCATTGAGGACAGTGCCCTGTGGAACTGGATGATGAATGCCACTCAACTCCAGGCACATTTAAGGAAGGTGAGAGGCACCCAAGTGTCATGTTAGACCATTAGAAACCATTTACATCAGCGTGGTCTGCATGCTAGATGACCTGCCAGGGTACCCGACCACACCACCAGGCACAGGCGTCATCATCTTGCATGGGCCAGGGACCATTTACACTGGACAAGGGAGCAGTGGGCCTCAGTGCTGTTCTCCAATGAAAATCAATTTACATTGAGCAGAAATGATGGTGGCCAACGATGTTGGAGACGTCAAGGAGAGCACTATGCATCAGCCACTGTTGTCACCAGATGAGCCTTTGGTGGTGGTGGTGGTGTTACAGTCTGGGCAGGTGTGTCTAGTCCATACACAACTGCCTTACACCCTGTGAATGGTACAGTGACAAGACAATACTACCTGAATAACATCATTAATCCAGTCATTGTGCCTCTGCATGAACAACACAGGCCTAATTTCATCTTCATGGACGACAATGCTCCCATTCGAGGTCGCATCATTAGGGAATGGCTGCTAGAAGCTGGGGTACCTCAAATGGAGTGGCCTGCATTTTCTCCAGACCTGAATCCCATAGAAAAACTATGGGATCAGCTGAGTCGCAGTGTAGAGGCTCGTAACCCTGCACCCCACAACCTCAATGACCTGAGGGCTACCCTTCAAGAAGAGTTGAATGCCATGTCTCAGCAGACAATAAGTCAACTTGTTAACAGCATGAGACGTCGTTGTCAAGCTGTAATTGATGCTCAAGGGCACATGACAAGCTATTGACATTGACATTTTTTGTTGTGGTATACCCGCCACTGTTGTTGGCTTTTGTTTCAATAAATTGTTTGAGATGAGGAAATCACCATTGCATGCTTCTACTTAAATGCCCTACTTTCATGATATTATATCACTGTAGTGTGAACCTTTTACATTTTCCATAAATTTCACCCAAAAGGCAAATATCCCTAACTTTTTGTGAGTAGTGTATGTTCTTTTACAGGTGCAGATACCACACTTGTGATGAGACCTTTTCAGAAGAAGAAACAGTCTGTCTTCTGTTTGTTTCAGTTGTGTCAGTTTGTTTTTTCTGTTTGTTCCTCTCTTTTCTTTCCCCCTCCCCACCCCTCCTTTTCGCATTCCCCCCTGTCGGGTCTATCATGGGTAAAACAATTTTAATTCAATTAAAAGTTATTACATGAGCAGTCTATAAATAATATACAGTACATAGATATGTGCTGTATAAATCCCTTTTTGGCAAAGTAAATTTGTTTGGCACAAGAAGGGAAGCAGATTTCTGTTCTGCTCACCTAACTGCTTGACAGGACAAGGGGGTAAAATGAAGGAAACCCCAGCATTTGTTCATTGCATAAATAGTGTGGACTGCATCACATATCCCATTTAATATAAAAAGAAACTCAGTATGCATTAAAAATTGACTTGGTAATTGGGATTTCTTGGCTATGCTCAAAAAGAAAAAATGCTGGATAGACTCTTGAATATTTTTGTTAGTTCATGAAAAAAGAGAACCTGTTTAGGTTTATTTATTTATTTTTATGGAGCGAGACAGAGAGAGAGAGAGAGAGAGAGAGAGAGAGAGAGAGAGAGAGAGAGAGAGAGAGCACTTCATTACCTGATGTTGGTCGACACACTTAGGTTGTGATTTCTTTGAAGACAGATCTGTTCTAGGAAACAGCCCATTCTGTGCCAGCCATGAGATTTTCTTCTTGTTCTCATGTCAGACAGCTGGTGTCTTAGCTTATCTTATTGACATTTTCCCTCATTTATGGCTTTTGAAAGAGAACTTGTCTTTAAACAGACATGACAATTCTATGATCAGAACTTTTCCATTGGCAACTAATGTGATACAAAGGCAACCCTTTGGTTAAAACCCTCAAACCATCTGTGTAGAAGATGGAGGAAGAAAAAAGTGAAAAAAATGGACAAAGCTGGCACGTTAGGTGGAAAAAAAATCTTTCCTTCTATATCCATTTTTAGAGATAAAGGTTGAGTAAACACTGACTTTTCTGCTCAAAGACATCCAGCAAAAAAAAAATAAAAAAATGAAACAAATAATTTTACATGACGTTATGAAAATAACTAGTCTGCTTTAGAATATTTTGGGCCTAAAGTGCCCAATGGAAAAGTGATTTTTTTTTTTTTAAACTGAAAAGGTAGTCCAAAAATTCCAAATATTGTTCTGGATCATTTAGTAGGTCTGTTTGCTTGTTTCTTTGTTTGTTAGCATTTATTTTCACCAGAAAGTTGTGGGTGAGTTCATTTAAACTGCCTTTTTTTTTCTCAATACAGTGTGGTCCTAATGAATTTTTTTTCCTAACAGAAGGCCGTCATGGAGGACTGAAAAGTTGTTCCTAATGATTTGCTGTCCAAATATGGTGCAAAAAAGTCTACAGTACACAGCCAGTCAGGAGGCAGATAATTACCAGCTAATGTTGCCAGAAGGAGACTGTCCTCCAAAAGAACATAGACTGGTCTTATGATCTGTACGCACATTTTGGCATTAAATGACATTGTAGAAATCATGACATGAAGAAACACAGTGGTGCGTAACAATTACAGTGGCCCTCATTTATCAAAAGTGCATAGAAATTGGCACACATTTGGGTGTAAATATGATTGTACAAAAAGGTCTACTGTATGTGGTATCTATGAAACCGTGTGTACCTGGTCAATCTCATTGTACGATCGTTATCATTGATAAATCTGTCAGATGGATCATTTGAATTCCACGACAATGTTTTCCAAAGTAGAAATTGACTATAAGTGAAAAATAATTATATACTGTAGTATAGTCTGTTAACCTCAAAAGTCAGGTGAAATGCAAAAGAACCATGTTATGGAGGAGTTTTAGATTTAGATTTAGTATACTTTATTGATCCCCAGAGGGGAAATTGAGGGTCATCCACCACCTGGATGGATGAAGCAGCCACGATACGGCACTATCCCTTAACCATTCACACACACATTCACACCTAGGGCCACTTTAGAGTCTCCAATTAACCTAACCTGCATGTTTTTGGCATGTGGGAGGAAACCGGAGAAATCCCGGGGTAAACCCACACATACACGGGGAAACATGCAAACTCCACACAGATCACTGTTGGTCGGGGGCTGGGATCGAACCCACGATCCCACGATCCCCTGGCCAAGGGTAAACTGTGCTGCCGTAGTGCTAACCACTGCGCCACCGTGCAGCAGAGTTATGTTATGAATTTATTGTTGTTATTATTGGTTTGATCAGCTGATGTCCGTCTGAGGATTATAAAATACATCTGTAGCCTGTTGTTTGACTTAAGTAGATGATTTGACTAAATGTTGTCCATTTTGTCATTTTAAAGCATACTTGTCAAACATGAGATTACTTACTATTTAGAAGTGCAGAAAAATGTCCCTTCTCCAGAACAGCTGTTTGATGCGCTCTACCTGTCTGTCATCTCTCAGTAATATGTAGAAATGCACAGGGCAAAATGAAATTATTTCCTCACATCTTCTCTGCTATTCCAAATTTCTCTTGGTGATCTGGAGCAGATTTTTTTTTTTAATCTAAACCCAGATGTCAGCGGATCACCTCAACTGTGCACTTATGTACGTAAAGCTATGTTGTGGTTTAGTTAACGGATAATTTGTAAGGGATAACTATTATGAAATACTGTACTACATA
The DNA here is from genome assembly GCA_020510985.1 of Pholidichthys leucotaenia. NCBI lineage: Eukaryota > Metazoa > Chordata > Actinopteri > Cichliformes > Pholidichthyidae > Pholidichthys > Pholidichthys leucotaenia. Next base: position 341,582,932 of record CM035840.1, read on the forward strand.
ACAGAAAACAGCCCAAAAAATATTTTTTAGAATATTATTTTAACACAGTGCTTACACAGAAGACTCCTTACAGTACACATACTGTATATAAATACAGTAATAAAACGACAACTGAAAAACCCTGTTGCTCAGCTGCAACAGTAAAATATATATTTCAGAAACTAAATTCAGTCTTCTACATTCCATCAAATAATTATTTTTTTTTAAATCTGCTTAAATCTGCAGTGACACAAATATGGATAAAACGTTTATAATTATTATTAACAGGAGCCACTTTTGTCTTTAGAATGAATCGTCAGAACTTTCATGCAAATATAACACAATCCAAACATATCACCTGAAAGGCTGAACTGCTCATTATAATTTGATGTGATGAAATAATTCTCCCAGGTTTCTCTGCTGCACTCTGGAGTGAGTCTACAGCAACTTGAAAATTTGCATACTCCAATTCAGAGGTAACGTGACATTTGAGCGCACCACACGATCATGTTCAGATTGATAAATACCTATCTGCACGTTGAAATTATCGTACAACAATTTTTCTGCCTTAAACGTGTTTGATAAATGAGGGCCATTGTGTGTAATTTAGGCTTTTGTGGAGAAAGGAGGCAGGCGAGACAATGAGCTGGACGACACAGTTACTTTATTCTTCCTAATTTTGCTAATTTTGCTCTGCGCCCTTTAGTAAATCTCGACAGTAGTTTTTTAAACACCAAAACAGGGTTTTGCCATAGCACAGCACGTTAGTAAATCTGCCCCTTAATGTCTACAGGAAGTTAAATGCAAATCTAAGAAGTTCATCATCATCAGCATCTGTATTTTCTTAAACAAAAAACTCTCAAGTTGAAAGATCTGGTTGACTTTAAAACCGCAATAATAATGTTCAAAGTGAAGAATTTATCACTGCCTGCAAATATCCAAAAGTTGTTCCAAACAAGGGAGAAACAATATCACTTCAGAGGAACATGTATATTTCAAAAGCCTACAGTGAGAACAACCACCAAGCAACACTGTATTTCAGTGCAAGGAGTCAGATTATGGAACAATTATGGACCTGAATTAAAATCATGTACAACGCTTGGACAATTTAAACAAAAACTAAAGGAAGAAATACTCCAAACATATTTACAAGACGACATGTAAACTCACATAAGGATTGACATATCCAGCCTGTGTTGTGTTGTAGCTTAGTTTTTTTTTTTTTTTTTCTCTCTGTGACATTCTGTCTTAGATTTGTCTTGAATAGTAACTGCTTAACTTAGCTTAGCTTAGTTTTCTTTTTTTTTTTCTCTCAGTCACACTTTGTCTTAGCTTTGTTCTAAATTGTAATCACTCTTGTCTTGTTTACTCTTTTTTCTTTGAATTCTTGGATGGAATATGGGTGGGCAATATAAGCTGCGGCTTCAGCCATCACCCATTTCGGATAACTCACGTGGAATTGTTTAGTAGAAGGAGTCTTTGTCTAATTTGACCTTGTTGTTATATTATACAGTTTCTTTAACCTGTACTGTATTATCCGAAATAAATAAATTCATTCATTCATTCATTCATATTTATTTTTGACAGGATACAATTAGTCCCTCAGTTGGTCACATCCACTGAGGGCTCGTCAGAGGCTCCCTGAAGTTGAACTGTGAAGTGACTGTATTTTGAAATGTTTAGGCAGAGCATGGTTGATGATAGCGGCAGAATAACCCACTCGACCATGCAGGGTTTTACTGGAAGTCTACCCGGTTGCCCAGGTTCTTATAATGGTTCAAAGAGGTAATGGCTATGGTGTATGGAACCTGAAATGGTTTATGGTCTGGTTTGAAGTTACTGTAATACTACCAGATTATGCTATCAACATCATGAAAATATGCATACTTTATTATTGGCAATTTGTTGTGTTAACCATTATGCAATATGCCACACTCACGGTTAACCGTCACCAGCTAAGTTCTGGCTTTTCCCAGGGAGGAGGAGAATGTGGCATATTGATGCACCACCATGCATGTCAGGGACGTGATGACACAGGCACGGATGACGTCACCACACTGTGACTATATTAAGGGACGGTGGGAGTCCTGGTCTTTGGCGCGCCGCCTCTAGCCTGCTACACAGCCTGTACCCCTGTATAGTTAGCATGTTCTGTGTATGTGCCACTTGTTGTTAGCTCTTATTCAAGCTAACCTTCAACACACAGAGAACGTGTCCGCTAGTCCCTGTTTCCAGACCTAACACTCTCCAGCATTGATACTTTTGCTCTGGTAACAGTAAAAACTCAAGGCTGATTAGCTATCGCTACTAACTTCCTTGGACGTGAATGCCCAAATTCCTGTGTTTACATTGAGTTAACTTGTAATTTGTCTCACATTTGGTCTGAATGCACTATCACCCTATCTCTAAGGGTGAGTTCCGCCACCCTATGGAGAAAGCTCATTTCAGCTGCTTGGATCTGTGATCTCATTCCTTGGGTCATTACCCAAAGTTTATGACTATAGGTGAGGATAGGAATGTAGACTGACCAGTAAATTGACAGTGTTGCTTTGGACCTTAGCTCCCTCTTTACCACAACAGACCGGTACAATGTATACGTCACTGCAGATGCTGCTCAGATCCGTCTGTCATTCTCCTGCTTCATTCTGCCATCACTCATGAACAAGATTCCAAGATGCTTGAACTCCTCCACTTGGGGCAGGAGCTCGTCCTCGAACTGAAGTGAACAATCCACTCTTTTCCCGCTGAGGACCATGGGCTCGGACTTGCAGTCCAGTTGTATGTATTATTTGGAGGACTTCTTGTTCAAAGGAAAAGCAAAAGTACAATGTACTGAAAATATCTTGTATGGATCTAATCACATTTCAAATCAGCTCCTGATAATGTGGAGTATAAACTCTCATTTGATTATATAATCCACCCTCACCTACAGTATATTTGATAACACCAACTATATCTCCCTACAGCTATCAGCAGATGCCATACATACTATCTGGATGCTCTATCTGGTTTTACAGCATTGTAGTTTTTGGTTTGTCCATACATGGATCTTCTTCATTCCACTCATACTGACACTGTGTGTGCCCTCTGAGACTGCACTGAAGGACATTAAGAAATAACTTGAAAGGACATTGGTGATTGATGAAGTTATTATTACAAAGAGATTTTTATAGCTGCTGTTGTTTAATTTGGATCAATAACACAGGTGGAAGTAATAACACTCCCTTTCTCTCTCATCTATTTTCTCTCCCTCTGATACCTGTCAAATCACACTAGGACTTCCCATTGTTTAAGGAAAAACCAATGAATAAAATATAAGTGAAAATTGTATTTTTCATATGAATAATGTAAAAGAGGGCATGCTGTTGGCGTCCACATCTCAAGGTTAGACTATATTGTTAGTTCCCCCCGCCTGGCCCATGCTTTGTTCTTGTTTGGTTGAAAATGAGAGGACCCAGTTCTATCAAGTTACTGTTCTGAGGGACACTTTTCCTCCTCTGACAATATATGTCATTCCAGGAACTTGAAGGGAAATCCCAGCATGAGGCATGTAGTGTCAAAGTAGTGCCATATGGTATGACATGGAGAGCATGCCAAAAAACGTATCACTGTGGCCTCTCTTTCCTTCACTCCATCTCAATCAAATGTGTCCTACCAAGAGGTAAATTGAAGGAGATGAGGAAAGGACTAATGGAACATTGGGATAGATTTATATGCTTAAATGATTACAGATGACACTCAACTGATGACTTCATGCCAAAACTGTTCTCCAAGGGAATCTTAGTTTGATGAGTGACTTGTAATCAAAATCCAAAGGTTTACATTCATCATTTCTTGCTTCTTTGAAAGGCCAATAATCCCTCTGTTGGCCAGCAGACAGTGTATGGGTGAATTGCATGAGGCAGTCATGCAATTTATTTTTATGAACAGAATCCATCAAGAAAAACAATAATTTTATAATGTTGCATCCTCCTTTTTCTGCATTCCTTTGAACAAATGATTCATTTTAGTAATTTAGAAAATTTTGTTTTGGCAGGACAGCAGATAATCTGCACGGTGGCGCAGTGGTTAGCACTGCGGCAGCACAGTTTACCCTTGGCCTGGGGATCGTGGGTTCAATCCCAGCCCCCGACCAACAGTGATCTGTGTGGAGTTTGCATGTTCCCCCCGTGTTTGCGTGGGTTTACTCCGGGATTTCTCCGGTTTCCTCCCACATGCCAAAAACATGCAGGTTAGGTTAATTGGAGACTCTAAAGTGGCCCTGTGTGTGAATGGTTAAGGGATAGCGCTGTATCGTGGCTGCTTCATCCATCCAGGTGGTGGATGACCCTCAATTTCCCCTCTGGGGATCAATAAAGTATACTAAATCTAAAAAAAAAAAAAATCTACAAATATCTCGATAGGGGTAAATATAAAACATTGAAGGCTCAGCAAAATTTTAGCACCCTTTACCAGTGCAACATTTATAGAAAGCACAAGTTACAGTAATTGTCCAATCATCGCAACTTTCCCGCAATTTTGGCCAATCCTCGTCAACTTTCACCAATTTCACCAATCAAATTTGTGCCTGAGTGGCGCTCAAATGCTCAGTCTAACCAATCAAATGCATCGCTGCACTGCATTCACTTCAGTGTTTACAGTGAGTATTAACGGACACCGTCCCTTTCTCCGTCTTTCCCAGCCTGCTGGTGGATGTCTTGTTACGTCTCCATCCCACGTCTCCCAGTACGAAGTGCTGGGTTTGTGTTGAAAAAATGTCTGCTTGCTTTAAAAGCACCCCGTCTCGGGAGAATGCTTAAGGAGAGATGCTGTAAAACCACAAACAAAATGAGCAAATATAACACTACAGCCAGTGTTTGAACATTTTATACATCTTTAAAGGTAAAATGATTACTACAGCTTGTCAGTGAGCATTAAAACTGTGAATCTTTGGTCTGGACATGGACAACCCCCCGTAAATGAAAGATGAGTGTCTGATGAGACAAGTATGCATGTCAAGACCCACAGCAGATAAGACAGGTAGGAGTCAGGCATGGAAAGAGAGAGAATATTGTCTATTTTTTTTTTCAGGAAAACACAGACTGATAGACGATACAGAGCAACAGAATAAATTATTTTTTCCTCTCCACTTGGTACCGAGTGGTTGGGGACTGCAGGGAGTTTTCAAATGAAAGTGCTGCCAATAGTTTCCAAATCTATACTCTAACATGCATGCAATGCAATTTAGCTGTTGTAATGGATATTGTGTTAAAGTCTATATTTGCTGTTGCACAAAAGAGTTTTTCTTTATAGCAGAAGTTTCTGCTTAATTTACAAATCACTGTTTAATAGGAAATTTTTGACAACCCTGTTCTTTTCTTGTATTGTTATATAGAATATCAGTGCAGTAAACTGTAAAAAAAAAAAAAAAACAACAACAACAAAAAGCATCTGCTTTAAAATTTGTAATTCTTCCCACAACTTTTAGTGCAAAAAGACCCCTCAAAACAATATAACTTTTATCACAACTTTTTTAAAAAGCCTCCACGAACTCAGGCTTTTTGGGCTGCAACAATCATAAAAACATTCCGCAAAACCCTGGAGGGGCTGCTTTAGGTATAAAACACACATGTCTAATGTCAGGGCTGGCCCTCACGAGCCAGCATAAGATGCCACAGTCCAGTGAAGATGCACAGATGTTTATTCACAATTAGGGAAAAGGGAAGGACAAGATAACCAGCCACGTGGGCTAAACAATAAGACTACTAATTAACTCACAGAATGATCGTTGACAGCTGAGACGAGGAGCGCTCGCTCAGCGTCTGATAAGGAAAAGGGTGACAGAGTACGACAATAATCACAGGCGAATAACAAACTTACAAATGAGATGAGAAGGAATCGTTGACGCTCGTTAGATGAACATTTGACAAACGTTTGACGAGACTGCCACAAGATGCTGCCGCTGGCGCCGGCTTTTAAAGCCGGCCGCTAATGACCGCAAATGCAGCACAGCTGCTCAGGCCTTGACAGCGGGAAGCTCCCCCGAGCGTTGTCCAATCAGAGCCCGGGGAGCCAGAATAACAACACCGCTGTCAAAGCCTGACAGGAATGGTGCGTGGCCCGAGCGCGGACAATATTAGCACTTGGGTTATGACAGGATCTCCCCCTCAAGGGCGGACTCCCGGACGCCCACTAACATCCAAACCCCCCCACCCCACCCCAGGGCGGGTGGATGGGGGAGCAGGCAAAGGGGGGACAGAATCGGCCTCACTGAAAACCAAATCAGCCCGATATCCTACCACACAGATCACAATAAGGACAGGGCAGGAACAGAAAACAACCAGGGCATACATTCACAGGGAAAAAAAAAACTATACAACACAGGAGCACATACGGGGTACGAGAAAAGAGGAAAAAAAACCCCACAGGGTAACAGTCTCATCACTCCAACAGGAAAGGGGAAAAGGGAAAAAAAAGCACACGCTAATTCAGGCAAGCATGACAAAAACACAATGGTATAGCCTGTTATAAAGGTGAAAAGAAAAAAAAAAGGCAATTACAGGCACGATAACAGAAAATACGGCACTCTCAAATGCACATATCAAAACTGAGCCGCCACAAGACAACCTAAGAAATTAAATGTGCAAATGGAGAAAAACAGCATAATGGCTATTGGCTACATTAATTAAATAGCTGCAGAACTGAGGGGCAGAGAAAGAAACCGGGATGACAGGCATAATGTACAGTTCAGGGGGCTTCTCCGCACCCCGCATCCAAGCCGCTAACCGGGGTAACGGGAAGTGTTCTGGCGGCCTACCCGAATCCCAGGCCGAGGATGACCGAACCTCCGGCGGCCGGACCAGGTTGCCAAAAATGGGATTCAGTTTATCAGGGGGCCGGCCCAGGACGCCAAACGGGAAGAGCAGGCTTCCAGGTGGTCGACCTGCATCAACCTGCCAACAGGACCACTGGAGAGAGCTCGGCGACGGCCTCCCAATGGAGAGAGGAAACAAGGGAGAGCTGGGCCAACTATGGATAATCCCCGCGGTTCCTGGTGCGAGGAAAGAAAAAAATGTGACGAAGATAAGGGATCAGTTCAGCGTTACTCAGCAGCGGGTCTGCAGCACCTTCTCCGGATCCCACACGAACAGGTGCTGATTGGGCCGGCACCAATCCGGTAATGGACCCCGACTGGGCTGACGTTGCACCCGCGGTGGACCCTGATCAGGCCGGAACCAAGCCGACGACGAACTCCGACTGGACCACGGCTGCATCCGCGTCGGACCCCAATTGGGTCGTGGCCGCATCAGTATCGACCTCCAACTCCGAACCCGGAACCCCCGGCACAGCGATTGGTGTCTGCTCTGCACCGGCGACCCTGGGAGAAGGCTCAGAAGGGAAAGAAGAAGAACCGGGATCAGGATCACCGGCAGCGCCAGAACCCGGCGAGACGAGCTCGGACGCAGTGGATGGCTGCACCCGGCTCGCCCCCCCAAGAGACAGGCAAAAATGCTCAATAATAGAAAAGGCAAAGTCAACACTGAGCACTTGCCTGATCTCAAGTCCGGACGCTGTCCAGGACTTCGACGATCTGGGGTCAGACGGGAGGAGGTCGTCTTCTTGCTCCCACTCAGCTGCGTCGGGCTCCGCAGCTGGCATGATGGCTTCTGCAGCCTGAGGACCCTCTGGCACCGTCGTCCACGCTGGCAACCCGTACGGCATGGTGGCAGGGGGCCCCTGGCCCGCTGGGTCGGACTGATCATCCATGGAGACCCGGGGATGCTTCATCGTCGGCGCAGGCTCCATACAGCAGTCCGCCCTCCTCCTCCGTCCTTGATGTGGCTGCGGGGCTGGAATTATGTGCTCCTGGGCCGCAGGCCCCCTCCTCATCTGATGACGCTTAGCTGACGTCGAGGATCGTTCCGTGGAGGGAGACACAGAGGCAGTGGGTTTAGTTACTATCTCAGCAGGTGGTGGAGGCTCGGGGGGCTGCGAACCCCGAACCGCACCCCCAGGAGTCAGACAAGACAAATCACTATTAGGAGAGGAAGAGTGAACTTGTACTCACCTGTCTCCTGGAGGGAGGATGGTGCCTGCTGCGGGGAACGTTGCTCCTTCTTCTCACCGAATGGTGGCAGAGGGCTCCCTGGAAGGACGAGGGGGAGCCGCTCGTGATGGACTCGGCTCCGGGCTCACCGAAGCAGAACTCCTCGTACACCCAGCAGCTGGAGGAGGCGTCAGAGAGGAGGGGGCGACAGCCGAGACGGGCCGGGCACGGCGCGCTGAAGGGACAGCGAGGGACGATGGCCCGGGGAGAGAGGCTGCGGGGGTTCCCTCCTGGTGAGACGCTGAAGAGACAGCTGTCAGATTGATGGGGTCATTCCGGCGACCCGGAACCGGATCCGGACAGGGTTCTTGCTGAGGTTGTCTCTGGCCGCGGCGCCGACGTCTTCGACGGGCCTCGGATGGTGCGAACTCCTGGCCTGGATCGAGGAGAGGATCGGGATCCCAAAGCAGGGAGCGGGGATGCCTTCTCCTCCGCTTTCGGTCTTCTTCTTCCTCGTACATCCGGAGTATCTCTTGTTGGGCGGTGATGTCATCCCTCCTTATGCCGACTTCTGGGTGGTCGGCGTAGCGGGGAAAACGGTTCAGGACGTCCTCAGCGCTATTCAGGTACCAGCGTATGTCGGGGTGATAGTCGAGGAGGGAGGCGGCGATGAGGATTTCATCAACTTCATCCAGCGCCTCGGTCAGCTTGTGGCTGGGACTCCGAGCACGGCCCCTCCGCGACGGCATACCTCCAGCATACCGTACCCAGACAGGAAAGAGCAAAGTTCTCCTGAATGCAACTTCACCGAGAACGGCGTCTCCTTCTGGTGGCAGTCTACTGTCAGGACTGGCCCTCACGAGCCAGCATAAGACGCCACAGTCCAGTGAAGATGCACAGATGTTTATTCACAATTAGGGAAAAGGGAAGGACAAGATAACCAGCCACGTGGGCTAAACAATAAGACTACTAATTAACTCAGAATGATCGTTGACAGCTGAGACGAGGAGCGCTCGCTCAGCGTCTGATAAGGAAAAGGGTGACAGAGTACGACAATAATCACAGGCGAATAACAAACTTACAAATGAGATGAGAAGGAATCGTTGACGCACGTTAGACGAACATTTGACAAACGTTTGACGAGACTGCCACAAGATGCTGCCGCTGGCGCCGGCTTTTAAAGCCGGCCGCTAATGACCGCAAATGCAGCACAGCTGCTCAGGCCTTGATAGCGGGAAGCTCCCCCGAGCATTGTCCAATCAGAGCCCGGGGAGCCAGAATAATAACACCGCTGTCAAAGCCTGGCAGGAATGGTGCGTGGCCCAAGCGTGGACAATATTAGCGCTCGGGTTATGACATCTAGGTCATTAAAAGCAGTTTTATACTGTAGTAATTACTCAAGTTAGGGTAATGCTAGGGTGAGTGGTGTAGCAACAAACTTTGAACCCCGGTTACAACAGCATCTATTGGGCCCTCCCCACATAAAAACTAGGGACAGATTTTAATGTACAATCCAATAATTTAAAATTTGAGTATTGGCCAACACCGATACAAAACCAATATACAGACTGTGGCCTGAATAAATTCAGTGTACTCCTTTTCATGGTATTTCTGCAAGTGTTTAAGGTTGGAGATGTTAAAGTTACGAAGCATATAAATTCACATGTATCGCCAAGACAAAAATATAGCACGTTAAGATGGAATATATATCAGCATAAGACTGTTAACAGCAGAAAGGTCATTGTGTTCTTTTTAATCCTACCAAACAGCAGCATAAATGTAACTGATTAAAATTTAGATCATTAGAATACGCAGTATGTAGTATGGACACTAAAATAGAAAACACCTAATAAACTTTGTCATTTTTAAAAAGCAGTCAATAAATTGCAAAGAACAGTCTGAACTCTCTAAAAATATCACTGCAAAAATAAATGTATAAAGATGTGAGTTTATGTCCAGTATGATTTTGAGTCTGATACAGGGCTGGACTGAGACAAATCAGCCCTGGCATTTTTGGTCCAGGCAGCCCACTATGATTGGTCAAACAACGTCAGCACAGACGATACAGTTAAATACAGTATGTGTAAGTCTTGTGCCATTCCCCAAAGCAACAGTAAAGCTGAGTAGTAGGCTACATGGAAAACAGGGGAATAGAATAATTAGTCACATGATCACGTTATTTCCTGTTTAAAAAATGCATGACTAGGAATAATTTCAAAGCATAAAGCTTCTCCCCTTACAACAATCGCAGGGATGTGCAGGGACATTTTGAGGGGGCGAAGTATGGGTACCCTTTTTATAACCTTTATTTCTGCACCATGAGATGCAGGGAGTCAAACACAATAATTTCAGTGCACAAATACATGTGTGGCACATTAACATAATAACCCCCTCACTTCCTCTCGTGACTCCTGTGTCTCCCGAACTCCCCAGGGGGCGGTTAGTCCTTTCCGATAGGTCTGAGACCCCCCAGTGCCACTTCCTCCTTCAGTCCTTTGTTCTATCTTCCCCCGGCGTCCGACTCTGGGTGGAGAACCCCCCACATGGTGCCACCACACAGCTCCCATCCCTGAACATCCAGAAAGGGCACTAACCCCCTTGTCCTTTGGGCTTGAGCCTGCACCCATAGCGGCTGTAGCAGGGGGTCGCCGGTCCAGTCGAAACACCCTGCTGGCGAGGTGTGCAGATGGGCACATTAGTCTGTGGAAGGAAAAAAGGGTGGGGGGAAAAACATGTCAGCTTTGTGAGCGCAGGTCTCTACTGAGGGAACACCAACTTGCAACGCCACCAACGGTGGGCGTCCGCGCCAAGGAGCTTAGGCCAACACCACCTGCTCGTCTGCCAACACAAAAGCGGGCTTCAGCCTGTCGATGCAGACGGTCTCCCTACGCCCCCCTCAAGTCTAACACAAAACGCTTTGTCCCAGTTTCCAGCACCCTGAACGGTCCATCGTACGGTGGGCGCAGCGGGGTCCTGTGTGCATCGTGCCTGATGAAAACAAAACTGGCGTTCTGTAAGTTTTTTGGGACGAAGGTGCGGGGAAAACAATGGTGGGCCGGGCCTGGCATGTTAACAGCCTCCGTACTGTGCAAAAACTGCGTGGACAGATTGGCCCCGGGCGCAGGGTTTTCCAGTAAAAACTCCTCGGGAATCTGCAGCAGCTGAGAAAAAACGAGTTCTGCCAGGGAGGCTGCCAGATCCTCCTTAGGTGCGGAACACAACCCTAAAAGAACCCAGGGCAGGCAGTCGACCCAAATTGCATCCGTGAGCAAAGCTCTGAGCGTTGTCTTAAGCGACCTATGAAAATGTTTGCATAACCCATTAGCCTGGAGGTTGTATGCGGTAGTGCAGTGGATTTTGACCCCTGGGCTCTGGGCCATCGTGGACCAGAGTTCCAAAACGAATTGCGGACCCCTGTCGAAAGTGATGTCCGACGGGGATCCGAACCGTGCAACCCAAGCCAACAAAAAAGCGTGAGCCACTTCCACTGATGTGGTGGAAGCCAGTGGGACCACTTCAGGTCTGTGCGTGGTGGGGTCCACGATTGTCAAAAGGTGCGTGAAACCTTGCGACGGTGGAAGGTGTCCCACCAAATCCACGTGGACGTGGTCAAACCTCCTGGCCGGAATTTGGAACGGCTCGAGGGAGGCTCAGGTGTACTTGTGCACTTTGGCCCGCTGGCATGCGACGCAAGCTGCAGCCCACTCTTTCATGTCTTTGCGCAAACACAGCCAGACAAATTTCGCCCCCACCAGTTTAATCGAAGCGTGCACGCCGGGATGCGAAAGGGAGTGGACTGACTCAAAAATGCAGCGACGCCAAGAGCTCGGAACCACCGGGCACGGGAAATCCCCATCTCTCACGTTTTGTGTTGTCGATGTTTGACTGTGTAAGGGATTTGTCACAGCCAATTTTCAGATGGAGGCAGCACCGAAAACATGGACTTCTCCCATTTGGGAAAATTTTGAGCACATTTCTCTCATTGATGTATTTTCCACAAATAGTGGATATTTATTGCAACTGAGGTGATGGCTTATTAGTAAAGCATCTGCTCTACAAGTGGGAGGCCTGGGTTTGAATCTCAGCTGGGTCATTCTTGTAATTTTATTTTTATTTGCAAGGTGAAGTGTCTGTTGTGTTTCAAAGAGCTTGGATCATTATTACACATCATTATGCTGAGGCACTATTGCCATTGTGCCCTGTATGAGAATAGGGCCAGAGTTGAATATACTGGGAAAGACAGTATAAGTTGAAAATTTATTATTTCTTAATAAAAATAGATAAGTAGTACAAGCACACCAAGTAACACAAGCACATTCACTGTAGTCACCCCAGTTTTATTATTTTGTTTTTCCCTTATGATCATTGACATTTCTTAAAAGACAGCACATTTATTGAAATTGAAAAAATACACACTAAACCAATAATGCCCTTGTAAAAATCTGCATGCTGTATACTTTTTGTCGATTACATGGCCTAGTAGAGCAAATGAAGTTTCACGAGGCTTCGTTGAGTTGAACCATTTTGATGGAAAGGCTCAAGTCTTCAAGAAAGCCTTACCCAGCTGTCACTAAGTGGTAGCCTAGAGATAAAATGTCTGTCTTACATCTGGAGAACTGGGGTTCAAGTCCCAGTGGGGTTATTCTTATAATTTATTTGCAAGGTAAAGCGTCTGTTGTGTTTCAAAAAGCTTGAATACAACAATAACACATCATTATGCTGAGGCACTATTGTGCCCTGCATGACAATAAGGACAGAGATGAATGTACTGGGAAAGACAGTATAAGACTGTTGAAAAGTTATTATTTCTTAATAAAAATGGGTAAGTAGCACAAGCACATTCACTGTAGTCACCTCAGTTTTATTATTTATTTTTCCCTTATTATCATTGCTATTTCTTAAAAGACATTAATGCATTTATTGAAATGAAAAAATACACAAACCATTAACACCCTTGTAAAAATCTGCATGTTGTATACATTTTGTCCACTAGATGGCCTAGTAGAGAAAATGAAGTTTCACATGAGGCCTCATCTATATGAGCCATGAAAGACCTCAAGTCCTCCAGAAAGCCTCATCTGGCTATCACTACCCCGACTCCCTGCTTGTGTCTGTGTCTCCCTCTGTGTGAGTGCGCAGCCCGCCCCCCTGTCACGGTCAGCTGCCTCAGCTGTCAGTGATTAGTGTCTGCACCTGTCTTGTGTTTTCCTGATTCAATTGAACTTTATTTATATAGTGCCCTTTCACAACAACAGTCATCTCATAGCACTTTCAACTGTAAGGGAAACCCCCACAATTGCAGAAAGACCCCAGCAATCAGGTGATCCCCTGTGAGCAAGCACTTGGTGACGGTGGAGAGGAAAAACTCCCTTTTAACAGGAAGAAACCTCCAGCAGAACCAGGCTCAGGGAGGGGCAGTCATCTGCTGCGACTGGCTGGGGGGTGAGGGGATAGAGAAGATGAAAAGAACAGACATGTAGCAAGCAAACAGCACGATGAGGACTCAATCTATGGGAGAGAACAAACAAATGTTAATGACCAGCAAAAAAAAAAAAAAAATTCATTGAGAGTGAAGAAAGGAGTGAAGCCCAGTGCATTATTGGAGGTCCCCCGGCTGTCTAAACCTATTAGCAGCATAACTAAGGGAGAGTTCAGAGACACATGATTCCTCCCTAGTTGTCGGCTATATCAAAAAGGAAGGTTTTAACCCTGTTCTTAAAAACAGAGATCGAGTCTGACTCCCGAATCCAGATTGGCAGCTGGCTCCACAGGAGAGGAGCTGGATAACTGAAGGCTCTGCCTGACATTGTACTTTTGGAGATTCTAGGTATTACAAGTAATCCAGCATTTTGGGAGTGTAGTGCTCTGTTAGGATAATAGGGTAGTATCAGATCTTTTAAATAAAAAGGGGCCTGATTGTTTAGAGCTTTTTAAGTAAGAAGAAGGATTTTACACTTAATTCTAAACTCTATAGGAAGCCAGTGAAAAGAGGCCAGAACTGGAGAGATATGATCTCCCTTTCTAGTACGTTAAAATTCTTGTTGCAGCATTTTGGATCAACTGAAGGCCTTTTAAAGATGTTTTAGGACAACCTGATAATAAAGAGTTACAATAACAGGAAATCTGATTGTGTTTTATATATTTAAGGTCTGGGTTTGCTTCTGTTCGGTTTGGGTTCCTTTGTCATTTTGGGATGATTACACACTTCTAGTCTTGTTTCCCATCATGTTCAGCCAAGTCTAGTATCCTGTCGTGTTCAGTCCTGTTTTAATTTTGCTCTTTAGTTGCACTTTCAAGCAGCTTTGTTATTTTCTATTTAAAGCCCTCGTGTTCTGCCAGTGTGGCCAATGCTGAATAAAAGCATTGTTTGGAATTTACGTTCAGTGAGTGAGCCAGTCCTTTCACCATTCCTGACAGCCTCCACCTCTTCCACCGTCACCAGCTGCTCTCGTCTTCCTGTACCAGTGTCCTATGTCCTGCCCTTCCTTAATTCTGATTGGCTGCTTAGAAAGGTCTGACATTGATGAGCGCAGCTGTACAGAAGTCTGACAAGTTGAACTTTTTTTTAGCCCTGTTTAATGTTTATTTGAAAGGGACATTACATACTAATGAACATTAATACAAATGTATGTATGCCAGATTTAGCAATACTGCTAATTTGCATCTGTAGTCCCCCGGCGGGTCACAAAAACACACAATCATGCATGACAAGAACATCTGCAATAAACTGCACAAAGTGGATATACAAAAGTGCAAGAGTTAAGGTGCTTCAAAACAAAACATTCAAATGTCACACGAGTGAAGTGCTGTGTATGCACACACACACACACACACACACACACACACACACACACACACATGTGAGCTCGTTGTGGTGTGAGGTGATGTGAAACTCATATTTTCAAATCAAATCAAATCAAATCAAATCAAACTTTATTGTCATATTGCTGTACATACAACTGTAGTGCAGGCAAGATGAAATTGCATTTCTCTCGGCATCCATATAAGAAGCAGCATGATTAAGACACACTCCCACATAGCTCCCACCCCCCCATCCATTCACACATTCCTGAGACATACTTGGGGAAAAAGAATAACTAACTATAATATACAAAATGTCCATAGGTGCAGTAGTGTGTATGTGAGATTCCGGGTCAGCTGTTCAGCATCCTGACAGCTTGTGGGAGGAAGCTGTTGATCAGTCTGGTGGTTCTGCCTCTGATGCTCCGGAATCGTTTACCAGATGGAAGAAGTTCAAAGTGTTTATGCAGAGGGTGAGAACGGTCCTTGACAATGTTCAGTGCCCTGCTCCTACAACGGTTCTGAAAAAGTTCTTGGACAGAGGGGAGGGAGACTCCAATTACCCTCTCTGCCCCCTTGACTATCCTCTGCAGGGCTTTTTTGTCTGACATACTGCAGCTGGAGTACCATGTAGCAATGCAGTACGTCAGAACACTCTCCACCACACCTCTGTAGAAGGTCCTGAGGATGCAGATGGGGAGAGAGGCCTGTTTGAGTTTCCTCAAGAAGTGTAGTCTCTGCTGAGCTCGCTTCCTGATCTCCAAGGAATTCTTGCTCCAGGTCAGGTCCTGCGAGATCTGCACTCCGAGGAACTTGATGTTCTCCACTCTCTCCACTAAACGGCCGCCGATGCTGAGGGGGATGTGCTCAGGCTGTGACCGCCGGAAGTCGATAATCATCTCCTTTGTTTTGTCCACGTTGAGCACCAGATTGTTCTCCCTGCACCAGCCCTCCAGGTCTCTCACTTCTTCCCTGTACATTGATTCCTCATCCCTCTGAATAAGTCCCACCACCGTGGTGTCATCTGCAAACTTAATAATCTGGTTCCCCTCGTGTTTGGATACACAGTCATGTGTTAGAAGTGTAAACAACAGTGGACTGAGTACACAGCCTTGAGGGGTTCCGGTACTCAGCGTGACAGAGTTGGAGATGTTGTTTCCAACCCGGACAGACTGAGGTCTCTCAGTCAGGAAATCCAGGATCCAGAGACATGTGGCGGTGTTCAGACCGAGAAGGAGTAATTTCTCTATTAGTCTCTGGGGAATAATGGTGTTGAATGCTGAACTGAAATCAATGTACAGGAGTCTGGCGTAGGTGTCTTTCTGGTCCAGGTGGGTGATGACAGAGTGTAGGGTGGTGACTATAGCATCCTCCGTGGAGCAGTTTGAACGATATGCAAACTGGAGCGGGTCGTGTGATGCAGGGAGGCAGGCTGTGATGTGTGGTTTGACAAGCCGTTCAAAACACTTCATCACAATTGGTGTAAGTGCAACAGGACGATAGTCATTCAAACAGGACACCACTGGTTTCTTTGCCACCGGTACAATGATAGAGGTCTTGAAGCATCTGGGAACGATGGCCTGACTCGGGGAGATGTTATAAATGTCAGTCAGGACATCCGCCAACTCGCTCGCGCAGTCTCGGAGCACACGTCCCGGAATGTTGTCTGGACCTGCAGCTTTGCGTGGGTTGATTCTGGATAGGGTCCTCCGTGTGTCCGCTGTGTTAATGGTAAAAGCTGGTCCGACCGATGGTGGGAGTGGGCCGGCCCTCCCTCTGATTGTCGAGTTTGATGCTTCAAAACGTGCAAAGAAGTCGTTAAGCCTGTCTGGAAGCAAAGCGTCGTCATCATCGACCCCCTGCCTAGACTTAAAGCCCGTCAGTGTCCGAACTCCCTGCCACATCTGCTTGGTGTTCCTAGTGTCACAGAGGTGTCCCTGGATTTTCTCCGCATAGGCGCGCTTTGCCGCCTTAATTCCCTTTGAAAGCGCAGACCTGGCTGAGCGGAGGGCAATCCTGTCCTTCGCTCTGAACGCTGCATCTCTGGCTTTAAGCAGCGAGCGCACCTCTGCAGTCATCCAGGGCTTATGATTACCCCGCATAGTGATGGTCTTCACTGTAATGACATCCTCTGTGCACTTCGCGATGTAGCTGGTGACCGAATCAGCATACTCCTCCACATCTGTCCTGTCTTCCTGGGAGGCTGCTATTTTGAAGATCTTCCAGTCTGTGTGATGAAAACAGTCTTGCAGTGCAGAGGTTGCACTCTCTGGCAAAATCCTGATTTGTTTCACTGCTGGCCTGCTGCGCTTCAATAAAGGTTTGTAGGCAGGAACCAGCATCACGGACATGTGATCAGAACGGCCGAGATGGGGGCGGGGTAACGCTTTATATGCATCTGTGTTTGTGTACACTAAGTCCAACATATTCTCTCCTCTGGTCTTAAAGTCTACACATTGTTTAAACTTGGGGAGCACAGTCTTTAAGCTGGTGTGGTTAAAATCCCCCGCAACCACCACAAAACTGTCCGGGTGTGACGTTTGGATTCCACTGATTGCATTGTGCAGTTCCCCGAGTGCCTTCTTAGCATTAGCTTTAGCGTTAGCGCTCTGCGCTATGTAAACACCAACTACAAACACGTTGCTGAATTCCCTCGGCAGATAAAAAGGCCGACAATTAACAATAAGGAACTCCGCCAACGGAGAGCAGTGTTTAGACACTAACGTGGCATTAACGCAGCAGTTCTTGTTAACATAGATGCATAGCCCACCCCCCCCGGCTCTTACCGGAGCTTGCCGTTTCCCTGTCGGCCCGGAACATCGCCATATCTTCCAGCTGAATGGCCTCGTCAGGAATGTTGTCGTGGAGCCATGTCTCGGTGAAAACAAACACACAGCAGTCCCTCCACTCTCTCCGGGTTTCTTTCAGCAAACGCAGCTCGTCTACCTTGTTTTCGAGGGCGCGGACGTTTGATAGAAGAAGCGACGGTACCGCTGGTCTGAAGGGGTTAGCCTTTAGCCTAGCATGGATCCCGGCCCTTTTTCCTCGCTTTTGCTTGCGCTCGCTCCGCTTCCGCTTCCTCCTCTCCTGGGTAGCTTCCAGCGGGGACTCCGCCAAAATTCCATGCTGGCGTAGAATGTCCAAATCACAACCGATTGCCGCGATTCTTGCAGCGTGCAGTACCTTGATGTTTAATAAGGTCTCACGGTTGTAAGTTTTACAGAATGTACGTCTGGGATGGTTAAAACTCTCACACTCGCTGATACCAAGAGGGGCCGCTGCGTCTAGGCGCGTCGCCATTTTTTTTTTTTTTTTTTTTCAGCCTTCACATAGAGTTGGTTCTCCAGAAGCCACTGCAACACCCTTCAGACATGAACCTTGTGCACTGTTAGGGAACGAGAGAAGATCAAGATATCATCCAGGTAAACAAACAAAAATGTACCAAGGAAATCTGTTATAATAAATAAATAGTGAAGATTAGTTAATAAGATATTACACAAAGCGCTTGCATACACATATCTCTTAGATCCACACACACACACACACACACACACACACACACACAGACATGCAAGTCAAACCCACACATACACCATTCACTCAAACATCAGTTGCTTACAGACATACTACATACACATACTACACACACATGTAAGCTTCACAGGAAAGTCTCTGTTCTTGTTTCCATATATGGACATGCGTAGGGCAAAAGAGAAGACATGGACGATGAGAGGAAGCCATAAAGCCATAAAAGAAGAAACAAACGCCCATTAGCTTGCCTATATGTAGCCGTGAATTCCTTTGTGCGGGGTCCTTTCCAGGAGACAGAGCTGGGAGGATCTGTGGCCATGTACTCTTTTTTTTTTTTTTTTTTTTTTTTTTTTTGTTACTTATTTGTACCCGTAGGTAGACTTGGTTTGCAGTCTGGTGACAAGCCACCGGCTACTGGTCGCTGCGTGCGCGAGCGCCCTAAACCTACATGTTTTTGGTGTGCGGGAGGAAACCGGAGAAATCCCGGAGTAAACCTGCGCAACACGGAGAGAACATGCAAACTCCACACAGCTCACTGTTGGTCGGGGGCTGGGATCGAACCCACGATCTCATGATCCCCGCGGTCCCCCGGCCGAGGGTAAAACTGTGCTGCCACAGTGCTAAACCACTGCGCCACCGTGCAGCCCACTCTGACTCCCTGCGTGGTTCAATAAAAGTTAAGCTGAGAAATAATATTTTTTTCTGTGATTATTAGTTGGTTAACTAAAAAGATTCTGCTAACTGTCTGGAAAATTAATTTTTACACAAATGGTGGAGGATGCGGGCAGTTTGCCAACTACTTTTGAAAAAAAGAAGATAAAAGGGGATGGACATCAGGAGACAAAGCCTTTGTCAGCATGTCGTGGACAATCCGGGCCTACTGATCAGAAGGTGAGAGAACCTTTTCTAAAGAACTCTGTAGGATTGTCTGCGACATTCTGCGACATGGGCTGCACGGTGGCGCAGTGGTTAGCACCGCGGCAGCACAGTTTTACCCTCGGCCGGGGGATCGCGGGGATCATGAGATCGTGGGTTCGATCCCTGCCCCCGGCCAACAGTGATCTGTGTGGAGTTTGCATGTTCTCCCCGTGTTTGCGTGGGTTTACTCCGGGATTTCTCTGGTTTCCTCCCACATGCCAAAACATGCAGGTTAGGGAGTTAAGGGGCGCTTGTGCACGCAGCGACCGGCAGCTGGTGGCTTGTCACCAGACTGCAAAACAAATCTACCTACGGGTACAAAATAAGTCCCAAAAAAAAAAAATCAGTCAAAGTAAGTCTTTGGTCCTGTTTTTAAATTCTATTGTAAAACTTAATATAAAGATAATGTTATATTTTGTGGCTATTTTCTATGATCGTAAGAACATGCAGGGAGTCAAAATCATGCATGCATTCACATGTTAGGGACAGATTAAAGAGCCACTTCTTATAGAGAAATAAGAAGAAAGTACTATATATGTTACAAGAATATCAATTTTAATCAATGATTGAGTAATATATGAATGAAAATGGGGGACACAACACAAGAATCTTAAGTAAAAACAAACAGTGAATTGTGTCACCATAAGGAATATAAGGAATATACAACACAAATACAAGAAACTTAAGTATCAAATAGTGAGTAATTGTGTTGGCTAGTTTGCTAAAATTAGTTGGACTAATCTATATGATAAACTATCATTGGTATTGATGAGTGGACGCAGCGCAATACAAATAGCCTCTATGTTGTGGAGGAAAAATAAGTTCAGGCGAGGTCCGACGAGCTGTGAGGTTGCAGAGTTTTATTTTCCTCCAACATCATGAGACACACTGTAGCGCTGTGTTGTGCTGTGTGTGCTGTGTTGTGTTGCGCTGTGCTCTTGAGGCATGTGTAGCAAGCTCTTTTATACATGTTATACCAACAGAGAGAACGCATGGCATATTTCAGTCAATACATATCATTTGCGTGACCAACTGGCACCCGGACGTCCTCTCCTTAATCTGGGGATGTATAACAATAGTCCATTGTTCTGATTGTCTCCTAGGGGCTCTCTGTCCATATGCAAATTGTCCTCTGCTTAGTGCAGGCTAGCTGAGTGTGAGGATTGAATGTCCATGTAGATTGTGGTGGGTCACCAAAACATAACAGTTAAACTGGTTAAGGTTAAAAAGTGATTCAGAGTGACAGGGAAAGACACACACTCAAATACACAATAACCTCTGCAGATATTGTCCATATTGTGCATGCTTATATTTGTGCTGATTCTGTGAATCTTGAGGGGATAAATGTGTGGTTTGAGAAATAATGGCGGGGCTGTAAATATCTACTAACTTTTTTCCCCATAGTATATAAGTTTAGGCGAGTTAACTAAAACAGCGCACTTCTTGCTGTGCGGGAAACAAAGGTGAGTTTGTGTGTTTTTCCACAAAGGGGAGGGGGTTGGTCCACCCGCTTTCCTGAGCTGAGCTGAGAGATTGTGTTTAAAGCATGATAAAAGTTACTGATAGGAGATTGTTTGAAGCAACAGCGCTGAATTATATACGAAGTTAAAGTTGTAAGATTATTTTTGGATAAATAATACTCAGTTAAGGAGACGACGCTCCAGTTTCTTTGAAAAAAAAAAACAAGGCGTGGTTTGTGGTCAATAGGCTTCGCGGCTACATTGCACGTTCACATTTGTGCATGACTGAAACGGCCACGTAACATTCTCATTGTAGGAGAACTGCACATGTGCAGCTTAAGCAGTACAAATGCCATTTTGAAAGTCACCAGGGTGAGTCAATCCTGGGCGCCATTTTGGAGCTGAGACAGTTAGAACGCCTTCAAGCAACGTCACTATGTCTCCTCCTCCTTGAGTGCAGAAGGAACTGCCTCCATCTTATGGTCAACTATAACAATTGCATTCTTTCATAGATTTATCCCCAAATCGAGCTTCAAAGTTAACTTTAAAGGAAATTTTTCCAACAATTTTGTGGATCTTAGTATCTCTCTGGCTGAAAGGGAGCTGCGACTCTGAAAGACTGTGCATGGCAAAATAAAGACCTCCCACACCGGCTCAATAGCCGGGTTTTGGAGCAGTGAGGCATACAGAGAGGCTGCCCCCAGTCAGCTGGAGAGTGAAGAGGTTTAACTTTAATCGGGGCAGAGGAAAGAATAAGTAGATGTATTCCTAATTATAAAAGGGAATGTGTTGTTGTGAAAATCCTAGGTGGAGTATGTATAAAAATAGGGTTAATTCAAACACTACTGAAGAAAAAAGGGAAAAAATAAGAAGGAAAATAAATGTTGGGAGATTATTATTGTTGTGTGTGTATGGTGAAGTGAATTTTGTATGCTGAGAGTGGACAGCAATGGAGAAGGAAGTTTGGTGTTAGAGAGAAAATTGAAGGCTGATGAATGTGAAAGTTTTGTGCACCATAAAGAAAGTAAGATGAAAAATTAATAAACATGACAAAAATGGGAAAAAAAAGGACGCTGTATAATTGTTTGTCTTTTTTCTCTATTAATCCAAGAGGATGGTGTTGACTGTGGTTCTGGGCTGGATCCACCTCCCTACCCAGTGACCGTTTGAGTTCCTCTTCAGACCCACTTGAATTGGCTGTGGCAACCCCCTCCTCCCTCTGTGATTACAGTAAAAGAATTTAAAACAAAGGCACATCGAGAGATGGGACAAAGATGATCAAACCGACCACACGTAAGTAAAATACATTATATTGCTTTTCCATTTACTTTTCTGATAGCGTCTCAAATATTGGATCTCATTAAAGAACATTTTAGTGTTAGTCTGTGTAAATCATGTGCATTTTGCCAGGAAGCTATGTTAGTACTAACAAGCCACTCCAGATCCAACAAACTGCTCATAAGTTCTCCAAGCATGTGTAAACAGCATTCATGAATCATCTGTAGTCAGCACGTGCTCACGAGAATTGAAGATTGAATAACTGACGCTTAAAACTACCGTTAAAGTCACTTTTTACAGTAACTAACCAGCAGTTTCACTCACTAAAATTGTCATGAACTGGCCCCTACGGGGCAGAAAGACAAATCCAAACACTGACTTGTTTAGTGACATTTATTAACCAGAAAGTTCAAAAAGTGCACTAATATAAAAATACAAACAAAACAACTAACAAGAATGGCACTCCAGAGCATGAAAAGCTCTGGAGGGAAGGAGAGAGGATTAGTCCAAAGTTCTTTGAAAAAATAAACATTACACACAGGACACTGCTATCCATGAAAATGCAACAAAAACAACTTAAAAGGTTGGCAATCCAGAGCAGGGCATGCTCTGGGGAAGAGAGAGGAATAATCCAGGGAGAAAGTCCATGTAATGCTGCCGCAGTGAAACAATGAACTTGCAGAGCTTAAATACTGGGCAGACAAATGAGCAGCAGGTGTGGCTGAGCAGGCAGGGTGACCTAATTAGCAATCATTCACAGCTGAGAACTGGGGCAGACTACAAGTGAATGGTGGGTGCCTGGGAGAGGAAGAGGCTCATGTCATACTACCAAAAATAATAGAACCAAACAAGAAAATAATAACAGACAGAAAAACACTCAAAAATACATAAAGAGTCTGAGCATAGCTCAGACACATGACAGAGCCCTCCCTCCCCAGGAGAAGGGAACGACAAAAACTACCCCGGGTGGGAGGTGGGGGAAAACAGGTTAGGTGGGAACTAAAGGCTAGGGCCCGCTCAAGGCCACACCCACGCTACACCTGGCCCCTGGGCCCCCCTAGGCCAAAAAACCCAGCTGTTCAGGTGGCCAGTTAAAGTCCCAGGTCAGCCGGATGGCAAGATGGTATGAGTCGGGTGGCCTGAAAGAGAACGAGGACCACCTAACCCAGCGGTTCAGTCTATCGGGTGGCTGGCCTGAGTTCTTTAGCCACCAGGACCTCAGAAGTGATCCAGGAGGCCGCCTCCCCATAGGAGGACCCACAGCGATGTTCGGTGGTGGTGAAGGAACCACAATGGTGTCAAGCAGAGGTGAGGTGGCCTCAACACCCTCGACGGTTCCAGACTGGAGCACTGCAGCACCCTCGGTGGCTCTGAGCTGGAGCACTGCAGCACCATTGGTGGCTCCGGGTAGGAGCAACACTGCACCCGCGGTGGCTCCGGGCTGGAGTGGAGCTTCACCCCCAGTGGGACCGGACTGGCCCAGTGCTGCACTCTCAGTGGAGCCGGGCTGGACCAACGCAGCACCCTCGGTGACCTCAGCCGGAGGAAAAGCAGCACCCACGGGGGTCCCGGGCTGGGACGGAGTGTCTGCGACAACCTCAGCGAAAGGAGCTGAACCCACGATGGCTTCAGGCAGCAAGCCCGGACTTATGGAGACTTCTGGTTCAGGCGACCCTGGGAGAAGGCTCAGGAAAAACAAGCAGAAAAACGTGGTTAGGGTTGCCGGCAGCGGCGGAGCCCGGCAAGGTGAGCTCAGGTGCAGCTGATGGCTTGTCGGCCTCCGTCGGTCTATGATGACCATGGAAGAGAATCCTAAACGTCTACTCTGCTGGAACAGCACCGCCTGTGGCTGAACAGGCCGATGCACGAATGGCAGTCCCTGTCACACAGGTCGCACTTGTGGGTGGTCTCCGTGCTGCTGGGTCTGTGGCGGTTCTTCCTGCAGGTCCTTTTTTCATCTGCTGCAGCAGTCAGTCTCTCTTCACCCGCCTTGAGCTGTCTGGTCAGGGTGCCTCTCCATTTGGAGCGGTCCATTGCAAGGTCCTCCCAGCGCTCTGTGTTGATCTCCAGGGCCTTCATGTCTCTCTTGCAGACGTCTCTATAAACGCAGCTGTGGGCGGCCAGCGACTCTCCTGCCAGTCGCCAGTTCTCCGTAGAGGACGTCTTTGGGGATTCTGCCATCCTCCATACGGTGAACGTGGCCTAGCCAGCGGAGCCTGTGCTGCCTGAGTAGAGTGAACATGGAGGGAAGGCCGGCGCGGGACAGAACTTCTGTGTTGGGCACTTTGTCCTGCCAGGATATGTCCAGGATGTGGCGAATGCAGCGCAAGTGGAAGGAGTTCAGTCTCTTTTCCTGCCGGGCGTATGTTGTCCACGTCTCACTCCCATAGAGCAGTGTGCTGATAACGCAGGCGTTGTACACTGCCATCTTCGTCTTGACAGAGAGTTTGGGATTCTCCCACACTCGTGTAGTGAGGCGAGTGAGTGTGAAGGCTGATTTTCCAATCCTCTTGTTGATCTCTGTATCAAGGGAGAGGTTGTTGCTGATTGTGGACCCCAGGTACGTGAACTGATTCACGACCTCCAGCTCGTAGTCGTCGATGGTGATGGTTGGTGGTGCTTCCGTGCCTTGCGCCAAGACGTTAGTCTTCTTCAGGCTGATGGTAAGCCTGAAGTCCTTGCATGCCTGGGAGAAGCGGTCCATCAGGGTCTGAAGCTCCTGCTGTGTGTGGGTTGCGACTGCAGCATCGTCTGCGAACAGAATGTCTCTGATTAGCGCCTCGCGTACTTTGGTTCTGGCTTTCAGGCGGGCAAGGTTGAAAAGTCTGCCGTCAGATCTTGTGTGCAGGTAGATTCCCTCTGTTGCTGTGCTGAAGGCATGCCTCAGGAGCATAGCAAAGAAAATCCCAAAGAGGGTTGGCGCAAGTACACAGCCCTGTTTCACTCCACTGCGTATGTTGAATGGCTCTGAGACGTTGCCGTCATGCTGCACTATCCCCTGCATGTTGGTGTGAAATGATTCGATGAGGCTTTGCAACTTTGGTGGGCATCCTATCTTTGGCAGGATCTTGAAAAGGCCCTCTCTGCTGACCAGATCAAACGCATTGGTGAGGTCGATGAAGGCGAGGTACAGGGGCATGTTCTGTTCTCTGCATTTCTCTTGGAGTTGGCGGATGGAGAATATCATGTCTACCGTCGATCGCTCAGCGCGGAAGCCACACTGAGACTCGGGGTAGACACGTTCGGCAAGCTTCTGTAGACGAACAAGAACAACTCGTGCGTAGACTTTGCCAACAATGCTGAGGAGGGAGATGCCCCTGAAGTTGTTGCAGTTGCTTCTCTCCCCTTTGTTTTTGTAGAGGGTGATGATCTTGGCATCCCTCATGTCCTGTGGTACGGCACCTTCCTTCCAGCACTGGCAGAGGACGTCATGCAATGGCAGCAGTAGGGCGGTCTTGCAGTGCTTGATCAGGTTGGGGGGTATGCCGTCGTTGCCGGGTGCCTTGCCAGCGGCCAAGCTATCAATGGCCTTGCTGAGTTCATCGATGGTTGACTCGGTGTCAAGTTCGTCCATGGATGGCAGGCAGTTGATGGCATCAAGGGCTGACGGTGTCATGGTGTTCTGTCTGGAGTAGAGGTCGGAGTAGTGTTCCACCCATCTCTCCATCTGCTTGTTCTTTTCTGTGATCATCTCGCCAGTGGAGGATTTGAGGGGGGCCGTCTTGCTCTGAGCCGGACCAAGTGCTTTCTTGATGCCATTGTACATACCACGGATGTTCCCTGTTATGGCAGCGGTTTGAATGTCTTGGCTGAGCTGAGTCCAGTACTCGTTGGCACAGCGCCGAGCAGCCTGCTGAACTTTGCTTCTCGCAGCCCTGAGAATCTGGAGATTCTTCTCGTTTGGGGTACTTCTTGTATTCAGCAAGTGCTGAGCGCTTGGCTTCAATGACGGGGGTCATCTCGGTCAACTTGGCATCAAACCAGTCCTGTGACTTGGAGGTCTTCCTCCCAAAGGTAGCCAAGGCTGTGCGGTGGATGGTGCTTCGCAGCTCTTCCCACTTCTGCTTTGCAGATTCTCCTTCTTGTGGTACACCAAATTCCTTCTCAAAGGTGGAGGCAAACTGCTCAACAAGTTCTGGTTGGGCCATCTTGCTGGTGTCAATCCGTGCCTTTCCAGGCTGTGTAGCATGATGGAATTTCTTCAGCTGCAGCTTGACCTTGCAACACACCAATGAATGTTCTGTGTCGCACTCTGGAACGAACGGGTGATTAGCACGTTCTTCAGTGAGGTGCGCCTGGTCAGGATCAAGTCCAGCTGGTGCCAGTGCTTTGAGCGCGGATGTCGCCAGGAAACCTTGTGTTGGGGCTTGGTCTTGAAGAACGAGTTTGTGATGCACAGATCGTGATATGTGCAGAACTCGAGCAGCCGCTGTCCGTTGTTGTTCATTCTGCCCATGCCAAATGGTCCAAGACAGGAGGGCCAGGATTCGTGGTCAGCACCCACTCTGGCATTGAAGTCTCCAAGGAGAATGAGTTGTTCAGAGTTGGGGATGATCCTGACAGTTGTTGCGAGATTCTCGTAGAGCTTGTCTTTTGCTTCTGGTGTGGCTATTAGTGTTGGGGCATACACACTGACGAGGGTGACTGGGCCTTGAGTGGTGTTGAGGCGGAGGGTGAGGAGTCGTGCAGAGCCATTGCTGCCCGGTTCCACCATCTTCAGCAAGGTGTTCTTCACTGCGAAGCCCACTCCGTGTTCCCTGTGTTCGTCACTGCCCTTTCCCTGCCAGTAGAACGTGTAGTGCTTCTCTCTCAGTGTGCCTGCGTCAGCCAACCGTGTTTCCTGGAGAGTGGCGATATCCACTCCCAGTCTCTTCAGCTCATTATTGATGATGGCAGTCTTCCTGGTGTTGTTGATGTCCTTGAAGTTAGCAGCGAGTCCTGTCATCATAGTGCGGACGTTCCAAGTTCCCAGTTTTAGAGTTGGTCTCTTTTGTTTTTTTGTCTTGCCTGGTGCGAAGGTTCTCAGCCTGCTGTTCGGACTTCACTTCATCCCCATGCACCCAATGAGGAAAGCAAGCTGTGGCGGGACAACACCTTATTGGCTGGGGGCTGCCCAGCTTGAGGCGGGCGGTAGCTATCCAGTGAGATCCGATGATCCCTCCCACCATCGGGAACAACCCCTGGTGCCGCGCTCTACGCCAATTGAGCGGTAGCTTATAACCGGTAACTGTCATTCCCCGTGTTTTGTCTACGCCAAAGGCGAAGCTGGAGTGTCCTCTCCAGTGATCCGGTGTTCTACCTTCCAGCATTGGGCGTTGGTAGGATTCAAGCCTGGGCAGGAAGATATGGAGGACAAGATGTTGCCCATGCAGCATGTCCCCCCTCTCCACGTCACTGATGAATCCAAAGGAACAGCAGGGCTGCTACAGTTTGGCACCAGCGCCGTCGCAGAAGCTGCCAGAATGATGTTGAGCACAACAGAGAACTGCCTTAGGGGCTCCGACTCCGGATTTTTCCTCAGGGTTGACTTCCGAAGCCTTTCCCGTGACCGGGTGTGTCGCAAGGCAGCAAAGTTTTGAAATCAGGGTTTACCTTCCCCTAGATAGGCTACCTTCCCAGGTTGACGAGCCACCATCTACCCGAAGCATCTGGTTTTAAGGCGCCAGAGATCCGCCCTCGCCCCTTCTCCTATTAGTAAAAGCAGTTCCGCCGGGCTTAGAGACTAAACCACACGGGCAGGCTAGGAGTTGGACTTAGTTGTCAGAGACTTTTCGAGACACACGCCATAAGGAGCATTTTATGAGCACTGGGAGCTTAACCCCAGTGCCACTCCTGGCTATGACAACCTTGGAACCAAATAAAGATTACTTTTCCCCTTATTTATCCAACTCTGCACCCTAACCCAGAAGGAAGGTGTACACTTCATGTCAAAGCAATAAAAATCAGAACTATATCCATCTGATCCTATGTGAGTCAATTAGCAGGACAAGACATGTCTCACTGTACTGTCCTACAGAATAATGGAGCAGTGCACTCTTATGTCACTGGGGAAAACAACGTTTAGAATCTCTTTGCATCTGATATGATTTGGATGTAGATGAAATGATAATGTTTAAATCATCCTTAATTACTGTATTTTTAATTATAACCTAAATCAAAGTATGAAATCTAGTTTATAGGGCTCAAACTCTTAAACTTGATTCAGACAACTAACATGTAGTTATTAGTGAAAACTAAGCTTAGAATAACAGCAAACTATTTCCACAAAACTCCTAGCTGGTCTGGATCACTTGTAAATATTGTTTGACATTGTACTAAATTTCAAGCTATTAACAGATTGGTGTTGGGAATCTAGGTATGAAAGGAAAATAAAAATTTAAAGAAAAACCTGCACTTATTTATGTGGTGGCTGACCCATGGGAGCCTGGGGGCTCCCCATGAATCTGTCTTTTATTTTGGAAGCCAGAAGGAGGAGGGGGATGAGGACACCAGTGGAGGAGGAGGGGCCGTGGCTGAGGAGGTAACGCACCCCCACAGTGGAAATGAGTGCATCAGTGTGGACAATGGGGTCACTGGCAAAGACAGTGTCCCCAAAGGCCAGACCGACTGCTGGGAGGGGGAGGCGCCCATGACCCACATCCACTACAACAAAACTGGACTAAAACTGGACTAAAACAGATAGGTGGTCTCACTCCTACACATATACAGAAAACTGACATAGCAGACATTCTCCATTTACCTGACTTTGATCTAATGTTAACAATATAGTGTTTACCAGAAGTAATGTTGGAAGTTCAAGGTACTCGATTAAATTTGTGTGATGCAGGTGCATGTCGATCAGTAATTTCAGGTAATGACATTCAGGGCTTTTCAAAGCCAGAAGGAAAAGTAACAGTTAAAATCTGCAAATGGCAAACTAACAGTAGAATATCTGTCAAAATCTGTGAAAGTAAAGGATCCTACTACCAGTAACATTGTTGAACGGTGGCTCATTTTGTCAGAGGCCACCCTCATATTGATGAAGTAAACAGTTTATGAGACTTAAAAACTGAAATACTGATACTCACTTGACCTGGTTGGAGCCGGACCATGTTCAGCGATATCATAGCATTTTACATCCACAGTTCCTACTGATTAGCAATCTCCAAATCAATATCATTGTACCATGTACTATAGGCAATTGAACGG
Organism: Pholidichthys leucotaenia; assembly: GCA_020510985.1. Classification (NCBI taxonomy): domain Eukaryota; kingdom Metazoa; phylum Chordata; class Actinopteri; order Cichliformes; family Pholidichthyidae; genus Pholidichthys; species Pholidichthys leucotaenia. The sequence continues at coordinate 341,612,113 of CM035840.1, forward strand.
ATCTGATCCAAATTATGAACAAACATTTTTTTGCAAATCCATCATCCAGATTGGTCATAAAAACTTGTACTGGACACCAAGGGGATATGTGGAAGCATCTGTTGTCTTATCTGATGAGGATAAGAGACATTTTAAACAATGGGGGGTTCCACACATCTCACTGGTCAGACTCAAACACATGGATTGGAAAAATGTTGGACATTTTGTCACCTCTGCTGAGGAATATAGCCATCCATGGGAAGCCAACATCTGACCTTAAGATAGAATATTCTCCTAAATTAGAAACATATGCATTGTCACTTAAATGGGTAACCACAGCACAAAAGGCTGTGCACAACTGACACCCAGAAATCTCCTACATGACCAATCTTAACATTAACAGAAGAGAGGATAGAAAATTTGAAGTTCAAATTCCAAATTCATTATAGTAAAAAGATAAAACAGATGTTGTTCTAATAATAGGGGGCTGGGTATGTCACTATAGACCATATAAAAGACAATATCATCTCCGTCTAGAAGCTGAAAAGGTATTAAACCGATAATAAAAGAGCTAAAAAAAAAAGCAGCAGATGTCATGGTGTCATGCTCAGCCTCCTTATTCCTGTGGGAAACATCCTGATGATGCAGGACCTGCAGGAATTAACAAAGCTATAATTCTTTGTGCCCATTGTGTACCAGGATCACACACATTGAATGAATGAATGAATGAATGAATGAATCTTTATTTCGGATAGATTAAAAGTAAAGATAAAAAGAAAGGAACAGAATGATATAACAAAGGGGGAAAAAAATCTAACAAGGTCAAATTAAACAATAACTCCTCGGATTATACAATTCAACATAAGTTATCCGAAATGGGTGATGGCTGAAACCGCAGCTTATATTGCCCACCCATATTTCAAGAATTCAAAAGAAAAACAAAACAAGAGCGATTACAATTCAGAACAAGGCTAAGACAAAACATGACAAAGAAAAAACAAAGAAAAAACAAAAGACAAAACTAAGTAACAGCACAGCACAGACTGAATATGATAATTCTTATGTGATTTTACATGTCATCTTGTATATGTGTTTGGAGTATTTCTTCCTTTAGTTTTTGTTTAAATTTTACAATTCAATTCAATTCAACTTTATTTATATAGCGCCATTTCACAACAACAGTCATCTCATAGCACTATCAACTGTAGGGAGGACCCCCTACGTACGTTCATTCTCTCACTCTCTCTCTCATATGATACGTGTGTGTGTGTGTGTGTAAGTGTACATACATACGTAGATGTAAATAAAGTGTACATAAATATGTTTTTAGAACGCTTTTATTCTTATAACAAGATACGTAACTCAAGATGAAGATGATTTACTGCACAGGTTAATGAGAGCTTTACTGCTCCTCAGGTGACGCCTCATCGTCAGGTGCTAGAGGTGCAGGATCGTCGAGGGCAGCTTCCGATAGAGCTGGAGAAGCTGCAGGAGGCGGCGTAGTGGCTCGACGGGAAGACTATTTTGCACAAAAAGGCACAAGAGAACAGCGAAAAGTTCCACGCGGCGAGACTAAGCAACACGAGCGATAAAGAACAATGAATGCAGTCTTCCTTCGTTGGGTATGGGTGCTCGGCAGGGAGAGAAGCTGGGTAAAACGTCTCGGCCAATCAGCTTGCGAGATTCCCGAGCCGAGCCAACACGAGAACAGCGAACAGAGAGGTGGATTTTGAGTTGTGCGGGCTCTCCGTGTTGATACCTGATGTTCTAATGTAGTCTCCCTGCCTTCTGCTAGCGCCCGCCCATTTTTTCTCAATTTTGAATTTTTGATGAATATTTTTGAAAAATCCGCGATGCACTGAGGGCGCGAAAGGTGAGGCGCGAAGTAGCGAGGGATCACTGTACTTCAGTACAATATGAGATGTATGGGATATTAATGAATGATACAAAGTATATAGTGTGGGTTGATTCAGCAAATATTTCACTCTGTGTAGTATTGTGATTGATTTGGATACTTTACCTTTAATATAATTAATATGTGACTTCCAACACAGTTTATTATCAATTATTACTCCAAGAAATTTAATTTTGGATATCCTTTCAATCTCTACACCATTTGCACTGAGTTTAGATACTGAGTTGTTATGATGGTTGTTAAAAACTATAAATTTTGTCTTACTTAAATTGAGCATTAATTCGTTTGAATCAAACCACAGTTTAAGCTTTCCTAATTCCTTTCCGAGTGTATCCAAAAGTTGTTCCAAATTGCTTCCACTGCATAATAAATTAGTGTCATCTGCAAACAATATTAAATCCATTTTTTCTGAAACTTTACATGTATCATTTATATACATATTGAATAACAATGGCCTAAAAACTGAACCCTGTGGGACTCTGCAAGTAACCTTCAGTAACTGCGAGTTTTTGCTACCAACACATACAGTACATACTGATATCTGTTCTTTAAGTAACGACATAACCAGGACTGTGGTACCCCCCTAATACCATAATTTTGTAGTTTCTTTAACAATAATTTATGATCCACTTTATCAAATGCTTTTTTAAGATCCAGGAATACCCCAACTGAATACTCTTTATTTTCAACAGCAGTTGATATTTTTTCTATAAATTCCATGAGAGCAAATGCAGTTGTCCTCTTGTGTCTGAACCCATATTGCTGCTCACACAATAAATTATTCTTCATTATGAAGTTGTCAGTTCTCTTACAGAATATTTTTTCAAGTATCTTGGAAAATTGCGACAATAGTGAAATACAGTGATCCCTCACTTATCGCGTTTAATGGGGACCAGAACTGACCGCGAAAAGTGAAAAACCGCGAAGTAGCATCATCCCCCCCCCCAAGGGCGTCACAAGCACTATTTTGCACAAAAAGGCACAAGAGAACAGCGAAAAGTGCCACTAAGCAACACGAGCGATAAAGAACAATGAATGCGGTCTTCCTTCGCTGGGTATGGGCGCTCGGCAGGGAAAGAAGCTGGGTAAAATGTCTCGGCCAATCAGCTTGCGAGGTAAAACGTCTCGGCCAATCAGCTTGCGAGATTCCCGAGCGGTGAAGAGGTGAGCGGAGAGAAGTGGAGCGGTGGTCAGAGAGGTGGATTTTGAGTTGTGCGGGCTCTCCATGTTGATACCTGATGTTCTAATGTAGTCTCCCTGCCTTCTGCTAGCGCCCGGGCAACTTTCGTGCCATTTTTTCTCAATTTTGAATTTTTGATGAATATTTTTGAAAAATCCGCGATGCACTGAGGGCGCGAAAGGTGAAACGCGAAGTAGCGAGGGATCACTGTAGGTCTATAATTTGAAAATTCCCCTCTGTCACCCGTCTTGTATATCGGAATTACTTTAGCTATTTTCATTGCACTGGGAAATATTCCTGTTTGGACAGACAGGTTAGTATCAGTAGCTTCACTAAGCATTCAATGATAGTTTTGACTAAAAGCATGTCAATACCATCACAATCCGTAGATGTTTTACTTTTAAACAATTTAACAATTTCAATGACCTCTCTCTTGTCTGTGTTCTTTATAAAAATTGAGTCTTTTTTAGCAATGTTTTTGCTTATTGTATCACCTGTAGATGCTGTAATCGGTATTTCTCGAGCCAAATTAGGACCAATGTTAACAAAAAATTTATTAAATTCATCTGCAGGTGAGACTGCATTCACACTCTGAGTTGTTTTTTTTTTTTTTGAAAGGTTGGTTGGGTAGCTTGTATTTCTGTTTTTATTTCCAAGAATATTGTTAAGTATTGTCCATGTATTTTTAATGTTATCTCTGTTTTTTTCCAGTTCGTTACTGTAATAGTCTCTTTTACTACATCTCATTATACTGTATATATTAACTTATTTTTGTATGTTTTATACCACTGCTTTGCTTCCTTTGTCCTTTTCTTTAGAAAAGCTTTATATAATGAATTTTTCTTTTTACACGCTTTTTGTAATCCTTTGGTTAACCATGGTTTGTTGACAAATTTCTGTTTCAGCTTTTTCTTTGCTAATGGACATTTTTTTTTTCATAAACAGTGGCTACAATGTTCATGAATGTGTCATAGGCTTCATTTACATCTGATACATAGACTTTTGTCTAATCTTGCTTCAGCAGGTCTTCTTTAAAAGAACTGACTGCATTTTGTGATTTGTATCTGAAAGATTTTAAAGTTTTTTCTGTATTGGCCCCCATGTGGCCAATACACATTGTTGAATGAACTAAAACTCCAAATGCAATTTTTCACAGTGGTAGTCATTAGTAATGCATTTTTGGCATACCAGTACACCCAGATCATCAATTCTGGTTTGCATTCATATCTGAAAACCAAAAGTACACTCTCACCAGACTACCACAGGGGTATTGGGAGTCTCCTATAATTTTTTCTCAAGCAATGTCAGCAAATCTTGCACATTTTATACCTCCTAATAGAAACCAATTGCTCCTATGACATATTGCTGGCATCTCCTGATGAAGAAATATGCAAACAAAACATATTTCCCTAGGCTGGAGTCTACAGGTGATTAAATAAAGGTGATGTGTTTAATTAAGGTTCCCAAATTTATACCTGACCAAAGGGTAAGCCCATCCTCCCACAAAAATTATTTCACTATGCTGCTACTTGAACACATAGACTTTGTCATGTGTTCAAGGAAGGGATGGTGATATTTAGTAATCACAGCCTATGGGTTTGAAAATTTTGCTTCAAAATTTTGCCAATAATGTCTAATTTGTGCACAAAATAATAGCCAGGGCAATGTCATGACCAGAGAACTTCACTGAGCTCACCGAATGTGAAGGGAAGACATATTGTTTAGTTATAGTGGATATGGTTACAGTGTGGAGTGTGTCAATAACGAAGCGGATTTGACTCAGACAGTTTATTACACATCTCACACATAAGCATAGTCAGAAAAAGGGCATCTCAGACAAGACTCTTCTCTTAAATACTCAGGCCTTCCTTCAGCAGCTTCTACACATAAAAGGTCACATTGCATTCACTTCCTTAATCCTTTAACATCCTCCTAGCAGTCTCTGATACACAAAAGATCACACTGCATTCGTCTGATACACAAAAGATCACACTGCATTCGTCCTTTACACCTCCCTGTTATCTCCAAGGGAAACTCTGGGAAACTCTGCTCTTTGTTCTAGTCTAAGATGCTACACCATTATGCACTCTCTAAACGACCCCCCCCCCCCCCCGAGCGTCTTGGATAGAACAACAGAATGACAGTCCATATGCTGTGGTAAAATCATTAAACATCAATCCACATGTTGCTTGGGCTTCAGTCTTCTCCTGTATCTGCTGTAACCAGGATTCCCCGCCTCCACGGCGCTGTCATGCTGGGGGGCTGATGAATGCTGGGGGGTTGATGATTGAGGGGTAAAAGTCTGTGCATGTGGGTGCTGTGGGGAATCTTTTCTCTGGGAAGCTCCCCGCGGGGGTCTTCCACGCCGAGGGGCCCTCACCAACAGCACTTGCTCGTCCGCCACAACAAAAGCGGGTTTGAGTCTGTCTATGCCAATCGTTTCCCTCCTACCACCCAAATCTAGCAAAAAATGCTTGTCCCCTGTTTCCAGCACTCTGAACGGTCCATCATAAGGTGGGCGCAGTGGGGGGCGATGTGCATCGTGTCTGACAAAAACGAACTCCGCGTTTTTAAAAGTTTTAGGCACAAAAACGCACGGAAAACTGTGGTGAACAGGGCCCGGCAGCGTGCTTGTGTCTATGCTACACTGCAACAGCTGAGACGGGGAGCTGCCCGGCGCGGGATTATCTGGGAGAAACTCCCCGGGCAGCCGAAGTGGCTGCGCAAAAACGAGTTCAGCCGGGGAAGCTTCCAAATCCTCTTTAGGCGCAGAACGTAACCCCAATAAAACCCACGGTAGCTTGTCTACCCTATTTGCATCCGTCAGTGACGCCCTGAGAGCCGCTTTCAATGACCTATGAAAACGTTCGCATAACCCATTAGCCTGTGGATTGTACACGGTAGTGCGGTGAATTGTGACACCCAGGCTGCGGTCCATTGTTGACCAAAGTTCAGAAACAAATTGAGGGCCTCTGTTGGACGTAATGTCCGACGGGACTCCAAAACGCGCCACCCATGCTGTTAAGAACGCGTGCGCCACCTCCTCGGCCGTGGTTGCCGCCAGTGGAACCACTTCCGGCCAGCGCGTGGTGTGGTCCACCATTGTCAGAAGGTGCGTGCACCCCTGTGATGGCGGGAGGGGGCCCACGAGGTCCACGTGAACATGGTCGAACCTCTTAGCCGGGATGCGAAACGGCTCCAAGGGAGCTTTCGTGTGACTGTGTACTTTGGCTCGCTGGCACGCCATGCAGGCTGCTGCCCACTCTTTCACTTGCTTGCAAAGGCTTGGCCACACAAATTTCTCTCCTACCATTTTGTCCGACGCGCACACTCCCGGGTGCACCAAAGAATGAATCGAGTCAAAAACGCGGCGGCGCCACACGGCCGGTACCACGGGACGCGGTTGCCCCGTGGAGACATCACAGATTAGGGGGGGCATACCGTCTTGCAGCACCCTGCTCTCCAGCCTTAACCCTATTGGTCCAGACTGGAGCGTGCGCACATCCGCGTCACTAACCTGCTCCGCAGCCATGGCTGTGTAATCTATCCCCACGCGGACCGGGGCAGCCACGGCGCGCGAGAGGCAGTCTGCCACTACATTCAGTTTACCCGACACATGCTGAATATCGGTAGTAAACTCTGAGATCGCGGCCAGCTGTCTCTGCTGCCAGCCCAACCACGGTTCTGAAACCTTGGCCATCGCGAATGTTAGTGGCTTGTGGTCAACGAACGTGGTGAAACAGCGCCCTTCCAGCCAGAACTGGAAGTGGCGAATGGCCAAGTGGAGAGCCAGCAACTCCCTGTCGAACGCGCTGTATTTACGTTCACTATCGCGCAAAGTCCTGCTGAAAAAGGCGAGCGGCTGCCAAGCCCCGGCTACACGCTGCTCCACGACCGCCCCTATGGCCACATCTGACGCGTCAGTAGTGAGCGCTATGCGGGCCGTTGGGTTTGGATGTGCCAACAACGCAGCATTTGCCAGGGCTGCTTTGACTTCCAAGAACGCCCGCTCTCGCTCCGGGGACCATTCAATCTTATTCGCGGGTTTCTGTTTTTTGAGTGCGGTGTACAGTGGTTGCATGAGCTGCGCTGCGCGGGGAAGGAAACGCTTATAAAAAGTCACCATTCCCAAAAACTCCTGTAACGCCCTGACCGTTTGCAGCTGGGGAAAATCTGCTACCGCGCGCATTTTGTCAGGCAGCGGAACCGCTCCTTCGGGAGAGAATCGGTGCCCCAAAAAATCAATCTGCGTCATTCCGAACTGACACTTCGCTGGGTTGATTATTAAACCGTGCTCTCCCAACCTCCGGAAAACCGCCGTGAGGTGGGTTTCGTGTTCGTCTTCGGACACGCTGGCTACCAAGATATCATCCAAGTAGACGAATACGAAAGGGAGATCGCGCAGCACTGCATCCATCATGCGTTGGAACGTCTGTGCAGCCCCTTTAAGCCCGAATGGCATGCTCAAAAACTCGAATAAACCAAACGGAGTTATCACCGCTGTTTTGGGTATGTCCTCAGCGCGCACTGGGACTTGGTGGTAACCGCGGACCAAGTCGATTTTAGAAAAAATACGCGCTCCTGCCAAGTGAACGGAAAAATCCTGGATGTGAGGAATTGGGTAGCGGTCGTGCGCTGTGGCGTTGTTCAACCTGCGTAAATCCCCGCAAGGTCGCCATGAACCATCAGCTTTAGGGACCATGTGTAGCGGGGAAGCCCATGGGCTGTTTGAACGCCTGATGATGCCCAACCTCTCCAGGTTGGCAAACTCCTCGCGCGCTATGGCCAGTTTAGCTGCGTCCAAGCGCCGAGGTTTTGCAAAAACGGGCGGCCCGGTGGTGGCGATAAAATGCTCCACCCCGTGTTTAGCGACGGCTGCCGAAAATGTGGGGACCGTGAGTGCTGGGAACTGAGTGAGCAGTGTGTGGAACTTACCGCATGCAGCTGTGACGTTGGCTTGTGCTGTTGGCCGGGACGCTAGAACTGTACAGGGGATAGAATCAAGGGACAGTGCATTAACCAGGCGCCTGTTAGCGACATCAACCAACAAACCATGTGAGCACAAAAAATCAGCCCTCAATATATTGAAATTCAATGCTGCTTTGACAAAAGTCCACTCAAATGTACGGCCGTGTAGAGACAGAAGTAGAGTCCTCTCACCAAAGGTCTTAATCTCCGAGCCATTTGCTGCTGCCATCTTGGGGCCGCTAGATCCTGCCAGCCGCTCGGCATAGGACGGCATGATGAAACTCAACTGGGCGCCGGTGTCCACAAGGAAATGCCTCCCCGGGCGTGCGTCCGTCAAGTAGAGCAGCTTGTTCTCCTCCCCGAGGGCCGCAGCTGCTACCGACCCCCGGTCTTGGCATTTCCTGAGCGCTTGAACTGGCATGGTGGTATACATTTGCATGCCTTCTCTGCAAAGCGGCGGTGGTAGAAACAAAGGATGTCTCCTCCGCGTTCTTTGGCCCCCGCCGCCGCTGTCGTCGGTGGTTCTGCTACTGCCGTCAATGGCTCCTCGCCTCCTTCGGCCGTCGCGCTGAGCTCCGTCGCTGCCGCCGTGGTCGTGAGCTCTCTGCTGGCTATGATGATCCGGTGTGCTTCTCGGGCCAGCGCACGATAGTCCCGCTCGTCCAGCAACGGCGAATTGGCCAGGGCCGCTCTCGTGGCTGACGGAAGGTTCCGGAGGAAGAGGTGGATAAAAATGAAGTGGTGGTCGTCCGAGCCCTTCAATCTCAGCATCTTCTCAATCAGGTCAATAGCCGACCCATCTCCTAACCCGGTCCGTGTCAGGAGTCTCTCTGCTCTCTCCTCAACCGAGAGTGTGTAGTGCTGGATGAGTGCAGCCTTCAACGTGCCGTACTTGTCGCTGGTTGGTGGCTGATCCAGCAGGCTCTCCACATGCTGAGCTGTGTGGGCGTTGAGCTTTGCGACCACATGGTAGAATTTCGTGTCATCCGCCGATATCCCCCAGAGGACGAACTGCGCCTCAACTAGGTGGAACCAGGAGCGCGGATTGTGCTGCCAAAAATCCGGTAGCTGGATTGTAACAGCACATGCTTGGCTGGGGGCTCCCAACGAGGCTGGCTCCGGGGATCTTTCGTCGTGTTGCATGATTCGTCTTGGGTCACCAGTGTGGAGTGTGTCAATAACGAGGCGGATTTGACTCAGACAGTTTATTACACATCTCACACATAAGCATAGTCAGAAAGAGAGCATCTCAGACAAGACTCTTCTCTTAAATACTCAGGCCTTCCTTCAGCAGTTTCTACACATAAAAGGTCACATTGCATTCACTTCCTTAATCCTTTAACATCCTCCTAGCAGTCTCTGATACGCAAAAGATCACACTGCATTCGTCTGATACACAAAAGATCACACTGCATTCGTCCTTCACACCTCCCTGTTATCTCCAAGGGAAACTCTGGGAAACTCTGCTCTTTGTTCTAGTCTAAGATACTACACCATTAGCCATGTGGGCGTCGAGCTTTGCGACCACATGGTAGAATTTTGTGTCATCCGCCGATATTCCCCGGAGGACGAACTGCACCTCAACTAGGTGGAACCAGGAGCGCGGATTGTGCTGCCAAAAATCCGGTAGCTGGATTGTAACAGCATATGCTTGGCTGGGGGCTCCCAACGAGGCTGGCTCCGGGGATCTTTCGTCGTGTTGCATGATTCGTCTTGGGTCACCAGTGTGGAGTGTGTCAATAACGAAGTGTATTTGACTCAGACAGTTTATTACACATCTCACACATAAGCATAGTCAGAAAAAGGGCATCTCAGACAAGACTCTTCTCTTAAATACTCAGGCCTTCCTTCAGCAGCTTCTCCACATAAAAGGTCACATTGCATTCACTTCCTTAATCCTTTAACATCCTCCTAGCAGTCTCTGATACACAAAAGATCACACTGCATTTGTCTGATAGACAAAAGATCACACTGCACTCGTCCTTCACACCTCCCTGTTATCTCCAAGGGAAACTCTGGGAAACTCTGCTCTTTGTTCTAGTCTAAGATGCTACACCATTATGCACTCTCTAAAACAGATTATTTCACATTTAGGGAAAGTGTTGAATAGTGATTTGAAACACCATGCAGCATATCACCCACAGTCTGCAGGATTTGTGGAACGACATAACTGGACCATTATAGAAAGATTAAGAAAACAATGGCACAAACAGGACAGAATTGTATTTGTTGTTTACCTTGATACTATTTTATATGAGAATAGTGCTTACAAAAGAAGGTTTGTCTCCATTTGGAGTTTATATGAAAAGCTTTGATTAGTACCCCCTCTTAGACCATTTAACCCCTTGCACTCTGGTCAATTTCCCTAAAAACGCCTAAAATAACATACCCAAAGTAAATCAAAAGCTGTTCTTCAACCCTTTGCAGCATCTTCATGGGGTTGGTCTCATTTAAAAGAAAACACTTTGAATTTTTTTGGCAAAACAGTCATAATCTCTCTAAGTGCTCCTGCCACTGAGTAACAGTCATCTAAACATACTGAATCTGAAGAAAATAAAGTTCGCCTGGGTGTTTTGTTTAGATACAAATGCTTGCGAATAACAAACAGCTGTCAGATACTGGCTGGAAAATTCAACAGAAATGTAGAACCAAGTGTTATCAAGCTGAGGTCAAAACTTTGTAACAATACCACAAAAAATGAATATATTACACAGCTTTTTTCTCAGGTTGTTCCCAGGCATTTTTGAACTGTTCCAAATTGTGCCAAATGGCACAGTTTGGAAAAACGTCTATAACTTTTGAATGCTTCAACACAGACGCTTCATCTTGGGCTCTAATGAAAGGTGACAATCAGGGCTGTGTGTGTGTGTGGGGGGGTTGTTTTTTCATTCATGAATGAATGAATGAACAAACAAGCCCCCCACACAAAAAGAAGCATGCCACGTAAAAAATGTGTGGCCTTTTTTTTACAAGAAAAAATAACCTACAGTGCAATAAAAATTATACTAAAATATCTGCAATGTAGAGGACAACAACCCCCCCCACCCGCTACAGAGAAGCTCGGCGCACAAAAAATGGTTCATCATGTGGCCATGACGCACCGTTGTAATTACCGATTGGTCAAAAGTCATTTTTATTACTATTTTCATTGATAAAGAATAATTTAGCTTATAACACTTACCTGTCCACAACAGCAGTGTCGTTGGCGAACATCTGTTCCTCATTGTCAGACGAACATGAAGCTGGTCCGCTTGTTATGGACTCGTGGTTCTGGTCACCCATCTCCGCTTCCATGATTGCGGTTTTGGCGAACGATTTTTCAAAACAAATAAGAACAGTAGTAATAATAAAAGACTGGCTAACGCTACCGTTACACACAGGTCTCAATGTGTGTCACCCAGCGGCTTAGACAAAACAGATTTTACGCACGGGACGCACGCATTTCAATCGCCAAACTTCTCTGCTTCAGTTGGCTCGTTGTATTCGCAGTCGTTGGTAGGCAGGTCCTTCTTGCTAGGTTTTCAGTCATTGGTTCTTCAAGATTTCAGAAACCCAATTCAAGGCTCTTATTAGTCGAATGAGAGGTCAATCAAATCTAAACCAATCAAAACACTCCTTTGGCTTTCTGTTCGTGGCTGTGTCTTTACTGGAATAACGGAAATGCAGCTTTTTTTTTTTCAGTGCGCACTGAGACGCACAGTGCGCACTGAGAAGCACTAGGACGCAGACCTGACCAGACATGACCACCCGCGGTATCCCGGAGTGCAACAGGTTAACCCAGAAGATGAAGAAATTTGGTTTAGCAGATTACATGTTAAAAACGTTGACTCTAAAAGATTCTGTTCAAGCTATTCTTCCTAGGAAGGAACACACAGGAGGAATCATCACCATAAAACCTCGAAACCAAGTACTTACAAAGACTGTAAAAAGAAGACCTGGTTAGAAGCCCCCTGGCAGGGGCCATATAAAGTAATACTGTCAATTCCAACAGCTGCAAAAGCACAAGGCAGAGACACTTGGGTACATCTTACACCTTACACACTGTAAATTATTATCAAAACAAACCATAGAAGCTAGCCATAGAGAGTGTTGCTGTTGTGGAAGAAGTCTGGGGCTACAAAGGGAGTCAGGTATTTTAGTTGACCTGATTGTCTCAAACCTTGGTGAAGAAATTAAGAGTCCACAGCAGGTAGAATACACTCAAAATGGCTAACAATGAAAGACCCCTCAGAGATTACTGACGTAGATTCCAGTTTTTTGAATGGCTCACATGTGTGTTCCTCGTGCTTGTCCTTGTCATAGTCCTCCTGATACGGTTGTTGTGCAGCTCAGTTACTATTTTAAAAGGTATCTGGTGGATCAATAAACATCATCATTAAGGTTGAAAGGACACCACCCACCATAATGTGCACTGAAGATAAAGCTTGTCTAGTCTAGTTTAACTATTGTGATATATTATGAGGGACCCATGCTGTGGTATTCATCTCAGACTGGAAGGAAGGGAGATGCAGTAATTTCCTCTGACGGAAGAGCATGGGGATTAAGGGGCTGGGGGATAAAAGAGATTGTGATGTGAGAATGAATTGTGATGCAGGACCTCAGGCAGCAGGGTCGTGTGAGTGTGGTAATATAAAAGAGATCTCCTGCTACAGAATGTTAATGTTTTCTGATTCTGAGAGATGTGAGAGAGGGAATAAAGTTCATCTGCTCTGAATGCTTGGCCTGGTCATTCCTCTCTCCACACTGGTGACCCTTGACGAATAATGGAACACGAGGCAAACACCCCGGAGATGACCCGGCCCCAGCAACGCGTGCACCATTTCGATCAAACTACCAGACTTTTGGTGGCACGACCCGAATCTTGGTTTGTCCACACCGAGGCCCAGTTTGTGCTCCGGGGAATAACGGCAGATGACACCAGATATTACTACGTGGTCGCAGCGCTGGATGCTTGCACCACTCAGCAAGTAGCGAGCCTGCTCTAACAGCCCCCAGCCCGCGACAAATACAGGGCTCTCAAAGAAGTGCTGACCTGGTGCTACACGCTCTCGGACTGCGAGAGAGCGGAGAGGCTCCTGACGCGCTCCGAGTTAGGAGACAGGTTGACGGTCAAACTGATGGAGAAGATGTTGGCGTTGATGGGCACGAAAGACGGGTATTTTCTATTTGCCCACCTTTTCCTCCGGAACCTCCCAACGCTGGCCAGAGCAGTCCTTGCCAACTCGCCGTTGCTGGCCGCACGTAACTACCGTGCGCTAGCCCAGGAGGCAGATCGGATCATTCTCACCATCAGAGCCCTCACAGTGAACGCAGCGACGTCGGAACCCAGCAAGATGGCCAGCGGAAGCGAGGAGCCAGCGATGGTAGCGGCAGCGGGGTCCAGGAAGCGCCAGAGAAACACACTCCACTCCTACCACTGCCGTTTTGGAGAGGATGCACACCGATGCATGCTACCGTGCCAATTCAATAGTTCGGGAAACGCCAGGACCGGCAATCGGTAGCAGCTGCGACCGCCGGTGAAGAAAGCAAGCTGCTCTATGTGACAGACTCACGCTCGGGGAGACGGTTCCTCATGGACTCTGGCTCCCAAAAGAGCCTCATCCTGCCGTCCTATGCTGACCGGCTAGCAGGAGCTAGTGGCCCCGAGCTGACGGCCGCAAACGGCTCAGACATTAAGACTTTTGGTGAGAGGACACTGACTGTATCCCTGCACGGCCGTACATACCAGTGGACATTCGTCACAGTGGCATGCAGTTTCCCAATCTTAGGCGCTGATTTTTTGTGTGCACACGGACTACTAGTTGATGTTGCTAACATACGCCTGATTAATGCAATGTCTTTTGATTCTCTCCCCTGTACAGCTACAGGAGCCGGGGCCACAACACTAGCCAATGTCACAGCTCCAGGTGGTAAGTTCCACACACTGCTCAACCAGTTCCTAGCACTCACGGTCCCGACATTTTTGGCGGCCATCACTAAACACGGGGTGGAGCACTTTATTACCACCACCGGGCTGCCCATTTTCGCACGACCTCGGCGCCTGGACACAGCTAAACTGGCCATAGCACGTGAGGAGTTTGCCAATTTGGAAAGGCTGGGCATCATCAGATGATCAAACAGCCCATGGACATCCCCACTACATATGGTCCCTAAGGCCGAGGGATTGTGGCGACCTTGCGGAGATTTCCGCAGATTAAACAATGCCACAGCACACGACCACTACCCAATCCCCCATATTCAGGATTTGTCAGTTCACCTTGCCGGGGCACGGATTTTTTCTAAGATAGACCTGGTCCGTGGTTACCACCAGGTCCCGGTGCGCGCGGAGGACATACCTGAAACAGCAGTAATAACCCCGTTTGGTCTGTTTGAGTTTTTACACATGCCTTTCTGGTTAAAAGACGCGGCACAGACATTCCAACACATGATGGATGCAGTGTTGCGCGATCTGCTGTTTGTGTTCATCTACCTGGATGACATCCTGGTGGCCAGCACGTCCAAGGACGAACACGTAACCCACCTCAGGATGGTTTTCCGGAGGTTAGAGGAGCACGGGTTAAAAATCAACTCGGCGAAATGCCGGTTCTGCATGATGGGGATTGATTTTTTTGGGACACCGCATCTCACCGGAGGGGGCGATACCCTTGCTGGACAAGGTGCGCGCAGTAGCAAATTTTCCCTTGTCTCAGATGGTCAGGGCGCTGCAGGAGCTTTTGGGGATGGTTAACTTGTATAACCGTTTCCTCCCCCACGCAGCCAAGCTCATGCAGCTGTTGTACGCTGCACTCAAGAAACGGAAACCGGAGGACAGAGTCGACTGGACTCCTGAGTGGGAGCAGGCGTTCTGAGGTTAAAACAACCCTGGCAAACGCCGTACTACTGGCGCACCCGGACCCGGCGACTCGGATAGCGCTCACTACCAACGCCTCGGATGTGGCCATAGGGGCCGTCATGGAGCAATGCGTCACCGGTTCTTGGCAGCCGCTAGCCTTTTTTAACAGGGCTTTGCGCGACAGTGAAGGTAAATACAGTGTGTTCGAAAGAGAGTTACTGGCTGTCCACCTGGCCATACACCACTTCCAGTTCTGGCTGGAAGGGCGCACCTTCACTGCGTTCGTGGACCACAAGCCGCTAACGTATGCGATGGCCAAGGTTTCGGAACTACGGTCGGGCCGGCAGCAGAGACAGCTGGCCGCGAACTCGGAGTTTACGGCCGACATTCAGCATGTGGCCGGTAAACTTAACGTGGTGGCGGACTGCCTCTCGCACGCCTTAGTGGCCCCAGTCTACGTAGGGATAGATTACACGGCCATGGCCGTGGAGCAGATCAGCGATGCGGACGTGTGCGCGCTCCAGTCTGGACCAACAGGGTTAAGGCTGGAGAGCAGGGTACGGCAAGACAGCCCCCCCCAATCTGTGACGTCTCCACAGGACGCCCGCGCCCGGTGGTCCCACACGCTTGGCGCCGCCGCGTTTTTGAGTCCGTTCACTCCCTGGCGCACCCAGGAGTGCGTGCGTCAGTCAAAATGGTGGGGCCCTCAGTTTGTTTCCGACCTCTTGTCCACGATGGCCCGGAGCCTGGGTGTCGCAATTCATCGCACAACTGCGTACAACCCACAGGCCAATGGGTTATGCGAGCGTTTCCATAGGTCACTGAAAGCAGCCCTCAGGGCTTCGCTTATGGATGCAAATTGGGTGGACCGACTGCCGTGGGTTCTATTAGGGTTGCGTTCCGCACCAAAAGAGGATTTGGAGGCTTCCCCAGCAGAGCTTGTTTTTTTCTCAGCCGCTGCGGCTCCCTGGGAAAGTTTTACCAGACAACCCCGCACCGAACACCCATCCGTCCCCACGTTCACAGCATAGCGCAGATGCAGAGACGCTATCTGGCCCGGCCCACCACTGTTTTCCCTGCGCTTTTGTGCCGAAAACCTTGAAGGACATGGCGTTCATGTTTGTCAGGCACGATGCCCACCGACCCCCATTATGCCCACCCTACGATGGCCCGTTTAGAGTGCTGGAACCTGGGAACAATCATTTTGTGTTAGACTTGGGGGGTCGCTGGGAGAAAATCTGTATAGACAGGCTTAAGCCCGCCTTTGTGGTGGCAGACGAGCAGGTGGAGTTGGCTCGAGCTCCTTGGTGCGGAAGACCCCCCCGAGAACTCCACAGGTAAACGACTCATCAGGGCAGTCACACGAGCATGCTGAATGTTTTCCCCCCATTGTCCACCCACAGACGGACACACCCCCAGGAACCCCCCACCGGCACAGCAGTGCCTCGGAGCTGAAGAGCCCCCGTTACAGCAGCTATGGGCGGAGGCTGAAGCCGAAAGGACGTGAGAGTTAAAACTCAGTCTGAGACTCGGGGGGGGGGGGGGGAGTATGGAGGACCCATGCTGAAGTATTTATCTCAGACTGGAAGGAAGGGAGATGCAGTAATTTCCTCTGACGGAAGAGCATGGTGATTAAGGGGCTGGGGGACAAAAGGGATTGTGATGCGAGAATGAATCGTGATGCAGGACCTCAGGCAGCAGGGGCGTGTGAGTGTGGTAATATAAAAGAGAGCTCCTGCTACAGAATGTTAATGTTTTCTGATTCTGAGAGATGTGAGAGAGGGAATAAAGTTCATCTGCTCTGAATGCTTGGCCTAGTCATTCCTCTCTCCACTATATATACAGTATATACTGTATATATATATATATATATATATATATATATATATATATATATATATATATATATATATAAAATTGTGACCACTCCATGCACTATGAATCTGAGTCTGTGATGTATGAAAAGAGTCATAAGTACATGTGCACTCCTCCATGTAACTGGTCTGATGTGTTCAGTCACACAGGACCCGATGACTCTTAAACTGGATAATATTATGTTGAAGTAAATGTACTTTGAAAAGACCCCTTCAAGAGCGTAGGCATGGTCCTTCATGGTCATTCATCCTAATCCTAATTGTGAAACAATAACACTATATTCAAACAGACACCAAGGTATGTAGAACAGGTATTCACAACTAACTATTGGTGGGGATATGTAGTTTCTTGCTAGTAGGACAAATAAAACAAACTTCTCTTGCTCAGGACTTAGGAACATTTCAAACAGTTCCTCCAAACCATCCTCTATATTCGTAGTCCCATCATCAATGGTGCCAGGGCAGAACAACACCTTTGAACTAAATGGAGGATAGTGGCTCTGTGGGCATAGGGTCTACTCACACCTGCCCTCTAACTGGGAGGTGTCTATGCCGCTGTATGACTGCCTGATCACACTATCATGATGTACACTACCGTTCAAAAGTTTGGGGTCACCCAGACAATTATTTTGTGTTTTCCGTGAAAAGTCACACTTACTTACCACCATGAGTTGTAAAATGGATAGAAAATATAGTCAAGACATTGACAACGTTAGAAATAATGATTTGTATTTGAAATAATAATTTTTTCCAGATACTAACCTGCTCAAAGGAAGGTCAGTTTTATAGCTTCTCTAACCAGCTAAACTGTTTTCAGCTGTGCTAACATGATTGCACAAGGGTTTTCTAATCATCCATTAGCCTTCTGACGCAATGAGCAAACACATTGTACCATTAGAACACTGGAGTGATAGTTGCTGGAAATGGGCCTCTATACACCTATGTAGATATTGCACCAAAAACCAGACATTTGCAGCTAGAATAGTCATTTACCACATTAGCAATGTATATTAGATATTAGAGTGTATTTCTGACTAGTTTAAAGTTATCTTCATTGAAAAAACAGTGATTTTCTTTCAAAAATAAGGAAATTTCTAAGTGACCCCAAACTTTTGAACAGTAGTGTATCTTGATTAAGTCAGACAGCCAGGGCGTTGAAAGAGGGACCTGGAATACAAACCACATGATGTAGTCTGAGCAACAAATATATCAGTTGAATTTAACATTAGAGCATTGGCCGAAAGGTCACACTTGCATTGTTTCCTTGGACAGGGGTTGGGAAGATGAACTCGATGTCTTCACTGCCTGGCTACAATCCTTCTTTGGACAGTGGGCAGGAATGATAAAAAAAAAACGTTATATTATCCCTTATGATTAGAATTGCCATCTTTATGTGTGTAAGATGTTGCTGCATTCCCTGTTGTAGAGGCCTTACTGAAAAAACAGTACATGCTGTTGGTGCACACCAGTATCTTATATTAGCTCAACAGGAGGAGAGCGATAAGGATTCAAGTAATGAGGTCAAGTTTAATATCAAGTCTACCAGTGTCTCTGCAAGAAAAAATGTTGGTATTGACAATATGCCTATAATGATTAAAGCATGATGTAACAGTTGAAAATTTGTGTAAATACATTTATTGGAAGTTTTTTAAGTTTTTATTTTTGATATTGAAATTATAATACTGAATGTTTGTCAGTGATGACTCATTTCTATGGTTGTCAAAGGTAGTAGGAATGAGGTGAGAATTTTTTCCTGTATAAATACTCAACGAATGAAGACTGAAAAGAAATTGCATTACAATGATTCCTCATGAAAGCATATACTGTTTATGGGTTTTTCACTAATCACACATGAAAATAACATCAGGTGTCTGATACCTGTTTATTATAGTTATTGACTCCATAAAATGGAGTCAAGAGAGGAAATAATTGTGATAATAAATAAATAGTGAAGATTAGTTAATACAATATTACACAATGTACTTGCATACACATATCTCTTAGATCCACACATACACCCCCCCCACACACACATACAGACATGCAAGTCAAACCCACACATACACCATTCACACATAAACATCAGTTGCTTACACACATACTACACACATATGTAAGTTTCACAGGAAAGTCTCTGTTCTTGTTTCCATATATGGGCATGTGTAGGGCAAAAGAGAAGACATGGATGCTGAGAGGAAGCCATAAAGCCATAAAGGCAGGAACAAACACCCAGTAACTTGCCTATATGTAGCTGTGAATTCCTTTGTGCGGGGTCCTTTCCAGGAGACAGAGCTGGCAGGATCCGTGGCCATGTACTCTGACTCCCTGCATGGTTCAATAACAGTTAAGTGTCATGTACGCTGCATCTTTGCGCAGCACACAAATGATCTGATACGAGCCCAAACGCAGATGAAGTGAACGTATTTATTAACAAAAGGAAAAAACACAAAATGTTCAATGAATACAGTCTAGAATGAAAAGTGAGCAGATGAACTGGCTACAACTCTATTGGTTGGAGAAGAGATGAGCCCCATGCGCTCCCAGACGGGGCTGGAGCAGAGAGGAAGGGCAACTGAATAATGAGGAGAAAGACTTACATGCTGGGTCAGAGCAAACACACTCTGGAATCAGCAACACAGTCCAAAGGGAGAAAAAACAACTATGAGGAGCCTGACATCAATGCTGACTTCATGAAGTATAGACTTGGTCAAGAGTTGACTTCAGGCTTTAGACTAACGCCGCCACCCCGAGTGCTCCCACTGCCACACATAAATACCCCGTGGACTAATGAGCGGCAAGTGGAAGCAGGTGTGGCGGCAGCCCTCAGTGCATGGGTGCATGCATGTGTGTGTATGTGAACTAAATGATGCATATACTGTAAGTGTGGGTGCATGCTTGGTGCGTGCCCGCATATGTGCATCAGAATGAATGTGTGTGTGAAAGTACCAATGATAAACAACAGGCAGCTGATGGATGCCGGCAGAGGGAGAGGTGTGGCAGTAGGCTGGCAGGGAGCCCAGGCTCAGAGGCTCCAATAACCTGCCAGCTAGGAATAATTAACAACAATCAGGGAACTACAGCCACAAATCATGGAACGTTCATGACAGAGCCCCCCCTCCCCAAGGGGTGGATGCCAGACACCCACATAAGGAAAACCTGCCCCCCCACCCAGAAAACCATCACCACTAACCCGGGCGGGAGGTGGGGGAAACCTTTTGAGTGAGATTTTGCGTGCCCCTAGTGGCAGAGCATGGCGCTGTGCCTGTCATCTCATTCTGACCTGATTGGTTCCATTGAGGATTTATACTGATTTGTACTGATCTGCCAGTTTCAGAAGGTGGCAGACATCTGTTGGACGACTCAATGAATGACACCTAATACACCAAAGAAGAAGAACTCCTCATTTCCTTTTACTGTTTTTAGCATTTTAGCCCAGAAAGCTAATATGGCTGCCGCCCGTCATCGTGCACCGTCACTTAGTCGGCTTTGTATGCGTAAAATAGCCGCAGGATACAAGCGAAATTTATG
Organism: Pholidichthys leucotaenia; assembly: GCA_020510985.1. Taxonomy (NCBI): domain Eukaryota; kingdom Metazoa; phylum Chordata; class Actinopteri; order Cichliformes; family Pholidichthyidae; genus Pholidichthys; species Pholidichthys leucotaenia. Next base: position 341,632,389 of record CM035840.1, read on the forward strand.
TGGGATAATCAAAAGACTTTGTAGATGTGGTAGAGAGTGTAACTGACCAACAGAGCGCAAAATAACGACCACGATGGGTGAAAACCCAGTGACCACGCCAGCCAGCTAGCCCCCCCTTTGTCAACAGTAAGAGAGGAATTTCTGTTTTTTTTTAAATATTGTACTGATTTCTTGTTCATATACTTTGAAGATAAGATGATGAGGTACCTCTGTACAAAAAACTGTATCAAAAGACTGAACCATTCTTTGTGTAAATACGTCCAAAGTCCAGTTTTGACTGTGTTATGGAATTTAAAGAGGTGTCATGACATTATGCAAATTAGATGCATAAATTTATTCCTATCTGAAACTTTGGATCATATTTTACATCTTTCTAATTGACAGTAAGCCATTATCTCTTACCACTTTCAAGTTTTAGCCTTGGAAATCTGAACTATTTTATTGACAAAAAATATTTACCACTCTTGACCACGAGGGGTTATGTCTCAATTCGCCAACAGACACACTCAAAGAGTTAAACAAGCAAGAATAAATACTACAGAACAGAGCAAATACACAAAAACACCCAACCCCAAACCTATGACTAAGCCCCCCCCAAGACCCAAGAGTCCCAAAGTTCAGGGGGCTGGCCAAAGTCCCAGGGCCAGCAGGTGGCCTGCAGAACAGCATCAGGCGGTCTGCCAGAGAGATGAGCCACCTGATTCAGAGACCCAGTTCTTTGGGCAGGCGGCCTGCATAGTTGAGCCATCAGGTCCGGAGGGGTGGACGAGGCGGCGGCCTACCCACGGAAGGCTGAGAGGCAGGTGGCCGGACAGAGGAAGGGGAATGAATCCTTGCGGTTCCTAGTGGCGGAGGAAGATGGACCACGACGGTGCCCAGCAGAAGAAGAAGGAACACCCACAAGGCCTCTGTTAGGGGAGAGGAGACCCTGGTGTTCTCAGACTGGCCGGCTGCACCCTCGGTGGTCCTGGCTTGGGACTGGAGCACGGCCGCACCCGCCGTGGACCCAGGCTGGGCCATGGCTGCACCCGCAGTGGTCCCGGCCCGGGACAAAGTTGCACCAGCAGTGGTCCCGGCCTGGGACCTCATTGCTCCTGCGGTGAGCCCCAGTTGGGCATGCATTGCACCCACGGAGGACCCCGAGCGGGCCATGGTTGCACCCACAGTGGAACCCGGCTGGGCCCCTGCTGCACCCGCAGTGGACCCCAACTGGGCCATGATTGCACCCACAGTGGAACCCAGCTGGGCCCCTGCTGCACCCGTGGTGGGACCCCGCTGGGCTACTGCTGACCCTAATGCCACCTTGACTATGGGCCAGCCGACCAGCATGAACACCATGCCCAGGATGTGGTCAATCAATTGGGCTCCAAGCGAGGGTGAAGGAAGAGAGCCCCTGATAACCTCGGCAAGAGGAACTGGAACCACGATGTCCTCTGGAGGCCGACCTGGACCCTTGGAGACCTCCGGCTGAACTGGAATGTCTCCGGTGACCCTGGGAGAAGACTCAGAAAGTACACACAGAGAAGCAGGATCAGGGTCACCGGCAGTGGCGGAGCCCGGCGAGGCGAGCTCAGATGCAGTCTACAGCTGCATCTGGCTCTCCTCGCTTAGAGCTAGGCAAAAGTACTCTAATACTAAGAGGAGAAAGACAAAGGAGAGCACTTGCCTGAGCTTGAGTTCCACCGCCATCCAGGACTCCGGTAATCCAAGCGGTTACTTCATCTCAGGTCCAGCCTCAAGGAGGTCTAGTTCCGGCTCCCATTCTGCTATGGTTGCCTCCGCAGCAGGCATGATGGAATTAGCAGTCCTTATTGCCCCAGCCATCGTGACCCACACCGGTGACTCCTCTGGCGTGGCAGCTGGGGTCTGGCTCACCATTGCTGCGGGGGAGCAATCTTCCCGGACCTCTGGCTCCCCCTGGTCCCGACGGTTCGGTTCTGGCGCCGGTATGCTTTCAGGGAGGACAGGAGAGAACATAGAGCGGGCTGGTGAGCAGTTCATAACAGCAGCAGGTGGGGAGAACTCAGGGGACTGCTTCTTCTGAGTCCCCCTACCGGGAATCAGGCAAGACATTTCATCACTAATAGGAAAATAATGAAATAAAACTTGCCTGTTCTCCCGGATTAGGATGCTGCCTGCTGCTGTAGCGGGTCCTTCTCCATGGCGAGGACGATTCTGGGCCCCCCTGAGGATCATGGAGGAGCCGCCCCTCTGGCCATGGAAATGGGAGCCACCGGTGAAGAAATCAAATGCCCCTTAGCTGTCTGAGGATGCACCGAGAGAGGAGCCCTCGCAGCGGAAGTGGAGGGAGACCTGGCAGACGGGACTGCCCGAGAGAAAAAACGTGAGTGAAAGTCTGCTGCGGGGATAGCCGGGCTCGGTGTAGGGAAAGACACTGCCAGAGGGGCTGGATTATTCCTCCGGGGATCGTCACCGCTGCTGACCTGACAATGGCCATGCTGGATCTGGAGGCGAAGAGAAGGGAGGAATGGCCGCCAGCTGAGAAGAGTGTTTCCGCTTGGGCTTAGCGAGGAACGCCCCTCTCCTCAGGTCAGGAAAAGCCTGCTGGAGCGCGCAGACCGAGGATAACAGTTCAGCATACTGGGGAAAATTCCAGAGGCCGGGGTGAGCCTCCAGAATACCCAGAGCCCCGTTCAGGCAGTCCCACTTCTCTCCGGGGCCGTAGGCTTCATCGGCGTCATCCATGAAACCCCAGATGAATATGGCTGCCCATTCCTCCTCCACGCTCAGATGCCCTGCCGCTCATCTGCTTCTGCTGGTGTGGAGACGCCACGCCGAGGACATCGTGCTCCAGAACAGGTGGGTGGAAAACACACAGAAAAGGGTGAAAAAACAACATGCACTTCACCGCTGGGTTCTTTTATGGTGGCAGCGTACTGTCATGTATGCTGCGTCTTTGTGCTGCACACAAATGAATTGATAGGAGCCCAAACGCAGGTGAAGTGAACGTGTTTATTAACAAAAGGAAAAAAACACAGAATGTTCAATGAATACAGTCCGGAATGAAAAGTGAGCAGATGAACTGGCTACAACTCTGTTGGTTGGAGAAGAGATAAGCCCAACGTGCTCTCAGACAGGACTGAAGCGGAGAGGAAGGGCAATTAAATAATGAGGAGAAAGACTTACATGCTGGGTTGGAGCAAACAAGTTCTGGAATCAACAACACCATACACAGTCCAATGGGAGAAAAAACAACTATGAGGAACCTGACATCAATGCTGAATTTATGGAGTGTAGACTTGGTCAAGAGTTGACTTCAGGCTTTAGACTAACGCCGCCACCCCGAGTGCTCCCACTGCCACACAAATACCCTGTGGATTAATGAGTGGCAAGTGGAAGCAGATGCGGCGGCAGCCCTCAGTGCATGAGTGCATGCATATGTGTGTACAGTATGTGAACTAAATGATGCATGTAAGTGTAGGTGCGTGCATGGTGCGTGTCCGCGTATGTGTGTCAAAATGAATGTGTGTGTGCAAGGACAAATGAAAAACTGGTGGATGCCGGTAGAGGGAGAGGCGTGGTAGTAGACTGGTAGGAAGCCCAGGCTCAGAGGCTCCACTAACCTGCCAGCTAGGAATAACTAACAACAATCAGGGAACTACAGCCACAAATCATGGAACGGGGTTGAGACATCAACCCCATTCATAACATTAAGCTGAGAAATAATATTTTTTTTCTGTGATTATTGGTTGCTTAACTGAAAAGATTCTGCTAACTGTTCGGAAAATTAATTTTTACAAATCCCACAGAACATCATTAATGAGCGTTGGTAAGGCCAAAAAACCTTTTGCCAGTAAATGGTGGAACCCTGAAGCTGGTCAAATGCTGAATTGATGAGGGGTAGGGCGTATTTGTCCTTAATAGTAATGTTAAATTCCCGCAAGTCGATACAGGGGCAAAGTCCTTCTTACCAACAAAGAAAAACCTTGCTCCTACTGCAGACAAGGAATGGGGACTATACCAGCACTTAGGGACTCTTTAATGTATTTTTCCATAGCTTCCTTTTCTGTGGCAGACAGATTATACAGGCGGCTGGTAGGTAATTACGCTCCCTGTTGGAGCTCTATGGCACAGTCATAGGGCCTATGAGGGGGAAGAAACAGGGCTTTAGCTTTGCTAAAAATGGGCGCCAGATCATGGTAAATAGAGCGAACTTTGGACAGATCAGGGGGTTCAGAAGTGGCAGGCTGAATGGGCATACATGGAGAGCAAGCAGCGGAATGAAGACATGCAGACAAACAAAATGGACTCCATGAGCCAATCGTCCCCTTGGACCAGCCAGTAGTGGAGTTGTGTAATCTCAGCCAGGGAAACCCTAAAACTATGGGTGATGTGGTGGCAGGTAGCACTAACAATGGAAGGTGTTCTCTATGGCTTCCAGAGACTATCATAGCTATAGGAATGGTTTGTTTAGACACCTGGCCAAGGGGCTGACCAGAGACGGCGATCACATTGAGTGACTGTGGGAGACTCTCATAGGGTGTCTTTAACTGGTTTGCCAGACTCTCAGAAATGAAGTTTTGTTCAGCTCCAGAATCAACCACGGCAGAACTGACATATTCGGTAGTGTTGACAAAAGGTGAACCGGTAAAAAAAAGGCATGACCACAGGGAATTAGATGCACCGCCCCCCAGTCTCCTTACCGCGACTGACAGGCTGTGCCTTTTTGGTTTAGCGGGGCACCAAGATGCGACGTGGTTCTCCTGACCGCAGTAAAAACAAACCATCCTTGCAGCGCCGCTGCCATTCAGCAGGGGTCAGCCCAGGGCCACCCACTGCCTTCGGCTCAGGTGCTTCAGAGGATGCCGCCGCAGGTGGAAATGTGGGGAGAGCTGGTGGAGGTGGTGAGGAGCGAGACATGGCACACGAATCACAGGAGCATTCCCGAGCGCATTCACGAAGCCGACTGCCAAGCTTAATTACTGAAGATACCAGAGCATCAAGTGATTCCAGCTCTTCTCGGAGGTGGGCCAGCTTGTTGTGCAAGGTGGAATTTAAACTGCGAGTGAAAGTGGAGCTAACAGTGGTGTCACCCCATCCCGCCTCCAAGGCAAGAATCCAGAAATCAATAGCATGCTCCGCCGCAGTCTTAACACCCTGGCGTAAATTTAATAAGCGGCTCTAAGCACTCCCCTCCAGATCCACTCCCCTCCAGATTAATCTGTGCTATCAGTGAGGGGCACCAAGAGCTGAAATAATATACCATATCTGCAATCAGAGAACGTATCACACTAAACACTTTTAAGACTCATTGTAAAAACTGGCTTTTAAACAACCAAAACTGTACCCATAACTAGTGGTTGCTCTGCGGCATGCGCATATACGTACAGTATATGTGCCCGTGCTTCACGCACATATGCCCGTTGGATCCATAATAGGGAAATAATGAGCAGAAGGTTGTTACTGTTAATGGAGCTTTATTAACGTAACTATTGACAATACCCTCAGGCATTCAGCACTCCCCAGCAAGCCAGGTGTCCCACGATGAAAGAGGACTAGCCTCTTCCGCCCACATCCTTTATACCCGGAGTGGCATCACCACCGGAAACCGGTAGTTGGCCAGCCCTGCTCATTCCCCGTCCAACCCAGCTGCCATCTTACTAATACCCCTTTTTCCATACATAACAATGCCCCGCTTCTTGTTTGTTGCTGCTGTTTGTTGTTGCTGTGAGGTGTTTGGGTGCATGCGTCATGGGCAGTGAGAGCACGCCCCTCCTGTCCTGCCTCACCTTCATCAACTCATCACTGCACCTGAGGTAGAAGATGCACCTGTGCTCGTTCATCAGCCAGCGTACTTAAGGAGGCTCTCTCCGCGCATTCAACGCTGGCTCATCTGGGTATACTGCCCGTTAAACAGACAAGCAAGTATTATTTGACAAGCATAGACACGCCGTTTTACCTTGTTGCTCTTCTCTCCTCAGGTTGCTGCCACCGTGTATGTGTGTCTCCAGGACTGCGCGCACTCTCCTGCCACATCTCACCATTTCCTCAGCTTCCTATCTCCACCAGGTCAGGCACCACCAGCTCAACCCCCACACCCTCCTGGTACGTTTATTCCCCGCTGGGCCCTGCCGGTTCTCCCTGGAAACCCAAGTAAGTGGCAATTTGGCTCGCCCATTTCCCCTTACTCTGTTCCTCCACTCACAGCTTTTGTCTTCTCTCCACAGGGTGGTTCCTCTGAGGAGTGACTGTTTCCCTAGCTATGCGCTTGTTTTGCAAATTAATAAACTTTCAAACGTGCACCTTCATGTGGTTACTTTCCTGTGCTATTGCATCATGCACGTGAGTTGTCAGCTTAATAAATCATGACAGAACGAGCCAGCCAGGACGGTAGCTCAGTCAGTGCTGCAGCACAAGAGCTGTCTGCTTTGGATCGCTTGTTGTGACCGAGCACCAGCTCGCCATGCTGACTCAGCAAGTTTCAAACATGATGAGGCTTTGGACTAATGCGCCTCCTCAGGCTCCTCCTCCTCAGCCTGCTCCCCACACTACGGTGCGCCGTACTACCTCTGTTCTCATGCCTACCCCGTACGCGGGGGAGGTGCGGAAATGCAAAGGGTTTCTTATTCAAGCTTGCATGTATTTGGAGCAGGTCGGGGAGAAGTACCCAGAGGACGTGGCCAAAATTCAGTTTTTTACACTGTTGCTCAAGGACCAAGCCCTGGATTGGGCACGGTCCAAGATTGATAACCAAGAGGGGCGTAAGTATACGTTTGATCAATTTGTGGACGCTTTCTCCTGCACGTTTGGCCATACCGAGAGTCAGGGCAATGTTATGAGCCGCCTGATGACACTCCACCAGGGCACTCGGTCAGCAGCCGAGTACTCGGTGGAGTTCTGGGTTGTAGCGGCTGATTCAGGGTGGAATGAGATTGCCTTGCGCAGCGCATTCCTCCATGGGTTAAACGCTCAACTCCGTGATGATCTGGCAGTTCACCCTGTCCCTGAGACTCTCGACAGTCTCATAGATTAGGCTGTTGGATTGGACAACCGGTACCGTGAGCATGCGAAGGAGCACGAGTCCTTCTCTCGTCTGCGTGCTGAGCACGCACTCGCTGTGGTTACTGACACTGGTGGCGCCGGCTCTTCAACCGAGCTGATGGAGCTCTCTCGGCATTTGATCGATGATGAGCGAAGGGCTGGCGTGTGCACGTACTGCAGTTCACTGAACCACAGTCTGGACGAATGCCGCCAGCAGCCAAAAGACGCAGCCCGTCAGTAACCATGGGGGGTCTGGCGGGCAGGACTAAATCTACTCCCCCCGGTAATTTTTCTATTTCGGCTCTTGTGCAATTGCCGGGAGTCGAGAGGACTATGACACTGGTTGATTCGGGGTCAGAGGGTAATTTCGTCTCTGCCCAGTTTGTGCGGCAGGTGGGTTTTCCCACACACAAATTGCCCCACAACCAGAGAATAACCACCATATCTGGCCAGGAGGCTGCGGTAGTCACCGAAAGCACGGCGTCAATCTCCATCTTCCTTTCCAGGAACCACCGGGAGGAACTCACGCTCCTGGTTCTTCCTATCTCATCTTCCCCAGTGGCTCTTGGCTACCCGTGGCTCCGGAGGCACAATCCGATTATCAACTGGGGACAAAATACAATCTCCTCCTGGAGCCCCTTTTGTATGGCAAACTGCATGCATTCAGCGGAGTGTTCCCTAACTCTGTATGTCTCCCTCCCTCTGGCCGAGCTGCCGGACCTCAGCCTCATCCCCCGGGCATACCACAATTTGGGGGAGGTCTTTAGCAAATCGAGGGCGCTGTCGCTACCGCCGCATCGCTCCTACAATTGCACTATAGACCTCATCCTGGGGGCGAAGCTGCCATCCAGTCGGCTATACAGCATTTCTGGTCCGGAGAGGGAGGCGATGGAGAAATACATTAAAGAATCGCTGAACGCCGGCCTTATTTGGCCATCTTCGGCCCCACTTGGGTTCGGGTTCTTCTTCGTTCGGAAGAAGGATGGCTCATTGCGCCCGTGCATCGACTACCAGGAGCTCAATGCTATTACCACCAAAGACAAGTACCATCTGCCTTTGATTAATTCCGTGTTCGAGCTCCTTCAGCACTCACAGGTATTCACCAAGTTAGACTTAAGGAATGCATACCATCTGATCTGCATTCACGAAGGCGATGAATGGAAGACGGCATTTAAAACTCACCAGGGGCAGTTCAAATATCTGGTGATGCCATTTGGGCTCACCAACGCCACCACTGTCTTTCAATGGTTAATTAACGATGTCCTCCGCGACATGCTTTATCAGTTCATTTTTGTCTACTTGGATGATATTTTGATTTTCTCCCGCTCACCAGAGGAACATGAAGCCCACGTCAGAGCCATCCTGCAATGGCTTCTGGAGAACCATCTCTACGTCAAGGCTGAAAGTGTGAGTTCTCCACAACATCAACCACCTTCTTGGGCTTCATAGTGGCTGAAGGGAGACTGATTGCCGACCCGGCCAAGGTGAGGGCAGCGCTTGATTGACCAACTCCCCACTCCTATAAGGAGTTTCAACACTTCCTCGGGTTTGCGAATTTCTATCGCCGGTTCATCAGGAACTACAGTGGGGTGGCACTGCCCTTGACACAGCTGACCTCCATTAAGGTCCCCTTTCGCTGGACCGAGGCAGCTGAACAGGAATTTGTGAAATTAAAGCGCCTGTTCACAGAAACACCAATCTTGGCTCAGGTCAACATGCAGCTCCAGTTCATCCTCGAGGTGGACGCATCTGAATCGGGGGTAGGCGCTGTGTTATCGCAGTGCACACCCCTGATCAGAAGCTCCACCCATGCGTGTATTTCTCTCGTCGGGCTTACGCCAGCCGAGAGAAATTACAACTCAGGGGACAGAGAGCTGCTTGCCATTAAATTGGCATTGGAGGAATGGAGGCATTGGCTAGAGGGGGCTATTCACCCCATCATCATGTGGACTGATCACAAAAACCTTGAGTATTTGTGATCGGCCTGCCAACTTAATGCCACGCAGGCTCATTGGGCCCTGCTTTTTCAGAGGTTCAACTTTTCCATCATGTACCGGCCTGACGCTCGGAACACCAAACCAGACGCGCTATCGCGCCAGTTTGATTCCAAGGAGGTAGCGCCGCCTTCCCCCCCAAACCATCATACCACCTTTGCGTGTCCTCAGAGCCCTTACTTGGGATATCGAGCGGAGGGTCCGCCAGGCCCAGTCCCAGGAGCCTGTGCCAGTAGGGTGCTCCCAGAACCGTCTGTATGTCCCAGCCGACCGCCGCAGCAATGTCATCCAGTGGGGTCACACCAGTCGCTTTTCTTGCCATCCTGGTATCGCTCAAACTGTGGACTTCGTCTGGTGAACATTCTGGTGGCCCATGGTGTGGCGGGACGTAGGGCAGTATGTTAAAGCCTGTCAGGCCTGCGTCCGGGGGAAATCGGACTCCTCTCCCCATCTGGTCTCCTCCATCCCCTCCCCACCCCTGGTCGTCCGTGGTCACACATTGCCATGGACTTCGTCACCGGACTTCCCCCCTCCCGTGGCAAGACGGTGATTCTCACCATTGTGGATCGCTTCTCCAAGGCGGTGCATCTGGTTGCCCTCCCGAAGCTCCCCTCGGCCTTGGAGACAGCGATCCTACTCACCGACCATGTGATCCAGATCCATGGTATTCCCATGGACATTGTGTCTGACCGGGGTCCTCAATTCACATCCCAGGTCTGGAGGGCCTTTTTCCGGACCCTGGGAACAACGGTGAGCCTCTCCTCTGGTAACCATCTGCAAAGCAACGGGCAGGCGGAGTGCGCCAACCAGTCCCTGGAGGCCACCCTGCAGTGTGTAGCAGCTGACAACCCGTCTTCCTGGAGCACACACCTGACCTGATTGGAGTACTCTATGAACTCTGCTGTCTCCACTGCTACTGGACTCACCCCGTTCGAGGCGTCACTGGGGTACACGCCACCACTACTACCCATGGCCGAGAGGGAGGTCGCGGTTCCTTTCGTAGGGGCCCATGCTTGTCACTGCCGGCGCGTCTGGAGGTCTACCCGGGCCGCCCTCGCCCACACCACGGAACGCACCCGGGCTGCTGCTGACAGGAAGTGGGTCCCGGCTCCCAGGTATGTTGTCGGGCAGCAGGTCTGGCTGACGGCGAGCCAGGTTCCTCTCAAAGAGAAATCCAAGAAGCTGTCCCCCCCGCTTCCTAGGCCCATATACCATCTCACGGGTGGTAAACGATGCTTCGGTCCAGCTGAAGCTGCCATCGACCCTGCGGGTGAACCCCATGTTTCATGTCGCCCACATTAAGCTCCTCTCGGCCAGTGCCCTCTGCCCTCCCCCCCCGAAGCCACCTCCTCCTCCCCGGATCATCGATGGCCACCCCACCTACACTGTACGCCGTGTCTTGGATGTTTGCCGTCGGGGCCAGGGCCTTCAGTACCTGGTGGACTGGGAGGGCTATGGCCCGGAGGAGCGTTCCTGGGTCCCCACATCACGGGTCCTGGACAAAGAAATGCTCCAGGCCTATCATCGAGCTCACCCAGAGAAGCCTTCTGGACCACCAGGAGGCACTCCTAGAAGGGGGGGGCTGTCATGGGCAGCGAGAGCGCGCCCCTCCCGTCCCGCCTCACCTTTATCAACTCATCACTGCACCTGAGGCAGAAGACGCACCTGTGCCCACTCATCAGCCAGCGTACTTACGGAGACTCTTTCCGCACATTCAACGCTGGCTCGTCTGGGTATACTGCCCGTTAAATAGACAAGCAAGTATTATTTGACAAGCATAGACATGCCGTTTTACCTTGTTGCTCTTCTCTCCTCAGGTTGCTGCCACCGTGCAGGTGTGTCTCCAGGACTGCGCACACTCTCCTGCCACATCTCACCATTTCCTCAGCTTCCTATCTCCACCAGGTCAGCACCACCAGCTCAACCCCCACACCCTCCTGGTTCGTCTATTCCCCACTGGGGCCCTGCCGGTTCTCCCTGGAAACCCAAGTAAGTGGCAATTTGTCTCACCCATTTCCCCTTACTCTGTTCCTCCACTCACAGCTCTCGTCTTCTCTCCATAGGGTGGTTCCTCTGGCGAGAGACTGTTTCCCTAGCTGTGCGCTTGTTTTGCAAATTAATAAACTTTCAAACGTGCCCCTTCGTGTGGTTACTTTCCTGTGCTGTTGCATCGTGCACATGAGCTGTCAGCTTAATAAATCATGACAGCATGTGTACGCATACACAGCACTTCACTCGTGTGACATTTGAATGTTTTGTTTATAGCACCTGAACTCTTGCACTTTAGCATATCCACTTTGTACAGTTTCTTTGCAGATGTTTTCCTCGTGTATTTTTTTTTTTTTTTGTTACTTATTTGTACCCGTAGGTAGACTTGGTTTGCAGTCTGGCAACAAGCCACCGGCTGCTGGTCGCTGCGTGCGCGAGCGCCCTAAACCTACATGTTTTTGGTGTGCGGGAGGAAACCGGAGAAATCCCGGAGTAAACCCGCGCAACACGGGGAGAACATGCAAACTCCACACAGCTCACTGTTGGTCGGGGGCTGGGATCGAACCCACGATCTCATGATCCCCGCGGTCCCCCGGCCGAGGGTAAAACTGTGCTGCCACAGTGCTAAACCACTGCACCACCGTGCAGTGGTTTCATTACCAGTGTGCACCGTACACACAAACAATCAGTGTATGATTGTTTGTGTGTTTTTGTGACCCACTGGGGGACTGCAGATGCAAATTATCAGTATTGCTAAATCTGGCATACTTACATTTGTATTAATGTTCATTTGTATGTAATGTCCCTTTCAAATAAACATTAAAGTAAACTAAACTAAGCATGTCACAAAAGTGATTTTATTGTGGTCAGAGGGAAAATCATCCAGCACATGCTGAAGCACAAGTTGACATTGTAACAAGAACCCCTGAGCCCATTCCAGCTTACCACAGTAATGCGCCGGTATGGGAACCAAGGTGGAGCAAGCCAGTCGTGCTGGAGCAGCGTGTGGGACCGAAGAGGCAGCGATTAATTCCTACACCGCAACTTACAGCTGGTTGACTCCGTCTAACAATTTTGACAGCTGAACTAGACAGACTTGATTTTCATACAGTATGCCACTTGGTCAATACAATGCTGTACAGTACCGAGGAATGATTTTATTGCCTCCAACGTCATGTCTGCTGGGTCTGAGTGCTGGGCACGTACTGACAAGGTTTGTATTTTCCAGACCCAAAAGCAGAAAGGATTGGAGACAATATACAAGTGTTAACAATGATTTTATTGAAACATAATTTTGCAGAAAGTGTTCAGAAACAGTCAAGCAGCCCTGTGAGGGGAGAATAGAAGGAGAGGTAAGTTTTATGGACTAGGTAATGACTGGTAATGAATATGTTTGTCTTTGGGTTCTTACAGGTTAAACTGGAGAGGACAGCGCCAACCTCCAGACTGCTGTTGTTATGCAGACGTTCTGGCTGCAGATCCTCCACAGAGCTTCAATTGCTGGTCTTCATGAGCGGGGCAGTGACGGTGCAAACAGGCTGACCAGACCTGGACTGTGGGGGAAAGGGAGTGAAGACAACAGTGCACAGGAAGCGGTGGTAAGTCAACTTACTTGGGGAGATGGTGATTAAATCCACCAGGGAATCCGGTCCACCCCACAAGGATGGGTATCCTGGGGAGAACACACTAACAGGTGAATAAAATCCAAGAACTATTTTCAGGGCTAGAAGGCAGGCTTACTCCAGGCTGCACAAGGGGCTGAGGCATAAGTAGGCTTGGCAGGAATGACACAACGTGCCCAGGCAGAGTAGCAGGAGTGAGTCTCTTTTAAAGGCCCTCCCTAATTGCTTTCAGGTGGAGCGTGCAGCTGCAGGGAGGAAGCCAATTAGTGGAGAGAGGTACAGGCAAAGGTGTGCAGCCCTGGAATCCTTACACTTACAACCAGTTTGTAAGCGACTGGGTCTGAGACATGGCAGTGTGTGAAATCCACAACCTTTGTGTGCCCGTAGCCAAGGTAAACAAAACATCTGATGTGTTTTTTGGATGAAAAGGTTAAAAAAAAAACCAAAAAAAAAAACCCCTGGATTGTTCACTTGCAAATATTTTGTAAAGCTTTACACAAACTACTTAAAGGCTATAAAACTGCAGCCTAAGCATCTGTTGTGGTTTTATTAGATGTTAAACATGTAAAAACTGAGAAAAAACATCAAATTAAAATTAGACTATCATGTTCCTGTAGGCTAGTCAACACCATTTTAAAAACAAGAGCATCATCATCATCGTAGCAGTCTGTCGTGGGCGACAATGACCGTTTCATTTAGGTCTGATCAGATTCCTCCACACAGCTCTGTCCTTAGCCTTCTGCTGCCAGGAACTCATGTCTATGTCCAACTTCTTGAAGTTTCTTTTTACAGTGTCTTTAAATCTGAGCCTTGGTCTACCCTGATTGCGTTTACCCTCGCATAACTGTGAGTAGAGTAACTGCCGAGGGAGACGCTGGTGGTACATCCTCTCAACATGTCCGAGCCATCTCAGGTTCATCTGTATTAGCATGTCCTCCATTGATGGTAGACCAGCTCGTTTCAACACTTCTGTGTTGGTTATCTTGCCTTTCCATGAGATGTTCATTATGGCTCGAAGGTGTCTTATCATATATGCGTGGAGTTTCTTCACCTGCACTCTGTAGACAGTCCAAGTTTCAGCACCATACAATAGAGTAGCCAGTACTGTCGCTCTGTACACTTTGCATTTCACACGGATTGACACGTCGATTGTTCCACAGTCTCTCCCTCAAGTTTCCAAACATAGCGCTCACTCTTCCCATTCTTTTTTTTTTTTTTTTGTTACTTATTTGTACCCGTAGGTAGACTTGGTTTGCAGTTTGGTGACAAGCCACCGGCTGCTGGTCGCTGCGTGCGCGAGCGCCCTAAACCTACATGTTTTTGGTATGCGGGAGGAAACCGGAGAAATCCCGGAGTAAACCCGCGCAACACGGGGAGAACATGCAAACTCCACACAGCTCACTGTTGGTCGGGGGCTGGGATCGAACCCACGATCTCATGATCCCCGCGGTCCCCCGGCCGAGGGTAAAACTGTGCTGCCACAGTGCAAACTACCTCTCCTATTCTGAGAGGTAGTTCATCCTCCAGCCTAGCATTTTCTGAAACAGTACTCCCTAGGTACTTGAAAGTCTTGCACTTGACTAGTGGCTCTGTACCAAAGCTGATCTCTTCTGGTAGTGATGTTGATAATTGGAACTTTGGTGGTTGATAAAGGCACTCTGTCTTCTTGATGTTGATTTGGAGGCTGAATTGGCTAGCTGCTCTTGAAAATTTCTCCACTAAAGATTGCATATCTTCCACGCTGTGTGTAACTAGAGCACTGTCGTCGGCAAAGAGCATTTCTCTTACTATCTTTATCAATGTCTTACTCTTGGCTTTAAAGTGTGCCACATTGAACAAGTCTGCTTCTTTCCTTGTTTGAATGTATACTCCTTCTGAAGTGTCTTTGAAGGCCACCTCAAGCATGGCTGCCAGATATAGTGAGAAGAGTGTAGGTGCCAGCACACACCCTTGTTTCACCCCGTTGCTTACTGAAAAGTCTTTAGATACTGATCCACTCATTGCCACATTTGCTTGCATACCTGTATGGAGTGCCTCGATCAGGCTGACAAACTTCTCTGTACAGCCATATTTCTTGAGTACCTGCCAAAGTCCTTGTCGTGAAACAGTATCGAAGGCTTTACTGAAGTCTATGAAGACTACATAAAGCGGCATGTTCTGTTCGATACACTTTTCTTGAACCTGTTTCAAGCAGAAAATCATGTCCATTGTGCTTCTTCCACTTCTAAAGCCGCACTGGGTTTCCGGTAGTACATTCTGTGAGATGTGTTCACTGAGTCTGTTAAGTAGTACACGTGAGAGAATCTTACCAACAGTGGCTAGTAGTGATATACCTCGGTAATTTCCACAATTTAATAATTTTAATTTGATGTTTTTTCTCAGTTTTTACATGTTGAACATCTAATTTCCACAATCCTTCCTGTCACCTTTCTTGAGCAAAGGCACAATACTTGCATCCTTCCAGTCTACTTTCTGGGCACCCCATATCTCTTGGATGAGCTTGTGCAGGCAGTTGGTCAGCTGAACACCACCAAATTTCCACACTTCTGCTGGAATTCCATCCCTTCCTGGAGCTTTACCATCCTGTGTTGTCCTGATAGCTGCCATTAGTTCATCAAAATTTGGTGATTCATCCAGACTTGATACAGCTGGTCACTGCACTAGAGCTTCTTTAGCCTCTTCAGTGAGATCTCCAGGGTTGTTTAGTAGTTGGTCAAAGTGGTCTGCAAATCTGTCCAGGATCTTGTCTTTCTCCTGCAAAACTGTTTCACCATCCATAGCCTTTAGTTGGATCAATCCTCTTGGTTTAGGGCCGTAGATTTCTCTCAAACCTGTGAAGAATGTTTTCATGTCCTTCCTGTCTGCTGCAGTTTGAAGTTTCTCCACTTTTTCATCCCACCAGTTGGACTTCATCTCTCTGGTGTACTTCTGTAGCTCACTCTGAGCCTTTGAGTATTTCTTCTTCTTTGACCTTGTGTTACACTGTAGGTTTTCCTGCCTAGCTGTATTCCTCACTTCTAGTAGTTTCTTCAGGTGTTCATCATGGTCATCAAACCAATCTTGATGTTTCCTCTCAGGGTAGCCTAATACATCACTTGCAGTTTGATACACCGTATCCTTCATGGTTGCCCATTTCTCTTCTACGTCATTCTCTGAGTTGTTGCTGTCCCAGTCTTTCAAGTTTTCATCCATTTCCTGTGTATGTTCTTCCTGCTTCTTTTGGCCTTTCAGTGCACTAGTGTTTAGCTTCCATGGTGGCTTCGCACCCGTCCTGCAGTGCTGTTTTCGTCTGCAAATCCTTAATTTAGATCTCAGCATAACATGATCAGTGCCACAGTCCGCGCCTCTCATTGCTCTGGTGTCCAATACATCCCTTCTGTCTCTCTGCCTGACTATGATGTAGTCTAATAAGTGCCAGTGCTTGGATCTTGGATAAATCCTTTCCTTTCCATCCTTTCCGGTTCCAGTTCCGCCGGACCGGCGGCGCCACACAAGTCGGCTGCCCGTTGCAACAGCCTTTTTTTTATCTTCCTTCTTCTTTCTACACCTTTCACTCTGTATATATATCACGGACGCACGGATCGCCCCGGGGATCTCCCGGGTCGGCGGACGGAGCCACTGTTTGCAGTGGGAGACGTTGCAGCGGGGAGGAGCTGGTGCTAGCTAGCACTTGGCCGCCGCCCGGTGCTAATGGGAAACTCGACATACCGGGAGCTGTAGCAAAAACGACGCGGGTGGCGGGCTGAAGTTTAGGCGGCGTGCAAGAAATATAAGACAGAATAATAAAGAGCGATGGCAAGAACCAAGCAGACCGCTCGTAACATCTACTGGAGGAAGAAGCCCCCCAGGAGGCAGCTAGCCACCAGAGCTGCTCGGAGAGGCGCTCCGGCCACCGGCGGAGTGAAGAGGCCTCGCCGTTACAGGCCCGTGGCTCTGAGAGAGATCCGTCACTACCAGAAATCCACGGAGCTGCTCATCCATAAGCTGCCCGTCCAGCGCCTGGTGAGGGAGATCACTCAGGACTTCAAGACCCACCTGCGCTTCCTGAGCTTCGCCGTCATGGCTCTGCAGGAGACCAGAGAGGCCTACCTGGTGGGTCTCTTCTTCGCTAAGAGGGTCACCATCATGCCCAAAGACTTCCAGCTGGCCCGCCGCACCCGCGGAGAGAGAGCTTAGACTTTCTGCTGCACATTCACCAACCATAATGCTCCGCACTGTGTGTCTATATATATATTTATAGTAATATGTACATATGTTTACTAGATGTTCTTGTTTTTTTTCTTGCCTTCTGATTATTGCTCTGAGTGTTGCTATCCCTGCGCTGTTGCAATCCTGGAATTTCCCCATTGTGGGACTAATAAAGGCTTATCTTATCTTATCTTATCTTGGGTGCATCCATGTCTTCTTGTGTGTGTCCTTGTGCTTAAATAGAGTGTTGGTTATAACAAGGTTGTACTCTGAACATAGTGCAAGTAGAAGTTCTCCATTAGCACTGCACAAAAAAAACAAGATGGCGCCCACAGCGGCCGCCATGGTGCTTCGCTGCCCTTTAATTTTTATAATTTGTCTGTTTTTGTTCATTGATTGTGCGTCTGCCGGTTCATACACCCGTGAAGAACTATTAAATATCAGGACTCTCACTCCCATGGACCTTCTTCCAGTTTTTTTAGCTCCTGCCGCCGATCTGATCCATTGTTTGGCCAAAAGAGCAAGACGGCGGAAAAGAGGAAAGAGAGGGGGGATTCTCGCTCGGCTACGGAAGAGAGGCACGCGAACAGCCTTGCCTGGCATATTTCTATCCAATGCCAATTCTCTCTTGAACAAGGTAGAAGAACTAAGACTGCTGATGCGATTCAAGGACCTCGCTTCCTCGTCTGTCATCTCCTTCTCTGAGACCTGGCTTAAAGAGAGCATTCCAGATTGCGCAATCAGCCTCGAGGGATTTCAGCTGTATCGTGCTGATCGCGTCACAGAGCTCTCCGGTAAGTCTATTGGAGGAGGAGTGTGCTTCTATATTAACAACAGCTGGTGCTCTGATGTAACGGTGATTTCCAAACACTGTTCTCCCGCCCTGGAATTTCTTTTTATTAACTGCAAGCCATTTTATTCCCCGCGGGAATTTGCCTCATTCATCCTCGCCGCTGTGTACGTCCCTCCCGACGCGGACACGCGCGAAGCTCAGCGCGTGCTCGCAGATCACATCCAACTTACGGAGCGGAACTTTCCAGACTCCCTGGTTATTGTGATGGGCGATTTTAACCAGAGCAATCTGAGTCATGAGCTCCCCCGCTACAAACAGTTTATTAATTGTCCAACCAGAGGAAATAACACGCTAGATCACTGTTATACTTCAGTAAAGGACGCATATCGCGCTGTTCCCCGCGCTGTGCTGGGACTATCTGATCACGTGATGGTCCACCTCATCCCCACATACAGACAGAGACTGAAACTCACTAAACCTGTTGTGACCACCACAAAGAAATTGACCAGTGAAGCTGGAGAGAAACTGAACACATGCATGGAAATAACTGACTGGTGCATGTTTAAAAGAGCCACACATGATCTTAATGAGTACACAGACACTGTGAACTCATATATCAACTTCTGTGAGGAGGACATTCTCCCATCGCGCACCAGGGTGAGATATTCTAATGACAAGCCCTGGTTCACAGCTAAGCTCAGACGGATCAGGAAGGAGAAGGAAGCAGCGTTGAAAAGTGGAGACAGGGACTGCTACAGAGAGGTCAAATATCGGTTTAACAGAGAGCTGAGGAGAGCTAAATCTGTGTATTCTGAGAAACTCCAGCAGCAGTTCACTGCTAATGACTCGGCTTCTGTGTGGAGAGGACTGAGGCAAATCACCAACTATCGGCCTCAGGCTTCTAAAGGTCAGGATGACAAAGCCCTTTGTCAAAAACTGTCCCAACATTACGCCCGTTTTGACACCTCGTCAGCTGTGTCCAACTCACCCACTCCACCCAGCTCCACTGCCTCCTCAGCCCCTAATTCATCAAAAGCGGTCCCCCACTCCTCCTCCTCCTCCTCCCCCCCTCCCCTTGTCATCAGTGAGCAGGACGTGCACAGACAGTTCTCCAGACTGAACCCGTGCAAGGCCCCCGGGCCGGACGGTGTGTCTCCCTCCACCCTGAGACACTGTGTGAAAGAGCTGGCTCCTGTCTTCACAGACATTTTTAACACCTCCCTTAAGCAATGTCACGTGCCGACCTGCCTCAAATCCTCCACCATCATCCCTGTCCCCAAGAAGCCACGGATTACTGGACTTAACGACTACAGACCTGTAGCGCTCACCTCTGTAGTCATGAAGTCCTTTGAGCGCCTGGTCCTGTCTCACCTCAAGTCCATCACCACACCCCTCCTAGACCCGCTGCAGTTTGCCTACCGTGCTAACAGGTCTGTGGACGACGCAGTCAACCTGGCCCTCCACTCCATCCTGCAGCACCTGGACTCCCCGGGAACCTACGCCAGGATTCTGTTTGTGGACTTCAGCTCCGCATTCAACACCATCCTCCCCGATCTGCTCCAGGACAAGCTGTCCCTGCTCAATGTGCCTGACTCCCTCTGCAGGTGGATCACCGACTTCCTGACGGACCGGAGACAGCATGTGCGGCTGGGGAAGTCTGTCTCAGACTCTGTTAGCATCAGCATTGGATCACCCCAGGGCTGTGTACTTTCCCCCCTACTCTTCTCCCTTTATACCAACTCCTGCACCTCCTCCCACCAGTCTGTTAAGCTGATTAAGTTTGCGGACGACACCACCCTCATCGGGCTCATCTCCAACGGCGACGAGTCCGCCTACAGGGAAGAGGTGGCCCAGCTGGTGTCCTGGTGCAGCCACAACAACCTGCAGCTGAATGCTCTGAAGACAGCGGAGATGATTGTGGACTTCAGGAAAGTCACAACCCCCCTGCCCCCCCTCACCATCACAGGCTCTCCCATCACCATTGCAGATTCCTTCCGCTTCTTGGGCACCACCATCACCCGAGACCTCAAATGGGAGCCAACCATCAGCTCCCTCATCAAAAAGGCCCAGCAGAGGATGTTCTTTCTGCGGCAGCTGAGGAAGCTCAAGCTACCCACCAAGATGTTAGTGCAGTTCTACACGGCCATCATCGAGTCCATCCTCACCTCCTCCATAACTGTGTGGTATGCAGGAGCCACTGCCAGGGACAGACTAAGGCTGCAGCGCGTCGTGCGCACTGCTGAGAAGGTGATAGGCTGCGAGCTCCCATCTCTCCAGGACCTGTACATCTCCAGGACCCGGAGGCGTGCTGGCCGGATCATAGCCGATCCTTCACATCCTGGTCACGTACTGTTTGCCCCCCTCCCCTCAGGTAGAAGACTTCGGTCCATTCGGACTAAAACCTCCCGGCACATGAACAGCTTTTTCCCCTCTGCCATCAGACTGCTGAACATTAAGTGACTTTTTGACTCTCGTGCACTATGTACAGCAGCTCAACCAGACTCACGTCATTCATCACTGTTTTTCTGTTGCATTATCGACTGCACTATGTGGTACTTCACATTATCTGCTACTTGCTAATTTTTTAAAACTGCCTTGACTAGTACTACTCATTATTACTAGTATTATTATTATTATTATTATTATTATTATTACTTATTATTACTTATTTTTCTACACTTATTGCATGTTTTTAGTCCTTTAGTTTTTTAGTTTATCCCTTTTTCTCATCATGTTTCTAATGTTGCAGCATGGCACCGAGACAAATTCCTAGTTTGTGTACTACATGAACAATGGCAATAAATTTGATTCTGATTCTGATTCTGACTTGCCTACTCCATGACTGCCTACCACTCCTTTCCATTTATCAGTGTCCAAACCAACTCTGACATTAAAATCTCCAACAAGTATCAACCTGTCATCAGTCAGTACAAGCCTGATAGTCCCACGTAAATCACTGTAGAACTCTTCCTTCACCTCCTCTGTGTTGGTCATTGTTGGGGCATATGTGGGGCCGGAAGTCGCCACACGAGTAGGCTGCCTTTTTGCAACAGCGGATCAATTTCTGCCTATTTCTATTTACTATCTGGCTCTCTTGCCAAT
Source organism: Pholidichthys leucotaenia (assembly GCA_020510985.1). Classification (NCBI taxonomy): domain Eukaryota; kingdom Metazoa; phylum Chordata; class Actinopteri; order Cichliformes; family Pholidichthyidae; genus Pholidichthys; species Pholidichthys leucotaenia. Next base: position 341,653,079 of record CM035840.1, read on the forward strand.
CTTTCTGATCCAGCGTCACCTTTATTCCATCCAAACACGTAAATCGCCCAAATGTCTCCTGAGCCAGCGGACGGAGCTACTGTTTCTGGCAGGAGGCAGTACAATAGAGACCAGCTGTTAGCACTTAACTGGCCCACGATGCTAACGCAAAAACTCGACATACCGGGGGAAATAAGACGGAAATGGCGTGGATGTCGAGCTGGAGTAAGACGGCAGGCGAGGAATATAAGGTACAGACCCGTCCTCCCATCCGTTATTATGGGGAATGTTCGATCGCTACTCAGTAAGACTGATGAGCTAGCGGCTATCTCCCGCTACGAGAGCGTCTTCAGAGAAATTAGCTTGATGTTGTATCCCGAGACGTGGCTAACAGAACTAGCAACAGATGCTAACATCGAACTGGAGGGTTTCCACGCAATACGGGCAGACCGGACACCAGACAGTGGGAAGACAAGGGGCGGAGGAGAGATAATGTGTGTCAATAACAACTGGTGCAGACCGGGACACATCACGGTTAAGGAACAGCACTGTAGCAAAGACATCGAGTTGCTAGCTGTTAGCATGCAGCCTACATATCTCCCAAGGGAATACTCACACGTGATCTGCATTGTTATTTATGCAAATCCGACGGCGAACGCTGGGACAGCATGTGACGTCATCCACTCAGTAACTGGCAGGCTGCAGACAAAACACACAGATGCTCTTCTCCTCATCTCAGGTGATTTCAACCATATTTCACTGTCCCCCATTCTACCCACGCTCACCCAGTATGTCACATGCCACACTAGAGACAATAAAACACTGGACTTATTTTATGCAAATACTAAGGAGGCGTACACCTCATCACCACTCTCCCCACTCGGGAAATTGGATCACAACTTGGTTCATCCCTGGCCGGTGTACAAACCCCTAGTACGCAGACAACCTCCGGTCATGCGCACGGTGAAGTTATGGTCTGAGGAGGCAATGGACGCGCTAAAGGACTGTTTTGAAATCACTACCTGGGAGCAGCTCTGCGATCCACATGGTGAGGACATCGATGGCCTCACTCACACCATCACGGACTACATCGGCTTCTGTGTGGACAACACCGTACTCACCAAGACCATACGGTGTTGCTCGAACAACAAACCCTGGATCAACCCTGAGATAAAAACACTTCTGAGAGAGAAGAAGAGGATCTTCAGGTCGGGGAACAGGGAGATGCTGAAGTCCGTACAGAGGGAGCTGAGGAGGAAGATCAGAGAAGGCAAGGACAGCTTCAGAAAGAAGATGGAGGACAAGCTGCAACAGAGCAACATCGGCGGGGTCTGGAGAAACCTTAAAACCATCTCTGGGCTCCAGAATACCTCCCCCCAGGCCACGGGGGGCAGGGAGTGGGCGAACAATCTGAACCTGTTTTTTAATAGGTTTGACCAATTGCCCTCCCCCCCGACTGCACAACAATCACTGCTGTCTCTAAAGTCATCAAGACCTGCTGTCCACACCCCTCTCCACCAACACCCCCCACTCCTAGCACACAGCCCCCCAACCTGACCCTCACTAAGACCCAGGTGAGGATGGAGCTGAGGAAGATCAAGGCAAGGAAGGCCTCGGGACCAGACAGCATCAGCGCGAAGCTCCTCAAGTCCTGTGCAGACCAGCTGTGTGGGATTGTGGAGCACATCTTCAACCTGAGCCTGAATCTGGGGAGGGTACCACAGTTGTGGAAAACATATTGTGTGGTACCTGTACCAAAGACTTCCCATCCCAAAGACCTGAACAGCTACAGACCAGTGGCCCTGACGTCTCACATGATGAAGACCCTGGAGAGACTGCTCCTTGTTAGGAGTGCTTTTTTAAAACCACCTTCTCACATTCATCTTACTTTTTCTTCTTTTTTCTCTTTTGGGTGCTGCTATCGTACTTCCTAACGTCTGCCATTACGATTCATTTGTTCATTTGTCCACGGATTCACTACCGGTCCACGTCCAATTTTAATCAGGTCAAATGTCAACTCTAAACCAGTTAAGCAGGTGGGACAGACATACACCTCAACAAATAAAAAGTTGATATGCCAAAGCAAACTCTCCAATAAACACTGGGTACGGCAGAATTACAAGACAAAAAAAAATGGGTTTCTTTTGGGGCCCCACACAAGCCGGGGCAGTGGGCTGCTGCCCCGGTAAGCACTTGCTATAATCCGGGCAGGCTGTGCCTCATCATATTAACCAAAAAAACAGTCCAATAATTGAGCTGTTCAGTCCAGATGACTTTGCCCAAATTTATCCTCAAAATAGTTTTTGGCATTTGGTGATGGTCTGACTCTCAAAAGTCAAATACACTTTTACACCCACTGGGACTCCTTCTTAAAAGTGCTTTATAAAAAAATGCATATTTTTAACAGTTTTATTTTTAAGTTCAACATTTTGTAGTATTCCAAGATTGATGTACACTCTCTCTCCTCTGCCGTCTCTGCTGATTGGTAATCAAGACCTGCTGCGCTGATTACGCCTGCCTCTACCTGCTGCTATAAAGAACTGTCTTTGGCTTCTTTTTGCTAGAAAAGCAGCTGTATGTGCCAACCTGGGATCTCTCATGTGCCTTCACTGCCACTTCTGCAATGTTGGACCTGTGTAAGGAAAGCATTTCATCTCAACTTAATTCTCTCTTTAAATACCTACCTTCTCCCCAGGACCTTCCACTGGGCTCAGATGGTGGCTGGGGCAAACTTCTACCTTGTCCAGATGACCTTCCCTACCTTATCCAACTCTGCACAACATGAGAGGAGGAAGAGCAACAACTTGCAAAGATTCTCACTATGTGGTCTTCCGCGCCACCTGTAAGAGAAACAATCCTAATATTACCTGCAGGTGTTTATCTGTGTACTCGCCATTTTCCTCTTCTCTCCCATCTCTGCAGGTGTTGCCAGTTCCACTCAGATCACATCACTCTCACCTTGTAAATAAACTCATTGTTGGATCACCATATAAACTTCAGTGTCTGCTTCTGCATCCATTACCTAAAAATGTCACATTTGGCATAATGCTTGTTATATAGTATGTATCTGGAACAATCTGAAACCAGTGCTAGTGCTGTACACTCAAAAAGCAAGTTAGGTTAATTGGCATCAAACTGGGGATTCTAAATTGTCCTTAGGTATGACTGTGAGAGTGAATGGTTGTCTGTCTGTCTGTGTTGGCCCTGCGATGGACTGGCGATCTGTCCAGGGTGTACCCTGCCTCTCGCCCAAAGATGCTGGGATAGGCTCCAGCCCCTCCCGTGACCCGAAAAGGATTAAGCGGTAGAAGATGAATGAATTAATTAATTTTTCTGTTGTCCTTTTATTGATGGTCCCACCTTGGGCTCCAGGTGTCCCCAGACAGCCCAGGTTAATGTGATCTTGAAAGCAAAGCAGGGCTTTCCTTGGTTAGTACTCAGATGGTAGACTGCCAGGGCAGGTGCTGTGTTGGATGATGCTTGTATAGGTGCACCCTATACACACAACCAAAAGGATCAGCTAATGAATGTTGGTTACTACCTAATGACTTCATTTAACAACCTTAAAAAGGCATGTTTTCATTGTTCAACCAAATTTAGACAATACAGAGATGCTTATATAGACATCTTTCAACGACCTTAAGGTTTTCATCCTTATTTTTCAATCAAATTTAGACCATGCAGAGATGTCAATATGTCTTTTCAGTGACATTAAAAAACTACTTTTCAGTTTGAGTTTTCAACCAAATTTAGACCATACAGAGACATCTACATGAAGACATCTTTTCAACGGCCTGAAAAGACGCCTTTTCCTCTTTCACTTTTCAACCAAATCCAGAAGTTTTTTTTAGATGGTTGGCAAAGTCATCTTTTCAATGTTTTGTTCAGATAAATTGTGCTGGGAAGGAAAGGCTAATTAGCCTGATAGGTATGACATTTTGGCGTTTGGGTTACTACTCTGTCATTTTCTGTCTTGACTGTGTGGACAGTAGGGCTGTAACTAATGATTATTTTGGTAGTTGACTAAACTAATGACTACTTTTTTGATTAGTTTGATTAGTTTTTTTTGATTAGGTCTGTGATGTGGCTGGGGTGTATTTGATGTGTGTTTTGAGTTCCAAACCCCATGTCATAGTGTGAATAGTTATGTTCTTATTGGGTTTGTGCTCCGGGATGAATCTTTTAAAACAAATAAATTAGTGAAAATGTTTGAATTGATTGTATTGCAAAAGTAAAGCAGAAATTTATTACTAAATTATTGTTATACAATTGGATTTTGAAAAGTGTGAATTATAGTATGGAAATTTTGGTTAATTGTACAAAAAAAAAGGTGACTAAGGTGTTTATAAATACATGGGACATGGTAATCACTGAACTGATTACAGTAGAGGTAAATGGTAAGTAATTTTAATAGGGAGTGGAAATTTGAGTATATTGACTGATCGAGTGCGTATATTGTCAAAGTGATAATTATGGTCTTGAATACCCAACACTGTGAATGTTATGATGTGCCCAAGTGGGGTAGGGGGCCGCCAATAGGGGGTTATTTAGGTTCTGTTTTACATTGTTAATTGTTGTATATATGATAAATGTTCTGGAATTAATTTATTTAGAAACACGGCTTGTTGTGATGAAGAGGGAGCTGAGCTCTAAGGCAAAGCTGTCAATTTACCAGTCAATCTACATTCCTACCCTCACCTATGGTCACGAGCTTTGGGTAATGACTGAAAGAATGAGATCGCGGATGCAAGGGGCTGAAATGAGCTTTCCTCGTAGGATCGTTGGACTCACCCTCAGAGATAGGGTGAGGAGCTCAGTCATCTGGGAGAGGCTCAGAGTAGAACCGCTGCTCCTCCACATTGAAAGGAGCCAGTTGAGGTGGTATGGGCATCTGATCAGGATGCCTCCTGGATGCCTCCCACTTGAGGTGTTTCGGGCACGTCCCACTGGGAGGAGACTCTGGGGCAGACCCAGGACTCGCTGGAGAGACTGTCTCCCAGCTGGTCTGGGAACGCCTTGGTATCCTCTCTGAAGAGCTGGAGCAGGTGGCGGGGGAGAGGGAAGTCTGGGCTTCTCTGCTTGAACTGCTGCCTCCGCGACCCGGACCTCCGGAAAAGCGGTAGAAGATGGATGGATGGAGAAACACGGTTTCTTTTCATTTGGACTGCTAGGGACAAGGCGGCAGAATAATCTACCTGGCCGGTTAGGGGGCGCTGGTAGTCTACCCAGCCCTCCATCCTTGGTTGTGTGAATGGATAGATTATTTATTTATTTCTGTACATTTGTTTTATGATTAGAGTGTGAGTCGGGTGATAAATTTGGGTGTGCCAACCCGTGTGTTTGCAGTTTTTTTGAAGGGGGAAAATGTTACATATGAGTTTTAGCATTAGTAGCAGTAAGATGGCAGCAGACTGCCTTTTCCGATAGTGACGCCACCCGAGGTATAAAGGGCACGGGCGGAAGAGGCTCGTCCTCTTTTCGCCTTCGAGCCCTGGACTACGGAGCACCGTACACCTGTTGTATGTATAACTTATCATTGTAATAAAGTTCAGTTCAGTGCACCTCTGCCCTACTCATTATTATAAGAAATATGGACACAAGAAGTCCCACAATGGGGAAATTCCAGGATTACGGCAGCAAAGAGACAGCAGCACTCAGAGCAATAGTTAATAAGATAATAAGAACTGGTTGGTCCTGTTTGGTCCTGTTCTGTGCTTAGTCAAACCCATTGGTGCTGGGTGCTTAGGATGTGCCGTCAACTTTTCTTAGTCAGATTTTATAATGCTGAGTGAGGCTGGTGTAGTGTTGTCTTGAAAAGGGTGTTGGTCAGCATAGTGATGTTTTCTTGGGGCTTTGCAAGAACTCCATTTAATGTCTGTGGAGCTAAAGACGCAGGTCCTCACAAGTATACGAGGGGGGGTTGAAAAGTTAATAGGCTGAAAAGTTCATACTGGTCAAATTTAACCAAATGTGGTTTATTTTTTAACTGCAGGGATCCAAGCGCTACAACACCGATGGAAGAAGTGTATGGACCGAAGGGGAGACTATGTTGAATTATAAACCACATTTGGTCAAATTTGACCACTGTGAACTTTTCAGCCCCCCCGTAGGTGTGTGTCTGTTTATGAGTAATTTGCCTCCTCAGTGGGATCACCCATGAGCCGCTACTGCTGCAAATAAGCATACCCCATATGTGTTCGAAGGCCATAAACATGGGTGGAGCATTGCTATCCTGGAAGAGACCTTTGCCTTCAGGATATATTGTATATATACACAGTGTTATCAAAGGTAGGTAATTACTCAAGACAGTTTTCTATAGATCTGCAATTTTCCTGCCCTTTAAGGGGACGAATTATGCCACAAAATACCCCAAGCGTAACAAAGGCACACTCATGGGCCTCTCAAGGACAATCTTGTTCTAACCACACTTCATTGCTGGCTATATAATTTAAGTCATTGTGTTAAAATGTGAAAATCTTGCTCAAGTTTCAGGTTGCTGAACTCTGGACCAGCTTTTATTCAATGACCTCAGTGTATTTGGCTGTAGTTATTATCCTCTCAATTTCAATGCTAGTCCCTGTCCTTGAAGAAGAGAATCCTTCCTATAACAAATTGCTGCTACCGCTGTGCTTTGTGCAATGCCCAGCAGCTGGAGTTCATCTACTTATGTTTTATGACAAGAGAATCATTTGTACAAGGTCCTTTAAATTAAGTTTGGCAAACTTCAGTATCTGTTAGAGCACACTGAGTGGTGCCTGTGCATCCTCTCTAAAGGTCAACTGATGGAGCACTGCTGAGATATGCTCCTGTCTCTCAAGTTTTATTTTAATTTCAAAAAGTGAAAAAAAAAGGTGAATTGATCAACAATTGGTTGATCAATTCACAAAATTCCCACAAGTGGTTGGAATTTTAACTTTATCATTCTTGGCATTTCCTGATATCACAGTGTATCTGACTGAGACTGTATACTGGATTTACCCTTCACTGTTCACAGGAATATTAATTTTGTAATATTAATTGTGTAGTGTTTTATTTTGCAAGATTTTTCCTGCCCATGTAACCCTGACAATGAAGGACTGCAGTATACCCTTTAACATGTAGTATAATTTAATATTGTTGTATGACCACAGATATGTAATGTTAAAACAGAAAAAAAGTAGTTTTATTGGTTGCACTGTAGGTTGTAAAAAGTTAAAGCCCTTATCTATTAAAATAAGTCTGTCTTCCATGTATTAATGTACAACATCTAAATATTACATTACCTTACAGGAATAGTATGAAGTATGCAGGGAAAAAAGCAATTTGGACACTAAATCTTCATCAGTATGCGTAAATAATCATACAGCAGAAGGAAAAAGAAATCTTTTTGGCATTCAGCACAATCCCAGACACAAATACACTGCAGCAAATTCAGACATAACAAACTGAAAATGTGTCAAGATAATTCAAGCAACACAACAGACGAAAGCTGAAAATGGCCTGAGAAAACAGTCAAAAACAAGGGCAGCTCTATGGGGCAGCTTTGTCAGTTTGCTGACATTTGCTGAACACAAACAGACAGCTCTCACCAAGCCTAACTAGCACATGGAACAACAACAACTGAAAGAACAAGCAAAAAGTACTTACCTTGGTGCTCTGCCATCCTTGGTAAATTAAACTCTTGAGAAAAGTTTGTACAATCAGAAGCTGCCAGCAGCACAGCCGTGTTTCTGCTCCCTCATAGTGGTCATGGGTGAGCATAGCCCCAATGTAAATAATGGGTTAAACCATCAAAACTATTCAGTTAAAAAAAAATCAAGATGCATAAATAAATTATGCTTTCTGGACTTGTGTAAGGGTTGGGACATGACTGTGCTCATGTCCTCGCTATATGTTCATATCTTGTTCAGCCTGGAATGCCAGCCTTACCACCTATAAGAAATCTCCCCATAGTGCTAGGCGACAGTACTATTCATCCTTGATAGAAGAAAATAAAAACAACCACAGATTTCTCTTTAACACTGTGGCTCAGCTAACCAAGAGCCAAAATGCCATAGATCCCTACATCCCTCCAATTCTTAGTGCTGACAACTTTTTGAATTTTTTTTAATGATAGAATTGTCAGTATTAGGAATAATATTCCAAAAAATAGCCCCCCTAAAAATACCAAGCCTCCACCTAACACCGCTGTGCCCACAGGCTCAGAACTCCACTTTTCTAAATTTTCTCATATTAATCATTCTGATCTAGCCCTATTAGTGTCAGCTTCTAAATCAACTACCTGTCTTTTAGATCCAATCCCCGCTAGACTAGTGAAGGAATCGCTATCTCTGATTAGTCCATCTCTTTTGAACATTATTAATATGTCCTTATTGACAGGACATGGACCGCAGTCATTTAAAGTGGCAGTAATTAAACCTCTACTTAAAAAACTTTTGCTTGATTCTGGGATTTCGGCCAATTATAGACCAATATCTAATCTCCCCTACTTTTCCAAGATCCTCAAAAAAGTAGTCGCCAATCAACTATGCACCTTTTTAGAAAAAAAATTCTATATTTGAGAAATTTCAGTCAGGTTTTAGGAAACACCACAGCACAGAGACAGCCTTAGTGAAAGTTACTGATGACATCCTTATGGCTTTTGACAAAGGACTTGTCTCCGTCCTTGTTTTATTGGACCTCAGTGCTGCCTTTGATACCACTGACCACCACATTCTGCTAGAGAGACATGAACAACAAATTGGCTTGGATGGAACAACGCTAAGATGGTTTCAGTCTTATCTATCAGATCGTTCCCAGTTTGTTCATGTCCATAACAAGTCCTCTACTCAGATCACGGTTAGCTATGGAGTTCTGCAGGGATCAGTACTTCGACCAGTATTGTTTACGTTATACATGCTGCCTTTGGGAGACATTATGAGGAAGCATTCTATTCATTTTCATTGTTACGCTGATGACACTCAGTTGTATTTATCCATCAGTTCAGATGATCCCAGCCAGTTGGGTTTACTACGGGAGTGTCTTAAGGATATCAAAACCTGGATGAACTACAACTTTCTATTGCTGAATACAGATAAAACTGAAATCATCTTTCTTGGCCCCAAACATGCTAGAAGAACTCTTTTTAGCAAGATAACAACACTAGATGGCATTGCACTGGCTTCTACATCTTCTGTTAGGAATCTTGGAGTTGTCTTTGACCAAGATGTGTCTTTCAACTCTCATATACAGCAAACCATTAAGACCGCCTTCTTCCATCTGCGTAATATTTCTAAGATTAGGTCCATCCTGTCTCATAAAGATGCAGAGAAACTTGTCCACACCTTTATCACCTCTAGACTTGACTATTGCAACTCACTTTTATCAGGTTGCCCAAATAAGTCCATAAAGTTTCTCCAACTCATTCAGAATGCAGCTGCATGTATCCTTATGAGAACAGGGAGAAGAGATCACATTACTCCAGTTTTAGCTTCTTTACAATGGTTCCCAATAAAATATAGAATTGAATTCAAGATATTGCTCTTAACCTATAAAGCTCTTAATGGTATGGCTCCTTCTTACCTGCAAGAACTCTTAGTTCCTTATCATCCAACCAGAGCTCTGCGCTCCCAAAAATCAAAACTACTAGTGGTCCCGAAGGTATCTAGAAGTACATTGGGAGGTAGAGCTTTCAGCTATCAAGCTCCCTTCCTGTGGAACCGTCTTCCCAGTTCAGTTACAGAGGCAGACACTCTCTCTTTATTCAAGAGCAAGTTGAAATCTTTTCTCTTTGATAAGGCCTTTAGTTAGAAATGCTGCCCCTGCCAGGCCTTTGCTTGCATGTGCAGCCTGGCCAGGCTTGGTAGTGGACTGTTTGGCTTTGAATGTTGTATTTGTATGTTTGTTTTTAAATGTACAGTGGGGCAAAAAAGTATTTAGTTAGCCACCAATTGTGCAAGTTCTCCCACTTAACCCCTTGCACTCTGGTCAATTTCCCTAAAAACGCCAAAAAATAATGTGCCCAAAGTAAATCGAAAGCTGTTCTTCAACCCTTTGCAGCATCTTCATGGGGTTGGTCTCATTTAAAAGAAAACACTTTGAATTTTTTTGGCAAAACAGTCATAATCTCTCTAAGTCCTCTGGCCACTGAGTTACAGTCATCTAAACATACTGAACTTGAAGAAAATAAATTTGGCCTGGGTGTTTTTTTGGATACAAATGCTTGCAAATAACACACAGCTTCAGATCCGGGCTGGAACGTGCAGCAGAAATGTAGAACCAAGTGTTATCCAGCTGAGGTCAAAATTTTGTAACAATACCACAAAAATTGAATATATTACACAGCTTTTTCCTCAGGTAGTTCCCAGGCATTTTTGAACTGTGCCAAATTGTGCCAAATGGTACAGTTTGGAAAAACGTCTGTAACTTTTGAATGATTCAATATAGAAGCTTCATCTTGGGCTCTAATGAAAGGTGACACTCAGGGCTGTGTGTGTGGGGGGGGGCGTTGTCCCCCCCTCGCTACAGAGGACGGACATCGGCCATCGCTACATGACGGAATAGACTCATGTGGCTATGTGGCGACCGCGGTGCAGTCACCGTGGCTTTCCCCCCCACCTCGCTACAGAAGAGTAGCGGGGGGGGGACATTCACGGTCCTGACGCGGTGAACGAACCGTGTACCACGGCGCACACACTTCGGACTTCGTGCACCGCACAGTTGTAATTTACCGATCGGTCAAAAGTCATTTTTTGATTACAATTTTCAGGGATAAAGAATAATTTAGCTTATAACACTTACCTCTTCACAGCAGCATTGTCCTGGCGAACTTCTCTTCCTCATTGTCAGACGAATGCGACGCTGGTCCGCTCGTGGTTCCCGGTCAAAACATAATTCCATGATTGCGGTTTTGGTGAATGATTTACGACCTTTGTCGTCGGCCTCCGTCGGTCTATGATGACCATGGAAGAGAATCCTAAACGTCTATTCTGCTGGAATAAGTGCAGGTCGCACTTATGGGTGGTCTCCGTGCTGCTGGGTCTGTAGCAGGTTCTTCCTGTGGGTCCTTTTTTTCATCTGATGCAGCAGTCAGTCTCTCTTCACCCAGCCCGAACTTCTGTGCTTCAATTGGCTGGCTGCATTCACAGCGTTGGTAGGCGGGTCCTTCTTGCTAGGTTTTCAGTCATTGGTTCTTCAAGGTTTCAGAAACCCAATTCAAGGCTCTTATTAGTCGAATGAGAGGTCAATCATATCTGATCTGTTCGCAGCTGTGTCTGTAGTGGAAGAACTTTTTTTTTTTTCAGTGCGCGCCTCGATGCAGCGCCCTCGTGCGTCCTAGAGTGCACGAGGGCGCACGAGAGCGCCCTCGTGCACTCTGGGACGCAGAGACGTGCCCGTCCGCGGTACACCGGACTGCAAGAGGTTAAAAGATGAGAGAGGTCTCCAATTTTCATCATAGGTATACCTCAACTATAAGAGACAAAATGAGAAAAAAAAAATCCAGAAAATCACATTGAAGGATTTTTAACGAATTAATTGGTAAATTCCTCGGTAAAATAAGTATTTGGTCAATAACAAACGTTCATCTCAGTACTTTGTTATATACCCTTTGTTGGCAATGACAGAGGTCAAACGTTTTCTGTAAGTCTTCACAAGGTTTTCACACACTGTTGCTGGTATTTTGGCCCATTCCTCCATACAGATCTCCTCTACAGCAGTGATGTTTTGGGGCTGTCACTGGGCAACACGGACTTTCAACTCCCTCCAAAGATTTTCTATGGGGTTGAGATCTGGAGACTGGCTAGGCCACTCCAGGACCTTGAAATGCTTCTTACGAAGCCACTCCTTCATTGCCCGGGCGGTGTGTTTGGGATCATTGTCATACTGAAAGACCCAGCCACGTTTCATCTTCAATGTCCTTGCTGATGGAAGGAGGTTTTCACTCAAAATCTCACGATACATGGCCCCATTCATTCTTTCCTTTACACGGATCAGTCGTCCTGGTCCCTTTGCAGAAAAACAGCCCCAAAGTATGATGTGTCCACCCCCATGCTTCACAGTAGGTATGGCGTTCTTTTTCCTCCAAACACAACAAGTTGAGTTTTTACCAAAAAGTTCTATTTTGGTTTCATCTGACCATATGACATTCTCCCAATCCTCTTCTGGATCATCCAAATGCTCTCTAGCAAACTTCAGACGGGCCTGGACATGTACTGGCTTAAGCAGGGGGACATGTCTGGCACTGCAGGATTTGAGTCCCTGGCAGCGTAGTGTGTTATTGATGCAGCCTTTGTTACTTTGGTCCCAGCTCTCTGCAGGTCATTCACTAGGTCCCCCCGTGTGGTTCTGGGATTTTTGCTCACTGTTCTCGTGATCATTTTGACCCCACGGGGTGAGATCTAGCGTGGAGCCCCAGATCGAGGGAGATTATCAGTGGTTTTGTATGTCTTCCATTTTGTAATAATTGCTCCCACAGTTGATTTCTTCACACCAAGCTGCTTACCTATTGCAGATTCAGTCTTCCCAGCCTGGTGCAGGTCTACAATTTTGTTTCTGGTGTCCATTGACAGCTCTTTGGTGTTGGCCATAGTGGAGTTTGGAGTCTGACTGTTTGAGGTTGTGGACAGGTGTCTTTTATACTGGTAACGAGTTCAAACAGGTGCCATTAATACAGGTAACAAGTGGAGGACAGAGAACCCTCTTAAAGAAGAAGTTACAGGTCTGTGAGAGCCAGAAATCTTGCTTGTTTGTAGGTGACCAAATACTTATTTTACTGAGGAATTTACCAATTAATTCATTAAAAATCCTTCAATGTGATTTTCTGGATTTTTTTTCTCATTTTGTCTCTCTTAGTTGAGGTATACCTATGATGAAAATTGGAGACCTCTCTCATCTTTTAAGTGGGAGAACTTGCACAATTGGTGGCTGACTAAATACTTTTTTGCCCCACTGTAGCTACTCAACCCAGCCGGTCGAGGCGGATGGCCGTCCTCTATGAGCTATGGTTCCGCCCGAGGTTTCTGCCCATTAAAGGGAAGTTTTTCCTCGCCTGTGTCGCCGCAGTGCTTGCTCTTAGGGGTCTCTGCTGAGTTCTATAAACTAAGAGTGTGGGCTAAACCTACTCTTTTCTGTAAAGTGCCTTGAGACGACCTGTGTTGTGATTTGGCGCTATATAAATAAATTGAATTGAATTGAATTTGTTTTTCTGTTATCTTCAGGACATGAGTTCAGCCATGTCCTTGCCCTTTGTTATTATGTTCTCTGTGCTGTGATTATCATTTGTGTTTTTGGTCTATGTGTGCTCTGTCTGCTCAGCCCCGCCTGTCCTGTGCTTTTCTGCTGTCCTTGATTACTTCCCACCTGTTGTGCGTTGTCTTGATTACTCCCCTGTCTATATTTGTCTCTGCCAGTCTGTGTCAGGTGTGGCATCATTAGCGCTTCTGTCAGTTCCGTTCAGTGTATAAGTCTGTGATTTTGGCTTGCAGCCCACGCATTGTGGGCTGTGGGTCATTTGTTTGTTCCTTTAAGTTTTGTGAATAAATTGTTATCTTGGCACCATATGCTGCCTGCACTTGAGTCCCATTCACCTCACATTGACAGAATGATGCCACCAAAGAAGGACTCAGTGGGTAGGATTGGCAGGAGGAAGGAGCAGAACCAGAACCCTGTGGAAAAGGACCTCAACTGGGCAATTCAGCTGTTTGATCAGGATCTGGGTTGCTCAAACCTATGGGAGAGTTTTGGGGATCTAATGGTGGTGAAGGCCATCCTCGATTCCCCTGCTCTGCTGCATCTCCCCAGGTTATCTAAATTTTGCTCCCGTCTAACGCGGACCTGCGACGAGCTTATGCAGATAGGCCATTCGCACTACTCCGCCCAACCTGGCTATGGGCTGCTGATTCCAACCCCTGCTTCCAGTGTGTCGCCTCCTGCCTTCCTCATCACTCCTGCACTGTCTGCCACCTCCGTTCCATCAGCCACGAAGGAGGGCATGTTGGAGCAGGCGGAGCGGAGGC